>JAFCMP010000124.1:0-1274935 GCA_017506865.1 Tribonema minus
TTAACCCCTAACCCTAACCCTACCTAACCCTAACCCTAACCCTAACCCTAACCCTAACCCTAACCTAACCCTAACCCTAACCCTAACCCTAACCCTAACCCTAACCCTAACCCTAACCTAACCCTAACCCTAACCCTAACCCTAACCCTAACCCTAACCCTAACCCTAACCCTAACCCTAACCCTAACCCTAACCCTAACCCTAACCCTAACCCTAACCCTAACCCTAACCCTAACCCTAACCCTAACCCTAACCCTAACCCTAACCCTAACCCTAACCCTAACCCTAACCCTAACCCTAACCCTAACCCTAACCCTAACCCTAACCCTAACCCTAACCCTAACCCTAACCCTAACCCTAACCCTAACCCTAACCCTAACCCTAACCCTAACCCTAACCCTAACCCTAACCCTAACCCTAACCCTAACCCTAACCCCTAACCCTAACCCTAACCCTAACCCTAACCCTAACCCTAACCCTAACCCTAACCCTAACCCTAACCCTAACCCTAACCCTAACCCTAACCCTAACCCTACCCCTAACCCTAACCCTAACCCTACCCCTACCCCTAACCCTAACCCCAAACCTAACCCTAACCTAACCCTAACCCTAACCCTAACCCTAATGCAATTCATGTCGAGCAATGCTGCTACAACATGCTCTCAAGAAGCTCAACCTTACAACTGTTGAGGCACCTTCTGCGCATGCGACCTGTCTGCGCTTTAAGCAGCCGCCACCGCTGCTGCCGCTGACACAGCAATGCACGCGCAAGCGGTAGAAACGACAATGCTAAGGGGCCTTCAATGTGTGTATCCTCTTCCTCTCAAGACCGTGCCCTCATGTTCCCTTTTGTTTGTCGTCTCGCTGCCTCATTGCCACAGGGACGTGTCCCCTAGCAACGTCATGTTAACGGATGGCCATGGCTTGCTGCTCGACTTTCATGTAGCTTGCCAGACAGGAAAGCAGGCCTTCGGGCTACTTGACAACCCAGCGCAGGTGACTGGCAAACCGGTGTAACGCGCCATTTCCCTCATGGACACCAAAGACTCAAGGATGCACACTACTTCCACAGACTTGGAGTCGCTGTTGTACACCCTGATCCACTTTGCCAGCGATGGCAAGGCAGCAACGTGGCGACATCAGTTGGGTGGCAACATGGAGGCGTCGAAGTACTGTCGCATTGTCGACCACGTCAGTTGGCGCAAAGAGGTGCTGCCGCACTGCAAGGAGGATTTGCGAGAATGCATTGACAACCTGCATAATCTATTTGTCCTGCCCGGCCGGTCATACGCCATGCCGCAGGTGACCGCTGCCGATTTCATTGAAAGCCTGAACACATTTTTTGCTACATGACGGACGAGGCAGCAAGTTTGGGTTGCTTCAGCTTGCCTGTGAAGGCTTCATACACTTTGCGACAATGTACAAACGATGTACTATCTGGCCTCAAATGTGATCATGTTACCATTCGTCCCCTTTTAATGCCAGCTGGCAGGGGCTGTACTGCACTTGCTGACGGTTGCTCCTTCTGATGTGCCCTGTGAGGGCGTTACAGCCCTGCATTCGTCTGCACACACTTCCATGGTGATGGTGTATTACTGGGCTTGACGGTAAAGTATTAAAAGTAGTATGACATTGCATGCAAAACAGCAAAAGCCTTCAAGCCGACAAGCCCCCGGGGAGGAGGGGAATGGGGGGAGGTGGCCTGTTGACGTGGAATGACATTCACGATGCAGCTTACAAGTCTGCAGTCATGTATGCATACGCACTGTGAGTTAGTAACAGCAGCAGAACCAGCAGCAGAGCTTTCCGCACATGATTAATGGCATATCCAGACTATTGTGACACTTTAAATTGGTACGGGGTGAAGGAGAGCTGTGCGCATGTGCGTGGCACTATGCGACTTGCTCACTTTCTATAGAGGCCCAGCCCAGCCATGGAGTGCTTTACGCAGCTACACAGTGGTGTAGGCGCTGAAGCTGTCCCTAGTGAGGATCCTCCTTCATCGAGGGACTCTCGATGTCACCAACAGACTTTAGCCATCCGACTGGCTGAACAGGCTCATCAGCGGTTACCATGAACCTGACAGGGGGGTGACGGCGCTTGGAAAGATGACTCTGTCTGGTGTGCGCCAGGAAGATGAGTTGATCGCAGATGTAGATGTAAACTTGAGAATGTTTCCAGTGATGATTAAGGACATGTGCGGCTGATGCATGTTGCATTCATTACCACGATCACACAAGTGCCGCTGCTTGTGTGCTCTTGTTAAGCGCTGCAAAGTGCACCTGCACCATGAGGTGAATGCAATTTCTGTGTCAAGTAGTTGGGTTTCCAGCAACTGGCGACAACACCAAGCCATGTGTGCACATTGCTTGTCAGTGTTCAACAAAACAACAATGCGAGCGGGAGAGAATTGTGGTTGTATTTTGTGGCCGAGTCACATACCTACACACTTGCACACACCAACTCAAGGGCATTGCTGCGGGCAACATGTGCACCACCTCTTCTTTCCCTCATCCACCGCCACCGATCATGTAAAAATTGTGCCATCTACAAGCATCTCAACCTCTGTATGTACAGAGATGAGCGTTTGATGTACATGTACAGCGGCGCTGTGTTGACCCTACCCTACCAGCCGCAGATGCCTGCCCAGGCGGTAACTCAGACCTGTGCTTTCTCGCGTGTACTGCAAGAACGGGTAGGTGCGCTGCATGCGCCGCACCACAGCGAGCTGCTGCGTAACTGTAATGCCATGCGCAAGCAGGTCGCGCAGGTCCTCCTCAACGCCACGCCTCGTGCGCGCATCAAAGCGGCTCGCGTTCTGCTGCAGCAGCTGCTGAAACAGATGCACCTGCAGCACGAGGGCACCACACCCTCCGGCCGACAGACCCAAGATTGATGTGGTGTCCCTGTCGATGCCACCTGCAAAAAGTCAGCAAGGTAACAGCGCAGTGACTGCAGATCAGACGTTGCTGTCTTGTGCATGCAAGGATGCACCCAAGACTGTAAGGCTCCTCATCAAAGGACAATGTTCAAAAATGCACAGACTACTAGTAAGTACACTAGGAGAAGCGGTCTTCAGAGATATGCCAACAAAACACCGGCAGTTGCAATGCGTGTACTGCAGTTTAACATAGGTCACAGAGCTGATGCAATTGCACTCACTGAGTATGCTCCGTCATGATCATGACATGTGGGTTTGGCTACAAAACTTAATTGAGCACATGGCATGTATCGCAACTCTTCAACAATGGCGAGACAGCGTCTGCTGTCCGGTGTCAGCACCATTTGGCTAGCTGTGGCGAACGCATCGGCTACAGTTCTTGAGCGCCATCCAAGTCTCTATCTTGCTCTGAGCGGCATGTTGTCTCGAAACTCACCGATGCGATCCTGGCCAGCCCCAGCCACCACAAAAGTGTCGCCACCACCAATATCACTGCCAGCGCCACCATCATCTGGCCCATCAACAGCTTCTCGCAAGATCAGAGGCTGAGCCTGGCGTGAGAATGCGCTGCTGTTTGTCAGGGCACGCTCCACCTCTCGCAGTGCTCCACGCATGCCCGCGTGGACTATCGCTGTTGGCTCCAGTCTCCGTGACATTATTGCGAAGAACACGTTGCGTGCTACAAAATAGGTGCCCGCCACCACAATCAGCGCTGGCAGGCTGGCGAGCAGCTGCAGATTCAGCTGATTGGCATTGTACAAGTCGTCTATAGCTTCCATTGCAGACAGGCCCTGCAAGGTGGCAATGAAAGTGCAGCAGTGAATCAGCAGAGCGGTAAGCTATGGATGCAGGCGTGCTCAAGTCAAGGAAACACAAATAAATGATTGATGGCGATGCCTCTGCGCTCGTCAGCCAGAAGGACTCCTCAAGCAAAACGGTAGACTGCTGACAAACGTCTCATCCCCACAGGTAGCAATATAAGCTAAGATGGATGGCTACGGTAAGGGTTGTAAAGGTAGGAGTTAAGGTTAGGATAAGAGGAGTAGCAGCACCGGCCATAAGTCTGCACCAAGTATTTCAAAGTATGTACTTCAGAGTGTATGAAATGTGTACAGTCACAAGCATGCTTATGGTTGTGAGCACGTCTAATACATGACGTGGTGCCGATTACTGAGAAATGAGGTGCTGACTGCACTCTTCAACAAGAAATCATCATTGCAGCAGGTTGCTGGGCTAATGCTCTGGGTGTGAATCATGCCACCAATACCCACAGCACCACCACTTGAAGGCACACCTTACATGTAGCCAGGACTTGACTAAAGAGCACATGGGGACAATGCCATCACCATCAAAGCAAATGCGCATCACTCCAATTGGTTACATAGCAACGGTTTCACGTCAATATGAGGCTTAGGGCTGACTTTAACCCCAACTTAAACCCTATTGAGCACCTGCAACACGGCCGCTTATTGCAGGTGTTCACCTCAATTAGCAGATGTTGACGTGCCGCCTCACCTGAAGTTTCAGGTGTGCAATCTGTATGAGCAACACACGAAGCAGCGGCCCTGCAATGATGCCACGCAGGGCTCTTGATGCTTCCTTCTCAAACCGGCGTGTTATTGGTGTCATGTCCATTTGTGATGCCTGCTGCTCCCGCTCCTGCTCTGGCACCTGCAGGTTGCCCGTGTGTGACAAACAACAGCTCAATGCAGTGCTTTTTACACTTTCTGGAGGCTAGGTTCAGCCCTAAACCTGACCCGAACCCTCTACTTCAGAACCTGCGGCGGATCACATGTGTTGCAGTACTTTAAGGAGTATCCTAATATGTATGCTGTTTGTGCTACTTGAAACATCATAGTAACTAGCCTACTGGGCTGGTCGACAGGATGCGATGCTCTATTTGTGCCAAACTGCCGAAAATTTTGAGATTAGAACTGCTGGCGGCTTGAGAAGAAGTGGACTTGCACGTGTATGCTCAGGCAAGTTCGGGGAAATGATTGATGAATGGTGCCAGGTATGACAAGCTGACCAAGTGCATCGCTGCTGACATAACTGCATCGCTGACATAGGCATCAACTGTGCCAGGCTCCGCTGCGCAGAGCTGATACACACATGGTTTTGTTTGGCAGAGGTAAAAGAAAATTGCACATTAAATGAGCAGTATGTGATGCGCCCTGATTTGACAAACATTACTAAAGTTTTGCATTTTCTACAAAGATGAAGTGTCTCAGAAGCGACATGCATCAAGTATGACGCTTGCGTGCATGTCGGCGTGGCCAAACCTTGGGTTGCATGTCCTTCAGGAAGTCGCGTAGAAGGTTCTGCAGACTGGTCTTCGCGTCCTCCATGGCCCCCTCCTCTGTCAGCGCCTGCCGCCGTCGAAACAGCACGCCATTTACAATAGCCGTCACCGGCGCCACCAATTGGTCATTGAAGAAGTTGTGTATCCCTGCCTTTGCTTGCTGAGCAGTGGCCACAGCAGCCTCGCGGGTCTCTGCGGAGAACATTCCGTAGCGCCGCGCGGTCTCCAGTCCGATGGCCATAACGCCGTAGCGTATGAAGGGCGTGCGGACGGGCCTCTGTGCGTGTGCCTCTGTGACCATGCGTGCCAGCCTGCGCTTCTGCGTCTGTGAGGTGTTCGGAGACCAGCAGTGGGGAGAGTGTGCCACCAGTGAGTTGTTGCTGTTTGTTGCTGTTTGTTGCATGGGGGGGGGGGGGGGGGGGGGGGCTACAGGGGGGTTACGATATGAGAGCGCTCGATATAAGAGCGGTCACGGTACAAGAGCGGTCTGGCGGCTGAACACGGATCTGGTTGATATAAGAGGGGTTTGGTGCTGCTCGGGGCAGGCCGCTCTTATATCGTGTCCACCTACGTCCGGCAGCTTCACGATCGATGCCTGAACAGCGGCTTTTGCGTGATATTCAACAACGCTCCAGCGCGTATCGATCAGTCACAGCGGATAGCGCACGGTGCAATTGCTTTCCAGCTTCATTCGTAGCCAACTTCAACTGTTGGCACACTAACCCTACTTACTTACTTCAAACCCCAGATATAGGGGTAGGGTTAGCCTAGGGTTAGGGTTAACCCTACTCAAGCAAGGACGATATAGGAGCGGTCACGGTAAAGAGCGGTGAGGCTGGCGGGGCGGACCCGCTCTTATATCGTGACCCCCCCTGTATTGACAGATGCTTCGTAGCCACCACAGTAGTACCCAACACCAGCAGCGGTAGCAGCAAAACCAACGGCAGCAGCAGTAGCACTACACAGCAAATGGTGTTTTCATCATGACACCTTGCGGTGGCGGTGAGGGGCGCGCTGTATACAGACCGCGGGGGTCGGTATGGATGGCCCAGCAATGATTAGCGTTAGGTAGTCTAATCCTACCACCCACCCTCAACTAAACCCCAAACTTCACTTTAAGTGTGTCCGCAGCAGTTGTGTAGTCGCTAAAGCGATTCACACTTGGGGTTAGGATGGAGGTTAGGGTTACCAAGGAGGTTAGGGTTACCAGTGACGTAGTTCTTGATGCCCCTGATGCAAGCCCTACCACTGATTCACATAAGCATTCCTTGACAGCCGCTAACGCATGCAGTTTATGAGCCAGAATTATAGACGGCCAGGTCAATGCTGGCAGTTGAAGAAGATCACCAGTGGTGATGTATGGTATCAGCAATTGCAATATATGAATGTTAAGATCCTGTATCCACAATTGCTTGCATGAATGCAAACACATTGGGTTGAAGTTTGTGATTGGTGGCATGACCCATTCGACCACCACAATTATGTGTACTAAAAGTTGCCGTCAGCAAATCGCCATAGGTTAGAGTGAAGGACAGAGTTGTAGTGTAAGAGAAAACCCACTGCTGAGCGTGTCAATTGTTGTGTGATAAAGTTCGCTGTTGATATCATGGTGAGCTCACCTTCTGCAGAAACACAGCCTTGTCAGCGCGCTGTATCAGCATCTGCTCCAGCTGCTGGCGCGACCTGCCATGTAATCCCTCGCCGCCTGTGGTCTTGCTACCTTTATGTTTCTTCTTGGAGCTGGTGCCGTCGGCAGGTGCAGCATGCTCTGTTTTGCTGGTGCTGCTGATGCTGCTGGAGTCGGGAGCAATGCGCTCATGCTCAGCTTCATCAATTGCCGAAGCCATGGTTTCATGCTCGTCATCTGTGAACAAACCAGGTGTGTAAACAGGTCAGGAACGAAGGACGCACAACAAAAGGGCATCAGGAATGTGCACGAGGAGTGTACGCTGCAAAGGCCTTTTGTTGGCGTGAAGATTTGAGACACATTTTCAGGATCTTCAGAAATGTAGTGGCAAAAATCCGGGCAAGGATGAGGATGATGTACTGCAGGAAGTGTGCGTTATCCTTCCGCCAGAAGTCTTCCTGTCTCAGTTGAACTGAGCTGTAAGATCTGTGGCTGCAGAGTGCTTGCTGCATCATTCATCAGAACGCTTGCCAGAACTGTTTGTAAGTATGCTAAATGGATTCTGGCTCGATGAGGTTGCTAAGGGGGGCTTGAGGCAGTGCGCAAGGTTAGTGTGGTAAATTTGCCCTCGACACTTGGCTGAGCACTGACTGTGCTTCACACATACGTCACTTACGGCAAGCAGATGCACACATGCTGTGATGCTTTGTGCAGCAACAACGCTGCCAACAATGAGGCACATAAATGCTATGAGGCACTCTCATGCTCATGCTATTCATGTGCAGTTACAAGCAAGCATCGCAGGGGCAAACGTTTGTCGGGACACCACTGCCCTGCACGCCACTACGGCTTGCTCTGAACTCGATTGCGACATGGAATCAATTGCACCCACCAAATTGTCATATTGCCCAGCATCGAATTGCATGCAAAGCACGTTGCATTAGTACGCTCCAGCGTGCACCTACTTTTGTTAGCTCACCTGTGACAGCATCCGCCCCATCAGCTCTGGTGGTTGTCTTGTCGCCGCCGCCCAGACCCAGCAAGTTCACCGCGCCATCTCCCCCAATGCCTGCCACAAACTGCCGCACGAGGCCTCCAAATCCTCTTGCCTTGCTGCTGCCGCTTGGCCTGTCAACATCGCCGCTGCTTGCAGGCGCCTCTGGCTCCGCCGCCTCTGCCTCTTGCGCTGACCGTGTCAACGGCTCAGTAACTGCTGCTGTTGCATCTGTCAAGCCGCGCTGCGCAGCGGTACGCGCAAACGCCGCAAGCACCGCGTCGCTCACCACATAGTCATCAGTGCCGCCAGCTGTGTCTTGTGCACCCCCCAGACTGCCCTGCACTGTGCTGACCGACACCGTGTGGATCTCCTGCACAGCCACCGCTGCCACCAGCACTGCTGCTGCCTCTGGAGATTGAGCGCTGCCATCGTGTGCGGCATGGCCACCGGCGTTGCGCGCATGTCCCCGCTGCTGCTGCGGTGGTCGCAGAGGCTGTTCGTGAAGAGCATGTGCTGCTGGTTGTGCAGGCTCTGTAGGGGGTGTTTCGGTGCTGTTCGTGCGCAGATGGTGCTGCCAACCGCCCTCGTTTGTCAGCACCGTGTCCAACATGCGAAGGGCAGACCATGACCACTGCTCCAGCGCAGTACAAACACCGCCTGACACAAAGATTTGCCCAGCAGAAAACGAGCTTGGTGAGCGATGCAGCGGCTGATGTGACATTTTCGTCAGGTTCACAGTGGCACAGATACGCAGACGACGCCGGGATTTGGGGGCAGAACATGGTGTGATCACTAACTGTGAGCCGCAATTAAGCACCGTGTATGGGTCATCATGCATATGATTGAGACCGTGATTACTGAATGGTCAAACGTTTTGCTCGAGAAAGTGTACCGAACGGTCAGATGTTATTCTAGAGAAAGTGTGCCTGACGTCAATCTGTGGGGACTACTATACAAGAGCGGGTCCGTTGCGCCAGCCCCACTCTCTGACACTGTGGCCAATCGTAAAATGACCTTGGGCTTAACTAGGGTTAACATAAGCCCTATACTGCCCTAATCCTACTGGTAGGGTTAGGCTGACTTGCATAAATGGCTAGGGCTAGAAAGTAAGCAAGTTTAAGCCAGCAAATATGTGTTGAGCATCTGCGGCTGTGGTGCCGAGTCTTGGGGCTAGGGCTAGGATTAGGGGTGGGGTTAAGGCTAGGGTTAGCATACACAGGCGCATCATAAGAGGTTGTTTGTCAAGATTTGCACAACATGACCGTTGTAATTCATCAATACCGTCGTGATGCATCAAATGCGGACCGGCGAGTGGAAAATTGAGATGATATACAAGAGCCCCCAGCGCCCTTAGTGTGCAAGTTGGTCACCAGCGCTGTGCAGTGCAGCCAGCCTTTGCTGTCCAGCACACCACTCAAGCACAAAGACTCAGCACCTCCATGATGTCTAAGCGTCAGTGGTAGAGACCGGGGTGGGGCTACTATGTACTGGTAGGGCAAAAATCCTGACCCTCATATTTTCAACGTCGGCCCTCTTACCCGGCAGTAGGGCAGGCTTGTCGCCAGCACTGCTCAGCGCAGCCAATGACACCTGCGGCCGTGACAGCAGCGTGCACTGCACGTTCCCAAGGGCATCCATGTGCTTGGCCAGCAGCAGCTCCAGAGCTGCCACACGCTCCCTGTTTGTGCGCATGACTAGCTCTCGGCCGCCCATGCCCTGCTATAGCGTGCGTTGTACAACAAATGGCTGTCAGGACCCAAAACCAAGCGATACTGCGTTGTGATGCATAGAACTGGCTGAACGACTGTTGTCCTCTCACCCAAGCTTGAGCTGAAATGCATAGAGGTGGCTGACTTTGGTAATTAC
This sequence comes from Tribonema minus, assembly GCA_017506865.1. Lineage (NCBI taxonomy): Eukaryota > Xanthophyceae > Tribonematales > Tribonemataceae > Tribonema > Tribonema minus. The sequence continues at coordinate 9,734 of JAFCMP010000124.1, forward strand.
AACACATATCAGGCAGAAAAGTTCTGAGAGCACCAAGGTGTTGGTTGAGGTACATGTGATTACGATCCAACCCATTGCCTTGCTCCAGCGTAGACACCACTTAGGTGCAGAGATTAACATGTACTTTTCTTAGCATCAGGATGCTCAGTCAGTTTTCAATCCAAACACGGCTTGAGACAAGATGCGAGACCCATCAGAAGGGCGAGACCTGTGCATGGCAGTGCATGGATCCCCAACGGCGGTAGCCCAGCTGTATCGACATAACAGTCAGGCACAGTGTGAGCAGGCAGCTCATAGCTGGCATTGGGCACAACGGTGGCTGTAACTAATTGCAATGACACATACGGGAGGCTCATTCCTGCACCCATAGCATCAACACATGTGGCTATTCTATTGGCAATCAACCTCTGTGAACGCAGCAGCAATGCTGCAAGACCTCAACTGATGAAGGATACAGAGACCCTACAGATCACCGCCAAGCCATGTAAGCATGGATCAGACCATGTTGAGCACTGCCATTGCCACCACAGACTGGCCAGCACATCACGTGCGGCCATTGCCTGGCAGACTCTGCATTTGCTGCACTCTCTATTGCTGCACTCTCTAAAACCTGATGGACCATGATATTAATGACATGAAAACAAAGAACCTGTACTTGATGTTGACATCTTTCAAGCAGAACAGACTCCCTAACAATGTCAATGACTCAATTTAAGCTCACCTGCTTTCGCCGCACGATGCTGACGAGCGCGCTCTGCACCCTCCCCATGCCGCGATCGTGCTGACACCTCTCGCGCCAGTACAGCAGCAACGCGCGCAGATCCCGCGCCGTTGCCAGCAGCGCGTCTCGCACCACCCTCAGCTGAGCATCAGCAAGCCTCACGCTCGCCACCAGCTCTATCTGATCCACCACCGCCGCACCCACACCAAAGTCAAACTGACCACCGCCTGCTCCACTCTCCTCTCCGCCGTGGTCACCGTCGCCGCCGCCGTCGCCGCCGCCTTTGCGCAGCACGGTCATGGTGGACAGCGTGCGCCGCAGCGCTGCGAGCTCTGAACTTAGGGTATGCACGTATGCTGTGCGCTTGGAAGGGGCGCATCTCACGCCGGCCGCAGCTTGCGCTGCGCGCAGCAGACTGGTCCACTCCTCCGCCGCTGCCGCGTAGTGCATGAGCTCGGAGTCTGCGTTGTGGTGTACGCTGCTGTGACTGGCCACCTGCACGACCATACATGTTGCAATTTACTCTGAGAGGGATGGTGATGGGTGTTGATGGACCATTATCTGCAAACCAGGACGGCAAACTGGAATGCCAATGAGAACGCTGTGGTACAGTTGGGCGACCTGAGTGCTGTACTGTGGAATGCTTTACATGGCAATAGTATGTGCAGTCGCAGAAAAAAACACGCACAGCGATGCCCAGTGGCACTGCATCGCTTTCTCTCAAAAAACCATCTGCTTCTAATGTGCATTGCAGCAGCACTGGAAGTACAAGTGTGACAAGCATACGTTCAATAATGATACCCGCATATACGAATTGCTTTGCCGACGCTCTCTGTCAAGGAGCACAGGTATCTGTTGATCCGTCATCGTGACAGATATCGACCGTCGACTGGCGATGCAATGCGCAACGGTGCAACCACGGCAGGAGCTCAAGTGAAGCAAATGGCAATTACGGTTAGGCTGGGCTCGATGCGTGGCCTGCTGGAATTCGAGTTACATGCCAAGGTATCCGATGGCACAGCACAAAAGCAGTATGACTTGCCTTTACAGTTTCCAGCGCGCGAGTCAGCGCAAAGCACTCCGCCTCCATTATGGTCCCCCGCTGCACATAGTCCGCATCAGCGGCGTCCACGTACTTGTCGTCTGTTCTGATGACCACCCGCTTGCGAATGACCTGCGCCGCCTTCCTCGCCTGCTTGGCAGATGCAAGCACTATCAGCACGACTGCTGCCTTCTCCAAGGCACGACGCCTTGCCCATCGTAGCACGCCAAGGCCTGCGTAGAGCCAGAACTTGCTGAATCGCACGGCGCGGTTGGCTGCCACGGAAGGGAGGTCTCTCACAGTCCGCCTGCCAGATTCGCCACCATTTCCGTGCTTGCGACTGATGGTGTCTTTGCCATCGCTTTCATGCAGTTGTTCAGGCTCTGGTGCTGAAAGCTGCTGACTGAAGTTACAAAAGTCCTGTATCGCAGCTCTGCTGATGAAGGCCAAGGCATGTCGCCGCTGCTGTCGTCGACAACCTGAATGCCTACAACTGCCCTGAGCTTGCAACGATCTGACTCTTGCTTGGCCATGCAGGCCTGGCGCCTTGCGCTGCGAGCGCCTGGCAACCTGAGCCTGCGCCCTCGGCGATGTTGCATCGACTGCACTCAGCAACAGCAGCGCCAGTAGCGCTGTCGATCTGCCAGCTGATATCATCCCATCAGGTTTGCATTGCAAAGGTTTCACGCCCTGGTCTAACAGCAGCAGTGCAGTGCACTCAACAACAGCGAGCTTTTTGTGACAGTTGCAGAGGCACGGAATGCAGAGACAGTTGGCGTGTCGCCTGCACAGACTTCAAAAGCCAGGTTTCACACATGAAGTTCGGCACCATTGTTTGGACGGCGGTACTCTTTTGCCGCTACTCGTACTTGTAAGAACACCATGCTGTAAGGTCCACGGTGGTGTTGCTGCAATGCTGCTGGGGAGTGACGTGCGGGGATGTATTGGGAAGGGAGTTTTAGCAAGGGTCGTACTTGCACAAGAAGCAGCGATCTGGATGACACAACAAAATGACTTTGGTTTCAAGTTGTTATCTCACAATAGATGACCATCTGCCACAGGTGGGGGCCTGGGGCCGGTTTGCCATGCCATGCCAGTGGCTCCCCGCGAAAGATTAGGCCTAGCCTACTATAGCGACAAGGTCAGGTCAGGGTTAAAATCAGGGTTAGGGTTAGCCTGACCATGAGGTTCTCATCAGGAAGTACATCTACATATACCTGCAGGTGGCCTGCAGTTGACTTCTACACGTATGTGTGCCAACACAATGGACACATCCCAAACCAGTTGCGATGTGCGTGATGTGGGCACAGACTCAAAAAAGCCAAACAACACGAGAAAAAAGCAGCAACAAGCTCCGTCATGATTGTTTCAAGTGTGTTGAATTGTGCAAATGTGTATATACATGGATCATGAGAGCAGAGTCTTGAATTCTTCAAACTCTATTTCCCCTGAACCATCCACATCAATACGGTTGATCAAGTCCTCAATGTCGATGGTCAGACCAAAGTCCTGTTTGATGATCTTGACCTGCAAGCAAGAAAGACAGAAGCAAAACGCTAGGTCAGTCAGACTGATTGCTAACGCCAAATTAAACTCTGATGATGTGTGTACGTATGCAGCAAGCTGAAAACATCACTGCGTAGGCTGTGCCGTTGCACTCAGCCAAAGCTGTCACGACATGCAATTTGGAGGCAGCATGATACGTTGTGAGGGTAGATGTTAGATTAAGCTGTGGCTATTTACCAGCGGCATGGCAAACACCATGTCAAAACACCGTAAGACACATCGTGCAAAGTGAGCCTGTGTACAATCTCTTGCATTTGCAGTTACTTGCTCTACTCGAGGGAGTCCTACATAGAGCTTGTGAAAGACAGATGACTCTCAACCATTCAAAGTCATACAAACTGTCATATTGAGGCTCAAGGTGATGCACATATTTAGATTCCGTTCGCCAAGTTGGTGCCAGTACACTTGGTATCTGGCAGTGCATAGCTCACGGTGAAATACGATACTGTGCTGTTGCATCACGTGACACATGCTGCAAGACACCTGCTGCAAGCTGGGTCTCGCTGGGAGAGCGAGAATGTGCGGGAAACTTGGCAGTTGAAGTTCTCTATTTGTTGGCAGCATGACGCAGATTGGCCAACTACTGCAAATGTTCTGCTGCTGATGCTGAGCCTAAGCTGTCGTCGCGGCAGTGACGTGCTACGTTACTGCACAGCTCTGCAGTTGAAGTTGAAGTGCGCTTTCGCAGCCGGTTCAATGCTGTGTACAGAAGGTTGTCAGACGCTGAAGTGCGCAGCCCAGTTGGCATATAAGCTGCTCAGGGCATTCTGTAGGCGAAGGTTGATACAGCATGCACATGCACATGACGACTTCGTCTGCATATTTCAGTGCACATGTGCCATTGTAATTGAAAGCTGGCTTCACCTGAAACTTCTTGCATGTTTAGTGCACATTCTGCCACATTAGTGTACGCTAGTGACTAGTTCATGAATACTCAATAAACTTGACACCCTGAAACTCACCAGCGTATCCCGTTTTACATGCCCGCTCTTGTTGGCCAATCCTCCGCATGCAACAAAGGCATCAATCATGTCCGTCTCATCATCAAAGCTCTCTGCTCGCATTTTCTGGTTTTCAATGACCTGCGGGGGATTGGGCACAGCATTGTGACAAAGTCATCACCTCCGTTCAATCAAGTGCGGTGCTTGCAACTGAACGCCTACACAACAGCTTCACTCCATGGCAAATTGTTTCAGCAGAATGCATACCATAGTATTGTGCAGATGCCAAACCTTGTGGATCTTGCACAGTGCCTGCACCAGTACCTGTGAACAGCGAACGCGCCTTTCCTGGACAGCGACCGCGCCTTTGCCATGAAAAAACTGTATGTAATGTATGGGTAATGGCTGACCCTACCCTAAAGGTTGCCGGCCCGTCACCCCACACAGATTTGCACCAATGCAACCATGAAAAAGCACAACGAATGGGCAGGTACTGAGGACCACTGTTTGCTGTTAATCAGACACCATTGACACCAGTGGTAGGAGGCGATTGGGACATTTTAATGTGAATAGAGGTACACATTATGACATGGCCAGGTCTGTTGATATATAGGGCATCAAGTGCTTGAACCCTAACCCTGGCCAGGTCTGTAGACATATGGCATCAAGTCACCAATCTTTTCCTGATCGTTTCAGATCAGTTTGTTTGCATGAGTGCCAGGAGGTGAGTTAGGCCTCTGCCATAACTGCAACCCATTGTGAGACCGATGCTGATGACCTACACTGCAAGTGCTGGTGTGCATATAACGTGTATAGCCCTAATGCCACCAGTGAATCTGCTTGTAACCCTAATGCCACCAGTGAACCTGCCTGTAAGCCTACATTTGAGGCTCACCAGCCTAGATGGCGGTGCTGTGATGAGCCAGAGTTGAAAAACACTGGTAATTCGTCGATGCGGTAAAGGCGATTTACGCGTGGGAACAAACAGCATGCTCAGTGCGCGCCGCTTCATAGAACCTCGATTATGGCGCCTGCAGCGCACACGTCGACAATGCCTCACAGAACGTGAAGTACTACATAGTAGGTAGGTGCCCGACGCTTCATCTGTGCTTGTAAAATCGTTGCAGCATCGGACAGGAGTCTGTACAAGGGATTCAGCCAAATTAATTGCCCAGTTGCTCAACAGCCATGCCCCCTGAAAATGATATGCAAGTAGCGTAGTGGATCCGCTTGCTCGACGTTAAAGGAGGCAATAGGAGCTCTACTGAGTGATCTGCAATTATGCCTTCGAGTACGCTACCACTAGCACTTCATAGTGCTTGCATCAGATCCGATGATTAAAGCAAGAGCTGCATGATCAAAAGTCATTGATTCGACTTCTACTTGCCTTGAGAAACTCTGAGAAGTCTATAGAACCGCTCATGTTGTCGTCCACCTCCGATATCATCTGGAACAGCTCCTCCTCTGTTGGCTTTTGTCCCATCGCCTCCAGCACCTGCCTCAGCTCCCATACGTCAATGTTGCCAGAGCGGTCCTTGTCGAAAGCGAGAAAAGCATCTCTACAACCATCAATCTCCTCCTGCGTCAACACCATGCTGCCGTGATCAGGCAGTCCTGCGATTGTTGCAGTTATTCCCCAATTGCTGAGTTGTCTTGGTGGAAGGCGCCTCACCCAGTGTGGCTCACCAGGAGTACAGTTTACGACAACACTCCCGAGCAAGGTTCATTGGCGTTGTTGGAGCGACTTGAATGCACGAACTTCGAAGCTTCGAACTTCACGCGCACGGCGGTTATGCCTTCATGAATTCATGAACGCGATGAGAACCAGCGAAGGTGAAAGTAGGGTACATAGGCGCCGTTCTCCCAACCTCGTTCAAGGACAACACTCACAGATTTACATGATCAACAACCAAAAGGCACCTTCAGGCCCCAACATCATGATATATCACTATAGTGGTTGTGGTTGTAAGCGCGCGGCTTTGCCGACGATAGGGGGCGGCGGCGAAGAAACTCAGGTGTTGGACGCTGATGTTGCTGGTGTTGGTGTCCGCATTCATGCTCTTGGTACAACAGGCAGCCGATCATCAGCTGCTGCACCGCCATTGGCCATGAAGCAGGTTACTGTTGTTACTATATGCCATCTTTCCGAACACTCTTATTATGATGTGTGAAGAGAGTTACAAGGGTGAGGGTTAAGGCTTTCAAGTACTCCTGACGTAGGGGAGGATCCCGAGATGCCATTTGGCGGCGACAGCGTTTGAGCGGTTGTCGTCACGACACTTTCAGACTGTCATACGACATGTAGATTCCGTACAGCTAGATGCCAATCATCTGGGCTTTTTCGCGCCCTGAGCGAGAATTAATAAAAAGTACTCCTGAGGCTGCGCCTGCTCCATTGGTACTTTTATTAATTTCGCTTCGCAAGGGGCGCGAAAAGCCCTCTCTTTGGATGTGCACTCAATGCAACATTCCTTCTCCGAAGAGAGACTCAACCGCAAACAGGCTTCCCCCTCTTCACACTACCACCAACACCCCACAACCAAACCCTACTTAGGGTTGCCCAGCCGTGAGGCACACTTGTCCCGTCTTGAAAAAAATGTATGCAGGCCTGGGTCGCCTTTGACAGCGCCCAGACTGAGGACCATGCTGACACGTCTGAATCACGCCTCTAGGCAAAATGATCACTGGGCACCAGGCACTGGTGCTAAGGGTATCAATGCTGTTGCTACGAAGAGTCCAACCCAACCCCAACAAACCCCACCCAAACCCCGATCGGTCCCCACTATCATGCTGCACCAAAGTGCCTAAGCTACTGCCTCTACACGACCAGACCCACTTTGAGGCCTCCCGTTGGTACATCTACATGGCGTACTCTGGCCGTGTCATGACACACATGGCAGAATCCAGGGGGGGGGGCACATGGAGGAGGACGTAGGGGAGGACCCCGAGATGCCATTTGGCGGCGGCGGCGTTTGAGTGGTTGTCGTTGCGACACTTTCAGACTGTCATACGACATGTAGATTCTTTACAGCTAGATGCCAATCATCTGGGCTTTTTCGCGCCCTGAGCGAGAATTAATACAAAGTACATCTACATCTACATCTTATGCGACCTCGTGGTGAAGAAGGGCATGTCGCTGCTCTCGTTACAGCAGAGGTTAAACGCCCACATCGCGGCGAAGCACCAGCGCGAACACCACAGTGGGACAGCAACAACGTTCCTGGAGCGCTCCGACCTCAGCACCTCGCACTTGCAAACCATCTACACCGAGTGTGCCTTGTGCAAAAACCTGTTTCATGCCAACAAGACATTCAGAGTGGACAGCAGCGATGCCAGCGCGGGCAAGCGCTGCCGCAACTGCAGGCCTATCACTTCACCCGCTGCAGTGGCGGCAACATTGTCAACAACAGCATCAGCAGCACCGCTGGCACCTGATGCATCGACGGCAACAGCTACCACGTCGCTGCCACAGCAGCAACCGGCGTGCACACCCATCGGCAACCCCTACGCAAAGGGACCAGCGCACGCGCAGCAGGCACCTGCTGCTCAGGCTGGTGGCAGCAGCTCCTCCGGCAGCTCAAAGAGGCCGGAACGCGGGGGCAGCAGTGCTACACGAGGGGGTCGGGGTCGCAGTGGAGGGCGCGGACGTGGCAATGGAGGACGCGTTCGCAGCGGCAGCAATGATGCAGACATCGGCAGTAGCAGAGCGACTAGCGGCAGCAGAACCGGAGGCGGCAGCAGCAGCGGTGCCGGCGGCGGCAGTGCAGCCGGTACTAAGGACAGCGGCGCTGGCAACGGCCGCAGCAGTGATGCCAGCAGCCGCAGCGGCGGTGCTAGCAACAGCGGCAGTGGCGCGCGAACTCAAAACGGCCGCGGTGGCCGTGGCAGCGGTCGCAGCAGCGACAGTGGCGGACGAGGCTGTGGTCGTGGCGGCCGCGGCGGCGGCGGAGGGGGCCCCAGAGCGGCAGGTGCGGCGACAGCAGCGGCAGCGCCAGGCCCTGCAGGCGCAGCAGGTGGGGCAGGTGGGCTTTTCACGTGGACCATCTCAACCCCCGCAGTCGCAGCAGTGCTTGACAGCATCAGCCTCGATGAGCTGTGCAAGCTGCAGTTCGCGACAACTAGAAGCCTTGCTAGACCACGCAATCGTCGCCATGTGGGAGCTGCACTGGAGAACGCAGCAACACATCTGTTGGCACACACAATGACGATGTTCGTCAATGCGGCGCGGGAGCCAGATTCCGCAGGGCGGGTGCAGCGACTGCAAAGATCCACGATTCTACACCACCTCATGCCATCACTCATCACCTCCACCGATGGCGCACCTGGCATCACTCGCTCCGACAGAATCAGAATGTTGGCACGCGGTGAGCTTGACCGGTTGGTGCCAGCGCTCCTCGCACACGCGCGTGCGCACCGGCGCTGGCGCGCGCGCCAGCAAACGGAGGCAGCGATCAACGCCTACGTCCTACAGTGCATGGGCACACGGGGGGGGCTACAGCAGGCAGCGCGTTTCCTTCAGCCCAAAACGGCGGCGATACCTGATGATGACTGCTTTGCCGCCATGCAGTCCAAACACCCCCCCGCTGCGCCAGGGGAACAACTCCATGAGCTATCCGGCATGGTTGATCAGCTTGTGGCGAAAGCAGCCGACATGCCAGCAGAACTCAGCCTGTCACAGGGGGAGGGAATTGAGCCAGAGACGGTTGCCAAGCTCATCCAGCGAGCAAGCCCTTACAGTGGGGCAGGCCCATCGGGGCTGCGCTACAGCCACCTGCAGGATGCGCTACGGACAAGCTGGGGACGGCATGAGTTTGCTGCTGTCCTCACACGGTGGCTTCAGACCGTTATGCGGGAGGCTGCGCGGCTGCCGGATGCTTTCTGGCAGTTGCATGGCGCGGGGCGCCTGACGCCACTTGCAGAACAACAGGAAGATGGTACAGCTAAGCAGCGGCCCATCGTTTGCGGCGAGGTGCTGCAGCGACTATGCACTTCGGTGTACGTGGCAGACCGCAAAGACTTCCTGGCGGAGCTCCTTGAGCCAGACGGGCAGTATGGGGTAGCCGTCTCAGCAGGAGCGGAGAAAGCGGCCATGGCCGGCAAACTCGCGTATGAGCTCGGTCACTGGCAGTTCATGCTGGACCTCAAGAATGCCTTCAACATGGTGTTCGTCCTGGCGGCAGCGGAATGGGTAGCAGCACAGCTGCCGGACTTCCTCGACTACTTCATCGGCACATACGTTCGCACTCGGCCACGCCTGCTGTTCCAGCACGTCGACGGCTCCACGCGCATCATCATGTCTCAGCGCGGGTTTAAGCAGGGGGACCCCGCGGCACCGATGCTCTTCTGCGGCGTTATTGCTCAGTGCTTGAAACGGTTCAATGAGGCGGCGGCCGCGCAGCGCGCGCGGAGGCGGATGGGCGCCTACATGGACGATGCCAACGTCCGAACAGGCGCTTGCACGCTGACTCAGGATGACATACAGGCGGTGGCGCAGCTCAAACAACACTTTGCGGAGGTGGGGCTGGAGCTAAACCTAACCAAGTCACGCGCGCTGCCTGGCAGGGGGCATGTGGTGACAGACCACGAGCGGCAACTGCTGCAGCAGCTGGGCGTTCAGCTAGTGGGGGATACGGATGAAAACAGAACCGTGGAGCTGTGTTGCTGGGGGTGCCGGTGGGCCACAGCAGCTTTGTGGACGCATGGCTGCGCAGGGAAGCGGGTGCAGGCGGGGCAGGGGCTCGATTTGCAGAGCGATGCGCGCGCCTGACATCTCCGAGGGCATTGTTCAGGTTACTGCGCTACTGCGTGGTGCCTCGCATGACGTACTGCCTGCGCACCATTCCCACTACGCAGACAGCGCCAGTCGCCAAGGAGTGGGATCGGGTCACGCAGTGGGTGCTTGAGCACTCAATGGGCCTGCAGCCACCAGGCCAGACCTGGCGCCAGTTTGAGCAAAGTGGGGCCCACTGCCATCTGGCAGCGCACGGCCCAGCCTTACAGCAAGCGCGACTCCCAACACAGCATGGCGGCCTTGGCATTACCAGCGCCTGCGACATCGCTGATGCTGCGTATGTGGCGCGCACGTTGCAAGCGCTGCAACCAGCACTCTCTGGATGGGCGGGGGTGCTGCAGCAGGCGGCTCCTCAAGCGGCTGCAGACAACGCTGCTGAGGATGCGGCAACACAAGCGGCACCGGCAGCAGCGGCAGCAGCACCAGCACCAGCAGCATCAGCAGCGGCAACTGTTACAGCGGCAGCGGCGGTTGCCAATGGGGGCGCGACCGCTCCGGCAGCGGCAACTGCATCAGCGGCTGGCCGCGCTGATGGCGCAGCCATTCCGGCAACATACGACGCAGCTGCCGCTGGATCAGGGGCCGCGGCGGCAGCACAGGCGGCACCAGCGGCAGCAGCAGCAGCGGCGGCGCACGGCGCAACTTCTCCGGCGGCAGCAGCAGCGGCGGCAGCAGCAGCTGCTCCAGCATCAGAGGCTGCTGCAGCAGCGGCAGCACATGTTGCACCTCAAGTGGCCTCGGCGGCATCACTAACTGCAGCATCAACAGCAGCGGCTGCGGGCATAGGCAACACAGCTGCTCCAGGCCCTACTAGCCTAAGGGCTGCTGCAGCACCTGCAACAGGAGCAGCGTCGGCAGGCGGCGCCGCAACCGTGCCGGCTGCGACAGCGGCAATGGCGGTGGCAGCGGCCAATGCGGCAGGACCTGGTGCTGCACCAACACCTGCGGCAGCAGCAACACCACTGGCAGCAGCAGCAACGGCAGGCGGCGCAGCTGCAGCACCAGCGCACGCAGCAGCGGCAGCCGTCAATGCAGGCGCTGCGCGTTCCACACCAGCAATGCTACAAGGCGCAGCAGCAGCAGAGGTGGCGCGCCTGCCCCTCATGCGGACGATCGCCACAGCTGTCGCATCTCTACGTGCAGCAACAGGTGACAAGCTGGAACATATACTGCCACCAGCGCTAACGCCACTGCAGCAGCAACCACCTACGCAGCAGCCGCCGCTGCGGCCGACAGCAGGTGGTGGCACTGGTGCGGATGCTGCTTGCGTACTTGACGCCAGTGCTCTGCAGTTGCAGTGTAGCCTGAAGCGCCCCAATCAGAGTGCGCTTGCAGATGCCGTCGCTACCGAGCTTGCAGATAAGGTGGAGGCGGACCTGCAACAGCTGCCGCAGGGCACGCATTGCACGCAAGCACTTGCTCGATTCCGGTCGCAGCGCCACATGCACTCGATCGGCATGGCATTCCTCAACGAGCCCATGTACTCCACAACGGCTTCGTTCGATGGCCTATCCTGGCAGCTGGCCGTCAAACGCGCCATCGGAGTAGAGGAGCAGACGGCAGACTGCAAGCTGTGCGGGAAGTCGCCGGGCGGCACCCTGCATGCACGGCTGTGTCAAGCGCCACGCGTCAAGGCGCACGACACCATTGTCCACAATAGCGTCAAGAGGGCCACGCAGCGCCTCCTGTGGCAATACCTCAAAACGGGACTGGTGGACGAGGACTACACGCCGTTTCTGGGGTCCGCCGGGCCGCCGGGGAGTCGCAGGATGGACATCGTGCTGCCTGCCGACGCCTTCCCGGTGACCGGCTACGACGACCCGACACGCCACCTACCGCTCATGGTGGACGTTACCTGCTTCGAGGCACAGGTGGCGTCGCGGGCGGCGAAGACTGCAGCAGACCCCGAGCGATGCTGCCGCGACCAAGAGGCCGCCAAGACTACCCACTATTCTGGTCATTATGATCAGAATTGCTACAAACTTGCCACTTTGGCAATAGGGTCATTTGGCAGCATCGGGGAGCAGGGGCGGAAGCTGCTGGAGGCTGTGGCGACGGAGTATGCCAGCAGGATGTCAGTGCCCGGAGGAGCGCGCCCTAAAGCTCTCAAGGGCATCGCCCTGGCGCGCTTACGCTCGGCACTGTCAGCAGCGCTCCACATGGCGTACTCTGGCCGTGTCATGACACACATGGCAGAATCCAGGGGGGGGGGGCACATGGAGGAGGACGTAGGGGAGGACCCCGAGATGCCATTTAAATTGGCGGCGGCGGCGTTTGAGTGGTTGTCGTTGCGACACTTTCAGACTGTCATACGACATGTAGATTCCTTACAGCTAGATGCCAATCATCTGGGCTTTTTCGCGCCCTGAGCGAGAATTAATAAAAAGTACATCTACAATTGGACAAGTCACCCGCCGGGAGTTTTGTGTTTGACATGGCTAATTGCTGAGGTTCTGTGTGACATGTATTTATAAAGGTGCGTGCAGCACGTCATGGGTCCAAAGCTTGTGGCAGATTGCATAGCACTTCTTGCATAGCGCTTTTTGAGCAACTCAGCCTGCTGTGTATGACGTCACAGACGCCTGCAAAAGTAGCAATGGTTGATGACGTGGCATGCCTTCAGGGCAGCGCTCAACGAGTGCATTACCGCACTACTGAAGGAGCTATGACCATGCATGCTGGCACCTAGGTGTAAATCTGTTGGGCGCGCAAACCTGCGTTGCCTCAAGTTGGTGATTGGGTGACCTGAAGGCATGTCAACTGAAGGTTTTCCTTGCCCCGGCCTGCGGCTGACGGTGCATCAATGAGCGTATGGCGGTTCAACTCCACAACGCTCGATGCAACTGGACCCGTGTGTGAACTTGCAAGTATCTGATCTGGCACAAGGAACATTGCTTACACGCTAGCCCTTGATGAACCAGTTGTGCCATGCGCGCGGCCAGCATGTGCATCTCAAGTACTGTGACTGTCCCAACTGGAACGCAACTGTTGCTGCGTTTTCTGCAAGACGAGCAAAACTCTCTCGTATAGCCCACACAACAGTAAAGGTCACAAGACGGCTTGGGAGCACCACAGTCACTGTGCACTGCAAAGTTATGCGCTCTAGCTTGAGGCGTATTGAAACCTGGTCGACTGCAGTCAAAATCGTTTGATTGTCACCTAGAGCTCTACGATCTTTTGATTCGTTTTACTTACTGTGAAGTGCTGCATTTGGCAAGATCAAACAAGCATACACAGGAGAGAACGACGTGCAAGAAACGGCAAGCAATCGTGTTACTAATGAATTTGATCAATTGACCACAAGGGAAGACTGGCGTGGACTCGCATGCTTGCTGTCGAAACAGCTGATGCTGGGACTCATGGAGAGGGCACGTAACATATATCACACTGACTCCTGTGGCTGCAGGCACTGAACGAGCGCCTGGCGTAGTGTGTGCCAGACTGCGAGCGCAAGCAGGGAAAACCCTGGCTTAATGCAAGTTAAGATGATAAGATAAGCTAACAACCAAAACGAGGTTGAAGGAGCTCTGACAGTTCGGGTCCCTGCGTATGTACCACTTTGTAAGATACTTCCACTTGTGACTGAAATGGCGGCGGCAAACCACGAAAAGCCTGCAGTGTCGTTACACTGCAGCTGCCGATGGCAACAGGGCATCGTACAGCTGACGCCGTAGCGATGTACTACATCCTGAATGTCCATAGGACCGGCTGCGGGGGCTTGGGCACAGGCTATCCTGCACCTCTTGCTTCCACTGTGATTGGTGCGTCAAATGTTTGCACACATCGGGCACTGGTTCAAGAATGACTGTAGAATCCAAACCAGCATGTCGGAGGTAACAACATGAGGGAGATACCTAGGTAGGGGCATGTAGACATCAGTCGGTGGGTTGAAGGGCTAAAGCAGGTCGCGCACTTTCCTGCGCCTGCCGTTGCCATCGTCATCACACTTCCAGTTGTCCGCCACTGCTGTCATCTCGCCCATGCCCAGCGGTACCTTGAAGTGGCCGACGCAGTCACCAACTTCAACAGTGTAACTGCCCGGAAATGCGTCGAAGTACACTTTGGAATCGTCAAAGTAGACGTCATGTCGGGTGCTGTTCCACTCGCTGTGGAGCAGGCCATCATCGGCAAAAATGCGCTGCCCGGGCTCTAGGAAGTTGAAGTTTTCGTCCACCATCTCCTGGTCAGGGCGCCACTGGCCATCATGCCTGGCCCACCTGCGGAAAGATTTGATGGCCGCAGCGGGGCGGGGGGCATGATCAGCATGCTGATTTGAGCATGAGGCATGCTAAAATTTGATTAGCTGTGTTGCGCAGCGCCAAGACCGCTCGATGCAAATGATTTGGAGGTAGTGGACTCACCCAAGTCCACAGAGGCATTGACCAGCTATGCAGAGTTGCAACTACTGTATCATTTGCCACAGGTAGCAGACCGGCATGCTCAAGTACCACAGTGAGTAGAATTGCTACAAAGGCTCCATTCGCATGTGCGTGCGTCTGCACGACCTTGAGTGCAAGATAAATGGCTTGCTCATCAGATGTTGCAAGCAGCATTTCCCCTTCTGCGGGGAAAAAGACGCGTTTGGATCACTTACCTCGTATTTGTGGACTTTGTGGACTTTGCACACACAACGTGCATACGTGCATCACCAACGAGATGTCAAGATAGAGTCAAATGTGGCGTAAGGTTCACTGGCATGTGAGTGTATCCAAGGTATGTGCGTATGGGGCTTGACTCACCCCCATACAAGCATGCCGCCAACTCCCGCGCTGGCATATGCTGCCCTGTAGAAAGACTCGTAGGCATCGCCACGCCAATGGAGATCGGTGTCCTGTATCAGCACGTGCAGTAGTTGGGGGTTGTAGTTCAGCAATCACAATAAACCTACTGTGAAGTCACACAAGTGCATGCAAGTGCCCAAGTGCAGATTTTGCAGGAAAGGCAATCTAAAATCATGATTGCGAAAGCAGCATTAATGTGTGAAGTACCGCAAACACATTAGGGCTGTTCTGCGCTGGCGCATTTTGCGTGAATATGGTTGAAACACACATGAATACTGTGGCATATTGCAGATGAATTCACAGCGCCCTTTAAAAGGCCGTGAGGAACAATTAAGTGGATGAATCGGAAACCAGACAATCAGATCGCGCGTAGCTTGTGATGAGGGTGGCTGGCCATGCGTCACTCAGCACGCCGAGGCATTGCGAGAGTGGCTGTGCTGCGCCATGACTACTAGATGTTGAGCTTAAGGTTAGCTGCCTGCGCCACAAGCGGTTTGCTGAAGGGCTGTACCTGCGCTGGTCGCTAGCGCTGCGAGTGACATTGCGTTGGCCACGTACTTGAAAACTAGGGCGCTGTACAGAATGCGGTTCAGAGTTCACGCCCAGATTCACGGCACACACTGGCTATGCAGAACGGGTCTTGCTTGTAGTACTTCAAACATTAGGCTACACCACGTACCTACATCCATGTATGGAAAAAGTACATACCCTGACTTGCCCCTGTTCTTTATTACAAATTATAAATTCATGCGTGACCCTGTATACCTAGGTACATGTCTTCTGGAGCACAGTTGTTCCACGCACCTGGGAGTCCATCTCTGTCACCCAGATCTTTCTTTCCATTTGCAGAAGGCCCTCTTGAGGCAAAGGGCACTCACTAGTCCTGTCGTTGGCAACAGCAACTGCATGATCAAATCGCGCCATCAAGTCGAATCCGCAGACCTGAAAGTCAAAATAGAGCGTCGTTCGAAATGTAAGCCGCAATGCACAGTGACGGTATGATGCCTTTGAGGTCAATCAACCAATAGGCGATGTTTTCCGTGTCTGAGAACGCCTTTGACATTATATTGAATAGAAATCAGAGCATGGGGCAATACTTCTCTAACTACCGTAGATCACGGAGTATAAACCCCCCCCGTTTTAGCACGTTGCGAGGCCCGTGTTCGGAAGACGGGGGGTCTTATACGGGGGGGGGGGGGGTCTTATACAACGTACCCCCTGTCTTGCACGCGCGTGGGTAGCTGCGGTCGCATATATCGCATGATGAATACTTCCGCTGCTGCAGGCAGCAGGCCCACAAATGCACGTTCTGCAGCTCCTACCCTAGCACGCCTGGTTCAAACACGCCCTTAGCACTACAAAGTCACGGCTGCAGAGGCATTGCGCAGTAACACAGCTCGCACCACTTGCTTTCGCGCTGCACCACAACTTGTCCCCGCTCGCGCTGAATTATGCCGAAACGACTTGAAGGTTGCGTAACTGCCATGTTCGTTGTCTACGACCCGTCTTATA
Source organism: Tribonema minus (assembly GCA_017506865.1). Classification (NCBI taxonomy): domain Eukaryota; class Xanthophyceae; order Tribonematales; family Tribonemataceae; genus Tribonema; species Tribonema minus. Next base: position 26,088 of record JAFCMP010000124.1, read on the forward strand.
CAACACGTGCTTACCCCCGGTCTTATACAGCATACCCCCGGTCTTGCGTACACACAGACATCTCCCTAGGGAGACGGGGGGTCTTATAGTACAGTGTACGATGGGGGGGTCTTATACAAGAGGGGGGTTTTATACTCCGTGATCGACGGTAAATGCATGCACCCTTTAGCCTGCATCCACCAAACACAGTGTAAGCATGTATCACCTCTTTGCCACCGGCCACGTGTGATTGCAGCCCAATGCCTTTAGCTTCCGGGAACCCCTTGGCCTGCTTGATGATGGAGCTCAGTGTGATATCTGGCCCGCAGTAGACCAGCATGCAATAGTCGTTGAGGAACAGTGTCTTGCCCGGTACGAGGTAGGCCATCTGGCAAAATAAGAAAGAAGGAGCCACAGGGTCAGGGATAGGCTTTCAGAGAGTGTGCGCGTGGTACGAGGGGTACGCAAAGGGTTGGTCGTCAGTAATTTTGCCAGACAAGAGGTAGGCCCCCCTACAAGCCGAGTTTGACAAGGCTGCATTAACGCATGCGTGCAATCATGAGAATTTTGCCATAATGATCGTTGTAGATCGTTAGAAGCATGGTACAGTGACATTTCCACAGTGTTGGTGCCCGTATAGCTACCAGAGATGCCCCGTACTGCCATCATCGCACCAGTCGCGCGTAACGCGAGAAAATTTTTAACCGGTACCGGTACCAGTACTCAATAACTGGTACCAGCAGCTACCCGTACCAGTTTAACTGGTGCGCTGTGACGACCGGTACCAGTATACTGGTGAAACCGGTAAAATCTGGTCTGACCGGTTTTCACCTGTGATACCAGTTTTTTACTAGACTAAGTGATGCCAGGGTTTTCTCATATGCATCACATACGTAGTATACCGTGCGATCAGTACATACAACTACAAAGGCTTCGTTCGAGGATTCTAGGTTATGCAGCCGAATGGACCCAAGTGCATAGTGCGCAGCTCAAGGCGTTACCCACAGCATACTTGCGCAGTATCTGCTCCTGTGAGTGACACTCAAAGTGCACCCGTCACGATGCAAAGGCAGTCAGCAACATGTGTGCAGCATGCAGCCAGCAAAAGGATGGGCAGCATGCTCATATATCATTCTGCCTGCTGCCACCTGTTTCGACTTTCGCTCTGCAATTGGCACCCTTGCACTTGTGGATCAGCAAACAACCTCTGTCATATGTATTTATACCAGGTTTTCATGTTTAGCAGCTGAAGCTTGAGCCTTTCGTTGGCTGCGACAGCACAGCGCATCAGAAGCGGAAACAATCCGATCCGGAGTTGCGTTCCTCTGAATGAATGCACCACGTCCCACGTCGGTTGTGGATGCTTATGCTTTACATCCAACCTGCTATCTCAGCCTGCAGAAGCTGCTTGTGCAGTCAGCAACATCAAACAGTCGCGCCTCCATCAATCGGAGACATTGCTACCTGTGTTTGTTTCTTGCCACATGGACCGCTTGCATGCCATGACTAGCCGAACTCATATGTCAAGAGCAGCATCAGTAGGTCGACTCACGACCATATCTGCCAGTATACACCGTCCATACACCTGTCGTGTGTCCTGTACACATGTGCCTCCCCGACTAACTTCAAGGCACGAAGAGAATAAACTCGCTGAAACGGTCTACTTGCATTTTAACTGGTGGCGCCGGTCATCAGCTACGGCATCGGTACGTGTTTACGGGTTGCCTCACGCGGCCAGTCACCCGTACCAGTTAGCGAGCGGCAACCGGTTACCGGTTACAACTGGTACAAAGACTGGTACGGGTACCGGTGCTACCAGTTAACGGGGCATCTCTGATAGCTACCATTCAACTCGCCTTCTGACACAGGGAAGCAAGGTCGCCACTGTTGCTGGCTGCCCAATCCCTCACACGGCACAGACTCGTACAAAAATAAAAGCCCATGGTCCACTTCAGCGTTGATGCATCAGCGGTGGCACTTGCGATTTGGAAATGGTCATGAAGGTGCGTAGTGAGGTAACAGCGTCAACAACCATGCTGCAACAGGAAAAATTCCTGTTGTTTGGGATGAATGCAACCTGAGGTGCACAGCTGCCGTCATTGCAATGCCATGATGCATGTATGCAGACCATGTGTGTATCCGACAATAACAGAATAACAGTACTCAAAGAAAAGACAAAGTTGCCGGTTATGTTTGGTGGTCGCAGCTTACCATTTTGTAGGCCCACGTCTGAACGTCCACGTTCGGCGCCACCCCCAGTTCTGGGGGACAGGCGGGCCCGTAGTCACAAATACAAGCTGGCACATCTGCGTTGCACGCCAGTGCGTCTGGTGCAGAGGAGTAAGGCGTAACATGCGCTGGGCTTAGCATTGGTAACAGACTGGCAGCATACGCAATACGCAATGGCAGGAAGAGAGTGCGGTTGGCTCGCACTTGTGTCAGAGTTTTGACGAAATTGTGAGCTGGGTCAGGTGATGTAGGGTAGGCGCATGTGATTGCAATCAGATACGCAATACGCAATGGCAGGAAGAGAGTGCGGTTGGCTCGCACTTGTGTCAGAGTTTTGACGAAATTATGAGCTGGGTCAGGTGATGTAGGGTAGGCGCATGTGATTGCAATCAGATTGCAGGCATGTACCAGTGCCAAGAGTAGCGCACAAGCTTTACATCAACAATTGGTGTGCGCACAGCTGTAACGTCAGCAACAAAGATACTGGAGTGAGTGAAGTTCAGAATAAGCGTTAGGGTAAAACCTACCCTTTTCAAGTCGGCCACCCGACACTTGCATTCGAAATGACTGGGTTAGTACAAGTGAGAGCAGTGTTTGTGCTGCTTGAGCCGGCGTCAGTGCTGTAGTGTGTCACAGGTTAACGAAGTTTGGCTCCTTCATTTATTGCTGTTTGTTTTGTTGATGATTTGCGGCACATCGTTGTGAGTGCAATCACGAGCCTACACTCAGGGTTACGGATAGATCAAAGGAACTTAGAGACTCAATACTGTACTGGCGCATTCGCACAAGAGGCGGGCTTGAACTTGGTGCGAAACATACTGTGCCTTTATTTCAAAGCGTAACTACCTCATGTATGGGCGTGACCGCCTCTGCTGATCGAATAGCAAGGGTAAGTCAGCATCCCTGTGTCAAAACTGCCATAGGCGCGCACCACAGCACTGGATATGGGGTAACCTCAACACTTCCCCTTACCTCAACCCCAAAGCGATACCAGATCACTGCAGTTTGTTTGCAAGAGTGTATCACATACATGCTCCTTCTTCTACATGCGAGTTCGCAAGGCATGTAAATTACTGTGTGCACTTGTGCACAACGATATGATCACTTACCCTTGAAGAAGGAGCCATGCAGCATCTCGTTGTCGACGTCATCGTTTACAGTCTGCACCAAGCACAAATGCGCAATGAGATCGTGATGAGGCAGGATGGAAGATGCATTAGCTGGCACAGGTAGGCTGTACGTGCATGGAGTGCAGCGTGAAAAGTGCAGATGATTCATGAATAGTATGGGGTAACTGCCTACCCCTACCCTTCTGTATGCATCCATTTTGAGGATTAAGCAGCAGCCGTGACCAGAGTCTCATTCAACTGCTCGAAGTGGCTGTGCTGAGCAGCGGGTCACGTTAAGCTGCATTTGCTTTGATGCGGCCAGAAGACTCAGACATAGCATTCAAGCATGTACAAGTGCAACAATTCACTTTGGATTACACAGATAAAGTACAAATCAAGAGATCGTAGAGCGCTAGGTGACAAGGTGTGGTTAGCCGCAAGTGCCTGCCACCAGTAATCATGGTCACGGCTGCTGCAGTCAAACAGTGCCATCATATCCAACGTGGTCAAAAGACTTCCGTGTGCAAGCTTTTTAGCGTTCGAGTCATGGGCGATCAGTATGGTAAGGTCTCAAGCTAGCCCATATACTTCATGTTTTGTCAACCCTCACTCTAACCATGCTGAAGGTCCGTGGGCTGAACCCTTGCGTTATCCCTTCAGCTAGGGGTCTCACCCCTAACCCTAATGACAGCGCACATCTCAGCTCATTTTGAGGCTGAGTCCTGTTCAGCACTGATGTTGTTCATGTTTTGCCTACTGGTCGTCGATGATCACTTCTAGCAACACATGCACTAGGCGCGAGTCTTGTATCTGCTTGGGTCCCTTCTTGTCCATCTCTGGCATGGTAATGAGCTATACGCTCTCACTAACCTAACCCGACAGGCCTTGCCAACAGTGCAACACAAGTTAGGGTAGGCTGCGTCTTAACCTCACCGCTCAGCCCGACCGTATTATGTCGCCACAACGCATCGTTCGATCTTTGAACAAACACTCAACACTTAAGTACATTCCCATCATCATGTACCTGCAAAAGTAACTCTCACCCTAACCCTAACCCTAATCACTCACCACATCCCCGTACTTGTTGGTGTACCTCTTGATGCGATGGTACATGGCCCACTGCAGCGAACCAGATGAGCCATCACGTGGCAAGTTCTGCGGCAGACATGGTGCATGAAAGAAGCTATAATGAATAAACGCGTTAAGGCTGTAGATTTGAAGCTGAAGATTTGACCGCCACGAAATCATGCCCGCAGCAGCACACCCAATCTGCCGCAACACACTTAATCATGCAGTCACTAAAGTTATATACTGCGCATGCACATGAGCTCCGCAACTAGTCAACCTCATGCCCGCTGGGCATGGCATTTCTGAAAACTTCATGGGTGGCCTCAGCTTTAACCCTAAGTAGTCAACCCTCGTCCTGCGCCGGGCAGTGGCCGAGAGAATACCGGATGAAGGTCGGTACAGTTGTTCGTCGGCAGCGCTTGTTGTTGAAGTTGAACTTGCCTGTACCCAGTCCTGAACTTGCAACGGCACCTCCCAGAACACGGTGTGCCCACGGAGCTTCAGGTCCAGCTTGTCAACAGCAGCCAGTACCAGTTCGTCTGTGTGGGTGTACACGCCAAGCTCCGGCTCTGACTCCTTCCACTTCATGGACTGCTCTGCGGCTGCAGTGGCAAAGTTGGGCGAGCAGCAGAATCATGTTCATTTTGAGCGCTGCTGCCAGTTCCTTTGCAGACATGTGATGGCATATTCAACCATGAATACATGGTGGACACGTCTGAAACCCAGCTGGTTTAATGTACATCATGTGACAAGCGTACTGTGCACCATCTTCAGCCAACACCTAGCACACGTGGTGCAAGCATGCATCAAGCAAAGCACCTGTCCCTGTGTGGATGTGGGCAGGCAATGAAGTAAGGTAGAAATTGCGATTGCACTGTCACAGATGGCTATCAGGGCCCAACAGCCTGAGCTTGAGCAGATGTAAACTGTACCCTCAGGGCCACCAGCCTGGCTGCAAACCATACAATTGACAATGTACACGTAAACATTTTAAATCTAATCAGTATGACGACACACGGGAAATTCAGATGGTCCCATTCAGGTGTACCAAAGGCTCATGAAACCTATATCTGAGTGCCAGGAGGCCCAATGCAGGGGCTGACGCTAACCCTACCCCTACCCCTAACCCTGATGCTGACCCTCATCTTAACCCGGTGACCCAACATTGAGTGCTTCAACATTTAAGCACATTCTAAATCGTGACATTGACGACACACACCTACACACTTATATATCTTTGGAAACATCTGGCGACAGACACATGGGGGAACTTACAAATGGTCCATTTCAAGTGCAGTGTCTAATGAAACCTGCATTTAGATGCCAGGAGCCCCAAAACAGAAACAGGGGCTAACCCTAACCCTGACTCTAACCCTGATGCTAACCCTGATCTCAACTCGGCGTGAAGTGCTTCAACACTCAAGCACACACAAAAACGTGACCTTGTAATCCAGGGTGGTCCACGCTGCTTAGGGTTAGGATTAGGGTACCAGCGCCACGACGCGCTGCACTCGCGTTGTGAGCAAGATCAATCTCTTCAAACACACCAAATGCACGATGTAGTTGGAGGATCTTATGTCACACAAAGCAGAAATGCTCTGCAGTAGATAGCAGGCGCTCGAGAGCACGCCTTGCGCAAGTAGCGTCACTGATTACGATCCACTTGGCGCGCGTCACTCACTTGCGTAGTTGAAGTGCTTCTTGAAGAACTTGAGGCATTCAGGCTCGGTGGCACACTTGTCCCACATGGCTCCGCCAAATGGGTACTCATGCTTTTTCATGGTGATGTCAGCTGTGCAGTCAGGACCACCTCCGTAGTCGCCCAACTGCAACTGCACTGTGCGCTTGCGCACCTCATCTACTCGCCTCTGTGACACAGGCCTGGCAGAAGCATGGCAAGTAACAGCAGTAAATCAGCGTTACTAGTAGCTAGTAGTAGTTGGGGCTGCAAGTAAGGGGCCTGGCAGAAGCACCACAGTACGAGCATTGAAATAGAGTTGGTGATCAAAGTACAACTGGAGGTGACCTCATCAGTAGCAGAGGGCTTTTGGTGACACGCACTGCCAGGATGAGCGACATTCACCATGTCATAGCCGAAAATGAACTCCCTGGCAAGTACCTTTGGGCATTTCTGGAAGTTAGTGGCGTGCACTATAATGTGTTTTTTCATAGTGTGCGCCCAGGTACATGTATGCATTGCATATACGACGCCTCGGCGCGCAATGGCCCCAACCACAAGCTGTCTTCGCCACAGCAAGGGAAGGAAGTTCAAGTTATTGAAGCACTACACGCCTAACCCTGAACTTCACCTTTAAGAAACTCAAACGCATGACGGCCAGCTCATCACTGCGGCACCTAGGAGTACTACATTACCTAGTAAATGGTACAGTAAGTTAGTAGCTCAAGTATGACAAACTATGATGGGGTGCTGGCGATAAACTGCCTAGTGATCAAGCAAAGTGTGTGCACGCATACATACCTGAAGTCTTCCATACCGCAACGGCTCAGTATGACGTCATCGACCCACACTTCCGCCCCTAAGGGGATGTCCTGCAACCGCAGCTCAACCGTGTTGGTATCGCCAGCTGTCCAGATGGTGCCTGAGATGAGGTTCCAGTTGTTGCCAACGGCTGTGACGGTGACGCCAGCCTGACAGCACGGGCAGGGGGGTTGAACGAGTTGCATAAGGCAAGCACAGCATATATAAATGCATTAGATTTCATGGCCAGCAACGCGTTACAGGTAACATGTCAAGTGCATCATGGTCGGTGCCACAAGTGGGAGCGCTAGTGTACATAATTACCGTCTATGACATTGTGGTGACCCTGGCTTTTGCCACTGAGCTGGAAAGCTTGTGCACACTTGGCAGGGTACTACCACTACTAGCTGTCTCCTTCTGAGGTGCCAGCATACTGTATTACCTCAACAAATCTGCCTCCGAGGTGACCTGCGCGTAATTGTACACCCCACCGCTCACAGTCACTTGTATTCCCTATGCACTCACTGACAGTGTGCTGTGCCATCATGATACATTATCTCTGAGTCATGGCTTGGATTGCCCAAGCCACGTGAATGGTGTGCGAGTTTTCGCATGTTACACACCACATAGTAATTATGTGTATGTCAAGCCGGAACCCTCTACTACTAGTAGTACGTGTAGTATTCCAAGTACTAGCTCAAATATGTACGTGCTGCAGCTATATAGCAACAGTCTCTGCTGGCTCAGAGTCCACAGGTCCTGGACATAGTAGTACTTCACGTACTACTTCTACAATATGTAGCAATGTGCTCTGTATGAAAGAGCTGCACTTCTGGTGCTACTGGTAGTAGTACAAGCACTTGAAACTTAGAAAGAGCTCCGTGAGGTGAGATACATCGAGTACTACTACAAGTAGCAGGTACTACTATAGTTACTGCACTGGAGTTGCTTCAGCCTCAGGCTGGCTGCACGTTGCTTGCTGTTACAGTGGTGTATGCACAAAGGTGAGACGATGCATATTGCTACCTGCGACCGTCACACCATTGTGATAGTATTGCAATACCTGCGCGCATGGCATATGTACTACATGCTTTCAAATCAGTAATACACATGTCATGCATCTTTATGCACCTCTAAAACATCCTTAACTTCGAAAGCGTATTGCCCTTGAAGGCACATGAGCTATCATCAATTCTAAGACTTGCAGCAAATTGGACGCTGAGAGTGTATATGTGGCGTCTGAATTCGCGTCTGCGGCAGCCGCAAATCACATCTGATTCGCTTACCCCAGTGTACTCATCGGTGTCCACGCGATGATAGAGCAGCTGTGGGCATTTGGTGGACGCTATCTCCGTGGTGCACTCGCTCTCTGGCAGCCAGATGTACAGCTGGAAGGGGATTCATAGAGTATCATAATGTACACGTTGTCAATCGTTGAACGAACAGCTCATTGACAATACGCCTCTCACAGCAGGAATAAACAGGAGAATGCAGTGCAGTGCCACAGTGCCAGAGGTTCTTGGTCGCCACAAGCAGGCAGCTCTCAGACTCAATCTGGGTGCACTTGCATGCAGTGCTTTTCTGCGACAGCCTGCGCCTGAGCCTGATGATTTGCAAATGAATACAGCGTCTCTGAATCAGAGTCTAAAGCTCACCATGATGTGGTATGGCACGTACGGCTCCAGCGTGAGTGTTTGCCACAGCATGATTGTGTCCGGACAGATGTCAGTGCTCTCAACAGCCTTGAAGTAGTACATCCAATCCCCAGTTTTGGGGCATCCGGGACCACCAGGCACCTCCCACCCCTGTATACGCCCACTGGAGGGATCTGCGCATGATGTCTGCCAGCCAAACGGTTCCTCTTGCTCAAAACCGCCATTCACTAATCTGTCGCTGGTGTAGCCATAGCCATAGGGCGCCTCTTGTTCAGGCTCATCCTGAGAAGAAGACAGGGTCGGTTGAATTGGCATCATCACGCCAAAATGATTATGGTCGAGGAGTGATCATACATGATCAGCTGCATCTGATGACTCAGTGATTCGGATTCACTGTGAACGTGTTATTCTCAGGATCAGCTGGTCTCAGAGCTAGGTCAGAATTACCAATGTCAGCTGCACCACAGCCACGCGATTCTGGGTTGCAGCCGGCTACAAGTGTGGCAACGCTAATCAACTACTGAATACCAGTATACTGAGTCAGTCAACATGTCCATGGTTTCTCAATCATTGCTGATCATGCATCAAATGAAGAAGTTCAACGTACTTCATGTTCAATCAGATGCGGCATTTCTGCCGACAGCCATTCCATGGGCTGCACTATATCATGCACAGTATCATGAACAAACAATGATTGTTCTTTGATATTGAACGAGGTCGTTGAGAGTTACATCCACAGTGACTGTGGCAGCGTCGCGCAGCGTCGCGATCATCAATGATTCAACTCTGACCGAGCCTTGCAAAATGACGCGACAGCGGCTGCGGCTGGGCAGCTACAGAGTCTAAACCTAGGCGAGTCTACAGATGAACGCGAAATCAGGTCGACGGCATCGATCTCTCGCACAGCTTAGCAAGCATGACTCCTGCCTTGTCCTGCCTGTTTGTCAAGTGTTTGAAGATTCGGCTAATCATGAGCAACGTAGTATTACCTGTGAGTGGTCGTCGTCTGACCATCCGTGTGTCTTGTGGCAGCAGGCAAGAAACGCCAGGCCCACCAGCCCAGCTGTCGTCCTCATCAGCTGCGCGGTGCTGGCGTGTGTGTGGTCGGCGCCGCTCGAGCTCGCAGATGAATATGATCATGAAACGACACACGGGGAAACTGAAGGGGCCGCAGCCCGCTCATGAAAATTCCAAAAGTTTTCGAGATGCAACCGGTTGAACCTTCAGCTTACTATGTTTTAGTTTATCAACAAGCAACTTGAATGTAAACGCCTGTACCGTAACGGTAGCACCCTGCAACCGTGACCGCTGCGTTTGATGGAATGCCTCAATTGCAGGCGTTGAAGCGCTCCATCGGAGCAGCAGGCGGCGCGCTGCAGGCTGCTCATGTGCAGGCAGTCGCCGGGCGGCAGTCTGTCACTTGGCAAGCACCACGCGCCAACTTCAAGCAGTGGTAGCATTTGTTTCTGCGTACTTCAACTTCAAGTTTAAGTTCAATATCAACTTGCAGTTGAAATTGTCAACTTCCCAGAAATTGTGTCATCACCGTTGTGGAGAAGTTTCATCAACTTGAAGTTACATGGTAACTGGTTGACCCCCGAACTGCCCCTGAAAATTTCGGGCCTCGTGCGCGACAGGAATAATAACAATACCAGGTTTCTTCATAGTATTACCAGGTTTCTTCAAAATCCGGGTTGCCCGACAAAAACTTCTGCCCCAGTGGGGCGGAAGCTGCCAGTGCTGGAGGCTGTCGCCACGGAGGTTGCGATCACGACATCGGTGCCCGCAGCAGCCACTGCAGTCATCTAGTCCTAAAAGGCATAGCACTGGCGCGCATATTATACTATCACTATAATAATCTACAGTAATACTTATGCTCTGCTCTGCGGATCCGTACTACTAGTGGCACGGCAGCGCGCGACGCCCCGGTCAAGTTAGAGGGGGGAGATTTGGCCATGTCGTTTGAAACTGCTCTTAACTTTGAAACTGAATGCGCATTCATAAGCTTTCAAGTTGTAAGACAGATGTTCCATAGACTCTGGTAGCAAGCTGGACAACCACGTAGAAGTCATGACTATAGTCACACGGGTACCCTAAGCGCCATACCAATTTGAAAAGAGCCTCAGGCAAAGAGTTCAACAAGAAGTTCGTGCTTGTGATGGCGCTGAAAGATGACGGCCGAGCAGACTTGTAGCCGTTCTGGGATCATCTAGATGTTTCGTTGACAATGCCAGATACTGCGCGTCAGCAATGTCCACTCTACATTCTACAGCGCAAAGTCGTCCTCCGCTTCACTGAAACGACAATGAGGTTGGCGCGCCTGTCGTGTTAGATTTGCATGTCACCAACAGCTTGTCAGGTGCAGTTATTCTATTCATTACTATATGCTCAGCTGTTGCATGAGTCCTCTTTCAGCGACCTTCACACCGGCTTTGCCTGGATGACAGTATGAAGTTTGCTGCCTGTACGTATGGACTTGTATTTATAAAGGCCCAAGGGAGGCCGGGTTGCCTATGCAAGCGAAAAGCTTGCGTCAACGCAGCAGCCTAGTCTGCTGCCTGTACTAGGCATTGTACTTTTTCCTAGGCTTGAAAAGCCTACTTAGGCTTGAAAAGCCTACTAGGTTTTAGCCGCTGGGGCGTAAACACGAGAATGTAAGACTTTCGCAACTACCCCTGACGGGAGGAACCAGGCCGCGATAGCAGCCCCGTGCTTCTCAGTATAGGCCTGAATGGTGACCAAACTGAGATACGCGACTGGCGAGCTCGCGCCATCGCCTGTGGCTAGAGCGACCTTAGGGATTATCGGCTTTTTGTCGGCCAAAAGGTGAGGAAGGCCATTTATGACCCGATAACTGGCGCTGAGGCCTCCCCGCAAGCCCCCGCCCGCCAGCTCGCTCGGCAAGCAGTGCTGGTCGTCTAGGCCTGACAATTAGCCAGTCAGGCTCGAGCAACCTAACTAAACCACATGCTGTTTGAGGAGTCTGTCATTTGCGCAATTTTGCCGACGCGACACGCAGTCTCACTGCAGTCTCGGCTCGCTCGCGCCCACATAGATAAGGCTTCGTCGTAACAGCGCATGGTGAGAAGGCTTCTTCATGTACTTGTGGCAGATCAGGGTTCAGTCCACTAAGCAGCGCATGGCACAAAAGGCTTTGTCAGGCAATCAGCGTTGCGGCAGATGAACATAGGTCACAGCGTATGCCGTGGCAGATTAGGCTTCGTTATTCACAGATGGCAGCTAAAGCTTTAGCCTCGTCAGATTGACTGTGGCAGATCAGGCTTCGTGCAGATCAGGCTTTGTCCACAGCGCAAGGCAAAATGGGCTTCGTCATGACACGTTTCAACTTGCGTGTTGTTGCAAAGGCTTCAACAGGCATGGCAAAACAAGGGCTTGGCGTCTTCAGGATAAACAGCATGGCAGAATAAGGCTTCGTCCGGGTTCGTCAGGAGAACAGCGCTGCAGAACAAGGCTTCGTCCAGCCAGCTAGGTCCCCGCAGCGGCGCATACGACCGAGTGATCGCAGCTGCCATCACGTTTTTAATACAGCAGCGCGAGTTCTTACGAGGTCTTCACTCTTTAGGTTTGGGCGCATGCCCCTGCTTTCGCTGTGTGCAAGGCCTCGTATATCTTTCGCTTCCTCCTGTGAACAAACCGACCTCAGAATAAACGTCGGCGAGTTGAGGTTGGGCTCGCATTCGAACCCGGCACGCCGCCGCCGCCGTGATTCTGCACTCTTGCCGAGGTTGGCAGCAGGGCTCACGTGCCAGCTGGCTGAAGTGGCTGGAAGTGGCGGTGAGCCGACCCCGAAGGTGAGGTGCTGCGGGAAGTCAAGCTTAGCTCGTGAGATTAGACCACCACCAGAATTTGACCAGATGTACCGTAAACTGCTAGAGAAAGGGGCAACGTCAAAAACAGACTGCAACGAGATGTCTTATTGCAGCATTGCCCACTTCAGCATGCCCTCGACATCATCGCCGTTCCTCTTGCTTCGTTGTAGTACAAGAAGGCAGCGCCTGGGGCTGACGAAGGTGTCCTTCCTCCAATCGGTGCTTAACTGCCACAGCGGCAGTCGCCTGCCTGATGACGCGGGACTTGTGTTTCTTTGTGTGTGGGCACTTCTGCGATACTCTGTACTCTGCTCTGGCCTGGCGGGTATCAATGGAAGCCATGTAATCAATGGTTCCTTGTTGCTTGTTGTTCGCTGTGCAGAGGGCGGGCAGCATGAACGAAGCCAACAAGCCAAGCGCAAGCATGTTGGAAACTACAGAGCAGCAAGACAAGCGCATGCTTGAAGCACTCTGGAAGGTGGCCGCTCAGAAGCTCGATGCGACCCAGCTGACCCTGGTCAAGCAGGCAGGTCCTGTTCTGCTGCGTCACGAGCTGCTGGCCGCAACAATTATCGTGCATTCAACCGACAAGACACTGGAGTCATGTGGGCTGGAGCCAGGGAGATCAGAGCACTCCGAAGGGCATTCGGTGAGCGACACTTGCACGACAGTGGTGCCGTGCCTTAGTTGTGGTGGTAGCATTGCTGTAATGCATGCAACATATCGCCTGCAATATAGGGCCTGTTGCATTATAGCGCATTGATAGCACATTTGCTGAGGTGTTTTTGTGTTTCCCTGCATAGTTTGTTGACAGCGCAGTGACCGGCACGTGTGCCTTGGACATCTCAATTTGTGGGCAGCGTGACTTCAACGAGATGCAGCAAAGTCCACGTTTTCACAAACATACTTCGAAGTAAGAATTTGTTTTCTTGCCATCACTGTGTCCTTGGTGAATGGAACGGTGCATGTTTGCAGCGCATATCTGCTGAGGGCATGCCTCGTCCACACAGCTACTTCACCTCATATCGCACATCGGTCCAGATATTGTGGCTGGTGTCGGCATGCAGTAGTTGCCGCAGCCTTGCAGCAAGCGGCTGCACCTCAGCCACTTCCCTCGGCAGAGTAGCTGCTGGAACCTGAGGTACGTATCGTGTTGAGGTAGTCATACCTAGGCCTAGTGTTATTGAGCCTAGTTGCTTTGTTGTGTACTCCCCAGTTTTTGAGGTGGTCGCCGAGATTTTGCGGCGTTACATTGAGAAGTGCGCCAAGAGGGATCAGCAGTTCCACGCGGCGGAGGCAAAGTTCATGGAGGGGAGTCTGATGTCCCTTCGCATGCCCAGCGTCGCTGCGGCCCCAACTTGTGCCGCAGTCATGTGCAACATACAGTCCGTGCAAACGCGCCACTACCGCGCTTGGGAACGGCGCACGCGGGCCTTCAACTTCAAGTTGCTTCCCGTACGGGAGCTTTTGATGGCCCGCGTGGCCCGCAACATCATTGGGCCGCGCAACCAGGTGTAAGCTGCATCGTGTTCTTTGGGAAGGCAGAGTTCGGCAGCACCTCTCGCTGCCCCATCCCCCGCGAGCGGCTGATACGCCACCTCACCTGCCTGGAGTTGACGGTGATGACGGGCGAGTCTTAGAATTCAAATACATGCCCGAAGCACTGGGCACCCCTGCGCCGCAGCGTCGCAGGCTTGAGGGTCTCCTGATGCGAAGAAGCAAGGCCTGAGGTTCCCGTGGAGTTGCGGTACGACATTATTGCGATCGACCGCGACCACGCTCTGACACATTGTCATGTGCGGCGTGGTGTCGCTGCGGGTGCAGGGGCACCTGGGCCTTCAAGTTCGGGCATGTGACTCCAGACCTCATCCGCCATCACCGTCGGCTCCAGGCAGGCAAGGTGGCATCCCAGCGGCTTGCAGGAATGGGGCTGCGGGAGCCGCTGCCAAACTCTGCCTTGCCGAAGAACACGATGTGGCGCACAACTGGTTTGCGTGGCCCGATAATGTTGCGGGCCACGCGGGCCACCGCCCGCTCCCGAACACGATACGCGTTCAAGGCCCGCATGTGCCGCTCCCAGGTGCAGTAGTGGCACATTCGCACGGACAGAGTGTCGTACGTGACTGCGGCGCACTTGCCAGTGGTTGCCGCAGTGACGTTGGGGTTGTGGAGGGACAGGGATGGAGTTGCTGATGCCTCTTGGCGCACTTCTCAGTATGTACTGCCACAAGTTCTTGGTGAGCGCCTCTACACTGGGGAGCACACAACATATTTAATAGTAGTTTCAACGGGGGAGGGGGGGGGGGGGGGGGAGTTGCAGATAGCCCCTTTGAGTTTAATGGCTGCAAGTCACTGATGGCATACTCGTACATGAGAAGAGATGTCCAAACAATGAATTTACCCTAAGGGCCGTTCTGCGCTGAGGCTTTTTGCGTGAATATGGATGAAAACCACGTGAATGTTGTGGCATACTGCAGATGGATTCACAGCACCCTTTGGAGGGCCGTGAAGAACAATTAAGTGAATGAATACAAAACCAGCCAATCAGATCGCGCTCAGCTAGTGATGTGGGTCGCTGGCCGTGCGTCACTCAGCATGCCCAGGCATGGCGAGAGTGGCTGTGCAGCGCCATGACTACCAGGTACCGAGCCGCTGCTGCCTGCGCCACGAGCCGTGTGCTGAAGGGCCACATCTGCGCTGGTCGCTAGCACTGCGAGTGACGTCCGTTGGCCACGTATGTGAACACTAAAGGCGCTGTACAGAACGCGGTATAGACTTCACGCCTGGATTCACGGCGCAAACTGGCGGTGCAGAACGGGTCTAAGGCTTGTATTCTGAACTGCTTTTCATGTCACAGACAGAAATTGGCATGCACGCACCGTGTCCCCGACGTCATGCATGTGCACATGCAAATTGAATGCAGATATCTATGCCAGTAAAGTGTGGGACGTGCACGTGTAGTGAGCGCTCTAGGTCAATGGTACGTTGCCCCAATTTTTCACTCATGACGAAGCAAGTGTACATCATTATGACATGTTCAATGACCAGTGCTGACGGTACACTGCGTAGTACCCTGGTTGTAGCATACACTGCCATACTGTCAGTATGCCGACCATATCCGATAAGCGTACTCGTACATGCTAAAGTGCATATTTTCTGCAGACACTTTTGCGCTGTAAGCCGCATCATAGATCACAGCGCAGGTTGTGAGACCGCCAGTTGCAAAGGCATCCTCTGGGGCAATGCAGCTTATGGTCGGGCGCCACGCGAATCGGCAAGGCGCCGATGTGGCGCTGTGTAAATGACGACTGACCTTTGCATGGCCAGTCAACATGAACTTGAAGTTTGTGTGAATGAACAGTCATTTGACTCTGACAGCAGCAGAACCCACTCAACAAGCGGCCAGCATACCAGTGGCATGTCTGCTGCTTCTGACGCTGAGCGCGGCCAAGGTTTTAACATTTGTGAGTCGATCAGCAGTTACATGCTGCTGAAACGAGGGCTAGGGCTGCAGCATGCCTGAGTCAGTGCTCAACACCAGAAGTAGAAAGCTTGTGCGTTAACTGACAGCAACCCCCCAGGCCGACCGCTGCAGCATCTGCCAGTGGTTGGTTGTGAAGTTGTGATACTCAGTTGAAGTCAGCAGTTCTTAAGTCCACCGCTGTCTCCTGGGGTCTTCAGCGGGGGCAGGCCTGGGCTCACGGTGCCACAGACGCTGAGCGCGATTGACTTACGGCTGGGGTCCACGCCGATGGCCTCGATCACATACTTGGCTGGGATGTCACCACAAGGACTGCAAAGAGAAGCAATGGCGACGCATACCATCAACAGCCAATCAGTGCTAAAACGCTGCCAGTAAGGCAGGCACTAGTATGGTGAATATCGTCTAGGCCCTAGTAGGGGCTTAGCCAGGGGGGTTAGGTTACGCCCCTAGCTCAGTGACACAAGACCGCTGTCAGCCCGGCGCACACGCACCACCAAACGTCTGCTGCCATCATAATCTGATCAAACATTTGCCACCACATCGCTCTAACATTATGTGCGCGCCAGGCTCTGCACAAGCAGGCCCTCTTCAATATCAGCTGTGTATTGACATTACTATAACAGCAATGCGCAAGACTCATTGTCAGCCGTGAAATGTCCCGTGTAAGTTCCATGCCATGGGCACGCACTTGGTGTCATGGGTGAAGTTCTCGTCCAGCAAGAGTACACTACTGCAGTAGCTTCTAACCTAGCGGTTGACGATGCCACAGCGTGAGCACCACACAACCACGATACAGCCAATTCTTGAGAGCTCTTCTTGCAGTCATCAAGACGCACCTTTCACTGTCAGCTGCTTCGTGCAAGTGCCTCAAGCCACTCGTCCGGCAGCTTCTTGACGTTATTGAACACACCGCGCTTGTTTTGCTCAGCAATAAACTCCTGCTGGACACTGCAATAGCCCCTTTCACACAGCTCGGCTACCCCCGTCCGCAGCCTTCAAGTTGATTGACTCCTTTCCCTGCAACGCCAACAAGGTGTGGGCAGAGACTGTCACGGCCATCTCAGTTCGCAGGGTCTGCTCTATGGCAAGGCATGATGCTGTGACGACGAGCGCTGTGGCAGACGTGTAATCATCATGATCAGCATGCATCCAGGCAGCACATTGGGTGCAGCCAGCTTGGCAATGCTATGACGCATGATAGCTGCTCGCGGCACAAGAAGACCCCATCACGGGAAGCTCAGACGTTGTGAGTTCTTTCGTGCTGCAAGCTCGACGTTACATGTATCCCTGGTGATATTTGAGCAAGACCTTGCATAGACACATACTTACCCTTACCGTTGCTCTGCCCCTGACCCTCAACTCTAACCTAACCCTTACCCTAATCCCTGACTCCTACCTTAAGTCTAACCCTAATTCCAAAAGGTATCGGCAGCACGATGCAATTGAAACCTGATGCTTCACAGGCAAGCTCAGCTCTGTGGAACAAGCAGCTCCTGCAGCTGAGGACAACTTCTGAATCATCTCAGTGCACTTGCAATCATGCGGTCAGTCACTGTCACATCAGCATCTCAGCCCCCACAAGCAATGCTCATGTATAAGCGCCAGTGTGATTCCACAAGTCCAGGCGCCACACTGCTATCTCATGAGGAACCTGCTGGCACACAAACTGATGGCCTTGAATAAGCTCGCGCTCTTTTCAACCAAAACATGCGCTCTTCGATCAACACACGCCATGTCTCATGTCAGTACATACCCTGCACTGTGCCATAGGCAGCAACTCATATCCTGCCTTGGAGCAGCCGCGAACTTCAGACAAGCGCCGTCGCCAGGGTAGTAGGGAGGCCTACTCCACTGGTGAGTGATGATGCAAGAGACAAGCGGGGGACATGCTGTGACTGCCTAATAGTTGACATTCGTGTAGGCTCTGCTTGCTGACTGCTTCCCACCGACTTGCATTGGTGAACGTCCTACCTTGTGTGGAAGGATAGTAATTTTTTACGCTCAGGATTTTAATATCCCATGTTGAACATTAACCTCAATTGTGAGCTTTTGCTGAGAGAGAAGTTCGACTCCTAATTGAAGTCTGAAAACCGCTCATCATGGAATATTGAACGACTCCAGCACTGTTCGCTTCACCCAATAACCTCAACATCATGTTGAATGCAGCAATGAATGCTGTGCGGGGTTCGGCCAGGTGGTTTGACGCTGAATTCTGTTTCTAAATTTAGGTCCCGGTTTTTTTCGCAATTCAAACCTTACAGCCAGATGCCAATCATACCAGGCGTGTTGTCGAGAGCTTCGAAATATTTCGAGTATGTTGCCCATAATCATCACGTGGCATCAAAAGAATTAATAATGCTGTTTCAATGTTTGCCGCGTGACCAGCAGAGAGTGAAGCTGTACAGATGACGCCGCTGGTGCTTGATCATTTCCTCAGGTTGTGGTTCTGCCATTCTTCCATGTTGTGCACGCATCTCTTGTAGTGGCGTACCTGGCTAATAATGGGTGCTTGAACAGCTAACATTCGTATGAATATCACACAGGTACCAAGACACGTGCATGGCACCTGGACGCACATTCACAACAGCTTGCAACTTTTTTTCTTGCTGTACGTCATACGCTGGCTGTTCTGCCGCTACTTTGTGCAAATTACACCGGGAAGCATGCCATAATTGAGGAGCATGCCATCAGTGCCTTTCTACGTGTCCTCCTGGACCAGAAAACTGACTTGGACGAGCCACAAGTGCTGCAGATGCCAGCAGACGTCACTGTGCCCGCCTTCCAGGCTAGTGGAACGGCAGGCTTATCCGGCATTCTGATCAGGGAGTGCTGGCCCGCTTTTCGCGACTGCATTCTACGGGACAAGTGCGCCAACGTCGGTAAGCTGCTGTGGTCTTCTTCAAGCATGCCTGTTTTCTTTAAGAGGGTAAAATGTGCTGTGTATGTCGGTTTAAACCACCATTGAATTATGCAAGTTGTTAGAATATGAGATGGTCCAATACTTAGTGCATCCCCTAGGGGTAGGGCACGGTCCAGTTCTAAGGGTTTCTCCAGCAAGTTCTAGCAAGTTCTTGAAGGTTCTGGTGCCCCTACGGAACGGAAGGTTTCCGCTGGCCCTTGTTTTGTGTCAGCGATAATATCACTTCTTCTTCTTCTCCCAGCTCGAGGCGCCTGCGGGCGGCCTGCGGCCAGGGCATGGCTGCTCTCCTCTCTGATACTCTCTGCGCACCCCCGGTTTTCCAATAAGTGTATGGCATTCAGATTATGTTTGCCGTTGGTGAAGTCAAATTGTGAAGGCCATGTGTGGAATCGAAAGGAAGTTGCAACGTGCCATAGTTTTTTTGGGCAATGTCTTGGTGTCAATGTCATGTGTGGGATCGAAAAGTGAAGTTGAACCAGCTTTATGAGCATTACTACGGTCCAGTCTTCAGTGCAGGAATAGAAGGAAAGTTGAGCAGATTTGCAGCAGTTTTGAGGTACAGTTGTCTTGCCCATATGCTCTTGGTGCACACTTGCTTTGCTCTTAGCCCTTGTCTGCTGGAACCATGGATGCCTGCCTGTTGCGGCAAATCAACTCTTGAAGTATGATCATATTCTACCACATCTCAATGACGTAACACACTCCACATGTCGTAGGTATCGCTCACTTGGCGGGTGCAGATGGACAGTGGCTTTTGACTGTATACATGTACATTCGCATACATCCATGCAGATTTTGTCGGCATAGCTACATTACTCACAGTGTTCCTGCTCCGTCATCTAATGCGACCCGTACTTGCCATCGGTGTCTTGCATGCAACCGTCTGCAGTATCTGGAACTCCGGGCGTCGGCAAATCATGGTTCGCCTGGTGGTTCATGGCCTGCCTCTTGCGAGGGACAGAGGGACGGGCGCCCTTGCCTTTTGTGGTGTACCAGCGCCGGGCAAACCAGTCGTTTCTGTTGGGGCGCGATGGGCGCGTGTTCCGCGGCTCTGCGGGTGCATTTGCAGGTCAACTCACCCATCTTGGCTCCGATGCATGGTGCGTTGTTGCTAACCCTAACTCCAACCCTAACCCCTGGGTGCTTGGCATATATATGCGGTTCACTTTCTGGGTACTGTGACTTGAGCGGTTGGTCAACTCACCCAACTTGGCTTCGATGCATGGTTTTTCACTCAATGACTCATTGTGGTTCCTTGCACTTCGGCTGCTTGGCATATGAGTGTGGTGCACTTTCTTGATACTATGACTTGAGCGGTTGGTCAACTCACCCAACTTGGCTCCGATGCATGGTGCGTCATTCAATAGCTTATTGTGGTTTTCCTTGCACTGTGGCTGCTTGGCATAAATGTGTGGTGCGCTTTCTTGATTCTGTGACTTGGACGGTTGTTGTCGATGTTTTTTTTGTTCACAGCAGTGACTACCTAGTCAAATGCAAGCTATTTCTACTGCATGGTTTGCAGCTGGTGCAATCTGCCTGTCGCATCCCTTCTGGCAGTGGCCTGCGCTCATAACTACAGCGCTGCCTGTGCCGTTCTGATGTCGACATATCCATTACTTGCTCCTTGTCACAGGCTAATATTGGATGGGCTGCAGCCAGAAGACATTATTAGACATCATGTCCTGGTTATCTGTGCCTCAAGGCCCAGCGCCTACAAGGTAGGTTTCGTGAAAGTAGGCAATGCAGCCCCCTGCAATTCTTTGTGCAGCATTTGTAGCCATGGTATACATACAGATTTTAGGGGGAAGATAGGTGGGCTGATACCAGAGTATGCTTTGATCTCTGATGACGCAAAGCCCTTGCAACTATTATGCCTCTTAGTAGCTAGAGCAATTCAAGGAGTAAATGAGGTGGGCGAATCAGGAAAGTAACCTGCGATACATCTGACAGCTTCACAGCTTAGCGGGCGTGGCCAGCTAACTTCATTGTTGTAACTTGCTGTGCCATGATGCGCCTTATGGCATGTGTGAGTACCTGGTGAGACTTGTGCATTTGTATATAGCTGCTTCTGTCACCGAAGTGCATGGCTGTCAGTGGCACATGATCACTCAGATGTCAGAGTCTTGAGCATCCAGGTGCTGTTGTGATCTTGTCGTTGAAGCTTTCAGCGATTGAGCCATCCGTGAACAAAGTTTAACGAAATGTGAAAGGTGTTGTTTGTCGCGCTGAGTAGTGCTGCTGTTGTGAGGACAACTTCTAAGCCAATCCAGGCTTACTGCCAGCAGACCTGAGCACAGTGGCATAGCAACCTCAATCATGTCTGGCAGCACACAACTTTGGGTTAGGGTCAGGGTTAGGGTGAATTATGAGTGTTATCAGTCGTGGATATGCTGGCTTTGACACAACACAACATGACTGCAGACTGACATAGCAATTCGGCATCTCGAGCTTCATGCACCGTACCTGCATTACATGAATCGTCAGCAATGCCAACATGTGCGCTGGCTGCCTGTATGGCAGGACTTTGTGGATGGGGGTGCGCATACACGCTTCATGCCCAATGACTTCATGTCCAAATGGCAAATGTAGCAATTCAGCATCTACAGCCTCAGGCACCATACCCCTGCGTTTTCACAACTTGTTGGCAATGCCGACATATGCGTTCACTGCCTCCTGTATGGCAGGACTTTTTGGATGGGGGTGCGCACACACGATTCATGCCCAACTGGACTTGGGAGGAGATTCAGCTGTGCTGGCAGGTCCTCTACCCCCTTGCTGAATACCCAACGATGACAGAGGAGCGCCTGCAAAAGTTGTACGGCTGGTATCGGGGAGTGCCACGCTGTGTGCTCACCATCCCGAGCCGCGAAGCATGTCTTGAGATGGATGAGCACGCGTTCAATGGTGTCGTGGCACAGGCCCGCAGGAAGCCATCTAAGGTGAGCAGACAAATAATCATTGCATGATGGTTTGTGCTGCTGGAGCTATGTACAAGTACTGTCGTCTGGCTGAGAGTGCTATGGTTGATGTGGCTTCCATATGGTTCGTCTGCAGGCATCGCTGATGCGAGGCCGCAAGTATATGGAAACGTGCAACTGGTGTGCGATACCCTCAGTTTTGAGTTGTATTTCATTAGCCTTGTGTCTTGATGCAGGTCTACTTTCTTAAATACAGGTACAATGCTGCTGCAATCGTCAATGTTGCTCACCGCACGTTGAGTTTTCCGTGAAACCTCTGCTTTGTCATGGGCTTGTGGCCCTTATTGTGCAGGTTGAGCTAACATTACATAATTCTTATGCACTTGGTGTTCGTCCTTAATTACACAGGTTCTGACCATGGTGGCGTCCGGTTATATTCCTGAGCCGTACCACAAGGTGCTGTACAACGAGCCTATCGATGAGCGGTTTGAGCTGGTGCGCCTCATCTTCGCCTGCCGCAAAGTGACTGAGCTCTTGCTAGAGAATGTCAAGAAAGCCGGCGAGCAAGCCCTGACTCAGGTGTTTGACGATCTACAGAAGTATCCTGGCCAGGCAGCCCTCTGCGGGCAGGTGTTTGAAGTGCTGATGATAAACGCGCTAGCGGCAGGCTGCGACGTCCCTGTGTCCAGCTCTACAATCGCCACCCACTTAAACAGCGAGAGGGTTAGCTGCGATGAACACACCTCTGTGAGGGCCAATGACCTTGCCCTCAAAGGGGGGCGACGCGTACATGTGCAGTATACGATAAGCACATTCGAAGAGGATCTCAAGGACTGCTGGCAGCGGGAGGGTGTATGGGGGGGTCGCACTCTTCTGGTGCCAGATGGCGCCAACTTCCCGGAGGTCGATGCAATTCTGCTTCCTGCACGTCCGGCTGGTGTGGCTTCCACTGGCAGTGGGCAAGCATGCGTTGATGAAATTGAGCTTTGTCAGTTCACGGTCAGTAGGAACAACAGGGTGCTCCACCGCACTCAGCTGGGGCGGGTGCTCGCAGCACTGCCCGCTGCCAGGCAGTACACCCTGTATTATATAGTCCCAGCGGCCGAGCACGGGACATTCAGGTTGAAGAGCATCACGCGAGAAACCGTCGTTGGCGAGGCACAGTGCCGCTTGGACAGAGTCAAGTTGCGTGTCATCTCCCCAAGCAGGCCTTTTCAGGATTGGGCATTGTAGACTGCAGCAGCCCACCGTGCCAACACATGCGGTGTGCAGTGGTACATTGCTCGCTTGGGTGCAGCTTGCATTGTAGGCAGCAGGCGTCGAACAGGGTGAGAAGACTGGCACAAGGTTTGCGCGCACCCACACCAATGGTGTTACGGATTGATCACGACTTCAGTTCTCAACAAGCCATATAGTGCTCTCTGTTCATCGATGGTGCTTCATCAAATTGCCCCAGCTGTGTACATGTGTCTTTGTATTGCTGCCCATGTCGTGCTACTGTGTTTGAGCATGAAGCTCATGACATGCCTACATATGTGCGACAAGCCATGTGCTCATGAGGTTGCTTTGAGGTTTTCTTCAGCTTCAGCTTCAACAACAGGTAACAAGGGGTAAGCTGGTATGCGCTCTTGCCCCCGCCAGCATTCTCTTGTCGACTCCTGATGCATCATTGCGTTTCTCGCCCGGTACTGCAACATCTGACCATGCTGCCTCTATCTTGTGTTGCTGTGTGTGAATGATAGCAGCTCAGCAATGTCGCATGAACAAGCAAACATGCTGCATACATCATGGGAATTGCGCTCTCAAGTGGAAGCAGTGACCTGCACGGCATCGAAAGATTTCTTTATGACAGGGTGCTCTACTCGTGCCTTAACGTTGCTTGCGCTACTTAGTACACAGACGTGGAAACGTGCAGGAGAGCATTGCAATTGACCTGGCAAGGCTATAACCTGCCAGTGGTGGTTGATTGCGATCAAGCCATAAGTCTACAGTGTTTGTGTCGCCTTGGCAATGTCAAGGCAAAAGAAGTAGGATGCTTACTAATAGATGCCTTAGCCAGGGTAAGCACGCTTGCTTTTCCTCAAAACCAGTGCAATGTCGCGCATGCGCTCCTCGTTCAAGAGAAATGCATGGTGAACATAACAAACACACCGAGCCCTGATGTTTATTACTTCGAAGTATGAGCTCAAACTCTGCAATCATGGCATGAACACGGCCACTGCTCCACTGCAATGCCAGGCTCACAGAGCATTGACGGCCAAAGAAACCGGTAGCAGCAGGCAGTCATACAACCTTGAGTGCAGGAACGGGGCAAGACAGCTTCACCATATGACTAAATAAAAGATGTATTCTACACTGTGGTAGCGGTCAGAGGCCGTGTGTTTGTGTGAGGAGCCTACTGTTCTATTTCGAGTTTTCCACGTGCAATTTGTGCAGTGCTGCGGCTGC
This sequence comes from Tribonema minus, assembly GCA_017506865.1. NCBI lineage: Eukaryota > Xanthophyceae > Tribonematales > Tribonemataceae > Tribonema > Tribonema minus. Next base: position 50,207 of record JAFCMP010000124.1, read on the forward strand.
GCCTTCAATGGTGCTGTCCTCTTTGCAGAAAGCAAACCGTGCCAGGTTGGCAGCCAGATGCTTGTGCTCGGGCTGCAGGCACACAACAGAATACAGGCAGTGTAGCAAGTCACTGTAGTGCGGACCACCTTGTATTCAAATACCATGGTGCTTCAACAGTGAATTGAATTCTTCGGTGCACGCCATACATCATCATGCTCGCGTGAGGCTTGAACCTTGAAGGCAAACTGGAGACGGTTGACCCAAGGCGTTGCGAGATGACATGTCAGGTGCCACTGTCAGTAGAGCTGGCAGATACTCCACTTCAACTTGAAGTGAGCCCTCCGCGCATGATTTGCCTGTAGCCATGACAGCCATGGTTGACATATACAGCCTACGCCGTATGACCGTATATACCGTATGAGCGTACGTATGAGTCCCGCCAGAGCGAATATACGGACCGGTGCAGGCAAGCAGCTCGCGAGGGGGCAGCGCAGCCGGGATACAGAGCACATATGGTTGTACAATGCCTGCATTGAGCAATCATATACGACATGAAGCGCAGCTCATGCTCGACAAACGAAACCATCGCTCGGCAACCGCACACAGCCCTCTCACGGCGGCAAATGCTGCGGCAAATAAGGGGAAGTTCAACATGAAGTCAAATGTGAAGTTAAAGTTGAAGTTAGCGACAACCGTATATTGCGAACGTATGAGGTTCTCAGGGCGGTATACGTATATGACGAACGTATGACATAGAATCGACCGTATATGTCAACCCTGATAACAGCGTGCTTTGAAGTGGATTGGGATGTGACCGTGGAATGCTCTGGCAAAAGCAGTAGAATGTACTGGGCGCATTGCACAATCAGACTCATGAATTGCAAGTCTCTACCACAATGTCCGGCCACCTACAGTGACAAATCTGCAAAGCACTTGCTACCAGCAGCGGTTGGTGCCACTTCAGATCAAATTTCCTAGTCACACTTGCCTTGTAAAATGTGCTGGGAGGGATTGCGCACACGCCCTTCTCAATAGTCAGCCACCGGCACAGGGCCCAGTCGCGTGTCATGATAGGGCATGCTGGGGTTGTTTGTTGCATGTATTGCTCTGCGATAGTGCCGTCAAAGCCCAGCACGCCGCTCGTGTCTGCCACCACAAATATGCCTGCGACAACAGAACAGGCAGGGTCAGCATGTGGGTTGGGGTTGAGCCAGGATTAGGGCAGGGCCGCTGTGTGGTGAGGTTAGGGTTAGAGTTGGGGTAGGGCTGGGGTTAGGGCAGAGCCGCGGCACAGTGAGCTGCTGCTGAGGCAGGAGTGGACAGTAGTAGTAAACAGCACAGTTTACTAGTACCTTGCCAAGAGTTGCCTGACGTTGCATAATATCATGATAGTTAGGGTTGGGGTGAGGGTTGAGGTTACGATTTTACCTTGCTGCATTCTGTGCAATGGAGCGCTCCAAGTGTGTACGCAACACTTAGGGGTTAGGGTTAGCGTTTGGTGAAACTCTAGACTCCAGTGCGAACATAATGTCAGTCAAAAAAAGAGTTTGAACTTCGCACTCAAGACTGGATATCTTGCTTGCTGATGGCGGCAATTATAATCGGCCGATGGACTGATGCACAATACGTGCAGTAGGAAACCCTTAGCTGAATCAGGTTCGATTGCAAGAAAAATGATCTGCTTGTGAACTGCAAGCGTACTGGTCATGAACTGCAAAAGTGTTCGGTACTTCTGAGCATGGAGTTGTGACCATGCCTGTCAAGTACCCTGTAATGAAAACTACAACTTGCTGACAGCTTCAAAGAACGGCTGTGACCGTCAGTCAGACGAGTGGGAGGATGAAGCTCAGGTGTGTGAAATGCAATTGTTCTGTACTCCAAGCATGAAGTCGTGATGACGCCTGCAAAATACCGTGTAATGTACATCAACTTGACGGCAGCTTCAAAACACAACTGTCACCGCCAGATCAGACAAGCGCAAAGATGCAGTTGAGCACTGCAGCAGTGAGCAGCAAGTCCGCCTACTGTGCGACCTTGTCCCACATCAGCTACAATCACTTACAATAGTGATCTGTGCTGATGGCAATGCTCTAGAGAAGTAACAATCAGAACCCACCTCCTTCTGGCACAATGGGCACTATGTTGGCATCCCTCAGTGCCACCACGAGTCGGTCCCTCTTACGCTGGTATCGATCCACTAGGTAGGCATAGTAGCTGGCATGGCCTTCAAATGGTTCCTCCGCCTGCGTACACACAGCAGGGCAGGCAGAGAAGACAAGTGTGAGGCACCTGAACAAACTTCAACCTTACCAAAATTCAACCTGTCATCGCATCAGTGACTCCCCAGGCTTGACGTTTGTATGTCAGACATATTAAAGGTTAGGATAAGCCCATGACCCAAAACCATGGCTGTACCCTCACCGAAACCCAGAGATATGATTGTGCGATTCGGTGGTCTCACCCATAGTGAACCACTCTGAACTTCCAGTCTATGACTTGGTCACTGCCTTCAAATCTCCGTACCACACAGTTGACATTTCACCGGGAGCACCCTCAAGCACCTAGTGGGACAGTTGAGGGTTTGCCCTAAATGAGCCTAAGCGCAACACGCTGTCCCGCGATGTCCCGCGAAGCGAGCCTTCCACAGGTGACAAGCAGAAAGCGCGGAGAAGTGCCTGTGCTGAGCAGCGTAGCGACAGGGCTGCAACCAGGCACTGTTGACTATTTGCTGAGCGCTACGACCCTGAGACTGACCCTTATATCCTGGTCCTTGAGGGCCTAAGCTCGGATCTCAACCCTCATAAACCCTGCCAGAGACACTGACCCTGATATTGACCCTAACCTTGGCTTGTCAACACAACACAGCATTGGGAAACGGCATTAACGTAGCGGGGCTATGTCTCACCTGCTTCAAGACCTCCGCCACAGCTTGCTGCAGCACGGTGGGCACGCAGTACTGCACCCACTGATTCACGTTCATGACCTGTAGCACCAGGGCCTCGGGCCCAATCACCCACCCCACCTTCCAGCCCGTGGTGCTGAAGGTCTTGCCAGCGCTGCTTACCGTCAATGTGCGGTCCTGCAGTGGTGGCAGCGACCAGGGTTGCGAAAAGCAGCAAGGCTCAGGAATTGAAAACTGTGGCAGTGCTCACAACAGAGGGTTAAGCTGTCAGTGTGCGGTCCTGTGACGGAAGCAGTGGCAACGCTTACCTGTATTGAAGCGTAAAGCTGCAAGTAGTGAGAGTGCCGTCAATGTGCGGTCCTGCAGCAGCGTCAGGGTTAGCATTAGGGTTAACTAACCCTAACTACACTGCACAAAGTGACCTGATGCTGACAGAACAGCAGCCCAGCTAGAGAGCCTTGACACTGGTGCTTAGCACTGACAACAGCGACAGCGCTCACGCTTGGCGACAGCGATGGTGTGAGGTACGCTTGGCGACAGCGATGGTGTGAGGTGCTCAGCATTGAAAACGGTGCTCACAGTGGACAGCAGCAATGCGCTCAGCATCGTGGACAGTGAAAGCGTTCAGCATGAGAACAGTGACAGTCCTCACAAGATTGCCTGCGCTGCTCACTCTCGGCATGCAGTTCTGCGAACATGAGTGCGCAAAGGCGAGAAGCAGGCATCATGACGGTCGCCAACTGGCACCATGTGACAGAGTATGCCTTAAAACATAATATTACAGGTTTGTTTCTTTTGCTGGCGCTCAAGCTTGACACTGTAGGTGATGCCGATCTCGCATGCGCTGGTACACCTGACAACATGGTACGTTCATTTTCCTGCTGCTGGCGCTCAAGCTTGAGGCTGTAGGCAGACATGCGCTCTTCGCTCTGAGCGAACCATGGTCAAGCATTGCAAGCATCTGTTCTGACGGACTGCTCAACTAACCTAACCCTCACGCTAACCCTAAGCACTGAAAAGCACCGTGACATGCTCTCAGATTCAATTCAAATCGTCACCGTAACCCTAACCCTCACTTCAACTGTAGACCTAACCCTACCGCTGGTCACTCACCCACATGCCATCCAGGCTGGCAGCGTAAACGTGCTTGTTGCCGTCAAATATGATGCGCTCGTAAACCTGTCACACCATGCACGATACAAACAAAACGTCACTGCAACTACCAAGCATCACATCTGCGATCATGCAGCAAGATGAGGAATGAAGGTGTGCAGCAATCTAGGGCAGTTCAACTTGAAGTTGCAAGCTGCAACACGCACATGATCTCAAAGTTCAACTACCCGTTCATTTTGCCTTTTAACCTGCGTCACAATGAACTTCAACAGACATAACTAGAGTGAGTTCAACACTGATGCAAGAGGATAGGTATAGGTTTCACAGCAGAGCGTCGCCGTGGTACTGTTGACGTCTAGCCAGACAGCTGTGTTCGCTTTTCCTCCCCAAGCAGTAATGTATTTGCTACCTAACCTCAAGCTCAATGCCCCAATGCTGCGAGTGCACTCAATGTCCATAGGGTGTCGGAGGTTTATCATCAGGGCAGAACACCGCTACCGTGTCATACACAATAGTTCTATGTGGCAATGTGAGTCTACTGTGCAAATCGGTTCGAAAAGTGCGCCTTGTCACAGTGGCAGCCTACGTAACTGCTTGGTGGGGACTCAAGTCATCTCATACATTGTGCATCACCCTCGCAAAGCTATTCTGATCGGAAGCACACAGTGTGTGTAGAGTCACACGGTGTGCAACACATAGCAGCACACTGCAATTTCACGCACACTAGCAAGGTTGGCAGAAGGCCTTGCCTCATCAGCGTGCATAAAGCTTCAGCTGTTTGTCAGTGATGAGTAAAACCTTAATGTGATTTGTGACGACTAAGCACAACCGAAACGGTCTGTCCCAGTGCTACGGCTCACACCGGCGGCAGTTCATGAGTGCCAATAGGTTTAGGGTTAGGGTTAGGGTTAGCGCCATCTCTGCACCGATCGCGCGTAGCGCGATAAAATGTTTGACAAGTACGCGTACGAGTATTCCAAAACTTGTAGCTGTGGCTACCCGTACAAGTTTAACTGGTGAGCTGTGCCAACCGGTACCCGTTAACTTGCTGCACCGGTTATTACTGGTTCAACAAGTTTTCACCAGCTGCACCAGTTATTTAGAAGGCCTGCCAGTATTCATGTCATGCAAACTTCATAGTATGAACATGTACCCACTCAAAACTGGCATGGGTGTGAAGGCTGCAAGAGGTAGGCACGCATTTGCACGCGAATGTCACAAAAGTGTAATTTGCATGATATGCATGGCGTGCGGCACACACGTAACAGCAGCAGCATGCCGGCACAGCTTGTCCTCTACAAACAACTCACGAAGTGAACGCATCAAGCTGAAAGCCGCGTGCTGTGCAGCACTGCTTGTTGTCGGCACCTGTGTTCTGCAGGCAGCCGAGCGTGCTTGCGTCGCTACACATACTTCCACAAACTCTAACCTTACCCTGCTCAAAGCTAGAAGGCCTTTTCGAGCTGCTCAACAGTAAGGGAGTGGCAAACATCTCTCGCCTCGACCGATCATTACCGTGATGTTTCCTCCGCAAAACTATCGAGCACCGACAGAATAAACCGGAACGGGCATTTAACTTGTACCGCAAGTTATCAGCTGCGGGACCGATGGGTGTTTACGCGTTGCCTCCCACGGCGAGTTACACATACCGGTTAACGCGTGCGGCGCAGCGGGCCACCGGTTACGGGTTAGAACCGGTACAAAAACTTGTACTCGGTACCGGTGCAACAAGTTAACGCGCCATCTCTGCAATAGACACTTCAATATGCAGCATAATGATCTTGCACTGTGGAGCGGCAGGCAGGCGCCTTGACGGCACAGTCCACGAAACCGAAACAGCAAGGAAACTAACATAGATCTCCGACCACATCGCCATGTCAAATGTGCGCAAGCGCACAACTTCAGGTGCTGCGTTACAGCTTGCAAGCGAGAAACATGCTCAACAGGTGGTGACTCACCTCATAGCTACTTCAACTGGTGGTGACTCACCTCATCAGTGACCAGTATCACCCCTTCGTGTTTCTTGACTACGTTGCACAGAGCCTCCAGCTCCTCATTCGTAAACACCTTGCCTGTTGGGTTCTACGACAATTGAACCAGCAGGGGCATGCATCAGTCGCACAACAGGACCAGGGATGGAATTTGGATGAGCATTAGGGTCGCATGCTGGTAATGCAGTCTGCTTAGGGTTAAGGTTAGGTTAAATCTTCTGCTAGTTAGGTTAAATCTATCTGCAAGCGCCGGTGGAAGTGTGATGTGTGCTTCCTACAGTGCGCTTTGCGCATTGACGTGCACAAATGCCTTCCAAGAAAATTCTCTGGCGCAGCGCATGTCATATACGTGTTGCAGTATCAATCTCAAAAGTTAGGGTTAGGTTGAGTTCAGGTTTAGGGTTAGATTCGCCGGCGCTGCCACTGTCGGCACCAGCTGCGCAGTGAGGCTCATGTGCCTATGCGTACGCCGAATCGAAATCATGCAGCACGCGCGGCATGAAAATCTTGCACGGCTGTCCTGCCTGCAGTCACGCTTGCAGCCGAAAGCTGCTGAGGGTGCAGGGTTACTTTTGCAGCTGGTCTTGATAACATTCAGTAGCACTCAAATTAGGGGGGGGGGGGGGTTGAGCAACACATTCCTGGTCTTGTTCGTGAAGGCCTCCTCGAACTCTATCAAACAAAATTGAGTAGCCTTAGGCCATGCTGCGGGGCGCACTTGCAGGCAAGTTTCAAAACTGGTGCTCTTGGTGCTCTTGCTGGCATCCGATTTCAGTCAGGGTTGGAGATTGGGTTCAGTCTCAAACGAGGTTTGTTGAGTGCAACTTACTCGTGATTCTCCGCAAATTCCTCCACATACAACCCATATCAATCCTAACCCTAGGGTTGGGTCACCTCAAAGCGAGCAGGCCTATTCGCAGCTGGCACGTCTGAATACACTGAGGGACAGGGTTAGAGTTCCGTCTCACATGCGGGTTGTTGAGCAACACTGCTCGCGTCTTGTTCGTGAAGGCAGCCTCAAACTCGGTCACGTCAAACCCCCAGCCCCCCTTGTCATCCGGCTTGAGCGGCACGAATGTGCACTTCCCTCCCGCCATCTGTAGAGCAACGCCATCACCAAATGCATGTAATAACATGCATGTAATAACATCAGTCACAATGATGGTGGACAAACTGTAGGGTGACAGCTCGCGTGCGCAACTATAACATGTGCTTGCCCTGGTGGGCAATGAAAGGCACTCTGACGAGCATACGTGTGAGGGACATGAAAGAAGCATGCAGGCAATAATGGTGGACAAACCGTACTGTGACAGTTTGCGGGCGCAACTATCTAAACAGAAGAACACGGTGTGTGAGGCACCCAGATTTTAAGGTGTGCTGAGCATTGGGGCAGTGTCAGCAGACTGGGTCGTATGCAAAAATCATGTGCACTTGCTAGTGTCAACGGGTCTGTCAGTGTGGCCTGCTGCCTCAGGATTAGGGTTAGATGTGAGCATACCATCATATCACATCTACATGCTGAACACCTAAATCATTACCTGGGGCAATTGGGGTTAAATGTCAGCATCGCACTCGGAGTGAGGGTGCACCCTGAGGGTGGGCGTTCCTGACCGTTCATGATTTGACCCTGACCCTAACCCTAACCCTAACACTAACCCTAAAAAATTTCATGCTCCTGCTGGAAATGTTGAGATTGCTACTCCCACATGAACACATGCAGGCAATTGGGAATACTATGTCCAATGGCTTCTGTCCTGCTGGCAGTGGGTCACGGGCAAGAGTCGCCACAATAAAGCATTACCAACCCGTTCACCGTACAACACTCATCATTGGAACTCAAGCAGTAAAGTCAAGGTAGGATGCTGCCCTTGCTGTACGAGAAAACACACTCAAGAGAGTTGATTGCTGGGAGTCATTGACTGATCATTGGAGCTGACCTGTACTTTAGGAGCGCACACATCACCTTGGATCATTCATCCATTTGATTCATTCGTCCATTTATTCATTAAAGTCATTTATTCATTCATTCATTGACGCACTGAGCACTGGCATTTACCTGTACTTGAGGAGCGAACACATCATCTAAAAAAGAATTCATTCATGTGAGTCATTCATTCATCCATGTGTTCATTCACATACTGGGCACTGGCGCTCACCTGTACTTGAGAAGCGTACACATCATCCCAAGTCATTCATGCATTCAACTACGCAATTCATTCATTGATTCATTCATTCACGTACTGAGCACTGGCGCTCACCTGTACTTGAGGAGCGTACACATCAAAGGCTGGCTCAAACACCACCACCTGCACGCAATCAAAATCAACAACAACATGTGCATATGTGGCAGTTGCATCAGCACCGAGTATGTGTCTGCATTAACAGCAACTGCCAAAGCATCTCTTACCCTCATGACATTTGCTGCATATGCAACTGTTGTAATTTACCACCAACACTGTGGCAGTGTGTTACATTGCATGTAAGATTGTAGAGCTCCCAGCGTTGTATTGTGTCATGTCATCACGACAGCAGTGACCTGCCACACTGATGCTTCAGCTTGCCCAAAGAAAGTATTTGTGCTGGCACAGCACACCACCAGCTCAATGTAGGTTCAATACTGCCGCAACTGCGACAGTCGTCAGCTTATTGTACTTAGGGTTTGGGTTAGGGTTGCATCTGGAGACCGCACACCCTGTACAGCATTACCTAGTGAGTTTAGCGAGAATCTGCCTCTATCAGTACGCTTCAAAGTGGGTTGCTTGTATGCACCAGAGGCATAAGAGAAACAGACCTGACCATCAGGATGGCAATATGAATCGAAAGCTTCATGCAAATATTTACGCGGGCCAGAAAAAGCGAGAATCGGTACAATATCATTGTTCTACCCCCAACCCTAACCCAAACACGATTGTCTCATCAACCTTTTATGGCCGAGCAGAATTGTCTCTGTTGTCTGAGCTTGTTGTAATTCACAACATCACAAAAGACAATAGGCACAGATATGCATACAAGATGAATGGCTACAGGCACTGTGCGTGTTGCGTGCTCGCCAGTATACATAGTACTTCTGAAAGACATGTTGTTGCCATGCAAAAATACTGATATGCTGTATCCCGCCACGGAAGCTGCCACTACACCTTGTGCAGAACTCGCAGTGTTCAGGGTATGCTATGCATATAGAGTATGTACGTGTCGGAGCATATCACAGTAACATGATCATTGCCGTTTGCACGCTTGGCGGTTACAGCAGTTACACTTGCCGGTAGACAGACTACAATACATGCTCTTCTAGCGGCACACGACTGGCGTCGGCTTTCTTTTGCACTGTTCACCTTGATGTCTACCTCTGCGGGTGTGGAGCAGAGCAGCAGCTCTCTGCGCTGCAACGGTACGTATGTATGCATACCCCGCAGTGATGGACAACATGTTTATGCAATGTACGTTTGATGATATCGCACCCAGCGCGAAAACTGCCACTTTGCCTTGCACAGAACTTGTCGCGTTCAGGGTACGCCATTCGTGTAGGGTATGTAGGGTATGTGCATATACCCCTGCCATAGCCTCACCTCGTCGCCATCGCTCAGCAGCGCCTGCCAGATGGCAAACAGCCCCTCTGTGCACCCCATGCTCACTGTGACCTCCGTCATACCGTTGATGTCCCGCCCCATGAGCTTAGAGTACTGCTCTGCGAGCACCTGTGGGATGACATGAAGCAGCAGGTCGCATGTATTGGTGTTGTACACTGTTAAACACAGCATCTTCGCCAGCATGGCAAACGCGGAGGCGTGTATATATATACTTCTATGCAATATTATTCAGGCTGGGCATGATTCCGCAGTGATCACGTCAAACACAACGTCACATTCACACCTCTCTATGAGTACACACAGTCCCTCTCAACAGATGTGAGCATAGCAGGCCATGCCGGTCATGCTATTGTCAACCTCAGAGGTCATGCCGTCAACCTGATAGTCATGTCGGCACAGGCAGCGGCTATGAAGTCTAGCGCGCTGTGGCGGGTAGGTTTGTCGTCATGTGAGAGCAGCGCGCAACAAACATTCCTGCAATCCATCCACACATCACATGAGCACCACCTTCACAAGAGTCCGCAGCAACAACTATTGCAAGCAAGACATGCCCCCACCAGATAACAGTACCTGCAACAGATACTGTTACAGGTATGCCATGCATTTTGCTCAAACTTGCACAGCATGTCACTGGTACCTACCTGTACCAGAGCGGGGTGCCCTGCGGACCTTGCGTACTGATTGAAGTTCTCCTGAACTGCCTTTGCCACCGCCTGCTTGCAGAAGTCCGGGCAAGGCCAGTCAGGGAAGCCCTGGCCCAGGTTGAAAGCGCCGTGCTGTACCGCCAGCGGTGTGAACTCAGCCCACACTGTGGGGTCCATCAGCCCACGCATTCTGTGGCATCAAGGACACAGATGAATCATGAGCAGCGCAGGCAATCATGTCAAATGTTGAAGTTCATGTATGTTGTTGAAAAGGAGAAAAGGAGATGAAGCTGCTTCCACTCGTCATTGTGCGTGCAGAACCAACGTTGAAGCCACGCCAACCTCCTTGTTGGTTCTTTAGCTCAACTCATACCGCATGCGTCTGACACCTAGGCTGGCTGCAGATGTTGTTTAATCGGACTGCTGATGTCGCTGCTGCTCGCGATGCGTGATACAAGAGCGATGGCGATTTTGAGAGCATCAATCAAGCAATTGTGGCTCGCTTACCTGGGAGGCGCGCTGTGAGTCGTAAAGGCAGACATGGTTCTTGTCTGATTCAAGTTGAGGCACCTTCGGACAACGACAGCTGCTTGACGGAGCGTCGTGGCAGCCTGTGTCGTCACTGGTGCTGCGACCAGTGGTGGGCGTGGGTTGCCGATTCACCGATGGTGTCGCAGAGCAACAAACCTTTCCTTCGAGTACAACTTCAAGTGAAGTTTTGCCAGTATTTGTTGGCCAACATATTCACACACGTTTGCAGTCTTGCAGTCGCATCGCCTTGAGCGCATGTATTGTTGCAATGACAATTTCCTGTGAGACGAGCGATGCTGCATTATGACAGCACTGCCCGCTCCCACCGCCGCTCGCTTGGGCGACTTCAACCACGTGCAAAAAGGTGTCATCGCATCTAATGGCATCGCAATGAAAGTGTGCAGACTGGAGGAGCTGGCAGCTGCTTCTCCATGTCACAACCAATGACTCACAGGGCCATGCTCAGCACACTCCATCAACATCAGTGACCACAAGGCAGTCTCTGCTCCGAAGCAGGTCAGCAGCAACGGTTGCATCACCCATGCAGAATGACAAGAACAGAAGTTACATCAAGCGTAGGAAAACACAGTAGCAAGCAGTCATGTGTTCACTGTGTGCACATACGGACTGTTCCTACCTACCTACATACACTGGCCCTGTCAGGTCTGATGAACGACATGCAGCTCAGCTGCCATGTCAATAAAGCACCTTGAAATACTGTTTTGAAATAACATGCAGCAGTGCTGCTATGGCGACCCGAAGTTCACTGCCCGCGCAGTCACACAAGATTCCCATAGGCTCGCCTTGTGTATCTATGCACTCGGATTCTGCTGTACAGACGTCGTCTGCGCGCTGTGCGACTTGCTATGATGTTGTGCTCCTTCCCCCTCTACCCTAACTATGATTGGCTCCGAACTCTCCTGTTGGCTCGATGCAGATTGCCGCTTTGCTGCTGCGGCAGCTGCCGCCTGCTGTCTGTCTCTTTGCCGTAGATCCTGTGCGATTGCTTGTTGCTCAGGCGTCAGTGGCGGCAGTGCGTATTTGATGGCCAAGGCACGCCTGCGAGCCAAATACTGGACAAGCAGCAGTAGCAACACATGCACGCAGGAAGCTAGATATTAGACGAACCACATTTGCGGGCAAATAAAAACTGCCAATTAGAACATGTAAAAATGGTCACTGCAGCTGAGAAGCAACATTACTAGAGAAGCATGGACTGCCTGAGGCACAATTAGATGTCTGTCAGCGCAAGATTCTGAACCAAGATTTCTCCATCAATGCTGAAAGCGACCGTTGCCGCTTTTGTAGCACACATGCGACGCCAGCAGGATACAATGCAAGTCAAGGCATCAGAGAACACGCATGGTTCGCGCAAGTGAAGAATGGAATGGGCAGCATGGCACCGCGCCTCTGACGCAGTCACGCGACTGCATCAAAGCCATTTGCACAAGGACGCATGCCCACCTGTTGCGCATCGGCGTTCCCCTTATCCCGCTGATCCGTTATCTGCTCATGCATTATCTGCCAGATGTAGATCTTGGCGGCATAGCCTCCTGCAATCACTGCGCCAACTCCAAACCACAATTGCCCTTTTGTGAGTCTCGACACCGCTCCCATGCCTGCTTTCTGAGCCCGTTGCGCGCAGTTCGGTGTTGAGGTGCACGATGCTCTGATGCTCGGCTGTCACGGGGAGTGAAACGCACTTGTCCTCAGGTCAACTTCAAGCGTTGAAGTTTTTCTAGCTTCGTGAAAGATCTTATCAGTGGGACCACGGCAGGCCCGCAGCTGAGCCCTTCGCCAGTCAGCAGTGGAGAAGTGCTCTGCCGTTCCCTGTAGTGCCGCCATGTTTATCATCAAGCCCACGCATCAACGAGGGCCGCAAAGTCTGCGGCTGAAGACGTTGAAGAATGTGTCCATCTGCTTGGCTGCATTCGGAGGACTGCGGCTAGTACACGAGTACCTCTTGAAATGCAGCTGAGGAGCGGCTCGGCGATGGCGTCGTGGACTAATTTATGCAGCAGCCCAGGCATGGGTGCCTATATGTACAAATGTGGTGATCAAAGAACGATGGCGGCTTTTCAAGCCCGCAGCCGCAAAGCCTCAGGTGAGAACGATGGTTTTGCTTAGCATGCCGTGCTATGGCGCACCTGAGGCTGTAGCTGTGAATAAGTTCCGACCTGATCAGAGCTCGCGTATTGTAAAACGACTGTCCCTATGGTATCTGCCTGGTCGCACTTGACTCCCCAGGCTGGCCAAGTGCGGCCAAGCAATCACAGGGGTCGCTTGACCACATGCTGAGTTTAATAAGAAGAATTTATTGATGCTTGCAAGGATAATCCACTGTCGCCACATGCACCAAGTCCCTGCGGGCACGGTGATCATCGGCCTCGGTCTTTGAGCCCTTGCCACACTAACACAACAAGCTGCACTTGCGCGAGTTTGGTGGGCTCTTTGCCTTTCCGGCCACCCACTGCACTGTGCATGCAGCATACATACTCCGCCCTTTGTACCACGTGCGAAAAGCTGCCACAACGTGATTGCGTGCTTCAAATCATGCGAAGCATCGTTACGCCACCCATGACGTCTTTCAACAGCGGCACCCTTGCTGTTCCTGTGCTGGTTGCCAGGCGCAAGAAACGGATGGACAAGCCGCACCTTGACCCTACGTGCACATACAATGGATCAACTGCTCTCGACCCGCTTGACCCACACGCACAGCGCCACCATAGGATCAGAAGCATGGGATGGCAGGCAGAGGACGAGGCATGCTGCTGCCTGACACACAACAATGAAATGTTTGTTTGCTCTTTCCGATATCACCGACTTTGAATGGGTTGTGCTGCTGAATTGATAAATTTCTGCTTCGTTTGTTCATTTTGGATTGACATGCATGGCTAGTAATCCAACGGTCAGCAATGTTTATTGCCTGCTCAGTGACATACCCTGGATTCAAAGCCCCCTTTGCTGCACAAATTTGAGTTGTCAGCCTTCCAAGTTGTTGGTGGAATCATTTGCCAGCACACTGGACACCAAAATCCTAGATGACTGCATGTCACATAAGTCGCAACACCCAACAGGAGCAAACAACGCCATCCAAATTCAATTACCGAGGCGCAAGCACAGCACTCATTCATGCCTACTGTGGCACCAGCAGACGGGCGTCAGCAAGATCACATGATGCTGTTCAGGTCCCTTGTTAAGAAATGAGTCTTTTTGGGCAACTTCAGTTCTCTTGTCGCTGATCTTCAAACAGCCTACTCAACGTCTGAATGAATGTAGCCAACCTCAACTACACGTCGGGAAGTCTGAGTGCATGCATGTGCTGCAGCCTTATTACTGTTGAGCACGCAAGCACTTTGTGATCATGGGGTGAGGCCGCTGCAATTGCCATTGTCTGGGCTTACGCAAGTTCGAGAGGCTAGCCGAAAACAGTTGGCTTGGCAACTTCAGTTTTCTGCTGATAAATGTTTACTGCTGTCGGTGTTTACAGCCAATACCTATATGGATGATCACAGGACATATGCTGACATCAGTTCATTATGTGAACTTTGAACACACCTACCATATAGTTTGACGACCACCCAGTGCGTCACATGTCACTGTGATGGTAGGCTATTGGTAGCAGGGCGCACAAGAAGATTCAATGAACAGCACAACACAAAAGCAAGTGCCACTTCATGCGCACAGGCTCTGCATCATCACACAGTGTCATTTGTCCAGGGCAATTTGGTGTATGCACATGGTCCAATCGCCACCTGTAATTATGTATATTCTGTCCGCCATGTGCGCATTGATTGCATGCTCATTACTTACAAAAAGCGAGCTTTGTAGGTAACTCAATACGGCAGGCCCGGTATGCGCAGCCACTTGCAGTACGGCACCAGCAGCGGCGTGGTCTCCTTGTACTTCAAGTACTTCTCATCCTGGCCGTGATCCTTGTTCATCTTGTCTTCCAGAAGCGGGATGCCGGATACATACAGTATGAGCCCTGAGATGAAGAGCGGACTGACTGCGCCAATCAGCACCTGCCTGGGCCCCCTGAGGGCAGGCACAGATGCAAAGAACAGGCTGCTCCATATCAGCAGCTCCCCGAAATCTGCAGAAAGCACAGCAGCAACACGGTCGATCAGCACATGCATGCGATTTCCCACTGCATCAGATACTCATGGCTTGAAAAATGAACTCAGAAACATTGTTGTGTTTGAAAGCGGCAAAAATTCTGCCACGGGTGTTGATGGCCTTCAACGGCTGGAGTGTGGGTGAGAATTCAGCAGGCAATGCACGTGCAACCCTTGCGCTTCTTAATTGGACTACTACACAACTACTGCCTGATATTCAATGACATCTAATGGTCGCAACATCTGCTTACCTTTTGGGTCGTGTTGCATTGAGCTCGTGTGCGTCACTACAGTGGTTGTTCAGCACTGGTGCATCATACCTCCGATAAACCAAGTGCTTTTGCGGCCACCACCTGCCACAGTGCCTGCCCTCTTCGCGAGGTGAAAGTATACTTCAAAGTTAAAACCCTAACCCTAAGTGCCTCGTCCTCTTCACAAATGTACCCCACGATGTATGCCTGTACAGTGAAGTCCACAGCTCTGACGCTCACAGTGCACTGCTGGTGCACTGCCGCCAGGTTGTGGAGCTGTGTCACGTACTGTACTTCAGCTCTCCCGATCAGTTTTGGCGCATGTGGTTGCAGTCCACCCTGACCCTACCCCCTAACTCAGCACTGTCTACGTGCACGGTTACAAAGTGTAACTGCTGTTGCTAAGTGTGTGTGTGTGTTCTGCTCTGCTATTGAGCGTTTGAGCTCGCATAAGGCTGAGTAACCACAAAATCTGCAAAATCCGGGTGCCAACGGTGAGAGATGCTTGAATTTGAAGTTGAACTTACAGTTGGGATGGCGGCTGACCGACCACACGCCTTGGTCAATCCACTTGCCCTTGTTAGCAGGGTTCTTCTTGAAAGAGCGCTTCTGCCAATCTGCACACATGCACAAACAGTGGCACATTACAGCAGGTGAGTGTTGAATTCAGCAATTTTTCCAGTAGTGCACCAAGAGTGAGATGTTGTTCAGGCTGTATGAAGTGGTACATGATGCTTGCACACATGCAGCAGCATCATAGGCACGCAGCCGTACTTAATTAATAGTCGCAAAGCGCCTCTACAAAGATATGAATGATGGGTCGCCCATTGTCGCGTATGACAGGCGTGGAGCGGATACGACAGCAGCACTAGAGGCAAAAATAACCTGTCCTGAATAAACAGGGCATCCAGGTTAAGAGCTGCGCTGATGAATTCTGATTACCATGCATCATCAAAGGCATGGTCAAGTTCAGAGCTGCGCTGATGAATAACAATCATTGAAGTTCGTGGTCTAAGTTCATGGTCATTCAAATTACAGCTAGTGACACACAAAATGCAGAGCTGATCAATCATGTTGAGGACAGGTCATGATCATTGAAGCTGCTGCTGCTATCTCACGTAATGGTTACATGTGCAGGGGCAGCATTCATAACAACATTCAGGACATACTGAGATATACCCAACAGCTTTTTTGCTGCTGCAGGTGTTGTTGTTGAGCAATGCTGCAGTCAATTGCTGAGCGCTGCTGACGCGTACCTGCGATGGCCTCAAACGCAAAGCCTCCGGCAAACGTGAGCAGAGCCACTCTGCCACCCATGCCAAGGCGCTGCGTTGACGCTACTGGATTGAAGTTGGCCATGGTGACAGGCAGTGACACCACCCACGCCCAAGCCGCCTGCGAGCAGCGCCGGGCCAAAACAGAACAATAATCAAGCAAGAGGGTGGCAATGCTGTTGTGAGCTTGGCTCCTGTGTGCCATTTGCAAAAGTGGCAATGCACCGTGGCCCTGTGCGGCTCGCACAAATCCGTGGATCATGGTGTGCGCTGTACGACAGTCTGATGACTAAGATACGGGGCACGCTTGAGTGGCAAAATGCTCTAGGCCAGCATCCATTGATGACCCCAAGCGGCCTCATTCCTGATCCATGTGGCCTGCACTCTCTGTCGACATTATCTGCTACGTGTACATGATCGTCTGCCTCCAAAATCCTGTGTCGTTACAACGCCCATTGCTGTCTACATCAATGCACTGGATGCACTGCTACATACTCTCCACAAAAAAAAATGAACACTTCAAAACATCATGCTTGCCATCCTCAGACTGCTGTTGAGCTTGCACAGTGATAACATATCATGTTCCAAACCTCTCGCTGCGCCTGCATGACCAACCTGTATCATCCAGAACCCAGCAAGATTGAGGGGGAAGTTGCTGCCGGATGAGTCCAACCACTTTTCACCCTTCTTGGGCATGAATTTCTCCAAGCGTGGGTCCTTTGGCGACGTGAGAATGCGCTCAAAAAGGTGACCAGCCAGTCTTATGCCCCAGATGCTCACTGCTGCGCTCAGGATGAAGGGCCTGCTCCATGGGTGGGCATGGACGCCGTTGACGCTGGGGGGCAAGTCACCAGCGGAAGTTGCTGTTTGTCAGCAGTGAGAAGAAAGCGGGACCAGGAGTCCGGGGAACCAGCTGATTTAGGTTGAACATGTAGGACGTGGTGTTGATGCAATAAACACAGTATGAATGCGTTATGGATGCGTGCTGGTTACAGTGTTTGACAGTCAGGAATCCGCATGCATACCCAATATCCACAATCAGGCTCATGGAACTCCGCGGGGCTACCAGGACACTGTTGCCAACTTCAAAGTTCGATGATGGCAGATGTCTGAAGAACCGCATGGTAACTACTGGCACACAAACACATGCTGCAGCTCTTCGCATTGCTGCGATTCAGATGATGCACACTGCAAACATTCTCGAGTTGAAGTCATCGGGCCATTACCACTTACTAGGCAGATGCTGCTGCAGATGCCACGAAAGCTCCCGTCCCAAACAGGTCTGTCAGCTTGTGAGTTTTTGTTGCAGCAGTTATGCTGAAACCCAGCAGGTTGATGCCGCCGATGATTGCTGCAGACACAAGGAAGGAATGGGTTCGGAGTTGAAGTTATGCGGGGAACGTTGACAGAGAATCGTGGATAATGCTCACCATTGACTGCCTTTGAAATGCTGCCAGGTCCAAGCAAGGTTGCTTGATTGCTGGTGCTGTCTGTGTGCATTTGTTGTACCCGACATTGTTGTTGCGCACGACGCGTGCAATCTTACAGCGACAATGTCAGCTCACCTGCGCTGAACAGCAAGCCATTTGGACTGCTGTTTTTCAGAGCCATCAAGACGGAGGGGCTCTTGACAATCTGCCGCACTGCCGTCTGCATTGGATCCCAGCCTTAGTGGTAACTACAAGGTTCTGACTCAAAATCGTTCAGACTTCAAGTCTTGGTGACCCTGCACTGACGGGTGGAACCATCGCCTTGATCAAAAACTGCCACTTTTGGCTTGGCGTATATGCTAATCACATGGCCTCGCCAGGGATGAGTGCCATGTGGACCAGCGCATCGGCACTCTCAAGTGCTGCGCACCCTCGCTAGCAGCTGCTCTTGGCGCAAGGGGTCGGGTGTGAAGGATGGCCCAGCCAACAGAAGCACAGCTGCAGGGGGAGGAGGCGCTAAGCTGGAGTTCGGCAGTAGCGCGCTTTTTGCGGCTGGAGTGGCAGTATGGACCGGAGGTGGCGCTGTTTGTATATACGCTTATCGGCTGCATGCGGGTGAGCATCGAATGCCTGGTCAATCCTCGAACCATTTCATCGGCGATGTGGCGATACCATTTCCTGAAGCAAGAGTGATCGTTGACTGCTGAGAACATGTTGGTAGAGCAAACACCGAGCCGGTCGCTAACATTCTTGCATGTATTGATCAAATTCATCGTTGACACCCCTTTCATAGTAGTCCCTTTCAGACAGAAAAAGATCAACTGTTGTTCGTCATCATCTATGAACAGTGTAGCCTTTCATCCACGCTTGCATGATTCTACTGTGTCTGTTTTGTACACTGCATCTAGCGGCCGCAATGCTCGTCGTATCCGAGGTCGCATCAGATGGGCAGCGTGCACGTGCCACAGCTGAATGTTTGAAGCTGCTTGCTCCCCAAGCTGGTGTAGTGACGGCGCCATTCTGACGTGACAATAATGGTCATGGATGCCAAGTATTCATATTAGCTTGCAGCATCAGCTCTGGGCTCTGTACATCCGTTCATATTGTTATGCCCATTCAGTGTTTAATGCCCCCCCTGATCCCAAACACTTCCACGAGCATCCGAAAACCTGCACTGGCAGTTGCAGCTGCTTGGAATACGCAATAGCAGCAGCAGCTCTGCCGCCATCACATCATAGCACTGCAGCCGAACACTGGCACATTTCTTTACGCGAAAAACCTGAACATCAGTCGAAACGGGTTTGAAATGATTCACTTGCAATGCTTGTTGACCCTTATGTTAATCGCCCAACCCCTAGAGTACAAAAACGCATGCAGGCAGCTGGAACTGCGGCCCCTTTCCGTTACCTTTTGCAACATCGGCGGGCACAATGCTGGTCCCACCTGGGAGGTGTCGTTTGCTCTATAACTGATTTGCGCTGCAGAGGGGGCGTACACTTGGGCATGTACTTCTATAGTTTTGAATGCCCGCCGAGGTGATCCTCTGGCCTAAGTCTGTTTTATCTGTTTGTTGTTGATGTGGCAAACCTCCTGTCACAAGGCGAGGATTGTGGGTTGAAGAACCCACTATGATTGAAGTTGACGCACTTACCTGTACTCACAGTTCAGCAGCGTCTGTGAAAGTTGGCACAGCTTCAGCTCAACCTACGGGTAGTATGACGCAACATGCAGCAGCAGCCAACGCAGCACCCTTCCACAACGCGCGTACATGCACACAAATTTATCTGCTCATCACCATCACCTCTTCTGCTCCTACCGCCAGGTCCGTGCCGCCGGCAGACGTCGCGAGTGGCTGGAGAGCATCGTACTGGTGACTCTCACAGCCTTCGGCGGCCACCTCCTGGCTCAGACGCTGCTGCGCGAGCCGCCCGACCTCATCACCTGCGATACATACCTACCCCTCATACTGGCGTCGTGGTACCTGGTGAACCACTCCCCCTTCAACGCCATTCCTGCGCTGCTGGCGATGCCCGTGGTTCACCAGTTGGCGGTGGTGCTCATGGAGTCGCACCGCGCGGCAGTGCTCTGCGCAGTTGTAACTGCCGCTGCGGGGTCCCTCCGCGCCGCGGGCTCCGCTCCCAACGCGCCAGCACTGCCTTTTTTCGGGCCGATCATAGCGGGCGCCGTGTCTGCCTGCGGAGGGCTCTTCTTCCCCCCTGATAGGGGGCTGCGGAGCCTGCGGGAGGGGGTCCCCTGGCCCCTTCAGAGCGCCCTTTACGCAGCGACGTTCTACCATCTGGCGGTGCACGAACAGGGCCCACTGGGGCGCTTCCTCAGGCACTACGTGCTCGGCGCTGCGGTTGACGCCGCGGCCGCGCGCGCCGCCGTGGCAGCGCTCTTCAGCATATGCGGAGCGCTGCAGACGGCCTTCGGGCCCAGCTTCAACGCGCTCGCGCCGCTGCACGCCGCTGTGTACGCGCTCGCACGCCGCTGCGGAGGCGCCGCCGCGCGCCACCGCCGCCGCCGCAGCAGCTGCGCCAGCGGCAAGCACGGCAGCGGCGCGCGGCGGTGGAGCGCGGGCAGCGGCAGCTGCTGCCAGCGCGGCTTCAGCAAGGGCCTCAATGAGGGCATCTGCCCGGACGGGTGCCCCTGCAGGAGCGGCGGCGGCGGCGGCGGCAGCAGCGGCGGCGGCGCAGCGGCGGAGGGCTTCGGCGGCAGCGGCAGCATCAGCAGCAGGACGAGCTCGTGCACGCCGCAGTCCGCGCGGCACTTCCCTCTCGCCATCGCCGCCGCCGCCGCGACGCGCCGCGGCAGCGCCGCCGCCTCCGTCTTCACGCTGACGGCAGCAGCGGCGGCGGCGGCGCCGGCGCACGCGACGACGCAGCGGCAGCGGCTGCAGCGCGCGGTGGAGGCGGCGGCGCTGCCGGCGGCGCTGTGCGCGTGGGCGCTGCGGCAGGTGGCCATGGCGCAAAACAGGGGGTTTTGGGGGGCGGCAGCGGCAGCGCTGAGCGTTGCTGCGGCGCCGATGCGCGCCGCCGCAGTGCGCTTCCTGACGCTGCAGTGGGAGGGGGGGGGGGAGGCGTGCCTCGTGGTGTTTGCACTCATGGGGAGCATGAAGGTGCAGCACCTGTTCTCGGAGGCAGCTGCTCAGCAAGGGGGGGCAGAGGGGGAGGTGGCGTGGCTAGGGCTAGGGCAGGGGGAAGCGGGGGGTTCGTGGGTGCAGGGGGCGGTGCTGGTGTGCCTGACCACATTCGGCGGCGGGATTTTCGCGCCGCTGCTGCTGCGGCAGGTGCCCACGGTGTTTGCGGATGATCTAGTGGTGCCAGCGGTCGTCGGCACTTGGTACCTGCTGAATCACTCGTGGTGCGGGGCGGCGGGGAGCGCGCTGGTGGCCTGGCCGGGGGTGCACCACGTGCTGGTGGTGCTGGCGGAGGTGAGTGACGCTCCTCAATTTGAAGTTGAATGTGAAGTTCAACAGTGCATATGCGCCGCAGCAGCACTCATGGTTGAGGTTTGCACTAGGCATGTGCGCCAGTGAAACGCTTGGCTCTGTGATTGCATACGTGAATATCACAAAATGTCACAGCGCGGTTTGCAGAGGTCATCGAGCTTGCATGCGTGAATATCACAAAATGTCACAGCGCGGTTTGCAGAAGTCATCGAGCTCTGCTGGACCGATGTTGCAAGGCGCATTGCGCAGCAATCACCTGTAACTGCATCGGCATGGCAGAGGAGACACCCCCCCGGACTGACACTGTTGTGCATGCGTGTAACTGCTGTTTCCCCCATTACACAACTGCGATGTTGAACCGCCTTTGTAGCTCACCATCTCGATTGGCAACGTCACGTGCAGTTGTTGAACTGCCCTAGTAGCTCACTCCTCCCGATTGACAACATCGCGTGCAGGTGTTCCGGGCCAATGCGCTGTGCACCTATCCCTTGTAGCTCACCATCCCCATTGGCAACATTGCGTGCAGGTGTTCCGGGCCAATGCGCTGTGCAACTTTGTAGAAGCAGCTGAGCGTTGCTGCCAGAACAGCATTGCTCAGTACCCCCCTGTGGGCCACATTGCCCCCATCATCGTCGGGACCGTGGGCGCTTGCGGGGGCATGTTCATGCCTTTCAACAGGGTATGTATGTTATGCTTATGCCATTTATTAATTGGGTTAGGGGTAGGGTTAGGGATAGGGTTCAACACAGGGTCCTGTGTATACAAATGTACCTGCTGATCAAGTTTTTTGGGTGTCACAGGTTGAGCAGGCACTGCTCAGCATTGGAGAACACGGGGGTATGTAGAGAGTACACTGGGCTTGAAGTGCGATTTGTTGGGTAACAGTTAGGGTCAGGATTAGTTCTTGAAGTACTTGCCTATTGAGGTCTTTTTTGTGCTGCTTCTTTGTCAGAGTACATGATACCTAACCCTAACCCTCTTTGCGTTAGGGTCATGCATACAGATGTAGGCAGGGTTACACACGAATCAGGGCCAGATATACGTCTCGTCATGTACCTGTTTCACATTGCAGCACTGTGCACCTGGCATTGTGACGTGCAAGACTCCCGACAGAGATTCTACATAAATGATACGCTCAAGGCATAAACTCTTGTTGCATCTCTGGGTGTTTGGTACTTGCAGCCTCGTAATAAGCCTGCGGCCACACTCGCTGCTCTTCCCCCCCCTCCCCCCCCCGTGTTCACCTGCATGTGGTATGCAAGTAGCTATATACATATAACCCCAAGCAGCTATACTTTATATATGTATGCCTACCATGCGCATGTGGTATGTAGGTACTGATGTATGCATCTCTGTAGGATGAGGGGTAGGATGTAGGTACTGACATGCGTGCACCTATATGCGGTATGTATGCAGGGCACCGCGGCGCTGCACAGCGGCATGTGGTATGCCGATACTGACATGTGTGCATCTATGTACGGTATGCATGCAGGGCACGGCGGCGCTGCGCGGCGGCATTAGGTACTGATATATGTGCATGTATGTACGGCATGTAGGTACTGATATATGCACACCTCTTTACGGCATGTATGCAGGGCACCGCGTTGCTGCCTAGCGCCATGTGGTACGCAGATACTGATATATGTGCATGTATATATGGTATGTATGCAGGACACGGCGGCGCTGCGTGGCGGCATGCAGGTACTAATATATGTGCATGTATGTACGGCATGTAGGTACTCATATATGCACAACAACTCTATACGGTATGTATGCAGGGCACGGCGGCGCTGCGCGGCGGCGTCCCCTGGCCCGTCCAGAGCGCCATTTACGGAGCCGCCGTATACCACTTTGCTGCGCATGACTGGGCCAGCGCCACCACTGCCGCTGATGACACCACCAACGCCTTTGCTATCGAAGACACGGAAGAAGACATGCGCTGCCAGCTGCGGGCGGGCGTTGCGCTGTTCTTCGTAACTGTCGCGCTGGTGCAGACGTCAAGGGGGCCCCACTTCAACCCCCTCTCCCTGCTCCACCGCGCCCTCTACTTCATCTTCGGCTGGGACCTTGCAAACGACCATGATAACAAGGAAGGCGCGTCGGCAGCGAACCGCGTTGCGCAGCCGTTTGTGCGCGCCGCTCTGCTCTGCGTGCGCGCGGCGGCGGCGGCGGCGCTGCTGCTGGCGGCGCTCCTGGCGGTGTTCGGGGAGAGCCTGTGCTGCGCCGGCGCCGCCGCCGCACCGGTGTGCGAGTACCTCTGGTTGGCGAGCTTTGATGCGGAGCGGCTGTGGCAGCAGGCGCCGCAGCAGCAGCAGCAGCGGCAGCAGCAGGAGATGGTCGTGCGACGCGCAGCAGCAGCGCCTCTTGACGGCTGGGAGGCAGCGCCGCGCCGCCATGCCGCATTGCTCAGCGTAGGCGGCGGCGCGGGTGACGTGCGAGTCAGTGCTCAGCTGGAGGCAGCACGGCTCAACGAGGCTGATGCAGACGCAGCGCCGCTCAGCGCGAAGGCAGCGATGGTGTCAGTGGTGGAGGCAGAGGTGGTGGCTGCGGCGCCACCGGCGGTGACGCGTGCGGATGCTGCTGCGCCGGCTGCGGCGGCAGGTGTACCTTCAGACCAGCGTGGTGTGACTGCCATCGGCAGTGCTGGGGAGGCAGCGGAGCACGCTGAAGCGGCCAGTGACGAGCGGCACTTCGCCGAGCTTGCGCCTCCCAGAGCTGCTGTTGATGCTGCAGATGAGGTGGCAGAAACTGCTGCCGCAGCAGCGCGTGCAGCAGCAGCAGCGACGGCCGCAGGCGGCAGCAGCAGCAGCGGCGGAGTGACGGTGGCGCCATCAACTTCCAGTTCAACTTCGAATGCAGAGCTGTCTGCGTTGAGCATCAACACTGGGGACGCAGGCAGCGGCACCGCGGCAGCTGCTGCAGCGGGGGCAGCGGGGGAGCTGGCAGCAGCAGCAGCAGCAGCAGCGGTGCCGGCGGCGCAGCAAGCAGCACTAGCAGAACCGGCGGCACAACAGACACTACAAGCAGAAGAAGGCGCAGCGGCGGCGGCAAGGAAAGCTGCAGTAGTGCAGCGGGCAGTTGAACAACCAGCAGTGGCAGTGGAATCAGTGCCGGTTGCTGAGACGGCTGAGGCGGCAGGGCACT
This sequence comes from Tribonema minus, assembly GCA_017506865.1. NCBI lineage: Eukaryota > Xanthophyceae > Tribonematales > Tribonemataceae > Tribonema > Tribonema minus. The sequence continues at coordinate 74,625 of JAFCMP010000124.1, forward strand.
ACGAGGCAACACCCTTATTGCAGCTCAACACATCGGCAGTCACAGCGGCGCAGCAGACTGCGGCAGCGGCAGCAGCAGCCGATGGTCAACAGCAGCAGCAGCAGCAGCAGCCGCCGCAGCAGCAGCAGTATGCGCAGCAGGAGGAACTGAGCACTGCGGCAGCCCCGACTGCAGCAGCACCAGAGCCTTCACAGCTGGTGGGGGATCAGGCTAAGGAGGCACAGGATGTTTATGTGCCATGGGCGGTGGTGAAGGGTGCTTTGACACCGGGTGATGCTGCTGCTGCTGCTGCACCAGAACCTGTCTTGCAGCAGCTGGCACCGGAGCGACACTCAGATACCGCCGCCGCCGCCGCCGCCGCTGCAGCTGCGCAGCAGCAACCGGCACTGGAGCAGGCGGCGGCTTCAACACACGCAGAACTCAGCGACAAGATGGCAGCGCTTGCCATGGACCACGAGGCTGTGAGTAAGTCAGCCACTGTCGCGCAGCGCGAAACAGACCATCTGGAGCGTGCTCATGGGGCGTTGGGCGCTGCGGCAGCGCTGACGGCGCGCAACGCCACGGCGCAGCCGAGCGCAGACGCGGCAGCAACGCACGCGGCGGCGGCGGTTTCGCTGGTAGAAACGGCCGAGGCACGGCCGCACGAAGCTGCGCACGCAGTCGTGGCGGCTGTTACACTGAGCCGTGATGATGACGCAGCTGCTGCTACTCAGCCTGCGGCAGCAGCGGAAGCGGCGGAGGCGGGGGGGGTGGAGGCTGCAGGCAGCAGCAGCGGCGGCGCAGCAGCGACGCAGCGCGGCGCCATTGCAGGGCGGTGGGAGGGCTGGCGGCGCGCACGCGCGGCGGCGCAGCTGCGCGCGGCGCTGTGCGACGCGGATGAGGCGGTGGCGTCGCTCGACGCAGCGCAGCACGGCGGCGGCGCTGCTGCTGCAGCGCTGCTCGGCGACTGGGACGACGTCAGCGCCCGAGACGCATTGCAAACCGCAAATGTGACTCTGCGCAGCGCGCCCGCCGGCGCCGCCTCTGCGGACGCGCTGGCGGCCAGCCTGCAGGGGGTGCGGCGCGTCGCGGCGGCGGCGCGCGCGCAGCGCGGCAGCGCGGCGGCGCACGCATCGGAGAGCGAAGCTGCGCGCGAGGGCGCTGCGGAGCGCGCCGATGAGCTGCTTGCGGAGCTGCGCAGTCTGGAAGTGTTGGCAGCGGCGGCGGGTGATGTTGACGATGATGCTCAGCAGGCGCTGGCGCGAGCGCAGTCCGCGCTGGCCGTTGTTACAGAGGGTTTGCAGCTAGAGGTGGTGGACAGCAGCGGCGGCGCAGCAGCAGCAGCAGCGGCGGCGCAGCGCGTGGAGGCAGCGCTGGGCGAGGCGGCAGCGCTGATAACGAACGCGGCGCGGCGGGTGCACGCAGCATGCGAACAAACAGAGCAGCGTCATGCGGAAAAGCAGCGGCAGCAGCGCGCAGCAGCAGCGGCGGCGGCGGAGGACACACGCGCCATGCGCAGAGAGGCTACCGCCGCCGCAGCAGCCGCTGCCAGGCTGGCGGCAGCGGCGGCAGCTGCTGACTCCTTGACGGAGCGAATCGGCGTGCTCGAACGCGGTGGTGAAGAGGAGCACGCGTCTGCTGCTGCAGCAGCGTACGTGCAGCTGCAGCTGGCCAAGGCAGCGGCGGCACGCACCACCGCTGAGCAAGCGACCATGTCACCAAAGGCGCTGGAGGCAGCGGCGGCGGAGCGCGATGGCGCGGCGGCGGCGGCGGTGCGTGCGCACGATGCGGCGCGCGCCGCCGCGTCCATCGCTGACGCGGAGCGTGAGGCGTTCGAGACACAGCTCAGCGAGCTGCGCAGCGAACTGGAGGACGTGCAGGCATCAGCGGCGGCGTTCACGCAAGGAGCGGCGATTTCCGAAGTTGAAGTTGCAAGCGGCGCGGTCGACGCGTGCGCGCTGCTGCTTGCCGCCGACGCATCGCAGTGGCTGCGCAGCGCTCAGGTCGCCAGTGCTCAGCAGCTGCTGGTCGCGGCAGAGGCGGCGGTCGGCGGCGCGGCCGACGCCGTCGCGGCCGCTGCTGCTGCGGCGGCGGCGCAGCGTCAGTCTCAAGAAGCAGTGAGGAGCGCCACCAGAGCTGTCGCGGCGAGGGAGCGGAGGGCTGGCAAGGCAGCAGCGCGGCTGCAGCGGGCAGCACGTGAGGCGAAAGGCCTGGTGCCCGCAGTCGCCGCCGCTGCTAGGAGCGCGGCAGCAGCAGCAGGCGCCGGTGCCTCTTCCTTTCAGTCTCAGTTTGACACGGTCACAGAGCTGGTGAGCGCTGCTGATGCGGCGTTGCAGCAGCGCGGCGGCGGCAGCAGCGGCGGCGATTCTGCTGCAGAATTTGATGCCATGGCCGCGGCGCTAGCGGCAGCGACCGCAGCTGCGCAGACTGCGCTTGCTGTGTGCATGGCGCAGACGGAGGCGGCGGAGCGAGCGCAAGCGGAGGCGTTGGCGCAGGTGGCAGAGCTCAGAGCGGAGGCTGATGTGGCGGCAGTGTCGCTGGCGGCGGCGGGCGTTGCGCAGCCTGAGGCGCTGCTGCTGGCGATTGTTGAGCTGGATGCGCTCGAGGCACTTGCAGGTGAGCTGGTGTATTATTCAGCATGAGGACAAAAAATTACACTGGTGTAGTACAACATTTGCATCTGTTTGTAGGAAACATACTTCTATGTTGAGCAGGTGCGGACAAAGTAAGAACACCACGGCGGCAAACATCGTCTGCCAGAGTCAAGCTGGCGCCGTGGATACCATCACTGTCTCTACATTTCTGCATTTGTCCTCAATGCGGAATACTGTTTGCAAGCTGCTGAATGTTGCATCAGTGCAGCCTCTCATGCTTGGCCACCAGCAACGTAACCGGGTGCGAGACAGTTCAGGCAACAACAACAATGCATTTCCTTACACCTACTTGCACTGTTGGTTCTATTGCTGTCACAGCGGAGCCAGGCCGCTGGGCGGACGCTACCGCGGTTGCTGACATGGACAGCAGAACAACAGCTGCCGCATCCGCTGTCACGTCAGCGGCAGCGCAGGCGAACTTGCACCTGTCATCTACTTCAACATCAACTTCAACTCAGCGTGCTGCTCTGCAGCCAGCAAAGGTCAGCCACCTTGCAACGGCAGCCAGCACCGGCGGCAGCGATGTTCAGACCACAGCGACTTATAAAGAACGCCAGGTCTATGGGTTGATGTCCACGCTTGTGGCGCTGCCGTTGAGCGCTGTGGCTGGTGTTGTGCATGGCATCGCTCAGCTAACGGGAGCCACTGCGCAAGACCGGCTTGAGAGGGCAGGGGTGGAGCTGGAGCAGGCCCAAGCAGCCCTTGTACAGCAGCTCAACGTGACACTTCCGGGTGCAGAGGCGCCAGCAGATGCGGTGCCCGCAGCAGCAGCTACGGCGTTGGCGGAGGCTCAGTCAGCACTGCGCGCCGTGCAAGCTGCCCGTACGGACTGCAGTAGCGCCGACGCTCGCTGCTCGAGCGGCGCTGCTGCTGCGGCTGTCATGCATGAGGCGACGCGCGCAGCGCAAGCGGCTGCTGCGCAGCTGTCGCTGCTGGCCGCGACTGCAGAAGCGGATGCCAGCGCCGCAGCGCTGTCGCAGGCAGAGGCGGCGGAGGCGGCGGCGGAGCTGCAGATAGCGCTTGCCGCTGCCGAAAGCGCGGGCGTGGCGTTGCCAGCAGAGGTGGCGGCGGCGGTGGCGCAGGTCTCGGATGGTCATCTCGATGCTGCCAGCGCAATGAGCGCTGCTGCCGCAGTAGCGCGCGCTGCTGGCGCGGCGGTGGATGGAGCGCGGCGGCAGCAGCAGCAGGCAGCGCGCGAGCACCTGCAGCGGCAGCAGCAGCAGGGGAGGCAGGAGCGGCTCGCGCAGAAGGCGCAGTGGCAGCGGCTGCGGCAGCAGCGCAAGCAGCTCGGGCGGCAGCAGCACGCGCAGCGCAGCGCGGCGGCAGCTGCAGCGGCGACTGAGCCGCTGTGGTCGACTGCCATGGCCACATTGCCTCCCGGCTCCGATCTTTGGCCGAGCCAGTACCTTTCCTCGTGCGCTGGGCCAGAAGCGCAGCTGGGTGCTGCTGCGGCCCCGCGGTGCACACCCCACACGCTGTTCATTGATCCTGAGGCCGGTGCGCTGGTTCTGGGGAGGGGGACAGCGCCCACGCAACTCGAGTCTGTGGTGTGGAGCATGAGGTTTAGGGGGTGCGGCAAGGGGGGCTGCTTCGTCACAGTGCTCAGTAGTGGGGCGGTGGCTGTGCAGCGGCGCAGCGGCAGAAGTGGCGTTGCGACACTGTGGAAGGTGGACGTGCCGGCGACCAAGCGCAGCACCGCTCAGTCGTGCACCTCTCTCGCGCTTCGCATCTCCCCGCAAGGGCTGCTCTGCGTCGTGTATGATCAGGGCACGTTGTACTGCTTGCGGCCTGCTGCCCGGGGACAGCAGGGGAGCTTGGCGAAGAAAGTGCTGGGGACTGCCAGCGTCGCTGCCTATTATGTGGGCTGGACTGCCATCACGTTAGCCGTCGGCTAGTGCGTCGTTGCGCTTTGTATGCAAATGACCAAGTATATATTGAATGCATTGTTGCTGCCGCCAGTGAGCACTCCGTCAAATGCACCACATGAGCTTTGCACGTTGTTCCCATCTGGCTTGCGTTCTCATGGAGTGCACATTCAGATTTCCTGCCAGTGCGCTCGGCTTCGCATTTTGTTTGTGTGAATGCACAGAAACATTGCCGATGAGGCACACCAACAAAACACTTGCCTGAACAAGGGGTTGAAAACAGCAAGGAAGGCACACGCAGAATGCGGCAGTCATGGCTGTATGGTTCTTGATCTTGTTTTCACAATGGCTGGTCGTACATATTGAAACAGTTGGTGCTGGCTGTTGCACAGCTTGTAGTGGAGTGGAGTGCGACGTGGTGCTTGTGTTTTCAAGTTGGCAATGCTTGCAATTGGTGACTGTGGGTCATCTGCTGACCAGACGATGTGAATGCCAGATTCCTGCCAATCCGTGCTGCTGGACCCTTCTGCTGTCTTGTGCAGTATGGTGCAACTATGATTGCCAAGCTCGAGCCGAGCTCGAACGCTACCGTGTGACAATGTGTTTCATGCGCATGCCTTTCAAGTTGTTTTGGGTATTGCAATATTAAAATGTCTGCATCGAGTCGATGCTTGCACAAATACATCAGGTGTTGGCATTGAATTTGGCGAGTATTTATGCGCCTCAGGCATATGCAGCAAAGTCTTGCAACACGCCAGTTGCAACCTGACCGACAGCGGGTTCTGCATCTCACCCAATGAAGCTATTCCGGATGCTATGCATGCAGGGCAGACATTGCTTCGCAAACTCTCCAGCTGCATTGAAACAGACCCTTGTACTTGGTAAAGCACAGTGCAAAGGTTCCTCGGGCTCACATGAGCAAGTGACTCGCCTACTTCAATCCTGTCGAAGCTCTAAACCCCCCTACCCCCTCTTTTTCTTCAGAAGACTATAGCTCTGCCTTTGCACAGCAGCGCAAGATTGGGGGAGAGAACTAGCGGAGGAGGTGTACACACCAGCAGCTATCAGCCGAGGCGCTAGCGATCTGGACACACTCACAGCAGCTGGAAAAATGGCGGACCCGTAAGTGTGCCTGCTTTTTGACTGACAGAGCATCCATGCAAGGGAGGAGCTCATTGCACTAATCGGTGCACCCCATGCCGCATGAGGTTTGGGTGTGCCCACATTGCCGATTTGCTCCGGCAAGCGCTGCACCGTGTTGCCTCACAGCTGCAACGAGTAGGTTCGTTGACCCATCAGATCTTTCGACGCCAGCAGAAAACGCTGACTTCATCCATTGCTGCACCTGCCTGGCATGCTCAGTAAGCCCGCGGCAGAGGCCCCCGGCTCGAAGAAGCGCAGCCCCAACCGTCTGGTGGTCGACGAGGCCACCAATGACGACAACTCCGTTGTAGCTCTGAGCAACGCCAAGATGGAGGAACTGCAGTTATTTAGGGGGGACACAGTGCTTGTCAAGGGCAAGAAGAACAGGGACACGGTGTGCATCGTCCTGGCAGATGACACCGTGGATGACAGCTCCATCCGCATGAACAAGGTGAGACTGCTTGCTGGCATCAGACGAGCCACGACGGGTCACTTCACCAGTCGCAGAGTGGCAGCCGGAGCGAGTGTTTTTGCTGCATTTAGTGAGACAGCTTCTGCAGCAGTGAAATCAGCATTTTAATTGCAGAGCTCGTGCATTTTATACCACCTCGCCCAATTGCATCCCGTGGGGTGCACGCTTTCGTTTTCGGAACAAACCTGGCGCAGTCGCCATTTTGACGTTTTGCGCAGTTTGCTCTATTTGACTGTACATGTCCTCAGCTGATCTCAGTTGGATTTCAGTTTCCCTCAAATGCCATCATTTTTCTTTTTTTACACTTTGGCAATGCTGGAGCTGCTTGGTGTGCCGTTTATCTGGCCATCAAGCCCCAGAAATTACATCGCTGTATGGGCCTTCTGCCTTGCGTAAGTCAGCGCTACAATGCCTGAGATATACCACTTTAGTTTGTATTGTTAGGTGGTCATCAGTTCGCAGGTGGTGTGCAAGATTCACGTTCGCGCGCTTTGGCAATATTTAATTGCTGTGCACACATGATCACATAGGCTAGTCATGGTGATACATATGCAAAATGCTTCCCTGATGGCGTGCGAAAGCGTGCGAGTGCGCCTCAGGGACCTGGTGTGTCGACAGCATACAGCATACTCGCACCATCCAAAACTTCTGAGATATTTAATGACATGCTGATTATATCTGAATTTATTCTTTGTACTTCAAGTATTAAATACTTCTGAGATATTCTATGACATGCTGATTATTTCTGAAATTATCCTTTGTCACGTCGCGCTGTAGGTGGTGCGCAAGAACCTGCGCGTGCGCCTCGGGGACCTGGTGTCGATAGCGGCGTGCGGCGATGTGCCGTACGGCAAGCGCATACATGTGCTGCCCATCGATGACACCATTGAGGGCGTTACGGGCAACCTCTTTGACGTCTACCTCAAGCCCTACTTTTTGGAGGCGTACCGCCCGGTCAAGAAGGGGGACCTGTTTCTCGTGCGCCAGGCCATGCACCCCGTGGAGTTCAAGGTATGCGTGTATTCACATTCTCCGCTTTTGCCTGCCGTTCAAGCACACCTACCTGTTGAGGCAAAATACGATGATTCAGCCTCTTTGCAATGCGTGTGATGCGCAAATACAATTGGCTTCTTTTTCGTTACATGTCGTGGATTCATTTTTTTGGGCATTCACTGAGCATCATCTCCCATTGCTGGGTAGTGTGAATACAGAAGTCATGACATGCTCATCGGGCTGCTAGTGTCTTGTATGTCAGCTGCTTCGAAGCATTTACACGGTGTTTGATCATGTGCTAGGATGCCCCTGGGGATGTTCAAGTGGTACGTAAACCGGCATCGTTGGGAGCGTCATCTGTAACACCGTGTGAAGTTATGTAGCTTCCTTCAACGCGCCACACAATACGCGACTTCCAATGTTGCCACTGTCGCACCGTTTGTACACTAACCTCAACATAAGTTATGGGTCACTCTGCTTGGCTGGTGGGTGCATTGCAACCTGCTGTACTGCATGCAGTCACTTGTGAAGCCCATTAATGAATTCCATGTATGGCCATGTATGCACGCTAACCCCCCCACACATGTCATGCACCGCCATTGGAAGGTGGTGAAGTGCGACCCCTAGCTGCACTGTATGTCATCACATATAAACATATACATGAATGTCGTGTATTCACACTGATCCTGTGAGACACACATGTGCACTGCCATGGCAAGGTGGTGAAATGCGACCCCCAACCGTTCTGCATGTGCATTGATGCAAGCTGCCGCGTGTGGCATCAATGGTCATACGCTTGCACACTGCCCTCTACACATGCCATGCAATGCTATTGCATGGCATGGGCAGGTGGTGGAGTGCAACCCTCAGCCATACTGTATGTACTCACATGTAAATAGATCAATGAATGTCATTTGTGCACACTGATCCTACAACACATGTATGCACACTCATCCTGTAACACGCGTATATGCACTTCAATCGCATGACATTTGCAGGTGGTGGAGTGCGATCCTCAGCCGTACTGCATATGGATACATGTAAATTACTCCTTGTAGGTAATCACATATAAACATCCCTTATCACCTAGAGTTCTGCGATCTTTTGATTCGTTCTCGCAACAATTAATGAATGTCATGTATGCACACTGACCTCTACACATCCCATACAACGCCGTTGCATGACATGCGCAGGTGGTGGAGTGTGACCCTCAGCCGTACTGCATTGTCGCGCCGGACACGGTGATCCACTGCGAAGGCGAGCCCATTAAGCGTGAGGATGAGGAGAGGATGGACGACGTGGGGTATGACGACATTGGGGGGTGCAGGTATGTATCAGGCACACGTATGCATACCCTAGGGCTTGGAGAAACGCCGTGGTAGCTTTGACGACCTGGGGTATGATGACATGGCTTTGGCGGGTGCAGGTTTGCATCGGTAACACGTATGCATACCCCACTTAAATGTGACGCAAGGACGCAGCTGTCAGAGTTAGGACGTGGGGTATGATGACATTGGCGGGTGCAGGTATGTAGCACGCAAAAGTACATACATACATACTCGCTATGAATGTGCCGGTCGTCAAGTCTGTGTGCGCTTTCGACGTGTTTGACAGCGTGCTTCGCAGATTGTGCCACGTATTATTTATGTTCGAGTATCCGCTTTATGGGGAATCCTGTGCATGTCACTGGAGATATAAAGGGGTGGTAGCAACGGCAATGTGGTTCAACTTGTGCGAATCGTTAATGATCCAGCATTTGAGGTTGGAGTTGAAGTTTGGAGTCATGCGTATAAATGATGCCGTGAACATCAATCGAGAGCTAGTCGCAGCTTGTTCATCTACACTGCGTCAAACTTGTCAAAGTTTTATAATGGCAGATGTCCAGCACGAGCCCTCTGGTGGTGCTGCGATAACCCTAGTCCCAACAACAACAACAACAGTTGCGCACACTGCTTGTTGGGAAGTCGTGTCGAATCTTGTCGAATCTTGTGGTCAGCAACCACCAGAGCTGTCAGACCTGATGAATACAGCAAGCTTACATACATCGTGCTGTGTTGCATGGTTTCAGTCAGCGAGGATGTGAAGCAGAGGCCTTTGCACCACTGGCAAGGCATCCTAACTCTGAAGTTATACGGTGGAACACTGTTGGTGGAAGCTTCGGTTCTTGGGCATTGTCATCTCAGCCGGGTGACTTTTGAGAATCTTCAACACACACTGCGCAGACCCCCCGATCCATTATGCATGGTGTAAACCTCTACATATCTCACAGTAGAAGCGTAGTATGAAAGCTCTGCTCCATTGTGGTCAATGTCAATATCAGCCATTGGTGCAGGATGTCAAGTTTTTATGCTCAGGATGTGCATGCCTGTCCTCACGTAGTCTGCCAGTCGTGATGCCACACCCCCATCCCCGCCTCCCCCTGTTGACCACGTCAGTCGTCAGATGGCCCATGATCGAGGTGTCCCTGCTTCAACAATTCACACACGTGTATAAATTAAATAATTCAATCTGTAGCATGTAACCTGACAGTCCCTGCGCATCCCCCCCTACGCTCTCCTCCGAACCTCTTCAGGCGTCAGATGGCCCAGATCCGTGAGATGATTGAGCTGCCCTTGCGGCACCCCGCTCTCTTCAAGACCCTTGGTGTCAAGCCCCCCCGTGGCGTGCTCCTGTACGGACCTCCCGGCAGTGGCAAGACCCTGATCGCAAAGGCCGTGGCCAACGAGACGGGGGCCTTCTTCTTCCTCATCAACGGCCCGGAAATCATGTCCAAGATGGCGGGAGAGAGCGAGAGCAACCTGCGCAAGGTGAGTCACTTTGGAAGTTGAACTTGCCGTGATGAGCACCGTTGAAGTCGTGTGAGTGACAGATGAGCTCCAGTTGTTGGAGATTGTCTGCTTGTGAGGATCGTCGGCTTGCCTTCATCCGTATTGAGGCAACAGAGCGAGAGCAACCTACGCAACGTGAGTGGCTCTGCCGCTTCCAGAAGTTGTAGTTGGTTTTGTTACAATAAGCACTTGTTGAAGTTGTGTGACTGCCGTACACGTCCAGCTCTTGTCATAAGACTTAAATTACTTTTGACTTGTACAAACTGTCTCCCTGCCTTCATTTGCATCGAGACAGCAGACCCAACATGGTGGATTCAAGTCATGCCTGAATGACCTCATGAAAAGCCTTTGTTCGCATATTGTGCATGTTGACAACTGTTTGGGTGGTGACACTCCTAATCCTGGGACTGGATGCTCCTCGTACTGTTCAAGTGGTGACACTCCCTTTCCTTGGTCACGCTTCTCATTCGAGGCCGAAAAGAATGCTCCCGCCATCACCTCCCTGGACGGGATCGATTCAGGTTGTGATCATGAATAAATAGCTTTGTTCATACATTGCGCATTTACTACACACTGTTTGGGTGGCGACACTCCTCTCTCTTGGGCGACGCTCCTCTCCGCTTTGCAGGCATTCGAGGAGGCCGAGAAGAACGCTCCCGCCATCATCTTCATCGATGAGATCGACTCCATTGCACCCAAGCGTGAGAAGACTAACGGAGAGGTGGAACGGCGTATTGTGAGTCAGATGCTGACTCTGATGGACGGACTCAAGTCGCGCGCGAGCGTGGTGGTCATCGGCGCCACCAACCGCCCCAACGCGATCGACGTAAGTGCCGGCCGCTGCTGACGTGTAATTGTCTCGCGCAGCTGCTGCCTGCTGTTTGTCAGTTGCATCGAGTCCGTCCTCGCCTGCAACTGCAGAACTGCTGTGACAAACGCACCGTCACTCCACGCACCGCACACACCTCCCACTCAACCTCCATTCTTGAACTTCAATCGTGCACTTCAACTTCCTCGCAGCCCGCCCTTCGGCGCTTCGGCCGCTTTGACCGCGAGATCGACATTGGCGTACCCGACGAGAACGGTCGCCTCGAGATCTTCCGAATTCACACGCGCAACATGAAGTTGGACGAGGACGTAGACCCGGAGGCCATTGCGCGCGAGACGCACGGGTTTGTGGGAGCGGATATGGCAGCGCTCTGCACGGAGGCCGCCATGCAGTGCATCCGCGAGAAGATGGACCTGATTGACATTGAGGAGGAGTCCATTGACGCCGAGGTGCTCGACGCCATGGCGGTTTCGCAGGACCACTTCAGGTATGTATGTATGTTTGGGCCTTGGTGTACATGCATACCCGATCTGTACTTGTATGCATACGCGTTTACTTGTGGAAATAATGTTGAACACCATGTAGGCATAGCGGTTTGGCAGGACCCCTTCAGGTCGTGCGGGTGTGGGTGTACATGCATACCGTATCTGTATGTTCATACATACACATGTCTGCTGTTGAAGGCCTTTGTAACTGTCATGTAGCCCATGGCAGTCGCGCAGGACCACTTCAGGTATGCATGCGTACACGTGTATGTACTTTTTATTAATTCTCGCTCAGGGCGCGAAAAAGCCCAGATGATTGGCATCTAGCTGTAAGGAATCTACATGTCGTATGACAGTCTGAAAGTGTCGCAACGACAACCACTCAAACGCCGCCGCCGCCAAATGGCATCTCGGGGTCCTCCCCTACGTCCTCCTCCATGTGCCCCCCCCCCCTGGATTCTGCCATGTGTGTCATGACACGGCCAGAGTACGCCATGTGGAGCGCTGCCGACAGTGCCGAGCGTAAGCGCGCCAGGGCGATGCCCTTGAGAGCTTTAGGGCGCGCTCCTCCGGGCACTGACATCCTGCTGGCATACTCCGTCGCCACAGCCTCCAGCAGCTTCCGCCCCTGCTCCCCGTGTATGTACACATATATGTATTGTACATTAAAGTATGTGTACTGAATACCTGCTTGCCTACTTCGAACGTGCCATCCAGGCCACGACAGTTTTGCAGGGCCATCTTCAGGTCAACAGCAGTCATGGTGTGATGAGTAGAACAGACATTATTACACTATAAACCCAATGCCCCAAGTTGTCCCCTCCTTCCTGGCATCTACTTACTCCAATCGTGTAATGCTGACCCCCCCCTCCCCCCCCCCCCCCAACCCCCCCCCACTTCAGGTTTGCGCTGGGGGTCAGCAACCCCTCTTCGCTGCGCGAGACCGTGGTGGAGGTGCCCAACGTGAGCTGGGAGGACATTGGCGGTCTGGAGGGGGTCAAGCGCGAGCTGCAGGAGCTGGTGCAGTACCCTGTGGAGCATCCCGAGAAGTTTGAGAAGTTTGGCATGTCGCCGTCGCGCGGCGTGCTCTTCTACGGACCCCCGGGCTGCGGCAAGACACTCATGGCCAAGGCCGTGGCCAACGAGTGCCAGGTGTGTGGGTACTGCTATGGTTAGGGCTAGGGTAGGTGGGTATATATTGCTAGCATTTGGATTAGGGTCAGGTAAGGGTTAGGGTTAGATGCTCATGGCCAAGGCTGCGGCCAACGAGTGCCAGGTATGGGGGTATGTAGTGCTAGCATTTGGATTAGGGTCAGGTTAGGGTTGGGGTTAGATGCTCACAGTGCTAGCATTTGGATTAGGGTCAGGTTAGGGTTAGGGTTAAATGCTCATGGCCAGGCCGTGGCCAACGAGTGCCAGGTGTGTGGGTAGTGCTATGGTTAGGGCTAGGGTAAATGGGTATATAGTGCTAGCGTTTGGAACTGGGCCAGGTCAGGGTTAGGGTTAGCGCCACATCCTTATGGCCAAGGCCGTGGCCAACGAGTGCCAGGTATGTGGGCCGTAAAATGTACACATGACCGAGGTCGATTGCTGACTGCATCCTGTGGAAAAGTGTTTGTGTCGCAAACGGGGGACTGATACTCTGGGGAAAGTGCTCTGGTCAATGAACAGTGCCTTTTGAACAACTTGCAAGTTGCCAAGCGGATAGTGCATGTGAAGAAGTGCATGAAGCAAGTAACCCTAACCCTAATTTATGCAAGAAGCGTGATGGCTGCTCCCATGCGGTTTAATGCACTTGTACACTTCAGCAAGCACTTCTGATTGCAGCTCCCGCTTTCAGCTCACGACCTCCCAACACAAAGCGAAATTACCACAACGGCTCCTCTCTCGTCACGTCGCATTCAACTGCACATCAACAACCACACCTCAACCAGCACTGTGATTTGTGTCCCACTCTCACAATCCCCCCCCCCCCCCCCCCCCCCCCCAACTTCAACACCAGGCGAACTTCATCTCCATCAAGGGCCCCGAGCTCCTCACCATGTGGTTTGGCGAGTCGGAGGCCAATGTGCGCGACGTATTTGAGAAGGCACGCGCGTCCGCCCCCTGCGTCCTCTTCTTCGACGAGCTTGACAGCATTGCTCAGCAGCGCGGCGGGCGCAGCGGCGACGGCGGCGGCGCGGGCGACCGCGTGATGAACCAGCTGCTCACGGAGATGGATGGCGTGGGCGCCAAGAAGAACGTCTTCATCATCGGCGCCACCAACAGGTATGAAAAGTTGAAGTTTGAAGTGTGGTGGAGATGTGATTGGTTGTACAGAGAGCAAGGTAGTCCTGCACAAGAAGCATGTCTTCATCATCGGCGCCACCAACACTATATGTTGAAGTTTTGAAATAAAGTTTGTGAATGGTCCTGCCTTCTTGTTGGCGCGCTATGAATAACATCATCGACGTCACCAACAGGTAGGAGTTGAAGTTTTTGCTTGAAGTTTTGTGGACTGGTGTATTGGTGGTATAGCAGGGCAAGGTAGTCGTACACGTCTTGATCATTGGCATCACACACAAGTTCGCTGAGTTTAGAGTTATAAACTCTTTTAAAACGCTTCAATCGTGCATCCACGTTTCACCACTAGTCCTCCCATGTGCATGCCACTTCAAGCCATTTTGCATAGATCCTCACTCTGTGACTCCCTGTCCCTCGACACACGAGGCCAAGCATTATTGACCCTGCTAACATGTGCCTGTGCTTTTTACTTCAAGCCATCCTTCTGGAATGACTCTAACTCATGTGCATCTCTCACAGGCTGGACATTATCGACACCGCCCTCATGCGCTGGTGCATAACATTACATCACACTCTCAGCAACCCCACCAAACCTCACCTTGTGACTCCCCTTCAAATACCACGCGCAGGCCGGACATCATTGACCCTGCCCACGTGCGCCTGCGCATTTGCTTCAAGCCATCTTTATTTAAATTCACCTTGTGACTCTCCCTTGAATATCACGCAGGCCGGACATCATCGACCCTGCCCTGATGCGCCCCGGGCGTCTGGACCAGCTCATCTTCATCCCCATGCCCGACTACGAGTCTCGCCTGGGTATACTCAAGGCTACGCTCAGGAAGTCACCAATAGCTAAGGACGTCGACCTGGAGTTCCTGGCTGCGCAGCTCGAGAAGTTTACAGGTCAGTCGCAAGCCTAATTCTATCCCCAATTCCTGAGAAGTTTACAGGTCAGACACCAAAGTAGTATGTGGCCTGTTGCGCAGCTCAAGAAGTTATTACCGAGCACACCAATGAAGTATGTAGCCTGTTGCGCAGCTTGAGAAGTCTACAGGTCAGCCGGGCTGTGCATCGACTCAGGCCTTCTACAACAGCTCAGTGCTTCAGAGAACAAGTAGTGAAGTACTGGTTGTTGCATCACGCGCCGCATACTCCGCCTTTGCACTCCGCAGCCACGTGAGAGTCACACACTGCACCTGACTGAGATTCCGAAAATCCGCTGTTCTAACTTCAACTTTAACTTCAATGTGACGCTCCCCTCTGCAACAGGCGCCGACCTCACCGAGATCTGCCAGCGCGCGGCCAAGATGGCCATCCGCGAGAACATCATGAAGGACATGGAGCGCGAGCGCCTGCGCGCGGCCGCAGGCGACGCCGCCATGGACGACCTCGACGACGGCGAGGGCGATGACACCGTCCCCGAGATCACGGGGCGCCACTTCGAGGAGGCGGTGCGGAATGCGCGCCGATCCGTCTCGGACCGCGACCTGGCGCAGTACGCCAGCTTCGCGCAGAACCTGCAGCAGAGCCGCTCGCAGATCACGGGGCCCGCGGGCGGGTCGCTGTCGACGTTCGCGTTCCCAGGGGGGGCGGAGGCGGGGGTGCAGGGGGGCGCGGCGGCGCCTGCGGGGGGCGCGGCCGCGGAGGACGAGGAGGAGGACCTGTACAGCTGAGCAGTGGGGAAGACGCGTGTACGGCGTGTACTCGGTGTGAACTGCGGGTGGACTGTGGGTGGACTCTGCGGGATGCACATGTACATGCGCCCCCGGGGGGGTATGTGAGGTAGGTAGCCAGGGGGTGGAGGGGGGTAGGGGGGCGGGGGGAGGCTGCTGGCAGCGGTAGCTGCGGTCGTTGCATGATCGGGAGTTTGTCCCTGGAGCAGGAAGGCCAGCTGGTGCTCTGCGCGAGGGGTGAGCGGCAGCAGTAGCATCATTGCATTGTGCCAGTGGCACATTGGGGCTTCTGCTGCTGGTGGCGGCGGCTGCAGACAGTGATTTTATTGGCTAGGGCCCCATCCGCCCCTGCCCCTACATACACTTCAACAATGAGTGAGAGCAAAGGCCGCGACGTCTCCGTTCCCTGCTTACATGCTGTGCTGCCTTCGATCAACAATGCTTTGTCGTCAATTCGTGCGCATTACAGAGATGTCAGTGCTTCTCACAGGTGCCGTGCATTTATGCATGCGTTCATCAACTCAGCTCAACACACACACCGCAAGACCTGTGGCCGCATGTGGCCGCAGCATTGCATTACTGTGGAGACATATGTGCAACGCTGCATATGAGCCTGAGCCTGCAACGGAGACGGCAACCTAGGCAGTCTGCTGTTATGGCGATCTGCTCATGCTTGCTAACTATCAAACATTGATGCACGAACACTGTGTATTTGCCTTGAAAGTGTGCTATCTTCTGCGAATACGCGGCTGGTGGCAAAACCATGTCGACAACAGGGCAGTTGTCATGCGCGCAAACGGATGGTGCTGAAAATTGCCCCATTGGAAAGTCATGTTGACCGCCCTTTCCAGATTCCTCATGATCCAAATCCAGAGGCAAATTGTAATCGTCTGGGGTGATGTGCATTGAGGCAAGCTGTTGGCATTTTTGCTGAAGCAATCACATACGGAGCCCAGTAGTGGCTGCATATATAGGGGCTTTCTTGCAAAGATTGTTGCAATTCTAAAAAGATTGCTGGCATGTGCTTCAACTCGATGCTATGCTCGCAGTTTCTGATTGGTGTCGGTACTCGTGTAAAATCGATGCCATCATTATTGGGCACAGACAGCGATCGCCCGAGAAAGCCCGCACTGCCGCAGGCGTCTCTCTTTCGGTTTTTTGATCGCACTTAAAGTGTCAATCGGCAACTTCAACTGGCCGTTGTGATAATACCTGATCAAGTTGTGCCCTTGTGAGTGAGGCATGGGGACCGATGATGTAGTGGCGAATCACATCGATGTGGACACTCCTGGCAGCAGAGCTCTGCCACTGCAATTTGTTGATGCCAGTCATCGTGATCATCAAAGCAGCAGACACCAGCACGTCGCCACGCTACACGCTACATCTCGCAGAAGACGCACAGCTCCACTACTAGCCCCTACCCTTAGCGAAGATGGTGCTACGCTCGCCTTTGCCAATGCCCGTGGCTACATTACCACTGTGAACCTGGACCGAAGCACGTGCCACATTCAGCACCCAGAGAAGAGCGCGCCAGTTACGAGCCTGACGCTATGCGGGCGCAGAGCGCTGGCCTCTGGCCATCAGGACGGCAGCATCTGCATCACCTACAGAAATCAGGAGCCGCCCTGTCTGCTCAAAGGTCACCACAAAGAGGCAGTCCAGAGCATCTCGTACTCTGCTCACGACAATCTGCTGCTGACGGCGAGCGCGACCTGCGCAGTGCTGTTTGGGGAGGATTCCGACGCTGGCGAGGGCACGGGGCGGTGGGAACCAAAGAAAGTGCTATATGAGGCCATCCAGGCGGCAGCGCTTGTGGCGCTAGGCGCAGCAGCCGACATGCATGTCGCAGTGCTCAACACGGCGGGCGTCGCCTGCCTGTGGCGCTGCAGCAACTTCAACTTGCGCCACAAGCTGGTTCCGGCGGCAATGGTGCAATTGAGCACTGATGCAGCGCCGCCAGCCCCTTGCTTTGCCTTCAGCCACGATGGCGCCACAGCAGTCATTGCCACTGGCGATACGCTCCACGTGTGGAATCTGGCAGCACCGGACCTTCAGGTCGTAGCTGCGGCGCCGGAGACAGTGGCGGTGCCTTCGCGGCTGGGTGCGGTGACGCAGGTGGCGGTGGCGGGCGCGGACAGCGTGCTCGTGCTGGGCAGCGCTGGCACTATCTTTGGTCTCAGGTGAGATGAGCGACGCGCAGCTGATGATTTGGGAACAAGAAGGGGGACTCTATATTGTTGTCAACAGTTGGGTTCTGCAGACACATGCAGACCATACCTGAGGCAGGGTGTCCATGATCTTTTGGCAATAACTTCCCCTCCACTTGTCGTCGCTTGTTTTTCACAATACCATTTCGGGTAGTGCTTGCACTGGGCGGCGCTGGCCCCAATCGCAGGCTTGAGAGCTGAGCTGTGCCACAGTGCGCTTGGGACTAGGGCTAGGGTTAGCAACAATGCTGACCCTAAGGTGATGATGATGCAGCTCCAACCCTGTCCCTAATCTTATTCCAACTCTGACCCTTAGTGTCGTGGCTTGTGGGACGAGCCGTGCCACAGTGATGATGCTCAAACGCGCAGCTCTGGTGCAGCGGGCAAGCGGATGCAGCACACGCCGTGGATCACTCATCGCAAGCACCTACATGGATTTGTGGCATCTGTCATGTGTTGTGACAGGGCCCAAGTTGGGTCACTTTCAGTGCATCTACATGGTGCTCTGACAAAGGTTCTCTACACTTGGTGTCGGCTAGTCTTTGGTGCTTTAATGCCCGGGACACAATTTGCTAGCGCAATGCATTTGAGCAGCCTGCTTGAAGAGATTGGCTGCAAGGCGGCAAATGGGTTTGGGTTTGATTAGAGGTGATGGGTAGGAGCAAGCTGGTCCACCGCAGTTCACAGGGCCTATTGTGTACCTGGACCCTGTACTGATGTTAATTGTTGCTTCAGAGAGTGTGTGTTTGCAACCATAGCAAGAAATATCATTTGCGTCAACTGCTGCGGCTTGAAGGCATCGTTTCAATACGATGCAGTGATCAAGCACCTGGGCTTGGTGTTACCCTCCCCAAAATTCTAGCTCGTGATAAATAGGATCTGTGATAGACCGATACTCATGCCTTTCCTGCAGTGCTCCTTCAAATGGGTATCCCATTCGTGCCGTTCGTCTCCTTACTTTCTGACATCGTCTCATGGAGAGCTCAGTGCATTACCAAATTCAGCATGCCTCTCAGAGTGCCTTCATATCCTTAACCCTATTGCCTTTCAAGCCTCAGCCCTGCAGTAGCCCCAAACTTAGCCCTGGCCCTACATAGCACCTTCTCTCTCTCACTACGCCAATTGGTGCCACCTGCTAATCTCAGGCTGCATCGCAACGCGGGCGGTGCCCTCGAACACCAGCCATCCGAGCACCTTCATTTTGCCAGCCCAGATACAGGCGTTCAGATCACCTCTTTTGCGACGGACGGCAGCGGCAAGCACCTGGCAGCCACAACTGCAACTGGCCACGTGTACTTGTGAGTGTCACTATGCTCATGTACAGCACTGTGAAGTTGAGGCAGAAGTTTTGACTGTTCTTATGTCTGGAGCTACAATCTTCGGTGCTGTACACCGTCAGACATGCTTATGTTACCGCAGAAAGGATCCACTGCACTTAGCAGCGCACCCATGTGTTAGCGAGCAGAATCGACACTTCAATAGCATCGCTGCTAAACAACACTAGTAGCAGGAATGCTTTGGCAGCAAGAGATTGGTTGCTCAGGTCTCAATCAGCTTCTTAGGGTTCAAGTAACCCTAACCCTTGCCCTGTCTAAAAGCTATTGCAAGTTTTGCTACTGCTGCTCAGCTCAAGTACAGATGATACAAGTAAGCTGCATTGTGCAACGCACTGAGCTCTGGTGCACACCAGTGTTGGTCCGTCAGTCTGCTCGACACGCAATGAAGCATTCTGCGTGAATCCAGACGCCAGCCTTCCCTCAGAGGCGCTGAGCTTGTCGTGCAGTGTATAAGATGCTCGCCATAACTGTATTTTGGCTTTAGCCATGCATTTGCACCAGATACGTAGATTCATTACTGGTTGTGTCGTCATGATTGCAGGGGTGTGCAACTCTGTGTCCTGCAGTAAGTAGAGAAGAAGGGCAAGCGCACAGCGGTAGAGCAGCAGCAAGGACCCAAGCATCAGCACACCAGCACCCAAATCAAGCTTCAATCATTGTCGCATGCTTAAAACTAACGGCACACTCTTGCTGCTTGTGGCAGGTTCTGTTTGGATCCAACTGGCAGCCCTGTGTGGGGCTCAGGCACTGCACGTCGAAAGACAGCATGGGGCATCGGCATCAGCAATCAGCAAGATAATAGGTATGTATACATGAGCAGATGGGTAGGTATACTTACAGCAAGCAGGGTCAGGACGTAATGGCGTGTGCCTGTTGTTGACAACTTTCTGCATTCACATGTTGAAAGTTCTGGAAAGGTAATTCTTGCTACAATGCATACATACATACATGCATTTGCTGTTGGTGGTGCGGGCCTTGACACTGTGTTTACAAATTTTTGAATATAGAAGTAATAAATTTTGGCTGGCTGCTTCGCTGTGCTCTATTATGACAACAAATAGGTAGCGTTTGCGAGCACAAGCAAGGCAGTGAATGTCTTCGCCGCTCTTTCACATGCATGCAGTGAAATTCGGCAACGCCCGCCACGCTACAGTAGCAACTTCAACCATCAACATCACCACGTACACAAATGTGACACACATGCACTTTATGTTTACATAGCATAGTGACATATACCCTCCATTGCTCATCATGATTACCGTCATCATTGTCTAAGTGTTGCAGGCTGCAGGGTGGGGTTAGGTTACCTAGCCCCAACCCTCACCCTTCACATGCTTCATTGCCAGTGTTCACCATGCTGGCCGATCTTTATGTGCGCCTGTGCTCAAGCGTCATGCATACATACCTACCGTCCCATCCGCCTGTCCTCACGCGGTTTTGCATCCACTTGTCAATTTGCAAAACCACTGCGGTCATGTCTTCAACCCTAACCCTGACCCGACAGCACCCCTGCGCTGGCCGCACTCCCACCCTGACCCTGGTGATGATCGATGATCATCGATGATCATCACACCGTGCTGCCTGTACTGATCGCCATGAGTACATTGTGAATCAGGGCAGACCCGCAGCTGGACCTCTGAGCGCTGCTGTAAGCAGAACGCCAACTGTGCTCTCTAAGCAATAAACGTCATGTGCACATGTGCCTGTCATGCACACTTAGCAATCCTTTTATGATTAAAATCATCATACATCAACACGTGTTCCCCATCTATTTGCCCACCCTGCCCACCATCACATCACAGGCCTGCAGCAGCGTAAGCCGACAACAACACCCCCGCGCTCGCCGACCTCCGAGCGCTGCTGCGCCGACCTCCGAGCGCTGCTGCGCGTGCACGGCGTTCATCCCCACACATCATCAGGTGTTCTCTGTCCTCTAGAGCTCACTACTGTTGTTGTCATCATTGCATCACAGGCCTGCACAACCCGACAACAATGCCACCCCCGCGCTCGTCGACCTCCGAGCGAAGCTGCGCGCGATCAGTCCTTGATTATTACGACCATCACGTGTTGTCTGTCCTCTGCCGCTCACGGCTGTTGTCGTTTTTATCCTTATATCACAGGCCTGCACCTGCACAACCCGACAACAACAACGCCCCCGCGCTCGCCGACCTCCGAGCGCTGCTGCGCGCGCACGGCGCCTTCCCCGCCCCCCACCGCCCCCTCGCATGGCGCCTGCTGCTAAGCCTGCCGCGCAACCGCGCCGCCTTTGCCGCCCTCACCGCGCGCGGCCCCCACGCCGCCGCCGCCCGCCACATCGCTCAGCGCTTCCCGCTGCGCTCGCGCCGCGATGCCGCCAAGCTCACGGCCCTCGCATCCGCTCTCGCGCACTGGTCGCCGGTGTTCGGGGAAGCGGAGAACGTTCCTGCGGTCGTGTTCCCTTTCTTGCGCGCGTTCCGCGGGAATGATCTCGCCGCGTTTGAGTGTGCGATGACGGTGCTGACGTGGTGGGGAAGGGCGTGGCTGGTGACGTTTCCGCAGCCGCCGGTGCCGGTGCTGGTGGGGATAGAGGCGGCGCTGCGGCGGCACGACGCGCGCCTAGCTGCGCATCTGCGCAAGTGCGGCGCGGACACGGTCGTGTATGGTGAGAGCTATTTGGCTGCTATGTAAACCTTCACATGAGGATTAGGGTTAGGTTTCTACTTTCAACCCTAACTCTAGACTGAGGCAACGCTCAGGCGGCACCACGCGCACCTCGCAGCGCACTTGAGGATGTGGTGGTGTACAGTGAGAGCTGCCTATGAGGGTTCGGCCTGGCCCGTCTGCTAACCCTAGCATGACTGATGTTGAAGCAGTGTGCGCGTTCGGGTTTGGGGGGAAGGTAAGGATTAGGGTCGTGCTCAATTGGCGCACATCTGCGCTAGTTCGGCGCATATGTGGAAGTTGTATGGTGAGAGAGCTCTTTTGCTAGCCCTATGACAAGAATTAGGCCTAGACTAGCCCTGAACCTACAAAGCACGAGTGATGGTGTCTGAGGCAGTGCTCAAGTGGCTTGCCACAGACTTAAAGCAGTGCGGTGCATATGCGATGCGGTACTGTGAGCTCTTCAGGTTCTAACCCCAAGATCAGGCGCAGTCCTACTGCTCATTCTAGATGAGCCCTCTTAGTGTCAGACGCACGTCTCACAACGCATGCTGACCCTAACCCTAAGAGCGGCGCCAAAACGGCGGCGTGCAGGTGAGCTGGTCGAAGTCCTAACCCTAGAATGAGGGCTAGTATAACCCTAACCCTACCCTACATCAATGGGGATTGCAGCAGCGCTCAGGAGGCACAAATGGCCATAGCTGGCCAGAGATTGAGAGTGTTACACTATTCTTCCTGGAAAGCGATATAATCCAGGGCAAGTGTTCGCTGTTAAGTCACTGTACTTGGTGCCGTGCACTCCCCACACAAAGTCACAGTGTAGTACACTAATACACTCTTCATACAGTCTGTGTTCTCTGTGGTCTTGTCAAGAGACACCGAGCGGGCCACCGCCTATGTAGCTGCGCTGATGCATACCTGCCATACCTACATACCATACATACATGTATACAATGTTTTTTACATATATATTTACCTGCCACCATACCTACATGCCATACGTACATACCAGTGTCTTGAGTCAGTGCTCAATCTGCAGCTGGCAGTCACTATCCTGTACTTTTCACACCATCACATAGTACTTGTGCATTACACCAACGGCTGTACTCACCTTGCAGCTGCTTTTCTGCGTTCGCAGCAGTACATCTCATTACCACAAACATATTTACGTGCATACTGCCTGCCCTTGCACAGACAATACATCGTGCCTTACTTGGTTTGCTGTGCAGAATGGAGCCTGCTGCACTTCAAATGCAATTGCTACCATGCACACCAAGTTCTTGCTACAGGCATGAGCTGCCTGTCTTCACCCAACAATACGTCTGTTTTCTCGGTATGCTGCACAGGTTGGAGTTTGCTGCGGTCCATCTTTTCAGAGGTGCTAGCGGGCGATGCCTGGCTGCGTCTATGGGACCACATTTTCGCGGCAGCACACGATCCGCAGCTGCTCAACACGGCAGTGGTGGCGTTTGCCATTGCCAACCGCGACTCTCTGCTGGCTGCCAGGAGCCGTGCTGATGTTGAAGCGTTCTACCACAGCCAGCAGGTGCCAGGTTCAAGTAGATTACTTCACGTGATGAAGTGAATTCATGGTCTTGTTCGTGGATTTTTGGGCGAGCTCATGCCTCGGATGGACTGCCATGAAGCACTCTGGAGTGCCACGACAGTTTGCATCAACTACGCTGGTAGCTTTCTACAACGCAGGCACATGAATCCCACGCAAACTGCCTGTGCCCACTGTATTCAGAATAACAGTGTCATGTCAACTGCACTTGCATCCCCCTATTCATGTCCATTTCCGTAGGACTGGTGCATATCAGGTGGTTTTTGGATGCCATTGGTATACAATGATTGGTCACTTTGATACCAACCCAGCACACCACCCTAGGATCCGTGGTGAAGACTTGTACCATAGGTGCTGTAGCAATACTGGAGCTGGACAATACGCACAATCGTCCCACACTATGCAGACACCAAGACAAATGCACAACACAAAACGACTGCCAATACCATGTCAAAGCCTTCAAATTGATCCTTCAATGACCGTTTTCCCTAGCCCTATTCCACCCCCAGCGCACTGCTAATCCAAAACTCCAACCCCTGCTACCCCCCCCCTCCCCCCCCTTCCCCAGGGCACCGCGAGCATCGACATCATCATCGCACTCATGCACAGGCTGCACGCCATCAGCAAAGCAGACGCGTCATCACAGCCACAACGACATTCCGACGCGGCGACAGCGGCAGCAGTTTCAGACGCTGCAGCTGCACAGCGCTCAGTAGCGCTGCTGCTGCAGCGCTCACCACAGTCGGCGTTCCCCCTGCCTAAGGGGGGGTACCCCGCCTTTGAGGGGTATCCGCAGTTTGTGCTGGACTGGCAGCTGGAAGAGCGACGGCGCGTGGCTGGGGAGGTGGGGGCTCTTGCGGAGAGGCGCGCGCTTGCTGAGCAACTGCGCGATAGGACCAGGGCGCTGGAAAGAGAAGAAGAAGAGGCAAAGGTAGGGGTACAGAGGGTGATAAAGGCATAGTGTAGATGACTGGGGGTACATGTAAGCATTAGAGGGTATTGCTGAGCAGGGGGTACCTGTAAGCATTAGAGGGTATTGCTGAGCAGCTGGGCGAGAGGACTAGGGCGCTGGAGAGAGAGGAGGAGGAGTCAAAGGTTGAAGTACAAAACATAGGTATAGGTATAGGTATGTATGGAAGATGAGGCAACTGTAAGTGTAGGGCCTTGCTGAGCAACTGCGCGATAGGACAGGGCGCTGGAGAGAGAGGAGGAGGAGGCAAAGGTAGGTGTTGTGTGAAAGGTATAGGTATCGGCATGTATGCGTAGCAAGGGTGTTGCTGAGCAGCTGCGCGACAGGACGAAGGTGCTGGAGGGAGGAGAGGAGGAGGCAAAGGTAGGTATAGGTAAATCAAAATTGCTCTGATCTTGTATATTGTTGACAAAATCATTTGCAAATATGCGAGGAATGCAGCCAATGTGAGCGGGCGTATTAAGGGTCTTTAAACGCACAGTTTTCGATTCTGTCACATGTACAGAATAAGCCGCCAGTATTGGTGATGCTGCCTTGCACTCTTGCGCTCGACAGCAAGACCCTTGAACTCCTGAACACATCAATCGAACCTCCCGCACATGCATCAACCCACAGGCGCAGCAGATGCAGCAGGCCATCGCGGAGCGCGCCCTTCTGGACAGGACCCTGCGCGAGCAGGCCGCTCTTGCTGAGCAACGCCGCAAAATAGATGACATCACCGCCGAGCACAGGCTCGCACACATCGCGGCGCTAGAGGCGGCAGCGCAGCG
Source organism: Tribonema minus (assembly GCA_017506865.1). NCBI lineage: Eukaryota > Xanthophyceae > Tribonematales > Tribonemataceae > Tribonema > Tribonema minus. The sequence continues at coordinate 99,317 of JAFCMP010000124.1, forward strand.
CGAGCGCGCAGCAGCGGAGGCGCGCAGCGCAGTGCTCAGCGACAGAGCGGCGGCGGCGGCAGCGGCGCAGCGCGCGGCGGCGCGGTACGCGCTGCAGCAGCGGCGGCGCGATGCGCAGCTCGCGCAGCTGGAGCGGCTCGCGGCGCTGCGGCTGGCCGGCGCGCGGCTGCAGCAGGCCGGAGTTGAAGATGTGAACTTCAATAGTGGCGGTGGCAGCGAGCAGCGGCTGCAGGCGCTGCGGGCGGAGGCGCAAGCGCAGGCGCGGTCGGAGCTGGCTGCTGCCGGCAGCGTCAGCCCCCCTGACCCGCCCCTTGAGACGGACGATGGCGGTGCTACTTCAGGGGACCCCCCTGTGCCTGTTGTTGCGGAGGCCATGCACCCCCTGTCTGCAGACGACAGGAACAGCAGCGCTGCGCGGGAGCTGCCGATGGCGCAGCAGCAGCAGCAGCAGCAGCAGGCACGTGAGTTTGATGGTGGCGCCTTTGATGAGTTTCTATTGACACCTCCGCCACTATTTTCGCCAGCGTCGAAGGGTCTGTCTGGCATGCGCTATCAGCGCAACCCGCACATCAACGGCGGCGACAGCAGCAGTGGCAGCAGCGGCGCAGGCAGCGGCGGCAACAGCCTTGATGTTGCTGTATTTGAGACAGGGGATGGGGCAGAGGGGTCGCTGAGCTGCTATGATTCGCATGGCACATGGTCCGGTGCGCTTGCTCGGACATCGCTGCAGCAGGTCAGAGCGGAGCCTGCCGCAGCGCGGACGCAGCAGTGATCAGCACTGTTTGCTGCATATATGTAGGTGCGTGTGCTGGTGAAGTCGCTGTTTGAGTGAGCTTCCTGCTGTGTGTGAGTAGCGTGTGTGCAACGCCAGTGAGTGTAGCGTCTGCTACTGCGTTTGTCGTCATGCTGATCAGATGATCATCATCACCATCTGGTCATAGCTACATTTATCGTCATGATGATGGCACTTCATCGTTGCCAACTGACCAAACGCGTCAATGCACCATGAACCCGTCCAGCGATCCCGCGTGTTGGAACCTCTGCGGCCTCTTGCTCCGTCGTGTGTGTGCCTGAATTGTATGGTTTTCTTTCTTCGCTGCGTTGGTCAACGTGCAAAAGTGTACTGCAGGGTATGCAAACCAATGATTGCTGCACTTCCTTGCCATATTTTTGACCATTGTTCCGCAGCTGCTGAATTGGGTATCTGGACCCTAGTCCCAACTAAGCAATGTTGAACTTCCTGCTCACCATATGCTTGATCTACAAGTCTGCCATTCTGAATGTAAGGATGGCTTGCGGTAGCTGCCCCCGACCAGCTACGTCCCATTCGTCTAGATGGCTTGCCAACAGAACAGCAACTACTTCGGAAAAATATTTATTGATGAGTTGCTGACCGCAGTGCACAATATGCACATGTCCATGTGATGATGAGTATTTGTGCACATAGGATGCTGAGGCTGTCAAATGCCAGGACTGCCTTGCACGCATGATCCAATGTGCAGTCCTTCGCGACAGGAATTTGTGCAAGGATCGGCAAGTGATTGCTGAATTTCACTTGCGCCTGTAACTTACGTTGAACGCTTGCCTTTTACATTTTCTAGGGCCGGCGCCTGAACAAAACCCCTTGCGCCAAAGCGGTTGCGCCACTTAGTAGCGCCCGATGGCGGCCCACGTGACTCGTGGAGCCACTGGCGATACTCATACATACATACATGGCGCGCCAGCCGCACATGCGGCTGCTAACTGGGCCTCGATTGGGCCTCAGACCCCGCGAGCTGACTTCCATTGCTTCAATATTGCGCAACAGGTGTCGATGACCATGATTCTGGATGGTTGATCTTGAAGATTCTGCTGCTGGTGCTGCTGCTGCTGCCGCTGCCGCATGTCCAGTTTAACTTTGACGGCCTCTGCAACTTCCAGTGACGATTTTGCTAATGACTTCCTGCAGTAGCTCAAATTGGAATGTTGCCAGGAACGAAGCGGCTGCGGCGGCAAGTGAGAGCTGGCGATGGGCAGGCAGGCCATTGAAAAGAGCAGACACTGCTTTCTGAGCAAATGCTCTGGCAAATGGCGACAACATCTGAACAAACGCTCCACGGAGGCCCATGCAGCATGCACTGTTGCCATCCTGTCTTTTGGTGCCCTGGGACAGGCCCTAACTGCACAATGTCATCCACTAGACGGGACTTGCCGCAATTCGCTGGCCCCAATGTCACTTTCAGCGACACACACCAGTCTGGCTCTTGTCTGAGAAGGTCTGACAAGCCGTTGCGCTCTCAGATGAAAAGCATCAACCGCAGCATATGCGCTGCTCTCTCGCTCGCCCGCCCCCCCCCCCCCCCCCCCCGGTATTTATTCTTTTGGGGGGACAGCTAGTTACGTCCAGGGGGCAGCTGCTGCTGATGTGAGGAGAGTGGTGACGCAGGAACGACTAACGATAAATAACAACTAAAGAGCTGCAGCAATTGAGAAAACGCCAACGGGCTTCATGCGCGGGTTCTTAGCGCACGCCAACTTCAAGTTTCCCAGGATCGTTTCAGAATTCTGTAACAGTTCACCTCGTCGTGAAGCTTTCTCTGCAAACCGATGGAGGGGTTGCGCGGTTGAAATATGCGTACTTCGCAGGAGCAGCACGAGACTGAGCGGTTCCGCGATTTTGACAGGCAGTTGCGAAAGCCTCTACTACGCTCGCATCCTTCCCAACTGGCTCGCACCGAAGGAAAGCCTTCCACCAAGTATCCCAAAACCTACCTCGTGGCGAGTCGGCGACAGCAGTGCCAGCTACAGCAGCAACTCAGGCGCGACAGTGCAAGAACCGCACTCCCAGAGAGCTTGCAAGCGTTGTTGCAGCGACAACGCAGCAATGGAAAGTGGGATCCATGTGATGAGATCACTCAGTTGACGAATTGCTGCAGGCTCCAACCTCCTGAAGGCTACTCATATGACTGGAGATGGGCCACGGCTCTCGCCTGTGTCGTATTAAAACGCCATCCGCAGTATTTTGAGCAGCTACAAGAAGCCTACGACAGGGCAGTGCAATGGTTAGAAGGGCACCAACTACCGCTCGCAGAGGCGCACAGGCGGCTGCCACCAACCGACTCGGAGCTTTACTACACAATACCCACAGGTGCCATAGAGAAAGGGAACTGGCGAGAGTGGACGCAACTCCTGCTCGACACCAGCGGCTATACAGGGTTCACAGCCAAGGAGGACGCGATCGATGGCATGCCAGAACCGCGCCGCAAACGATTGCCAGGCATCGTCATAGACCCAGCAGCCGCGGACCGTGAGCAGCTGCAAGGGTTAAAGCTGGAGCTCCTCGATGCCAAATGTAAGGTACAGCACAGCTTTCACAAGGGAGAGCGCGTGGAGTGCCGGTGGCGCAGGCGCGACAGGCTCTGCCGGCCGCAGCTAGAGCGCTCGTGGCACACCGCAGTGGTGACTCGCACGTACGAAGACGGCAGCGCGGATGTCACTTTTGACGAGCTGCGCTGGGAGGGCGAGGCGGAGCGGCGTGTTGCCAACTGCCACCTGCGCAAATGCTGCGATAGTCGCGGCGTCGGCGCTGCCGGCAGCCGCGGCAGCAGCAGCGCAGCAGCCTCGCGCAGCAGTCACGGCGACGCTCGCGGCGCAGCGGTGGCGGCGTCGAAACGGCAACCGCAACAACACACGACGCTCGGCGCAGAGACTCAAGAGGTCTTCAGCAGCGCCGCATCAGTGCTCAGGCACAGCTGGAGCGCGCCGCTGACCCTGCAGCAGGAGCTCGCGCGGCTGCAGCACGTGCGGCAGCGGCGGGCGCGGCCGCGGCCGGAGTTCCAGGTGCGCAGCGCCGCTGCCGCGGCCAGTGCAGCAGGGCGGCAGCGGTCGCAGCGCTGCCACTCCCCTGAGCGCAAAAGCAGGAGGGCAAAGGCCGATCCGCCGCCGCCGACAACCCTGCTGCAGCTTAGTGCCTGCGGCACGCAGCAAGACAGCGGCGGCGGCGGCGGCGGCGGCGGCGATGATGGCGGCGCTGCGCTGGCGGAGGCGGAGGGGCGCGCGGTGTCGGCCATCCTGGCGTACGAGAGCTGCCTCTCGGCGGTGCGCGAGTGCCTGGCGGAGACGCTAGCGGCCGCAAGCGCGCCGCCGCCGCAGTCGTACACGGCGCAGGCGGCGCGCTTCGAGCGGCTGCGCGCGATGCTCGGCGCCGGCCACACCGCTCAACCGGGGCACAGCGACTGGCGCCAGCGCGACGCCCCCGGGCTGCTGCTAGCGACGGTCGCGGCGGTGGAGGCGGTGGACGCGTGGGCGCGCGTGGCAGCGCTCAGTAGCGGCGGCGCGCGCGCGAAGCCGCTGTGCTGGGGCGGGCGCCCCTTTTTGCTGGGCGTTCCGGGGCACCTGGACGCGCTGAGCGCTGCTGCGGCACGCCGGCTGCGCGATTTCTACGGCCACGACTTTCCAACACGGCGCAACCCGTTCTGCCTGTGCGCTGCACTGCCCGCTTGCGGCAGCGACGGCGGCGGCAGCGGCGGCGGCGGCGGCGGCAGCAGCATGAGTAGCAGCGGCGACGGCGGTGCAGGCAAAGACATAGGCAGCGGTGAGGGCGCTGGCTTTAGCAGCAGCAGCAGAAGCAGCGTGCAACCTGAGGCAGCAGCGCTCACTGACGAGGACAAAATCATGTGGCGGCGGCAGCAGAAGGTGCCGCCGTGGTGGCCGTGTGCGGGATTAGAGCTGTCGCTGTTTGCGCGCGCGCGGCGCTGCGAGTGCGTGCTGCTGCGCGAGGAGGCGCTTTTTCCGCACTGGCTTGAATCGCTGCGCAGCGAAGATTCAGGGCGCTAGCTAGACGCTTCATCAACACATTTGGACACAAAATGTACGACCCTTGTTTGAGCACCATCTCGAGCTTGAACGATATTTTTGTCCGCTATCGGGCTCTGTGTCTGCACCACGTGTGGTAGATACATGTTGTCATCGCGCCTGTACCAAATGACACGCATGGTTTTGGAGTATATGTTGGTTCGGAGTCGGCTCCACTGCCAGGACACCGCTGTTGCCCCCAAAACAGCCATTGATTGGCGCTGTTCGCAGCCGCACACATAACTGTCCTGACTGGTCATCACATGATGCAAAAGGTGTCCATCACGCCGGACGTCACTGCCAGATGCAAATGCAATGCGAAGCTCCTGAGCTGCACACACAAAGTCTCAAGCGGAAAAGTCTCAAGCGGGCTGTTGTCGTCAGGTCCTGAGGATGCCGAGCAGTCCCCGCCTTGTATGACAAGCGTAGAACAGAACATGCAGAGAAAGCTGCCAATATACATTGTTGCAGCATCCAGGACCGTCGACCGTCATAGAGAGAGCTTGCAATGCAACTAAGACCCACGCATAAGTTCAGGCCCATGAGCGAGGCAATCCACACATGGTCGCCAGCGAAAGCAAACGAGTTCACAACGAAGCGCAGTGCAACAGTACGCATCAGCACCGCAATAAAGTAGATTAAACATTGCACACTCCTGCAGTTGCTGCAGCGCTATCGCAGCTCAGAAGACGTAGAAGTACCCCTGTGCACTTTCCCAGGCGGGATTAGGTGACGACTGCAGCCCCTCGAGTTCACTTGGTGACGCTTCTGTGAGCCTCTTGCAGTAGACGTAGACGCAGCGCCCAATGTAACTGTCGATGGCCAGGGGTATGATGGACCAGAACCCCGCTACGAACAGCCGCCCCACGTCCGTCAGCACCTGTGTGAAGGGCAGCAGTTAGGGTTAGGGGAATTAGAAGTGATATTGGTGAGTATGGGCACGGATTGAGACCACTTACAAAGAGTAGGTAGCAACGCCATAACTAAAGCCTGAGGGGGAGTGATAAGATTTGTGCTAGCTTAGGGTTAGCCTTGCTCTGCAGTCTCGGTGACGTGCAATGGGTGGTTGTATCAGTGCTCACTCTAAACCATCACCAGCAACAGAGGCTTGTCGGTGCGGTGCATGCATCAACGGTGACGGCGTACATGAAGTATCTATCAGTACATGTCAACGGCCAACGATCCGGTTATGGATAGATGCGAGCGGTGAAGGAAAGACAACCATTGCCATAGAGGGGTGCAGTAGGTCAGACAAAGGCATCAACAGAGGTGGCCACTGTGCTAGATACGCAATGGTAGCACATTGTTCACGCTTATATGCATATGCACGTACATCAAGTTCATGAAACTCTAGGCCACGCAGACATATCACTCAACGAGGAAGCTCGTGAGAATGAGGGCAAACGTTGAGCAGGGAAGCATGCGGGGCAGGGTTAGTCTAGGGCTACAAAGCCTGAACCTCACCCTCGCCCTAACCGTACCCCTAACCCTACTGCTAGTTGAACCCACACGTCCAGGCGCCAGTGCATAAATGCACGAGATGCGGTACCACCAGCTGCTTCTACAGGGGCAGGGCCAGGACTAGGTTAGCTGTAGCGTCCATGATGCTACAGCCAATTCTATTTCAATGTATATATCACGCACCTTGATCACGTAGTAGACGAGGTACCCCCTTGCTGAATGTATGTGGTAGTGCTTGGCACTGTAGTAGCCACACGCAGGCCCCCATGCAAGCGCAAGCATCACGCTGAACAGGGAGACAACATATCAAGTACACAATGAGTACAGAACAAGTTCATGGGTACACAACACATATAAGTTCATCAATCAAAGAGGTTCTACTTCAAATCTCCACACATACTTGCCAAGGATTCTTAACCAGGACATCGGAGCAGAAGGATGAGTCGGTCTGTCACTGCGCAGATGAAAAATGTGGTGACGTCAGGTGAGCGTTGAGCATTTGGCATGCCTTTATTGAGCAGAGCAGAGCAGGGATTGTGCTGAGCGGTGACAACATGGCAAGGACACAACGAATACACAGGTTAACGAGTACACGATAGGCTTAAGGCTTCTTCGCCTCGCTCAGTTTTAAGAATCATCAACAGACAACTTTCACACTGCATCACTGCGAAGCAGCGACAGCCAAGCGCCAGGTTCATTTGGTATGCATGAGAGTGCGGTCATTTGGCAAGGCAAGCATAGCGGTGTGCTTTGACACAAAACCATGACAAGTGCAGGTCAGGTGCTGCTTTTGCAGTTTCACGCAAGTAATCACCCCCGTTTCTGGCCAATGTTGGGATAATGCTACTGCGGAGCGCGATTCGCACAGCACAAGTCGCACGCCGCTGTTCAACACTTGAAGATGATGCTTCAAATTAGAGGGCGCGCCACTGAAGCTTTAGGACAAGTGCACACCAGGCAGCAGAGACGCGGCTATGCCACCAACACAAAGTCTTCGACATTACCCCCAGCACACAGACACACTGGGGTGGCAGTGCACAACAAGGCACAGCAGAAACTGCCCAATGCCCCAACTAGTGATCACCTCAAATGCTTACGCAGCAGCCAGCATCAGTTTCACAAACAAGTGCAGATGCAAGAAGGGTACAAATTGCGACAGTGTTCAACCACCAACAGCGCTCACTCACATGAAGCAGCAGCCAGCATCAGTTTCACACACAGAAGCAGATGTACGGGTACCTAGTGTGGCAGTGCTCAAACAATAACAGCGCTAACTCACATGAAGAACAGCGGCCCCCAGAAGAAGACGGCGTTGAAGGTCAGCAGAATGGCGTCGATCATCGAAAGCACCTGGCAGCAGCAGGCGCATGTGAGCAGACGCGCTGATCAATAAGAAGGTATGTTTATGCGTGCATATGTACCTATCCACCTGCACATATATCTACCTACCTGCAAATGACATTTGGGTTAGGGTACACAAAGGGGGGCAGGTATCGTGAGCAAATCCGTATGTCAAGTTGTACTCACGATTCATCAATGTCCATTCAGAATGCAACTTCACAAGGATGAGCTCTGCGTGGCTGCAGTATCACGTCAACACAGCGATACCGCACGGATTGACACATGCAAAGGATGGGGTGGAGGGGTGGAGGAGGGAAGTAGACAAACGATAATCAAGGAGGTATCAGGGGGGCAGATATGGTATGCATGTACTTCGAAGTATATGGGTCACAGTCTTGGTTCATCCATGGCGAGACTTGATTGCAGCTACGTGCCCATTGCTGATACAGTCTGGCGCCTGCAACATTTACACTTGTCAATTGCCATACCACACTGCATGGCCTACAGTACAGTCAAAAGCACGACTAATGTCGGCTTGCTGTTGCTTTAGTGACCCTGATGTCTGCTTCTGAAAGCCGTAATGATTTGTGAAGCAACAAGACTATGTACTGACCACAGCTTGCCAGTTTGCCTCATTGCATGTTCAGTCACATGTATTTTTTGATCCATATTCATGATCTCGAAGTGATGCTCGGCGATGTGAAACATACATTGGGAGGGTGTGGTCGAACCGGAGTTTTAACTCAAGAAGTTTGCACGGCCTGCATTGCTGAGCGATGATACTCCAGGGGATGTCACACTTCAAAGTTTGCCCAACTGCGGATTTACATATAGATTACTTTCACACCGCCTGATCACTGACACCACACACAAGTCAAGATTCCGATTCTCACAATATGGCTTGTAGAGTAGAAGTATTGCACAACAATTACAGAATTGATATGCCACGTGTGAGTAGGCTACATAAGGGTGTAATTGAGTAGTCAAGCGGTGGTGCAACATAGCACAGCCCGTTCACACCTGGTCAGAACTACGCAACAGGTTGGATTTGGGCATGGTTAGGACAACTTTTCGAATTGCGCGCTAACATGCGTGTGTCCATCAATAGCATACACAATGGCATGAACATTGACAAAATGTATCATGTATCAGCAGCGGCACTATATGAGGCACACTCGCAAGGGGGCAGAAGTCAATGTTACATCAGTTTGCCATCTCCGCTGGAATGCGCGTAGCCGTTCCGCTTGCTAAGGTGATGTATGCACACGCCCTTGTGCTTTCAGCAGCATGCTGAGAGAAGCTGAACAACCAACGCGCCAGGGGCCAGGGCAGTGCCACCATCACAAAGTCAAGGCTTGCGTACCTTTATGCTGCGCGCAAGGGAGTATGTCTCGACATGATGTATCATGTATCGGCAGCAGCGCGAAGTACATACATGGCACACCTTGAATGGGGCTTAAGTCAATATAACAGCGGTGAGAGAAGCAAAACAATTATACCATCAATGGCTTGAGCATTTCTGCCAGAACACAGACGAGGCTTGCATACCTTTATGCTGCGCGCAAGCGAGTATGTCTCCATAAGCCGCTCATCATCCCCCTGCCCCTCCACCACCCCCGCCACCACCGCTTGCACGCTGGGAAAGTCCGGGGTCGGAAAGTACGACTGCTGGAAACTGGGAGTGCCTTTTTGGCTGTCGATATTTTGGTAGGATCCTGACATGGTGCCTCCCTACGGCGGTATTGCGCAATTGAGTGGCCCAGTGAAAGTCCAGAGCTGCAGCCTGTGGAGAGTCACAGAGCACAAGCAGGCTTTGGTGAACGCAACATGAGCGCAGCCGATAATGTCTTGTGCAGCATCCGTGAGTCGCTGTCAGTAATAGAACGACACAACTGCTCGACAGCGACACAACAGACGATCAGAGCTGATGTCCTGGGTATATATATATCGTCAAGGACGTGAGTGACAAAACAAATCAACGTCAACGCATTGTTTCATGAGACCCACACCGGCTAGCCAGATATCGCTGGATGAGCCACTGCGTATGAGCAATTGAATATCTTTTTGACTTCACTCTGCAAAGCAATCGAACGTCGTTCTCCTTCCTGAGTAGAAATACGAAGGGTAGAACTACGAGAGTCCCGTCATCGGCAATGGACAATGAAAGCGGAAAGGGCTGGTCACAGCAGCCGACATTCACTAGCCATATAGAACACTGACCTTAACCCTTCAGCACGTCGAAGCTTTAAAACTTCAAGAAGATCTAACCTTGGAAGTTGACAATTCGCGATCGTGTATATATTCGAGCGGATGGATCAGATTGAGTTCAAGTGGATGGAAGAAAACTCGCCGAGTCCGTTTTGAACTCCAAAGAAGGGTATCTAACCTTGAACTTGATAATCCGCGATTTGTGCTGTCATGACATACTGTATTGATACGTGACAAATTGATGCAAGAATTGAGGCAGATTGGGTGCTGGTAACGTTTTCAAAGTTGGCGGTGGGCTGCCACTTGTTCTCAGTCTAATTCTCGCTTAGGACGCGCAAGTGCCCAGATAGTAGGTATTCAGCTTGCTTCGCATAGTGCAGCAAAAGAGCAGCATTGCTTGCATACTGTACATCAGCGTATGCACAATGTGAGAGATCAGCAGATGATGGTAAACACCAGAAAAAAAATTCATTATGGTGGCAGCAGCCCTCACCGCATGGATGTGCTTCAGCTGCCCAACGAGTTGTTCGCATGAGGCGCATGCGCACTCATGCACTCACTTCGCGCAACATGGGCACAATGCTCAGATTCTTGGGGATCCATGAATTGCACACATTCGTCACTGTGCAGCAGCGCTCAACTGCAAGTGCAACGGCTCAGCAGCAGTAGGCTGCAGATGCTGGCGCTGCAGTACTGTAGCAGCTGCTGCGCGTGGCGCTCATTAGAGACGTCACAGCTGCTGCCATCGCAGCCTGAAAACTTGCTTTGCAGGCCTTGACCGATACCAGTTAATTGGCAGCCGCGCGTCACGGAGATGAGCGCTGCGTTGAGGTGCTCATCGCTCAACGTTGCCAAGCGGGTTGCTGGCGTACATGGCGGAGCAGTTCTTTGAGTGCATGGCGCTGGCAGCTGCTAGTGGCAACTGCACCAGTCTCGCGCCCTTTCTTGCGCCGATAGAACAGCTCACTGGCGCACTGCAGCGAACCGCATCGCTGCAGATTGGCAGCGGGCACCGTTTGTTGCACAATCCCCTTGGTGTCCATGCGCAGTGCAGGGCTGCATTCACCTGAATTTGACCTGCAGCACATGCCAGCCATTGATTGCTGGACATGCAGCTCTGGACACGTGAGATGGCATGGCCGCATCGATGTGCTGTTCGTATGACCCCCCCTTTCCCCCTCTATTCTTCAGTGCCGCGCCCCCCCGCGTTGGCCTGCGCCTTGGCAGCCTTGCTCATGCCGCCATTCGCCAGCGCCGCCGCCGCCGCTGCCGCCGCCGCATTCACCGCCGCCGCCGCCGCCTGCTGCTGGTGGTGGTGATGCAACGGCGACGGCAGCAGCGGTGCCGCACTCAAGCCCGCATAAGTGGGTGGTGGAAAGGCAGCGTGCTGCGCAAGATGAGGTTGGTGTGGCGGGACCAGGGGGTTTTGGTGGTACAGGGGTGCGGGGGGGGGGCGCGGCGTGCGCTCCGCAGTGATGGTCGCAGCGTAGAGGCTGCTGAGGAACTTGACGTGGGCGGTGAGGTGGGTGCGCTCTGTCATGTTGCAGCCGCGCACCGCCTGGCTCACGGACAAACGAGGGGCACCAGCAGAGGACCATGAGCGCACATGGAATCGCGTCGTGCAGCAGACTTAGAGAATCATTGGCAATTTCTCTTTCTTGTAGTGTGGAAGGGTAACGAACAGTACAACGCCGAGGCAAACGGATTTGCTTTCTTTGTGCATGTGGCACCGCCTGCTGTGCAGCAGAGAACGGCCCCGGCAACAGGGGAAACGGTAGGGTGCATCGACGGTGAGCAAAAGAGCAGGGGCCATGGCTGCAGCGAGCTGCAGTCTGCAGACAAGTGCTGCAGCATTCGAAGCTGCGTCCACAACATTCATGTACACGTCAGCACAGCAGATTTTGCTGCAAGGCACTGCGGTGAGAGCAATTTGAAGTGTGTTATTGTTGTACAATGACACGGGTAAGTGCCCTCGTGTAACCCAGCTCAGCTGCCATGACAGATCATAGGGACACAACATGGCTGTACAGTACAGCAGCGTTTGCTGCAAGGCATTCTGGTGAGGGCGATTTGGGGGGTGTTGCTGTACAAAAACACTGGCGTGCGCACAGCACATTCAGACAAAGCACAGTAACGTTACGGGGCACACCTGTTTGCCCGTTTGTTGCGATCAGAGCTTGTGCACCAGAGGTCTCGCGGACTTTCACACACAACTCGGGTTAGGATTGGGGGTATATGTGCCCGCACTGTTGCTTTGTGTTGTCTGCGTCAGCTGTGCACACGCCAGCATCATTGTCAAACAAATTACTCCACTCCACACCGCCCTCAACAGGATGCCTTGCACCAAAAGTGCTGCACAATAGCAATAGATGTTGGTTTACCTACCTAAGCGCTTTGGGCACCCTGAGCACTGGCGCACCAGTGCCCCCATGGCCACGTACTCTCTTCCACGAAATGCCCTTAGTCAAGACTAGAACTGAGGGTTTGTTCCTTGCGCGTGCTTTCCACGTTGTTGCAGCTGCAGTTTGTTAAAGACTAAGTGTTGTAACTGTAATCAGCTCTTATGCCCTTGTGCAACTCAACTGCAGCTGCGATGAAAAATCACAGAGCCCGGTTTGAAGCACATGCGAATAACGCTCTTCTTGTTCAGGCCTCTTGCATGCAGTGCAATTGTGACAGTGCTGGTTTGGCTTTGAGGTCCTACCCTCGTTGTGCACTTAACCACAGTTGTGCACTTAACCAAAGTTAGCACTGACTCTAACCCTAATCCTAAACCTAGTCCCTGATCTCAGACCTCCACCGGCCCTAACCCTAACCCTATCCCTAGCTGTGCTCACCGCATCCAGGCTGAGGTAGAGAAGGGCGTGAGCAACAGAATTGAGCTCCCTTTCCTGCAGTGACACAGGCGGCAGCAGAGACGTTAGCGTTACTGCACATCATTCCTCCATAAAAACATGTCCTTCAGAGTGTATGTACTTAGTGACGCACAGACACGATGACGCTCAGCAACATATGCTCACACACACAAGGAGCGCCGATGCACTCTATCCCTTCAAGTCGCAGCTGAACATCACGCTGCCACATGTTTTTAACACACACCTAACCCTAACCCCAAGTCACCAAGTGAGCCAGAGTCTGCTTGTTCCTTCTTCTTGAAAAAGTACAGGCTTGCTCCTGTGGGCAGGCGTGCAAGACAGACAACAAACACCCAAACTGTTACCCTAACTAAAACTAAACTCGAAATTTAACTCAACACCTTTGTCGGTCCTCTGTGTCAATGCTATAGTAGCAATATTATATATATATATTATTTTTTTTCTGGTCCACTCCGCCGTAATGATGATCAGCAGCAACGCTCACCCTAACCTTACCCCCACTCTCATCTCAGCAAGCGAGTAAACTACCATTTGCTTTTCTCGCTGAGCACTTCAGCGCCCACAAAACCCCCTCAGCAAAAACGTGAATCTACTTGTTAGTATACGGTGCTGGCTTGCGGTCTCCTACGAGATTCGTGCAAACCCTTAACTGCACTGCGCAGTTGCAAAATGAAAAGCACTTGCATTTTTTTGCACTGGCACCTGGTTGCATCTTTCACCTTTCACAACAAACACTCACCCCCGCGATAACGTTGACGACTTGAATTTTGGCTTTCTGGAAGAAACCCGCCGTCAGTGCGGCCCATAGCTTGCGTAATGTGTCGGGCCTGGCAGCGGCGTTGTCCTTAATTGTCTCTGGGGGAAGCCTGTGGGAGCACGGTGGTCACGATGGCCGCAGCCAAACACGTTGAACTTAAGCTACACTTCAAGCACCAGAGACTTGAATTCAAGTGTGATCAACAACACGCAAAGATGCCATTGAAGCTGAAAGCGTTACAAGCGCAGTCATGAGGTAGGCTTGACTGTTGCTGAGCAACGAGTCAATGCGGCGTATCATGCTTTTCGCCGAAGGTAGGACAAAACTCAGGCAGCGACGGGCGAGACACTACAGAAGAACTCGCATCAGAGCGGGGGAGGAAGCTCTGCATGATGACATGATGACAAAATAGGCAGTGTGATCCTTGGTTGCGCACCGTTTCAAAAAGTTCCATGACCTGGTCTGACTGGGACAAAACAATACCATTCAACACACATTGGAAGATGTTTTCAACTTGAAGTTCATGGATGAGCTGCGACGGGGGGTGCCCTACACTACTGGGGCCAGTGAGGATCGCCACCTCAACGTACTTCAAGGCCAAATTCCTCATGGGAGGTGCGCATTCGAGCGGGTGCATAATGTACAAATCTGAAACGCATGGGCTTCTTGACAGAGCGCATACTAGCTGTAGCAGTGCATACATTGAACATGTTCATGTTCAGCTTGAACACGTTGGCATATATATACTATACATACTGCCAAAACCATGTATGATGAATTGCACGTACGCTCAAATCTAACGAGATGCACAGATGCACACACCGACTGGCATGGACATCGTTGGACATGGTAATGTTCACCTTGCACACATTGGCATGTGTATACCATACATACGTCGCTATCTACAAGCATGTATGAATTGCAAACGAATACGTTTACATCCACCGAGTGAGTTGCACGTATGCACACACCTGTCCGTCATGGAATCCGTTGATCATGTTCAGGGTTAGGGTGAGGGTTTGGGCTAACCCTAACCCTCCCTACACATACTTCACTCAAGTATATCTTTGTGAACAAATAAGCATGTTGTGAATCGCAAGTACCTACGTTCAGATCTAAAGAGTGGGTTGCACTTATGCACGCACCTGTCCGTAATGGAATCCGCCGCTGCGAGCACGTACTGTACGGAGCGGTGCAGGCCCGGGGGATCATCAGGTTGGCAGCGCTGCGCGGCAAAAGCCCCCGCAAGAATGCGACGCATGACGCGCGCTGCCATGACTGCCTGTGGGCTGTTACGACTGTTAGCGTCTTTGTCAAAGTAGGGGTCTGTGTCTTCGATGCCCCAGTTGGCAGCGGCTGCGGTGGCAGCAGCGGGGGTGGGGGAGGGGGGCAGCAAGGGGGGTAGGGCGGGGTTGTTTAGCTGCTGTAGTAGCATGTGTTGCCGCCGCAGTGTCTCTGTGAGCGTTAATGCGAGCGTGCGTGGTTCAGCAAGTTGAAGCGCAACTGAGTTGGTGCTACCCAAACTCATTACTTCAGAGCAAGACTTCACAACGCTGTGCGACTTGAAGATGAAAAAAAATTGAAGTATTCAGAAGTATATGGTGCCTCCAGCATCCACGACCTCCTGAGCATGGGCCCCAGACTCTTCAAAGGCACTTCGTACTGCTGCGAAATCTTCACAGCGCTGTGCAACTCGAAGATGCATAGACGATTTAAGGAAAAAACATAGGCAGCTTGAGGATGAATACACAATTCAAGAACAGCTTAAATACATTCTTGCTGAAATAGAACGATATGGTATGTACCTCCAGCTTTCACGAGCTCTTGCACGGGGCCCAAACTCGTTTCTCAAGAGCAACAATCTCACAACGCTGTGCAACTTGAAGTTGCATACATGAGGAAAAGCATATAGTACCTCCAGCTTCCACGAGCTCTCGGGCACGGGGCCCAAACTCTGCAAGAGCGGCCTCGTACTGCTGCCACCACAGCTTCATTGGCTCGTTGCCACGGATGTCGCGAATGACGTCTCGCGCGGTCTTGGCCAGATACCCCCAGCGTTTGGCGAGTGTCTCCCTGCATGTGTCA
Source organism: Tribonema minus (assembly GCA_017506865.1). Taxonomy (NCBI): domain Eukaryota; class Xanthophyceae; order Tribonematales; family Tribonemataceae; genus Tribonema; species Tribonema minus. The sequence continues at coordinate 114,878 of JAFCMP010000124.1, forward strand.
CAGTTGTATGGTGACAGTCATACAGTCAGGTTACGATATGAGGTTGAGGGTTTCTGGTACTGCAAGTATGAATGAGGATTGGAGAAAGGACATTGCAAGTGACATATTGCGATAGTTTGGCCAGGTACCGCCAGAGTTTGGCGAGCGTCTCTCACTCTGCATGAGTTGGGCAGAGCATGAATGCTTCATGAATGAATGCTTCATGAATGCTTCATGGTCAGGTTGCAGTCAAAAGGAGAGGGGTTGCTATTGATGGGGATTGGAATAGGGTAGGGTTGGAAAAAAGACATGGCGAATGACGTCTCGAGCCGTCTTGGGCAGGTGCCCTCAGGTGACTCCCTGCACGAGTCACAGTTATATGGTCAAGTTGTCGTCTGAGGTCGAGAGTTCAAAGTATGACCAAGGGTTGGAGAAAGGACATCAAATGATAAACCGCATCGCGCCGTGTGGAATGGCGCAAATCCAGCACTTGCTGAGCATCTCCCCACGCGAGTTGAGCACAGGGTCAGGATTCAAGTTTGCGCGAATTGCAGCATGAAGTTGTGTACTGCAACGGACGCACTGCACATGATGTCTTGCGCAGTCTTGCCAGGTGGCCCCAGCGCTTGCTGGGAGTCTCCCCGCATATATCATAGCGCATGGCAGGCAAGCACAAATTCCAATATTGCAGGAACACAATTAAACGAGGTGAGGTCGAGCCAACGGTCAGAAGAAGAATATAGCAAGCGCGGTCTTGGCCAGGTTAGGGGTAGGGTTAGCGCTCGCTGAGCATCTCCCTGCACAGATCGTAGAGTTGCACGGTTTGTGTCCTGGTAGTGCCTACGAGTCGCACAACCGTTTTCACCGTGCAGCAGCAGCATCACCACGGGTGGGCCTTGTTCTTTCGTCCTTTTCATTTTATTTTTTTTACGTTTTTTTAGAAAATAATGAAATATTATTAAAATATGTATTTTTTTCTGCCAGATGAGCTGTCGGTACATCCCGATGGCGCTTTCTATAGGGCTTTGCGCCATCCGCAGCCGCAGCGTTGCTGGCGGTGACCGCGTCCCTGTGCCGCATCCGCGGCGGGGCGCAGCGGCCGCCAGCTCGAGTTCAAGTGGGAGGAGGAGTACATGGGTGATGCGGCGGCGGACCACAACGACGTCGTGACGGAGCAGGCGTGTCTGCTGGACGACCTCGACCTAGACCGTCAGGGGCGGCCCGTGACCAGCAAGTATCAGCTGCGCGCGGAGCGGTTCGGAGCATGTGTCCGCTGCCCGCCCCCCCCCAGCCACCATGCCTCGCGACCTCTTGCACCCCTCCGCTGCTAAGGAGAAAGCGGATGCACAACCTAACCCTAACCCTAACCCTAAGCGGATGCACAAGCTGAAGCGCCTTGTACAGAGCCCACATAGCTCTTTTATGGGCGTTAAGTGCCCCGGCTGCTTCAACATCACCACAGTTGGTTCCGCTACAGACGGCCAGGTTCGAATCCAGTTCGAGGCAGGTTTTTTCCTTTGCGCCCAGACCGGCCACCCATAAGACTCATGAATCCCCCACGTGAGATCCCCGACCGTTCACCTCCAGCAGCCACCCGATCAGTCACTTCGAGGCGCGTTGCACGAACTTCAAGCTTAATTAACAAACTTCAAGCGTAATAGCCGCGACTTCCAAAGGACCGGCCAGATCGCGTTGGCACGAAGCTGTAATAGCCGCAATGTGCAGCCCCATCGGTGGCTTGAGGGACCAAGCCCCAAGGTAATGGGGGGGGGAATGTGGTATCCTGGCACCCCAGAAGGGGACGGCTGCCCTGCCAAGTGTGCACAAGCTTTTTAGCTCAGCGTTCAGTAAAGCCAGGAGCACCACAGCCGGCAGACAGACTGCAATACAATCACTCTGGGAGCACACGGCTGGCGTCATCTTCATGTACCTTCTGGCGGCGTACAGCATCATGCATCATGCTAGATCGGCACATGGCACCAGTCACAGTCCAGGGGTCACGGGCAAGGGGCAAGGGTTAGGCTAACCCTACGTTGGGATGCAGCACCCACTGCTGGCAACATCTAGCATATCGCAAAATCCAGCATATTGCTAGATGTCTACATGTGGAAACAAATCAAAAGATCGTAGAGCTCTAGGTCAAGGGATGGTTAGCCGCAAGTGCCTTCCACCAATAACCGTGGTCGCCGCTGCTGCAGCAATTGGCCACGAGTCAAACAGTACCACCATATCCACTTAGTCAGCAAGACTTCTGTGTGCAACCTTTTGGCGTTCGAGGCATATATTGCGTCAGTAACCCTTAACCCTAACCCTAATCCTAACACACTCACTGCAGCTTGACGCCATCGATGTTTGTATGTCACTTACATACGTTTATATATACATACAGCGCCAGTGACCCTTAACCCTAGCGCTAACCCTAACCCTCATGCAGCACTCACTGCAGCTTGACGCCATCGATGTTTGCAAGTCACATACCTACGTTTATGTATATACATACATCGCGTCAGTAGCCCTTAACCCTAACCATGCATCGCGTCAGTAACCCTTAACCCTAACCGTAACCCCAATGCAGCACTCACTGCAGCTTGACGCCTTCGACGTTTGCCTCTAGCATGCTGGCCGATATGAGGCCATTGGGAGGCACAACTGTGCCCGCGCCGGCGGAAAGAACTGCAACCCACTGCGTGTGCGACCTGCATGGTCAGGCAAGGCAGCACAACTCAGTCAATGAGTATAGCAGCATGTCTCAGTCAACGGAAGTAAGTAAGGCTGCTTGTCTCAGTCAATGGGTAAGCAGCACGGCTCAGTCAATGTGCAAGGCAGCATGCCTCACTCAACAGGTACGGCAGCACGGCTCAGTCAATGGGTCAGGCAGCACGTCTCAGTCAATCAGTCAATGAGTGAGGCAGCACACCTATCTCAGTTAATGGGTCAGGCAGAGCGTCTCAGTCAGTGGGTAAGGTAGCATGTCTCAGGCGGAAAATGCAGCATGTCTCAGACACAGTGGGAAGGGCAGCACGCCTCAGTCAGTTGGAAAGTCAGCACGATTCAGTCAGTGGGAAAGGCAGCGTGGTTCAGCCAATGGCGGGGGCCGGTAGGGGGGGGGACGGAGAAGGAGGGTGAGACAGCATGGCTTAGTCAATAAAGGAGTGGAAGGCAGCACACCTCAGTCAATGGGAGAGCAATGTAGCACCGCTCAGTCAACGGTAAGGCTGCACGTCTCAGTCAAAGTGGCTCATGGTGATGTGGAAAGTCGAGTTTATGCGCATACATATGTACCAGGCACAGCGCAAAGGCCCTGTTGCGGCAGCCATTTGAGCCACGCTCGCGCGCGCATGTGAGCGTGAATGCGTGTAGTTAATGGCGAGTGAACAAGGGGTGTGCAGCTTCAAAAGGAAAATCGCATGCGGACCGTTGCTGTTGATGTTATTTCCCACACACAGGCCAACACCGTTGGCTCAGGCCAGGCCTGCGGCTAGGATACCTTTAGCTTGACAATAGAGTTTGCAAACCCATCTGCTTCACAAGTCACGCACGTCAAGTCCGGTGAAGTTAATACATTCAAGCAAGTCAAGTCAAGTCAAGTCAGGTCAATGCAATTGCTGTCCAAGATGGGCCTTCTCTGCCTAATGTGGTCACGTGAGGTACTCGTACGCTGTGAGAGTCACAGCCTTACTCAAACCCTAGGCCCCCCATGTGATGACGCTCTACAGGTGATGTTTTGTGATAAGGCATGCATAAACTTGTAGCATCCGCTTTTGTGAATTGATTCTCGCTGAGGACGCAACAAAGCCCAGATGATTACAGCATATTTGGTGCAACAGGAGTCAATGCCTTGTCACAACATGACACACCGCTCCACAACACATGTAGAAGTACTTCAAATGGCACATACTTCAAGAAAATGTATTACGGTTCGAACATGCATCTGCCGGTCTTCAGGTGTTACAAACTCAATTGTACACTTCAAGTCTTGCGCACGCACCTGCTGGTCTCTTGCTCCAAGAGCGTCCTCCCCTCGGGCGTGTTGATGTAATTGGCCAGGGTCGTATTCAGCGGGCCCGTGGTGGCCTCAACGCAAGTGAACAAAGCCCTGCAGCAGAAACAGCAGCATGCATGGAAATGAATCAATAGATCGTAGAGCTCTAGGTGACAAGGGGTGGTTTGCTGCCAGTGCCTTCCACCAATAACCGTGGTCGCCGGTGCTGTAGCAAGAGGCCACGAGAGTCAAACAGTGCCACCATATCCACAGGAGCCACAAGACTTCTGTGTGCAAGCTTTTTGGCGTTCGAGGCATGCATCTCGCATCATCCGCCCGATTCTTGCCAGCGATGCTCCACAGCAGTTGAGGTGCAAAGCAGGGAGGAAGTAATGAGCGACGTTTCGAGCGCGGCATTGCGGCCATAAGAGTCGTTGTTGGCGATACCTTCCTGTCAGCTTTGCTCCTGTCACTGAGCGATAGTGGCCCGCAGCATTCAACTTCAACTATGACCTGCATGCATCTACAAAGACCCCTTCAGTGTCGGTGGTCTTGAACACGGCCACTGCAGTGGCCAAGAAGCGCCCACCAGTATGGGGCAGCGGCACCAGCAGAGCGCTGCCATGGTAACGCTCACCCAAGGCGCTGTACCGAGGCGGTGATTCACTGATTCTTACTGAGCACTGGCACACCACGGCTGCGCCCAGTTAGCTAACCCTAACCCTAACCCTAACCCTAAGCACTGTTCATGCAACAATTCTCATAGCAACTTCACTTCCCATGTGCGTGCCGACCCAACCCTGAGGCTACGGTTGCACTGCCTCTCCCAATGGACATGCGTTGCCTCTCGCGCACTGCCTCTCGCGCACATGCGATGGACCGCATGCATTCCCGAAGTGTGACCGGTCCTACAGAGAACCGTGGTTTGCTGGTAGCACAACGTGCTTCGAAGCGTGGTAGACTCACTGCACTCAGTGCTGCGATGCACCGTTGTGTCACCCGTCACCCGTCTAAGCGCTCGTTGGCATCGCTCCAGCTCCCCGTCACACAACGTAGCAGTGCTCCACCATGACACAGGTGACACAGCCCACATCCCCCTATGTTGCGACCACGGGGCAGGCTGCTGGACAATGGCACACACCGCGGCAGCGCCCCTCTGAGACACCGCCCCCGCCCCCCCGCCTGTAGATCAATGGGCTACCGAGAACTGGCACACACCGCAGCAACGCTCCACACAGGCCCCCCCCAGCCCCCCCGGCCCGTAACTGCCGATCCGGCACCACCTGTCGTGTCAGTGAGCTCTTCAGCATGCGTTCCTCACCTGTCGATCACTGAGCACTTGTTGGTGTTTGTGAGCTGCGCCATCGCAGCAGCGTTCGGCACTGCCTCCAACTTCAATTCACCGCCTGCACCGCCGCCAGAGGTACGCTTGCGCTTCCCTCCGCCCCCGCCCCCACCCAACACCCTGCCGCTGCCGCCACCGCCACCGCTGGCGCCACCGCTGCCGCCGCCGTTGCCACTGCCACTGTCACCGTCGCCGCTGCCGCTGATACCGTCGCTGCCCTGCTGCATGAAGTCTAGCGAAGCCCACGGTGTGGCAGGGGAGGGCTGCACTATGGGGGGTGGCAGCGCACCGGGCTGGGGTTGGGGGGGCGGCGCTGGTGCTGGCGCGGGCGCTGTGATGAGGGCGTCACACGCAAGAAAAATGTGGGGAAATGACAAAATAGTCAAGTGTTTTAACTTTTAAAATTTTAAAATCGAGCAGAAGAAGTGTAGATGATGAATATTGTGGGGGGGGGGGGGGGTGGCAGGGAACGGGGTTGGGGAGCGGCGCTAATGCGGTGTAATGAGCACGTCCGCTGTGACCTGGGCACCACGAGCGAAAATGAAGGCCAGAGAGAAAAGATTCAGTGGAAGTTGCAGTCGAACCATGGCATGGCAGAACATGGTGCAGCAGCGCTGGAAGTTTGTGTGATGGTAGCAAACGCAGGTTCTGACAATGATGAGGGCACAACATTATCGTGTTGTGTTACATTACCCCACCACCACCATGGCCATCACCAGCGTAGCCCTTGACCAATCATGTGCACTGCAACTGGTGATAGCCAAGAAGGATGGCTCTTGCGAAGTTCTTGGTGGTATGCTCGTGTGGACAGCACATACGCAGCTCTCCCAGTCCTCGACCGCATACCATATACATTGGGCCAAAGCGTAACCCAGATGCGTACATGGTCCCTTGTGTGTACCGTAGATCACGGGGTATAGACCCCCCCCGTCTAGTCGCGCTGCGAGGCTCATGCAGAGCCAACGGGGGGGTCTTATTCGAGGGGGGGGCCTTATACGACGTACCCCCCGTCTTGCACGCGCGTGGGTGGCTGCGGTCGCATATATCGCATGATGAATACTGCAGAAGTTCCGTTGCTTGCAAGCAGCACGCCACAAATAGACGTTCTGCAGCTCCTGCCTAAGCACGCCTGGTTCGCACACCACCTCGGCACAGCGAACGCACGGCTGCAGAGGATTTCGCAGCAACGCAGCTTGCACAACACACCTGCGTACGCGCTGCAGCACACTTGACCCTCGCGCTGAATTATGCCGGAACGACTTGAAGTTTGCGTAACTGCCGTTTCTGTTTACAACCCCTGGTCTTAACGGCGCGTGCCTACCCCGGTCTTATACAGCGCACCCCTGGTCTTGCACGCACGCCCACACCTCACAGAGGGCACGGGGGGTCTTATACCACGGCATAAGATGGGGGGGTCTTACACGAGAGGGGGCGTGATCTACGGTATGTGTCACTATAATCCACTAGTCGCAGTCGTCCCTCACTGCCAGCCATTTTCGCGTGCTTCACTGCAAAGTTCCACCTGTGATTGACGTGATCGCGTGGTGGGCAAGTGCTCATGTACCTGGCTGTCCTCTTGTTACGACTGCATTCTGTTGTGAGAAGTCACGCTGATAATGACACGACTGCAATGCAAAGCTTGACTCCGTGGTCTACAGATACTGCCTTGAATGCAGAGCTAAAAATGAGTTTAGTCAAGTGGGCACATTGGTAACGAACAGCGCACAATGGTTCCCTTTAAGCATACATGGCGAATCACTGGTAATTAGGCGAGTGCAAGTGTTTGAAGTTCAACTCACTGGGCATGGCAGCGGGCTGGGCGGCGGCGCTGGCGAACTGCAAATCAGTGCCCCTCAGCCTGGCTCTTTGCTCCGCCATGAAAGCTCCCGTGGCACAGGCCACCATCTCCAGTGCGCTCTTGAGCCCCGGCACGGCGTCGTAGGCCGCCAGCCTCGCCTGCACATCCTGAGAGTAGAAGATCTGCTGAGCAGCGAGGAACTGCTGATGAAGAGGCTCCAACGTGTCTGCAGGCAGCTGCTCAGGGTGAAATGGCTGAGGCGCGGCGGGCTGAGGCTGCTGCAACACCTGTTGCGGCAGCAGCGGTGCGGTGACAGGCTGCGGGACTGCCGGGATCGCATGAAGCTGCTGCGGAAATACGCCGATGCCGAGTGGCGCTGCTGGCGCCGGCGCTGGTGCTGCTACTGCTGCAGGTGTGCTGGTCAGCGCGCCGAGCGGAGCGGACGTCCTCGCTGCTGTGGCCAAGCCTGCACACGACGTTGCGGGGCAAGGATCAATGATTAGGTGAACTTTTTGAGTGCAAGCAACATATGTTTCTCTACGCCACACTTGCCTGCACCAGCGACGCTCTGCTGGTGATGCTGCTCCGACATGATCCCAACTGCCACTCCTCCTCGGGACTGTACTCCCGCTTCGGCCTGCCGCAGGCTGCAGCCCGCCTCGATAATAAGGTAGATGCATGTTCTACCCTTCAAAACCACGTTAATAACGAGACACTGCGAAATTTGTTCACAGGCAGCAATAGTGTGGAACTGAGCAGTAGCTGGCACGAGCAGCTGACACAGGAGACATGTCGGAGGTAAACCCTCAGAAGATGAAGGTGGCGGACCTCAAGGCCGAGCTGGCGAAGCGCAACTTGGACTCCACCGGCCTCAAGCAGGATCTTATCCAGCGGCTGCAGGCGGCGCTGGACGAGGAGGAGTTTGGCCTGGCGCCAGATGCAGACCTGTTGGGGGCGGCGCCCACCTCCTTCGAGTCGTCGTCCTTTGCAGCAGACTCTCCCTCTGTGGAGATGCCCAAAGAGTCCTTCTCTCCCAAACAGGCAGTTGCATCGCCTGTGTCACCGCCTCGCCCGACGGCGCCGTCACCGACACCTGCCCTCGCTGCGCCACCATCGCCTGCTGTCGCCACCGCGGCACCGTCCAAAGCGGTGTCAACAGATGCACCAGCAGCTCCCGCTGCAGAAGAGCCCACCGAGGACACTGCGGCGGCGCCGGCAGCGCCGGACGCGGAGGAGGCCACGGCAAAATCAGCAGCACAAGCACCCGCACCAACACCAGCAGCAGCACCTGCAGTAGGTCTGGTGAGTGAGGAAGAGAGGCGCAAGGCGCGTGCCGCCAGGTTTGGCGTACCACCAGCGGCGGAGGTACAGCCAACGGCGGAGGAGAAGCTGGCACAGCGCGCAAAGCGGTTCGGCGTACCTAGCGCCACTGCCTCTGGTGCTGCTCCTGCCGCTGCTGCTGCGCCTGCCGCCAGCGCGCCGGCCTCCGCGGCGCCCTCCGAGTCCCTGCTCTCAGGCGACAAGCTGATTCAACGGGCGGAACGATTCAATCTTTCGACTCCACAATCGGAGGAGGCAAAAAAGAGGAAGCGTATCGAGGAGGACGAGGCAAAAAAGAAGCGCCGCCTCGAGCGCTTCGGCGGCAGCAGCGGCGGCGGCGGCAGCGGCGGCAGCAGCGGCGGCGGCGGCGGCGGCGGCGCCAAACCGCAAGGGGAGGAGGCAGCGAAGCGGCAGAAGCGTGCGGAGCGCTTTGCGGGAGCAGGTGCCGCTGACAAGGCTGCGGCGCCAGCGGCAGCAAAAGGGTCGCACAAGCAGGGGGCGCGGGGCAGAAAGGCGCCGGCAGACAAGGGGGCCGCTCTGTCGAGTGCGCTGTCTGCGGGCCGGTGATGGCAGTGCTCGCGGTGGGGGGGGGGTGGGGGGGGGGCAAGGCAGGAGGTCAGCGGAACAGGCACGTCAAGTACCCTTGCAGCGCGTGATGCACCGTCATTGAGCACCCGTCAGCGCTTGCCGCGCAGCGGCGCACAGTGCGCAAGCGCGTGATCTGGGTATGCTGTTTCCACTGCTGCTCAGCCGAGCCCATAGCTGTCGTACACCGATGGCGCAGATGGGCCCATGCTAGGCGTCGTCCAACACTGCGGTATAGATGACAGATCACACATGCAGACGCCTGCCACAGCGTGAGCGCACTTACAAGGAACAGCAGCGGCGCGTCCGTTGTGCAGTCACTCGCTCACCATTTGTGATCAGGGAGTTGGTGGGCGCCAGATTTGTACCTGAAACTCGCTGGCCATTCCGGTGCGTCAAGAGAGTATATATCGCTTTGCATGCAGGATTGGTGCAGATGTGGCCGTTGTTTTTTACGTTGCGTGCACTGTTTGTTTCATCAAGTGGCATTGCGGGCAGAATCTGATTGTCAGTCTGCCATTGTCCGTATGCAACATTGCATTTGAAGTGGCGGCAATGGCGCGCCTTGTGCTGTCGCTGCTCATTCGCATGAAGAATTGATTATGGGTGTACGTTTGGTGCATGTCTGTCCTGCACCTGGCCAAGGCACTGTTTAGCCTGCGCATCTGTCTGGTAATAGTCATAATGTGCACTCTTTGTTAGATCATGGGAGTCGTGCAGAATTTTGGTCTACAACGTGTCCATCTCAGGACCATCTGCAATGTGAAAGCAGACGTGCATTCATGTTGGTGAACGTTTGGTGCGTGTCAGTACATTTGTAGCCTGGCGTCTGCCAGGTGGTATTGAGGTGAGCATACCGACATTCCTGCCTGACGCGCTCGCTGAGCGTTGCTTCCTGTGCGGTGACACACATTCAAAGTCACATCCATCGCCTTTAGCCATCACCCGTATGCATGCGCAACTGCCAACTGTTCCAGTGACAAAAGGCGATGATGGTCCGTAATGTGCGGTCAATGTAACAGGTGCTGCCGATGTGGTGAGCACAGCGGCCATCTTGACAGGTGCGCTTCACCGCCATCGGCACTTGCATGCAGCGGCATGGCTAAGCGCCGCTGTCAGGCTCTGTGGCATCCAAGCATTGCACTTCATGTGGTGTGATCACGACTCCACTGTATGGTGGGAGCGAACGATGCAGAGAGTTGGTATTGAGATGACTGTTGCTGCTACAAAGTGACACTGCAGATGAGTGAACGAGCAAGGCGGCTAGACCGTGCAGTCTGTGCACCAAGGTTGCTTACATTTGGTTCACGTCTGCAAGCCTGCATCGTTGTTTCTTTACCATTTCATATAGGTGTGCCAAAAGCTGTTGACTTCGATCATCAACTGGACTGCCTCATACACACGCAGCCAAGAGGCGCAATTTCAACATTGAAGTTGGACCACACTCAACTTTGTAGTGAAGTTGGACCACAGTCGACTTGAGAGTAAAGTTGCGCACTCACACAGTGACAATGTGAGCAGCTCAGTGCATCAATCAGGGGCATGTGCTGTTGAGCTGCAGTGGCGCCACTTCAACTTACAACTTCAACTCGCATTGCCCGCTTGTTGGACACTGTTTGAAGAATGGGCAAGAAAATCAAATCTCATGCACCAAATGGTAGGATGGTGAGAGTATTGCTGCGCGCGCAGCGAGGGTGCTTACAGCAGGCATGTTTCGAACAGCAAAAACAGATAAGTCGTTACACCAGAAGCAGAAAATCAGCATGACCTACAGAAGCGCGCTGTAAAGTCGGCTTCACTTACACACCACGCACACTGACATACAATGGGCCTAGCCCTAACCCCCCACCCCCAACCCGCCCGCCCCGTCTGAATCTCTATATGAGGTTTGCGATAACAGCTCCACAGCATCTCCTGTACAGATGATTATTTCCGCTTGCGCCGCCGTATAGGCAGTAATACATATCAGAAGCACACGACCCCTGACCCTGCTGCCCCCCCCCCCCCCCCCCACCCTGCCAGCACACACCCCAGTCTTTTGAGGCCATGCCACAGCACACACACACCATTGGCCGCTGCCGTCAGTGCATGCTGCTGCCGAGCGGACTGTTGAGCGAGCTGACAGAGCCGGTGCTGCATGTGCTATCGCGCGCCGTGCCACCGCCCCCCCCTCCCCCACCCTCCAGCCCCCCCCCTGCTTGCGCCCCTTGCACAGCGCCGCCGCCGCCAGGTCCAGCACGCCGCCGCCGCCCACACCCATCGCGTTGAGCATTGCTGCGCTGCTGCTGTCTTTGCAGCAGCCGCTGCCGCCGCCGCCGCTGCCGCCGTCGTCGCTGGCGGCGCCGAAGCTGCTGGCGCGCGAGAAGCGCGACGCCGCCGCGTACAGTGCCCCTGCTGAACTTGTTGAAGTTGAAGTTGAGGCGTGACCAGCCAGTTTTGATGGTGCGGGCGCGAGCGTGGCCAGGACGTTGGCGTACGAGGCGCTGCGTTCCTCGCGCCGGCGCGCGCGCGGCGGCGGCAGGCCACCCGCTCCTGCCAAGTCCGTGCGGTGGTGACCTGTTGAGGAAACGGATTCGCAGGCGTACGTAGGCATACTCAGGGCTACAACTAGGGTTAGGGTGTGGTTGCCGATGGAAGAGAAGTAGAAGTGTTTACGTTGGCGTACGACGCGCTGCGCTCCTCGCGTCGCTGCGCGCGCAGCAGCGGCAGTCCGCCCGCCGCCGCTGCGAAGTCCGCGCGGTGGTGGTGGTGGTCTGCTGAGGGAACGCAATCGCAGGCGTGTGCACACTCAGGGCTAGGACTAGGGTTTGGTCGCCAATTAAAGCGATGAAGAAGCGTAGAAGGTGGCATATGATGTGTTGCGTTCGTCGCGCCGACGCGCGCGCAGCGGCGGCAGTCCGCCTGCCGCCGCTGCGAAGTTGGCGCGGTAGTCTGCTGAGCAAATGGGATCACAGGCGCATGGTACACTTAGGGCCAAGGCTAAGGTTTGGTCACCAATGAAAGAGATAAAAAAAGTGCAGAACTTGGCATACGGTGTGCTGCGCGCTTCGTGCGCACGGTGGCCGCAAGCTGTTTGTCTGTGGCCCGTCCCCTTTCAAGTTCTGCCCGTGGTGATCTGCTGCTGATGGAGGGGTAACTGCAAATGCAAACACTCAGGGTTACACAAGGACCATCTGATTCAGGCACAACTACAAGAGTCCAATTGTTCACAAGACTTTTAAACCAGCCTGCCACTGTTCTGTTCCGCTTTCACCACTCTTGTCAAGTTCTTGCAATGACGACCATGTACGCACTGATACGCTGACAGCAGTGCTGAGCGGCTACTACAACAACCTTGTTATGGCAATGCCCCTGAGGTGATTGTGAGTTGATCGACAACAGTGCGTTCTAAGTAGCTGTGACAGCGTCAGTTGGGACAGGAAGTGAAGCGCTGCTCTGACCAGCACGCCAGCAGACGTTCCGGCACCGTATAGCGGCTAGCAATGCGTGTCGCTAATGCGGCAGCGCTCCTGCACTTTCAGTGCTCGAACGGTGGCATGGCTCAACCGGCGAGCAACCGCGACAACAGGTTTTGCTCACCAGCAATGCCGCCATCTAGCGAAACCGCTGCGGTGCCGCCACCGCTGCCGCCGCGCTGCGCGCCGTGCATCGCAGCATGTGCGCCATTGGCGGCAGCACCGCCTTTGTGCCGCTGCGGCCACCTCCCCCCGCCTCCATCCTCCCCCACCTCAACTTCCTCGCAGGAAGCTGGGCAAAACCCCGCCCCTGCCCCCAGTGCTGCCATGTCCCCCCCTCCCCCTCCCCCCTCCCCCTCCCCTTCCCGCGCCCCCTCCATGTCGACCGCGCGCTGCCGCCGGTGCAGCTCGTGCGTCCACTCGCGCAGCCCCATGGTGCGCTGCTCGCACCAGTCCGCGCGCGGCTCCGCGGGGGCGCCCACGCCCGGCAGCAGCGCAGCATCGCTCAGCACGGCGACGGCGAGGCTCGCGACGCTGCGCGCGTCGAGGCACTGCGCGTTCACGTGCGCGACGGCGCTGTTGGGGAAGTTGGGCGCGTGGCACACGTGTACGCCGCAGTTGCTGCAAAAGAGGTGCGCGGCGACGTGGATGACGTCTGCGGCGGCGGCGGCGGCGCTGCTGCTGCCATTGGCGCTGCTGCTGCAGCTGCTGCTGTCGAGGGTCGGCTGCGCGTGTGGCGCGGCCGCGGAGGGTGACTTGACCAGGTAGAGCGAGCAGTAACTCTCGTCGCTGGTGAGCTTGAAGCGGCCGGCTGCGTGGGAGGAGAGGAGATGAGATGAGAAAGCTGGGTGTAGGCGTTTTAAGAAGGGCGAAACAACCAGGAGGTATGGATAGCACAGGGTGTAAGGAAATTGTCTTGAGGGGTAGTCAAAGTGAAGACTGCATCAGTGGGTACTGCAAACTTGGCCAAGCCAGGGAGAGCCAGCACATGCTGCAGGCATGGGCACTCCTGGAGAAAGGATACTAATCGCTTCCATGCAAAGCCAAATATCTGCCCTCTACGCAGGCCTTCTGAGTACCCACCACAACAACACGAAGTGTGTGCACGTGCCAACTTGCGAACTCACCTGGTACAATAATGAACGGGTATCTAAGCTTGCTCCCACCCTCCACTGCGGCGAGGTGCTCGGGTGCTTGGACCTCAAAGGTCATGTTCCCACAATGGCAACTGCCGGTGTGCATCACCATCACCCCTGACTGAGACCGGCTGCCATACGCGTACTGATAGTACGCATCGGCTTGCGCTCCCTCCTGCGGCTGCAGCCCGCCCTCGCCTTGCCTCCTGCATGGCGTTGCACGTGAGGAGTGAGGCATGCACGCACAGAATTAAACGGGGGTGCCGCTGCAGAGAGGCACAGGTCATGGCGATGTTATGTCACGAGCCAGCTGGCGATACCATACGATGATCCAGGCAGCCGCTGCTCTCACCGTCTTCGGCGACGCCCAGGCGATGGCGTGCAAGTGTGCTCGCAAGACTTGCCATCTAGGCACTGCCCTTGCCGTAGCCGGCTCAGGTGCCTGCCGTACAGCCCCACGATGACCAGCACCACGCTCGTCACCAGCGCGCCGATGATCCTATCATTCTTGTCCTGCAGGCTCGTCATCTCGACATACTTCTCTGCTATGCAAGGCGAAGCACGGCTCCAGTTTCGTCGAAGTCAAATCACGCTGAGAACGATCCGCCTTGGGGGGGGACCGAGCCTCGGGGGTTCATCGAGCCTCTACTCTGCGCTGTGTTTGTGTTTGCTGCGTGATGGCGCTGGCTGGACGGTCCGTAGCTGTGGTGGGCGGGGCGGGATGCCTGGGACTGGCTGGCGCCTCTTTCCTGAAAGCCATGGGCTGTCAGGTGTCCAGCATCGACATCAGAGGCAAGTGCTGACAACGCAGAAGATTTTGGGTGATACAAATGCCTGCGTAAGCCGGATCGCTGCTACATGAGCGATAGGCTTGAACGCCTTCTGCTTTGCCATTGCTATCAGCAGCTTGCGGTGATCGTGCTGATCACAACACAATTTTGAAACAGATCACTTGGATTCACACGCCCCCGTGTGTCATCGCGTTGCAGACTCTCCCATAGGCCGCAGCATGCGGCTCAGTTCAACGGGCGACTGGAAACGTCAAGCTGATGACCTGGCGGCTGCGTTGAGGCAGTACCACAAGGATGGGTTGGACATGGTGTTTTGCGCAGGTGAGCGAACAACTCTCTTCAAGTTGAACATCCCCTTTATGCGAACACCTTGAGAAGTACTGCTGCATTCACCATGTCAGAATTGTAGTTGTAGTCACAAGTGCTACAATTGCGGCAAAAGTGCACGATATACCGCCCTTGATCGCGCGAACTTCAAACGTGTGCAAGCCCATCGAGTTGCAGTACAGCTTGAAGTTGCTCTCAAAGTGAAACCTCCAAACAGAAATTGCTGTGACGAGTTCAGTATAATAGCATTAAACTCCATGTTGAGCATGGAAACCAGCACGCCAGAGCTGGCCAAACCTTGTGCATGCTGGCTGACAGTTGCGCACAGAACGTCGGCCACGTGCTGTGAGCAGTGTGAGTTGAGCGCTGACACTTGCATTCACTTCAAGTCAAAGTACTTGAAGTACAAGTACTTTCATTGCAACAATCACCCGCAGCGTGACATACTGATTGTCGCTTCAGACTTGCAGCACAAACTTGTAGGGACACAGATGCAATGGTCAACAACGCCCGCAGTCATGTGGTACAAGCGGATTGCTATTGCGCTAACCTAACCTAACCCTAACGCCCACTTGAAGTCATAGAGACTCGAGTCTATTGCAAAATGGCAGTGCTGCCTACTGAGGCCCCAATGAGTGCTAGCAGTCTCACCCATTCTTACTGGACTGCCTTTTTCAACCTTATCTTCTGAGGCACACCAGCATCACCAGAGTTGAAGGTGACGATGCCTCGCTCTCATGAGCTCTTGGATCGATGTCTGCAAAGCAGTGGCATGAGAGCAAAATTAGGATAGGCTATCACTCACTTCAAGTCATTTGCACACTTCAAGTCTCGCTTTGACCATCCTCAAAAATGTCAAAGCAGGTGGCAGGTGGCAGGGCGGTGATTTGAATAGCAGGGGAGGGGCTCTTGTCTCACATTATGTCAAAAGCGATGCCGTTGAATACACTAACCAGCACCACTGCCGATGCTGATAATGCCAATGCTGATGATGCCTTGTGCTTGCATGTTGCAGCGGGGGGGTGGCAGGGCGGGGGTATGAAGGACAAGGGGGTGCTGGCTAGTGCGGAGGCCATGTGGGAGGTTAACGCTCGGACAGCGCTGGTGTCTGCGCATGTGGTGAGCTTTACAATCAATATTTCTGTCATGTAATGAACAGTAATAAAATCGCGCACTGTTGGTGCCCAAATAGTGCTCGTACGACGCTTCGCATGTGGCGAGTTGACATCAAAGCGCTGCTGAACAACAAGTCCCGGAGTATGTGGCAATGCCTAAACGGCGCTTGCGTCAGCGCACGCGGAGAGCCATGTCTTTCCCTGCTAATGAGCAGGTCCTGAATAGCACTATGTCACTGCTCAAACTCACTGGTTGAGCTTGCATCCCAGCTGACGAGCAAGTCTCAGATGGCATGGTGTCATGATCAACCCTAACCCTGTTTTCCTAACCCTAGCCCTCACTGTGGCAGTACCATTGTGGCAGTGCCGGTAGTTGTGGGTTCTGGCGAGTTTCTGAAGCACATGGAGCGATGATGAAAAGCAAACAGGGGGCTTGGGTTTCAGCGCATGCTGTGGTTAGGGTTGGGGTTAGGGTTAGCATCCTCTTGTACTTGGAAGTATTACTGTGTCACTGCTGTTTCAGTCCCCCAAGCACTCACATCAAGTCAACAGAAGAGTGCCGCCTTGCAGCACCTCATTACCAGCATCACGGATAGCAACGAGGAGTCTGGGAGACGTACGTAATTCGTACTCTTCACTGTAATAACCACCGCTGATAGCATCGTCTGCGTGCTTGTCCGACAGTCATTTGCCCATGTGCTCACATTGCGTCACCAGGGAGTGTGCCGCCTTGCGCTACAACCATCACGCATCTCAATGATTTGACAAAAGTGCTTTTGGGTAACATAATTTATCCAGATGGAGCAGCTATCATTCCATTTTAGTGATCACCGCTCACAGCATCGTTTGTCCGTCTGCCTGACAGGCATCCTCCATGCTCAACGACGATGGCATGCTGGTGCTCACTGGGGCACAGGCGGCGCTGCAGCCGACGCCTGGAATGATTGGCTATGGGATGGCCAAGGTCAGTAATGCTTGAAATTGAAGTTGAAGTTAAAGTTGACCGCTGCAGTCAGCACCTGGAACGATCGGCCACGGTCAGCGCATAATTGAATTACATTGTATGCTGAAGGTGAGCATATAGCGAATACATTGAAGTTGACCGCTGCAGCCGACGCCTGGAATGATCGGCTACAGGATGGCCAAGGTCAGCTTAGTAATGCCGTGAAGTTGAAGGTGAAGTTTAAGTTGAAGTTGACTGCTGCAGCCGACGCTGGAATGATCGGCTACGGGATGGGCAAGGTCAGCACTCAGTAACTTTTCAAGTCAAATGTTGAAGTTTTATAATGAAGTTGGCTGTAGCCAACGCGTGGAATGATCGGCTACCTGATGGCCAAGGTCAGCACCATTTTCAGCAAGTAAGTTAACGTGAGTAAAGTTATAGTTGAAGTTGACCAGGCTCGATGACACCCGATGTCGCAGGCTGAACAAGGGACTGCTGCGTAGGCTGAGATCGGGATTGGTGGTCGCCCAATCAACTTGATAGGGGTAGGGCTACAGTACGTCTCCTGTATGCGTTCGCAACACGCTGTGCCACCGATTGTGCTGATTTGGATGATAGGAGGCATCGGCATACAGTAGTCCAAACCATCAGACGATGTCACGCACGCTCACAAAAGCACCAAGCAAGCAGTGATGCAGCACTGATTGTCTCCCCACCTCTTACATGGACTTTGACTTGTTATTGACATTCTTTCAACAGGCGTGACCCGCTCTGGTAACATGCGATTGTTCTTTGCATCAGAGACGCGTGCAGCTGATGCTGCAGGGGTTTGGCGCTTTACAGAACGAGCAATTCACATAGATATGTAGTGCTATGCCGACCTGGGCACTCATGCTGAGCGCGTTGCTTCACTTGCGCCTGGCCCTAACCCAGTAACTGACAGCCCTGAAGTTGCTGTTCAAATTCAAATTGAAGTTGTCTCGCCATCAACTTGAAAGTACTGGGCCTGCCATTGAGCATTGAATTCGGTGCTGAGCAGTTCGTCACTAGCCCTAGCCCTGACCGCCAACATAAGCAATGGCACTGAGCATCGCCTCACTCACCAGCTCTAACCCTGGTTGCAGGCGATGGCGCCTGAGCGTTGCTTCGCCGTTCCTGACCCTAACTTCAAGCGCGGTCGATGTCGCTGAGCATTGCACATGGCAACGGCGCACCTACTTGCCTGAGTTCGTTTCCTTGAGTACTTGCAAAAGCAGTTCACGGCTGTGCTCAGCATTCAATGCTGTTGGCACATCATACCTCAAGTCCAACTTTAACGCTTCCCACCCTTCCCCCATGGCAAACCGCAGGCCGCGACAGCGCACCTGTGCAGCCACTTTTTTAAATTTCGCTACCATCAAGGCTGCTGCAGCACCATGCACAAACAACGTAAAGCTTTCAAGCTATGGCTCTGACTTGCTGACTTGCAGCAGACCTCACCTCTATCTCAAGTGTGTATGCCGCCCCCCCGCCCCCGTGCCAAACTGCAGGTGGCAACGGCGCACCTGTGCGCGAGCATCGCCGCTGACCCCGCCATCAAGTGGCGCTGCTCAGCCATCCTGCCCAACATCATCGACACGCCCGCTAATCAAGACGCCATGGGTCACTACATCCACGATGATTGGACGCCTCCCGAGAAGATTGCGGAGAAGCTGGTGGAATGGCTGAGAGAGCCTGCGCAGCGGCCACCGAGGCACGTCTCAGCAAAGATCTGGTTCTAGAAGTTGCCTGTTAGGCTTGTGAATTGAAGTTCATGATGTAAAGCCCGTGCAGCGGCCGCCGAGGCACGTCTCAGCGAAGATTTGGTTGCAGAAGTTGCCTATTAAGCTTGTGATTTAAAGTTCATCATGTGAAGGCCTGCGCAGCGGCCGCCGAGGCACGTCTTAGCAAAAATTTGGTTACAGAAGTTGCCTAGTAAGCTTATGGTTTGAAGTTGATGATGTAAAGGCCTGCGCAGCGGCCGCCGAGGCACGTCTCAGCAAAGATTTGTTTACAGAAGTTGCCTACTTCTATTAGGCTTGTGCTTTGAAGTTCATGATGTGAAGGCGGCTGTGGCACTTGAAGTCTACCACGATGGGCTGCGGTGCAGGCAGTGTCACCTCAAAACAGCATGTAGCGAGCAGTTGATGACGTTACTATGAACTTAACTTGGTTACATAAATAGGCTTGATTTGCCACTTCAAATACAGGGTGATTTTGGCTTTTCAAGTTTATCACGATGTGGCGCTACACCACGCAAGTCAGCCGCCACCTCAACAGAGCGCATGTGGAACGTTTGCTGTGCTGTTTGAGTTCTCGTCTAATGCTCAGCGCACGGTTGATGGATTCACGTCATGGTTAGGGTCAGCGGTGTGCTAGGCACGCAGGGCGCTTTGGTGAACACAGGCTGCGGCGCATGTTGTGTTGTCTTGACCATGCGTAGGTTCAAGGCAGTTGCAAATTCGACAGCCATCCCTGCATTGCACTGACGTGCTGCTTCTTGGCAGTTTGCACAACACATGCAGTGGCGACAGGGCGAGCATCTTCCATTGCTGGGCCCTCACTGTGCACTGACCATGCGCTATCAAAAACTGTGCGTTTGCCGTTCGCAGCGGAGCCATGGTCAGCGTGAGCACGCTTGAAGGCATCACGACGTGGGACACTGGCCGCCTGCGTACGGAACTGGTCCCTCTGTAGCTCAGCGACTGGCATGTCATGCGCACTTCAACTTGAAGTACACCCTTCTCAGTCCAAGGGGGCGAAGGCACGTAGAGTTAGTGCATGGTCAGCACAAGCGGAGCTGTGCATGTTGGTCGTACCTCAAAGCTGAAGTGCGTGCAGCAGGAGCCATTATGTAAGTAGCGGCGGATCCTGCGCACACAGGGCGACGGCTGTGAGCATGAACACTGTCCATAGGTGTTGCTTTCACTGCGCATATACTACAGTAGCAGTAACGATTATAGCACACAACACATGTGGGTCAGATAATGCAGCACGTGATGACAGGCATCAGGCAAACCTCAACCTGTTAATGTGACACGCTCGCAGTTTCATGTGGCTCAGTGTTGTTGCGTGTG
Source organism: Tribonema minus (assembly GCA_017506865.1). Taxonomy (NCBI): domain Eukaryota; class Xanthophyceae; order Tribonematales; family Tribonemataceae; genus Tribonema; species Tribonema minus. Next base: position 134,749 of record JAFCMP010000124.1, read on the forward strand.
CCAAAGCCTTCACATGTCTTTGTCGCCTTTGTGCCTCACCTGCGGACGCATGCGTTGTGCAGCTCCAGGCGGTGTTCCAGTTTTGCTGCCAGGCGCTGCTGTGAAGTACGCACTTGACGCTTTGGCAATCGGCTAGTTTGGCATTATCGGGGCGCAGGGGCAGAAGCTGCTGGAGGCTGTCGCTATGGAGTATGCGATCAGGATGTCGATGCCCAGAGCAGTCAGTCATCTAGCCGTAAAAAGCATAGCACTGGCGCGCATACGCTCTCAGGTCTGTCGGCAGTGCTCTACATGCTGTACTCTTTTCGTATTATGATCGCATGGCGTACTGTAGGGGGGCCCCGGGGCAGATGGATGATGATGTAGTGGGGGGGGGGGTGCCTTTTGGCGACGTCATTAATAAGAAGTGGTTGTCATTGTGTTGTGTCTTATGACGCGTAGGTGCTGTACTATAAGCTCTGATGTCAATCATCTGGGCTCGTGCCTCAACAAGATTATTACTGAGTACATAAGCTTTGGTTCGGACACTCTAGAGGAATGATGGAAGGATGGATGGCGGCTTTGCGTGTTTATGACTGTGCTATTGGGCGCACGTCCAACGGGCTTGCGATTATTGTTAGCACATGCGGAATGAAGTTCGAACGACCTCTTTTGAAGTCGATGGTCCTTGATGATGTGAAACAAACAATGTGGTAGGGTAGTCCCTTCACAGTGACAAACGTGGCCACAGTGACAAGTGGGAGCGTCACTTGCTGGCTGCACAATACTTGAACAATGACAACTTGCTGAACTGGTGGTGTATGGTGCTGGTGCGCAGTTCTGCCTGCCAAGAGGGGCTTGTTTCAACCGCCGACAGGCTTCCAGTATTAGCAGTGTGCACTTGTGAACTATGGCTGACCCCCTTTGCCTCAACTTCAACTTCAACCATTCATCACTTCAAACTGGAACGAACCGCGCCCCGAAAAACCATGTGATGTTGTAGGGCAAGCTTGCTCACCACACCACAACTACAAAACAGTGCTGTAATTTTAATTTCTCCCACTTAGATGTACCTTGGACTGATCCTTGCTTAGGGCATGAGAAAGGTTACACAAACAAACACTGATTGGAGATGTCCTGCTGTGCTGTAGGGAGCAAAGGTGCACAATACTGGGCGGGCAGGCAGGCAGCTCGGGCCATTGATGCTGTCATCACCGCAAACAAATGGCAATGAACACATTTAATTTTACCTCAATGCACAGGCTGGGTTGGCGCTTGTAAGCACCTACATAAACGCCAACAGCATCTGACCTACGTCTCCTGAGAAAAGGGTTTAGGCGGCCCAGACCGGAGGGATGAGCGCTGCTGCATCTGAAACAGATGACCATTTTTGTAGCCAGCCAGCACAAGCATATAGGTAAGCCATTGAGCATTCATGTAGGTGCCGCTGACCGACACCAAAGCAGCAGCAGCACACAAGCAAGCATCCAAATTGCACGCATTCAGGGGGTATGCGGCAGATGGGCAAACAGCATAGGAGGCCAAAGCACGTGAACTGACGAAAGTGCACTTCATGAATGCCTGTACAGTGAGAGCCAACACCACCGCAAAATGGCACCCAAGACGTCTAGAGAACAACGCGAGTGTCGAGAGAAAAAGGGCACCTGACCCTCTGTTGCTGCGCCGCCAATGGTAGGTGGCGGCGTAGCGTACCGACCTAATGACAGTCCGTGCGGAGCACTGTTGCTGCGGGATGGCAGGACCATCTACCTACCTGGGGAGAACAGCGCTACACTGCCGAGAGCATGTGTAGTAAGCGAACAAACCCCTGTCGATCGCACGCACCCTTGCAGAAAGGTGCGCCCGAACGGAAACTAGCGAGCGACACGCCGACCTAATGCACTACTTCAACTTGAAGTAACCTGTACACGACCGCGCCGGACATTGCCGCAGAGGGGGCTGCAATGCGACGGGCCGGGGCTGAGCCTTGTTGGCTGAGCGCCCAAAACACGATGCCTTGATAGAATGCACTAAAAGCGCTGCTGATGTCGCCGACCCCCTGTATATGGGAGGGGAATGCAGGTCAGCCGCTGTTCTGCAGCAGCTGCCCCCCCCCCCCCCCCCCCCCCTTTAACCTGCCCCTTCCCCCCATACCGCCCAATCTACACACAGCCCTGCTGAGTGAAGTCCACCACGATGGCATTGCCATTGCTAGGCGTCAGTGCCAGCGCGTTGAAACCACTGCCGCACCAGGGTCGGGTGAAAGGCGGCCTCTCTCACTAGCCCCGTGACTCCGCAGCAACAGCTGCCGGACAGCAGCGCCTTTCACGCAACCGACAACCGCCGCCGCTGCTGCTGCCGCCGCTGCTGCTGCCGCCGCGACGCCGCCGCCTGCCGCTGCGGCCACGCAAAATTCAGCAGCCGCGATACCGACCCGTGGCTCCACAGCAGCTGCTGCTGCACAGCTGCCGGACAGCAGCGCCTTTCACGCATCGGACTGCCGCCGCTGCTGCTGCTGCGGCTGCGCCGCGTCCTGCTGCAGCCACACGTGCCCCAGCAGCTGCGCGGCGGTCGCGCGGTGCCCCGGCGCCCCCTGCAGCATCTCCACCACGAAGCGCTTCGCGTCAGTGCTCACCGCCGCCCAGCGCGCGCCGCCGAAGCGCGCGGCACCCTCGACGATGGCGCCGAACAGCTCCGCCGTGTCGCGGCCGCGGAACGGCAGCGCTCCGCTGAGCAGCGCGAATGTCACCACGCCGAGGCTCCACACGTCGGCGCGGCCGTCGTACGGCGCGCCCAGGAGCAGCTCCGGCGCGACGTACTCTGGCGTGCCAACTGCAGCACCCTTCGTCATTGTCGCTGGTGCTGTAGAGCCGGAGGCAGTGCTCAGCAGAGGCGTGGTGCGCGTCGCAAAGCCAAAGTCGGCGAGCACCGCGGAGCCGAGCGCGTCGGGCTCCAGCAGCAGGACGTTGTCAGGCTTGACGTCCAGGTGCGCGATGCCGAGGGAGTGGACGTGGGAGAGGGCGGACAGCAGGCGCCGCAGCAGTGCTCGCACACTGCGCTCCGAGAGCAGGCCGCGGCGCCCGCCGCGCCGTCCGTGCAGGTAGGAGAGCAGGCTGCCGCCGCGCGCCCAGTCCTGTACAGAGGGGAATGGGGGAGGGGGGGGGGCGGGGCACATGAGGTTTGTTGGTGAAGTGCTGAATGGCACGCAGTTCATGTGCATCGACAGCAGCATGAAACTGCAACGCTCACAGATCTCGCTAGGGTGGACAGTAAGGTGGCAAGCTGCCAAGTGCACAATTCAATGAATCCCGACTGACCTGATCTATCTGACCAGCGAGAGAGCAGTGGTGAATTCAGTTTCATGTACACAACTGTCATTCGGTTCAACAACGCACACATCGATTTTTCAGAACTCAGTGACCGCAGAGGGGCATATGCGTTACGCACCTGTACGATGTAAAACCTTCCCTCCTCCTGGAAGACCTCATGTACCCGCATGCAGCACGGGTGGGAGACCTGCGAACACCATTCGGCAAAGCGCGCAACCCGTCAGCAAGACTCGTGTTGCAAAACATGAAGATAACCACCATCAGCCAGCTGCTGCTGAGGGTGGGCACGTGTAAAATTTCAGAAAGACACAAGCTGCGACCAGCCGATCTGCCAAGCAGCAGCAGTGATCAACAAAGGACCCTCACCTCGTGCATCATGGCGGCTTCGTTGCGCACGAGAGCCAGCGCCGCGGGAGGCAGCCGCTTCGTAGATATGTACTTGACGGCCACTCGAGTCTGCTTCTGCCTATGTCTTGCCAGAAACACCTTGGACCAAGCGCCCTCGCCGATCCTTCCCAGGAGGGTATAGGTGTCGTTGAAGCTGACGCCCTCTTCATCGACGCTATCTAAAGGGGGCCTGCCAGCGCCCCCGCTCATGCGGAATATCGACGCAGCGTTGGCAGCGGCTGCTAGCGCTGTTGCTTGTCGACCTCTCTCGCCGCCCTCAGAAGAAAGAGGTGTTGGCGGGCATGTATCTGTGCTCGCTTCATGATCAAGTGCAAGCGCCTTGGGTTCCAAAGCGCTGAGGCTGGGCCTCGTCGACTGCCACAGCTCGTGAGGCGGTTCACTGGATGAGTAGCGAGTATCTTCCTCCTCGCTGTCGCTAGCGCTGTAGGTAGCGGGGCCTCCAAGGTGCTCGCGCTCCTGCAATACAAGAGCGGCAAGCGTCTGCTTGAGCCAGCCAAGGGCCGAGCCCCCGCTATCTTCCCCCCCTGCAGCTCGCCCCATTCACATCTACTGATGTTTGCTACCACCCCGCCTGCTGTAGTTTTTGGGGCTGCGTTGTCTCGCTCGCCAAGCGAACCAGCTCTGGTGAAAGAAAAATTTGACTCAAAACATTGGCATCACTGGGGTAGGTATTCGGTATTCGGGTAGGTATTCGCCACACCAGCGCAGGATCCCTCCATGCGTACTGTGGCTGCAGCGTCATGAAGCAATCATTATGTCTGGCTCTGGCGACGGCCGCCACGGCCTCGGCCTTCTGCCCGCCGACGGCGTTGGTGGCTCGCGCACAGTCTCCTGCTGCCTGCCGGGCATCGCAGCTCCATATGAAGGCCGCCACGGCGACTAAGCAGGTCCCCACATCGCATTTCGAGAAAATGAAGATGCGGTGGAAGGGTCCTCCCAAGCGCATCTTCGACACAGCAGAGGATGACGAGTCTTACCAGCAGTTCGCCGACATGCTGAGCGAGCAACAAGTCTCCTTCAACAGGTGTGTGTGGTTTTGCCAGGGTCATGTCATGTCGTCGTAGTTCATCAGCGCAGCCGGCTGGGAAACTGAGGGGCATATGTGTGTTCATAGCACTGTTCGTCATGCTCTGCAGGCTCTGGAAGGCTGCTCATGCCCCCAAAACACTGTCAGCAGACCCAGTTGAAGTATTGAACAACAACCAATCAGCTCTGTCATCGACTTGCTGTGCCATCTCTCTCATGCAGGGGCGAGACTGTCACTGGAGTGGTTGTCCAATACGAGCAGCGTGGCCTGCTTGTGGACATCGGCGCCAAAGCGTCCGCATATCTGCCTCTGCGCGAAGCTGCCCTGGTACCCTGCGAGGACATCGAGGCCCTCTTCAACATCGATGACTCCGTGGAGTTCATGGTCAGTGCACAGAGCATGCTGCTATGGTGGATTGTCCTAGAGTGAGGTGCTGTGGAGCACAAACATGTGTTTTGATCATGTGTATCTTTACTATTTTGGGCGGTGAGGCAGGAGCATGGGATCACCTTCCCTTGTCTTGGTGGTGCATGCGTGCGAAAGCGGCTTCGCATTCACAAGCATTCCTGTGACACGTAGTTGATTGCATGCAGCATGTTTCAAAGCATGCCATGTTTGCATTTGACAGGGGCTGCACCAGATGCAACGATGGTTTCAGCAGAAAACCTGTGCTTTCATGCTGAACACAGCAAGCAGACATTGAAGCATGCATCAGCAGTGCCTTGTATGGCCATAGCAGCGCTGCAGGCGCATGCATGCAGAGACAGTGTGTACCGACAAACTTCAAGCTTTACGGCCTGCAAGGTGCCAGTTCTTTGGTGACAGCATTGCATGGATTTCTCAGCACAGCGACTGCGCCCGACCCCGTAAACCAATAGTACATCAGCACTGAATTCGTGAAGATGTACCCATACTCAATCGTCACCCCCCCACCCCCTCACCCAGGTCATCAGCGACGAGAACGAGATGGGCCAGGTGACCCTTTCGGTGCGGCGGCTGGAGTTTGAGAAGGCGTGGCAGCGCGTGGACGACATGCACAAGGCGGACACGGTGTTTGACGCGGAGGTGGTGGCGGTCAACAAGGGCGGCGCCATTGTGCTGGTGGAGGGGCTGCGCGCATTCCTGCCGGGCTCGCACCTGTGCGGCGGCGTGCCGAGCGAGGAGCTCGTGGGACGGATGCTGCCCTTCAAGTTCCTCGAGGTGCGTATTAAATTTCATGAACAGTTAAGTTGACAAACGTGTCCTTAATCGCGCTACATGAAAAATGAAGTTGACAAACGTGTCCTTAATCGCGCTACATATGCCAACTGACAGGGACGTCGTAAGACCCCTCGTGCGGCGGCGTGCGCATCGAGGAGCTCGTGGGCTGAGCGCTTCCCTTCAGGCTCCTCGAGGTGCAGCACGCACCACTGCTTCAGAGGTTTTGATCAACACGCTCTCATGTAAAGTGTGCGTAATTGAACCACATGCGCCAGCTGCCTGATCAGTGATCTCAGTGCGGCAGGTGCTCAGTGAGGAGCTTGTGGGGCGCAAGCTGTCCATCAAGTTTGGAGAGGTGATTTGTACGGGGGTTGTTGATGTTTTTGAAGCACTTCATTGAAGTTGCCAATTTCAAGTCTCTTACGGGGGGTGAGCGCGTTGATGTTGAACTTTTATGTTGCTGTTGATGCAAGCCATCATGTGTGTTTTGTGCGGAAGCTGGTTTGCCTGTGTGTGTGCGACCAGTCGAGGAGCGTCACTGTCTGTCATTGGCACGGCGGTTACACGTGCGTGTGGGTGTGCGGTTATTATAACCCTAAATGTAGTCTAACCCTAAGTAAGTATACCACGGGTTGAAGCGGCCGTCAGTCTGCTGATGGGCAAGGTCAGATCAATTTACATAGTCAAATATTGTCATGGACAGTCCCGCGTTGTTCAAGCTGTCATTGAAGTTTACCCTGCAGTTCTAGCTCTATGAGACTGCACCGCATGAAATTCGCAAGTGTCTGCAGTCATTCTGCTGCTGTCGATCGCACCTGTGCCTATGAGCAGCTCATTGGCACAGGTCAACCTGCACATTTCCTGGGGTGCTTCGCATGTGCACACAAAGTTGTGCAGCGAGAATTGGGTGCTTGTCCAGTGCCCTGACAATGTTGTGAAGGACCCACCGTCTCACACCTGCCGCAACTATCTCTTTTGCATCCTTTTGCAGGTCAACTTCGAGACCAATCAGCTGCATACTTGTGCTCTGTTGCCTGGCATCTGTCAAACAAGGACATGTACCCATCATCGACGGTTCTGTGAGCAAGCCACACTGTCTCACAACTGCCGCCACATCTCCCTAGCATCCTTTTGCAGGTCAACTCAAGCTGGTGGTCTCCATGCTTGTGCTGTTGCTTGGGACCTGTCAAACAATGGCATCGTCACGTCACCATCACCAATGGTGCTGTGCAGGTTACAGTGCTTTACAACCGTTGCCACTATCTCTGAACCATGCTTTTGTTGTTGGCGTTGCAGGTCAACTCTGAGACCAACAAGCTGGTGGTCTCCAACCGCCGCGCGGTCGTTGAGACGGAGATGCAGGAGCTCGCGCGTGGCGATGTTGTGGAGGGATTCATCAAGGCCATCAAGCCCTACGGCGCGTTCGTCGAGATCCGCGGCATGAGCGGCCTCCTGCACATCTCACAGATCTCGTACGACCGCATCGAGGACCTTGGTGCCATTGTTCAGGTTAGTTCCATGGAAACAAATCAAAAGATCGTAGAGCTTCAGGTAACATTAAGTGGTTGGGTAGTTTTAGATTTTTTTTTCCCTACAGCGGCCTGCTTCAAGTTGAAGTGTTTCAATCATGCTGTTTGGCGCCTTTTTTGAGGTGCGCGGCATGAGCGACCTCCTGCACATCTCACAGATCTCGTACGACCGCATCGAGGACCTGGGCGCCGTTGTTCAGGCAAGAGTTTTCTACGCCTTGGTCAACTTCAAGTTGAAGTGTTTTGATCAAGCCCTACGGCGCCTTTGTAGAGATTCGTGCATGAGCGGCCTCCTGCACATCTCGCAAATCTCGTACGACCGCATCAAGGACCTGGGCGCCATTGTTCAGGTAATGTTTTTAGGGTTAAGCCTGGGCGCTGGAGTGCAAGATCATTGATTTGCAATGTGAACAGTGCATGACAGTAGCCGTTGAGCGCTAGATGCTGCCATCGCGCCCATGAGCACGGGTGTTGTCATGACGCTAATCTTAACGCCAACTCTAAGCTCACTCTTCAGAAGGTCGGCAGGGCTGTTAAGCGACGCTTGACAAGCGCGCAATCATCATGTGCAACATGGTGACAGGTTTAACACCACCCATCACTGGCTGAATTCACGATTATGTTATCCCCTTTCACTCATGAAGAGTTTGGCACGCAGTCGAGTGCATAATCACCGACTACGACAAGGTGCTGGACTGAACCCATCGCATGAATTCATGAGTCACTCATGTGATTGTCTTCCACTCATGACCAGGTTGGCATGGCGGTGAAGTGCATGATCGTCGACCACGACACGGCGATGCATCGAGTATCTCATGAATTCATGAATCACCGGTGTGATTTCTTTTCACTGGTGAACAGGTTGGCCTGGCGGTCAAATGCATGATCATTCAACACAAAAAGCCGACACTGAATTCATCGCATGAGTTCATGATTCACCCATGTGAATTCCTTTCACGCATGATCAGGTTGGCATGGCGGTGAAGTGCATGATCATCGACCACGACAAGGTGGCAGGCCGCATCGCGCTCAGCACCAAGACCTTGGAGCCTGAGCCCGGGGACATGCTCAAGAACCCCCAGAAGGTGGGTTGAAGTTCATTTCAGTTGGTTGAAGATTTAATGCGGCAATTGAAGTTTAGTTCAGCAGTTGAAGTTCGGTACGTTTTGCGCTCAGCAAGCCATGACCTAGGAGCCTGAGCCCGGGGACATGCTCAAGAACCCCCAGAAGGTGCGCACAAACCCGCTTGTGAAGGTCATGGTTGAGCATGTCTTCAAGCTCTTAGCTGGTGAAGTTGGCAGCGTGTAGGCCCAACCCGAAGTTATTTCAGCTTCTGTTTTCAAACGCCTGTTGCAACTGACGCGCGCTTGCTTGTGCAGTGCCTCTATACGCAGAAGCACAACTATCTTGTTGTTATGTTAGTCATGGCAGCGGAGCTCATGACACCGAGCCCAGAGAGTGCGAAGCCCAGGCACCTGGCAGGCTTGGTCCTGTTGCGTATACATGTTCTGCCCTCCTGTTTTGATAACTGTTCTTTCTTCTACGCCTCCCCCTGAGCGCCCCTCTCGCCCCACATATTGTAACCGTCACTTGCCTTCCGCTTCTGCCGCCTGACCGCTTAGGTCTTTGACTTGGCAGACGAGACTGCCGCTGAGTACCACTGCCCATCTACCCTGAGCATTTTGTAACGAGTTATTTGCTCTCTGCCTCCGGATCGTTTAGGTCTTTGACTTGGCAGAGGAGACTGTCGCCAAGTACCACGAGCGCATGGAAGCGGAATGCAAGGCTCTTTGACCTTACACCTTCATGAATTCATGAATGTGTTCATTCACTAACTGATGTGCCTCATTGCTTCGCTAATGTGATGCAGGTGTTTGACCTGGCAGAGGAGACCACTGCCAAGTACCACGAGCGCATGGAGGCAGAGCGCAAGGCGCGTGAATGCATTCATGAAAGCGTTCATTTACTCACTAAGCCGCATCATTGTGCCGTGACCGTTACGCAGGTGTTTGACCTGGCAGAGGAGACCGCTGCCAAGTACCACGAGCGCATGGAGGCAGAGCGCAAGGCGCGTGAGGAGGCAGCCAAGGTCATTGTCATGGGCCTCGGAGATGGCCTTGACAGCTTTGACACGGATGTGCTGGCTGGCATCACTGACGGCATCGACTCAGTGCTGGGCAACTGAAGTGGGCACTAGCTGCGCACTTCATGGTCGTCTAGGGGGGAGGGGAATGGGGGGGGGGCGGTATGCAGCGTCGGGGCATACATGGCACAATGTTTATTAACCTGTGTTGAGGGACAGTGCGCGTTTGCTGTGGTGTTGATGCACGATGTTTGGTATGCATGCCTTTTGTGTGTGTGGTGGTGTCTGCTGCGAGTTGCCGGAGAGGGTCCCCCTCATCGTCCGTGTACATCGCATGTTGAAAGTTGCGACACTTTAAAGAGGATAGAATTTGGGGCACGTAGACTACCACATGACTGCTTCTTGTCAAGGGACTACAGGACATGATCGAGAGATGCCAAGGCTGCCGCCTCGCCATTGCTCACAGCATGAGCATTGCAGCGCTAGCAGCTGAACTCATTCCTTAGCGGGCAGGGTAGTCTCTCCACTTGCACTGTCTTTGATGTCGCTTGAGCATCATTTGAATGTAGGGCGTTTGTGATTGATTCTTACATCTTTCAAGAAGTACGCTGAAATGCAAGGTCACGGTCAGCAGTACAGAAGCGTCCAATTTGTTGGCAAATATTGTGCGTACGCTTTCAAGATGCCAGTCGGGTCATGAGTGTGCAACCTGCAATCACTTGCATTCTGTGCTTGAGTTGCTGCGCTGAAGCAGCTGTAGTGCTCATTGCTTGCATGGTTGCTGCAACAAACACTGCCATATAACAAACACTGCCATATGGGGCATAGACCTCAATACACATCTGCAATTGCTGCATATGCAGCAGCTGACATATGTACATATGCAGTGCTGACATGATCAAAGAGGACCCTGACGTCATGGAACTCAATTCAAACTTCCGCCATGTCAGGTAGCGCCATCTATCACGAGACAGTTGAGATTCGACGGCGCAGAGGGAGGCGAGGCCTACAGCGAAGACAAACGGCTGCGATGAAGTCCTGCACGTCCGTGACTGTCAGCCTGGCGTTGCTGCTGGGGGCCAACGCTCACAAGCATGGTAAAGGAGGGAACGCCCCAGGCGAGGTTAGTAAGCTTTGAATGGAACACTGTGTGATGTGGCACTCAAGCCGCGAGGCGATGCGAATGGCACTTCTCAAACGTGCCTAGCTTGTACATAAACTGTGACACATTGATGTTCCATAAGGTCATAGCTGAGGACTTGTCCTCCAGCGGGGGCAGCGCCTTCGTATCTTTCAAGATTTCATTTCAGTTGAAGTTCACTGTTGGCCTGCCTGCTTGCCTGCCATCGTTGAATATCTGCATGGAAACTCCTCTGCATGCTCATCGCGTCGCCATCTGCAGCCGGAAGTGGCATCTGCGGGCATTCTCTGAGACCGAAGCCTTCGCGCACACTCCATGTCGCAGACGCTTCAACGGGTGTTGACGTACGCACACTTTGAACAAAAGCATTTTGAATACTGTATATACTGTTTCTGGAACTGAATAGGTATGCCGTCCTCCTGACAGGATTGAGAATTCACAATGCCTGCCGCTTGCCCTCAGCTTACTACGTAATTGACTTCCACCACTAGACTCCACCCCACTCTCGTGTAAGTTAAACAGTCAGGGCAGCACAAAGTGTTTCGACGAGCTACCATGTAATAGCTGGACCCACCAGCAGCCGCCACCGCCGATGCTACCACAGTTGCAGCTGCAAAGATTATCTGTGCCGGAGCCTGTCTCTGAGCAAATCACTCTTTGCACAGTCTTTCAAAAACACCCTGTTGAAACCACATAAACTTGACCCAGCATGTTGCACTTGCTGGCGCCTCTGCGTTTAAACACCCTGTTGAAACCAACTGGACGTGACCCATAGTGCTACCGCAGCTGCACAGATTCTTTGTGTCAGAGCCTGTTCTTGGGCGGACCCCTGTCAAAACAGTCAAAACGCCCTCATCAAACTGACATCTGCAATCGCTGCTGATGCCGCTGCTGCCGCGACAGACCCTCATCCTCTCCGACTCCTTCAACCTGCTGGACCACGACCTCTGGGAGCACGAGATCACCGCGGGCGGCGCGAAAGGCGGCAACTGGGAGTTCCAGTACTTCACCAACAACCGCACCAACACATTCGTGAGCGGCGGCGCGCTGCACATTCAGCCCACGCTCACAGCGCAGCTGTTCACCGAGGACGGCGTTACGGGCGTGACGCCCGCTACGCTGGATCTGTGGGGGTCTTCGCCTGCGGACGCGTGCACGTCGAATGCGTTCTACGGGTGTGGGCGCTCGAGCAACGCGATCGCGCACATGAGCCTGCCGCCCGTGCAGAGCGCGAGCCTGCGCACCGCGGAGTCCTTCTCCTTCAGGTGAGCGCTGCTGCTGCGTGGTGCTGCTGCGCGAGGTGCTCGGCGATTGGTGTGTGTGTCAGTGCGCGACCTGTAATCTATGAGGGTGAGCGTTGCTGCACACAGGGTGGAGTCCTATTCTCCTTCAGGTTAGCGCTGCTGCTGCGGCTGCTGCTGCGCGATGCTCAACAATTGCGGTGTGTCAGATCGTGACCTGTAATCTCTGAGGGTGAGCGCTGCTAACTTCAAGCCTAACTCTAAAACCTTACTCTTACCCTAATCCAGAAGCATCACGCATCGTTAAGTTCTCCTCCTTGGAGTGAGCGCTGCTGCACAGTGCTCAACAGCGTTGAACAGAGTTGTGTCTGGGTGTCAGCGCCTGTGTCAGCGCTCACTAGTGAGCGTGCGGACTGCGCAGTTGTTTTTGCTTGGGTAGAGCGCTGCTGCGCGCCGCTGCACAGTGCTCACCGCGTTCAGTGTGTCAACGCTCAACAGCGAGCGCGCACGGGCAGCAGAATACCTGCTTCAGGTGCATGCATGGTGCGGCAGCACACCATATCCGTACATTGACTGCACTGTGAAGTACTGTACGCGCTGAGTGCAGCGCTGAGCAGTGAGAAAGCAAAGAAGAGTCTGCAGAGCATTGCCTTCCTGCAGGTGGGCGGCGCTGCCTAACCCTGACACCAACCCTTTTGTCGAGCAGCACATACGGCAGCTACAGTTTTGCCAGCACCGCAGCGCCACTGCCTACCATGCCACATGTAGGTAAACTCCCCCCCCCCCCCCCCCCCCCCCCCACGGATGCCGTGCAGGTATGGTCGCGTCGAGGTCGTGGCGAAGCTGCCGCGCGGCGACTGGATCAAGCCCTCCATATCGCTGCTGCCGGCGCGCAACGTCTATGGGGCGTGGCCCTCTAGCGGCGAGATCACCATCATGCAGTCCAGGGGCAATGCGCCGGGGTATGCGGCGGCGGGGGACGATGCTGGCGGCGGCTGCAACGTGGTGTCGTCGCTGGCGCACTGGGGGCCGCACTACAGGTTGGTGTTACAGTGAAACCCAGTAATGCTGTGGAACTTAAAGTTCACTCTGCAGTTGGTTGGGCAGTCACTACTGTTGTATATACACGCGTTGCCGCAATGTGTGCAATGTGGTGTCGTCGCTGGCGCACTGGGGGCCGCACTATAGGTCAGCGTTGCAGTTGGACGTTGAACCTGAAAATGTTTGCATATGATGACTGCAGACTGCATGCTGAGACCTAGATTACCTACGTGTATACAGACAGCCTTTTGATCAAGAAGTCATAATTCGTGGCACTGAGATCTACGTGCATGTACACAACAGCCTTCTGAGCACTACAGGTCAGTGTTGCAGTTGAACCCTCTTTGTAGAGCCGTGGAACTTTAAGTTCACATCGCAGGTATATACAATAGTTGCTGCGGCTTGTGGAACGTTGCGTCGTCGTTGGCTCAGTGGGCCACATCACAGATTGGCATTGCAGTCAGGCCGTATGGTGGAAGAGGTACCGTAGATCACGGGGTATAGAAACCCCCTCTCATATAAGACCCCCATCTTATGCCGTGGTATAAGACCCCCCGTGCCCTCTCTGAGGTCTGGACGTGCATGCAAGACCAGGGGTTCTCTGTACAAGACCGGGGTAGGCACGTGTTGTATAATAAGACCGGGTCGTAAACAATGGAACACGGCAGTTACGCAAACTTCAGGTTTCGGCATAATTCAGCACGAGGGGAGAGTGTGCTGCAGCGCGTACGCAGGTGTGTTGTGCAAGCTGCGTTGCTGCGAAACCCTCTGCAGCCGTGCGTTCGCTGTGCCAAGGTGGTGTGCGGACCAGGCGTGCTTAGGCAGGAGCAGCAGAACGTCATTGTGGCGTGCTGCCTGCAGCAGCGGAAGTGCTGCAGTATTCATCATGCGATATATGCGACCGCAGCCACCCACGCGCTTGCAAGACGGGGGTACGTTGTATAAGACCCCCCCCTCGAATAAGACCCCCCGCTGGCTCTACATGGGCCTCGCAGCGCGACTAGACGGGGGGGTTTTATACCGCGTGATCTACGGTATTCGGACGATGATTCCAGACCATATACCCACATTCAAGTGCACGTATACACAACAAGTCTTCTTCGAATTGTGTACTTTTGTAGCCAATCAATACTTGCACTGGGGCCGCGCTTCAGGTCAGCGGCTGCTCAGACCCTTTCCACTAGCTTGCGCAGCAGCAGCAGTCACACCTTGCGTTCCTCTCTTGCCCTGCTGAACATCACCACAACTCGTGTGTGGGTGACTGTCGTTGATGCACTGGGGAAAAGGGGTTTCGCGAAGGGCGCGCAGCAGGCAGGGGGCTGGCCCAGGTTGTCGAGCACTGGCACTTGCAGAAAGAAGAGGCACACTCACAGTAATGCATGCAAGCGTCCTGATGGTGTGTTCGCCTTTGCTGCCCTGTGTTGCTCGAGCCCGATCAGAGGGCTTCTGACCATGAGGTCGATTACAGTCACGACAGGAGCCCTGTGGCGGTGACTCGTAGATGAGATAACTCTTGTACGGCAAAATGTATACGGATTGCTGTATGTACACTGATTATGGGTGGCTTTCAGTCGAAATGATTATAATCGTAGAGCGAGTGCTGATGGCAACCCCCCCCCCCCCCCTCCCCCCCCTTCCCCTCACAGCCAGAACAAGTGGCCCCTGACCATAGGCTCGGTGGCGGCGCCAGCGGGCGACACCTTTGCTGATGACTTCCACACATACGGGCTGTTCTGGGACCAAGACATTCTCTACACATACGTAGACGATGACTCCAACCGCGTGATGAGCATCGCATTCAACGAGAGCGCCAGCATGTGGGAGAAGGGGGGTTTCGAGGGGTCCGGCATGGCGAACCCCTGGGAGGGGGGCTCCGCCGCCGCGCCGTTTGACCAGCGCTTCTACATCAGCATGTCCGTGTCGGTTGGAGGGGTGAGTGGTGCGCGCCATTTGTATACATACCTACCTGCCTTGTTCCAGTTTGCTGAGCCTTGCTGTACGGGCGCCTGTAGCCGCAGGAGTGCCACCTTTCACTGCAGGAGCGTCACCTATTGCAGTAGGAGCGTCACATATTGCAGTCGGAGTGTTGCCTGTCACTGCAGGAGCGTCGGGTGGTGATTGTACAACTCTTCAAGCACTCAGGAGAGGGGCAGGTTTCAGTCTTGGTATCATGGCGTATTTATTTCATGAACATTCAGCAAAAGTGCTGTGCATGCCACATTTATGCTGTCAGGCTGACGCCAGGTGAATGGGCATTTCACTGTCGGCACCACCTACACTCATCGATTGCATTCAAACAAGCACACGAGCACATCCTCACCAAGCGGTGCATCTCACAATCATGCTGTCTGGCTTGCGCCAGGTGAATGGCTACTTCATTTTTCAAACAAGCACATAAGCACAGTATCATCAAGCGGTGCATCGCCAGGTGAATGGCTACTTCATTTTTCAAACAAGCACATAAGCACAGTATCATCAAGCAGTGCATCTCACAATGATGCTGTTTGGCTTGCGCCAGGTGAATGGCTACTTCATCAATGGCACATCTCGATTGCATTCAAATAGCTCACAGGTTCAGGATCATCAGGCTATGTATCTGACAATCATGCTGGTACGGTTTGCGCCAGGTGAATGGCTACTTTATTGATGGCATGGAGGGCAAACCTTGGACGGACTCCAACGGCCAGGCTGCCATGGAGTTCTGGAACGCCACCTCTGACTGGTGGCCAACGTGGAGCGACAGCGCACTGCAGGTCGGTGATGCTCAGAAAGGTTTTTTAATCTATAATCCTCAATTTGAACCCTAACCCTCACCCTAGCCCTAAGTAAGTTGTGGTTACTTTGCACACTACACTAACACTTTCAACAGCACTTACTAGAGGTATTTACATTGGAGCATACTTGTTCTGAACACACAACATATGTCAGAGCATACTTGTTCTGCACACACGATCAACACGCTCTGGCAGCACTCACGATCAAAACGCCACAACAGCACTTACAATTGCAACAGTCCAAAGCGCGCCGCGCTTGACCATGAGGAACAATCAGCCGTACATAATGCGACGAGTACACGTTGTTGGCTGGTCGCTTGACAGTGAGTGGGAGAGTCACAGCAAGCACTGCCTTAGGCGACTGAGCGCGCTTAACTTCAACGTCAGTTGATCTTGCCTGCGGAGCTCAGCACTAGCTCTCAGCCGTTCCATGTTGTTGCAGTATGATACATACCCTAAACTCGTACTGTAGCTGCATCCCTAGCTACAGTACATGTCACTCAGCCCACGGCACCGCAAACGGTGCGCTATAGAGCTTGCAAGGCTACAACACTTGCAGCGCAGCACCAAGACTAAACAGCTGTTACATCTTGTGGTTTCTGGTGGCGGCGTGCACACAAAAATTACTACAAAGCACACTTGAAGTAGTGCATATGAGCGTCACTCCTTGACGTCGACTGCGGTGCATGTGGAGTGCGTCAAGATCTGGCAGGCAACAGCGGCAGCTACAACCGTCTATGTCATGGCTGCTGTCGACCATCCCACAGTACACACGTTTACACATACACATGTGATTGTCACCTGGGATGCAGGCGGAGAGTGTCAGGGTCTGGCAGGGCAACAGACAGCAGCTGCATACATCATGTATGAGCGTCACCTGTTGACATTAATTAACTTGACGTTGTGTCTGGCGCAGGTGGAGAGCGTCTAGGTCTGGCAGGGCGACAGCGGCAGCAAACTTATATACCGACATATCAGCGTCATCTTTTGAAAATCGTTGATGTTGACTCTTGCTGTTGACCCTGGCGCAGGTGGAGAGCGTCAACGTCTGGCAGGGCGACAGCGGCAGCATACTTACATACCCCACATATGAGCATCACCTCTTGACATTAATTAATTAATTAACTTGACGTTGATTCTGGCGCAGGTGGAGAGCGTCAAGGTCTGGCAGGGCGACAGCGGCAGCAATGGCGGCAGCTACGCAGCGGCAGGCATGTACTACCGCGCAGCCGAAGGCGTGTCCGCCCTGGGCGGTGCGCCCGCACCCTCTCGCAGCAGCTCTACCCCAGGTACATGAGTCTCAAGAGGCTTCGCAAGTGGGCTTCGCAAGTATGCCTTTCACAGGGCTGGCGCAGTCGCTTAGGCTTGCAGCAACTAGCAGCGTACAATCCACTTGCAACATCGAAAAACCATCGCAGCGCGTTCGTTCAGCTGAGAAGTTCTCACCAGCAGACATAGCAAACTCCTTGTAGCAACACACTGTGTGGATGCTGTCCCCTTTCCACCATACTGTTATGCGTTTTAGCGGCCATGCCTTGCAGCAACTCTACTTACAGCTGCTGTTTCAAAGCTCACTTGCCAGCCCAGTGTGACATGACAGCACATAGTTGAGCACTGCTGTTGCTTGCTGGCCGCTCCGCAGCTCAGCTTGCTTGTCGACCGCGCATGCGCTACTACCTCGGTCCGCAGCACGGTCACGGCCTCGGTGCCGCTCGCGCCCAGTGACGGCTTAGCATGACTCGAAGCATGCACATGTCATTGCTTGAACGAATGCAACACAGTAAAAACATATGCCCATAGATGCAGCACAGCGGACATCTGCACGTCTGTCTTGAACTTCAACTGACTATTGAAGTTTCTGGTGCATGGCTGACCGCCACCGTCGCAGCTGGTCCCTCTCAGGCGAGCATGAACACACGCAACACAGTGAAAACATCTGCACATGCTACCTCCAATACATACATGCAGCACTGCGGACTCTGCACGTCTGCCTCAAACTTCAACTGACTACTGAAACTTGTCGGTTGCATCTGATCGTCACCACCGCAGCTGGTCCCTCGCAAGCGAGCATCGCCATGGTGGCGGGCGCCATTGGCCTCTGCGTTGGCATCGTGGCCACGGCGCTCGCACGCCAGGCCAACACGCGCATGCTCCGCTACCAGGAGCTGTGATAGACGACGCAGGCGTGATAGGCGACGCAGCGCACGAACAACACACACACACAGGCGCACGTACGGACACCTGCACATGTGTGGGCAGTAGTTGGTGGTGCTAGAAGAGGGCCCCGGGGTTCACGTAGCTCCGCCGCTGCAAGAGGTCGATACACGCGAGTAACTGTCTCCTAGGCCTATCTGTTCGAGTGCTTGGACTGCCTGGCGTACCATGTTCTTGAAGTTTGCGTAGCGCGCGTGAGGTGCGGCGAGGGCGGAGGGTGGGGGGTACGGTACGTATGCGTGTGTAAGTGGCGGGCACAGCGCTAAAGCGCGTGTCATAGTCAGTGGCCACTGCCGACTTGAGAGGCGTTGTTTGAAGCCATCCAAGGGTGCCAGCAAGGGCGCTTTGGCCCTGACAATTTTCAGAGTACAGATACAGTACTTCGGAAGCACACAATAAAACTTGCACATCCACTGCACACATGCACTATGTACCAGCTTCGAGCTGTGGCACTGCTTCTGCTCTTGGGATAAAGTTGTCTGGCACAGTGGTGCATGGCTCTTGGTTGTTTGTACTCTTAAGTCTGAATGATACTGAGCGTTGTGCATACACCACTGATTAGGCTACAATACCGGCTCACACCTTATTCCATACGCACCGATGCAGCACCTGGCCATCGCATTGCTTTGTGCGCTTTGACACTGGCCTTGCCATCACACGGTATTGTCAGAGTGCCTGCTCATGTGCATACGGCTGGGATAGACCATGTGCAGTAACCATTGATAACGTGTCATGATCAGTGTTTGAATGTCATGCCGTCTGCTCTGCAAGGCTGCTGGTAGTGTATATGCACGAATTTCACATCACTCCTGCGTTCAGCAATAATTTCACGCCTCCTGCGCCTGCCTCAAGGGATTGGATGCAGTGAGCAGTGCTAGAGAGCATGTAGCCCCAATGCACTCTGCAAGAGCCGCTGCAGCTTCCGCGCAGCAAAGCACCATGAAGCGGAGAGCGCCACAAGACATGATGTGGGACAGTTGCAGACCCGTGTATATGCATGTGCAGTGCGTCATCGACGTTTAGCTCAGCTACGGTGGCTCAATGCTGCCCTCTCATGCCGGCCGCTGAACAATGCGACCATAAATGCCGCCTGCGTCTCTGGGAGTCAGCATCAGTCAGACGTGCTGTCCACACGGCAGTGTTTGCGGACTGTTGCTGGCCGCTCCAGGCTCTGTGTGCGCGAGGTCTGGCAGCAGCTGTAGATTGACGCTGCTGCATGAAGTTAGCTAGCTCAGCACATCTTGTGCACCCCCATACTCAACGGCCTTGACGCCATGAACTTCTTGAAGTTAAGGACCACTTTCAACTTGCTTGTGCTTTGATGCTTCACTTCAGAAGCCTCCAGATACGAAAAAGCAGGGCACGACTTCAAGGTCAAGTTCGCAGCACTATCGTTACACGACTTGCCAAAGAATTGAAGCCATTGAAGGGGCGGCACACCAGCCGCAAGCAGCACATAGCTCACGGCCGGTTGTACAAACTTCAGATGTACGCTTTGAAAACGCCAACATGAAACCGCAGTTGCTCATACCAGTCACTACATGTGCCAGAATCCAGCACATGTTCACCCCGCCACGCACGTCCCACCCCACTCTCATTGCAGCCGACGGTGCTGCTGCTGCCGTCTGGTGGCACATCGCCAACTTGAGTTGAATGCTGGCCACAACCTGGGCAAGAACCAAGGCGCTCAACCAGCTGACATGGCTACACCGGCCAGGCGTGCCGCTTCTGAGCATGCTGCAGTGCGCAGGCAGCATGCCCATAGATGCATATAGTTACAGGATTATCATGTCAACTTCGATTTGCCTGTTGTACAACCAGCCGTGAGCTATGCGCTGCTGGCGGCGGGTGTGCCGACTCGTGCCAGATATGTCCATTGGCAGCTGGTACAGTACTTGCACTTCTGTTTTACCGTAGGCAACTCGCTACTAGTAGGGGCTCGCGATGGGCTCGACCGAACAGTGACGAGGAGCGTCCGCCGGGGACACAAGCAAACCACACTAGCGACTGCGAAAAAAACAGTGTCCTGGACGCAACGCAACGCTGAGTCAGAATGAGATATGATGCGAGCCAGTCGCAGGAAGCAGTGGGCTGGAAGCTCACTTCGTGCAATAGATCATCGGACTAGTTGAATACGGTGAGCACAACAGGACATCGGGATGTTATGACTTAGCTGCGCCATCAGTTTCTGCGAGAGGTGTGAATGCGTGCAGGGTAGGGGCGTCCACATTTCATAACATCATCCTCTATGGGTTTCGCACTGCCGGAGGCAGTGTTGAAAGGAGCTCTCTTGTTTCTGCCGTTTCGGAAACGTAACGTCAAAAACTTGGAGAGAAGGGGAAGGAGAGAGCCAGCGACCCTGGCGAGCAGATCAGGCCAGCAGATCCCGGTAGCTGCAAGAGCGTTCCTGCTTTTTAGCAGCAACGTAACCTTTCCCATTTTCACACACAGTCAACTACATACGCTCACCAAGCTGGTGCTAGGTCGTGATGTGGCGCTCACGCATCGCTTTAGTAGCTTGCCTCTCGCTGCTGAGCCTGCTGCCTGGCACCACGGCTGCCCCCGACCTCGCAGCAGTAGATTCAGAAAAGCGCACAGGCCTTCAGTCGGAGGAAGTGGCGTGTGTGGTCGCGGCGGGCACCGACGCTGCTGCGCCAGGTTGCGGCACTGCCGCAGCAGGTAATGACGACTCTGATGAGGTGAGCAGCTTCATGGGTGCCGTGGTTGCGGCTCAAGTGGAAGCAGTACCACTTCACCCTTGCTGCAGCAGCGTACCGGTGCAAGTGGTGCGGCAGCAGAGTAGTGCCATTTGTGGCATGGCACCAGCATGCATTCGCAATTATTATACTTCTTCGAAGTAGTATACATTCGAACGCTAAAAGCTTGCACACAAAAGTCTTTTTGACTGGTGGATACGGTGGTACTGTTTGATCGAAGCCAATTGCTGCAGCAGCGGCGACCACGGTTACTGGTGGAAGGCATTTGCGGCTGACCATCCCTTGTCACCTAGAGCTCTACAATCTTTTGATTCGTTTTCATACATAGTTACGCACGGCACGATGCCCACTGCTGGGCAGAAGTCAGGGTTGAAGAGAAGCCTTGGCTCGCCCTTCAGCTTGGGGTAGCCCGAAAGCTAGTCCCTTTTCTGCTGCGGGGCGCTTTGCATTACACAAAGCATCCAGACTTCATGTTTTTTTTCCGGCCGCTGCATTCAATTTGAAAGTGGCCGATCGTGGTGTTCGGGCTGATGGTGAATCAGCTTGCAGGGCACGTCCACCTCTGCTGCAATTCAGGTGAATGTGGACTTTTGATTTAGAGTGTTGTGTCCCAATCACTCAGCATTGCTCAAGTGACGTAGTACGTTCAACTGAGTCAACGATGAAACTGTGTGCACAGGTGAGATGTTTTGTGTGATGAACCTATAGAAAGGAATCACTTTCACTAGCCTGCTGGGCTAAATGGAGAGGCTACCCATGCATACGCCTCACTGCTTTGAATCAGCCCTATACCTTGAGATTCAATTTTTCCCGCAACTGTACATGCACGCTATGGTGCATCGCGCAGGCAGACACCGCCTAAAGCAATGCCAATCTACTAGCTGCTGGTGCATTGCTGTGATGTGCAATGCCATTCGCAACACTTGTTCGAGGGTCTAGGCCTCATGTACGCATAATACAAATGGACGAGAAGTATGCGTCACCGGTTAAACTTGCAGCTGATTCTGCCACTTTTATGCCGCTGCACCCCAGGGCGCAACTGCTGCGGCCCTCGAGACCGCGTCCCGCCGCCTGAAGGGACCTCCAGACACCAAATGTCAGCTCGCGACGGCCCCGAACCCTGCTGTTCAGGCAACCCCCACCCCCCCTCCCCCACTGGTGTGCGGTGCCGGCCAGCAGCCATGCGGGGCGTGGAGCGCCTCTGGCGGCGCGGGCGGCCCTAATAGCGTCTGCTGCGACCGCGACTCCGAGTGCATCGTCACGGGCGTCTGGCAGGGCTCCAGCACGGGCTGCCGGCGCAAGGACAGGATCACGACCTGCGACCCCAACCCTTGCAGCAACGGTGGCATATGCGCACTGTGGTCGAGCTCCACGTTCAACACGGTGGTTTTTCAGTGCGAGTGCCTGGCGGACTGGGAGGGGGTCAAGTGCGCTACGCGGAAGACGGTACCGTATGCTCCGCCGGTGTATACAGTGCCGACTCCGCCCATGAAGCAGGTGTACACCGACTCTACCATCATCCAGGCGGAGGACTTCAGCAACCGCGGTGAGTGGTGTTGTCGTGGCAGGCGGCGCGACATGCTCTGGTATGGCGAGCAATTTTCACATGTACTCTGCAGCTTGCGCTCAGCCCTCAGGATGATGAAGGTTAGCATGTTGTTGGCAAGGTTTGTATGCATACCATGGTTTCATGTTGTGCTGTTGATGCCATGTGTTGTTGCCAGACACAGTCACTTGCTGCTTGCTGTGAGATGCACTCCCGACTAGTTGGTCGTACTACAGCTATGAAACGCTTGCCCGCTTTCCACCAGTAAGTCTGCTGCACTAGCAATAATATAAACATGATCGAGTTTTCTACATGTCGGTATACTGGTGACTTGGACACGTGCAACTTCAAATTGCGTTAGGTAATCGGGCACTTTGAAGACAACGCACATTATGCCACGGACAATTGTAACGGGCATTCTATTGTGAACATCATCATGCAGAGTCCTCATCATAAATAAAGGTATCACACACCAAAGTGGAGTCGTGGACACTAGCCTAAGTGGTGCCATAAGTGGTGCCGTAGACGCTGGCCTAACCTTTACCCTAACCACATGCCACTCACCTCTGCGATGGCAAAGGAGTGCCGCCTACCAAAGCAACAGCCCCCCAAGAATTGAGCTCACTCTCTGCAGCTTCTGTCACTCACTTCACTCAGCTACCTTCAACACCGAACACACGCGTTGTGCAATGACGTCTCAGGTGGCGAAGGAGTGGATTACCACAACATTCCTAAGGGAGAGCCCGGGCCGAAGTCCAATGTGCTGCGGAGCACTGCCATATCTCTCGAGTGGTTCCCCTTCAACCAAGGCTCTTCCGGTGCGGAGCAAAGCACTGTTGTGAGCTGGACAGGCCCGGGAGAGTGGCTTCGCTATGAGGTGAAGTCACGTGAATTCATGTGGTAAAGTGTTTATTCAGTGGCTTCGCTATGAGGTGAATTTATCGTCAATTCACGTGATCACGTGCAGCAAGGTCTTCATTCAGAGGTATCAATTGTGCAACTTGAGCTTATGACGTTGCCACACGGCAGGCCTGCTGACAGCTATCTCCAACATGCGTTTGCGCAGTGGCAGCCAGAAGGGCCAGGAGTGAGTGTCAGCTCAAGTAGCATGCATGCAGCAGCAAGGGCTTATGCATGCGGGCAACTGCTTTTAATTTTTTTAAATAGTATTGAGCAGCTTAAAAGTACCTACTTCGAAGTACATACCTCCTCGACATGATGCAGCTGTGCCGTACGGTGTTGCGCATGTTTGCGCCCTCTGTCCCGCAAACGGATTATATACTTATATATGCGTGTTACACGCCATGCGCCGGAAGAAGACATAGACTGAAGTGATTGCCACAACTCGCAGCAATCCAATACCAGAACGCTCTGCACATGTGTGCTGTTGCTGCAGATCAATGTGGTCACCGCTGGCACCTATGAGCCTGTGTACATCATTGCTCGCGGCGTTGTCACACCCGCACCGGTGGGCTTCAGCTTTCTGGTCGATCCTCCCGCTACCCCCTTCAAGGAAAGCGCTGACCGGCGGTGCCGTAACAACCCCAAAAAGGTGAGCAAATTCGGCTCTTGATTGGGTTGCAATGGGATGGTCATGCAGTTCTATGAAGTCTGAGTGTTGTTAACCACGGCTGCCGATAAGCTGTGCTGCGCCAATGTCAACAAGGTGCTACCGTAGTTTTTGAGGTAGGTACTGTTGCAGTTTGATTGTGTAGATATCGCACACGCTTGACACCGTAAATATGTGTACACGAGTTGCATATTTTCCAGTTTCATAGGGATTCCGCCCCTCAAGCGAAAGTTAATACTGTACTGTTGCGGAGCGCTGCTGCTGGTGCTGCTGACCTGTGCTGCTGAACACGCAACAAATAATTGAATAAATGTTTTGACATGCTTGATTATTTCAAGGTAACACTATTGTGAATGGAATGGGGGGTAAGCCAGTCAATCGATCGTCAGCACGTGTTCAACTGATTCATGACATGTGTGCTGTACTTCCTGAAATCCTGATTGCGCTGCTAAGGTTTTTTTTTTAGAAAGTGCACAGCCGTGTTGCAGCCTGGTGATCAATCTGAACAAGCTGACAGCATGGTGTATGAACACACCAACAATTTCTGGTACAATGCTAGCAGAAAAAGGTATGCATTGTAACTGTTACATAGTGGAAGCCCACGCATGCACAGAAAGCACAAGTCTCAAAGATCTCGAGCGGTTCTCGCAATGGCTGTTTGAGCAGCCATGCTCAAAATTTGTCCACTGGAACAAATTTGTGAGTAAGTGGCATGCAACGCCTGGCCCACTGGCATCTCAGACTTAGGCTGTTCAAACCATGTGAAATCAGTTCTACTCGGACGGCCTACGCTATGAACACCTCTTGATGGCCGCTGGGCCTGGTGCACCAGTGAAAGCAGCCACCCGCCCCGTGGGCAGTGCCTCGCCAGGACTAGCTGGTGATTCAGAATCGGATGTGATGGAACCGGCATTCGCCCATCACCTGGCCAAGGTGTTCACGACGCTGCTTGTTGAGCCCGAACTGCTGCCGGAGCAATCGCAACGGCTTCTCCGCGCCGCGGCCCTCTCAGGCATAGGACAGAAGCGGCGTCCGATCGCCTGCTCCAGTGTCTGGCGCAGACTCCTCGGGTCCACAGCGGCACGGGGTGTCAAGGGCAAAATATCGGGGCTGCTGGCCTCCATGTCGCAGTTTGGCGTAGGATACCGGTCTGGCGTCGAGCATGTGGCAGCGCGCGCGCGCGTGTGGCACGAGCTGTATGGCACCACAATCCAGCTGGACTGTGAGAACGCATTTAACAGTGTGGATCGCGCCGCCATTGTGCGGGGACTTATGCTCTTCTGTCCGGAGCTGCTCCCGCACTTTGAGTCCGTATACTGTGGTGACACTGCCCCAGAGATGCGAGTGGAGGTGAACGGTGAAGCTCGCATTATCTGCTCCCACCTAGGGTGCCAGCAAGGGGACCCTCTAGGGCCGCTGTACTTTGCAGTGGCAGCGGCATTCCTACTCTTCTACCCTGATGGAGTGAGTGCGACGCCCGGCAGTATGCCGGCCTACGGCCACAGCACAGCGGAACCGCCAGCCCCGCACTGCGCTTTCCTGGATGACCTCAACGTGCTGCAAGCTGCCTACTTCGACGATGCAGCGGCCGCTGGGGTGGCAGAGGTGATCCGTCGGCTTGCGGCAGGGGGCCTACGCGTTCGACCAGACAAGTCGCTGGCCATTGCCATGCGCGGCACAGTGTTTGATGAAGCGGCCAGAGCACGCCTGCGCGCCCTTGACATACCGTTTGTGGACGCCACCATGCCAGAATCCAGTCAGGGCTTTACGTCGGTCGGGGTACCGGTAGGGCACCCAGCCTATGTGCATGCTGCCATGAGCAAGCATCTTGTTGACGCAGGGACATGGCGATTGTCGTGGCAGCTAGCTGGGATGGCGCGGCATCACCTACAGGCAGCACAATTCATTCTGCGCAGGTCACTGACAAAGCGCATGGGCTTCTTAGCTCGGGTCGTTGACACGGCTTTGAGTGAGACATGGCTGCACGCATTTGACGGGTTCTGTGCATGGACGCTTGAACGCATGCTGCACCTGCACGGCTGCGCTACCGCGGCAGTCATGAAGTCACACCTGCTGGCCGCCTGCACTGCTGGTGACAATGAGGTAGCCAGCAGTGGCAGCGTGCTGGTATTGCCGCGCTTGGGCCCGCCAGAACTCACGGACATCGCAGTGCCACTGCGGGCGTCACGGTTGCCGGAGCGACGAGGCGGTCTGGGCATGCCGCTTTTGGGGCTACTGGCACCAGCCGCATACACGGCCCAGGCATGCACAACACTGCGGCCTGCAATAATTCATGCCACTGTGGCAGCAGGGGCCCTGAGGCTCGGCACTGACGAACACGGCGCAGTCACCTGGTTCGCGCAGCACTCATGCGCAATACGCGAGGACCAGGGACTGCCGCCAATCATCGAGGCCGTGCGACGCTCTACGCGAGCGCTGACAGCTGATGGCGGCGAAAAATCACGCACAGCTGTGGCCGAGCAGCTCCCAGCATCGTTGCTACGGTGGGCAGCGGATACAACGGCCGCAGCGTCGACGCTCCCCACTGCGGTGCAAGCGATCTACGCCGCAACTGCCGTCACGGAGACGGGGACCACTGAGCCAGCCCCACACACCCACGGCATTGTGCCTGGCGCCGAGGCGGCCGCTGCGGCGGCGACCGTACCTGGCCCTCAAGCCGCTGCCGCGGCTGCCTCTTCCACGCCCGCTAAAACACAAACTAGCGCGGAAGAAAGCAGCTGCAGCGGCGGGCAGGAGGACGACGACGACGACTGGGAGGCCTATGCTGACGAGATCTGCAGAAAGGTAGTGCCCCGCCGCCGGCGCGGTCACTTCACGCACGGACTACAAGCCGGCCTTTCAAATGTTCTTCGACGTCAATACGAGGACTGCCTGGTGGAGGACCTAGAGGCTGCCTCGGCTGGTGCCGTGGGCAAGCCGACGCAGGCTACACTTATTGGTGACTTGCGTGACACCAGCCGCCGCCGCCAACAGGCTAGCGCGCGGGTCCTGGCGCAGCTGCGCAGCCAGCGTGCGTCCGGGGCAATGGCGTGGATGAGCGTGCCACCCGCTGCCAATGACCGCCCGGGTGCGGCGCCCATGTCCAGTATGGCAGCAGCCACGATGATTATGGTTGCGATCTTTATAGACGGGTGGGGCATACAGGGCGAGGTGTGCCCATGGCGGTGCAGTGACGTGAGCCCCACCTCCACGCATGCGATCAGCTGCCCCAGCCAGCACATACGGGGGCACAACGCGACACACACTGCCCAAAAGCGGTGCCTACAGCGCATCTTGAGACAGCACCATGTCTCTATTGTCCGCAATGAGGACGCTAGCGTCTTCAAGGTACCGGGGTATCGGGCGGACACAGTCATTGACCCAGGGTGTCTGCACTTTAGCAGTGCATACCGTAACAAGGGAATAGTGCTAGACACAAGTGTGCGCGCACCCACAGCGAGCTCGTACCTGACAGGCAAAACAAATGCCTCGAACACGGACGGCTATGCTGCTGGGGTGGGGGAGGACGCGAAGGTCAAGCACCACACCGGCACCTTGACGTCATCTTGGGCTTTTGTGCCATTCGTGCAGGAGTCGTACGGACGGCTGGGCAAGCAGACAAGCCTTTTTGTTAAGGAGTTGGCAATGCACTCAGCACTGTGCTCAGGGGGGGGGAAGGCAGATGTGTTACGCAAGGCCGGGTTAGCTAAGCGTCAGATCCACATTGAGCTGAGCATATCGCTGGCGCGGGAGTTGGCGGAGCGCGTCATGGCATACACACGTGGAGCGCGAATGCTGGGCTGTGTTGCGGCGCCGGTATCCAAACTCCTAGGGCACAGCGCAGACTAGGCTGCTGCGTTGACGCAAGCTTTTCGATTGCATAGGCAACCCGGCCTCCCTTGGGCCTTTATAAATACAAGTCCATACGTTCTACTCAGACTTGCTTCCTCAACGAACAATGATCGAAGTAACCTGTGGGCTAAGGAACAGCTGCATCATGACGATGTATGGTTTGCACAATGATTCACCCTCACCCTAACCCCAATTCTCTACACTAAACCCTATGGAAGCCACTCTGCAACACAATATTAACAACACACTCACTTAGAGTCCCTATGCATGTAGGTATGGCTCCCCTTTAAATTTATAAAAGTCTGGCGTTTACCCGGATATGCACCTTTTTTTTTTTTGCAAAATCAAATCCAGAAGGCTGCTGTACCCACTGCGCTGTTGCCTGTGTGCTGAACATTCCTGCCTCACACTGCGCACTTGGGTACTACAGTATGCAGTAGTACAGCCCAGATTTGTTAGCTCTGAATTCATTGCATGCGCAGTGCAACCCCCCCCCCCCCCTTCCTGCTGGCCCGGCAACGCCTTGAGAGTGCTGATAATAAGTGAGCTGAACACCTGGGCTACATATCACGCCCCTTGGCCACATATATATATACTGATGGCAACAACTGCTCATGTCCAATGCAGGTGGGTTCGTGGGGCGGCCAGTTTTCATCAACTAGCTGGAAGAATTTCACTGCAGTGACGGGCACGAAATTTCGTCTACCACTTGGCAGGCACTCTCTGGTTCTGTGCTGGGATGCTGGCGACGCCAACATTGATTACTTCATGTGAGTGACAAGCCTCTTGAAGTTCCTGAACTTGTAAATGGCACTTTCAATTGAATTGACCGTATGGATGAACGAAATACAAGCTTGAACATCTGGACTTTGACAGCCTCTGTGATAGACTGTGGTAGCTGGCATTCAGGGCAACAAGCACGAAGTTGGACTGTAATGTACTTCTATGTAGATGAGTAGTTGTGGAGCTTGTGCTACTGATGATGATTCTCACAGTCAGAAGGGTGGTTGCTTGTGAGTTGATCAGGACATGCAGGCCTACTGCAGCAGTGTCATTGGCAAATGTTGATGCCTGGCCACGGTTGGGTAATAATGAACGCTGCCACACACAATGTTGGGTGAGAAACCGAAGCTTCAAATGCTGTGCAGGCTCCAACTTGAGCATTTGCCAAAACTCAGGAGGCCATGAATTGCTGCCGCAGCGCACGCGCTTGATTTTGTTGAAGTCTGCTTGCACCATTTGTACTTGTCATTGATTCCCCCTTTTTGGTTCTGTCCTTTGCTGGCCCAGGCTGCACCGTGTGGCATAGGTGTCAGGGCCCTCCCAAGCCATGTGCGAGCGAGGGTGAGCGTGTTCGACCTTGTTAGCTTGTGGCATGGAGGTCTTATTAGTCACAGTCTGGACGTCACAGTGGTGGGTGATGTTGCTAGGTTATTTGAACATGCGTGTCTGGCCCTATTGGCCATGGTACTTCTGAAGTACATCATCTGGGCTTTTTCGCGCCCTGAGCGAGAATTAATAAAAAGTACATCACTCGGCGAGTGATGGAATGCAGCATTACGAATGCTGCACATGCACTCTAGGACACAGCCTGCTCGTGCAAGAGGTCGTTGCAGCCCTCTTTGGACTGAGAGCTCTGCAACCATCAAGGACACGTGTACACCTTGTGCCGGCGAGATTAGTTTTGGTTGTATATATAAATAGTTCTGACACGGACCTCAGTGATTTTTTTTTTCTCCTTTGCTTTGTATGCTCGAGCTGCCATCATGATAGCTGATGTTTCCCCTGGCAGTCTCAGGCGCCGCATCGGTGCAGTCATTCCACAACTGCCAAGCAGTCAAAGCCTCAGCACTTCAAATTTGAAGCCTGATTAATAAACTACTTGTAGTCTAAGTATAGAGCAGTGCGGCTGTAGAAATGCAAGAAGGTATGTACATACAGACCGGGCACGCGCGCAATGTCCACAGATGTACACGCTGGAAAATGATGTATCTACAGTTGCACAAAATTATGCTGATTGCCATGTGTGCTTGCTATTGCATTCCGTATCTGCCCAATCAGTTTATAATGTGACAAATTCGTCCGTTAGAACACATACAGGCTCAACAAGACCCCCCCAACCCCTACTATTAGGCCGCTGGCAGTGGACAATGCCGCTTGTTGTCACCTGCTGCTGCACGCAGTGATGCGGCAGCAACTGTTGTGGCATTGTCTGCATGCATCAAAAGGGGCAAGCCTGTCACCTCTGATGCCGCCGCGACTTGATAGCTGGCGGGATGGGTAGCACTCGCCGCAGGGCAGCCACTGCTGCAGGCACTGGAGCAGCAGCTGCAGCAGCAGTAGTACGGTGCCGATCTCTGCTGCTGGCTGGTGCGCGCTGTGTGGCGGCGCGGTGGCAGCGCCTGCCGCATTGGCCGCTGCCGCCGCTGTTGCCGCTGCCGCTGTCAGAACGGCTTTGACGCCTGCTGCGAGCTGCGCCGCCTGCTGTGGCTCCCCGGGGGCCCTGTTGCAGCTGCAGCACCTGGAGCAGAAGGCTGCGCCCCGCGCAGACACCTACAGCAGCAGCCCCTTTTAAAGCGGGACCCCGGGGCGTGTGTGTGGGGAGGGGGGGGGAGGGGGGGGGGGCCTAGGGGGGAAGGCGCACCCTGCACGCACGCACAGTAGGGAATAGAATACCGAAGACACACACGAAGACACACTTCTCCAGATCTGCGGGCACTTAGTATCCCCGCACACACAGTCAAGACACGCGACGCGCGCTCAGTGGGGCGTTCGATTTTCTCAGACCTTAGCTGGTTCATCACCACACATACAAACGGTGCTACAGTGTCAGCGTCCCTGCTCTTGCATCCGCCCAATGCTAAGATCATGAGCATCATCCAGTCATGCACATTCATCACCTGCGAACACGAACACACTGCTGCTCCTTGCTGCGCAGGCTCATTTTCGCGCTCAGATGAGCTGTAGAGTCATAAGCGAAGCACCAAGACCAGCATTCATCAAAGTTCAGCTGATTAGAACCAGGCTATATGTTCCTGCGACTTATGCATACCGAAGCTGTACTACCAGTTTACATCAGCTATGCGTGCAGGCAGCGCACGCTGCGCAGCTGCAGCTGAAGGTGCACCTCGAAATCAGAAACCAGTGAGGACAAACAAGCTGGGTATGACGCTCCGCCTATGACACGCTGAAGAAGCAATTTCTCTGGGTATTTTAGCCGAAGCGAGATAGTAGCCAGACTCAAGCGCACGGTCAGCCTGCAAGGAGCGAAAACGCGTCAATCCATCGCCCGGCACACGATCTGCTTGTCGTTGTGTCATTGGCAAGCAGCTGTGTTGCTGGAGAGGCACGCCTACTGTCTGGTCTTCTCTCGCTTTTTTGGAGATGCAAACAGATCAATCGACCCAGCGGCAGTCGGCAGCGCAGCAACAAGCAGGATTAGACCCGCCAGCAGCGGAGGCACTGCCGAAGCAGGAGGACAAGCCGCCAGATGCCGCTGCCACACAGCAGCAGCCAGATGCGCGTGGGCCGCCAGCAGCAGCCGGCGCTAAGGTGCCTCAGGTAGGCGCTCACGTGTGTGCAGTTCGGGCCGCAGCCTGCGCAGCGAGGCTGCAGCTCAAAGTAACTGCGGAGTTTGCAAGGCCTAGTGCGCGTCGATGGGAAGCAATCGAGTTGGTGAAATGCGCTCTCGTGATGAGTTCCGAGTTCTGCGTGTCTGCCAGGCGTTTGCGCGCTGCGATTTTGAGTGGTGCCGATCCACAATGTCGAATGTGTCCAACTGCCTGACTCAAGGAAAGCGCGCAACTGTTTATATGATTGCCTGCCATGCCTGCTATGATTCATATGGCAGCAGTTCCTTCACCAAGATCATGTACATGATGATTGTCATCAGTGGCTGGCGACATCGCGAGCGACATCACGAGGGAGTCCTTTGACATGTATTTCGCTTCAGGACCTGCGTCCACAGGAGATCCCTGCGTCTCGCATTTGCCTCTTGTGACATATTATTGCTCGACGCGGTCAAGAAGTGTGATGTCCATGTTGTCAACTGTCACAGTTGCAGTTCCCCATATTCATTCCCTGATGGCTCCTTGCCGCTGCTGCTGCTGCGTTCTCTTCCACAGCTGCGCCGCTCGTGCAATCTGTGCGTACAACTCAAGCGCAAGTGCTCTGGAGACTCTCCATGCACCCTGTGCGTACGCAAGGGCATTGAGTGTGTCCGCGCGTTCAAGCGCCCCAGCGGCCCGGCGAAAGGCACCCGATATGTTACTGGCAAGCGGTTCAAACGCGCTCTGCTGGGAGGCCAGCCGGAGGCGGTGGCCAAAATGCAACAGCACCTGCAGCAGCGAGCGGCGAAGGGCAGCAGGCGAGGCGCTGCTCAGTTGTTGACCTATCAACAAGCTGCTGCCGCCGCCGCCGCCAATGGCTTGGCTGGCTTGGGCAGCGGCGGCGGTGACGACAGCCCCAACACCTCGCTCTACGATCATCCGTATCACCAACAGCAGCAGCGCCATCCCTACGACGCATCGGCGCCGCCAGCTGCCTACCTGCAGCATCACGCCACGCAGCAGATGCTGCAGCAGCAGCAGCAGCAGGCGCAGCAGCAGCAGCAGAGCCTCGGGGGGCGGCCACCATCGGCAGCAGGCAGCTACACGGATGCGCCGCACACGTCCATGCCCATGACGTCGCTTCCCATGCTTCAACAGTCCTGGGCAGGGCAGGCCTCAGCGGGCGCGCATCAGATGGTCCCGGCGGTGCTCCTATCAGGCGATCCCCACATTTGGGCCATGGAAGCGGGGGGGCGCTTCGCGGGGCAACTGCCGCCGCTGTCGCGCACGCCGCCAGCTGGGGGCGGCGGCAGCGGCAGCGGTGGCGGCGGCGGCGGCGGCGGCACGTACGAAGCCGGCGACAGCAGCGGAGGCATGTCATTTTCCGGCAACCAGCAGTACTACCCGGATCGCGCGCTGCTCGATGCCACGCCCGGAGGCAGCGCTCAGTACATGGCCTACCAGCGCACGTCCAATGCGCCGCCGCAGCAGCAGCAGCTGCCGGCGCAGCTGTACCGGCAGGGGCCGGGCGGCAGCGGCGGCGGTGGTGGCGGCGGTGGCGGCGGCGGCAATGCGCATCTGCAGCAGCTGAAGCTGGAGCAGCTGGATGACGGCAGCAGCGCCAGCGCTCAGCAGCAGTGGCAGTACCGCGTGCAGCAGCAGCAGCGGTGGGACGGCGGCGGCGGCAGTAGCAACGGCGGCCCCGCGCCCATGGTCGTGTTCCCGTCGTTGTTGCCCGTCGGGCAGGGGTCTGCGCAGGAGGACTTCGGCATGACGTCGCAGGGCTCTGCTGAGCAGTGCTACAGCGACAGCAGCGGCGGCGGCGAGGCGCAGTACACCGTGCCGCACGGGGTCAAGGCGGAGGCCAACGGCGGCGCGCTCGGGTGGCCCGGGGGGTACCAGGGCATGATGGGGAGCATCGCGGCATACCACCACCAGCAGCAGCAGCGCGCGCAGCTGTACAGCCTGCAGCAGCAGCACCAGCAGCAGTACGGCCTGTCCGCCGCGGCGCAGCACATGCAGCAGGTGTCGTCGCTGGGGGGCCCTGCGCCAAACATCCGCAACAGCATGTTCGTCGTCAGCAACGATATGGGGGCACGGGGGGCGTTGGAGGCTGCTGATGCCTTTGGCGGCGGCGGCGCCGGCGACATCAGCTTGGCGCCGCTGCAGCAGGGGGGGCGGATAAACTGGCTGCACCAGCAGCTCCTCGACGGAGGCGGCAGCGGCAGCGGCGGCGCTGGCGGCAGCAAGGCATTTGCGCACGACGGCAGCGTTGACGGCAGCGGCGGCGGCGACGGCGCGGATGTCCCCAGTCCCTCTCTAGAGTTTGTGCCGTCAGCAGAACCCGTCGCCAATCAGTATCACTAGCGCCGTAGACACCGAGCGAGTGCTGCGGAACGTGCGGGCCCCGCCACCACAACACATATTATTTCCGAGGCCGCCCGGTCGTTTTTCCAGCGGCTCCACTTTGTGTGTTCCCAGAGTGGGCTTGTTGATGCTTAGCACGGCGGCGCCCACACCTCTCTTGCAGTCGTACCTACGTACCCTGTTCCAAAACATACCTGGGGGGGGGGGGGGGCAGTGCTCAACTCACCCGCACCACGCTGCTGCCCCCCGCCACCCAGGGCGCTGGCTGTTCTTTGGCCGCGCTTCGCCCGTCGAGCGCTCGATACCTACGTACCAATGCAGCCAGCGTTGCCGCGACGGCTGTGCTGTCCCCATGTGGTCATCACACTCAAAGTCAGAACAACTGCGGCGTACCGGCGGGAGGCGACGTGCCGCGTGGGGGGGGGGGGAGGGCAGGTTGCGCGTGCCACGCAGTCTCTGGAGGCTCGCACGGACACCACATCAGCAGAGCAGTGGCGGCAGCCCCCCCCCCCCCCCCCCCCCCCCAGTCCTTCCTGCGCGCAGCTCATGCAGAAGCAGCGCTCATTGCGCGCTTTGGCGCTACTACCAGTAGCCCTGGCGGCGCGCATGCATGCGCATCGGATTGGATCTCAGACGGCATGCAAGGCAGATCGTCGGTCGTGCGCCCCCCCCCCCCCCCCCGCGTACGCAACTCGTTGACACCGGGGGGGGGTCGGGGGGGGGGGGGGGTTACTCAAGGGCTTCATGATTTTCCTACCCTTTCCGCACATTGAGGCGCATACAGCCATATCGGGGCCGAAGATGGGTATCTACGGAGGGACCTGTCAAACTGGCGCCCCCCTTGTCAGGAGTCACCAACCGGGGTTGTCACAAGTTTTGTTCCACAAGCATTGTGTAGTAGAAGGCACGTCCCCCTGTTGCTGTGGACTGCACAGCGGCGGCGTGGACAGCCACTGCGGTGTCCTGCATGCTTCCCTGTACAATTGAATTCACCGCGCATTACGTGTGTGTGCCGCTTTCCTGTCCACTGTGCACTTGCCTGCTTGCTCTGACTGGCCCCGCTGCATGTGACTGCATGTGCATGTACTCATGGTGCCTGTACTGTTGGTGTGCTGCGGCTGTACTGTCTGCACTGCAAGTGTACTGTGTGCAGGACAGGTATTCTCGTGACAGGTGTGCTAACTGGTCTGTCACATATGGTGAAGTGGCTGCTGCTTGCTATGTGTGCTAGGCCTAGCCTTGCTTGAGTGTTGTTTGTTTTACAGTCCACGATGTTTGATGGCGCTGGTTGCTGATACTCAAAGTACGTCTCTCCTTATCAAGAAGACTGGGGGCTTGTGTTGTGAGTCTACCATTGTTTCTGTGGAGTGCGCCTGTGATGTAAATCCAAGCGCGCGCTTGCGCTGCTTGTCTGCTACATCCAGCTGGAGATGTGCATGTAACTTCAGGACGTGAAGCGGAACATGAAGTGCTTTACATTTATGAACTTGAATTCAAGGAGTCGCCAAGACAGGCCAGATATCCGTGTTTGCCTGCAGCTAAAACATGCACAGCAACTTGAACATGCTGTACCCAATGGCCTCCCTTGGGCCTTTATAAATTCAAGTCCATACGTACCCAATAGCTTGAACACCTACTCGACAGCCATCATTCAGTTGAAGATCCTACATTTGATCGTTTAGTGAGCCCTGCTTCAAGGATCTTGGGGAGGTGTTTATACACATCGTAGCAGTTCAAGTATGTACAAATCACATGAGCTCAATAAAAGCATAGGTGTTGCATATGACGCGGTGCGGAACAGGGTCTCTGCCCCTCAAGCGGAGGTAAATAATGTACTTTTTATTATTGCTCGCTCAGGCGCGAAAAAGCCCAGATGATGGTCTAACTTGATGCTGCTGTAGGGAATCTGCATGTCGTGTGACTTCTGAAAGTGTCTCAACGACAACCACTCAAATAATGTACTTTTTATTAATATTTTTGTTTATTCTTGCTCAGGGCAACTACATGGCTGCAGAAAGATCGCCCATCAACTGCCAGACATCTGCTTGACAGAGTGAGCTCTGACCTCAGCTCCCAGGATGCATTAGGGCTGCTTCAAACGAGGTTCGCTTTACACATGTCGGTGCATGACGTGAAGTTTGAACATAAATAGCTGTGCATTTCTTGAGTACATGCAGGGCAGACTAAGCTGCTGCGTTGGCGCAAACTTTTTGACTGCCTAGGCAACACAGCCTCTCTTGGGGCTTTATAAAGACAGATTCATACGTACATGCAGGGCAGACATATGTTGAACTGGAATGCAGTGAACCGCTGTGCAACATACATACATCCACACGGCTTGTTGCCACGTTGCAAGCACTGCCATCCTGCTCCGGTTGCCAATGTGAAAACTACCTACACTAGACTGCGCCAGTAATTTGAACAGAGAGAGAGAGAAAGAGAGAGTGTGTGTGTAGCTGGAAGTCGCTGCTGACGCCCATACAGTGCAATGAGGAATGGTGTGCCCCCTTACTCCCACTTTCGTCGCACCAGTAGGCCGGCCGGCCACTAGTTGGCAAGTACAAGCCCGGAGGAGCGCGCCCTGAAGCTCTCAAGGGCATCGCCCTGGCGCGCTTACGCTCGGCACTGTCGGCAGCGCTCCACATGGCGTACTCTGGCCGTGTCATGACACACATGGCAGAATCCAGGGGGGGGGGGGACATGGAGGAGGACGTAGGGGAGGACCCCGAGATGCCATTTGGCGGCGGCGGCGTTTGAGTGGTTGTCGTTGCGACACTTTCAGACTGTCATACGACATGTAGATTCCTTACAGCTAGATGCCAATCATCTGGGCTTTTTCGCGCCCTGAGCGAGAATTACTAAAAAGTACATGCAGACTTGGTTGCTGCACAGAATGTAAACCTTGGGAGCACTCGGGACATGAGGCCTCCCTTGATCGAACTTGCATACGATGTCAGATCGTCACACTCGCCTGCCCCCCAGCTACAGTAAAGATATAGGTGTTGCTTGCCACTGGCTTATCAACACAAAGCAAATCACAACACACAGCGAGCACGCGTTCCGTTCTGGTCATTCAATGGTGCTACTGCAATTGCTAACAATTTTGCTCTCTGTCCGGCTAGTGCTTGGTCGACGTCAAGCCCAAACTTCAACAGCGCAGCAGTGCTCAGCACTTGAAACTAACACGAGCACAACAGCTGCACTGGCGAGCCCTATTCAGTGAACAACCAAACGGGCGCACTGCGGCAGGCAACAGCTGCAGCACATGTGGCACATGTACAAGTGCAGAATTAATAAAAGTACAAGTGCAGACACACAGTTTGAGCTACTCACATAACAAACCTACCCTGGGGTGTTGAGCAGTGCTCAACAAGTTGTATATATTGCGAGTCAAGCAGTGAGCAAGCAGCGGATGGCGCATCTTTCGCCGTGCGAACATGGACAACAGCGAGCAACAAGCGAGGCAGCTAGCCGACATGCAGAGATGAGCTGGCAAGACACGTGCCAAGACATGTACCAAGACATCATGCGAATGAGGCATCTATTACTAGCGCGGCAGCGCCCACGCCGATGCTCGACACGGCATCGACAGGGTCCAGTGAACGTCCTGCTTAACATGCATACTTCTGCTGTGAAAAACAGGTGGTGTCTCTCTCTCTTCTCTACGGCAGCTCGCGGGCATCGCAACGCCTCCCCCCATCCCCCCCAGAACCCCCTGTGGCACCCACTGAACTGCCTCCTCCATAATGATCACGTTCGCGCACGCAAAAACGGAGTGCCTGCCCAGCACTACTGACCGGCGCGCCGGGCGTTTGCCGCTCCGCTCGCGTTTCCGGAAGACTGCACAGCTATGCAACAACTGCTCCCCCCCTCTCCCCCCCCAAGCTCCCCCCTTCACCCCCCTCGCTCCCCGAACAGGGGGGTTCTCTCAGGCGCCGGTGATGCTGCCGAGGAGCGACCCGCCGTACTTGAACGTGCGCGCCGTTTCGTCCAGGCACTCATCCTTCTCCTCGCGGCTCCATCCGTCGGCCATGGCGTCGATGTTGACGCGCACCGCGTCAAGCAGCGCTCGGACATCCGACGCCCACTGGTAGAACGCCAGCTTCTGCCCCCCCAGGCACAGGTCCGCGACCTTCTTGCCGATCATGATCCCGCCCGCCGTGTGCGCAAAGTAGTGGTTGTAGAAGTGGCACACGAAGCCGGGGACGCTCTTTGCGGCAATGTCTTTCAAGAACGCGCAGTACGCGGCGGCGTTGTCCGAGACGGGCGGCGTCGCGAGCTCCGGGTATGTCTCCAGCATCCACGCAATGTCCTTTTCCAAGGCTGCCGTGCGCTCGAGACCCGTGTCCCGCAACGCCGCCAGGGCGTCGTTGGCGCCGACCACCTCGTCGAAGGTGGAGTAGACTGCTCGAGAGTCAACTAGAAACTGGAGGTAGCCGGCGCGCGTCGGCGCCCATTCCGCAAACTTCTTCCCCGTTTCCTCCTGCTGCCCCTCTCTGGGGGCTTGATCCCGGGTGTGCAGCTTCATCGCCACCCCCCTCATTTCCCCCTGCACGAAGGAGTTCGGGTCGGCTTTGCTCATCGCGCCATGGCCTCCCCTCGAGCCACTGCTGCTACTGCTGCTGCCCTGCGTTTGTGCTGATGATGCTGCTGAGCAAATGAGCGATCGGCTCTGCGGGTGCCTGCACCGCAGTGGAGCAAGAGAAGTGTAATTCACTGAGCTGTTATGTCGTTGCCTGTACCAGCAGAGTAGTTCTACATGGCAAGCAGCGGCACAAATGAGAGAGGAGCAGGCTCCCAGACACAGGCTATGATTACATCAATTGTTGTTTGCAAACATCTGCGCGCCACGCATGGACATTGATGACTCGCTCCAATCTGATGTGAAACATGCACACGCCAATGCCCCCTCACCTGCTGGCGAGTTTAGCTCCCGGATGTGCCAATGACCTTGTCGGTAACCGAGACGCCGCTGGCAGCAGGAAAGCGCAGGTGGCGCCTGTGTGAACACCGACTAAGCACGCCAAGCGCAGTCCCCGCTTGAGCTTCATGAAAACCTGTGTGTGCTGCTAATCGAGAGCAAGAGTGCTGGTGGCAGATGTCGGCACCCCAATCGACGTGAAGAGCCTCAGAGCTATCGCCTCCTTCTCCTTCAGCTGCTCTGCCTTCGCCTGTCAGCTCGAGTGTGCTCGCTTCGAGCACGACGAGGCGCTTTGCGCCCTATTGCGCCCACAGGCGAAGAGCCCACGCTCCTCATGATCTGTGTTTCGGACGTGTTTTCTGTAGCTTGATTCACACGAATGCAGCACCGGACACAGGACAATGGCCTGAAATCTGCAGTACACCACTGTCGAAAGCGGGCATGCAATGAATGCCCGGTTTCAGCTCTTCTCATGTACATTGACCATTGACAAGGAGGAGCATGACGAAGAGCCAACAGCTTTCCTATGCCAGGCAGTCAAAACCACCAGACATAACTGGCAATCGACACGGAACCACATTGTCGAAGTGAAGTAACACCAGCACAGGGCGTGAACTTCAAGACATCAGCACTGCATACCATGGCACCACATTGCCTCATTACACACACAGGCGAGCAGGTGACGACCAAAAAGCGACATAAGGCGCATACCTGAGCACATGCCATGCTCATTGTACACGTGGCACTGCTGTGTGATTTTGAACACCGGCATGTGCCAATGCCCTGCAGCGCTATTGGCGCCCCGAAAGCCTCCGCCTAAACCTGCTAAGATCCCCCTGCATTCCCGCTAGCGATACGCGGGGCACATCGACCAGCCGTGGCCCCGAATACGGGCTGCCCACCCAACGCATGTTCGGTCCGAACAAATACGTCAGCACAAATCCGGCTACAAATCCGCCTGCGTGACCCGCGTTGTCTATCTGTGATATCTGCAGGCCCATAATGGTGTTTATGACGACGGTGCGGAGTATTGATTGCAGCCCCCTGTCTGCGCCGGCGCCTAGCTCGTTGCGGTTGCTTGCGAAGAAGCACGCCGCCGCGCCCACCATGCCGAATATGGCACCTGCGGCGCATCAGCATCATATGTAACAACAACAAATGCACATGAAGTATGCAGCTTGAGCAGGGGAGCACTTGGCACCTCGGCAGTCGGGTGTGTCAAGACTCAACAGCCTAGCTTGCAACGCACAATTCAGTGACATCAAGCCAGCCTCAAACAAGACCAATGTGCCTGCATGACAGGCAAATGCTGCACACAGGCAAATGTTGCGTGTCGCAGCATTATTCTGCAACATTGGTTCGGTGACTAGCATATCGAGCGCCCTAGACGTAACGTCTTCGAAAGCTATAGCTGGCATGCAGACGACTTGAGACATCGTGCCGAGCGCACACTACACTCCATATATGGCACGCCGTGTGCCTCACCTGGTCATTGGCTAGAATGTCCGTTTTACGGCTGTTTGATCACAATTGTCAGCCACGTGAAATGTGCATCACATGAGGTGTATTGTGTCAGGCCTATATGCTGCCAGTGTTGGCGTAGACCAATCAGACAGCAGCTAAAGTTCAGTGACCTGCGTACACATGTGCAACTACTTGCCGCGGTGCCACGACGTGGATGAAGACACCACGACTGCGGCGGTGCTCACTTCAGAACAACTGCAGCGCTCTTCTTGCAAGTAAAGTTCACCGCAGTGCATGCACCACAGTGATCTTGCGCACCTGATGCGCCCACGCTAGAGGCGCGTGGGTTCCAGTAGCATGACGCCAGTACCCCGCTCACCCCCGAGAGCACGTAGATGCTCAGCATCCTCCGCTTCCCAAACCACTGCTCCACAAACGGCCCAATGTTGTACAGCGACATTGAGTTCATGAGCAGGTGCGCCAGGTTCGCATGCAGGAATATGGGGGTAACCAGTCTGTACCACTGCCCCCTCATGATCTTAGAAGTGATCTTGGCACCTTGCATTGTGATGCCGGGCACCAGCCACTGGGCCCCGTAAATAGCTGCTGTGATGGCCAGCAGCACGTTCGTAACAGAGGCTTTAGGCATATTCGAGCGCGGTCGCCGTCGTGTCGCATAGCCGCCACGCATGCGCTGGGCTATGACAGTCGAGGGCGTGCTG
Source organism: Tribonema minus (assembly GCA_017506865.1). Classification (NCBI taxonomy): domain Eukaryota; class Xanthophyceae; order Tribonematales; family Tribonemataceae; genus Tribonema; species Tribonema minus. Next base: position 175,422 of record JAFCMP010000124.1, read on the forward strand.
TCTGCTTCTGCCCTTGATGTGAGAGCAGCTGCCAAAACCGCAATATGTTGATGAGTGTCATCGTCCGAGTCATCTCCAGCTCCATCGCCACCGCCACGCCATTGATTGATTGGTGGTTGGGGGGGGGAACTGCCGTCCGAGCTCGTTTGTAGAGGTGGTAATTGATGTCGTCGCTGAAGCTGTAGTAGAGAGGTGTTCAGATTGTGTCGATAGCTGCTCGTACACGGCAGCCCAAAGGAGCAGACCCATGACGGCAGCAGGCAGCAGAGCCACACAGCCAGGCAAAATGGGTTCATGCTTCAGCCGCCAAAGTGGCTTGCCAGGTGTCAACTTTGTTTTAGTTCCCAATGCCTCGTTCTTCAACTTGAAGTTCTCCTCCATTTTTTTTCCAAAATAACTTTTGTTCGTTCGCCAGCCACAGTCAACATGCTTCTAGGAGGCTCAGCTGTCGTCATGTGGCTGCGCAGGCATTGCGGACCGCTGTGAACAGCATCGTACAGAGTAAAAGCTGCTGTCGCGGCGCATCTTGCCTCTTGCAGTTGGCGCGCTTGGGCAACCTCTTCAGCGACGTGGCAAAGGACTCAACCATGGAGCACGTCGACTTGGTGGAGTTGCCGATGAGCCCGGCTCAGGCCGCTGCGCGGGACATAGACCCGGACATCGAACTGCTGTCACCAGCACAGCTTGCCCGAGGGGCGCCGCCTCCGCGACATATCGAAATCGACGACCTCACTGGACTTGCAGTGATTGCTGCACAACCAGCAGCAGCGATGCCACAGCACGCCGCGGCAGCAGCGGCTGCGCAGCCCGCTTGGGTGGATCTCACAGCTGCGGGCACAGCGACACCAGCTCATCCGCCGCGCGCAAACGGGAAAGGTAGAAAGAGGCAGGCAACGGTGCAGATTGATGATGATGATGATATCCATGTCATGCAGGCGGGCGGCGGCTTCAAGGGTGCTGTTGCTGCTCCTGCAGCGGCTGCTGTCACATTTGGAGGCGGCGCTGCGGCTGCGGCATCCGTGAATTTATGCGATGACGAGGATGACATAGGGGGCGGCAGCGCAGCGGTGGCTGGCCGAAAGCGGAATAGAGACACCGCTTACGCATCTTCTATGGCCCAGGTAAAGAAAAATCTGTGGCATAATTGCCTCGTACCATCCACATGGCTCTGCATCGCCCGATGGTCTCAGCACACTGCTGGACTGTCGGTTAGTGAATGAAATACCTTGGGTGCCAAGTGGTTGGTTGCCGGTGTTTTGCAGCCGCGATTACGGTGTAGACTCAACAATACAGCAGCACGTGGTCGCACACATTCGTAGCCCGTGCCTGCCTTACCCATCGCGCCTGTCTAAGATTACGGTACTGGTAGATGTAACTTTGCCTCGGTGCTTTACCTGCGGTGGTTCATGGCAGCAGCTGGCGATGTTTGGCGGCTCTGCAGGTGCTGTCCTCAGCTGCTGGTGCGCGCGCGGACAGCAATATGTTCTCCTTACCAGCTCACGGGATGCCGTTAGCAAATTGGCTTTCAAAAGGCGGTTGCTTGATGCACCTCACACTTGAAGTTGTCAAGATGTGCAGCTAGGCACGCCTGCTCACACGTGTACTGATGCTGACATCTATGGCACAGGCCAGGGAAGCGTTCTCAGGTCGAAGGAGACGTTTGCACAGCATGCCGCATGCGCGAACGATACAGCAGGCACCCACCGGTATGCCGCAACGTTCAAATCAGCCTCACTTCAGCGGCACGCGTGCATTAGTAACAAGCGCCTCTGCTGTTGCAGGTGCTGGAGATGTTTCCAGACTGCTCCATGCAGTACATACGCGACAAGTTGGAGGCAGGCATGGCAGTGGAGCAGCTGTCGGAGCACCTGCTGGAGACAAAGTACCCCAAGGAGGCGGCGGGGGGGGGGGAGAAGCCCGCAGCGTCAACTTCAGCTTCAAGTCCGGAGGACGAGTTTGTGAAGTTGTTTGAGGATGAGAAGGGGACCAACTGGCGGCCCGCGCCGGATTACTGCGTGCACGCGCTGGGCATGCTGGGGATCGAGTTCCGGCGGCTGAACATGCAAAGGTCAGTGCGATGAGAGGGGGGGGGGGGGGGGGCAATGTGCTTCAGCGTGGCAGTGCGCATACGCTTTGGTCGAAGGCCCAGAGTGTGTCTGGGGCACGCAGAATGCACAGGTTTGTCCAGCGTCAACTTCAACTCATCAACTTCCTCTCTGAGCGCGCAACGCTGGGCAAGTTTGCGGGTGTAGTAGCTAGTCAACAGCACTGCCTGGCTGTATCGTCTGGTGTGAAGTGGGGGCATGGGTTGAGGTGATCATCAAGTCAACTTTGTCCTCACCTATGCACCTCATCAGCAAGCAGTGCGTACTTGAAGTTGCACACTTGAACTGCCGTGATCCCCTCAATTGCTATTTCATACCGAAAAGCTCAAAATGGCCAACCGTCTGCGAGGCACCTAGATCATGTGCACCGCGTTATGCACATTGAGAGACACGGCAACGCCACGTGCAGATGGTTTGTCACCCTTAGTATTGCGTTCAGGAAATGTCAGAGCCGTTCAGTGTGTCAAGCATCAGTTTTTGGTTCGTGTGTGACTGCAACCGTGCGCCGTGCTGACACTGCATACTCACCTGCACGTGACTGTCTGTGCATGCCTGCAATGGCAGCCTGAGGCGCGTGTTCAGGGAGCATAACTTCCGCTACAGCAAGACGTGGGACTTCATCAACGAGGCTTTTGCGCAGGGCGCAGAGGTGGGTTCATTGCTCAGTTCATCCTTCATTGTGTACTGGCTATGTACACTTGCTGTAGAACGGGTGCCATTGCCCGACACTCTCACAGAAGGCATGGCAGTGAGTTCATTGGCATTGTATGGGCTGGATTTACAGGGTTGTAGGTAATGTACCTCCAAGATGCGCACACTGGGCAATGAACTGGCCGTCTTCTTGGAAAATCAATGCCTGATGTGACAGAAGAAGATCATTTGTGTGCTGGCAGCTTGTTTCACCATGACTGATCAACTTATCATCAGTCAAATCTGGGCTGTTTGGCTACAGAGGTTGCTGCAACACTCTGCGATCACCACAGTCATGTTCCAGCATTTGACATGCTGAAGTCACATGTTTTGAAGTGCCCACATTATGTGAAGGACACTTGAAGTTGATGTTTTTATCACCATGACCTCTTTTAACGCAAATGCGTTGGTCACCGCAGGCCTACAAGGCGAAGAATCTGATACTGCTACAGAGCCAGCGCCCTGCAAAAAGCATGGTGGCCATGTGCCCACTGCTAGCCAGCGAACTGGAGTGGCACAAGCGCAGGAGGGCTTCGCTGCAGTGCGAGAGCGACGAGGCGATGGCGCGCAAACTCAACGAGGTGCGCTGCTGAACTTCAACTAAAACTTCAACTACTTGAAGAAGTACATGCGGATAGGGGTACTGTAGGTGAGTGGGGTCAGCTACAGTAAAGTGGCGCAGTGCAAGAGCGACGAGGCCATGGCGCGCAAACTCAACGACGTGTGCTGCAACTTCAACTACCACTTCAACTACAATGAAGTACAGTAGGATGAGGGGGTGGTGGGTGGGGTCAGCTTGAGTGGCACAAGCACAGAGGGGCATTATTACAGTGCGAGAGCGACGAGGCCATGGCGCATAAATTCAACGAGGTGCGCTGCGCAACTTCAACTACTTCAAGACGTACATTAGCTTAAAGAGTAGAGTAGGTGAGTGGGGTTAGCTGGAGACTGGCAGGGGGCATGATTAGAGTACGAAAGCGACGAGGCAACGGCTCGTAAACGCAACAAGGTGCGCTGACAAACTAGAAGTACAACTTGAGGTAATAGGGTTAAGGTCGGATGGGGTGGATAAGTAGGGTTAGGGCTATGGACTGCTAAATGCGCACCCTTGTGTGCCTCGGGCAGGTGTGCTGCCAAAGAAGTTTTAGGTGTGGTTGCGGCCGGGGACTTCGGCAAATCTATGTCTGGACTCATGCTTCAAGTGTTGTTGTGACAAAGTTTAAGATGAATATGCAGCAACGTGCGCAGCCGCGGTAGTGCCTTACGGTCGCTTATTGCCGCACTGTCTTGCTCTGCATCAGAACGGCATCAGATGGCATGGCGTTGACAGATTCTAATTTTCGTAGCACAAGCCGCATCTTCAACTTTCTGGGCACGTTCGTGCGCAGAGGCAAAAAAAAAAAAGCGTGTACGAATGCGGGTGCTGCTGCTGCATTTGAACAAGTACCTGCACTTGGTGCGCCCTAACACTTCAACTCTGGGCGCGCGCGAGTACTTGTGCCAAATCTTCTCAACTCTGATCGTCCATCTGTGCCGACAGGAGGAAGCCGAGGCGGCGGGGTGCATGTATGAGTGCGGGTGCTGCTGCTCTGAGGCGCCATTTGAGGAGATGATCTCGTGCGCCGAGGGGCACATGTTCTGCGCCAACTGCCTCAAGCGCTTTGTTGAGGTGCGTGCCGCCATGAAAACCTCAAGTTGAAGTATGCTCTTGAAGTGCTGGTGCTGGTGACCACATGTGGTGATTGTGGTCGCCGTGGGCCTACTGGGTGCGCTGGCCTCAGCAATTGCTCCAACTTCATGTTGAAGTTGAGAATGCATTGTCGCCTCTGCAGGCATGATGATGAGCAGCAATCATGTGCACCTGCTTTGCTACTGTGCCTCAGCGCTGTCTGTGTACAGTACTTGCAACTTACGCTTGCTTTGCTTTGCAAGAAATTGTTTGATTGAGTGCAGTAGAACTTTGATGCACTGCAGAACGTTTGCCTTGAAGCTGCTGCCTGAAGTTACAAACGTCAATCCAGTTGCTATACGGTATCACCTTAGGGTTAGGGTTAGGGTTAGGGTTAGGGTAGGCTTGGTGTACCACCGGTACATATGTGTGTGTGTGTGTGTCCTGTACTTTGAAGCACTCCTCTTTTTGACGTCCATGATTACCTCTCCACTATGTTGCAACGGGCTGCTCGTATACCCTCACAAAACAATCACCATTGCTCCTTTGTGCAAGACTGCTTGTGCGGCGTGTAAGATAGGAAGTACCTACCTCAAACATCTGATTTGTGTACATGCCGTATGATTCGCTGCTTATTCACCAGCACCAACCAAATTGTGTCCACTGCCTTCGACGCAGGAGCGCTTGTACGGTCTGGGCAGGGCAGAGCTATCCTGCATGGACAGCAGCGGCTGCAAGGCGCAGTTCCCCGATGAATTCCTACAGCGAGCGCTGCCGGAAGCTGTCTACACCAAGTTCCAACAGAAGGTTCCGAACTTCATACTTGCCTGAATCAACTCTTCAATAACTTGTGGGCAGGCTCTGGGCGTGTGTTTTTGGTAACCTCACCGCTGACAGCAGCGGCTGCAAGGCGCAGTTCCCCCCTTGAGTTCTTGAAGCGAGCACTGCCAGAAGCTGCCTACACCAAGTTTTAGCAGAAGGTGTGTGGTACTTCATACTTGAAGTCACTCTTCAATTTCCGTGGGCAGGCTCTCGGTTGTGTCTGGTAACCTCGCCTCTGTTGCAAGCGCTGTGAGTTTTCCCTCCCCCTAACCCTAACCCTCCCCCTAACCCTAACCCTACCCCTAACCCCTCTCGCGCCCGCGAGTGGCTGCAGCAACGGTGCATGCATGCTGTACTATGCCAGCACGTGATGTCACACATTTTGCCCGTCGATGCCCTGTCGTCAGTCCTTTTAAAAGCCAGCGCACACCGCGCCAATACTTGTGCCTGCAGGCGGCGGCCACTGCGCCGTCGGCGGCGCTGCCTATGATAGCTGTAGAAAATTGAACAGTGCAAAGTACAGCAATACATACATTGAAGCTGTGTCAAACCCCGCGATCATCATCATCGCTGCGCATGCAGGCGGCGTCGGCGGCGGCGGTGTGCGGCGACGCGCTCTTTTCCTGCACAAATGACAGCAGCAGCGGCACGAATAATGGCAGCAGATTTGAATAGTGCAAAGTACAGCGAAGCATACATCGTAAGCTCTCTCAAATCCCGTCACCATCGCTGCGCACGCAGGCGGCGTCGGCGGCTGCGGCGGCGGTGTGCGGCGACGCGCTCTTCGCCTGCCCCAAGTGCGGCACGCAGGCGGAGGTGCCCGCTGGCGTCAAGGTCTTTGCGTGCCCGCAGGCGGGGTGCGGCGTGCAGACGTGCGTGGAGTGCGGCGAGGAGGCACACGTGCCATTTAAGTGCAGCGAGGTGGAGAGCAAGAAGCAGACGGGCGGGCGCCTGTCGGTGGAGGAGGCCATGACGGAGGCCAAGATACGTACCTGCCCCAAGGTGAGCGGAGCGCTGCCGTTGTGGTTGAAGTTGACGTGCCTGTCGGTGGAGGAGGCCAGGCAAAGATACGTATCTGCCGCAAGGTGAGCGCTGCCATGCTTAAAGTTGACGCGTCTGTCGGTGGAGCTGCCCCAAGGCGAGGAGCGCTGCTGCAGTATTGAAAGTTGAAGTGCCTGTCGGCAGGAGGCAATGACCAAGGTCAAGAATGTGTGCCCTTCCTCAAGCTGAGAGGTGCTGCTGCAGTGCTTGAAGTTGATATTCCTTCATGTGCAGGAGGCCATGACAAGGCCAAAACACGTGTCCTTCTTCAAGGTGACAAAGGCGCAGCTGCACCTCTTGGAGTTGAAGTGCCTGCCGGTGCATGACGAAGGCCGAAAAACATGTGCCCCTTCTTCAAGTTGAAGTACTTGAGGTACAAGATGCAGCTCGTACGCTGCACGAGCTGCACCCCCCTGGTCTGTTTCAGCCCTCTACTTCTTATCAGTGCACGTAGCGATCTGCTGCGGAGGACGCTGCTACTAGAATCATGTTGCTGACTTTGCAGTTTGCAACCCTACCAGCCCAAGGACCGTTTCGTCAAGCACGACCGGGCGCAACAACATGATGTGCGCCTGCGTGCGGTGTGCGCACATCACAGGTCACGCCTTGTAACCGCCCTGCTTTTGTGCCGGTGCAAAGCGCGATTCGCCGGACAGGACAGTTGCAGCAAAATGATCTGCTCATGGAGCAGGCGCTCACATTGGGGTTTTCGCTCCTTGAGACGCTCTGTTGTGCGCCAGTGCAAGGCGCAATGTGCTAAGCAGGACGGCGGTAACGCAATGATTTTCGTGTGCAGTTCACGCTCATATTGTCAGTTTCGCTTCTTGCCACCGCAGCTCAAGGTTGATGTTCGTCGGTTTCGCTCCCTGTAGCCGCTCCGACGTGCGCCAGTGCAAGGCGCGGTTCGTCAAGCAGGACGGCTGCAACAAGATGACAATAACGGTCTGCGCCTGCGGATGCGCTCGTATAACACTTCATAAATGTTTCTCATATTATCGGTTTTGCTCCTTGCAACTGCCTGCCACCGCAGTGCAAGGCGCGCTTTGTCAAGCAGGACGGCTGCAACAAGATGACGTGCGCCTGCGGCACGCTCATCTGCTACATCTGCCGCGCTCTGATCAAGGGATACGACCACTTCTGCCGACAACCGCACTGCGATCACAAGGCGTGCAAGAAGTGCGCACTGTTCACGGATAGCGCCATGGATGATGTGCAGGTGCGTGAATGGGAAGTTTGCCATCATTCATCGATTGTTCATGAATGACTCATGCAAAGATGTTTTGAGAAGCCGCGATGCGGCCACAAGGCGTGCTAGAAGTGCGCGCTGCTCACGGACAGCGCCATGGATGACGTGCAGGTGCGCAGTTTGGGTATTTCAATCATTCATGATTTGTTCATGAATGATTCATGCAAGAAAGTTCCGAGAGCCGCACTGTTCACGGACAGCAGCATGGATGACGTGCAGGTGCGCGAATGGGGACTGGACGGAAATTAATCATTCATGGATTGTTGATGAATCTTCCATGCGAAAATGTTCGGAGAGCCGCATCGCGAACACAAAGCACATACAAAGCGCGCGCCGTTTATGGACATGGGTGCGTGGATGGAGATGAACCATTCATGATTTGTTCATGAGTCTTTCATGCAGAAATGTTCCGAGAGACGCACGATGGCCACGAGAGTAGTCACTCATGGATTGTTGGTGAATTGGTCGAGCAGCGACGTTCTGCCGCTATGCGTGCAAGAAGTGCGCGCTGTTCACAGTCAGCGCCATGGATGACGTGCAGCTGCGCAGTTGGGGTTGATGATGCATCGATTGTACATGCATTGTGCGAGCACAGGCGTGCAAGATGGGCGCGCTGGTGACAGACAGCGCCACGGTCGATTTGCGTATGGGGATGAAACGATAATTGATAGCTCGTGCTAAACAACCTGGAGCCTCCATGTCGCCGCATGAATTGGTTCAAAAACCGCTCATCACCTTCTGCACTACGCGCATTCAAGAGCGCTGTCACTAGCTGCTGAACCTCTGTGTTGGGCTGCCGGCTGGAGCTGGCCTACCGAACACGTGAGACCTGTCCATACTGAACACCCATGCCTCGAACGCTGAAAGCTTGCACACAGAAGTCTTTTTTTGCCTACTGTGGTTATGGATGGTGGCACTGTTTGACTCGTGGCCAATGACTGCAGCAGCGGTGACCACGGTCATTGGTGGAAGGCACTTGCGGCTAACCATCCCTTGTCACCTAGAGCTCAACGATCTTTTGATTCGTTTTTCGTCAATTAATCCAATTGATTCAAAAAGCCGCATTCTCTCTCCAAGCATCATCGTGAACTGTCCTTGACTCAATGTGCTGGCAGCTGCACTGCTATGTACAAACCTCAAGGCATGCACAAGTGCGCTGTCAGCATAATGGGCGATGGGCAGGAGTGTGCATGGGGGCATCATCAACATCGTTCATGAATCATTCATGAATGTGAAGTGGTATCACAGGCGCTGGCATGCACACCCAACTGCAATTGTGGAGCTTCATGATTCTTTGTGGCGCTCACTTCATGCAAATGGTCACGTGTCCTTCAGTTCAAGTCAAATGGGCGAAATTTGGCCGCAGAGACTCTGAAATTTCTGCTTGAGGGTTAACAAAAACGCTCACGTATCTGTGCCATTGACGATAGCATCACAGTAAGTTCTGACAGTGTGTCAGTGCCTTTCATTACTTTGATTTCACAGCAAGCAATGTGCCCCATCTCGCCTCTGTCTTGGGTCCATGTCGTCTGCCAGGCGATGAAGGAGGCCGGCCTGCAGGCGCTGAACAACGTGGCCCAAGAAGGAGTTGAGGTACGTCAACTTTTAACTTCATGGAAACTTCAACCTCATGTATAAGCTCCATCTATACTTCCTCCGTATAACCTCCAACTTCACATACTCTGGAGCTGGTGTTGTTGTTTTCTGCAACAGCTGTTTCATGGGGCTCCTCACCATGATTGTCATATCACCGCCACTGCTCGCTTTGAGGACTGCACGACTGCTCTCAGCACCTGTGTGCATGGCATCTGACACGTGCTGCACACTGTTGTTTTCATGAATGCACAACACATACGAGCAGCAGCAGCAGCGGCAGCAGTATCTCGAACAAACACCAGCGTCTTCACTCACTGCTTGTTTTCTGTGAGTGCATGTTGCTTGGTGACCATTCACGAACCGTTTGCATGGCACCAAACAGCTACTACTTGGTAGGTGGCTATAAGCTGTAGTGCCTGTGCTTTGTCTGCCCCCTTCAAGCCATCTAGATTGAACGTAAACAGTTGGTCTGGCACACAATGACATACCATCAACAGCACGGTTTTACCGCACTGAATCGTCTCCCGCTGTGCTGTCTGCCCCCTGCCCCCCACACGCAGTTGGCGGAGAAAGTGGATGTGAACAAGTTGCTGGACACAGCATGCCCCGACCCGCGTATGATGCACCACGCAATGCCGCACATTGCCGCGCAGGCGCAGCTGCACAGGCTGCAGATGATACGGCAGCACGCGGCAAATGTGAGTTCGCACACAACTTCAACTTGAAGTTTTGAATGCTTTTAATCACAAAGGTGCTTGGAGTCAGAATTAAAGTCGTATATGTGCCACATCTTATGTGGTCTTTCTTAGTGCGTCAGACGTGTATGAGCCATGCGCATCTGATCTTCGACACTGTTGTCACACTTCACCCTTAAGTGTTGAACCTCAATACTGTTGTCGCACCTCAACGCGCGGCCTCAGCGCAGACAAATGCGCAGATGCTTCACATGCAGAAGCATCAGGCCTGAAACATTTGCAACGTGCAGCTGCAGCTCTTGCAGGCATGTAGTGCTAACTGAGGCTCTGTAGAAGTAGTAGTTGAAGATGTGTGTGCCCATGAAGTATAGGTTCAACAGTGTGTTACTGGGGCCCCGCTGCAAGTGTCAACACCAGTTGCATCCAGCAAGAGCGCCGTGTTTTGTGCGGCTTGCCATCTTCATACAACAGTTGAAGGATGCAGACGTGTTGTGCACCAGTTCCATGCGTGCATTCACTTTTGTACTGTGTGATGTTGCGTATGGCGCATTCATGTTTTCTACCTGCATGACTGTGCATTCAAATTTCAATTCCCGCCTACCCCCGAGGCGAACTTCAATATGAAGCACACGTACACACCTGTGCTCAGGGCTTGCTCAAGAGACACAAGTGGGAGCGTCCATCTGCCTTGCCTGCACTTCAAGTTGATGAATCAACCGAAAGTGGAAGCGTCACCCGCCTTGCCTGCACTTGATGAATAAACCAAAACACTTCTGCGCGGAACAGGTTGAGTGTGGTGTTATGCTGCCTGCACCTTGTAGTTGCTCATGCTCAGAAGCGTCGTCTCTCCACATCCCGCTGTGTTGGAATTTAATGCCCTCAACTTGAGTGTACGCCTCACTCTCGTGTGTACTTCTTGTGCGTGTGCGCATCTTCCTCAGCAGCAGCAGATGCGGCAGCGCCAGGGCGACGCGCGCGCCGCGGCACAGGCGCGCGCGCAGCAGTACTTTGCGCGCGCCGAGCAGCAGGCACACCTGCGGCAGCTGCAGGCGCGACAGCACCTACAGCACATGCAGCAGATGCGCGCAGCAGGGCCCATGATCGTGCCGCCGCTGCCGCAGGCAATGCAAGCGCCGCTGCCGCCCGCGCGACAGCGGCAGCAGCAGCAGCAGCAGCAGGCCCCAATGTGAGGGCGTTGCTGCTGCCGGTGCCGCTGCTCATTGGGAGTGGAAGTGGTGGCGGTGGTGTCGGCGACGGTGCGGCAGCACAGCATCTGCAGCAGCAGGACAGGGCTGATTTGGGGCGTTGCTGCCACCAGCAGTGGCGGCGCCGGCAGCAGCAGCGGCAGTCTTGCCTTTCGGGGTGTCGTTGCTATAGCTGGCCATCGCAGCTTGCGTTTAGACCTTGCAGGGGCAGCCAATGCACAGCAACTGGCGATGTCACTTCATGCTGCCGGTTCTGCGCGTGCCAAAGTAGCCCCTGTTGATGTGTGAATAGGCGACGGGCACCGTTACAGGCAGTTCAGGCGCTGTCACCAGCAGGGCCCGCAATTGCGGCACCGTCCCTCATGGCTACATCCGTCGCAACGGCGATGCTGCTCCTGCTCGCGTTGCCATTGCTGCCGCGGCAGCTGCTTGGCCCCTATGCTCTTCAGCAGACGCCGACGGCTGCCATGACATTGGTGCTGCGCGCATTGTTTAGTTGAGGGTCGTAGGTTGGGTGGACGACGATTTGTTGCTGGGTTGGGGGGCGCACAGCAATCACGGTGCCGCCTGACGTCAGCCCTCACCGTAGGGCACTGCGCCATTGTCCTTGCGCCTCAGACTAACAGCATCCGCTGGCTGGCAGGTTCTGCCTGGCTGGCGATCAATCATCTCGAGATACCCATAATCTTGTCAGTAGCGCAGCGGCGGTGCGAGGCATAGACCCATGTGTCTTGCAAATACAGAAAGCCTGGCAGGGGCAGGACGGGTCGTTGGTTTGCATTCAGCATGCCTGTGCATGCGCACACACCTGTGTTGGTGTGGTGATGGCAGGCATTGCGGTTGCACTTTCAAGATAAAGCCATGGCACAGTCGCCTCTCGTTTTGCAGATAGGTACTCGTGGAATACAACCATCCCATTTGTTTCATAAACCGGCAACTACATCAAGGAAGTTTATTTGCAACGCTGCGACTTGATATCACCTCAACAGTGCTCAGCAATGTAGTTTGATGTCCGCTGCATTCGCGCCGGACTGATGCCTTCGAAGCATAATGTGAGCATGCTGCAAGTGCCCTGTGGTGACGTTTTGGCGACTGCCACCACATTCAGAGACAAAAGATAAAGCGCAGCACCTGTGCAATGCTTGGAGTACACAACTGGTTGGAGCGCATTGAACGTGGCACTATCAACTTATTGAACCTGATGTACTCCCGGGCTGTGCGCCACAGCTATTGACTTTGCCATCTGTTTGACCCAGCAGTCCATCCAGTTCGAAATGATTGCAGTCATTGCTCCAGACCGTCATCTGGTCCGTCCTGACGTTGTGGGAGCACTTCTAAAGGCTGATGCGATGCTGACCATTTGTGGCATGTATAGCCTGTGCAGTGCATGATGTGTTGCCGCCTGCTAAAGGGCAAGCAAACTGCTATATAGGTATACAGATGCCGCTGATTCATGGGCAGCATGTGCTGCAAGAAAATCTGATTAATACACTGGCGGACACCCGACACCAATGTGTGCGCACAAAGTAGCATTGAACGCCTGTCAAACGGGTGCATCCAAGCAGCCTGTCGATACTAGCCTGTGCAGCTCATGGCATGAAATGGCAACCAAACAAGCAGGTCGCAACACACATCAAAGGTTCAGCAACCAGTCAAGCAGGTGACTGATAACATACATTAGCATGTGTATCACGCTGATGAGAAAACGTCGTTCGCGCATGTGACAAAATTTACGGGCGTTGCTGACGCCCGTGTGGACAACTTCCTCCACACCGTGGTGCTGATACATGGCAGTGGCGGCAAAGCACCAGCTGCTACTAGGCGGGAAAATGGCTGTTCGCGGCAAGCCCGCCAATCTGAAAATCAACTCACGGCACACAACTCACAGGACTTCTTTCGGGTCCAAATCAATCTTTTGATCGCAACCGGCGCGCACACAGCGCAACGCAGCCTGCCAAGTTCACAGACCGCACGCGCAGCGCCACGAGTCTCTGCTGACCACGAACAAGTGCAGTGTGCTTGCGCATGCTAGCAAAAGCAGCGCCGATACATACATCATCGGCACCGCAGCACAGAGCACCGGCACGCCATCGCTGATCGCTGCCACAGCTGGGCAGCCACGGTCATGCTGCCGCGACCGCCGCTGCTGCGGAGGCGGCAGCAAGATCTCGCGCAACCGTTGTTGCTGCACTTACTGCTCAATGCATTGGCGGCACAGGCTCTGATTGCTCGTGCAGCTGCACTGTTTCGAGCGGGAGCTGCTGCCCCGCCGCTGTCGTTGCGTCTGTCTGCTGCCGACAGGTGCCTCTCAGCAACGATTTTGGGGCCAGAGCTGTTGCACGCATTGCCAAGCCGCAACAGCAGCGCTACAGCGCAGCAGGACGGGATTGCCAGTACTGTGGAGCCATTGCAGTGCAACAGGTACCGCAACTAGGGTTGGGTCACAGCAGCTGCAGCCACACACAGTGCTCACTTGGTCTGTTGCGGCACCAGTTGAGTTGGCTGGCATGCTTTGCCGCCAGCTTCCTGTTTTCCACCACCTCGGTGGTAGGAAAGCGGTTTCAGCAGCTACCGCAGCAGCGGCGGCGTCAGCAGAGCAGTGTGATGCGCACCACAAAACGGCACTACCAGCTCGCCACCAGCTGACTCACTCAACAGCGCGCTTGCACGCACACGCGGCCAGGTTGCCGCAGCGACGGCAGCAGCAGCAGCAGCCGCTGCGCACTCCCCCCCCCCCCCCCTGTCATATCGGCAGCTCCTGCTGCTGCTGCTGCCGCTGCTGCCGGTGCTGTGCGTTGTGCGCCTTCGGCCACAGGTGCACGGAGCGCTGCTGCATGCGCGCTGCTGAGCGGTGCTGCCGCGACGGCGACACGCGCTCCAACGCAGGATCTGGCTGCAGGAAAGAGGGCTCTTTGAGCTCTGGCTGCAGGTACTCGTTGCCCTCCGCGGTGCGCGCGCCATCAGGGCGCTGCTGCTGCGCTGCTGCCGCCTGCTGCTGCTGCTTGTGCGCGGCGCCCGTCGCCGCCGCCTGCGAGGAGTGCGGCACGGCGCCGTGTGAAGAATGTGCTGCACTTCAAGTATTTTACCTCAAGTCTTGTACTTCAAGTGTTGCACCATTCAGGTGTACGGGGATTTGAAGGAGGCAACACTCCAACAACAGGGTGCATGGCACGGCGCTTCCTGACTTGTAAATGTCACCTACTTGACCTACTTGAAGTAAAATTACAATAACATGCTCTCCCTGGCCTGACGGCCCAGGCTGAGTACTGCGACAACAACCACACGTACACACATGTATACATACATGCAGTGTTCGAACTCACATACGTCGAGGTACTTCGAGTTGCTTCACCTACTTCAAGAAGTACCTGAAAGTATGGAAAATTTGATGTGCTCACCTTGGCCTGACGGTCCAAGTCGAGCGCTGTTGCGATTTCCACACATGTATACAATACATGCATACATGGCTCTCTCCACTGTTCAACTTGCAAGCTCTGAAGTATTCGAAGACCCTTTACCTACTCCAACAAGTACATACTTGAGAAGTTTTGAAGATTGTTGTGCTCACCTTGGCCTGACGGTCCAGGTCGAGGGCTGTTGCAATCTCCAGGGGCAGAGTCTCCGCAACGGGCTCGTAGAGTGCACGCATTTTGCCCTTGTACACGTAGGTCACTACCATCAGTATGGCCATGGCGTACACCTGTGTTGATAGGGCCATACCAGAAGAGGGGATCGATTAGGCGAGGCACATTTTTTCACACACTTCAAATGTAAGAACACATGAGCACTGCAGTACTACATGCGTGCATCACTACTGCAAAATGGCACACCTGCTGATGTGCTAGTGCTGATGCCTACTCAATCTTGATGATTCGCACTGTTGTGAAGATGATAATGCTCAAATCACCACAGTCTGGCTCCAGAATGAGGCAGCAAACAACAACATCGTGCCACTGAAGGCCCAAACTATATGATGCTACTTAAAAAGTTTGTCAATAGGCAGCAGTATGCCGTTAGGACACAGGCGCCATGCCTAGTTTGGTTGCCACAGACGTGGACAATCAAGTACTACCAATTGATGTTGTGGAGCGTTGACGCACCCATCTGCATCAGTGCTCAGCTCGTGTGCCTTCAAAAGATGCACTCATGGCAGCTGGATCACTCACTGCTGCACAGTGCAGTTGGGGCCTTGCGCAACACTCCAATGCCTGCAACACGGTGATTTGGCGCACAATGTGGTGTGCAAAACTCGACACTCTACGCTTGTGCTGCTGCCAACGATGACACAGCTCTCACGATGCTTGCAACACGGTGATGTGAAAAAAAGGGGGGAGGGGGGGGGGGCACAAACATGGCGTGTGAACCTTGACACTCTATGCTTGCGCTGCTGCAAATGCCGACACAGAAGATTGATCTGAAAAACAGTCCGCGGCGCACCTGCGCCAGACCGTTCTTCAGCAGGAACATTCCCAGCATGGTCGCCTGCGCCGTCACCAGCGCGAAAACGAAGCGCCGGAACACGAGCGGAAAGAACGCGCCTCCACTCTCAAAGTCGGGCACATAGACATAGAGCAGCTGGTGACGGTAGACCACTTGGGCGATGCCAAAGAAGAGCAGCCCCGGGACCAGGATGACGGGCGCTATGCAGGCGTAGGTCATGATGAGGGTGAGAACTAGCAGGTCCTGTGCAAATGTCTGAGGAAAGGGCAAGGGGAAGGGAGGGGGGGGGGGGGGGGGGGGGGGGTTAAGCAAGGGTGATCGTGGGGGGCAGCTTGTCAGCAGGTGCTAGTACTGTTTGATGACGCAAGTGGCAGTGACCATCACATCAAGAGATCTAGCAGCTTTGTTCATGGTACACACAGGCACGGCACAGGTAGCAGAAGCTGCCCCTGCGTAGTTCAATGGCATGAAGTTGACATGTTTGACCTCAGAAAATTGTGCATGACCGAGCAGCGTTCAACTTGAACATGTACCACACCAGAACCCTCCACCTGCCCGTAGTAGAAGCGGCCCATATGATCGTACATTCACGACTCTGTGGGCACTGTGGCAGTGCTCAGTGGCGCGCAACTGAAGTTGGCCAACTTCCACTAGTGCCTCTACAGTTCAGTACAAAAACCAGACCTCAGCCATCTTAGTAAAACCTGCCCCTCTGATCGTGCATGCGCAGGGTGCACACGACCCTGTCGACATCGCGGTTACATTGCTCACACTTGAAGTTGGAGTTGAGGAGCAAAAGAACATATTCACGTACGCACCTGCCCGTAGTAGAAGCTGCCCGGGTTGTCATACGTGCGCAGACTGCAGACGACCCTGTCAGCATTGCGCTTGGCGTTGCTCAGCGACATGAACCTGAAGTTAGAGAGGAGAAGAAGAACAGTTTCACGTACGTACCTGCCCGTAATAGAAGCTGCCCGGATTGTCGTACGTGCGCAAGCCGCACACGACCCTGTCAGCGTCGCGCTTGGCGATGCTGAGCGGCTTGAGGTTGAAGTTGAAGTTGTAAAAATCAACCATCGACATGCGTACCTGCCCGTAGTAGAAGCTGCCCGGGTTGTCGTACGTGCGCAGGCCGCACACGACCCTGTCCGCATCACGCTTGGCATTGCTGACATGAAGTTGAAGTTGAGAAAACAATCAGTTCACATACGTACACACCTGCCCATAGTAGAAGCTACCCGGGTTGTCGTACGTGCGCAAACCGCACACGACCCTATCGGCATCACGCTTGGTATTGCTGAGCGGTGTGCAGCTGCGGATCCACGCCACCAGCAGCGCCGGCACGCGTATCAGCTCTAGTGACGTAGTGGTGAGGGCGCGGATGGTCACGTAGTCGCAGAAGAAGCCCGCCACCTGCGCAGCAGAGCCAGCGGCGCGATGTATACTGCTAGTTCAAAATACACTAGTCATATTTGTCACTTCATGAGTGCTGACGGACTCACGTACTTGCAGAAGAAGCCTGCCACCTGCGCAGCAAAGGCAGCACCATGGCCATGCGACAGCACCGTGAGCACGTGTGTGCTTGCAGTCAGCGGCAGAGATGGTGGTTTAGAAGGGTGAAGTTAGGGCTTGGGTTAGCACAAGTGCGTGCACACTGAATGTTGAGAATCGGGGCAGTAGCCGGTGGTATCAGAAGTATTGAGATATGACTAGAATGTGACTTTTGAGAGCAGCAGATGATCAACACAAGGCCTCGTATTGCACTCGTATGAGGGCAAAGGCCTACACGACACCTGTGAGAGCAAGCTAGACCTACCGCAACGCATTAGCTAGGGCCTTACCCAGCAGTCTTTGAGCTTGTGACGCGTGTGACGCTACATAGGGAGAGAAGCGCTGCAGCTGTCGGAGGCAGACATTGTAAGCTCCTTGCTACTTTACTGCTGAGCTGAAATACTGCAAAGTATGGTTCGACTTAGGGTTGAGGTTAGCAGCATCTCGGGGTCAGGGGTAGGCTAGGGTAAGGTCAATTGCACGGCATACAGGTCTGCACAAGACATAGCATCACCATCCAGGTTCTGGTCAACATAGACACGTATACGTGTATACATAATAGGCTCCTGTGCAGCGTAGCAGTAGCACCGTGCCGCAAGTCATGCGTCACTGGTTCACATCCGATGATTTTGCCATCCGGCGGCGTCGTTTGAGTAGTTGTCATTGGGACACTTTCAGACTGTCACGCGACAGGTAGATTCCGTACAGCAAGCTTGGATACCATTCATCTGGGCTTTTCGCGCCCTGACCAAGAATCTTTTAAAAAATAAATAAAAAGTACACAATTCATACCTTTGGCAGCGTCTCTCCCAGTAGCGTGAAAGAGTCGCTGGGATGGTTGGCAATCTTGTTCAGGACATCAAACAGCGACCCTGCTACAGTCGTCACCAGAAACACGTTGATGATCTGGAACTGGAATAGCCTGGCAGCGATCATGGCAAGGCGAGGCAATGAAGCATTGTCAATTCATCACAGGTGGTGCCGTGAGATCATGAAGCCGATGCCTACACACTTACAGCGCGTCTGGCCTGTCTTGGCAGGAGCAATGGGCAACAGCAACGTGCAGATAGACTACTGTAGTACACGGAATGAAAGTATCTACGAACAAAACTTAGAAGTACATTGGAGTGTTCAAGTTGAGTCTAGTCAAGTCTTTTTCAGAGGCAGGACACCCCCTCAGACCGCCAGCTGCATTCAAAACTGAACCACACTGTCGCTGAAGAAGTCAATTAAGCACGGCGGCATGAGCAGCGTGATAACAAGGGCCATGTGATTCAACGCACAGCACTATACATCGGCTAAGCACATGTTCTGTGCTTCACATCAAGAAGATGCTAACAGCCAATAATAATAATATGGGGGCAAGGCGCACCTATCTAGCACCACCAGCTGTATGCGCGAGAGCGCGATGACGCCCTCGACGTTACCAAACATCTGAGACTTAAATATAGCACGTACTTCAAGTTGAAGTGCCCTCACCTGCCCAGCACCACCAGCTGTATGCGCGAGTGCGCGATGATGCCCTCGAGGTTGCCCACGACACCCAGCAGCGCGGGCAGCGTGCTCATGAGCGCCATGAGGCAGATGGGCTGCAGCAGCTCCACCGCGCTGCGGAAGACCTGCGAGCGCATGCACAGCCTGCGCAGCGGCAACGACAATGGCACAGTCGACGGACGGTGGGTAAGCGAGGTGTGAAATCATACTTCAAGTATGGAGTTGAAGTTGTGTTCCACTGCGCTGCGGAACACCTGGGAGCGCATGCATAGCCTGAACGCCGGCGCGTGCGGCAATGGCGTGATGGACGGTGCATGACGTGAGCCGCTGGCTGGCTTTGCCGTGCGCTACGCACAGAGTGACACATGCCTCAAGTACAAAGTTGAAGTTGTGCATCTACGCGCGGACAAGACCTGCGAGCGCATGCACAGCCTGCGCACCGGCGCGCGTGCGACAATGGCGATGGCGCAGTCGATGGACGGTGTGTGAGCGCGAAAGGCCTTTGTGGTAACAGTGTGAAATCATGCTTCAAGTATGGAGTTGAAGTTGTGCTCCACGGCGCTGCGGAAGACCTGCAAGCGCAAGCACAGCCTGCGCAGCGGCACGCGCGCAGCATTGGCAATGGCACAGTCGATGGAGGGTGTGTGAGCACAAAAACACTTCGCAGAACAGTGTAAGGCATTTTTCAGGTATGGAGTTGAAGTTGTGCAGCTGAGCGATGCTGGCTCGCTACACCACGCATGTACGCACAGCTTGAATCATGAAAGTACGATAATGCCCTCAACTTCAAGTGTGTGTATGGGCGCATGCGGAAGGGCGCAACTGAGGACGCATGAGCACGCGGGTTTAGGGTTAGGGTTAGCCTAACCCCACACGGCACATGTGCGCAAAGCTGCAGGTCACACAAATGCCCTCTTAAGGTGTGCACGCATAAGCACTTTGAGGTATATGTACTTGGGAAGGATGCTGCGGTGTGCAGGTGGCTGGCAGCAGCTCCGCATACGAGCCTAACCCTAACCCTAACCCTAAGCACAGGCCAGATGCACCCAAAGTGCAAAAAATGCCCGTGTTTGGTGATGTGGGCACAGCATGACTGCACTCATGAGCATTGTCGTACAGTAGGTGGTATGCAAGCAACATACTGCATGTACGGTGGTGCACCATGTCACTACATACCCATTGCTGCGCACAGTGACACACTTGCCACTGGGTTCAGGCAAACATGATACGAGCACCATTGGAAGGTTATGCATGCTTACCTGATGTCAGCAAACTATTCCTGACTCGAAGTCTGAGCACTAGAGTGATCTTATCATACAGTTACAACCGCGTCATTGCTGTTTGAAGAATTCATGCATGTACTTCACCTGTAGAGTCAACAGCATTAAAAACGCGACTGTGACGGTGATAATGTAACTTGTGCGCATTTCACAGAAAAAAGGCATTCTTCTTTTCTTTTTTTCCCCCTTGCGCAAAGGAACTGCCAAGTTTGTGTACTTGGTAGACAGTAGTGTTCGGGTAGGTGTGAAGAGCTCACCCCTCCATAAGCTTTGAGCGCTGCGTGATCTGATCCGCGCTGATGGCGTAGCTCATGAGCGTCACAATCACCGGGAAGAACACCATGAGCGCAGCCAGCACCACCTCCACCAATAGCCACCTGAAGGCAAACCATGTATGCGCATGATTTGTGAGTATTAGCGCGAGGCAATACATACATACAACTTGAGGGCAGCGAGCACCACCTCCACCAGCAGCCACCTGAAGGCAAACAATGTATGCGAATGTACTAGAATATTAGTATCAGGGTACCGCAATACATACATAAACAACAGCAGCCACATGAAGACAATTCAGCGTATAGGCATTAAACAACAAGCAATGGTGGTGCAGACATGTATGACGCAGCCGTATACAACAGTATGGGAGGGCAGCGACCAGTACCTCTGCCAGCAGCCACCTCAGGGTGATTGACGCATGCCCAGCAAGCAATTATTTATTAGGCCATACACAACAGTCACAATCAGTACCGTAGGCAACCGTGCGATACACTGCAAAGAAATAAAATACTTTGAAGTACTGGTGTTTGCGCATTGAGATCGTTGTCTGGCAAGGACAGAGGCTCAAAGTTCATCTATGAATGCGCAACAGCGGTGCGCATGTAAGCATGACAATGACCACGAGCCAATGCAGGCCAACTCAGCTAGGTACAAGCGTTAGAAGGCAACAATAGGTTTGACAGCCATGTGTCATATCCCCCCCCCCCCCCTTTTCAAAAATTGCGGGCCAGTATCCATGGAGCAGGTACTAGCTAGCACTCCACCATGCTCATACTCAACAGCACGTTGTTGGGATTTGGCGTAACCGCTGGCTCAAAACTCCATTTGACATCAAAGATGGGTAGATAGCTCTGACCTGATCGTGTGCATGCGCCTGCCGGCGATGATGTTGGGCCAGCACACGGATTTTGTTAATGAAGTTGGAGATGGGTAGGTTGGTTCGCCTGGTGGTGTGCCTAATGCCGGCTGACAAAAGTCTGGCCACGACACCACAGAATACGGATGTTTGAGGTATCAGGTGGGCCCACCTGATGGTGTGTATTCGGCGGTTAATGATGATGTTTGGCCAGCACACATTGCACGAGTGTTTATAACTGGGCCATTAGACAATATTTCATACTTGAAATATAGGTTGCATATGGATATATATGTAACAAGTAGAGCAGGCTCACCTGATGGTGTGCGTTCGGCGGCTGACAATGATATTTGGCCAGCATACGGACATCAAATGTGAAGATAACAACGGGTGAATAGGCTCACCTGATGGTGTGCGTGCGGCGACTGACGATGATGTTTGGCCAGCACACGTCACGCGGCTCTGGTGCTGGGACAGCGTCCATGCGCCCCGGCTTGCTGCAGTGCAGCACCTGGGCAACGACAAGAAAATAACGCGACACGAGCTTAGATGATGCCTGAAAGTTGCCTCGAAACAATGTCCACCTCGAAATACCTATGAAGGATACTGGCAATGCAGCAGCTGCGCAGCGCCCACAAGAATGTGACACGAGGCGAGATGACGCATGAAAAGTTACACACCTTAGACCACATCATGTCGCGACATGGTCGTCCACACGACATGAAGTCTGACAGGCATGTCACGACATGGTCGTCCATAACGACAGGGTTCTCAGATGAAGCAGTCGACATATGTTGCCTGAACGACATGAAGCATGGCAGGCATGTCACGACATAGTCGTCTAGACGACATTAATCCTGTCAGCAGCAGTCGACGTTGTCGCGACCACAACGACATGCAACGACATAGTTGAAGCTAAGAAGTTAAAGAAGTTGAAGTACGATAATGACCGTTATTGCAGCTACATATTGCCTGCCACGACGGCTGCAAAAGTGGTTTATGCTATGCCAGCCTCACACCATTCTCCTCTGCAAAACAGCCATGTCCAACTAGTTCGTCAGCGAATTTCTCACTTGCCGCGACCTTCAGCTGCTGAATTTGGTTTTGAACGCTCTGCTGCAAGACGTTTTGGTTGTTGGGGCCTGCATTCATTGCAAGGCACATTCGGGGTGTATCGCTGCACCACCAGCACTACCAGCTCGGGTCCTGACGACGTTGTTTGTGATGGCGAAGACCTTTTGGTTCAACTAATGAATACACCGAGGAGGGCTTCTACGGCCTCGAGGTACAGCTTGTGAAATGAGAGCCTGCGCCAGTGTCCGCCGCTTTAACGAGAATCTCTGACTACGGCAGCGTCACCGCAGAATCGATATTGTGTGCACTGCTGTGCACACACGACATGTTTACGACATGCGCGACATGACACGACATGAAGTGCAGCAACCTTGCGTCGACATGGTCGTGTAGGACGACATGAAGTCAGCAAGCCGTGCGCAACACCGTCGTCTGAGACGACATGGGCCTAGCAAACGGTACGCGACACCGTCGCGACATGACTTCTGGCTGCACCGTCGCGACATGTCGTCGCGACTATGTCGTGAAAGCATCATGTCGTCTAAGGTGTGAAAAGTTACGTTTGGTTAGAGTAACAGTCACTGTTGCACCTGCATGGTCATGGTGGCGGCAGCAAACGTCTTGAGAGTGACGAAAGCCCGCCTCGCCATTGCATTTGCATCCGTTAAAAATGAATAAACTGTAACAACCGCACATACATGGCTGTGGTGGCAGCGGCAAAGGTCTTGAGTGTGACAAAAGCCCTTTGCATCTACAGTTCCATCAGGTGGAGTTGAAGTAATTGTGATAATCGCACCTGCATGGCTGTGGTGGCAGCGGCAAATGTCTTGAACGTGACAAACGCCCGGCTGGCCATGGTCCTGTCGTCGTAGCCGCTCTTGCGCAGCAGCGGCAGCCTCTCCGTTGCCTCCGCCGCCGCCGTCGCCGCCGCTGCTGCCGCCGCAGCGTGCGCTCCCCACTGGTCCGTCCCCTCCGCCTGGCGGCACATAGCGCGAGACGAACGCCAAAATGAGCAAACTTGTGTCGGTTTGAAGTACGAGTCTACTTGAGGCACATGGCGGGATCTCTGTGGAGGTGTTGACTGGAATTTGACTTGGCCACAGGCAATGAGCTCGTTGCCCAAGCGGCCGCAGGTGTTGCTGCTGCGACTGCTGCTGACGCCGCTGCTGCTGCTGCTACTGCTGCCTCTGCAGCCGCAACCGCTGCTGCCGCCACTGCTACTGCTGCAAGCTGCCGCTGCCGCTGCTGCTTCTGCTTCTGCTGCTGCTGCAGCGGCGGCGGCGGCGGCCGCTGCTGCACCGTGCTCTGCACGTGCAGTGCTATGCGAGCAGCGATCCGCAATGTGCTGCCCACAGTGTCTGCAGTGACTTTCAGTGTGCCCAGTGGGCTCTCACTTGGCAGTAGATAATGCGCCTGACATAGCACTTGAGCCGTTGCCGCTGCTGTTGCCGCCGTCGCATGCCGCATGTTGCGTGCAGTCACCAGTGCTCAACAAGCACTCTGTGCTGCCGGCACCCACTGCAACAGCCCTTGGTTTCTTCGTTGCAGGCGCGCTCCACAGGGGCTACTAACAGGTGAACATGGTGCATCGGCTGCTGCGCAACCTAGGAACACCAGCTAGCCAGCAACGCCAGCAGTAGCTTCTGCGCATGTCAGCAGTGACAGCTGCCGCAGCAGCGGCAGTAGCAGCTGCAGCGGTGGCGGTGGCGGCGGCAGCAGCCACAACGGAGCCCACACTTTGCACAACCGGGCATTCCCATGATGCTGTGCAAAACCCAGACACACGCATGTGGCTGCCACGTATCTGAACCATCATTGTTCAACGACATCAGCAGGCCAAAAACAACGCGTCTTGCTAACCACAAACTTCCGTACCTCGCTGCTGATGGAGCGTCGCCTGTTGTTCCAGATGGGGCCCCTCTGAACTGCGCCCCACATCTCTGTGAGCGGCGTGACGTCGGATAGGTCAAAAGAGCCGCGCAGCGCTGGCGGTCTGATGGTGCCGTTGCCCCCATTGAGAGAGTGATTGCTCCCTGATCCCTCTTCCGAGAACTGCAGGAGTTGGGGGGGTGCAGGGGGGGGGTAAGGGCGGGCCTTCAGCACACGAATGTTTGTGAACAGAGGCTGACAGGTAAGCAGTTGGGGGGGTGAAGGGGGACAGGGGGTGCAGGGGGTCAGCATACAAACATTTGGTCATAGGTAATGCCTGCGCTCTCCTTCTTATGACTGCAGCAATTAAGAGGAACATGGGAGGGTATGGTATGTATGTATAGTAGCGCGCGGTTGTTAGTGCACAAACGTTTGCGATGAATGTTGCACTGAGTCACGACGCGATCGCTGGGGTGGTGTACAGGGCTGAAGGCACAATATGAGACTTGGAACTCATGGGTCGAGCTGCAAGAGTCTCTGCTGTAAACTTGTAAAACGTGTTGATGTGATGCTACGTCGACAGCCTTCCATGGGATGTAGAACAAGCTGAAAATATATATTGGTTGTGTGCTCCCTATCGCCAGCAACTTCAACTTTAACTGCTTCTTGTCTATCAAGTCATACACACAGCAGGCTACCGAGACTGAAGAAATGACTCAGCGGTGTGCTGCACAACTCTTGCTTGGTGTTGTGGTTGTCGCTGGTCTGAAAACCCCATGCCTCCTGTCACCTAGCACAGCGACTCAACAAGTTCAACAACTTCAACAACTGCCCCTTCGCAGCTGTGGTCATATTCGATGCACATTCTTGCAGATGTGGGTACGCATTCATGGAGCCCTTGTGGCACAGCTCAGCACAGAGCACTGCTGCACACCCCTCTGGGTGGGCCCGCTGCTGTTTTCAGCATGAGTGGGAACGCTTTTACGTCTGTCGCGTACTCCTGCAGGCTCCCGTCAACGGCACAGTGTCCAGATGTCTACCTCGCATGGTTGCGGCCGGCTTGATGGCGTTTCTGTGGCGGTTTCGCAGCATGAGTGCAGATGCTCTCACATCTGCCACGTCTGTCGCGTTCTGCTGCAGGCTCAACTCAATGGCACCGTGCATGGATTCGCAGGGGTGTACTCTGTCTAGCGTGGGTGCAGCCACATTCATAGCGCTTGCGGTGCGGTTTTGCCGCACAGGTGAAGATGCTCTTGCGTACCTCACCCGCATACTGCTGCACGCCTCTCTCAATGGCCCCGAGCCGAAGTCATGTTCTGCAGCACGAGTGGAGCTCTTGCGTACCCCTTCAGCATAGGTACTGCTGCACGTCTCTCTCAATAGCACTGTGCACGGATCCCAAAGGTATACCTGGTATGGCATGGGTGCGGTCACATCCAAAGCGCTTGCGGTGCGGTTTTGCCGCATGGTTGAAGATGCTCTTGCATACCTCGTTTTCTGCATCCTGCTGCACGCCTCTCTCAATAGGCCGCGCGTCGAATTCGTATATTGCAGCACGAATGGAGATGCTCTTGCCTACCTCTTCTGCATAATCTCTCTACAGGCCCCAAGCCGCATTCATATTTTGCAGCACGATTGGAGCTGCTCTTGCATACCTCTTCTGCATACTGCTGCACGCCCCTCTCAATAGGCCCTGCGCTGACTTCATGTCTTACAAAACCAGGTGAGATTCTATTGTGTACCTCTTCTGCATACTGCTGCACACCTCTCTCACAGGTCCGCGCCGCATTCGTATATTGCAGCACAAGTGGAGCTTGATAGGCCCCGCACCAGATTTTATATATTGCAGAACGAGTGGAGCTGCTCCTGCGTACCTCTTCTGCGTACTGCTGCACGCCCCTCTCAATGGGCCCCGCGCCGAATTCGTCCAGCAGCAGCCCCCTCGCCCCCATGTCTATGTGCTCCAAACTCATCTCGCGCATCAGCGTCGGTGGCGTGTGCTTCTTCTTGCCATTGGCAGCGCCGCCGCCCGCGCCATTGCTGTTGACCGCTGCCGCTCCCGTGCGCGTGTACATGGGCTTCAGCAGCATCTGCAGGCACACGAGTTCAACTTTAACTTCAACAATTTCAAGACAACTTCAATATTTGACTTCAATGGTGAGTTGACCACCGCCGCCACTTGCACGTGTACATGGGCTTCAGCAGCATCTGCGGGTACACAAGTTCAACTTCAACTTCAATGTTCAACTTCAATGGTAAGTCAAGGCCGCCGCTCCCGTGCGCGTGTACATGGGCTTCAGCAGCACCTGTGCGAGGTAAGCGCATGAGTTCAACTTGAACTTGGTTGTTTGACTTCAATGGTAAGTTGGCCACCGCTGCCGCTCCCATGCGCGTGTACATGGTCTTCAGCAGCGTCTGCGCGAGGTGGGCACACAAATTCCAACTTCAACTCAATGCTGACATTGGCCCGATGCGAGTGTACATACGCTTCAGCAGCATTGCCGGGCATGATGGCACATTCAACTTCAACACTTTTAAGTACAGGATCTTGCGGAAGTGCTCACTCAGTGCTTGCAACAAAAATGGCATATCGTACTTCATAACAGCGGTGCAGCCCAGAAATGCGTGCATGGTCAGCTCACCTTTCTGGCCTGCTCGGAGCTGATGGTCATGTTGAGCGTTGTGAGCTGCTGCTTGTACACCTGGATTGAATTCACGTTGGGCCCAAAACCACACACGCCTGCGGGAGCAGCAGAGGTAGCAGCAATACTATCGCATCACACACACGAGTTGAAAATTATACTTTGAAGTATTTCAAAACTAGGCATCGAGAGCTATACAGTACATGCAGTTGGTGACGTAGGTGCTTTGAGTGTTGCGCTGCTTGTAGATTGCCAGGAGAATCATGTGGTCATTTCACAAGCCCAAGGACCAGGTGCAGGAGATGCCAGACATGCCTGATAATGTGGTGTCATAAGAGTGGGTATTGGTAGGTATGTAGCGCTGCAGCCCTTGCCACCAGGCCTCCTTTGCATTCTTCTTGTCACAGAGTGGTCAGGACCTGGTGAAACTGCCTACGCTGAAAGTGAACCTCTGCGTCATTCCATGCCACGTCCGCAAATCATACATGTCCAGGGCATGGCACTAACCCTAATCCTGGCCCTGCTCCTAACCCTAGGCCTAATTCTCACTGCTGCGCATCGACTTGATTGAATCCTCAGCAAGCCACTACATTCAACGAGGTATCAGCTGCCCTATCATGTGTAAGTTGGCTCTGCGCATGGCTGACCTATCACACAACATCGTGCGGCAGCGCACGCAGCAGCAGCAACCGCTGTAGTCGTTCCGCCAGACTGCCTTGAAAGAGACGCTCAAAGCGCCTGCTGCGGAAAAATCTTATTGGGCGTACCTGGTGCTACGGTCAACAATTGATGCTGCAGAAACGCGTGTGACTGTTCTGCGGGCCCCTCTGTCCTCGGCTCGCCACACTCCAATGTTATTTTGTGATAACAATTCAATGCAAGTTCTGCACCTTCTGCACCTCGTCGCATGCCGGTGCACAGCTTCTTGTCTATAAAGAAGACAAAACGTCCCATGCTGGTGCGCTTGAAACTAGTGCTCAGGCGCAGGGAACGCAGTTCAAATGGTGACTCACCTAATCTGTGATGAGGCTCGGCGCCGGTGATTCTCTTGAGTGCCATCAACCTCTCAAGTCGTGCCAGGACTCGTTGACGCTCCTGTAGCCACAAAGTCGTGCACACGAGTCAGCGTATTGTTCAAGTTACACTTGAAGCTATGAGTTGAGGTATTGGTGTTCTATGAGGTTGATATGTGACAGAAGGCACGGCCACAGTCACCGTGCTGACACGCAGCCCCTGTGTCACACCTGGTGAGCGAGCTTTAGCGAACTTCAACATTATGCGGGACAAACAGCATCGGTATGCACATTGAAGAGGAGGCCATGGTAGAACCGCTGATATTATCAAGGTGTGATGGCGTGTTTACGCATCAGTCATATGTTGCTTTCAATGCATACATATAGGCCATGGTAGAGAAATTGCAGATACCATCGAGGTCTAATAGCATGTGTATGCATCAGTCATATGTTGCCAAACACATACACGCATAGAGACAGCGGACAACTTCAACTTGCCTTGTGCAGCTTTCTCTGAGGTACATGAGCATAGGTTGCCAATACATGCATACATGGAAAGAGCAGCGGACAACTTCAACTTGCCTGGAGCAGCTTGAGGTACGTGAGCACCTGTTGCCAATGAATGCATACTGGAAGCAGTAGACAACTTCAACTTACAACTTCAGCTTGCCCTGAGCTTCTTGAAGTACGTGAGCATATGTCGCCAATTCATACAACGTGGAAGCAGCGGACAACTTCAACTTGCCTTGAGCAGCTTCTTGAGGTACGTGAGGTCCTGCGGCACGTGTACACTCGCAACCGCCATGGGGTACAGCGTGTTGAAGTACGTGTACAGCTTGGCGTTGCTCCGCATGGTGGACGGTACCCCCTGCGTTTCAGTTCAGGCCGTGCGCAGCAGAGGTAGCAGCACCAGAATAAACGCGATGAGAAGATGTTTGGCACACACAGCGAGGGTATGCACTGAGTTGTTGCGCAAGGTGGAAGGACGATAGTCGAGCGTCACAACGTAGGAAGGGCAACAATGGGCAATCAACTTCAACACCTCCGATCGAAATAATCAAAACTTGGGGCGTGTGGGGCACAACCTGCTGGTCCCATGATAAACCTCGAAACCACAAGTAAAGAATAGTTCAAAATTCACACGTGCAGGGCAGGCGTATCGGTGTCGTGCACCAACGGTGCGCTATGCCGCCAGATCACCACCAATGCAATTCAGCAATCACCCGTTTAAATTCAACAAGCACGATGCACTGTAACGACGGTAGCAAGTCAAATGTTGGTGGGGATCAGGCAAGACGCCAAGTCACGTGGCACAGTCAGTGCTTAGTCAGTGCTAGATTCAACGCTCAGGCAATGTGCCCACATCAACTACCATAGTCGTGTTCCGCAGCTGCTCGTCAGCGCTCAAGTCAGTGCTCGACTTGGTCACCTTTTCAAGCCAGTGCTCACATCGACCAACAATGGTGCGTCGGTGCGGTGTGTCCTCTTCATGAGGCAGCTGGCTGTCAATGCTCAGTCAGTGCTCAAGTCAGTGCTCAAACAATGTTGAAGTTAGTGCTCGAGTCGGTCCTCAATCAGTGCTCAGCCAGTGCTCGAGTCAGTGCTCACCGCAACAAAGATGGTGCGCAGCCGTCTCATAGGCACAGCCGAGCGAGCTGCTTGTCATCATTGGTGTCAGTGCTCAAGTCAGTGCTCACCGCAGCGATGATGGTGCGCAGGCGTGGTGTCCCACATCAGCAAATAGTTGGCTCTCACTGCTAGCAAGTTCTCGAGTCAGTGCTCAGGTCAGTGCTTACCTCAGTGACCAGCAGATGACAGTGCTCAAAGCGATGCTCACCTCAACACCAATGGGACGCAGGTTTGGTGTCCCGCATCATCAGGTAGTTGGCTGTCACTGCTTACGAAAGTTCTTGAGTCAGTGCTCAAGTCAGTGCTCACCTCAACGACGATGGTGCGCAGGTGCGGCGCCCTTCTCATGAGGTACTCGTGCCGCAGCTGCTTGTAGAAGCGGAACTCGACGTACAAAAAGTACTGCACCAGGGCGGTAAGAAGGTACACCCCAAACGCGTGCACCCACATCTGCCGAGAAAACGAAGCATCAACCAGCAAGCGCCGGTTAGACTGAAGAACTTCAGCCTTAATTTGTGTTGACCGTTGCTCGAAAAATTCAACTTGAGGATGCAGATGGTGCTGAGTCAATGACTGTTAACAGCAACTCTTTGTTTCAGCGCAAGTCTTTTATTCATGAGTGCTTGGGATTGGTAGGTATACAGATCAGGGTTAGGTAGAGCAGACAGCTGCTCATGGTGTGCGTTCAAACGCTGGCCTGCAGCTCAACTTCAAGATTAATCCACCTGCAACTCTGCCAAGCGACTGCTACAATGTTCAGTAACGATCGCGAGCTTCAGCGCACTTGTCCTGCAGGCAGAGTGCTCAGAGGTCACAATTAGGGCTAGGAGAGGGCAAGAAGAGGGTTAGGGTCAGAATAAGAGCTAAGCTGGGGCTAGGTTAGGGTTAGGGTTAAATCTCAGGTAGTGGGTTGCTTGCCGTAATGACGCTGCACTGTACGACTCAAGAAAGAGACCACGCGGTAGCTGTTGCCAGGGTTAGGGTCACGGTCAGGGTTTGAAGTCGGCTCTGGATCATCAAAGTTGCGTGCGACTGATACTGGCGGGACGATGCAGGAACTCGGACGACCGGTTGCTCGCCTTGATTACAGCGCTGGCGGGACAAGAGGAATGATGACTGGGAAGATATCACCATGTTCAGATTGAAAACAGGGTTTGGACTAGGGGTGGGGCATAGATGGCACTGACACTGGCGCGAATGGATCACATGTCAGCGCTGATTCAGGTTGAAGTCAGGGTTAAGAAGAGCCATGGGAGATGACGATGGCGCTCGCAGGACAGAGCAAGAGCATGTGCTTAAAACATACTTCAAGTACTTGAAGTACACCATTAGCATGGAATGCTTGTGCCACCTACGGGTTCGTGGTC
Organism: Tribonema minus; assembly: GCA_017506865.1. Classification (NCBI taxonomy): domain Eukaryota; class Xanthophyceae; order Tribonematales; family Tribonemataceae; genus Tribonema; species Tribonema minus. Next base: position 205,982 of record JAFCMP010000124.1, read on the forward strand.
AGCGGTGTCTGCTGGCAGGACTCTGCCAACATGTGTGCTTGACAAAAACACTCGTGCTGGCACACCATGCAAGCATGTGTTCCTGAAGATCAACAATTAGAATCATGCCGGATGCCACCTGCCAATGCATGTCGAACTTGCCTTGGAGTTGAAGTGCTGAGTTTTGATCTCCATGACAATGCCAGCATATGTTCTTGAAGATCAACAATCAGTATCATGCCAAGTGCCACCTGCCAAGTGCCACCTGCCGATGCATGGCGCACTTGCCTTGGAGTCGTAGTGCTGGATGTTGCTCCCCATGACAATGCCACCATGTGTTTGAAGATAAACAATCAGCACTATGCCAAGTGCCACCTGCGGATGCACAGCGCACTTGCCTTGGAGTCATAGTGCTGTATGTTACTCATGGAGAGCTGGTTGAACGAGTTGATGCTTGTCTGGACGCGAAATGAGTTCCGCTGGCCGCCCGCAATGTTGGCGGGGATGATGACTGCCAACCCGTACAGCGCAAATATCCCAAATACCTGCGCACGCAAAAGAACGTATGCAGGTGTCAGGCTTTGTGAGATTTTCCAGCCATGCCAGTGAATTGTGACGGTGGTACAACCCTGATTCCCGACCGTGGTGTTGTTGCAGCCCCTACCATCAGTACCTATCTACCCTACTACCTACAAGTTGTCAGGGCTCATGACTGCCAAAACACATCCGCACAATCATATATGCATCCCAGAGTTGATTGCGAAACCTCACGCCTGAGCACTGATGCCTCTCTGTGTTAAGGTGCATGTGCGCCCACGGCAACAACAACAAGCCAGCGAGACACGAAGGTGGTGGTGGTCTCTCCACTATTTTGGAAGTCAGATCATGAAGTAGGACTAACAAAGCGTTAAAGGATGACAAATGTCTGGATAATACACATGCACGCATAGATTCTGAGCATGCATACAAGAAATTGTCAGGGCAGGGTTAGGCCTTACTATTGGTTACTGCACTGCCACCAACTCACGTAGGACAAGTGGCCATGCAGTTGCATTGGAGAGCACTGCATGATTCACTGCAGAACACGATGAGGATGCACACTGCCATGGGAGCTCAGCCAAGGTTGTGGCGTTCTCTTCAATCTTTAGATGTCATAGTACCAAAGGGGGTGTCTCGCTCCCCCCTATCAATTACGGCCGTACTATAGTCATAAACACCAAGCGTGCAGCATGTGCACCTTTTCCTTTCTTCTTGCTGAGCAGCGCCATGACTCCATGCAGGCACATACGTACCTGCAACGGTGGCTTAAAGGAGCGCAGGAGCTCATGTCACGGACATCGCAGCACTTGTGTTACAGATCTGTGGCGTTGACTTGCTGTGACATACACCTACCTACCTGTTGGACTTGGGGGCTTGTGTTATGTTCAGCCGTAATTCGCTGGGTTAAGTTCGCTGGCGGTGACACTTGGCTACACGGTTAAGTTGCCGTAGCTTGTTGATCGTAATTACACACTTATGCCTGAGGCAGAACAAACATCTTGGGTCCATATTCCTGCTATATTGACTTACCTGTGGATCAGCGCGTCAAACCCTGCCTAGCCCAGCACCTCCTGCTCGCGCATCTCCAACTTGAAGTTATGACTTGAAGCTGGAGCGTCTCACCTTGAACGCCAGCTTGTAGAAGCGCAGGAAGATGAGCGTGTCGAACCCCGCGTAGCGCAGCACCTCCTGCTCGCGCATCCCCATCAGCGGCCCCATCCAGTCCACAAAGCCCGTGGGCAGGTCTGGCGGCACGCTCCCGGGCGGCGCGCGCCCGCGCTTCAGGCTGAAGTACCCCGCGTTGTGCTGGCGCATCGACCAGAAGAAGAAGAGGCAGATGACGGCGACGGCGGCGTTCATCGCCGCCGTGATGGAAATTGTCGACCACTCCACCCACTCCGTCTGGCCGAATGCCGACGACGCCGTCATGTTCTGCGGCAGCGGCAGCCCTAGCGCGTCCTCCATGGCCTTGAGCAGCGTGTAGTCGGTGTGGCGCGGCGGCGGCGCGGGCGCGTGGGTGAAGTTGAAGTTGGCGTCTGGGGGGTCCGTCATCTCCGCGAGGGGGCGCGCTGCGTGTGGTGTGTACATAGCGTGTGCGCGGCATGATGCATACTGATTGCGTTGGCACAGAAGTGGCGACTGTTTTCAATGCAAGCACAGGTCTCTGCAAAATCAGTAGATGACGAATAGGGACTGACACCTGCCCAGTGCGGTATGGTTCATTCGCAAGAAGTTTAGTGTTGAGTGCCTGTCACCCAGATGGATAGGGTTGTGGTGGTGTGACAGGGTGTGTGTGCGCTGTTTGGACAAAGCGGTGGCAAAACATAGTTGCGGTGATGTTGCAGCAGTCGCTTACAGTGTAGTGCCACCGTAATTCGCACAACTTGTTGAGATCAGGTACAGCAAGCGTAATCTACTCTGCAACAGCTGTGATTGTTGGCAGGCGTCCACCAATTGGATGACGCTACAGCGACAGAAAAAAAGTCACTGTGTCGCTGACTCGAGCCCACTGCCAACAGGTGAACACAGCTTGCACAGAGACAAGGCTGCAGAGGACCAGACAACTGTTGAACCTAGACCATTGGCAGTGTTGCAACCCAAATTACACAAGCAGGTATATCGGTCAGTCCCCAGTTCGACTATTTCGACGAATTGATTGCTCTTTCTGCCAAGAGATATAGAGACGCTGTTCGCGCACAGAGCACACCAGCAGCACTCACATCACTTCTTCGGGATCCCAACAAGTCTGCAAGATGGCGTGCGCCTGGCAGCTCTGCTTGTCTGCTGAAAGCGCAGGGGAGTCCTCGCGTCAAATCACCAATTGCCTCGGGTTCGTCACATGCGACAGTCGTGCGTTGAGGCTGGTTTCAACGACAACAAGCGCCGCAGCCGCTCCATTCCAGCTCTTTCGCGCGTTGCCGCCTCTGCCTGCCCGCGCCCCCACTCGAGTGTCCGCTGGATTTTTGATCCAGCTGGAACACAAAGCACAGTCCCAGGAAGTTGGCAACTTCAAACGAGGCCCTAAAACTTAGCTCTCCTCTCAGCTTTGACATAGTTTGTTGATTATGAGAAGTGGCAAGACGCTCATCTGCTTGGCGCTGGCAGCGCTCGGCGTTTGCACAGCCTTCGCCCCGCCACCGCCTCGGCATATGGTGCCGCAAGCAGGTAACATGCTCATGATGGTCTGAGCCAAGTCCATGTGCCTATGCTGTTCTTGTTGTCCAGCAACAAGCTCTCGTGGGAACGCCTACCAGCCACCAACTCTCGCTATGTGCCGTCGACAGCCAGCTTCCACGGTCGCCCTTTTCATTATGCGATGGCCCTCCCTTGCCTGCTTTTCTAGACCAAGCCGACAGCACGTTTCAGCAGCATCTGATCTGATGTCCTCATCCTCTTCGCTGCCGCAGTACAAAAATCAGAGGCACCAGGCGTGACTCTGCCAAAGTGGCTGGCTGCACCAGGAGCTGCGGCTGTAGGCGTTGCGATGGCGCCGCTGGCAGCACATGCGGACGCACAGGGGGCCTCGGCGCTGGTTCTTGCGGGTGGGCTCAAAGACAAGGTGATAGAGTTCACAAGCTCCGACGCCGTTCTGGCAGTTCCTCTGCTGTTGGGGTTCCTGGTGGCCACAGGGCTGGCTGGGACAATCTTTTTCCTTTCGCAGCCGGCGGAGAACGACTAGCGGTGCGCTGCTGCAGCGCAAGAGTCATCACATGCAGGAACACATCAACAAGACTTAATAAAACGTTTAGTTATGCAGCTCAAGGTGTTGCCCTAATATTGCGTGCATTGATTTGGCTGTCATTACTGATGACTGCCATCTGATCAATGTTTGTTGGTCGCACTGTTGCGGAATTGCTCTGTTGCGGTATGGCACATCGTGCTGCGTCGGGTGAGCTGCTGGACTGCCACAGCAGTGTGCACACAGCATGACAGAGCGGACGTCAGCAACTACATTCCCACCAGTGCTGTCCGAGTCAGACTTGCAGACATATACTGCAACGACAAAGATGCTACAGACATGCAGCACAGGCAGAGCCCACACGTCGGCATTTGAGCTCAACGAACGCCCAAACTGCTGCCACGGCAGCATTAGTGCTGGCCACTGGTGCCTGTTAAGTATCAAATGACTCTCTAGCAGCAGCTCGTGGCATCACTGGAGCACTGCGGCAGACAGACGCTATGTGTTTGTGCAGCTGGCAGGTATGCACACCACGGGAACGGTCGTCAACGTTGCTTGAGCGATCACACATCGCCGATGGCAAATGGAAATTCGATACAGAACTTCTGTTCAAAAGGGGTCAGCGAGCATGGTGATGACACTGGTAGTTTAGTGGCCAAGCCCTGTATGTGCAGGTACAGAGGTTTTTACAAGCGTGCATGCTGACCCGGTCGCAGAAACATGCCATGCACGTTTGAAATAGCAGTTTGGCTGTGCAGCATGCAGCAAGCCTACGGAGGCTGCCTTCATGGGGCCATCATTTTTGCAGATTTCAACATTTTTGCTGCGTCTGTTCTCATTTAGCACAGACTGCACCATGCAAGGACTGTCTGTTCCAAGAGGTCATTTGCACGAGAGTTGACCATAATCCCTAACCCTTAGGCGGACCCTCTCAACCCAAACCCGACAATCAAGAGTTCCGGCATCGAGGGCCTTATCCTCAAATGTCAGGGGCACAAACTTGAACCGTGAAGACTGACTGCTTGTGGTATTGCACACATTGTGCTGGGCTGCAAAAAGGCATGGCGTACTTGACAATAGCCCTGCGGGCGCGGAAAAGTCCTAGGGACGCGTGCAGAAAGAGTGCACCATGGTACCTAATACATACATCAACAAGAGCACATGGTGTGTCCTGCTCACGCACTTTGGAAATTGCAAACATACACAAACTGGCCATGCAGGCAGGTCCACCAGCGTCACTGCGCAGCCGCAGAGGAAGCAGGGGGCACTGGAGGCGGCACAATTAACTGAGTGCAAAGCGAGAAGTACTTCAAAATACATCATGTACACCTACAAATGCCCAAGAATTGGTTGCGCAATGACTACTGGCAGCACATTATCCTTCCGCAAACTTGACAAATTCAGAGCCAGACTTGCAAAGCAACTACTACTCTGTATCGACAACACCTCGGCGCAAGTTTAAATCGAGCCTTTTTTACGGTATACTATGGCACCAGGAACGCTGCAGACTGCTACTGTGGTGATGCACGGCACACATCAAACTGGCACACCATATTGCAGTGTCTGAACATGCTCAGTGCACAAGTGCATGTTTGCATCTCAGCAAACGATTTGTATATTGGCAAGCACGGCAAAGCAAGAGTTCAGCATGGTGCACACATGGTTGTTGGGATCACTTTATGTAATATCAAGGAATACACCGTCCAGAGGAACGCACTTAGTCTTACTCTATGCACGTTTCATGGCACTATTAGAAATGTGCTGTCATGTCCTGATGGTTTGCACCTCAGCTGCTCTCATATCACATGATGCTGTCGTTGACACTGCTGCAGTCAGGCACCGAATGGCCCGCCCCCTTACTAGACAACAACTACTGTATCGACGACGGCAAGGCGCAGGTGACTGCAGCTTAGCAACTATTACCAGTGATCACCTGTCAGTGAGTTGGCCACTGGTGCCTCATGCAACATGAGGCGGGCACCCGTTGGCCAACGCCCAGTGTAGCACCTCAGCGTGCCCGTGTTCCGCAGCTGCCTTGCAGGTCTCCGAGTCCACAGGGCACCCGTTTGCGCGGGCCGACCCACTGAAGGATCTCAAGATGGCCGCCCTGCGCAGCCGCCTTGCAGGTCCGCGAGCCCCATGGGCAGCCGTTGGCTTGAGCCCATTGCAACACCTCGAGGTAACCAAACTGAGCAGTAGCACTGCAAACGTAGTCACTCCATGGGCATTCATTGGCTCGGGCCCACTGCAATACCTGAAGCTCGCCCCCGCGTGCGGCGAAGAAGCATACTTCCTCGAGCAAAGGGCACCCGTTGATGTGTGCCCACTGCAATACCTCGAGGTGACCACTCAGAGCGGCAAGAGCGCATAGCGTCGTCGCGTTCCACGGGCACCCATTGGTACGAGCCCACTTCAGCACCTCCAAGTTCCCACCGTTTGCAGCTGAAGTGCATGTGAATTCGTCCCAGGGGCAGGCCTTGGCACGAAGCCACTGTAGCACCTCAAGTTGCCCGCAAAATGCAGCCATGCTACAGTGATCCTCGAAAAACTGCAGGTCTAAAACAGACCAAAGCCGGCGCAGGCCGTCGAGATCGCCGGAGCATATGCATGCTTCCTGCGCGTCTGAGGCTGCATACCGTTGAGTACCGCCCACACGATAAGCTTGACGCTGGCCATAACTTCTGCGATCAGTGTGAGGTGTTGTTGCTGCTCTCGTTGGCGCTTCTGAAAAGCCGGCATGTGCTTCGGATCATGAGAGATGGGCGAAGGAACGCCAGGATGTGCTGGAGCAGCGATGGATCCGTTATCGGGTGCGTAGCTCCCGCCGCCATCCGCATCGCCTTAAATTGCTGCATTCCTCCCTGTTGCTTGAACCGAAAGGTTTGTGAGTTGAAGCCAACTTAAAGTCCGATTCTTCTTGAAGTGTGCTCATTGACATGAGCGCCTGAGCTTAATCACTCGCGTGCAGCATCAAAGGCAAGGACAGCATCGAGGGCCTCAGATAGTATAATAGGTTGCATGCAAATGCAGCGAGGCATATTCGTGAAAAGCAGTAAGCGCAACTGGCAACTGTTATATCTGCATGAGCCAACGAATGTGAAGGAGAGGCTGTTGTTGCACTCAAGAAGGCTTGATGCAAATGCTTCATGTTCTTAGCATGATAGTCAGAGTGACCCAATACCATCGAGTGACCCTGACCGTGCATGCAGCTGGTAATTTACGCACCCCAATGCAACGCCAAAAAGCACACAATGGACACAGCGGTTGATGATTTGCAATATACTTGAAGTATATTGGTAATTTCACTGTGTGACGCTGCTCCTGTCCGTGGGGTACTTCCAAACACGATCTCTAATGGATGTTGCTACGCTTGTAGCGCTCCGAGCTGCCTGCAGACAAACGACAATATGAAAGTGGATCTAACCAATCACAGTTCATCTGACAGGTGGTCCAGTAATCTCTCCCTTGGGAAAAGGGGCACTTCAAGCTAGGTTGGCTATGCAAACCGCAATCGCTTGGGCCGCAAATGAGGCAACCATAATGAACCTCACTTGGCTATGCAAGCGGCACATTGCTTGGGGCGTAAATGAGATAACCATAGTAACTAACAGGTACTGTTTTGACCTCAGTGCACCTGACCCGGGTCGCTCGGCGTTGCTGTGCTCATGGCAAGCATTCTAGATAACGTCTCAGTGAGTCTCGCTTAAATGCCAACAGCAGCCCAGATGATGCAGGTACCTGCACAGCGTTTTGGGTTACTCAACATGATGTCACACATCACAAGAAGACACCCGTTTCCTGAAGGAGTGGGGGACCAGTGATATTGCCGGACTGAGCAAAATTGAATGGAACGGCACCATGCATAACCAATTCAGCAAGTGCATGGCGGAGCTACATGTAACAATCATGATGCTTGTGAAGCATACCTTGCGGAATACAACACACTAGGCTACCACTTGCCGGCGATGGTCGTGTTTGCATGCCATTCAAGCCAGTTCATGATCATATCGGCTGAAGCAAACACAGCAACCTTGCCTACGGTGATGGGTATGGAAGATCTGTGCTGTCATTTGAACACATCATGAACGCCCTAGCTGAATTCAAGTTTTTCTAGTGCTGTTTGATCAACAGCATTGGAGAAATATGCATGACTCACAGATACAGTGATGTGCTTGCAGTACTTGCTCCTTGCCATTCGCCATCTTGAAGTTGGCACTCAGGCGCGCTACATGAAAGCCGCTGCCTCTCCCTGTCAGATTGAACCTTATCTGAGCACATATTCTGTCACGCCAGCACTAAGCGTCCTGCCGTTCCGCTCCCTGGCCTCCTGTAGTAACGGGTTCAGCGCGGGACACGAGGACAGGTAGGACAGAGCAACACAGGGTTCACTATGTTTGAGGGGTTGAGAAAGTGACTGGCAATGTGGCAGCAGCCTCAGGGTGAACCGGAATGCCATCAGTGAGCAACATACCATGTACTACTACCAGTAGTACCAAGCAAACGAAGCACAGGTTAAGTGTTTGTGAGGGATTGAGAGAGTTGCTGGCAATCATTATGGCAGCACCTCCAGGGTGCACGTGAATGCCATCAATTGGCAATACACCATGTACTGCTGCTAGTAGTACCAAGCAAAAGACTGCCCACGTGCCCCGGCCAGAGGGCAGAAAAGGCGGTGGGGTTACAAATTGTGTTTGACCAGAGCCTACTGTGCCAATGCCGCACTGTGACCAATAGCACGGCCAGAGTGCCTCCACGGTATGCGAGTGCTCAGCCACAGTGACTTCATGAAGTTTGTCACCTTTACAGACAACAAGAACTGCATTGACAATGGGAAATAAGCAGGCGGGCTTTGGCTTCATGAGTGGTCACCTGAGTCTGCCTCATGCATCGTGTGGCGGGCATCCGTTGGCCAGCGCCCAGTGTAGCACCTCAGCGTGCCCGTGCTCTGCAGCTGCTTTGCACGTCTCCGAGTCCCAAGGGCACCCATTTGCACGGGCCCACTGAAGGATCTCCAAATGCCCCCCCTGCGCAGCCGCCTTGCAGGTTTCTGCATCCCACGGGCAATTGTTAGCTCGAGCCCACTGCAGCACCGCGAGGTGTCCGCCTGACGCAGCAGCTGTGCACGTCCGATGATCCCACGGGCACCCATTTGCGCGGGCCCACTGCAGCACGTTGAGATGTCCATATTCTGCAGCGAACCTGCAGACAAGCTCGCTCCAGGGGCATTCATTGGCTCTGGCCCATTGTAGCACATGAAGGTGGCCTGTGCCTGCAGCGATGAAGCATGTTTCCTGAGGCGGAGGGGACCCGTTGCTGTGTATCCACTGCAGCACCTGAAGATGGCCTTCGACTGCGGCGACGTAGCAAGTGTCCTCAGGCAAAGGGCACCCGTTGCTGTGTACCCACTGCAATATCTCAAGGTGACCACACAGTGCGGCACGTTCGCATATTCTCTGTGCGTCCCATGGACAATCGTTAGCTTGAAGCCACTGCAGCACCTCAAGATGCCCAAACCATGCAGCGTAACTACAGTGTTGCTCATTACGTTGCAGGTCCAGCAATGAGCAAAGCCGGCGCAGGCCGTCGAGATTGCCGGAGCATATGCATGCTACCTGCGCCATTTGAGGTTGCAAACCGTTGTGCACGGCCCATTCAATGAGCTTGACGCTGGCAACAGCTTCTTCGATTAGTGTGTGGTGCTGCTGTTGCTCGGCCGCTTTGGCGTTGGCGCTTCTAAAAATCCAGCATGTGCTGCGGATCATGAGAGATGGGCGCAGGAAGGCCAGGATGTGCTGGACTAGCGATAGATCCGTCAGCGATGCGCAGCTGCTGCCGCTGTCCGCATCGCCTTGCTCTGCTGCATCGACTCTTGCTGGGTAGAAAGCTAGGTTCAAAAAAAAAAAATAAAAAAAAACTGTTCCGTGTGAATTGAACTTTATGAGTTGAAGTTTAGAGTGAGTCGTTCGCGCCAACATCGCAGTGCTGTGCACATGATACTGTGGTGATAATTTACATTCACCCTACAAATGATCATGTGCTCATCACAGATCAACACGGCGGGCAAGTGCGCAAGCATCTTGCCAGTAAAATGTATGCGTGGTGTGTGTGTTTCACAGCCCTAGGGCTTTGTGGACGAGTTAAGGACTGCATGGCAAGCCAATCGACGTTGCTCTTTGTGTGGTGCTTTCACCTAGTATGTACGGCACAGTTGGCTTGCCACTGCATGTGGTATCTGCGTTAGGTGCACACACTCGAGGCACAGTTGGCTTGCCACTGCATGTGGTATCTGCGTTAGGTGCACACACTCGAGGCACCATGCCATGATGGCCTGCTCTCGCAAAGGGATCATTCGAAGTCATGGTGAGACCAATTCTTGCCATGGCACTTACTATGGCATGCTGGTTGATCCCTCGAAACGAGAGATTTCTCGCCATGACAGCACTGCACAACATCATTCAAGATAATTGAAGGTGACGCTGCGCACTTGTCGGGACATCCATGTGTTCCCAGGGATACTGCTGTGCAGGTCATCGATGTATCAATAAATCACTTTTGAGATGTAGCATTGAAGGCAAATGTGACGCACTTGACAAGCCCAGGCCGTCAACTCTTAACACACACTGGTAGTGCATGTACAAGTGCGTACGCAACTCGAAGTCTGTTTGACTGCCCTTACGTGTAGGTCTATACGGTATACCATTGTATACTATATTGTGCCCGCCGTCACCCTTGCGTTCCGCATCCCCGCCAGTGCAACGCAACAAATGTGCAAAATCTGTGAGTTAGCAAGTTCCACGCCGTGCACAGGTATACTTCATCGGTGTACTCGAATTACCTATTACGCCGTTGGGAAGGGGCAGGTGAGGTTGCACGTAGAGCAGAAAGGCTTTGCGATGTTTGTAGATGATTTGATAATCTTAATCACTCGCATGCAGCATCAAAGGCAAGGACAGCATCGAGGGCCTCAGATAGTATAATAGGTTGCATGCAAATGCAGCGAGGCATATATGTGAAAATTAGTAAGCGCAGCTGTTACATCTGCATGAGCCAACGCAATGTGAAGGAGAGACTGCGGTTGCACTGGTAAGCAAGCCTCAGGATTGATGCAAATGCTCATGTTCTACTTAATGATAGTCAGAGTGATCCGATTCCATAGAGTAACCCTGACCGCATGCAGATGGTGATCTACGCACCCCAATGCAACGCCAAAAAGCAGACAATGGAAACAGCGGTTGATGATTTGCAATATACATTGGCATTTCCACTGCTGTGACGCTGCTCCTGTCCGTAGGGGACTTCCGAACACGACCTCTATTGCATGTTGCTGCGCTTGTAGTGCTCCAAGCTGCCTGCAGACAAACGACAATATGAAAGTGGATCTAATCAGTCCCAGTTCATCTGGCAGGTGGTCCATAATCCTCCCTTGGGAAAGGGGCACTTCAGCTAGGTTGGCTATGCAAACCGCAATCGCTTGCGGCGCAAATGAGGCGACCATGATGAACCTTACTTGGCTATGCAAACGGCACTTTGCTTGGGGCGCAAAATGAGATAACCATAGTGACTAAGAGGTACTGTTTTGACCTCAGTGCACCACCTGGGTTGCTATGCGTTACTGTGCTCATGACAACTGTTTTGAATAGCTTCCCAGCGATTCTCGCTTAAATGCCAGCAACAGCCCAGATGACGCAGTCACCTGCACAGCGCTATGAATAACATGCCATCACACATTACAAGCAGACACCCCTTTCCTAAAGGAGTGGGGGACCAGTGATTTTCCCGGAATGAGCATTGTGACGGCACCATGCAGAATGGATTCAGCATGTGGATAGCGGAGCTACACATGGCAACGCTTTGTGAAGCATACCTTGTGGAACAAAATGCACTAGGCTGCCACTTGCCGGCGATGGTCGTGTATGCATAATACTCACGCGGCCAGCTGATGATCACATCGGCTGAAGCATACATGAAGAACCTTGCCTATGATGATGAGTATGGAACATCTGTGCTATCATTTAAACACATCATGAGAGCCCTGAATCCCAGTACTGATGGTCGATCAGCAGCAATCAAGAAAGAAGTATGACTCACATTTACAGCATAGTGCTTGAACCTGCTTCTTGGCCATCTCGACGTTGACACTCCAGTGCTCTATGCCACAGCCGCTGCCTCTCCCCTGCCAGATGGGGCCCTTGGGTACACATAATATCCTGTCCCGCCAGCACTAGACGTCCTGCCGTTCCCTGGCATCCTGTAGTAACTCGTTCAGCACGGGACACGAGAATAGGTGGGACAGGGAATCACAGGGTTCACTTTGTGTGAGGGTTTGAGAGAGTGACTGGCAATAATTATGGCAGCACCCTCAGGGTGCACGTGAATGCCAGCAGTGACCAACATACATGTCCAACTGCTAATAGTACCAAGCAAAAGAGATGGCCACGTGCCACTGCCAGAGAGGGGCAGAAGAGGCGCTGGGGTTACAAATTGACCAAAGCCCACTGTGCCAATCTACCGTGACCAACTTGAACTAGTACACCAAACGGCCTCCACAGTATGCAAGTGGTCAGGCACTTCATGTGGTTTGTCGACTTTCTAGTCAACAAACACTGCATTGACAATGAGCAAGAAGCAGGCACGCTTCGCTTCTCAAGTAGTCACCTGTGTCGGTGCCTCATGCAGCATGAGGCGGGCATCCATTGGCCAACGCCCACTGCAGCACCTCAGCGTGCCCATGTTCCGCAGCTGCCTTGCAAGTCTCTGAGTCCCAAGGGCACCCGTTTGCGCGGGCCCACTGAAGAACCCCCAAGTGGCCACCCTGCGCTGCCGCCTTGCATGTCGCTGCATTCCATGGGCAGCCGTTGGCTCGAGCCCACTGCAGCACCTTGAGGTGCCCCCCATGTGCAGCCGAGCTGCATGTCGCTGCCCTCCATGGGCAGCCGTTGTCATGCGCCCACTGCAGCACCTCGAGGTGCCCGCCTGACGCAGCAACTGCGCAGACCAACTCGTTCCATGGGCATTCATTGGCTCTGGCCCACTGCAGCACCTGAAGATGGCCCCGTGCGGCGAAGGCGCAAATATACTCAGGCAAAGGGCACCCGTTGCTGTGTGCCCACTGCAGCATTTGAAGGTCGTCGTTGGCTGCGGCGTACACGCATATGACCTCGGAGGAGAAAGGGCACCCGTTGGCACGAAGCCAGTTTAGCGCCTCCCAATTCCCGGCAGTTGCAGCTGAAATGCATGTTGCTTCGTCCCAGGGGCAGCCCTCGGCATGAAGCCACTGTATCACCTCAAGTTGCCCGCAACATGCAGCGAAAATGCAGAGGCCCTCTGTTAGTTGCAGGCCAAACTGTGAGCGAAGCCGGCGCAGGCCGTCGAGATTGCCGGAGCAGATGCATGCTTGCTGAGCCAGCTGAGGCTTCAAACCGTTGTGTACCGCCCATTCGATGAGCTTGACGCTTGCAGCAGCATCTTCGGGTAATGTGAGATACTGCTGTTGCTCGGCCGCCTTGGCGTTGGCGCTTCTGAAAATCCGGCATGTGCTCCGGATCATGAGAGATGGGCGCAGGAAGGCCAGTATGTGCTGGACTAGCGATACATCCGTTAGCGGATGCGCAGCTGCTGCCGCCGTCCGCAATGCCTTGGGCTGCTGCATCGTTTTCTTTCTGCCAGCGTTAGAGTTTGTAAACTTCAAGAGGGAATTGAACTTCTGTGCAGGTGAAGTTAGTCCTGGACCGCGACCGATGGGCTGAGCACGATATATCGGGCTTGCAATAACTAAATCTACGGAGGGGCCGGCGGTTTGGCGCTGGCCGGCGAGGGCCGCGGCACTTGCAACAGTGCGATGCGGCGGTAAGCGCTGACGTCGCCATCAGGGGCAATGACTGCGTTCCAGTTGTCGATCACGACACGTGTGAGCGCGCGCTGTAGCGCGAGGGAGGTGCGGCGGCGCCAGAAGGCAACGCGCTGCGCGAAATTGTAGCTGCCATGCAGGCTCCGCTCGGCGGGTGCGTGTAGCAGCGCTTGGGTGTCGCGTGACATAGCGCCGAAGTGGTCAAAGGCTGCGGAAAATAGGGTGTGTGTAGTGGGGTCCAGGGCCCCTGAGACTAGGTATGTGTCCATCTTTTCCTGCGAAGCCGATTCAAGCACGCGCTGCACATCGCGCGCGCCCCCCTGAGCCTGACGGAGGCGGGAGGGGCATGAGCTGTCACGTATGGTGACGTCTATGCAACAAGCTACTTCAAAGCCGCCGCGCAGTTTAGTGCACCGGCCTGCCGCTACCGCGTCTGCGCTCGGCTGCACTGTAGGGACTGGAAGGCAAGCCTGGTTGCTGCCGAAGACGATGTCCATGAACTTGTTGAACCCGTGGCGCGCCGCGTACTAGTAGCGGCCGCGGCGGAAGGGGGCAACTTGAAGCCTTAGGGTGTCCCGGTCGAGACCGCGGAGGTGGGCCACCTGCTTGAGCAGCTGAAAGAGCGCGTCTGCGAGCAAGTTGTGTCGCGTGACGTTAAGCCCTTGTGTGCAGCGGCGCAGGTGGGCGCCTGTGTTCACTGGTTTATGGCAGTTGGGGCACCGCGCCGCAGCGGGAGCGGGGCGCTCCACGCCCAGGTGGCGCCGCAGCGTCTCGCGGAATTCTAGCGGCAACATGGTCTCCGCTGGGTCAGTGCTTGGCAGTTGCGCCCAAGGAACACGGCGTGCCCCCCCTAGAGGCCGCGGCGCCGCTGCGCCACGCCGCGACTGCTTCCAACGCATTTGCTGCGTCTAGTACCCGGCGCAGCTGCGTAGCGGCGAGCGCTGCGTCTAGCAACCGCGATAGCGCCGCTTGACGCCGCGGCAGCACGGCGGCCGGGGGGGCCTGGGCAGAGCCTGGCTCGCGTGCCACCGCTGGCGCGGCGCGGCGCGCGCCGGCGCGAGTCCACATTCCCAGTCCCGCAGCTCTGCCAGCCCGTTGCAGCAGCTTGAGATCGAGCAGCGCCTTTGTTCTTTTGTAAACTTCAAGAGAGAAGTGAACTTCTGTGAAGTCAAGGTGAAGGTGAAGTTGTCAAGGATTATGGTGACACGCTCACTCGCAGTTCAGCGAGGTCACGAGATAGACATCACCCATCACACACAGCGACGATGTCGCAGCCTAGTGCCGAACAGCTAGGCCAAGTGCTGCAGATGGCCGCAGATCAAGGTGGGGGGAGTTTTGACACTTTGTTCGCAGCAATCGCAGCTGCGGCTACCTATGGCTGGCAGATTGCAGCGGCCTTGCAGAAAAGTTGCTGCCGGATATCCCAGCGACAGCAGGGCGGTGTGGGCAGGCCCTGCGTCTGGTAAGCCTTGTCGGCGCACTGCCAAAGCTGCCTCCACCAACACCGGCTGCCGTGCACCCCCCGGGCCGGGCCGAGGGCATGGTGGAAATTTGGCGACATGCTATTGTTGGTCTGAGCTTTACCGAGGCCCTCGCGCTTCGAAGTTGTACAGTCCTAGGCTGCACCGCGCGACTGGATCTGCGGGGGGCGCGGCGGTTCGGCGCTGGCCGCGGCACCTGCAACAGTGCGATGCGGTGGTAGGTGCTGACGTCGCCATCAGGGGCTATGACTGCGTTCCAGTTGTCATCACGTCGCGTGTGAGCGCGCGCTGTGAGCGAGTAACGCGCGGCGACGCCAGAGGGCAACACGCTGCGTAAGATTGTAGCTGCGGCAGCCCTGCAAGCTCTGCTCGGCGAGTGCGTGTAGCAGCGCCTGGGTGTCGCGTGACCCACTGACCTTACTGTCCCCACTGATCCCACTGACCCCACTGACCTCACTACCCCCACTGACCCCACCACCCCCACCGCCCACACTCCCCTCACTGCCCCCATTCCCCTCACTGCCCCCTACCCCCACTGCCCCCACTGACCCTACTGACCGCACTGACCACACTGACCCCACTACCCCCACACCCGAGGCCCCTCACTGCCCCCACTGACCCCTCTATCCTCTGTTTCACTCTCCGTGTGCGCCCAGGTGTTGTCGATGCAACGCATCTCAGTACCTGCACGAATGTCAACACCTGGGCGCACATCCCCCACTTCCCCGAACTTCGAAGGCATCCATCCCCCTTTATCTTGAGTCACCAGGCATAATCCGGATCGCGTGGCGTAGCGCCGAAGTGGTCAAACTTGAAGGCTGCGGAAAATAGGATTTGTGTAGTGGGGTCCAAGGCCCCTGAGACCACGTAATACTATATACATGTGTATGTGTCCATCTTTTCCTGCGAAGCCGATATCCAGCATGCTCTGCACATTGCGCGTGCCCCCCTGAGCCTGACGGAGGCGGGAAGGGCAATCTTCAGAGCTGTGACGTCTATACAAAAAGCTGCTCAAAGCCGTCGCACAGTTAGCGCACCGCCCTGCCGTTACCGTACTTACTGTACTGCGTCTACGCTCTTCTGCACTTTTGGGACCGCCGAGACGCACATCTGGTTGCTGCCGAACACGATGTCCATGAACTTGTGACACCTGGGACGCGCCGCGTAGCCGCGGAAGGGGGCACAGGTGTTACCGGTCGAGGCCGCGGCGGTGGGCCACCTGCTTGAGCGGCTGGTACTGCGCGTCCGCGAGCAACTTGTGCTGCATCATGACGTTAACTTGAAGCCCATGTGTGCAGCGGCGCAGGTGCGCGCCTGAGTCCATTGGTTTATGGCACTTGGGGCACCGCACGGCAGCGGGGGAGGGGCGCTCTATGCCCACGTGACGCTGCAGCGTCTTGCAAAAGTCTGGCGGCAACATGGTCTCCGCTGGGTCAGTGCTCGGCAGTTGCAGGAACCCGTTCCCCCCCTAGACTCTCGGAGGCGCCGCTGCGCCACGCCGCGACTGCTTCCAACGCATTTGCTGCGTCTAGTACCCGGCGCAGCTGCGTAGCGGCGAGCGCTGCGTCTAGCAACCACGATAGCGCCGCTTGACACCGCGGCAGCACGGTGGCCGGGTAGGCCTGGGCAGAGCCTGGCTCGCGTGCCACCGCTGGCGCGGCGCGGCGCGCGCCGGCGCGAGTCCACATTCCCAGTCCCGCAGCTCTACCAGCCCGTTGCAGCAGATGGCGCAGCGCCCGCCACGCGCCGTCGTCCTGGCGCCAGTCCCGGTGCCAGACCGAGCCCGAGGGAGGGCACTGGCAGGAGCTGCTCAGTGGAAGGGTCGCCGCGGCGTCGTTGTCGCCGCTGTGCAGCTGCTGCAGGCAGATAGCTATCTGTGTGAGGGTGAAGCGTAGCGGGCATGCCCCAGCATGGGGCTGCGTGCCGCGACTGGAAATGCCGCTAGTGCCGGTGCCATCATGCACTCGAGGGGCGCAGTGCCACAGTGCGTGCAACAAAATTTAATGCGGCATGCACGTAGCGCCGCGCCCAGCCCGCCAAAGCCACCAGTCCTCAGCCGCAAATGCATGCGTACCTGCTGATGCGCTGGCAGCATCACCGGGGCCTCGTCACCCCCGTCGGCGCCTCGTATTCATACCACAGTGACTGCCGCCGCCCACGGAGAGGCGGCGCCACTGCCGCGACCGGGCCGCGGCGATCGTCACCGGCCGCGTCCTCGTGGGCCGGCGGCGCGAGGCCGCGGCCAATGGCTCCTGCGCCAGCGTGGCTACGGCCGCTGGCGTGATGGCGTCGAAACGCCGTAGCTCCTCGTGCGTGATTGCCGGCGCCGTGTTGCGTGCGACCAGGCGGCGACATCAGGCGGCCCTCTGCGTGCGGGACGGCAAGATGCAGGATGGAGAAGACAGCCTGCACATTGTCCATCTGCACCAGCGCCGCAAGCAGGTGGTCGCTGCCGGGGGCACGGAAGGTCGCCGCCACGTGGGCGCGCATGGAATCCTCGGTGCGATCGCGCCCCGTCAACATGAGGGAGTTCAACATTCCAGGTTGAAGTTGTATATTATGTCCTGGACCGCATGGGCTGCGCGCACGATAAATCGGGCTTGCAATAACTAAATCTACGGAGGGGCCGGCGGTTCGGCGCTGGCCGGCGAGGGCCGCGGCACTTGCAACAGTGCGATGCGGCGGTAAGCGCTGACGTCGCCATCAGGGGCGATGACTGCGTTCCAGTTGTCGATCACGACACGTGTGAGCGCGCGCTGTAGCGCGAGGGAGGTGCGGCGGCGCCAGAAGGCAACGCGCTGCGCGAGATTGTAGCTGCCCTGCGAGCTCTGCTCGGCGAGTGCGTGTAGCAGCGCTTGGGTGTCGCGTGACATAGCGCCGAAGTGGTCAAAGGCTGCGGAAAATAGGGTGTGTGTAGTGGGGTCCAGGGCCCCTGAGACTACGTATGTGTCTATCTTTTCCTGCGAAGCCGATTCAAGCACGCGCTGCACATCGCGCGCGCCCCCCTGAGCCTGACGGAGGCGGGAGGGGCATGAGCTGTCACGTATGGTGACGTCTATGCAACAAGCTACTTCAAAGCCGCCGCGCAGTTTAGTGCACCGGCCTGCTGCTACCGCGTCGGCGCTCGGCTGCACTTTAGGGACTGGAAGGCAGACCTGGTTGCTGCCAAAGACGATGTCCATGAACTTGTTGAACCCGTGGCGCGCCGCGTAGCGGCGGAAGGGGGCAAGGGTGTCCCGGTCGAGACCGCGGAGGTGGGCCACCTGCTTGAGCAGCTGAAAGAGCGCGTCTGCGAGCAAGTTGTGTCGCGTGACGTTAAGCCCTTGTGTGCAGCGGCGCAGGTGGGCACCCGAGTCCACTGGTCTATGGCACTTGGGGCACCGCGCCGCAGCGGGGGCGGGGCGCTCCACGCCCAGGTGGCGCCGCAGCGTCTCGCGGAATTCCGGCGGGGACATGGTCTCCGCTGGGTCAGTGCTCGGCAATTGCGCCAAGAAACCCATGGCCCCCTTAGAGGCGCCGCTGCGCCACGCCGCGACTGCTTCCAACGCATTTGCTGCTTCAAGCCGACGCAGCTGCGTGGCGGCGAGCGCTGCGTCTAGCACCCGTGATAGCGCCGCTTGACGCCGCGGCAGCACGGCGGCCGGCGGGGCCTGGGCAGAGCCTGGCTCGCGCGCCACCGCTGGCGCAGCAGCGCGGCGCGCGCCGGCGCGAGTCCGCATGCCCGGCCCCGCAGCTCCGCCTGCCCGTTGCAGCAGATCGCGCAGCGCCCGCCATGCGCCGTCGTCCTGGCGCCAGTCCTGGTACCAGACCGTGGGCAGGAGCAGTGCGAGGGCCGCTGCAGCCTCATCGCTGCCGCTGCGCAGCTGCTGCAGGCAGGTAGCTATCTGGGTGAAGGTGAAGCCATAGCGGGCATGCTCTAGGACGCGGCTGCGTGCCGCCACTGGAAATGCCGCCAGTGCCGGCCCCATGCACTCGAGGGAACGTGCAGCAAATGCGGCACATGCACGGGGCGCCGCGCCCAGCACGCCAAAGCCACCACTCCCCAGCCGCAGATGCACGCGTACCTGCTGATGTGCTGGTAGCGTCACTGGGGCCTCGCCACCCCAGTCGGCGCCGCGTACCCATGCCACTGCCGCCGCCCACAGAGAGGGCGGCGCCGCCGCCGCCGAAACCGCCGGCGGGCCGCGGCAATCGTCACCCGCCGCCGGCGCGCGCTGGTGGGCCGGCGGCGTAAGACCCGCCGATGGCTCCTGCGCCAGCGCGGCCACGGCCGCTAGCGTGATGGCGTCGAAGCGCCGTAGCTCCTCGTGCGTGAGGGATGGCGCTGTATTGCGCGATACATGCCCTGCGCGGGCGGGGACGGCAAGACGCAGAATGGAGAAGGCAGCCTGCACATCCTCCATCTGCACAAGCTCCGCAACCAGGCGGTCGGTGCCGGGGGCACGAAGGGTCGCCGCCACTTGCGCGCGCACGAAGCCCTCGGTGCCGACCGGCACCCCCATCAGCGTGATGCCGTCGTCACATACTGGTACGGGGACATTGGCGGCGGCAAAGACGGCGGCGGCGCGCTCGCGGGCGCCGCCTGAGGCCGGCACCAGCGCCGCGCATTTCGTGACGTTGACCTGAATGTTGAGCTCGCTCAGCGCCTGTTGTATGAAGCAGAACGCGCGGCCAACGTGGCCGAGCACCGGCGCGTCACAGCTGGGCGTCATGATGGTGAGGTCATCGAGGTAGCCCGGAAGCGCCAGTTGCGGGAACTTGGCGCGGGCAGCCACCATGGTGCCGCGCAGTGCCAGCGCGAACAGCAGCGGCCCCAATGGGTCGCCCTGCTGCACGCCCTGTTGGGAGAGGATGATGGCGGCGTCGGCGTGCCCATCTAGGCCAAATTGCAGCCAAGGGGCCCGGCCGGGGCCGTAGATGTGCTCGACGTAGCCGTACAGGCCAGGCAGATGCTCGGCCACCGCGGTGAGGACTGCCGAGCGCGACAGCGCGTTGAAGGCATTACTGCCGTCAATGGCAAGGAGCACGCCGCCGCACTCATGCGTGAGCTGCGCCATGAGCGCCACTCTCTCTGCGCCCCCCCGCGCGCCGACCCCAAACTGGCCAATTGGTTCCAGCAGCGCGGAGACGCGGTCCCGGGTGTCCGTGCAGAAGGTGCGGGCGAACAGGCGGCGGATGGTGTCGCCGCACGCGATGGGGCGCGCCTTCTCGCCCACAGCGCTGAGGCGCGCGGCCGCGTGAAGGCGCCAAAAGGGGGCGGGCAGCGCGGCGGGGGTGGAGTACACCGCGGTACCCAGCCACGCCAGCAGCTCAAGGAGCCAGTCAACCGTGCGCCCCGACGTGTGCGCCGTGTGCCGGACGCACTGCTGGAGGTGGGAGTTGCGCAGCCCAGAGGGACCGGCGGCCGAGCCAGGGTTGGCGGCGAGGATGGCCTCGCGTAGCCCGTCCGCCGTGAATGAAGCGCAGTTGAGTGGTGCCGGCGCCGCCAGCGCCGCCGCCGCCACCAAGCTGCGCGCCCGCGATGCCGCGGCATCCAGCTTCGCAGACGCATCGCCAGCTGGGTGTTTAGCCTGCAGTTTATGCAAGGTAGCGGAGTCGCGGGGGGCAGATGTGTCAGCACCCTCCGCCAGCAGCCGCGCGGCGCGCCCGACGCCGCCCGGCTGCCGCGCCGTCGCCGCCGCGCGCTCCCGCACTGCCGCCGCCGCCTCCGTCATAGACCTAGCGCGGCGCGTGCCCGCACGGGCGGCGCCGCGGCGGCAGAAGGCCAGCGCTGTGCGCGTGAGCAGGTCCAGGTCGCCTGCCACGAAGGCCGCAAAACGGTGCGCCCGCGGCAGGGAGCCGTCGGGTACAAGCAGCAGGCACGGCAGCAGATGCAGCAGCTTGCACCATGCACCGGCTGTGGCGGACGCCTGTGCCGCTGCCTCAACCCCGTGTGCCTGCGCTACCGCCGTCTGCGCTTCCCGGAGGCCCGCCAGCGTGGCCGTCAGGGCGGCTGTGAAGTCCGAGCGGTGCTCCAGGCGAATGCAGCGGCCGACCACCAGTTGCTGCTGCAGAACATAGTCAAAGGAGAGGTCGTCAAGCGCTGCGCGCGCGGGCGAGAGCGGCGCCAGCGTCCAGAGCGGAAGCGCGCTGCGCCATGTTGGCCCTGCCGCAGCCACAGCGGCAGCTGCGCGGGCGCCGGGGCCGCGCGCGCCGCCGCTGGCTGTAGAGAGGGAGAGGATGGGGGGCAGAGGCGCGACGCGGGGCCCGTGTGGCCGCTGCGTTGCGGCCGCCCCCCGGGACTTGTACAGGTGGTCGCGCTGGTGCAATTTCGTGCGCACGCACCCTGGCTCGCCGCACGAGGCGCATGCGCAGAGTAGCAGCTCGGGTTCCACGGCGTAGTAGGTGCCCGCGCCGGCTCGGTGGAGAGTCAAACACTCATCGTCGACCGCCTGCATACGCGCGAGAAAGTCGGCAGGCACATTCGGATGCTCGCGGCGCTGGTGATCCGCCAGCGTCGTGGCGATGCGGCGCGCCAGCGCCAGCGACGCCGACGTCTGCGCCGTGAGCGTGTTCGCCTCCCCGTTCCGGCGGAGGCGCGGTTTGGGCACTGGCACCCGAAAGAGGCAGCCAGTGTCATATAAAGGGCAGCGCGGATAGATGGCAGCCGTTGCAGGCTGAGCGGGCGCCTGCACTGCCTCAGGCTGCGTAGGGTCTATGCCCGCCGCGGCAGCCGCTGCTGCAGCAGCAGCTGCCGCAATGGCCGCCGGTGCGGCTCCCCCTGAATAAGAGTCAGACATCATTACGGTGGATGAGGGGAGCGCCGCACCGGCGGCTTACAGGCCCGAGGCGCCGCCGCCTCCCTCCGGTGCCGGCGGCTGGGCCGTCGAGGTGGAGAGGAAGCGGTCGGCGGCGGACTGACCTTGGGGCAGCCCGCGCGCGGGGCGTGCAGCGGGGGGTTCCGCCGCCGAGCCCGGCGTGCGCTCAGCAGCCGTGCGCTTGCGGCTGGCGCGGGGTGTGCCACTGTCGGACATAAGCGCGCTGCTGTCACTGGCAGGCATGGGGGGCTGCCTACTGCGCGAGGGGGAGGCGCTGCAGTCGCTGCCGTGCCGAGCCGCTGGCGACGATGCGCGCCGACACCGCGAGCGCCCGCGTGAGCAAGAGCGCGGCGGCTGCCGCGGCGCCGCCGCTGCCTCCAGTGCCACCGCAAGGTCCGCTGCCGCGCTTGCGGCCGCTGCCGCTGCTGCGCTGGCAGCACCTACAGCAGGCGGCGGCGCGCCCGCCGCCGCCGCGCCTGCCGCCGCCGCGCCCGCCGCCGTTGCCCCGTCCGCCGCCACCGCCGCCGCAGCGCCAGCCGCTGCAGAGCTAGCCTCAAGGTCTCCCGCCACGGGCGTGGTGGCCACCGCGCCGGCGGCGTCCGCCGCCGGCACCGCCACGCTCGCAGCGCGCGCCGCTTCCGCTGTCAGCTGCGCCTCGAGTCGAGCGGTCGCCGCAGCGTTGCGCACCTGCTCTCCTTCGCGCAGGCTCCGTTGCTGCGCCGCCAGCCGCTCCGCACGAACTTGCTCTGCCAGAGACCGGTCGCGATCGGCCTCAGCAGCCCGCTTTCCCGCCTCGGAGGCTGCCAGCAGCTTTGTCAGTGCCTTGACCTGCTGCTGCAGCCCCTTCCGCGCGGTCCTGCCCTCCAGGATGCCCCCCTGCAGCTGCTGAATGCGCTGCTCCTGGCCCAGCTGCGCAGGGTCCGCGTCGGCCGCCGGCGGCGGCGGCGAGGCGCCCGGCGACGCGCTCGCCAGCGCGGGCGTCGAGGCGGCGGCAGCGTCCGTCGCGGCGGCGCCGGTCGCCGCCGGCGCTGGGGGGTGCGAGGCGGCGGCGCCGGTGGGCGCACGCTGCGTCGCGGCGGCTGCCGCCGCGGCGGCTGCAGCCGTGGCTACCGCAGGGGCACCGGCGGCTGTGCCAGTGGCGGCGGCTGGCGTGGTGCAGGCCGCGGGGAGCGTGGTGTGCGCGCAGCGCGTTGCCCGGCACTGCTGACCCGGGCGCGTGAAGTGCCGTCGCAGGCAGGACGGGCACGCTGTCAGATTGTCAGGGCCCAGCAGCCGCAGCGCTACTTCCGTGCCGTCCACCGCGCATAGGACCGAGTGCGCGAGTCGCCGCGCAACGCCGCGGACCACTGTTAGCTCCCAAACACCCGCGGCGCCTGGCGATGCCGCCGACGCCGGCGCCGCGGATGAGGCCGCACCGTTAATGCCTACGCCGCAGGTCTTCAGAGCGCTGGCCAGCAGCAGAAAGGCGGCGGAAGTGCCGCCGCCGCCCGCCCGCAAGCGCACCGGCGCGATGGGCATGCCAGGAGCTGCGAGTGCGGGCGCAAGCAGCATTGCAAGCTGCGCTGCAGACCACGCCGCCGGCGCGCCGCGCACGGTGACCGTGACCGGGGCGCTCATGTCACCAGCGCGGGTGATGCGCAGGCGGAAGCCGCTGAAGCTGAAGTCAGCGGAGTCGCCGACCGTTCCGAGCGCCGCGTCAACGAGCGCGGCCGGCGCCCGCAAGCATAGCGTGCGGAAGTCATCACGAGGCGACAGAGGCCCCAGCGTCTCTGCACCCTTGAATAAGGACGCAAGTGAGGCAGCGTCTCCAGCGCCGGCCCTCGCCGCGTCGTGCATGTGCGTGAGCGCCGCCGCTAGCAGCTGCTGGCGCCCCCGCGTGAGTCGGGCGCGGCGCTGTGCAGCCGCCGCAGGGGTGCTGCGCTCGCGCTCGTGAGGCTGACGGGCCGGCGCGAGCTCTGCTAACAGTGCGCGGACGCTGGCCGGCAAGGCAGCCAAGTGCTCCTGGGTGTAGCAGGTGACTGGATCCACCGTAAACGAGACTAGGTCTGTGCCGGCTGCCGCCGCCGGCGGCACAAATGGCTGTCCCTCCGCTGTCGGACGGCCCTGCACGCGCGCCGCCATCGCCATGAGGCGGCCCGCAGCGGCTCCACCCTGGCGCCCCACCGCCGCGACAGCGGGGGGCACAAAGAAGTACTGCTCCTGTTCCGCGGCGTGGAACATCTCGCTCGCCTGTTGGTCTAGCTGCCCTGGAGTGAGGGCGGATGGGGCTGGGGTTGGCGTGTAGCTGCCTCGGGGAGTGAAGTAGGCTCCATCGTGGCCGTGCAGCAGCCGTGCCTCCTCCCGAAGCAGGTTGCTCTTCGCTGTAAGCGACGGGGGTGTTGTCGCAGTTTTGGCGGCTTTGGCCGCCCACGAGGCAGCAGCAGCAGGAGGGGTGGCCGCGCGACCATTTGGGCCAGCTGGCGTGTCGCCAGTCGCCGCTGGCAGCACCACCTCCATCGCTTCGGATGGCATGAAACGACTTGAAGTTGAAATGGGGCGGGCCCTGCCCCGCCCCTGGGACACGGTGGCGGCTGCCCCTCGTGGAGGGTGCCGAGCGTTGGCTGAACAGCAGGCACACAGGGTGGGAGTCACCAACGTGGCGCCAGCAAAATCCACCCCTGCACCACGGTTTTTTTTTTGGTTGAAGTTCAACCATCAAATCCGAAGTGTGCATCATGTGCATCCGCAGCCCGGAATCACTCGCCAAGGCGCTGATCCGGGTACCAGCTAGATTGCGAGGCTGACATCGCTATTGCTCCTCTCTTGCAGCGATGACATCACGGATTGAAAGACATGGCCCGGTGCGCCAAGCCTGCGCGGCCTTCAAAATTCCCGTTGGACACACTCAAGCCCGCTCTAGATACTAAGCACCTGTGATACGCTAGAATGGTGCTGCTCCTGTTGGCGCTTGCTGTGGCGACAGTGAGGCAGGCAGGCAGTGCGCCGTGCGCTGTAGAGCAGCAGGCACTAGAGGTGGCTACCGTGGCGGACATCGCGACACTGCAAGAGGCGGTGGCCTGCACTGGCGGCGGCGTAGAAGCGACATGGCTGGGTCGCTTGCAATTGGAATCCACCATCGCAGTAGCAGCAGGCACCACACTCACCATTCAAGGATATTCGCCCGCACTTTCGGCAATTGACGGAAGCTTGCAGGTGCGTCTTTTCAGTGTCGCCACCGAGGCGACCCTCAAGCTGTCCTCACTGTCGCTGCTGAACGGAGCAGGACCTATTGGTGGTACCATCCTCGCTCGCAACTTCAGCACTGTCGAGCTGGATAGAGTGACCGTCCAAGGCGGCAGCATTGTGGCCGACGCACCCACTGTGGCACAAGCTGAAGCTGCGAATCATGGCTCGTCCTCTGACCTCCCAGGTGGCCTTGTCTTTGCGCTCTTTGGGTCTTCGGAACTTGCTCAGTATCGCACATTGTACACGCCATCTATTGTGCTTCCTGCTACTCGTTTTTGCGAATGTATGGGCAGCACGTGCTTATTGACAACAAAAAGTCAGTAGATTGGGGGCCAGGGCTGAGATCCCCATGTTGTGTCCCTAAGCTTTGTATCTCGCTCACCATCTCATTTGCAGATGAAATGGGCGCAGACGGTCATTTGCCTGGGATGCCTTGGTGTCCAGTGTGCCTCAGCAAAACAGAAGTATGCTGCCACTGTTACAAATGCTACACTGGCCTCAGCGACTCCACTGGCGGTGCGCCTATCGGGGCTCACCGCAATAACTCGATGCTGTGCCGCACTGACTTGTCAAGCCCTCGAAATGCAAGCACCAGCGCCACCTCTGCAGCCATCAGCCCGCACCATACCTGAAGTATACACACTAGGTAGAACACCCCCTAACTTAAATTGCTGCACTTCACCTGCCCGCATGCAACATGCGCAGATCCCCCAGATCTCTACGGAGCCGTCGTCTCTGTGGGGGGAACGCTGAGCATCAGCGGCAGCACATTCCTGGACCTGGGGCGCGCACAGTGGCCAACGTACGTGCCCGGTGCCTCCTGGGCCCCCAGTACATATGATGTTGGCAGCGTGCGTGGCGGCGCAGTCACGGCCCTCGGCACAACTTCAAGCCTCACCGTGTCGGCATCCAGCTTCACGCGCTGCACGCTCATTGCTGTCCCGGACGATGGTGCGTGTGCGCTCAGTTTGAACTGGTCAGAAGCCCAGTTGAACTTGAAGTGCTCGTGATGTTTGGTGGGCGGCAAGTGTGAAAAGGGATTCAATCTAACGTTTAAAATCAGGTCAGCAAGATATCAAAGGCTTAGGGTCAATCATTGTTGAGCTCTCAAGGAAGCATGAGCCCTGAGCTGAGTTTGGAGTGCATTCTTCGATGTTCTAAACCTGGATACGCTCAAGATGTACCATAGGTGTAGAATCAGGTATGTACATCCAGTAGTCGCTTCTTGCCGGGTTGATGCATGATGCTCAAAGGCAGGACGAGAGGCGGGTGGAGAGCTGATGTGAGCGGCAAATGTTTGGACGTAGATGGCGCTGGCATCACAGTACTGAGCATGCTGCGTTTCATAAAATGGAAGTATACAGTGGTGCCACAGAAGCAGATCCTCTTCAGCGTGCAGCAGCATCCATGTATGTCCCTTATCCAGACATCATTGCCATGCGTGCTTGCCTGCAGAGATACCGGGCGACGGAGGGGCGATCTGCGCCGGCGGTGGCACTGTGGTGATGGAGAACGTGACATTCTCAGATTGCAGTTCACAATGTAAGCAGCACACTGCATGGCGCAGGATCACATACTTGGAAGTATATGACCTTCTTTTACTTGCGGCGGTTAATGCAGCCATGGCAGACTGCAGTTAGGTAGAGCGGTTCTCTGCCAAGCATTGTCGAAGGCAGACCTGACTCGCAGCAGAATGCCTGCAGTGGTTACTGAAATGTCACAAAGCTGAACGCCACGATACTGCTCCAGTGTCGCTGCATATCTCACATCTGTACGCACGCGACTGCAGCTGGCGGCGCTGTGTGATCAAGGCAGAATTGTTCTAATTATTGTGCGGCAGATCCCCAGCAGTGCTGAATGAAGTTATGAAGAGCTTACACCATGATACTGCTCCACCGCTGCTCTGCATCTCACGTCTGTGCGCATGCAACTGCAGTCGGCGGCGCCGTGTACATTGAGGATGCTGTGACGCGCATCAATGGTGCAAACTTCAACTACAACACGGCGCTTGACAGTGGCGGCGGGCTATACCTGGAGCGTTCACCAGCAAGCGTCACCAACACGATCTTCAAATTCAACAGTGAGTGAACTGTGTGTTGTGGCAAAAGCGCACTAGAAGACTATGGTACGCTTGGCGTTGCATCAGGCTAGCTTGCATGCACACATGCGCACGATGCATGGATTGACAGCAAACCAGGCATGCAGCAAGTGTGTAGGCTGGAGGCTGGGCCCCTGCATCCAGCATGTGTGCTCTTTCAGTGTGATACTTCAGTGTTGGCATTATAAGTTGGCACCCTGGTAAGAATGGTTTTCTGGCACCCTAGAAGGGGAAGCCTGCCCTGCCAACAGCTCAGTGATAAAGCCAGGGTCACCACAATTGGTTCTGATACGAAGTGTGTGAATTCAATTTTGCCTGTACAATGTGCCGATTGCATGCAAAAGCCTTCTGAGACAACGCAGCAGTTTGTGCATACGCATGGGCCACAGCGTGACCCACGAGAACTGGTTTAAATTACCAGTATGCAGATGCACTTCGCAGTGTATACATGCCTCTGTAAATATATACATTCATGTATGCGCATCCTGTGGGCCTGCTCTGCGCAGATGGCTCCGACCTCGGAGGCGGCATATTTGCTTCTGAGGCGCCACTGTCGCTCACATCTGTGGACTTCATCTCAAACCACGCACGCTTGCGAGGTGAGATTGTGCTACTGTGCTATGCAGAGCTGCGTCTAACATAACTTCAAGCAGGTAGTTCAACTTCAGGTTACAAGGTGCAGTGCAGCGGTCATGCTGTTGCCAGGCAAGTATGTACTTTGAAGTAGTTGCCGTGATTGAGGTGAGGACAAGTGCTTCAAAAAGTGCTGCTGTACGCAATTTCCAGCACGTTGTTGCACGCTCAACCAGAGGTTACTTTTGCTCTGGGTATTGGAGTAATTATGTGCAGCCTGTTTCGCATCAGTCTTTTGCTCTCAGTGTGCATGGTATTCATGGAGCATACACCAAGCAAGGTCACGCCACAAATGCCATGTTGTTTCAAAATGTGTGTGATGAATGACATACATGGCGGTTTGCTCACAACCCCACCATGTACATTAAATACAAGTCCATGGTATATGGATGGAACGCTATCTCTCGCGGCGCTATAACATGTCAACTGGAGTGGAAGAACCTGGTTACGCTTGCATGCTTATGCTCGTCTACATTGCACTGCCGATGCCACGCTGTCTGTGCCGCAGGTGGGGGGATTGCCTGCACAGTGCCTAACTTCAAACAAACTGGTGGACTCTACCAGTCAAACATTGCTGATGCCTTCTATGACCTGTATGAGGCCAGTGAGGCAGGTGAGCTGCAACGCGGAGGCGCAGGCTGCTGTGACTCTCCTCTGTGCTGAACTTCAACTTCTTTGAGTACTCTTGGTAGGTTGACAGTGTTCAGTTGCCTTTCCAAATACAGTGCCAGCTGACGTCACACTTCGAAGTTCTCGCCATAGACTTGAGTAGTGGTTGACACATGTGCTGTCAAGTACTTGTTCTTGCAATGTGCTGCTGGCGCGTTCTTCCCTCAGCGCTTGTGGACTAGCTATAGTCACTGCGTTTCCTGGCTCGCCTGCAACTTGAGAAAGGCTAACTGTCAGACATATGCTATAGGGATGGGGGGGGAAGAGGGGGACACTATCACTGACAAATTGTGGTAGTGCCATGTGCACAGCAAGTTGGCGTCACTGCCCCACTCCCTGGTTATGTTGTAAGCATGCTTGCTCCTCCATCCAGTTAGCTTGAAGTCTTGGCGTTACTATGCATTGCCACACAGCAATTGTTTGTTAAAATACAGCCTTAGGGCGAAACTGTACATGCATTGATGCATGCATGAGCACGCACTTGCATGAAGCAATGGTGCCTTGCATACTCTCTGCACTGCACAGGCAATGGTGGCGCTGCGTATGTGGACAGTGGCTCGGCCTCGTTCACTGGCGTCACGTTCGATGGCAACATGGCGGGAAATGGCAAGTACTAAGTGCAGCATCACGGCGCTGAGCGTTGCTGCTGCTGTCAAGGTCTGAGTCCCATTAGCAGTAGTGCTCAGCAGCAGAGCACATGCAAGTTCAGGCGCAGTGACGTTTTCAGCGCGTTGCGCAAGCTACATATGCACCTTCACACTTGCGGACGCAACTGCAGTGCCAGCACAGGTGCTGCTGGTGTACAGTACCAAAGGTCACGATGCCTTCATGACTGCATGACGACAACATGTTCAGGTGTATGTATGCATGACAACAAGCGCCTCAGTGGTGGAGCACCACGACATGCACTGATAATATTGTACGTGGCATCTCTTTGCCCGCAGCAAATGTCATTTTTCACCAACCTGTGTGGGTGTGCATGTGCGCGGTCTGTGTTGCAGCTGGCGGGGCAGTGGCGGTCTTTGATGGGCAGCTATCTACATCGGACTGCGACTTTACGTCAAACAAGGCATTTCATGGTGAGCACGCGAGACTGCAATTTTGAGAAACTGCTTCCGATGTTGTATTTTAATCACTGGTGGCGTCAAAGTCTGGCAGCTCACTGGTTATGTTGGAAACGCACCAAAAGTGCACTGGCCATTATATAAGGTATCAAAAATTTCTCAATTGCTTGATCGTAACAAAGCAACAAAACACAGACGTCAAGGGGATAAGTTTTACTTCAACAAACAGAAAATGCGTACGTAGACCAGGCACCAAATGAAAGCAAGCGATGAATCAATAAGCTTGCAGCATTAACACTCCCGTGAATGAGAGAGAACAGGCATCGGAAATGCTTGCAATCTCTGAAATGCGTTGCATGTCAAGGCCTGGCCCAGGTCAATGAGAGGAATTACACTTGCACTGCAAAACAACGACTGCATCGTTTCAGTGGCTACGTTGTCTTCAGTTCCTCGCCATTCCTCGTACACCAGTCACCTCGCAGCACAAACACTTGTACCGGGAAGCTGGATGCATGCCTCAGGCCTTCGACTCGGCGCAGTTCTGGTTCCTGCGCGCTGAGTACTTGTCGAGGCGGTGCCAGGGTGTGACGTTAGGGTTAGGGTCAGGGTTAGGATTAGGGTTAGGGCGAGGCTTAGGACAAGGGTTACGGTTACGGTTACAGTTAGGATTACAGTTAGGGTTAGGGGGTAGGGGTAGGGGTAGGGGTAGGGTTAAAATTTGGGTTAGGGTGTCATCCTGGTCACAGTTGCTTAGAGTTAGGGTTAGGGTTAGCACAGAAGCGCACAGTTGACCACCTGTCAACGTGGCCTTGACCTGCACGCCCACACCATCGCCTCCCCCTTCCTCTGTGGCACCTGCTGGTTCCTGATTTTTGACTCCATTGTGGGACGAATTTGCCTCAAGCTTTAGGTTACCATTCACAAATGTGCCCTGAACCTGCGCAGGCGATGGCGGAGCCATCAGAGTGCAAGCTGGCAGCTCCACTTCAACTGCTCTGGAGTGCAGCTGGGAATCGGAGAATTCCAAGTTTGTTGGCAACAAAGGTAAACATACCTTGAAGCGGCTGTGAAGTTGTTTGTAAATATCAACATGCACTAGTAAAGCTTCAAGATATGACCAACTTGAAGTGTCAATCACTGGCACAACTGGTGTGTGCACGCCTGACTGGCATATTGTGTCAATGGGTTAGTCTCATCTGCGCCCCGACACTTCAAGCCATGGTATGACAAAGTTCATCGGAACTGTAACAGAAGGAATGCCACTAGTGCAAGTCAATGACATGCCTCATTAAATATGCCGGTGCCTGATGGCCGCATGCCATCACTTGCTGCAGCATTGTATTGCAATCGGTTTTGGTGTGATAGGTGCTCCACTGGTGCCTGTCACTTGAAGCCGTCTTTGCGGGCGCTCTCCAGGACGCATTTACATGTCTGCTGAGAGCCTAGCCTCAATCAAAGCAAGACACTCACTTGCCTGTATTGGCCTCAACTCTCCGTGCAACCTGATTTTTTCCCCTCTATGGGTCCGCGCAGCGGCGGTGTCTGGCGGCGCGGCCTTCATCAGCGACGCATGCGCTGCGCGCGTGGCTTCTGGCCACTTCATAAACAACGAGGCCGCC
Organism: Tribonema minus; assembly: GCA_017506865.1. NCBI lineage: Eukaryota > Xanthophyceae > Tribonematales > Tribonemataceae > Tribonema > Tribonema minus. Next base: position 237,112 of record JAFCMP010000124.1, read on the forward strand.
AGCGCAGGCGCGCTGCGCGTTGGCACTGGCGCCGGTGCCATCGGTAGCGTCTTGCCCGGGCAAACTGTGCAGTTCGCGTACAACTCAGCCAACCAGACCTCAGGTGCGCGCCATTTGGCGTTGAGTCTTCAGTGTCAGTGCACTTCAAACACCTTGCCTTGTCAGCATCGGTGATGCATGGAGCAGTGTTCGCAGGAGGCGTATTCCACCGCATGGCAGCTGCGCGCGCTGCCATGCGCTGTCCACCGCATGGCAGCTGCGCGCGCTGCCATGCGCTGACACCGACTTCAACGTGAGGTTGCAGGCATGCCGCTCGAGTTTTGATACACCGCGTTTGCTTGAGCGGTCTCGACGATCGCAGCTGCTGCATGCCCTCGCACTCACAGAGTGGCGCAACTTGTACCTCTGCTGCTTCACAAATCAGTGTAAACTTTCAGCGCACAGCATGATGTTTGTGCTGCTGCTGTCATTCCTGTCCGCAGGCGGCGCGATCCTGGTCGCCAACATCCCCAACCCTGACTACTTCCCCATCACGGCGGACTTCGTGAACAACACTGCACAGTCGTATGGCGGCGGGATTCACGCTATTGACGTGGCCTTCCTGCAGGTGTCTGGTAACTTTGACGGCAACGTCGGTGAGTTATTCCCCTTCCCCCTCCCGCCCCCCCCCCCCCGCCCCCCCCGGGCCCCCCTGCCCATAAAAAGAGCTTTGTCACATGGTGGCAATGACAGCGTCGAGCGTAACCAGCGCAGGTGCGTCACCGCGGCATGTGTGGTGCCTGCTGGACCCAGCTCTTACGGCAGCAGCGCTCGGTGGCGCCCGCTATTAGTGACGTTCAGGAAGGGCAAAGCCGCACCTGTTGCTCAGGCTGCTGCCTCATCACTTCAACATCATTGTACTTTCGAATTGTGGCGATCAACAATGTACAACGCAGCGTATGCTCTGGTACCACTCACTTCAGAGCGTTGTCAACAGCTGTGTGTCTTGTCCTGCCTCTTTCTTGCCAGAGGCAAATCATTTATCCGAGTCATCAACAATCCCCCCCCCGTCCCTATCCACAGCGGCGTCGGCCGGCGGAGCCCTCTACCTGAGCGCCAGCAAGCAGGCCGCCACCGCCGTGTACATGTACCAGAACGCCACCTTCACCGGCAACGCCGCCGGCGCCGACGGCGGCGCAATGTACATGCAGTCCGGCGCAGTCGGCGAACTGGAGGCGGTGACGTTCACGAGCAACCGCGCAGGCGGCGGCGGCGGCGCCGTGTGCCTGGAGTCGGGCGCGGCGCTGCAAGTGCGCGGCTACTGCGCATTCGTCGGCAACATGGCGATGGCTTCGGCGGGCGGCGCGCTACTGGATCTGAGTCGCGGCGCCAACTCCAGCATCGTGTTTGATGCGTCATCGCGGCTGAACGGCGGTATTGCGGAAGCGGGGCTGACCTTCGAGGGGAACTATGCGTACTGCTGCCATGATGGGGGGTACGGGCTGTCTGCGGGGCGCGTGGCGTATGCGCGCAGCTGCGAGGACGTCGACACCGCCGCGGGGAGGTCAGTGGCAGAAGTGGTCACTTCAACTTGAAGTTGAAGTGGATAATACGAAGTATCCGTTTGACTATGAGGGGATGTATATGTACACACCCAAGGCTTGATTATTGTGGCTTGTAGTGCTGAGGAGAGAGGGTGCAAACTTCAACTTGAAGTGACATGCATGCAACGTACATGATTTAAGATGAGCCAGAACTTCAGCACTGCTGCTAATCTCCGTTTGATTTCGCACAATAGTTCAAGCCACACACCTCCAGGGTACCAAAAGCACAGTACTTTTGAAGTCGCTTGCCTGATGTTGCAATCTGTGTGTGCCGCCATGGCCGTCCATGCAGCATCTGCTGCGGCAGGGGCGAGTACAACAGCGGCGCGCAGTGCGTGGCGTGCGACGGCGCCACCACCAACTGCTCCATCCTTGGCATCACAACCGAGTCCATTCCGCTGCTGCCGGGATACTGGCGTGAGAGCGTTGCACTTGGCCAGGCCTACGTGAAGCCGTGCTGGAATGAGGACGCCTGCGTGGGCGGCAGCGCCACTGATGTTGAAGTTGAAGAAAGTGACGCTGCGGGGACGCCTGATGCGTATTGCGAGGAGGGGTACCAGGGCCCATGTGAGTGGTGTTACGGTATGTAATGTTTGATTTATTAGCGCTCAGGGCGCGAAACATCCAGATGATTGATATCAATGCTCGTGGAAGTAGTCTGCGTGTCATGTAACCGGTACGTACTGCCAAATGTATACTTCTATGCTAACCTACCAGCTAGTACTCCGCTACAGCTGCGTGCCTGGTCTTGCTGGTCGGTGCCATGCAAGGAGTGCTGCACATGCTGTTGCCTCTCCCAGACGCTTTGCAAAAACATCACACTCTTGAAGGGTTATGCCCTGAACTGCAACACGTCACTGGAGCTTGAAGCTTGTGTGCATTTGCGGTCAAACTTCAGCTTTTGTGTAGACCATTGGTGGGTGGAGGGTATCCAGAACTGCGTAATGAAAGCATGGCGATTACATTGCTCCAATTTGAAAGCAGATGAGTACCAAAAAAATACATACTGCCTCAAACAACTGTTGCTGACACATCAATTGAAACAGATGCACGTGGATGTGGGTGAATTGCCATTAAACTCGGAGCTGGTTTTTGTTCAGCAGACATGCCTCGATTTGACAATCAGAAATTGTTCTGGAAGAGTTTATCACTTTACTTAAACCAACGAGCTCATTCATGCAAAACAAAATGATTTATGAAACCGTTGAAACAGCAAAGTTGATACTTCTGCGCTGGCGGCTGGGGCCCGGGCGTGTGCTGATTGCTGCTGCTTGCTGCTGTTGCTGCTGCGGTGCGCGCGTGCCGCGCTGCTGCTGCCTCCGCAAAGTATACTGGTCCGCACATAGATCTAATCAGTTGGACTGCAGTGGTTTCCAATGTGCATATGGACGACAGGAGCACTTGCCCGTGCCTGCCGTCGCTGTCCGCAGCCCACGTGCCTCCCCTTTGCGCTGCGCCACAGCACCTGCCCGCTGCACCGGCGCACCGCCGCCGCGCCAGGCACTACAACGAACCTGTTGAACTCTGCGCCCCTTCACGCGCTACATACTCCTGGCCGTCCGCAGACTGCGCCGTGTGCGCCGACGGCTACGCGGCCACCACGGGCTACTCCTGCTACGAGTGCACCACTTCCACGGTCACCACCGCCGTCACCATCACCGTCGCGGTGGTGGCGGCGCTGGCAGGCCTGCTGGCGTGCGCGCTGTGGCTTGGCTGGGGCCTCGCGGGTGATGATAACCCTGAGCCGCGGGAGCTGCACGGCTGGCGCAGAGTGATGGCGGGGGTGCTGACGTTCCTGGGCAGACTGAGGATCCCACTGGTGTCCGCACAGCTGCTGGTTGCGTTTGTGAGCATAACTGGAGCGCAATTTCCAGAGCTGTACCAGGTAATTGATGTTGCAGTCCCCGAGCAGTACCTGCCATGGTAGAGTCATCATGGATTGACAGATTCGATTGTCGTTGAAAGCAAATGCTGACCGTGTGGTTCCGGGCAAAGTGTTTGCTTTTCATTGCATTAAACCTGCAAAGTGCCAACCTTCAACCCTGGCCCTAACCCTAAGATACCATAGAAGTGATAACCAATCCCAAATGCAGCTGGCATCCTTGACATCTGTCAACAGAGCCTGGCTGCTCTTGCTCTTAGCACGTGGAATCGCATATGTCAAGTCCTCAATGTAGATCAGCCTGTAGTGTTTGTCGAGTGCGGAGCACTGGCGGGTTGCCATGGGTTTTGTCCAGACACACGCGTCTCTGTGACCTGTCGCGTCATTACGTCTTTGCGTGCGCGCACTTGACTACGATGCAAGCGTTTTCACGATGCCCTAGTCCGCGTCATACCATGGCAACATCCGCCCTCTGACACAAACGCCTTGACTCAGATCCTGACTCCTTCAAATTGACCTCCCGGATCCATCCCACCATAAGTGCGCTGCCATACCCTCACGACTCAGCCCCCCCCCCCCCCCCCAATTGTCACTGCTGCGCGCCCGCCTCAGTCCCTGGTGGACGCCATGTCCTTCGTCACCCTGGGCATGCTCTTTGCCCCCATCAGCTGCATCGTCCCCACCTCCTTCTACCAACGCCTGCTGGCGGCGACGCTGCTGCCGCTGGCGGCGCTGGCGGCGCTGTGCTGTGTGTACGCGGCGGCGTGCTGCGTAGGGCGTCGCAGGAGCGCCGCAGGCCTGAGCACTGCCTTCCAGAACGCTTGTATTAAGCGCGTACGCCAGATTGTGCTGCTGCTGGCCTTCGTCTGCTTCGCGCCGGTCAGCACGGTGGTGTTTCAGGTGGGCACGCACATGCACATGGGTATGTATAGGCGTACAGTGTGTGGAGCCGGTGCAAGACTCTCATCGTGCCTGCGGTTAGTGAGGCATGTGAGCTGGATACGCTTTGTGCGCTCACGTATTGTCGATGCAAGCATTACGGTACCTGCGGCGACAACACGTGTACGCACAACTTCAACACAATGAAATAAATTGCACACCCGGCCCTCCTTCACTTCGAGTTTGCAGGTGCCCCATGTACTTTACCTTTCATGCTCTGTGAGGTGCAATTAGTGCACACTGCTGCGCCAAGCGCCTTCACCTCATTGCCTGCGCAGTTGTACATTTGTTGCTCCATTGGCGTATCGACTACCCGGCCGGGGGTAGTCGATACGCCAATGGAGCAAGTGCGCGGCCTGGTACGCGACGCCCGGCGGCACTGCTTACGCAGCGCAAGGGTGGCAACGACCACCGGGCCAGCTGGCAGCGGCAGTCCTGTCTTCGAATCGGGTCAGGCACATGATCACAGCGATAGGCCTGAGGATGCTGCCAGCGCAGCCGGACGGCGCCTCGAGGTGGAGGCGGCAGACATACTGTCGACCTTGTCCGCAGCAGGGGCGGGGAAGGCAGGAGGGCTGGACGGCCTACGCTATGAACACCTCTTGATGGCCGCTGGGCCTGGTGCACCAGTGAAAGCAGCCACCCGCCCCGTGAGCAGTGCCTCGCCAGGACTAGCTGGTGATTCAGAATCAGATGTGATGGAACCGGCATTCGCCCATCACCTGGCCAAGGTGTTCACGACGCTGCTTGTTGAGCCCGAACTGCTGCCGGAGCAATCGCAACGGCTTCTCCGCGCCGCGGCCCTCTCAGGCATAGGACAGAAGCGGCGTCCGATCGCCTGCTCCAGTGTCTGGCGCAGACTCCTCGGGTCCACAGCGGCACGGAGTGTCAAGGGCAAGATATCGGGGCTGCTGGCCTCCATGTCGCAGTTTGGCGTAGGATACCGGTCTGGCGTCGAGCATGTGGCAGCGCGCGCGCGCGTGTGGCACGAGCTGTATGGCACCACTATCCAACTGGACTGTGAGAACGCATTTAACAGTGTGGATCGCGCCGCCATTGTGCGGGGGCTTATGCTCTTCTGTCCGGAGCTGCTCCCGCACTTTGAGTCCGTATACTGTGGTGACACTGCCCCAGAGATGCGGGTGGAGGTGAACGGTGAAGCTCGCATTATCTGCTCCCACCTAGGGTGCCAGCAAGGGGACCCTCTAGGGCCGCTGTACTTTGCAGTGGCAGCGGCCTTCCTACTCTTCTACCCTGATGGAGTGAATGCGACGCCCGGCAGTATGCCGGCCTACGGCCACAGCACAGCGGAACCGCCAGCCCCGCACTGCGCTTTCCTGGATGACCTCAACGTGCTGCAAGCTGCCTACTTCGACGATGCAGCGGCCGCTGGGGTGGCAGAGGTGATCCGCCGGTTGGCGGCAGGGGGCCTACGCGTTCGACCAGACAAGTCGCTGGCCATCGCCATGCGCGGCACAGTGTATAATGAAGCGGCCAGAGCACGCCTGCGCGCCCTTGACATACCGTTTGTGGACACCACCATGCCAGAATCCAGTCAGGGCTTTACGTCGGTCGGGGTACCGGTAGGGCACCCAGCCTATGTGCACGCTGCCATGAGCAAGCATCTTGTCGACGCAGGGACATGGCGATTGTCGTGGCAGCTAGCTGGAATGGCGCGGCATCACCTACAGGCAGCACAGTTCATTCTACGCAGGTCACTGACGAAGCGCATGGGCTTCTTAGCTCGGGTCGTTGACACGGCTTTGAGTGAGACATGGTTGCACGCGTTTGACGGGTTCTGTGCATGGACGCTCGAACGCATGCTGCATCTGCACGGCTGCTCTACCGCGGCAGCCATGAAGTCACACCTGCTGGCCGCCTGCACTGCTGGTGACAATGAGGAAGCCAGCAGTGGCAGCGTGCTGGTATTGCCGCGCTTGGGCCCGCCAGAACTCACGGACATCGCAGTGCCACTGCGGGCGTCACGGTTGCCGGAGCGACGAGGCGGTCTGGGCATGCCGCTTTTGGGGCTACTGGCACCAGCCGCATACACGGCCCAGGCATGCACAACACTGAGGCCGGCAATAATTCATGCCACTGTGGCAGCAGGGGCCCTGAGGCTCGGCACTGACGAACACGGCGCAGTCACCTGGTTCGCGCAGCACTCATGCGCAATACGCGAGGACCAGGGACTGCCGCCAATCATCGAGGCCGTGCGACGCTCTACGCGAGCGCTGACAGCTGATGGCGGCGAAAAATCACGCACAGCTGTGGCCGAGCAGCTCCCAGCATCGTTGCTACGGTGGGCAGCAGATACGACGGCCGCAGCGTCGACGCTCCCCACTGCGGTGCAAGCGATCTACGCCGCAACTGCCGTCACGGAGACAGTGACCACTGAGCCAGCCCCATACACCCACGGCATTGTGCCTGGCGCCGAGGCGGCCGCTGCGGCAGCGACCGTACCTGGCCCTCAAGCCGCTGCCGCGGCTGCCCCTTCCACGCCCGCTAAAACACAAACTAGCGCGGAAGAAAGCAGCTGCAGCGGCGGGCAGGAGGACGACGACGACGACTGGGAGGCCTATGCTGACGAGATCTGCAGGAAGGTAGTGCCCCGCCGCCGGCGCGGTCACTTCACGCACGGACTACAAGCCGGCCTTTCAAATGTTCTTCGACGTCAATACGAGGATTGCCTGGTGGAGGACCTAGAGGCTGCCTCGGCTGGTGCCGTGGGCAAGCCGACGCAGGCTGCACCTATTGGTGACTCGCGCGACACCAGCCGCCGCCGCCAACAGGCTAGCGCACGGGTCCTGGCGCAGCTGCGCAGCCAGCGTGCGTCCGGGGCAATGGCGTGGATGAGCGTGCCACCCACTGCCAATGACCGCCCGGGTGCGGCGCCCATGTCCAGTATGGCAGCAGCCACGATGATTTTGATTGCAATCTTCATAGACGGGTGGGGCATACAGGGCGAGGTGTGCCCATGGCGGTGCAGTGATGTGAGCCCCACCTCCACGCATGCGATCAGCTGCCCCAGCCAGCACATACGGGGGCACAACGCGACACACACTGCCCAAAAGCGGTGCCTGCAGCGCATCTTGAGACAGCACCATGTCTCTATTGTCCGCAATGAGGACGCTAGCGTCTTCAAGGTACCGGGGTATCGGGCGGACACAGTCATTGACCCAGGGTGTCTGCACTTTAGCAGTGCATACCGTAACAAGGGAATAGTGCTAGACACAAGTGTGCGCGCGCCCACAGCGAGCTCGTACCTGACAGGCAAAACAAATGCCTCGAACACGGACGGCTATGCTGCTGGGGTGGGGGAGGACGCGAAGGTCAAGCACCACACCGGCACCTTGACGTCATCTTGGGCTTTTGTGCCATTCGTGCAGGAGTCGTACGGACGGCTGGGCAAGCAGACAAGCCTTTTTGTTAAGGAGTTGGCAATGCACTCAGCACTGTGCTCAGGGGGGGGGAAGGCAGATGTGTTACGCAAGGCCGGGTTAGCTAAGCGTCAGATCCTCATTGAGCTGAGCATATCGCTGGCGCGGGAGTTGGCGGAGCGCGTCATGGCGTACACACGTGGAGCGCGAATGCTGGGCTGTGTTGCGGCGCCGGTATCCAAGCTCCTAGGGCACAGCGCAGACTAGGCTGCTGCGTTGACGCAAGCTTTTCGATTGCATAGGCAACCCGGCCTCCCTTGGGCCTTTATAAATACAAGTCCATACGTACATTTGTTGGTCATATTTTCTTAATGCTGAGCCCAGGTCCTTGGCATGTATCCTTTTCAGAACCTGATATTACCTCAATAAAATGCTGTACAAGCGGTCGCTATCTTGTTGCCTCCGCAAATCGGCTGGGGCGTGTCGTGACATCGTGCTCTCTGCAGTTGATACCTTGGCTCAACAAGTGTTTGGGCAAATGCCAGCATGCTCTAGACTTTAGAGACTGCTTCGCAGTTACGTGCGCGCAACTCCGATGACACCTGCGTGCCGCTGCCCTGCGCCCCTGCAGACCTTTGTGTGCGACAACGACCTGGAGAACGGCAGCTACCTGCGTGCAGACTATTCGCTAAGCTGTGACACCAGCGAGCACAGCCAGTACAAGGCGTACGCTTGCGCCATGTCTGCTGTATATCCTATAGGTGAGCATTACCGCGGCCTGCTGCACCATGGTGTGGCAAATGGTCACCCTCTGCTCTGATGCCACAATCAAGTTCCCTCGCTGAGCGCTGCTGAAGCCCCTCAAAAGACAAATGTTCAAATTGCCAGGGTAAGGAGTCGGCATCGGCTGAGCTGATTGCAAGTTGGCGAGCCGGCAAAGCCAAAGTTGATCTGATGAGACCCTCAGGCTTTGTAGCCTTTGCGCTAAGCATATGGCCGTCACGTGGCATTGCCAACTGTTGTTTGCATCAAGGCAACACTGATCGGTGCCGGTGATGGAAAGCCACCCAAACAAACTCTGAATCACATGTCAATACAAGTGCAATGGGTGATACTCTCAATACACATCACACGAAGAGGTCGGGTGGGCATGTAAGCTTATTCTGCTTCATTAAGCTCTTTCGCCCCGCACATAATTGTTGACTCATACTCTTTGACTCCACGCTCACCCTCCAGCCAATCTCTGTCATTATTAAAATTTTCACTTTCACCATTTTCGCTCTCAGGCATCCCCGTCTTCTACGGCGTGGTGCTGTGGCGCCAGCGCAAGTACCTCCGCCGCGCCCCCAATAGTTCGCCCCCCTGCCAGGTGGCAGCCTCCACAGCAGCGCTCACCGCAACCGACCCGATGGCAGTGCGCAAAGGCAGCGCAAAATCTTGTCAAGGAGCAGATGCCGTGCCGCAATTGAATGATGTAGAATGGCCATTCACGGGTGATGAGAGTGTGGACTCGGGGCTTCGGGCGACGCGCTTTTTGTGGGGGCCGTACCGCGCTGGCGCATTCTACTGGGAGGTGCTGGAGTGCGGCAGAAGGCTTCTGCTCTCTGGTACGTGCTTGAGCGCATTTCGTTGCTGAGTGACGCAATCACTAACATTGACCTCCCACCACTGCAGTAGGCTCTTGCAGCGCATAATCATATCAGCAACCCTGGCATAGCCTGAGCCGCTCTAAGCGCAGGACTGCTATACTGGGGCCCGACACGTTACACTTGATCCGTGCCAACCCCCTTATGTGCTGAATCCAGCTAGTACTTGCCAGACGATGAGCCTGCTGCACAGTGGGAGGTGTCAGGTTTGCACTTCATGCTTTGTGTGCAGTTGCTGGGGCATTTGAAGTTGAAGTTGAGAACAGGGCTCGCATCTGCTACTCTCAGGGTGGCCTAGCGGCATGTGCACCGCGCAAGGCACGCCGTTCATGGCAGGCATATACGCGAGCTAGGCTGAGCCCGATTAACTCAGCGGCCCGTTTGCTTGCAACCTTTGCGTCGAGGTGCCAGCGCATGCCAGATTTGTTCACTGCACAAGGCCACGCAATGCAGCAGTCTTTGCAGACTGCTGCTCACCCGCACAATGGGGCTCGCAGCAAGCATGTGCATGCTCACTCGCTGACAGGCTGCCTTGCTGTGGCTGCAGCACATGTTTGCCATATGATCAGCTCACCTTGACCCTCTTTCCTCCGTTCGTGTGCCCTGTCTTAAAAACTTCATGCATGCAGGCGTCCTAGTTTTCATGTGGCCGGGGACAGCGTCGCAGGGCGCCATCGCCTGCGTCTTGGCTTTTGTGACGGCCATGATCTATGGCTGGGCGGCGCCGCACGCCGACCGCGCAGAGGCCACGCAGTTCATGCTCAACGCGGCCATCCTCTTCCTCAGCATGTTCAGCGCACTCATCACCGACCCGGCCATCAGCGCCCACTTTTCCGACGGTCACTCCGGCTCCGGCGACGTCATGTCAGCGCTGCTCATCGGACTGAGCGCTGCTGTGCTGGCTCTCGCAGCGCTCTCTGCGGTGCTCACGGTCAACGCCATGATGGGGGATGCGCGCGGCGTGCGCGAGCTCCCCTTGCCGCAGCGGCGCCCCGGCGCTGACTGCGCGAAGGGGGTTGCGCCGCGGTCCGCTTGGGATCTGCAGGGCCGGGTGCTGCAGCAGAGTGAAGTGACTCCCGCGGCCACTGTGTGACAGCACTGACGGTCAAAAGTGGCGCCTGCTGCTGCAGCTGTGGCGGCAGCAAGCACTAGTAGTTGAAGTAGATGTGAGGCCGACAGCAGTACCCTGCCGCTGCAGCTGTGGCGGCAGCAAGCACTAGTAGTTGAAGTAGGTGGCGACCACTTGTGTGCTAGTCTGTGATCTGAATGTTTGGCTGGTAGACTGAGTGCCGGAAGGCCCTCCTAGCTGAGTGCCCGCAGCAATGGTACTGTGCGTGTACGGTAGATGAGGTCGAAAGAGTTTGGCGCATACTGCGGCTGGCCCCACAAAAGACGATGGCCTACGGGTGTTCAACTGTGCTCATGGTTATGATTAAGCGGGTACTTCGAGTATTGTTCAAGAGGGTTGAGAGAAACCAGCTGTCCTTCAACCGCGCCCATGAGGTTCTCAAATGCAGTTACCTGAAGCAATGATTGTTTCAAGCCTAACTTCACCAATCACCTGTTCCTGTCTGGCAATATGTTGCCGGCTGTATGTTGTGACTCATGCCTGCACACACTCTGAAACCTCACCTACCATGAAGCCGTCCGCGCTGCGGCCTATGTATGCATGTTTGTTCAACTGCATGGTTGTGTACCTGCTTGCACTTTCGTTTGAATGTGAATGTTAATGAGAAGTGCAGCCGGCCAGCATCCCAGTCATCACCTTCCGCCACTGCAGCTGCTCTTCATCGTTATTGTCTGCGGAAGTGGGCGCGGAAGTTGTATTTTTTGAGTTTGTGTGCGCACACTCATGTAAACATGAAGCTGAAACCTCACATAACTTGTGCTCACTGTTACTGCGCGTACTACAGTAATGCACAGAGGTCCAACAGCCACCAGGAGCCTCCCAACATTCCGGACATTGTTGCTGCTACAGCGGGCCGTTGAGCAACACCAGTAGGATGCTTACGAGCACAGCAACTGGGGTGAGGGTTAGCACACGAGTGGGCCGCACCAGTCACACTGTGGTGTCCACTATCTTAGGGTTAGATGCCACAAGCAAGCCACCAGCCAAAGCCAGACGCCATACAACACCACTATGAAAGCGCACCATAGTTGAGGTGGCATTTTTCTTCAAATATGAACACTTCATGAAGTGCGGCAGAGAAGCAGGATGCACTGAAGTGGCCGTTTTTTTTCAGTCAAGGGAACGGCTATTTTATAGTGAAAGGATGGCGATTGCGGCCAACAGGACACAGTCAATGCACAACAGCAGAGCGAATGAATGACACAATCAGTGCATTTATCACATAAAGGCACGTAGCTTGCATGCAAAACATGCAGCAGTTTGTGATTCTGCTCCACGTCGGGCTGCTACAAAAGTGATCAAGTTGCAGAGCGCAAGCGCTTTTGCCGCAACGACAGGTGGTTGTATCCCAAAAGCTGTGGGGTGAACATGGCACCGCTCTTTCGCTAACCTCGCATAGGTATGGTGTGCTTTCAAGTACAGCAGGAGGAATTGCGTATACCATTACTACAAGTGTGCATGTGATGTGCTGATGTGCATGTGTTGTGCTGCCCATTTGCCTGGCTCATATGACACGTGCGGCAACCCTGGCTATGGTGACCATAGTAGCAGCGATGGCCGCGAAGCATAGCGCGATGTTCCTGGAAGTTCGGTTGGCACGCCGCAACACTTCGCTGTAGCGGAGCTCCCTGCCCACGAGAGACGACACCTAGGCAACAGCGCGCAGCAGCAGGCGAGGGCGGAGTAGCATGAGCTTGAGACTTCAATCCAGCTACTGACGCGCATTGACACTAAGCATTGCTGTGTTGGTCCATGCGTGTGTGATCGTGGTGCACTTCAGCTTAGCGTACAGCAGAATGGTTTGACGGCAGTCAAGTTTGTTGTCCTCAGCGGTCGCTGATGCAGCATTGATCGAGCCAAGTGCGTTGCCGTCATGGTGCGCTGCGCCTTGACAGTTCAGCACAGTGATTTGGTGGCAGTGGCAATTGCTACCAACAGCGATCATGTCTGCAGCACGAACGGAGCAGGGTCCACTGACGAATCTGTGTGACTCACACACATCCACAGCTTTCCATTAAAAGTGCGCTGGAATGGGCCCTGCCATGTGCGGCTCATGCCGCTGCTGTGCCACTGCGGAAGCACGACTTCCTGTCAAGTGTACTGCAGACCTGCACCATGTTGCATCATGCACTGCACCTGAGGGCTGCAGCAACAGCATGCATATGCTGTGGTTTCAATGCAGTGCCAGCGCTAATTGCCTCTGCCATACACCCTCACCTGCGGATCAAAGAACTTGGGAAACTTCTTGGACAGAACCGCCCTGAAGGCCATATTTACAAAGGCCAGCTTCTCACGCAGCGGCGCCTGCTTGTACTGCCAGGGGTAGCCAAGCACCATTATTCTGGTGATGGCCTTGGCGTCTGGCGCGCGCTGCTGCTGATACGAGCGCAGTGCTGAGCCTATCTGGTCGTCGCATTTGTCCAAGCACTCGCTCAAGACCTGCAGCAGCGAGGCCAAGTGGTGATGGTTCATAGATAGACGTCAGCAGGCTCATTAAACAGGCTGTTTAATGATGCCCATCAAAAGGGCAATTAGCAAGCTACATGGAGCCATTTTTGGGTAATGCCAGCAGGCTCATTGTATAAGTGTTGTTAGCTCGCAGATATGCGCTTAGAAGCAGGCTCCTACTAGCGGCGCAGAGTAGTAGCAAGCATGAGAGCGGCGACTCTAATAATAACAATGATGCGATGCCTTACCGTCCACAAGCTGACAGGAGTGCCGAGGAGCATAACTTTGGGTCCAGCTTCCTGCTGTTCCTAGCAGTGCATTCGCTACGGAGCGAAAATGGGCCACGTCAAATACGCACTGCTCCTCTTGTCAAAATTTCGCAATCATTATCAAAAACACTGGATCTGATGCACTGATGAAGAAGCCAGTGCCAAGTTCAAAAAGGGCTCTGCATTGGTCAACACGCTTGGTCAGACGTGCACATGACATGATAGGATATGGCGAAGATGATGACTGCTAGGTGGCATGCTTCCAATACAATGATGACCCCTGGTTCTACTGCAGATACGTGACATCAGTGTAACGGGCATTTCTGCACCTTTAAGTAAACTCTTTGTTGCATGAGTACCAATGCAGTATGGACAAAGCATACATGAATGCTTTCAGTCCAGCCTCACAGTGAGATCAAACGTGATGAATACGGCTGCAAGCGCAATACGCATGCACATAGTAAAAATCAGCAGAGCTCAACTCAGTTCCCGCACCACAACTCAACATGGTTTGTTCGATCACTGATCACCAAAACAACAGTAACCAAGCGCACGCGTAGACTTAGGGTTAGGACTAGGGTTAGGGCTAGACGGATCCACTTACCGCGACATCCTCCAGTGCTGCATTCACACCCTGCATATCATGAAGCAGCAGCAACAGCACCACAAGACAAACAGCATGTTGCAGTGTGAATTGCTGGAGAGGAAGCACTCAGTGGTGACCACGATTAGTGAATTGGCTGCCAAGACCTCAAAGCGAACAGTCACAAGCACAGCGGCTACAACAGATAGGTGGCACCTGTCAGACAACAATGACTCCATGTTCGAGTGAAAAGGACAGAATGTCACAGGAACTCAACTCTCTGATCTCGAAAGGGTGCTTCAACGTAGGGAGTGCAAATCATCAACAGCACTGGCACTGAGCCGCGCGTGCGTGAATTGAATTGGAGTAGTGGCAGGTACTCAGAATCCAACATCACAGCTTGAAGTGGGCACATAGTGGAAATCAAATTGGCACTCGCAGCTGGCCAGAAATTGGGACTTGAAGGCTAGCTCGAAGCCCAGTTCGTTGCCCGTAACCAACACTAGCGCCCTCATTTCAATTCACCGCAACTACAGCTGCCCTGACCGTATGCATTGCAGATACCACCGCTGTATAAAACTTTGCCCACACTCTTCACATACGTGCACAAATACGGCTGATACAGCATCACCGGGCCAGCTCGCTAGCAGCCACATTCGCTGCGCATTCAAGGTGGGTACAGCTGCGCTGGCAGTCATAAATACCGCCGTCATGATGATGCGATGATCATATCAGACCATACATACCTGCCCCAAGTCAGGCGGGAAACAGTGGATGGCATCGCCCACCAGCACAGCTCCGCCGCTGGTTGCGTCGTCGCCCGCAGAGGGGTCCACCCACTGCAGGCGCTCGCAGTGCTGGCGAAACAGAAAACAAGAACCAATGTCAACACAGTCTTTGTCAGCTCAGGTGGGTTGCCGGGCCACATGGGTTCATTTCTTGTGCTGAGGTGTGTGACTTCATTTCAAAAGCAATAGAGGTACATAGTTTCTTACAGCAATGCACAGTGCAATACATGTCCAGAAAGCTCAGTATGGACGCTCTTAGTAATGATGCCCACTGAAAAATCATAACCACCAGCCTGTGCGACAGTGCTTGTTGCTGTGAAAGATGAAGGGCGCACGCAATGACACAGTGATAATGAGGCAATGTGGGCACCGGGCATACTTCAAGTGCATTATTGCGATAATGTAGCGTGAACATCAAGTTGAGCGTTGTGCTCAGCGCGCCTGCATGCTGAATGCTTCACAGGCCTCACCCACGCGACTGTTGCACGGCGCGGAGCAGTGCGTGCGGGCATGCACCCAACAGCTGGCCTGTCTTAAGGGCACACTTCATAGAAAAACATATCATCTACTTCTATAAGCAATTTCACAGATACAGTTTAGAACAAACCGGCGTATAACACACAGCTACAGGCACACACACACACCAGTCATCGACCCTCTCTCGAGGCCTCGGCGAACAGACTGCAGAGCACATCCATGTGTGCTTCTGTGCGGCAGTTACGTACTGTTGCGTCAATGCATGTGCGCAGCAGTTACTGTATATACATACATACCTGTGGTGGTGGGAAGGCACCGCCCTCGCCGTCCACCCACTCCTGGCAGCCTTCTGGGGTCAGCCACTCACTGCAGATCAAAACGGGGTAAGCCGGGGCATGGACAGTGCATGGGTGATGATGATGATTAACACAGCTTCAACTTGAAGTTGATGATGAAGGACAGGAGGGGCTCTGCAAGTCCTGAAAGTGAGCAATCGGTATGTATGTTTACAGGCAGCGGTGATGCATGTATCGCAACAGATGGCACAAAATGCATAGGCCTATTGCGCCACAGCCATTAGCGTTGTCGCACTGCAGACCAGTCCAGTCAAACAAGGCTTCACAAAAAAAATAACGCTATATGGCAGCATGCCGCATGTTTCCTGCCTGACAGTACGCGAGAAATGGAACACGCCGGCTCGCACCTCAGTGGCAGCTGCGGGAAGCTGGCCTGCAGGTAGGCAAACAGCTCCGGCCCCGTCTTTTTTGTCCACACTTCGTGGGAGGGCCAGGTGATGATGTTGGCGGTGCGCCGAGAGAAGCGGTCCGCAGTGGGCAGTATGCCTAGCCTCAGGGCATTTCTGAGCAGAGAGGCGCGGTGCAGACAGAAGCATTTGGCGGAGGGGGGGGGGGGCAAGGGAGCTCAGTCACTTGGCATGCAACATGGTGTTGTTGCTGTCCAGCGCCGTGTGCAGAGGCGTAGCAGTGAAAATTGACTACAATTAGATGAAGGACATTATTATGGCTGGTTGAGAAGGCGGAAATGCACGTATGTAGCTGCTCCACACAATTGCGCAACTTCACCGCAGCGCTCAGCATCTGCAATGCTGAGCACTGTCATGAGGCAGTGATAAGCACTGCATGAAAACTGATCAGATTTAGGCAGGTAGTGTAGTACGAACTAGCCCACTGCAGCTTGTTCAACGCTTCGAAATGCTGCAAGTACATTGCGAGGCAGAGAGAGTGGAGAGTCGCCAGTTCAATTGCAGCGCGCAAACACACTTCCATACGTCACGACACACTCATATGTGTAGACCAAAGGGTGGCTATCATACCACTGCTAATATCATCGAGTTCAGAACATTGGTACGCATCCGCAATGTTGAGAACACAAGAACAGTCCCTTTGATTGTAGTTCAGGGCCCCAAGACATGATTGCGCTCACGGTGAGACTTCATTGCTGAAATGAGACTACAATGCCAAACACAACAAGCATAGTTAAAAATTGTGAAACTGCTCATTCAAGTAGCGGCACTCACTTGCCCTTGGTGATGGAGGTGGCTACATAGCTCATCTCCGCTCGCGCGACGTCGTCATCTGTGCTGTTGTGAGCCAGCTTGAAGCCGGGGGGTATGCTCATCACCTGGAGGCCGACGCACACAATACAGCTACAGTTGAACCCTAAAAGTTTGGGGCATTTCCGTTTTCAACCGTTTTCAACAGAAACTGCACGTGCATGTGAGGCGACCGACACCAACTTATCTGGGCAACGTAGCGCTCTCTGCATGTTGATCAGAATGTATCGGCCAAGCAACCAGTCCCTGCAGCGTTGCTCAGTAAAGTTGCGGGTGCTGAACCCTAGCTCTATTCCATCCGCCTATACACACATAACCTGGTGTGGACCTTTTTGTCGAGTTCTCTTTGGTCTACATAGTGGTTGTTAGCAAAGGCATTTGTTAAACAGCTTGTTCGCTAAAGCTGCATTTGTGTCTGGCGGTCTTTGTGACTCATTCAGAGGTAGCCCCCCAAAATCACACTAAATTAAAGTCCTTGATGTGTGCCTAGTAGACTACTAGGAGAAAACAGGTGTCCAGCAACGCGGACGGTCAGCAGGCACTTGCTGCTTGAAAGAGACCACACGACGGGGGTACAAGGATGCGACAAATGGCATTCTTCGAATTTCGAAGTATGTTGATGTGATGACTCAACACCAGTTGCCCGACAAGATGTGCCTGGTTGAGATGCTACTACCCTCCGTCTCTCAGCCCTGATCGAAGGGACCTGCTGCAACAAGTGGCATACTTCAATGTTGAAGTACTCAATGCCACAACTCCTTGACACTCACTTGCCCGAAATGTTGTGTCTGGCTCAGATAACCGTTGCCTTCTGCCTCTTTCCTGATGCAAATCATCAGCTACTGGCCACTGCTGCTATTGCACGGACAGCGCCTTTGCAGTCTACAATCATTGTGAAAATGACCCATCTAATAGTCATCTGGGTTTCCGAGCTCATGATCAGAGTCTTGCAACACCAGTCCTCGACTTCTTGCTGCTAGTTCTGCTCTTCAGCACCAAAAACGTGCAAAATTGAAAGACACTAAAGAGGGTTATTCAGCACCAAAAACGTGCAAAATTGAAAGCCACTAAAGAGATATTATTTGGCCATGTACAACTGGAGCTGGTGAAGTCTGGCTAGCAATTGTGCCGTTGCGGTTTGCTCTCCGTTGTGGGTCCTGTGTAATCTTCATTGCATTTTCACTCCGACCCTGCTGGTTCTTTATCGCATCAATTCTTCAAGATGCACTTGGCACCTCAAAATTACATTGCATTGTACTTGAAAAGTACCAGGTCCTCTTGTTGATTCTCACCGTGGGCACAAATTGTCAACATCAATCTTGCTACCAGGGTCTATACCCTGTTGCAGGAATTTTCAATGCATGCTCACTGACAATCACCTTGTACCTGAGCCCGGTGCTGCTGGCAACAAATTGTGCATTTGTGACTCATCACGAGTTTGTACTTCATCTGAGCATATTCTCCAAGCGCTTCAAAGCCCACTACCTGAAAGTAACTAACCTAACCTTTGAAGCATACATACCACAGACGCGCCCTAGTGCTGCTGCTCTTGCTCTGCTACTTCAGATTGAATAATTACACTTCAAAGTACTTCTAATTCAGGAGTGTGCATTACAGTGTAAAAATCATGATGATGCACCTTGTGCTTTTATTCAATCTCGCTCGGGGCGCGAAAAAGCCCAGATGAATGGTACCGAAGCTTGCCGTACGGAATCTACATGTCATGAACAGTCTGTACTTCTACCTCAAAGTATGTATTTTAAGCGTGAAAAAGTATGATGATGCACCTTGTACTTGAGCCCAGTGCTTCCGCTCTTGCTCTTCTGCATATCAAACCCGTGCCCGCTTCCCCCTGTTTCCTTGTCCCACTCCGCCATCTTCCCGCGCACGAGCGACTTCACTCCATCCGCGCCCTGAAAAATGCCGGAACATGCCAGAATGTGCCAGGAATTAAATGTGATTGTTTTCGTTTCTTTTGCTGAGCACTGCTGCGCTCACCATGCCCAGCGGTGCTCACCACTGCCAACAAGCATAGCAGTGCTCAGCACGATTAAAGCAAGCGCAGCAGCGCTCATTTCCATCCAGCAGTTCGGTCACTATCATAAGCGCAGCAGTGCTCACCACTGCCAGACACACATCAGCCAACACTTGCTTGGAAGCGCAGCAGGGGTCAGCACAGCGCAGCAGTGCTCACTGCTAGCACGATTGAGCCGCGCTCATCAATGTCAAGGACAGCAGAGTTCACTGCCGCTGTCAGGGTGCAAGCAGTGCTCACTGATACACCATCGAGTGCAGCATTGCTCACAATGACGCAACCACTACACCATCAAGTACACTGCAGCGCTCACAATGACGCGACCGCTACACCATCAGCAGCGCTAACCACACGCGAGCACAGCAATGCTCAGCACGCCAGTGCTCACAACTAAGTACACCATCAAATACACCTGTGCTGAGCATCATCAACTGCAGCAGTGCTCGCCACTACCAAGTGCAGCAGTGCTCACCACTATCAAGCGCGCCGCGATATGCTCGGGCGGCTGCCACCCTCCCCCCACCCGCTCCCCCTTCTCAATGAGTGCGGTAAACGGCGCGGCTGGCTGTCCGGGGTCTCGCTGAATGTCCACGCAGGTGGCCCCATAAACGATGCGTATCTGGCTGCTCCAGCGTTCGGATGCCGCTTCCGTGTGCAGCAGGGACAGGAACTCCTGGCGCAGCACCCACTGCCCCACCCACTTTCTGCGTTGAGCACAGCAACGGTTTTGAAGTGAGGGATGGCAGGAGTGCTGATATAACAATGTATATAAGATGCGCATTGGGCAATGGGCAAAAAACATAGTTGTGATATTGAATTGAGGAGGGGGATGGGTGAACTGCTGATGCAGTGATGCCCATTTACACGAGAGGCAAAACATGCGCGGCACCCACTGCCCCACCCACTTTCTGCATTGAACACAAAAGGAGTTGTGTAGTTGTGAGGGAGGGGTTGGGTGAAGTGCTGATGTAACAATGATGATTTATACGAGATGCAATACATGCCCTTTTGTTTTTCAGCATTGAGCAGAATAAAAAGTTTTGAGATGAGGGAATGGTGGAAGTGCTGTTGGGTGCAAAGCAAGAGTGGTGATGTTGACGTGAGGGAGGGGGTGGGTGAAGTGTCAATGTAGCACTGACGATGTACACAAGATGCAAAACAGTCCTTTGTTGACCGTTTTACCATGACTCATGAGTGCAGCACGAGCAGGAGTTCCCAAGTCCTTGGCAGGGACGCAGTCACCTGCCCTACTCTCTTTTGACAAGCACCATTTGGGCCTGCGAGTGGCACAAGCAGCGCATAGCGCCGCCTCAATGCATGCAAGGGGAAACTTTCATACTCACTCATCACACCCAGGTCAGTACACTTCGATCCATACTTCTCAAGTATGAACATACATGAACTGCCTTTTTCAAGGTTTTTGACTACCTACTCAAGGGAGGTCTTGTGATCATTTCGCGCAACTTGCTTCGTGTGTGTATGTATGTGTCTATGGGGCGTTTGAATCAGCGCTTGATGTTACAGGCAACATTCAGGCAACACGCGCCAATAAATAACTTCAACTTGAAGGTTGCCCATCCAGCGAGGAACTTGTTGATGCAGCATTGAACTATCGTTCACCGGGAGCCTTACGGTACATACACCCAGCTTGCCACAACGCACTTGCCGATGGACAACCTCAAATCGAAGCCAGTGCTGAGTGAGCACTTGCATTGGTGCCGCTAAAGCTTGCGCTGATGGTGTTGCGCATGCTCAGGTGCGCAACGGACGATTGCGCACATACGCAGTAGATCTGGTAGTGACACATTGTTGTGTGGCACTATCTGGTATCGCCAGCGCCAAGCACTCACGCGTCGGTGCCGTCGATGTTAGCGTTGATGGTCCTGCGCACTGATGGCACTGGCAGCTGCTGCATGCATAAATCCAAGCTGAAACTTCCTAGATACGGTTACCGGTAATTTGCAACTTCAACAGTCGTTACCACAATTAACGGTGACAGTACACGCCGCGCTTCTGCAACATTGGAAGTGGCTGGTACTGCCAGCGCCATGTACTCACGCATTGGTGCCGCTGCAGTTTGCGCTGATGGTCCTGCATAATGACTTCAAGTTGAAGCCATCCTGAGCACGTTCACCGTGCAACTTCAACGCATGTGGATTGTTACAATAATTGACAGTGGCAACTGCATAGCGTCTGGTCGCAGTACACGCTGCGCATCTGCAACATTAGCTGGGTATCGCCAGCGCACTGCACTCACGCGCTGCTGCCGCCGAAGTGTGCGTTGATGGCCCTGCACCAACAACTCTCAGCTTGAAGCTGCCCTAAGGGACGGCAACTGTGCAACTTCAACAGGACTGCAATAATTGACGCTGTCAATGGCGATTGCATAGCGTGTAGAGTAGCACACGCCGTGCTTCTGGAATATCATGATTTGCAGGCATCGCCAGCGCACTGCACTCACGAGCTGCTGCCGCCGAAGTTAGCGCTGATGGTCCTGCGCGGCTCCTCTGCGGGTAGGTATGTAAGCTCCCTATCCGTCTCGCTCACGCTTGCCTCGTTGAGCCGTGGAATTAGGTCAAACTGCTCCAGAAAGCGCTGGCCGCGGTCGTTGATGCGGTAGCTGAAGCCCAGGTTGGGGTCAAAGTAGCCGGCTGACCGGCGACTCTGTAAGAGCCATCATGGCAATGAGTTAATGTCAAGTCAGAGTCTGAGTGGAGATGCCTGCAAGTGGCTTTTCTCATCAAGACAAGCAGATTGGCAAGTGAGTCTGAGCTGTACCGGGTTGGGAGCGGGTTGCGGCAGGCACAGAATGCTCAGCTCAAGTGACACTATTAGCGTACTTGAAGTATCAGCAACATGTGAGCATCATCATGACTGGGTCTACTTCAAGTTGATGTTGACGCTAATCACACACCAGGTCATGACAGTCACTGCGATTTTGCAGTTTGCAACGATGGATGCTGCCAAAGTCACAGAGGTGAGGCATGGCATGGCACTGATGATGACAGCCACCGCCGCAGCTGCAACCCACTGCAAATACCGGACTCAGTTCTGTATCATGAGGTACTAGAAGTAGTACTACAGTGGAACATCATGTCGTTAATCACACTATTGAAGAGGTTGAATTTCGCAATACTTGCAAGGCGCTGCTACTTGTAAATTTATCACATTACACTTAAGGCTGTGCAAATGCCAATTACATCAATGCATGACGACATAGCTCGATGTGCAGTATTCTGTGCGCTCGGGTGATGTCGAGACAACGCATCCAGTTACTTGCCGACATTTTCTGTTGTTTACCGAGATGCGGCATATTGACCAAGTGCAGCACATACAACCCAAGCTATCTCTGCAACGTGTGCATTTATCATATTCCTCTCGTGGATGTGAAAACAACCATTTCATCAATTCATGACGACATAACTTGTGCCTCAGTTGCAGCATCATGATCGTGCGACCCAAGCATGCTGTACTTGACCCCGGCACACCACATCAACCAGATTTCATTTCTCGTCAGCGGCTGCCAATTGCACTCGGGCAGAAAATGAATAGTTCGCAAAGCGGCTACGCAAATTTCAATCAACAGGCACCCCCGCATCAAGGCCACGCACATGGTACTTTTTGCAGCAGGCCAAGGTCACAACTTGAAACGGCGCCCAAAATGGGAGCATTTGGCCATCAACTCAGCCACAGGGCACGGAGGCACTAGACACCAGGTGTCACCTGCACTGCCATTGGCATGGTAACCTACTGTGAGTGCTCCGCAGGTCCATGTAGTATTTTGGTATCACTTGCATATGCTGTTGATGCGTTGTGAGGTAGGGGTGCATGTGAGGCTACTGGCTATCTGGTTAAGAAGTCTGAAGAGATAGTGCGCAACCTTTTGTGGTACAGTTGGAAGTGCCCCTGTCTTAGCAGCGTGTGCAGAATCATATCATTTGTTGCAATGATTTAGGAGTAATTGTTGTGTAAGCTGCCAAGTATGAGCTGCAGGCATGGCCAGGTCTCGCTCGTGGCTGTTCCTACTGTTTCGCAGCCATCTGGATGTTTGGATGTAATAATCAGCCACCAGGCTGGGAAGCCAGGGTTTCAACCTCCACACGACAAGAGGTCCAATGTATCGAGAGGTTAATTCGCGGGGTGCGGCAGCACGTGCTGTCCAAAGTGGCTACTACGAATGCAATATAACAATACAACAACCCCTAGCCGCTACGAATGTTGATGTTGAACAGCTCATGACAGGACGCAGCAGCACGGCGACAATCTGAAAACACCACCTCGTGCGTCACCACTGCTGAAGTTACCTCGATGATGGTGATCCCGCTCCAGCCACGCTTCGCAAGCACCAGCGCTGCGGCGTATCCCGCAGGTCCAGCGCCAACTATCACAGCTCCCCGCTTCTTCGAATCATCCGATATGGCCTGTGCTGGTGGAGACATGCTCGTCCTAGGGGTGGTGGTCATGGCCAACCTCGGCCGAGTAGCGAAAGCTGCAACGCCGTCCAATAATGCCCCTAGCAGCAACAGCGGTAGCCGCCGCATGGTTTTTCAAACGGACTTGGCTCCTGATCACCGCTGTTCCATCGGCCGCAAAGAGAATGTGTCTGCGTCACAGCGTTCCCGGAAGAACAGAACAGGGCCGGGGCATGATCCAACGGTCCTGAACGTTCTGGAGCATGCGAACTTCAAACTTTCCAGCTTGGCAAACTGGCTCTGTCCACGACCAGAAGTGCAGGTCCCGGTGGCTGGTTGATACAGTTGCCATGCGCATTGCGCGCTGTTTGCACGGTGTGACAAATATGGGCTTTTACCCATGTCTCCAAATCTTGAAACACATGTCATGCCCGCCATCCAGCAAACGAATCAGCAGAGCAGCTTATGGATACCTACATGCAATGAGGCGGTCATGCCAGTTCATGGCTCACGATCAGCAGCGAGAAGGCAGACAGATGCCTTAGATGCCTGTCGTGTTTCATTGCGAGCGCGATTCTTTTAAAAAAATTCACAGCTATTTTGCCATGCATCAAAATGTGCAAACCCACGGTTAAACAAGCTTAACTCAATCACCTCATCATCAAGCAGTTTATTTACATGTCCGCTCGGTATTGGCATTCCGTGGCACTCTGTGGAAGGGGTCCCTGCCTTGTTAGTACTCGTCGCTATCGTCGCCCCTGCCTTGCCACTTTGTCAAGAGCAAAGAGCAACGACAGTCAAGCTGTAGATGAGTGAATGATCACAGGTGTGACAGCTGCAGATTGTGTCTCTACAGTATGCACTGCATAACA
The DNA here is from genome assembly GCA_017506865.1 of Tribonema minus. Taxonomy (NCBI): domain Eukaryota; class Xanthophyceae; order Tribonematales; family Tribonemataceae; genus Tribonema; species Tribonema minus. The sequence continues at coordinate 261,128 of JAFCMP010000124.1, forward strand.
GCTTATGCACATGCACTTTGTGTACATGTACAAAAGCGTTGTCATTGACACACTTTCAGACAGTCACACGACTTGTATATTCCCTACAGCAAGCTTCAAGTTAGATGCCATTCATCTGGGCTCTTTTGCGCCCTGAGCGAGAATTAATAAAAAGTAGAAAAGCGCCAGCGCCGCAGCAGGAGTTCCTGAAGTACATCCACATCACAACAGGTACAAGTGTTTTGAAAAACAAGGATGTATCCTGAAGTAGATCGCACACCTCTGAGCGCGCAATGCCACCACCAAAAGTGCTGTCAAAGGTGCTGTCAAGTGGGAGCCCTGTGACTCCTGTAGTGCCCTAATGCAGGCCACCAGCTGCACTGAAACAACCTTGTGCTACCCCTAGACAGGCAATTACTAACAAGGGGTTCACATCATAATATGTGCAGCAATGGGGCAGGAACATAGAACGACGATCAACCTCCATTTCTGGCATTTGTGTGGCCACACGCACTTCTGAACGGTGAGCAGATGCACGTGATGACAGAGCACTAAAAGAAGTGAGAGTCCACCGAACACATACCTGATGCATTGCTTCAGAATCATCAAGTTCAAGTTGATCGTCATTGTCCCCGTCGCCATCAATGGTTGCATCTTCGTCGTCGAAGTCGGGGTCGAGGCCACGCAGAATCTGCAGACAACAAGAAGAAAAAGCGGTTCAACACACTTTACAGAGGCTACAGATCTGAAAAAAACTTTACTGACAAGTAGTGTGCTTCTAAAACAAAAGAAGTTTTTGTACACAACCACCTTGAGCAAAGATGTACATACATAACCTTCAGACTGTCACACGACATGTGGACCCCGTATAGCAAGCTTCAAGTTAGATTCCATTCATCTGGGCTTTTCGCGCCCTGAGCGAGAATTGATAAAAAGTACACAACCTGTAACCTGCTGCAAGGTACACGCACGTTGGCAGATAGTTTGAGGGAGGGTCATGCACAAAGTGCCAGTGTGCGGCTCATTGCACGGAGAATGTCTGCATCACAAAACGTTGAAACTCTGCACAGCGGATGCCTCCTGCGCTCACCACACTTTTAATGCCCAGGAGTCACAGGAAGTTATGCCAGCCTGAAGCAGAAGTGGGGGCAATAAATGACACCCCTGCTAGCACCAGCATCGCATCAGTGCAGCGCAAACAGTCAAAGTTCTACAGTGACGTTCCTTGAGTTGATGTGATGAGGCACCTGCGGCTCACACCAAGCCCCCTGAGTTTGTTTCTGGCAGTGCCGTAACTTCATGTGTTGAGCCACTTCTCAATCGAGCAACACTGGAAGCCAAACGCCAACCAAATCGCTCTGCCTATCACCTCTCGCCCTTGCCCTAACGCTGCATTTCTGGATCATCTTGCTCCTCAGCGGTCACAGCAGCGCGGAAAGATTGATTGATAACAAATCAGTACTGCAGCCAGTACTGTTCAAAAAGTGCAGACTGCTCTCAAGCGTGCAAAGCTACAGCGCGCGCGCAACTTTTATACTTCCATGTGATGTCAAGCCTCCTCAGCCCGTCATGTCGCGACCTTACAAGCACGAAGGCGGCGCTATTGCAGCAAGGTGCCTAAAACTAGCAACACCTTCCAGCAGCACATGGCTTGCGATGCATCCATCCGCAAACAGTTCCAACATACCCGTTCCTGTCCTGTTGCCTGTTGAAGTTTGCAACTTGAAGTAATTGTTATTCCTGTGGCACGAGCATCAAACCTCAGTGCTCACCATGTCCAGCCTCATGAGCCCCTCCCTGGCAGCCTCATTGGCGCCCTTCTGTCGCGTGGCAATGTCGTTCATAGTTGAAGTACTTATTATTCCTGTTTCGTGGGCATCAAGCTCACCATGTCGAGCCTCCGAAGCCCCTCGTTTGCGGCCTATTCTGTTGCGTGGCAATGTGGTGCATCATTGAAGTACTTTCTATTTCTGTTTTTATGCATCAAACCTCAGTGCTCACCATCTCGAGCCTCCTGAGCCCCTCCTTCGTGGCCTCATTGGCGCTGTTCCGACTCGTGGCAGTGTGGTTGATAGTTGAAGTACTTGTTCCTCCTATATCATACGTATCGAAGCTCAGTGCTCACCATGTCGAGTCTCCGAAGCCCCTCCTTTGCGGCGTCGTTGGCGCTGTTCTGTCGTGTGGCGATGTGGTAGTACCTCAGCGCGTCATCGTAGCGGCGCGCCGCAACGCATGCGTCGCCCAGCTTCGTCGGTAGCGCGTCGGGCGTGCGACTGCAGTTATACGGACACATAAAATGTCCAGGGAGTGAGCGCGAGAGCAGCAGCAAACGGGATGTGTCTTGACTGAAGTACGATGATATGCCAGCGAACGGCGCATCGATACATGTACTGTTTTTTGAAGTAATTTTTACAGCATATGTGGCACGCTGCAGCGCACGCGTCGCCCAGCTTGGTCGGCAGAACATCGGGCGTGCGGCCGCAGCTAGACAGACACACAGAACGTCCAGGGACTGAGCGCGACAGCGGCAGCATATTGACGTCTATGGAAACGAATCAATTCCCGCTCACTCGCGCCTCAGCTATCAGCACTTGCATTTGGGTCCGCAAGGCTTACTGAGCAGCACTTCATGCTGCTTGTGTCCAACAACCAGCACATCCGGAAGGGCATGATTGACATGTTGAGGCGCTCTCTCTCGCTCACAGCGCCGAGCGCTGCCGCACTGTGACCTGAGCACTGCGCCCGGATGGCCTTGCTGAGCAGAACTTTGCACTCCTCGTGCTCGCCGGCGACCAGGCCGTCTCCACCTTAAGCTTCAACATGTCATCGCAACCTTGAACTTCGACTGAACCTTTCAGCCGCAACCCTCAACTTCAACACCAGACTTTGAAGTGCCAAGATGCAGACTCCAGTGCGCACCTGTTGGTCTCAAAGGCCTTGCTGAGCAGTACTATGCACTCCTCGTGCTTGCCGCCGACCGCAACTTTGAACTTCCCAGTCGCAAACTTGCACCTCATCATGAACCTTTCAGCCGTCACCTGGAACTTCAATATGGATTCTGCAGCAGCGCACGCACCTGTTGGTCTCAAAGGCCTTGCTGAGCAGCGCGATGCACTCCTCGTGCTCGCCAGCAACCGTGAGGCAGTCTGCCAGCGCCATAGACGCGCCAACGTGGCCGGGCTCCAGGGCGAGCGCTGCCTTGTAAGCCTGAGCGGCGCGGCCCGTCTCGCCCTTCACCTTACCGGTTTCCGCGAGCACTTTGCCCATGAGGACGAGGGGGTCCGCACGTGTCGGAAAGCGCTTCATCGCCTGCAAGCAGCGTAACATGCGTTGAGCTTAAACGCTGAAGTTGAAGTGTGCAAAAATCACTGTTTGAAGCTTTTAACATTGACTTTTCTGTGCCGCGCGGCCCGTCTCGCCCTTCACACTTGCCGTTTTACCATGCAGTTTGCCTATTGGGAAACGATGGCCCCCACACACGGGAAAGCGCTTCATTGCCTGCAAGCGAACAAAATGTGCATGAACCTCACATTCCAAAATTTGTTGAAGTGTGTTAACAGCTTGTTGAGAGTGGTGGTTTCTTTTGCCGTTTTTCCCTTGCCCGTCTCCACGAACGCATTGCCGATAAGAGCGAGAATGTCCGCGTGAGCGGACAAGTGCCTCATTGGCTACGCACGGCCGCGCGCCAACACACACTTCAACCTCTGAGTTGCAGTTTAAAAAGCATGGTCGACATGCCCTCGTGCCCTGCGGCAGGTGCTCTTGCCGTGAGGGGGCTGCCTGGTTGAAGACCATTTTGCCTTGGTGCGCAGGCGACCTTGCATTCAACTCCAATCCTGAAGTTCAGGCAGCAGCCCCCCTGTTGACTGTTTGCAGGCTCATGGAACCAGCAGACAAGCGGCTCATGAGCGTACAAGTACTGATACACCAGGCCCGCAAGACTGTCTGCACCGTGCCGGCCAAGGTGTAGCACGTACTTAAATTTACTTCAACATACACCTTGGAGTGCATGACACCGACACCCGCTTTAACGAGCACTACTTCAAGTTGAAGCTTGCATTGCATCATTCTTCGATAACGAGCAGCGGCCACTGTGCTTGCAGAATCGAAGTCCAAGTGCAAATGCGATGGAGAAGAGCCTCGCTGACACACCATGCTAGTGACTTGACTGAAAGCAGAAGTCAAGCTTACCGTGGCACCACGCCTCGTTCGATTGCGTGGCAAGTGCTACACAACTGCTGGTTCATTCTTCTGATTGTTGATCACAACGACCAAGTACCTCAGAGTATGCAATTGAACCGTTGCGTGGGAGCGATCTGCGCTGCTTACTTGTTTTGCGGTAGATACCGCCTCGACGTGCTTCTTGGACTTCAAGTAGCACCGCACCATGCCCCCGTAGGAGACCATCTCCTGCGGTGGAGAGTCACACAAGGAAGTTGAACTTTGTCAGATTGAGGCGCAGAGATGGCAACACGTTTGACGGAACATTTCTGTTGTGCACGATTCTGCGCCCGTAGTAAAGCAGCTTATAAACAGCGTGCGTCAAAACAGCAATGTGTCAGATGTGATAGACTTCTTTATCGAAGTTGTACTTCACAGCCATTGAAGTTGTGGTCCACTGCAGCATGGCTAGTGCTTCTGCAGCCAGCAGCTCCCAACCGCCAAGAAGCAATGAAAGCAGAGCAGGCGCAGGGAAGCACTTGCAATGTGCTCAGCCACTGTTTTCAATGTACTAAACACAAACGTCAACCGCAGTAGCTTTCCCGTGTCAAGAACTAATCACTGTAGGAATCATTCAAAGCGCCAGCACTGCGACTCCCGCCCTTCTGGCAGATGACGTTAGCCGCCGCATCAGAACTCATTTAGTGATTGCAGCAGTGATTGGTGATGACAGTAGTTTATCACAGTGAAATGAATGATTACACAAAGCGCAGTGGAGCACAAGCGCTGCGAACCTTGCAGATGGCCTTTGCCGCCGCATTGCATACAAGTCATTGAAGCATAAATACTTCGCGGTGATCAACACTAATATGTCACAGCCAAAGCTGAAATCACACAAAGAAAGTGCAGTGAAAATTGTCACTGTGAAATGCGAGCACTGCGCACCTTGCAGATGGCGTTTGCCGCCGCATCAACTCATTCAGTGATTGCAGCAGTGATTGGTGATTACAGTGGTTTATCACAATGAATGAAGGATTAAACAGAGCGCAGTGGAGCACAAGCGCTGCGCACCTTGCAAATGGCGTTTGCCGCTGCATTGCATACTACGACTTAAGACATGGATACTTCGCAGTAATCACGGCTTATTTGTCACAACATCGGACGGGATCACACAAAGAAATTGCAGTGACCATCTGTCACCGTAAAGGGCAAGCTCTGCGCACCTTGCCGATGGCGTTTGCCACCGCATTGCATCCATTCCCCTCTACTACTTGGAGCGTGAATACTTCACAGTAACCAACACTTTTTTGTCAAAGCCACAGCTGAAATCACTAACAGAAAGCGCAGTGAAAATGCAAGCGCTGCGCACCTTGCAGATGGCATTTGCCGCCGCAAACGTCGACTGCGCCAGCTCGTAGAGCTCCTGCTTGTACTGCGAGCGCGCGCGCATCAGCAGCGCCGGCGCAAAGCGCGGATTGCATAGCAGCGCTCGGTCGACAAAGGCGGTGGACTGCAGTGACAAGCAATGGCAGTGTCAGCAGCGGCAATGGTATTGTCAACAATGGCAGCAGCCGCAATGGCAGCAGTGGCAATGGTAGCATTGGCAACGGCTGTTCGAGCAATGGTACGGCAATGGAAGCGATGGCAACGTCAGTGTCAGCAAGAACGGCAACTATGTGTTACTGTAGGCCTTTTTGTTGTGCCTGGCTTTTCTCTCATGTATCATCCGAACCTTCAACTGCACTAAGTAGGTGAGGGTGGTAAGTTTACACTTTGTATGTTCATTACATCACCATGGACACCTAATTGGACACAAGGCTTAAATGCCTTGGCTGCTGGCCATGCTGACTTCTTGATGTAGGCTTGCACACAGTGGCAACATCTGCAATGTCAGCAATCATGGTGGCAATGCTTAGCGCGCCAGCAGCACTCAGCTTAAAGCTTTGAAATGTGTGTCTTGTGCATGTGCTCTTTGCATGTTTCCAAATGTGCGATGCTTGTGTTGAAGACTGACAACGAGATGTACAGGGGCATTTTATAGCACCTACCAGCATCAGTCAGTGTTCAATACGCAGGGTTGAAGTTGAAGTTGCTGTCAGCACACATTTGCTGTTTGCTGGCATGCAGCCGACTGTTTTTTTGTTCAAGTGGTTGTTGAAATTTACGTCAGAGTTGGAATTCAATTTTTCTGCCGGTGTCGCTGCCGTCTCCATTGTCCACTCAAATATCTGGTTAAGATTTGAGCAAGATTTGTGTGCTGTGTGCTTCAACGCCTAGGTGCTCTTACATATTGCGTAGTGATACAGGCCCTGACGCCAAGTCTGCCACTTGCATCCTGTTCACAGGGTGTAGAAAACAACTGCACGATTGGTGTATGTTGATAGAATTCAAAATTGATCGTAACTTCATACACACCCCACAGGGTGCAAAGAACACCCATCACGTGAACATGAGTATTCAACTTCAAATATTGATACAAATCAGCCTTCAAGTTCAATTGATCCGCGGTCACAGGAACTAAGTTTCTGTTATTTCTCCATCTGCCGCTCGCACCTCGTTGACAGGGTGTAGAAAGAATTAAGCTGCTTATTGGCAAGCAGCAGGCATTTGGGGCAGACATCCGCCAGAGCCAGCAGAAGTCGTGATGGACTACGCAGTTCAGCGCAACTCTGCTGTGTGGAGGCAAAGCTGGCTCAGGCGCAGAAGCAACGCGCCCTGGGCAGAGATGCGCAATCGCAATAATCGAGATTGCGCGCCCAGGCAATCGGTCGTTGAGATTGAGATTATTGAGATTGCGATTATTGAGATTGCGCATCTCTTCCTGGGGGCATTCCTGCTCCTCCCGAGCTAACTTCGCGCTATCTACAGCAAAGTGCCGCTGAATTGCGTAGTCCACAATGACCTCTGCTGCCTCTGGCGGAAGCTTGCTTCGAATTGCCTGCTGCTTGGCCCTATGTACGGCAACGGCGGCGGAACACATGCCATTCCTCACAGCCTTGAGAGAGGCCGCCTCAAACCGTGGCTCGCTTCACGGCGGAGAACTGTGCGCCGGTGCTGGCGCGCTGCCCGCACACGAGACGCATGGGGTGCGAGGAAATGCCACAACAAGATGTGCAGCTCCTGATGCAGAGAGTCGACAACAATTGAGAGGCGTTCAGCGCGGCCCTACTAGCGGCCGAAGAGCAGTGGCACCAGCAGCATGCCCCATGCCCGCAGCGCAGGGGGGTGGGGACTTTGTGCTGCTAGTCAACGCGGCCGATGGCAGTCCGCGGGGGCGGTGGTCAGCCCTTGTCTGACCTGAAACATCTTGAAGGCGGAGGTGCAACCCATGTCAATCCTCGAGTCACATGGCATCAGCGCCGAAGCCCATCAGGGGCACGCCACGTCAGGCTGTGCGACATTGGGGGGTGAGCATTGGATGCACCTCCGCGCATTGTTCAGGAGGCTTCTCGTCAGAACAGGCGTGACCGCCGCCGGCGCACCATTGGCAGCGTCTACCAGCTGCACAAGCCTGGCATGGCGTCACGCTGCTGGTGCCATTGATCTGCAGCCGCTCGCAGGGCCGCGCTGTACATCTCTAGGTCGTTGTTGACTCTCTCCATAAAGAGTTACACGTATTGCGGTGACATCTCCTTAAGCCCATGCCTCCAGTGCACGGGGGCAGCGCGTCAGCATCGGCATACAGCGCCCCGCCACGCAGCGCGCCACGGTGTGAGAGGGCCTCTTTCAAGGTCGCGATGCCGGCGCGCAATGTGTTCATCCGCACACAGAGACCTGCAGTGTGCATATAGCCGTAATCGCGGTGGCGGTCCACCAGCAAAGCTCCTCGCGTTTGTGCTGCCCATCGCTCCTGCGCCTTGTTAAAGCACAGACGGTGCATCGTGGGCATCGACGGCGTCGGTTGACGCCATTACGTCGTGGAGCCTCCCGCTTTGCGCATCCAGAGACGCAGCAAGAATTCGCCAGCTGCCTTCGAAGGCAGGCGGGCCTGCTGCAGCTCCCGCTGATAAGTGAGCAACGGCTTCCATATTGCCTAACCGTAACCCTAACCCTAACCCTAGGCCGTGCCGCGCCTCAAAACCCTGGTGGCAGCTGCGCCCAGCGAAGCCTCATCCTCCCGCTGGCATCCACTCATTTTTTCCTCGGTTGTAGCACGGGGTCGGGTGCGCTGGTAGTCACTGCGCCAGAAGCCCAGCTGCTGCCTCCGCAACCTTGATGCGCCACAGTCTCTCTCTTCTCCTTGCTCCTCTCTTACCTAGATCTGCGGCTACGCTAGCCGAGTACTCGGCGGGGGGAGGGGTTGGGGACATTGGTTTGCCAAACATGTGTCCTTCAAGGAGTACACGTAGTTTGAAGTCAGACTAAATCTACTCTCATCATGAATCCTTGTACCTTCTCTACATCGCCCTTGATGTCTGCATACAGAGCGGCGTTGACCCACGCCCAAGGGACTCTGTTACCTGAGTCACGCTCTTGAGTCTTCTTGAACCCCCCCCCGGAATAAGCCTATGGGTATGGGGGGAACCTTTTGTGAATGCTCAAACGTCCCGCACACCGAAAAAAAACTTGTTGTGCCAGACAACATATTCTTTAGACACGTGCACGTAGTTTAAAAGCAGGGTATATATACTTCTATCATATATTCCTGTTACCTTCTCTACGTCGCCCTTGATGTCCGCATACAGAGCGGCGGCGACCCATGCCTCGCCGCGATTTGGGTCCACGTCGATCAGCGTGTAAACCAGGCTGTTGAGCCTCCTGCATGTCAGCACGACGTTAGAAAGGGGGTAGGGTCAGGGTTAGGGTCAGAGGCAGCGTGACGTTACGCAGGCCGACCAACTTCAAGTCTCACAACAACATATCTCCGTCAGTCTGCAAGCAGGTCCATCAAATCGCCCGTCATCAGGGCAACAGGGTGTGTCAACAAGGTATACAGGTATACTTAAGGGCCATGCCACTGCCAGCAGGATCACCTGTTCAATTTGCCCTGCGCCAGGCGGGTCAGAGTGCATCGGACATTGGAGGCCTTGCTCGGTCACGGACTCATACTGTAGGGAATGGGCAGAAAAGCTGAGCTATCCTGATGGAATTAGCTTATGGGTGCTATGCAAGAGGCCCAAGAACAATAGCGATGCCGCGGGGGGCATCTCACCTGCGCACTGCGCTCGCGGTAACAGCTGAAATGAGAGGCTGCACATTAGTTTTGTCCCAAGTGGGAGGATGTTCATTATCTATGACGGGCCTGCTTTGCAAAACAAGCTGCCCTAACCTTGCCCCTACACAGGCATCTGGCCTGACAAAAGGATGTTGGATGCAGCTACGGCCGCGTCATGGGACATCACACAAGTGCTGGCTCCACACGAACATGGAAGTCAAACGCGGATAGTTCATACGTGGGGCCTTGAAAATGTTACAGCTGATGCGCAGACACACAAGCTCCATGGCCCTGAGACCTCAAACCAACCCGGCTGCTGACCTGACTGACTGACTGCAAGGGGGCCTTAATCAACTGCCAAGACTGTATCTCAAGACGTGCAAGCTTGTCAACGTTCATGCCAGACCCTACTGCTGACCTGACACTGTCACAGCGAGGCCAATACCCCAATGTAACCCTTCCGCTATTCAAATTCAGCCCTAAACACTGCAGTGAAACTAGTAGTGACCTGACAAACACGGGCTTTGAGCGCTGCTTTGATGGACAACAACATGTGGTCCCTGCTGCTCCTGAAACAAAAAGTGGCAAGATCCCTGATTCCAACCTCGAAAGCCTACTGTAGCCCTACTGCTGACCTGACAAAGGGGGTCTTGAGCGCTGCCACAGCAGCGTCGAGCGGCTGTGCCGGGCGCACATCACCACCCTGACCAACCTCAAAACCCTACTGTAACGCTATCCCTACTACAACTGCTGACCTGACAAAGGGGGCCTTGAGCGCTGCCACGGCGGCGTCGAGCGGCTGCACCGAGGGCACGTCACCACCCTGACCAACCTCAAAACCCTTCTGTAACCCAACCCCTATTACAACTGCTGACCTGACAAAGGGGGCCTGGAGGGCTGCCACAGCGGCGTCGAGCGGCTGCGCCGAGGGCACGTCACCACCCTGACCAACCTTGAAACCCTTCTGTAACCATACCCCTATTACAACTGCTGACCTGACAAAGGGGGCCTTGAGGGCTGCCACAGCAGCGTCGAGCGGCTGCGCCGGGGGCACATTGCCTGACAGGCACAGCACCTTGGCATAAGTGTCCATGCCGTCCATGTTGAGGGGGTCGCGGTTGTGGGCCTGTCGAGCGATGCCACGCATAAGGGTGCAACTTCACCGTTTGCTGATGATGGTGAGGTTGAACGTTGGCATGAGCTCTGGTGGTTGATGTCGCGCTGGCAAGGACAGACACTACCCAAGATAGAACTGTAGAGTAATGAGGCCGCCTGAGTGTTCATGCCGTCGATGTCAAGGGGGGTCAGACCCGGTCAGCACTGTAGGCGCGCTGAGCGATTAAATTGCAAAGTGCAACTTCAACTGCAGCAAAACTTCAACTCCCAGAGACGCTGGTAAGGTTGGACTGTGGCATGTGTGGCTTGAACGTCATCACTCTGCAAGCTGCTGCAACGACAGGTGCTGCATGTTTTGTCTCTTGAATACAGCACAACGTGGAGCACCATTGAAAATGTGTTTACGCCAAACTTTCGCCTTGACGCCACTTGCCAGTGCTAGTTGTTTCAACTCTATGCCTGATGATTGCCATAATGTCGCCCTCAACCTGTAACCCTTCTTCAGACTTTACCATGCAGACCTGAACAGAACATGTTATTCTGAAGCATATGCTCCTGGATGAACATACATGCAGATCACAAGGCGACACGGATCGTTCAGACTTCACCGTCCAACTTTGAGGTGCGCATACACGTTGCAAAGTTTTTACGCACACTTTGCAAAGTTTTTACATGTTTATATGTATACATTTCTACATACAGGTACAACATACATTAGATACATACATACTCCGCACCTTGGCGAGCAGCAGATCCGCCTTCTCGAGGTTCCCCAGCTCCAGGTGCGCCTGCCCCATCCCAATCAGCGCACCCGTCGACATCTCGCCGCCGAGCACGGTAATCATGAACCCCCAGCTGTCGAGCGCTGCCGCGTACTGACCGCGCAACGCGCACGCGTGCGCGTGCAGCCAGTGGCTGAACCACGGCAGCCGCTTTCGTAGCGGCACCTGCGCATTGCAACGGCGGGCGTGGTGCTTGAGAACAGCTGCTGGCAGGTATGGGTATACGGCGCGATTTGAGCGCTGCCGTGTAGTGCCCGCGCATTGCGCACGCGTGCGCGTGCAGCCAGTGGCTGAGCCACGGCAGCCGCTTGCGCAGCGGCACCTGCGTGTGGCGGCGGGGCGCAGTGCTTGAGAACATCTGCCTTTGCTAGGGGCGTGTGCTGGTAGTACAACGTACGATATGAGTGCAGCCAGTTGCTGAGCCACAGCAGCCGCTTGCGCAGCGGCACCTGCGCATCGCAGCGGCGGGCGCGGTGCTTCAGAACAGGTGCTACTATTGCTGGAGGGGGGGCGGTGTGGCTGTGGGCAGGTATGGGTGTATGGTACGATTTGAGCGCTGCTGCGTGGCTTAGCCATGGCAGGCGCTTGCGCAGCGGCACCTGCACGTGGCAGCCAGCGGTGATCAACCGGGGAATAGCTGTGGCTGGGGGTAGGTATGGGTATACGTCGCGATTTGAGCGCTGCCGCGTAGTGCCCGCGCGCCATACTCGCATGCGCGTGCAGCCAGAGGCTGAGCCACAGCGGCGATTCTTTGCGCAGTTATCACCTAAGACAGCAAATGAAGTAGGAATTTCAGGACCATGCGATGAGCAGCGTTGCCGCTAGGGTTTCTGTTACTACAGGGGTAAGGATGCACCATTGTGGCGCACAACTTCAAGCACAGGAATGGCAACTACCTCACCTTTCGGGCCCATGACAGCTGCTGATGCAGCTCTCAAATGCTGGCGATGTGCAGTGCGGCGCTGCAACACGTAGAGCGCTGCTGTAACAGGGGAGTGTCACACTTGTAGATAGTGCTCAGTTGTTGAAGTCGGCAAGCACTTCAACGTTGAGGCCCCGCCCATGGTTGCAACATAACAATAGCCGCAGATGGGGGGTATGAACAACAGGGGTGAAGAGGCTCCCCGCTGGCGTGCTGTACCGCACCGCAAAACCTATTCCACAAGTACGCACTATCATGCAAGTACTGTACACGTCACACTCTATATAGATGTATATGTTACATGATTTTACCAGAGAGAGAACTTCAAGATGCTCCACAAACCTGCGGCGCAGCGGGAGCCGCCCCCTCCCCTCCCGCACCCCCCGGCGCAGCAGACGGCGCCGACGGCCCAGGCGCGCCGCCGCCGCCGCCGCCGCCAGTTACAGGTGTCGCGAAACGGACACTCTTGGCTGGTGTGGCGTGCATGTTGGTGGTCGGCGCGTTTTCAGCAGCGACGGGGGCAACTGCGGACGGCAGAGGGTCTACGGTGGCCCAGATGGCGGGTTCGCTGACGTCCAGGCGAAGCAGCGCGAGGGCCGCTTCTAGGGCTAGCGGGCATTGGCGCAGGGCGTGCCTGGCGAGGTCAGGGTTAGAGTTTGAGTTAGGTCAGAAATAGGGTTAGGGTCAGGGTTAGGTGAGCGGTGGGTTAGGGTTAGGGTTTGCTGACGTCCGAGCGAAGCAGCGCGAGGGCGGCTTCTAGGGCTAGGGGGCACTGGTGCAGCGCGTGCCTGGCAAGGCCAGGGTTAAGTCAGGGTACAAGAAGGGCAGGGTTAAGTCAGGGTACAAGAAGGTTTGGGGTGAGGTGAGGGAGGGGTTAGGTCAGAGTTGGCGACGCTTGCCATGCAAAAGCGGCAGAATTCAATGATGGGCAGGGCCTAGTAAGGGTTAGAGGGCACTGGCGCAGGGCGTGCCTGGCAAAGTCAGAGTTAAAGGTTGGGGCTTGAGTTAGGGTATAAGAAGGGTTAGGTTAGGTTGAGGGTGAGGTGAGGGAGGGGTTAGGTCAGGGTTGGCGACGCTTGCCACAGGATACAATGACAGGCAGAGTCGGGTAAGGGCTAGGGAGCACTGGCGCAGCGCGTGCCTGGCGAGGTCAGGGTTAGGAGGGGGGTTGGGTTAGGTTGGAGGTAGGGTTAGGGTTAGGGTTAGGTGAGGGGGGGGGGTAGGGTTAGGGTTGGCAACGCATGCCTGCAAGTGCAGCAGTACACAATGATAGATAGGATGCGGGGTAATGGTAGGGCGCTGCTGTATGGCTTGCCTGGCCGAATTAGGTTTCTGGTTGGAGCTAGGTTAATGGAAACAAACCAAAAGATCGTACAGCTAATAATAGGGTTAGGAGTAGGGTTGAGGCTGGGGTGGGGTAGGGTTAGGATTGGCGGCGCACACCATGCAGAAGCAGCGGGATGCGAGGACAAGCACTTGGAAGTAGGGTGAGGGGCACGGGAGATGCAGACGCAGCAGGTGTCAACGATACACAGACGGTCTTAGAATCTACATCCTAAGTTGGCAGCACAGAGTGATGGCATTGCTGCGGCATTGTGCGGTTGCCAGTGCCGGGCGGAGTTGCTGCTGAGTGCGATCATCGTCTGCGTCCGCAGAGAAGCCTCGCCGCTGTAGTAGGTTAGTCATTCACAGCCAGCCTGCACTTTACACGTGTGATCCTGCGTGTGCTGCAAGACGAAGTGTAAATGTGAGTTGAAGTTGAAAAGAATCTGCGCATCCTGGTACACCAGCAGCAGGATCAATACTGTTCAACTGAAAGGGAGAAGGGGGCTTTGCAGGCTGCCCAGCCCACTGGGCAGCCAACCTCAATCGAGCGAGGTGAAACTGCTCGCGTAGTGTGAGGTGATGTGATTTTATGCTAGTAAACGTACAAGCACGTGTTCGTGTATACGTCTCTTACAATAGCTTTTGTCACACGCGAGCGCAGGTTGATGCCCGCGTGACTTGGGTTAAGCACTTTTGTTCAAGCCCGGGTTGTTGCAGTGGCAACATGCGTGAGAAGCGCACATGCCTCGAGAATAGCATCTCAAAATGCACATTCATGTACATACGCATACGTGTATTTGCTTCTGAAGTACAAATTGTCACACGTCAGCAAAGCTTGATACCAGTACAACCACTTGCTTGTATTTGCTTGTATACATTGATAAGGCTCTTGTTCAAGCCTGTGTTTTGTAGCACTGCCATAAGTGAGAGAGAGGTGCATAGTTTTGGCGTTTGAGGACATAGATTTGGCGTTTGAGTGCTTGTCATTGAGACACTTTCAGATTGTCACACGACATGTAGATTCCGTACAGCAAGCTTCAAGTTGGATGCCATTCATCTGGGCTTTTTCGCGCCCTGAGCGAGAATCAATAATAAGTAGAAAGTAGAAGTACATGGTTGCAAGTATGTACATGTGGATTTGTCATACATGAGTGCAAGATCCTAGTAAGACCACTCGCTTGTATACATTGATGGCGTTCTTGGTAAGTCCGTGTTCTGCAGCACCGCCAAATGCGTTGCATGTACGTAGCTCGAGTATACACATGTTGTCATACGCAAGTGCAGTTTGATACCAGTAAGGCACTCACTTGTAGACATTGATGGCATTCTTGTTCATGCCCGTGGTTTCGTAGCAGCGGGCGAGGACCAGGTTCATCTCGACCGTGCGCGCAAATAGGACGATGGCCTCCAGCGCAGATATGGCGGCTGCGTCCTGCCTGCGATGCATACATACCAGCCATCAGATGTGAAGGTGAGACTTTTGACTTCAGGTTTGAAGTTTACTGTAAAAATTGACAGATTCATCTCCACCATTGCGAGCAAGTAGGACGATCGCCTCCAGCAAAAATCTGGAGGCGAAGATGTGGCGGCTGCGTCCTGCCTGCAATGCAAATGCACGTACCGTGCGTCAGGCGGAGGGTTGAGACACAAAGTTGACCTTGAACGTCACAAATATCTCGACCATGCACGCAAACAGGACGATGGCCTCCAGCGCAGTTATGGCGGCGGCTTCCTGCCTGCAATTTATACATACCATCCGTCAGACATGGCAATCTACAACTTCAAATTTGAAGTTCACAAAATTCCAACTTCGAAGTTTAAGACAGAGACGGGTTCATCTCAACCATGTGCGCAAACAACATGATGGCCTCCATCGCAAATATGGCGGCTGCTTTCTGCCTGCAATGCATAGTGTCAGTCAGACGCGCCAAGGGCTCACTGAAGTTTACTTCAATGACACTTCCCCCGCGCTTACACCGAAGATGAAGCAGCAGGCAGGTCATGCAAGCCGCAGTCGTGGTTGTAAGCAACCTGAGGCTTTGATGCGCTCCAAAAAATGTTTTTTGTGCAGAGGCCTTCGTCTGCTTGAGCGCTGCTGCAGCTGACGAGCGCTGCTGCCCAAATCAACGCAAACTCCACGCCATGTACAACTCGGGGGCAGCGGCCCCATCAGGATACAGCTTTTATGACGGTTGTTGGTGTTGAAGTATGCTCCAACATAGTGTTGATGTATGCTCCCAGCAGGAAAAGCGTGCACAAACTCAATCGCCGTTGTACAGAAGTACAATGAGGTGCAGATGTAGGGTGTCCGCCCCTCAAGCGGCAGTAGATAAAAGGAACAACAATGGCGCGTTCTGCAGCATGTGAGAGCTTCAAGCCCGCATACACACGACAACATCTTGGGTTGCTGAGCGCTGCCTGACCCTAACCCCAACCCTAACCCTGAAACCAACAAAGTGAGCAGCAGTGCTCAGTAGCCTAGCAGCAGCGCTAGCGCATGAGATGCTGACCTGTCTGCACTCATTAGCACCAACGTATGTAATATTTGCTGCCGCTTAAGTGGTGAGGCGTGCCTGCATTCACTAGTGGCGGTGTTGTGCTGGCTGCTGCTGCGCTACCGACGCTATGTAGCGGCGGCGGTCATATATCATTTGCTGCTCACCTCTTTGAGGCATGAGCCTGTTGCAAACACCACGGCACTTTCTCGCCCTGAAAGAGTCAAGTGACTCATGTGTACTGGAGTCAAGTGACTCATGTGTAGTACCTAGTGCTTGTACTGCATATGTACTGACACTTGCACTCACCGGCCACCGCCTGCAACCTCAACGGAGCTCCGGGTTGTCACCCAAGGTCGCTACGTCGATACACTCACAAGTGTATCAAACATCAAAGCAGCGCATGCCACACACGTCAGAGCTGGAAGCGTCACTCACTTGTTCTCCATGAGGCATTTGGCCTCCTTGAACTTGAGCTGAGCCTCCTCCTTGTAATCCGCCTGCCACGTGGACCTCCCCTGTACTCCCGCGCCTTCCGGTGTACCAGCCGTGAACTGCTGCTGCTGCTGCTGCGCAAGCTCCTGCTCTTGCGCCTGCTCCTGTGCCCGCTGCTGCTCCGTAGGCTCCCATGTATCCAGCGTAGGCTCCCATGTATCCATTGCCTGCGGCTCCTGCTGTTGTGGGGTATTACTGCCCCCGTACTTGTAGGATTGCTGCTCGGCCACCCGCAGCTTGTTGACCTTGCGCTCCGAGATGGCGCGTTTGTATATGGACTGCGCGCGCAACACGATTCGATGAGTAAGTGAGTCGAGTAAGTGAGTGAGCAAGTGACGGCGCTCATACATGGCCTGAGCGAAAAAAGCGAGTCAGCGGGTATGCAAGTCATCGAGTAAGTGAGTCAGCAAGCGACGCGGCGCGCGGGACACAGCGGCAAGTCTGAGAAGGCAGAAGGCAGTGAGTGCTTCAGTGAGTGCACAGAACAAGTCGGCAAACATGCAGACGGCACAAGCCAGTGCGCCACTGACGTGCAACAGATGCGGTGCACCGTCATGTGAGAATGGTATCGGCAAAGTCCACCAATTTCCTGGATTCGCATGATACTGCTCTACACGCTGTTTGCAGGTTGCCAAAGCCCTTGTTTATCAACGTGTTTGCCCAATGACAACAGATATGATGAACCCCACACAGACGCATTGTACGAGTCCTGAGTATTCGCGGTGTAAATTAAGACTCACCAGCGCCCGTTTGTTCTCTCCTTTCCCCTTCAGTGCGTCTGCATAGCACGACAACACCTGCCATCGCAGCTGCGAGAACTCCCGGTCTATCACCACCATTTGAGACGCTCTGCACAGCAAGGGTTCGCATAGCAAGGCTGCGCTAGCGAACAGCTGCTCACGGATCAGGTGTTGGACAGATTCCAGCATGAATCTTGCTTCCCGGGCCCACGGGTGGTCCACATATCGCTGCATAGTTTTGAGAAGTCCTGTGTCCTGCAACCTAAGCTTTTCACAACTTCAACATCAAATGCCAAGAAATTTGAAGTTCTCCCAACTTCACTTCAACTTCATGACTCTCGTGCACGCGTGTTGAAACGAACTTAAGGGTGTTAAAGAACTTGACTCATTGAGCTTTTTGTTTTTTTGGAAGACGAGGAGTGTCTGCATTGCGCAACTTGCAGTTGAAGTCCACCTTTTTGCTTTGGCAGAAAGTGTTAGCTCACGAGCGCCGGAGGTCAGCGCACCTGAACGAAACTCAAGAGTGTATCTACATGTACCTCACAACTCATCATGTGGCCACCAATGAATAACATGGTAGGCAGTGAGTGCGCAAGCCAGGCAATGTGCCAGTCAGGGCTGAAAGTTGTGGCGAGGTGAGACTGTACAAAGAATCATCGTTTAAAAATTACTACTCCTGTGCAAGGCTTTTCCTGCGCTTCATTCAGCTTTCTTGTACAACTTTTAGTTCCAATAACTTGAAGCCTTTCTTTAGTACACCTAGGTTCCTAGGCCACCAGGCCCCACTTGAATGTGAAACTAGCGTGCTGGTGTTTTTGTGGTACTGCCTGTGCTGCTGTGACCATGCCATTAATGCATCTACTTCCTGAGCTACGCAATTGCTTTTAAGCGACACCATGATGGTGGGTGCGCATCTAGCAGAGAGGCACTATGATACAAAACATGCAGGCAGAAAAAGCAATTGCCGATAATCTGCATCTATTTATGTGTGTAAAGCTCACTGGCCCTAAGTTGCGAAAAGCCCAAACTGGTAGACTGCATTATCATGCTGTTCAGACTCCATTTCTTGATGATACTGGCCTTATCTCAGTTTTGATGGCCTGAAACTTGCCTGCAGTGGGCATGTGTGCACAAGGCAGTTGCAGCAGGACTGGTGATCAGTGGCGACGTACATGGCACCAGCAGTGGTGACCAAAGGTGGTGCGTTTGGTGACAAGATTTTGACAGGGCCTTGTTTGATCCTGGAGTTCACAAGTAAGTAACTGAAAGGTGGCATTATTCAACTTGGAGATCAGTCACAACTTGCATGTCAAAATCTTCCTTCCATGCACGCAAGCACGCGAAAGTATGGAGCAAAGGTGTTGGCACATGGGCGCACTTCAAAGCCGATGATTTTGCTCGTGGAGTCAAAGATTATTCGAAAGCACTGACAGGAGGTGTCTGCATCATCCCCAATCATCTGCCCATCTGCCATGTCCTTTGTTGCTCGGTGATAGTGATAAGGCTTCAAGAGCTTGCATGCAATACGGCATGAAGTGCCACAATATGGTGGCCACTGGCACTGGCAGGTGCTGGCACATTAATGCATTCACACCATTGTGCACACGCACAGTATGGCAGCATGCCAGCTCTCATATGTGGCAAAAGTGAGCATCGAATTGGGTCGACGAACCAACCCAAATCACAGACATCAACTAGAATTTTAAGGTTTGCATCACGCCTTCACCTGCAGCAGCCAAGTCACTTTGAAACTGCATGTAAGCACTGGAAGCGTGCAGTAAAACACATCATGCGTCTGCTCTGGCAAAACGAAGTGGTGGCAAACGTAACGCCGGTCACCTCAGGCTGGTTCTCACATTATCGACCTTGATGCAAGCCAGTGGCAGACCGTTTGACAAAAACTATGCACACTGGCAGATACATGTTGTGCGCGTATTACCTGCTAGCGTGGCCATCTTCTTCATATTGCACTCCAGCGCACTGTACAGCCACTACCTCAGTACGGGCAGATTGGTCTCCACGTGAGCTTGAGTGCAGTCACGCCCACTCGAACAAAATACAACTTCAACTTGCACTTCTCCTGCTCAGCCCCTTCAGGGAGCCGCCATAACCTCCTTGCCAGCTTGCGCACTGGCGCAGCAGGGGACAGACCCTGGTGATGTTTGAGAATTAGGACAGAGGATCGCATGGGTCACTGTGAGGAGCCAATGAGTGATTGGCAACAGTGTGTACTCGTACGCAAGTCTCACTGGCAGGGCGAGCAAGGTAACATGTGTGCGCGATACGTAGGCGGCGATGTGATGTGCCCCATGCTTTGGACGGCGGCCCCATCCGTCGGACGTCACGCCATGCATGCGGCCAAACGACTTCGACAGGTTGCGAGTGCTCAGCCACCCAATGTGGTCTCAAATGGTTGGCCTACCAGAAATAGTCACTGCACAGACAATGGCAACACGCGGGCGACGTCAACCATACCAGCACTTATGCAATATTCACCTCTGAGTCTGCAGTACGCACCTGGGTCTGCTTCATGCTTCATGTGGCGGGCACCCGTGGGCCAACGCCCAGTGCAGCACCTCAGCGTACCCATGTTCCGCGGCCGCCTTGCAGGTCTCCGAGTTCCAAGGGCAGCCATTTGCGCGGGCCCACTGAAGTACCTCCAAGTGGCCGCCCTGCGCAGCCGCGCTGCAAGTCCTTGACGTCCAAGGGCAGCCGTTGTCATGCGCCCACTGCAGCACGTCTAGATGTCCATGCTGTGCAGCAAAGCTGCAGACAAGCTCGCTCCATGGGCATTCATTGGCTCTGGCCCACTGCAGCACGTGAAGTTGGCCTTTGGCTGCAGCGATGAAGCATGTTTCCTCAGACAAGGGGCAGCCGTTGCTGTGGATCCACTGCAACACCTGAAGATGGCCTCCGCATACGGCCAACATCCATACTTCCTGAGAGAACATTGAAGGGCACCCGTTGCTGACTGCCCACTTCAACATCTCGAGGTGACCGCCCAGAGCGGCTAAATTGCAATGTCTCCTGTGTCTTCCACGGACAACCGTTAGCGCGAAGCCACTGCAGCACCTCAAGTCGCCCGCGGCTTGCAGCGATACTACAGTGTTTCTCAACAAGTTGCAGGTCTACCACGGAGCGAAGCCGGCGCAAGCCGTCGAGGTTGCCGGAGCATATGCATACTGCCTGCGCCATTCCAGGCTGCAGACCATTACGGACGGCCCATTCGATGAGCTTGGCGCTGGCAATAGCTTCTGCGGTCAACGTCAAGTGCTGCTGCTGCTCGGTCTCGATGGCGCTGCTGAAAAGCCTGCATGTGCTTCGGATCATGAGAGATGGGCGCAGGAAGGCCAGAATGTGCTTGACTAGCGATAGATCCGTTAGCGGATGCGCAGCTGCTGCCGCCGTCCGCATCGCCTTGCTCTGCTGCATCGTCTCTTGCTGTATACTACGTAGAAAGCTGAAGATGATGAGTGCCTAAAATTGAACTCCATGAGTTGAAGTTAGAGTGGGTTCGGCGCCAAAATCGCACTGCTCAGCGCCTGAGCATGCGCACGAGACGTGGTGCTCATCTACATTTACCCCACAAATGATCATGTGCTCATGACAGAGCAGCATGGCGGGCAAGTGCGCAAGCAACTTGCCAGTAAAATGTATGCGTGGAATTGATACAAGTTCTCCGTTTTATGCTACAAGCAGCATGAAATGCCAGGAGCTCTGGAAGAAGAAGACCGTTCCCTGGACCGGTACTTCAACTTCAAGAACCTGTGCCAGCACAAGAGGATCAAGGCTTTTTTTGCTCACACACAAGTGTCCTAGACACCTGAGCAAGCTACAAGAGATCATCCTAGCTGGGGGACAGCAAGCCTTCTGGAGCTGAGCCATATCATACTCTGGGCTCATCCCTCTTCTCCAGCCATGTCCACAGAGGTGTGTCTTGCTTGCTTCCACTGATGTTGCTCTGCAAGTTTGGCTGCTCTTTGATGTCACTAGCAGTTCAGCAGCTCTACTGCTCAAGGCATAGTCCCAGGCTGCTTTGCTGTATCATGGCTCAACTCCAACTTGCCGACGACAACATCGGTGCTAGACCTTGAAAACTTTGGTTTGTCTTATACTCCGACAAACACCGTGCACTTGATGTTCTAGCACGAACGTGTTTTAGTGCTGCGTCCGCGACGGGGTCGCGATGGCGGTGCGACAAACACATATGGACGCTGCTATGTACTACGACTGCCCAGCGTCTATCAGTTACTTGCATGCCATGGCAAGTTCGTGCTGTTGTCTCAACAGGCAACGGCATGCAGCAACGGCAACTCATGGTTTTCCCTTCCAGCACACGGCTGCTAGGCACGACTGGCAACATTGCCGGGCTTGGTGCTCCAGCTACTTTAAGGGATTCGTGAGCATGGACATGCGATCATGCAACAGCGATTTCCGTCAGTTAGTGTGAGCGCCGCTAACTGATTCGTGCACCTTGGCACAACGTCGCATGCAGCGTGAAAACTCATGTATGCAACGGGACTGATCACCCCGACGCATTTTGAGTTGACAATGTGGAGTTGAACACGCTGGCTAGACTCGCCTAGGCCGACCCTGACACGCTTTTTCAAGTGAAAGGGGGAATTGTCGGCTTCTGCATAACCTCTGAGCAGATTGCATAAACTTTGAGCACTCTGAAAAATCTTGAGCGCTCTGGCACGCTGTTGACGCGCACTTTTTGAGCGTTTGCCCGCTCTACACAGAAGTGCGTACTAGCGACAAGTTGCCAACTTTGATGTGTTTCCGGGAGGAAGTGCTTCCCACTCCGGCAACGCCCAGCAGCCTGCGACGGGCTTAGCCTCCATTGGGGAAACGGGTGGCGTGGGAGCCGGCGGCGGGAGTGGCAGTGGTAGTGCGGGTACGTAGGCACAGCCCCCTGTGCACCCTGTGTCGGCGCCTCCTGCCGGACAGGGTGGTACGCCGGCGAGCACGGTCGTCTCAACTGTCCCCGTGAGTGCTAGGACCGCGTCGGCTACCACCCCGCGTGCCATCGTCACTTCAGCTCAAGGTCCCCCTGCGTCCTTCGGAAACCTGCCGGTGGCGACATCCGCCACGACTGTTACGACGCCCGGCAGTGGTCAAGAGCAAATGGACGAGATCATCCGGGGACTTCGCGCTGCTCTCCTCACCATCAGTGACGAGGCTCTGCGCAGCGCTGCAGAGCGCGTCGGTGCGCCCAGCCACGACCACAAGCCTCGACCCTGCAATCCTCTTTAGCGCTCAGCCTGGCCCCATCACGACTTCGCGCGTCGCCGCCCCGACTCCTCCGCAAGACGTTGAGCGCGTCGTGCGCGATATCGAGGCCGAGCTCGATTTGCGCATCACTCAAGACGACGCTGCTGGCGGCGAAACCCTGCAAGACACTCGAGCCGCCGACGCCAAAATCGAGGAGCTCTACAAGGAGCGCGAGTGGCGTCCACGCCCTACTGCTTTTGTTACCTCGCTGCAGCTGGCCATTGAGGCCGAGTGTGACGCCGACTGGCGCTCGCGCACCGAGGCGGAGCGTCACCACCACGCCTTACGTGCGTCAGACTTGCAGCGTCACGCGGACCGCGTTGAGCGATACCGCCGCATCCACGACTACTTCAACATGGCACGCCGCGCGGCACGCCGCGCTAGATCGGCAGCAATGGCGCACTTCGTCAACTTTACCGCGCCAACGCTCCTTGCTGAAGCCGCCCAGCGCACCCAGGGAGATCAGGCACCGACTTAAAAAAGGGCCAAAACTTCCAGACAACCGATATATCGATTGCCCACGCTACGCGTGCACAACCGACATATCTCCGAACAGGTCGGATCACCGAACCTTTCGTATCCCGAACCTCTCACAGCCCTCTGGTTTTGGGTGCCCTGCACGCAAAAACTTTGTGCGTTGGCAGGAAAGTGTCCACTTCTGTTCATCTGTGAAGCGCCATCTGGAAACACAAGGCCAAACCCCTGACCCTAGCCTTGCCAAGTTTGTCAGCCAGAACCAAGAGTCTTTCACAGTTGAACCTGACGCTTTGCTCGTGCACTTTATGGCAAGTCGGTCCAAGAAGGGCTCCCTAATTTCTCAGTGGGTGGTCCCCGACGCTTTGATGCCACTCGTACTCCGTCTTTGCCATGATGATGGCAGTGCTCAGCACCCCTCGACTGCTGCCACGCACGCCAAGGTGCTGGAACGCATGTATTGGAGAGGGTTAGGCGCTGACGTCCGAGACTATGTACGCTCATGCGTCCCTTGTCAACAAACCAAACCGCAGTCCACTGCCAGGTACAAGCAAGCACTAATGCCATCTACACACATGTGGCAACGCTTGCACGTGGACTACACCGAAGTCGGCATCCTTTCCTCAGAAGGGCATCGATACTTGCTCATCACCGAAGCTAGGTCAGGCTACTGTTGGCTTTTCCCCGTAAAGACACGTTCAGCAGCTGAGGCCGCGCCCCTACTGGCAAGAGTGCTCTTTGAGTGTGGCGCGCTTGTGGAAGAGCTGGTGTCTGACAGAGCCGCAGATTTCATGAGTGCGCTGATAACCACGCTCTGCACCTTCTTCAAAGTGCACAAGATTGAAACCAGCGCATATCACCCCCAGTCTACCGGCGTCGTTCAGAACATGAATGGGCGCGTCAAGAGAGCGCTTGCTAGACTCTGTTGTCACTACCAGGCACGCTGGCATGTATACCTTGATGCCGTGCAATCTGACCCCATTCTTCTGTGTTTATGGTCGCGAAGCACGCTTCCCTCTTGACGCTTTGACCTCTGAGATTGCAAGCTCACAAGACCTACATGCTGAGGTGAAGCGTCTGCAAGAAAATCTCAAGTTAAAAAATCTCAAGCTTGCTGAGGAGGCGGTTGGCGAGGCGCTGCAGCAACGTGCTGAGCGCATCCAAGCTTGCAATGACCAAATCCAACGCACTGTGCACTTGGAGGTCGGTGACTATGTGTGGATCAAGAAACCACCTTCACGCGGCCGCGCAAGTGCCATTGAGGAGCATTTCACTGGCCCCTGGCAGCTAGTAGCTCCGTACGGTGACTCAGGGCTTTCTTTTCAATGCCAAATCATGGGCACGCGCATACGCGAGACCACCGCGCATGTTGAAAACATGAAGCCATGTCACCCCAGACCTGCGCGACTTGACATTGAGGGAGTACATGCCCTCCTGGACTCCGCGCAACTGCAACAGCTGGACCCTGACCAGCGATTGTGCCAGATACTAGACCGCAGAGCTGATGAGGACGGCGGCTGGGCATGCAAGTGGCTGGCGCGCGATGGCACTACTTCAGAGTGGGTGCGCAAGAAAGAGCTTGTAGAACTGTTGTTCATACCACCATGGGTGCTGGACACTTTTCATGCTTTGCATGAGCTCAAGCACCAAGGCAACGTTCCCGCATATGCTGAGCGTCACCTTCCTCGCGAAGGTCGCACGCTGTCCAAAGATGCTGCATTGCTGCGATATCCTTGCGGCACACAAGTGGTCCGGCAAGTCAATGATGTGCCAAACTCGACTGACTACTTGTGGGGCCAGGTACGTGACTTCGCGCAATCCCGCTTGCGTGTACGCTACTCTGATGGCACGTGGGAGGACTTAACGTCTTCTGAAGTACGGGCTGCTAAGCTCATGGCCGAAGGCGTGCGCAACAGCGTAGGCTAGCGCGTCCGCGTAACGAGCCAGAACCTGTTTTAGCGCTGACCTGCCTGTTAATGTAAGAGTGATCGTGAGTCCATGCTTGCCAACCGACTTTGGACCACTCTATGTTGGCCAAGTTCTCCGCTACCGGTTCCCTTCTGGATGGAGCCGCGGCGTCTTGCTTAGGCTTGTATCCGCCAAGCGCGATCGTGGAGAGTTCACTTTTGATGTGGAGTTCCCCAACACGCGAGGAGAAAAGCCTCTAGAGAAGCGTTTGAAGCTCAGAGCCGAATGTTACCGTGATGACGCTCGAGCTGAACCTTTATCCTGGAATCTCATGCTGGCACGCGAGCTCGCCGAGGAGCCGCTCAAGGCCGACATACAAATTGATTTGCCACCTGCAAGTCACGAGACTGGGAACACTAGACCCCAAAAACGCCTGCGCAAATGTTGAATCGCGTTGAACTCGCACACGTGGTGCGAAGGAGCGGTGAAGCATTGGTGTTGCCCCTGAAGCCGTGTTGAGCTCGCGCGCCTGGCGTGAAGGAACGGTGAACGGTGACACACCCTAGACCTAGACAAGACAAGAACCTGGCTGTGATGCGACAGAACAGACGCCTTGCTGAATATCAAGTGTCATAAAACGTCGACTTCCGCGCACCAGTCTAGTGGGCGCCGGGGACGGCGGCCCTTTCAAAGAAGAGGGATGATACAAGTTCTCCGTTTTATGCTACAAGCAGCATGAAATGCCAGGAGCTCTGGAAGAAGAAGACCGTTCCCTGGACCGGTACTTCAACTTCAAGAACCTGTGCCAGCACAAGAGGATCAAGGCTTTTTTTTGCTCACACACAAGTGTCCTAGACACCTGAGCAAGCTACAAGAGATCATCCTAGCTGGGGGACAACAAGCCTTCTGGAGCTGAGCCATATCATACTCTGGGCTCATCCCTCTTCTCCAGCCATGTCCACAGAGGTGTGTCTTGCTTGCTTCCACTGATGTTGCTCTGCAAGTTTGGCTGCTCTTTGATGTCACTAGCAGTTCAGCAGCTCTACTGCTCAAGGCATAGTCCCAGGCTGCATTGCTGTATCAGAATGTGTGTGTGTTTCACAGGGCTTTGTTGACGAGTAAAGGACCGCATGGCAAGCCAATTAACGTTGCTCTTTGTGCGGTGCTTTCACTTAGTATGTACGGCACAGTTGGCTTGCCACTGCATGTGGTATCTGCGTCAGGTGCACACACTAGAGGCACCATGCCATGATGGCCTGCTCTGGCAAAGGGATCATTCGAAGTCATAGGATCATTCGAAGTCATGGTGAGAATAACTCTTGCCATGGCACTTACTATGGCATGCTGGTTAATCCCTCGAAACGAGAGCTTTCTCGCCATGACAGCAATGCACAACATCATTCAAGATAATTGAAGGTAACGCTGCGCACTTGTCGGGACATCCATGTGTTCCCAGGGATACTGCTGTGCAGGTCATGCTGTGCAGGTCATAGATGTATCAATAAATCACTTTTGAGATGCAGCATTGAAGGCAGATGTGGCGCACTTGACAAGTCCAGGTCGTTGACTCTAACACACACTAGTAGTGCATGTACATGTGCGTACGCAACTCGAAGTTTGTTTGAGGGCCTTGAAGTGCAGGTCTATACCATTGTAGACATTGTGCCCGCCGTCACCCTTGCGTTCCGCATCCCCGCCGGTGCAATGCAACAAATGTGCAAAATCTGTGAGTGAGCAAGTTCCACGCCGTGCACAGGTATACTTCATCGGTGTACTCAAATCACCTACCACGCCGTTGGGAAGGGGCAGGTGGTTGCACGTAGAGCAGAAAGGCTTTGCGATGTGTGTTGATACTTAGATAATATTAATCACTCGCGTGCAGCATCAAAGGCAAGGACAGCATCGAGGGCCTCAGATAGTAAGATTGGTTGCATGCAAATGCAGCAAGGCATATATGTGAACAGTAGTAAGCCCAACTGTTACCTTTGCATGAGCCAACGAAATGTGAAGGAGAGACTGCGGTTGCACTGGTCAGAAAGGCTTTGATGCAAATGCCTCATGTTCCACTAACGATAGTCAGAGTGATCCGATCCCATAGAGTAACCCTGACCGCATGCAGCTGGTAATTTACGCACCCCAATGCAACGCCAAAAAGCAGACAATGGACACAGCGGTTAATGATTTGCAATATATTTCACTGCGGTGACGCTGCTCCTGTTCGTGGGGTACTTCCAAACACGACCTCTAATGGATGTTGCTGCGCTTGTAGTGCTTCCGAGCTGCCTGCAGACAAACGACAATGTGAGAGTGGTTCTAATCAATCACAGTTCATCTGACAGGTGGTCCATGACCCTCCCTTGGAAAGGGGGCACTTCAGCTAGGTTGGCTAACCAAACTGCAATCGCTTGGGGCGCAAATGAGGCGACCGTAATGAACCTCACTTGGCTATGCAAACGGCACTTTGCTTGGGGCGCAAATGAGATGACCATAGTGACTAACAGGTACTGTCGTGACCTCAGTGCACGTGACCCGGGTTGCTATGCATTGCTGTGCTCATGGCAAGCATTCTAGATGACGTCTCAGTGAGTCTCGCTCGTATGCCAAAAGCAGCCCAGATGATGCAGATACCTGCACAGCGTTTTGGGTTACTCAACATGATATCACACATCACAAGAAGACACCCGTTTCCTGAAGGAGTGGGGGACCAGTAATTTTGCCGGACTGAGCAATGTGACAGCCTCTTACAAAATAAATTCAGCACGTGGATAGCGGAGTTACACATGGCAATGCTTTGTGAAGCAAACCTCATGGAATATAATGCACTAGGCTACCACTTGCCGGCGATGGACGTGTATGCATGACACTCGAGCCAGCTGATGATCAAGCCAGCTGATTGATCATCGGCCAAAGCATGCATATACAAGGACACCAACTTGCCTACGGTTATGATAATGGAGGATATGTGCTGTCACAATAAGGACACCACGCTTGTATCATGACAACGGGGGATATGTGCCGTCACTCGTACACATCACGAGAGCCCTGCCTCCCAGTACTGACGGTTTATCAACAGTATACAACGAAAAAGTATGAGCAGGTACAGCCTCATGCTCCGGGCCGAGGTACATACCTGTTCCTTGGCCATTTCAGCGCACTATGCCACAGTCGCTGCCTCTCCCCTGCCAGATTGAGCCCCTCGTGAGCGCAAATCCTCTCACGCCAGCAGTCACTGTAGGTGTCCTGCCGTTCCGGTCCCTGGCCTCCTGTAGTGATTGGTTCAGCATGGGACACGAGGATGTAGGTAGGACAGAGAATCACAGGTGTGTGAGGGGTCGAGAGAGTGGGCAACTTGTAGATTACATCATGCAGCAGCCTCATGGTAAACGTGAATGCGATCCGTGGTCAGATTACCACGGAGCAATCAAGCGAGATGGCCATGTGTCCCTGCTGAAGATTGTCAGAAGAATTTGACGCGATGCAGTTACGGATCAGGGTTCAACAGGAGCGCATCGCGCCATTGCTACGCCCAACTGCCAAAATGCCTCCGCATTTGCAAGCCCTCTTCCGCACTCAGGTGGTCCGCCGCCTTACCAGATAACACAGCATTGAGCTATAGGCAAGACCTGCTTGATCTCAGCTTTCAGATAGTTACCTGCATCAGTGCCGCATGCAGCATGAGGTGGGCACCCGTTGGCCAACGCCCAGTGCAGCAACTCAGCGTACCCACTTTCTGCAGCCGCTTTGCAGGTCTCCGAGTCCGCCCGTTTGTACGGGCCCACTGAAGGATCTCCAAATGGCCGCCCTGCGCTGCCGCCTTGCATGTCTCTGCATTCCATGGGCAGTCGTTGGCTCGAGCCCACTGCAGCACCTCCAGGTGCCCCCCCTGTGCAGCCGAGCTGCATGTCTCTGCATGCCACGGGCAGCCGTTGTCATGCGCCCACTGCAGTACCTCGAGATGTCCATGTTCTGCAGCGAAGCTGCACACACGCTCGTCCCATGGGCAACCATTGGCTCTGGCCCACTGCAGCACGTGAAAGTGGCCCCCGCGTGCGGCGAGCACGCAAACAAACTCAGATGATAAGTACCATTACTGTAAGCCCACTGCAGCACGTAAAGATAGCCTGCGGCTGCGGCGAACGTGCATATGTCCTCGGAGGAGAAAGGGCACCCGTTGGCACCAAGCCAGTTCAGCACCTCCCAATTCCCGGCATGTGCAGCTAAATACCATGCTGCGACATCCCAGGCGCAGCCCTCGGCACGAAGCCACTGCAGCATCTCAAGTTGCCCGCAAGATGCAGCGAAAATGCAGTCATCCTCTGTTAGTTGCAGGTCAACCTGTGAGCGAAGCCGGCGCAGGCCGTCGATGTCGCCGCAGCGAATGCATGATGTCTGCGCCGTCTGAGGCCGCAGACCGTTGTGCACGGCCCATTCGATGAGCTTCACGCTGGCAACAGCTTCTACGGCCAACGTCAAATGCTGCTGCTGCTCGGTCTCGTTGGCGCTTCTGAAAAGCCGGCATGTGCTTCGGATCATGAGAGATGGGCGCAGGAAGGCCAGAATGTGCTGGACTAGCGATAGATCCGTTAGCGGATGCGTATCTGTTGCCTGCATCGCCTTGGGCTGCTGCATCGTCTCTTGTTGAGTAAAAAGAGAAGGAAGAAGCGTTGCCTGTGAGTTGAACTTCATGAGTTGAACTTGAAAGGCCGCCGGAGCCTGGGTCGTAGATCAGACCCAGACCCAAGGGGGGGGGTTTGTGTGCGGCTGAGCAACGTGCTATACATCAGCACTTGACTCTCTTGTCAAAAAAGGCGTGTATGTTAGAAAGTGTGTCATGCAGAGCATATTGCGTATAGGCACAATATTATTCGCGACGGCTCCCATGGCAGAGCATCCCATCCCACCCAACCACAGCTACCACTACGACGACTGCATACCCTCCCCCTGCAGTTGCAGAAGTCCCAGCAACTGCTGCACTGTAATCACACTCCAGCACACATGTCCGCCCTCAGCTCGCGGGCGATACTTCAGCGCCATGGTGGTTGCAGCAAGCACCACAATATGGTGCCGTCACAGTTAGGTCCGGCAAAGCTGCTGCTGCCGCTGCTGCTGGCAAGCGCGCAGGCTTAACGCACTCCAGGCCCTTCTTGTATCCTGATACGGGCAACACTCCAAAGGAGTGGTAGCAATCATGGGCGCCATTAATCTATAGGCGCCTCTGCTGCAGGTGCGGAACGAAGGTCCTGCTGCTGCTGGTGCTGCTGCTGCCAACGAGTCCACAAGCGCGCTCCAATCCCTAGCGCTGCCCTGAGCGATGCTGTTGCTAGCAGCAATCCCACAAGCGCGCACCGGCCCCTGTCTCTGTCCTCCACATCCGGGCAACACTCCAGGGGAGTGGATGTATGTAGCAATCCTGGGCGCCAACAGGATAGTGCCTCTGCATGCCGCTGCCGACACTCCAAACGCGCTCTACTTCATAGGTCCATCCTGAGCTGCCAGCGCAGCTGCAGCTGCTGCTCGTCGATCCCACAACCGCAACCCAAACTCCGTCGTCTGCTTGTGAGCAACGAAGTTATGGGTGTGCTGCTGCTGGTGCTGCTGCTGCTGTTGGTGGTGCTGTCGGTGCTGGTGCTGCTGATGCTGCTCCAGACGCTGCTGGTATTGCTGCTGCGGCTTCTGGCATGGCTGGTGCTCCAACAACTCCGTAAGCGCGCCAACCTTCAGCACCGTCCTGAGCCTGCATTGCTGCTTTCCACAAACGCGCTCCAGCCCCGAGCTGCGGCCTCCGCATGCACTGCAGCAGAGTAGCCATGGCCATCCTGGGCGCCAACAGGCGCCTGCACGGAGGTCGGTCACAGGTACCGTGCTGTCCTCTTCTAAAGTGCAGGTGCGGGCCATCGCTGTGGCCACCCAACCTCGCTTAGCCTGCTTGCGAGCTGCTTCCTGCTCAACTGCACACCTTGGGCCTGCATGACGGTGACCGCAAGGCCTGCGAGGCACTGCCGGCGAGCCTCTAAGATGAGCACTTGCTGATTACAACCGCGGCCGACCGTGTGACACGTGACAAAAGGACACGCGTCACCCAGTGAATTTGTGCTCTCTGAGCCCATCCACGTGTCAATGAAAAAGCCACGTGGCCCGTTTCACCGCCTAAGAAATCCGGCTTTTTCCCTCGTGCCGAGGCACGCGGTGGCCGCAGACGGCGGCGACCCCAGAATAAATTTTCCAGTCCCCTAAGCTTTCGCCCAAGCCCCATCCGCCAGCGCCTCTCGGCCTGCGTCGCTAAATCGTGCTGCACACCAACACGTTTCCAACTTACGACGGAAGCCTGGGTCTACGACCCAGGAAGTTTAGAGTTCGCGCCAAATCGCACCTCAGTCGCACGAGACGTGGTGCTCATCTACAGATTCTACATTTACCCCACAAATAATCATGTGCTCATCACAGAACAACATGGCGGGCAAGTGCGCAAGCAACTTGCCAGTAAAATGTATGCGTGGTGTCACACTGGTGTGTGTGTGTGTGTTTCGCAGGGCTTTGTTGAGGAGTTAAGGACTGCATGGCAAGCCAATTGACGTTGCTCTTTGTGCGGTGCTTTCACTTAGTATGTACGGCACAGTTGGCTTGCCACTGCATGTGGTATCTGCGTCAGGTGCACACACTTGAGGCACCATGCCGTGATGGCCTGCTCTGGCAAAGGGATCATTCGAAATCATAGGATCATTCGAAGTCATGGTGAGAACAACTCTTGCCATGGCACTTACTATGGCATGCTGGTTAATCCCTCGAAACGAGAGCTTTCTCGCCATGACAGCAATGCACAACATCATTCAAGATAATTGAAGGTGACGCTGCGCACTTGTCGGGACATCCATGTGTTCCCAGGGATACCGCTGTGCAGGTCATCGATGTAGCTCGAGCCTGATGAGTTGAAGTTTAGAGTGAGTTGAAGTAATGCCACGTCAGTGTCTGCTCATGAGCGCCAGAGCTCAGCGCATGCGCGAGACCGTGGTGTTTATCTGTATTATACCCACATATGATCAATGACACGTGGCCTCCAAAATACAAGATAATGATCTTCAACGGCGGGCGTCATACCAATGAAACCCTAATCCAAGTAGTGCAAGCTATGGTGAATGTTCAAAATGTGGCAATGGTGTCGTGTGTGTAGGTGAGCAGGTCATACTACGGTCAATCGAGCACGATTTGATGTAGGTCATGCATCACCAGTGACTAATCAGGAGGCGCGTCACGACCAGGCCATTGCAGTAAAGCACAGGCAGTGCTGCATTGTGTTTTGTTGTGCAGGCAAAATTTGGGGAATGTGAGAGCGTATGGCACAGCGACGCACGTAGAACTCCTTTGCCAAGCCTACAACATGAGGACTCTGAGACTCAAGCAAATCTGCATGTGCCACAAGTGGTGGCCATCCGGTGATCCTTCTGTAGCTGGTTGCCCATGTGGCAGCTGCACATGACATTGTGCAATTTGAGGCTCCGATGCGTCCTCGGGTGACGCATCAACTGACGCATTCATGTCATTCTCATGTTGCGATGGCACACCATCAAAATGCTGGTGACAGCACAGACAGCACACATGCAGCTCACATTGCACATGCATTGACAAATTGACACACACCGTTGTGTGTAGTGCTGACCAATGGCATGTGTCGGTCCTTGCGCTTTTTTTCCGCATGCACAACTGAGGGTCTTAAAGGCGAGACACACAACATCAATGAGCATCAAGTCACTACAGCTAGGTTGGGGCTAGCACCGCATATGCACTAGAAAATCGTCTCTGAGAATGGAGCAGGTTTGACGAGTGGAGGCGATCAAAATAATGCATACTTCGAAGTACTGCGTACCTACAAGACAGGCGGGACTTGTGCCGGTGTCAGAGGCCACAACATCTATGACACCAATGCAGATTCAACTGAATAATCAACGAACAGCTGAACAGCGAGCTGCCATTGCCATTATGATAGCTTATTGCGCCTGCACTGGTGACAGTCAAGGCCATGCTGCATAGGATTGCGCTGCCGCCAGTCTATCTGTGCACACACTGTCAGCAGCGGAGCTATACGCGCTCAGGAGGGTTTGACACGCACGCATCACCAAAGGCGACCAGCAACCAGGACAATGTCAAACTACGACATGCAGTCTCACAACTGACCACCATGAAAGGCAAAATGACGTGCATTCTTCCAGCAGATGAACAGTGGCCCAGGGCAGGAAGGCACTTTGAAGGCAGGTTCTTCGAGAGATCTTCAGATAATAATGATCTGGTTTTATTGATGTTGTGGAGTCATGCACACTGCATTGTGGGAGGGCGCCAGTCATGCTGCGACAGCCTCAATTTCTCGTTGAAAGCGGGCTTTGTCTTCTCGTGCCATGGCCTCAAATCTGGCCTGCACAATAAACAAACGAAGCATTTGCAGCAATAATCTTGTTAAAGACTGCACGTGTCGCATCAGCAGTGGCCAGCGTGGTCATTGTATTTGGCAAGGCGATTTTATGGATGTTCAGATTCATAAAGCACTGGCTTCAACTGGCTTCACGGGCACCCCATGAAGTATTATGGCATGCGCTCATCTTGGTGGTACTGAAACGATTCCAAGTCTTCCATCCAAGTAAACAACATCACACTGCGCAAGTGCGCAAGCAAAATGACGTGCCAGTCGTCAGGGGCATGCAGTGAAAGTAAGGGTCGTGTTAAATTGAGCGCTCAACCAGACCAAAATATACATCGAAGTATTCTGTGCGATGATTGCTATTGCGCGGCAAAGTTGGCTTGGCATTGCATGCTGGAAATTTGTGTGAGGTGTATACTTGAAGTAGAGCCGTCCTAGGCTTTGGCAAGTTTGAAGATTGACGAATACCGATGCTGTGGCAACTTCCTGCTCAAGGAAGTTGGGCATGCTTGTGACGTTTCTTGGGAAATCCTTCCTCAATGCCTCAGGTGCCTGCTCTGCAAAGTCACTTACGGCGGCAGCACTCGACAGAAAAATTTTTCTCAACGTTAGTGTGGAAATTAGGGTAAGCGATAGGGTGAGGGTTACGTGACGCTGACCGCGCTTGATTATGGTAATCCACTGCTACACCACGCCCTCTATGCAGGCCACCACAACCTCCAGTGCTGCCAGCGGCTCAAGCCGACAAGCGCAGGATTCACAAGCTTGATTGGCAGATGCGAAATGGAGCGTCACAATCACCTTCTCTTCCGGCGTCGCCTCCTTCCACATGCGCGCTATCGCCTTGAGGTCCACCGCCGCCCCTTCGGCGCCCGTCTCCTTGGCTTCCAGCCGTTTCGCGCTGCCATACAGTATGTATGCCGTGCGGGGGCTCTTCACCCCCCCCTCGCCCCCCGTGCCACCCCCCCCACGTACTCTACCCCCGTTTGCCACCCGAATCTTGGCTGCCGGTCGTTTCGAGGGCTTGGCAGAGGCGCCGTTGACGCCAGTTGAAGTTGAACTTGATTGTGGAAGTTTGGCGAGCGCCGCCTCCATCTCCTGGGCCCACCGTAGCTTGTCTTCTGATGCCAGCGCTTCGTATTTGGCCTGTCACAGTGACGCGTGAAGCGGGCAGTTTATATGTGTACTCGTGAATTTGCATACTTACGAAGTACATGAATGAGAAGCTGCAAGGGACGACAGACGGCTGTGTGTAGCTTGAGTCATGTCACAACACAACATGTACAGCGGGCGGCGGCAGTACAGATTTGAGTTGCCCGTTTGACCGTTTGGCCATGGTAGTGGCAGTGCCCATGTGACCTCTAATCTCAGCAAGTCGTAATGGCTCATCCCAACACCTTACCAGACAACGAGAGTGCGTGTACAAGATTGTGCCAGGTTCATTCCTGTCACCCTCAGCTCCTAGTGTTATAGTTGTGAGTGTTGTGAATGCAGTGCGTTGGACACACACATGGACGCATTGACTCATTGTACGATTAGGACATGAAAGCATGAAAGCATGCAAACTGTACACTCGGGAGCGTGCAGATTTGCGAGATGTCTGTCACCACAGACTTGCACACACCGTACAATCACACAGGGCAATTTATGGTAGCAACAGCAGACCTGTTGAGACTGTGCATGGAGGCTCTATGCCTCACACCACAGAGCCTGATGTAGCAGGAACATGAGCATTCACAAGCTGCCATAGCTAATTATTGCACACTTGAGCTCTCAATTATGAGCCTCTGACACATGCCACCTGCCCCCACAGTTTGAGCAGTGGTGGGCTCAAGGCGACTCACCTGTATCTCAACACGCTTGCACTCGGTACTTCATCATGGTCTTCAATTGTGCTTTGATGAAGACACTGCATATTTTCTGTCGCCACGCTTTACAACTGCTGATGTATGTGCCCACACAAACTTGAAGAACTTCAAGACCTTTGCCACAAAGTCTTTCGAAGTGTGCCACCGCACCCGGTGACTGGTGTGCCAGCGCTGCCATGCTGACGCCGCCTGTGGTTACACTACCACCGCAATGCTATGATCTACCCGCCATGGCAGTGCAGCATCAGGCAAGCTGAGAGCTAGGGCAGCCCAAATTTGCACTATGGCCCATCAGCTGCTCATGCGATGCTGCAACAAAGCTGTTGCCACAGATGACACGTGTGCAACACAGGCGATGTCGTGTACGGCGACCGTTGTCGTTCAGCATGCGCTGAGACTTGTGTGACAAGGTTGAGACTCTGGCTGCAATTCTTTATCTAAGCTTGCTCGCGCCTTGAGTGAAAAACAAACAGTACTTGAAAATGCGTTTATAACCACACACCTTGACCTCCGGGGACGCTGCTTGCCATCTTGCTCCCAGCTCCTTGGCAATGTCGCCAACCTGGTTGCACATCGCAGCAACAAGGGCAGGGAGAGGGAGGTCCAGAAGTTTTTTTGGCGCGCTCTAATGATGTCGGAAAATGTTCCTTTTGCACTAAAACGTCACAACGTGCATTGTAAATATGATGCGAAGTGCGCTTGACATGTGAACTGTAGTGAAGTGCCCATCACTGACGCATGCAGGCACATACATACAGGGCTGGCACTGTAGCATACATGAACACCGTGCCGCTGGGTCACGCAGTACCCTCTGGCACAGGCATGGTTTGCGTCGTTTCTACACCTGTTTGTGTGCTAGCTGACAGCCAATGCAGGCAACAACGTGTACGCTTGTTCAAGAAGAAAAGCGAACAGCGACCAATACGCCATTCTGCCATGCCCATGAATACGTTATCATTGTGTGAACCCTAGTGAACTGGTGAAGGCAGGAAGCGGGAGAATGCAAACAACCCCAGCTCAAACTCTAGGAACACCACAAATAACCCGACCCTAAGCTTAACCTTATTCAGAGTGCATTCGCATGACAGGCATGCAAGAACACTTGCAACTGCATTTTCAGCTACTCGTACACTGTTTTTGTGATGTGCAAACACATGAGGTATGCGACAGTCAACTTCATGGCATGACATCAGCGAATGGCGATGCGCAGTGGTGTTGTGAGAGCTGGCGTTAGGGTTAGGGTTAGGCTTGAAATTACCTTGGTCAGCCCTAGCGCTTTGAGCTCCTCCCGTGTATCCGCACTAAACAAGAAGTAAGGATTTCTTGCAGACTTCACTCCCAGCTCCTTCGCAGTGGGCCCCTTCGCCCCCCCCCCCTTCGAGCTTTTCTCCCCCTTTTTCCCCTTGCCCCCTTTCTTGGAACCCCCTCCCGCAGCCAGAAACTTCTCTATGGCTTCAACAGCAGCGTCATAGGGGAGCAACGCCGCATCAGCTTTGTACTCGGCGGGGACCTTGACGTTGCACGAGTTCCACCGGATGTATGGTCCGAAGCGCCCTAGCAGCACGCGGATTTTCTGTGGCGCAGCAGACACGCGCAAGAGCAAGTTGAAACTCTGATCGCGCTTTCATTCAGTTTGCAACTGGAAGTGCGCTCTGCAACGCACTTTTAACAGGCACTACATGATACGCAAGCCAGGTGAGCTTCAGTTCGCATTGAGACACTTTCTTCAAGTTGGCACAAGATTGTGTAGCAAGGTTGACATCAATCATCCGGACTTTGTGCCCTATGCGATAATTCGAGCTTGATGTTTGAAGTAGGAAGCACACACCGCCTGGGCCTGGTGCGACCGACATTGCACTTGTGCTAGAATGATAAATAGATGCAGTACAAGTCGCCATTGTGAGCTGACGTCACTCGGCGTGCCGGATTCCGCCAATGAACCCTGCTGATGGTGGAGATACCATAGCGTGATTGGCCCCGCTGCCACTTAAACGAAAGCTCGCAGGTTTGTGAGCAGGTGTAGTGCTCAGTCTCCTAATCTACAAATTTCACGCCTTCAGCAGCAGATGAGTTGATTTTCGGCATATTCTTTGCCTAGGCCCAGTGGAGTGAAGGCCTGGCTGAGGGATGGTGCCACAAACAAACATACCTGCCCCCTGTCAGCCTGACTTATTTAAAGGACACGAACACATAATCCTCTCACTCACACTGCAGCACAGGGAAGCCAGAGACAGCTGCAACACGTCTCACGTGCCACGCAAGAAGTGATTCATATTCTGCTGCTACACCCAAGAAGCTCCCGTTCCTGCCTGGATCATATGCAGGCATTACATGCAGGCGATAGAAGCCACACATTCTCACCCTCCAGCAAATGGTACTTTCAAGTATTTGAAGTACATAAAGACGAGGGGTCGTCCCCCGCACACCCGTCAGCCCCCAAATATTCCCCTCTCCCAAATGATTGCTCCTTGGATGCATGCTGAGCGCTGGCATCTGAACCAGTAGATGCAACACCACATACCTCCCCGTGGTGCTCCCCCAAGTCGGCCAGCGGCTTCTTGGCTTTCTCCATTATCTCCAGGAGCTCCAAACACCTCGGCTCCCCTATGGTGAGCACATCTAGAGGGCGGGGACACCGGTACAAACACAATCCAAACACAGTTCAAATACAGTACAAACCACAGTGATGTCACGTAACGGTAATCAGCCAGCACAGGCATGGTGATGCGATTAGGCTTTATGGATATACTTTGAGGTATAAAGGTACGCACTGCAGTTTACAATCATGCATGTTGAAGTGTGTGATGTCGTTCAGTCAACTTCAATTTGGGGCGAGGAGGTGCTGCTTGTTGTGCCCAAACACGGATGCTGACATGGTATTATGACCAGGTTGTGGGATCTAGGGAAGTAAACTGTGGCTGTTAGGACTGCATGAGAACTTGGGCGCAGCACTCTTCAACTAGGAGAAACTGTATTATCCCTGCACCTATAGGCCCTTACCCTAGTATACCTCAGATCGCAAGTCAAATATCAGCGCCGACGCGCGTTATGTTTGAGGTCTGATAAATGAAGGGTGCTGATTGCGATGCAGACATGGTGTTTGTGGTAAACAAGACAAACGCAGAAAAAAAAAGCACGGCATCTGTCGGCGGACAGCGACATATGACATTGGGAGCAAAGCAGCACCTTCGCGCTGTAAAAGCACCAAGTATGGGCACGATTAATAAGAGAGTCGCCCTGCAAGCCCACTGTGCCAATGGCGAACACACGGCCGTTAATGTGAACATCGCTGCTGTGGTTTGCCGGCTCTTCAATGTGCACATGTCATCATGCCTCATATTTACCCAGTCTTGTCTAAGTAGTGAAGCCTCCTTGCAAATGTTGAATACAGTTGTTGCGCCCAGTGCAAGACACACAATATAGCATCTGACAATGTCTCCCTCACCTTCAGAAGCTGGCAGGGACTTGTAGTTGCCATCGCAGACCAGGTAGGGCCCATACATACCAATGCCCACTTTGACCTCCTTCCCATTCTCAGGGTGATGCGTCACTAGCCTGCGGTGGCAATAATAACAGCGACATTGTTGATTGATCAGCGCTCAGCTCATATTGAGGCCGGTGTTGAGATTTTTTGGTCATGCTGAGCACTGACATCAGGGTGATGCGTCACAAGCATGCTGTAGCAGCATCAGCACAAATATGTTCGTCATGACAAAGGGAGCACACGTGACTCAGTGACCCAGTTACGGCTCAGGGTGTGCTGCACTTGACGCTCTCAGGTAATTTTCGGTTTGAAGTGAGAAAATGCTCAATTTGAAGTCACAGGAATCACGTTTTTCCGCAAATGCGGAAAAAACGTCGCAGCAATATATCTGCTCAAAGCGGTTACAGTTGGCAGTCTCGTGTGATCCAGCACACGGCACTTCAAAACTCGTGAGGTGCATGCACCGGCGCACCGTGATGCCCCAATGTTGGATGTTGCCAGCAGCACTTAGGGTTAGGGTTAGGGTTTAAATACCTAACCCTAACCCTAACCCTAACCCTAAGGCTGTGCACGCTCTTCGGTGTCCGCCAGGAGATATCACACGTCTTGAAGCATCACATACTTCTGACAGTACTGATGACCACATTTGGACCTGGTCACAATCAGCAACACCGCTACATAACGAACAAACACGCGTCTTGAT
The DNA here is from genome assembly GCA_017506865.1 of Tribonema minus. Classification (NCBI taxonomy): domain Eukaryota; class Xanthophyceae; order Tribonematales; family Tribonemataceae; genus Tribonema; species Tribonema minus. The sequence continues at coordinate 300,417 of JAFCMP010000124.1, forward strand.
GGAAAACCAAACCTCGATCCAGATCCCAAACCGAACTCCGATAAATTTTAGTGCGCACCTCGGCAGACTTGGGTATTGGTAGACCCTGTCGGGGTTTTGGGAATCAATGTTCTCATTCATAGGGTTAGGGTTAGGGTCAGGCATCCAGCTGCTCCGCCCAGATTGTATCCCTGACGCTGAAACCTGAGCCAAACTGACCCCAATCCTCACCCTAATCAACAACTGAGTACAGACCTTGGCAGATCAAGGTACTGGCAGGCGCTGTCGAGATTCCAGATGTCCTCATTCTTGGGATCTTTATCCCCTACTTTTACCCCTGCACTCTCACCCCGCATAACCCTAGAGACAATTCGAAGTGCGCACCTTGGTAGATCGAGGTACCTACTGGCAGGCCTGTCAAAATCAAGATTCCAAATGTCCTCGTTTTTATCCCCTACTCTTACCCCAGAACCCTCAACTCTCATAAGCCGAGAGACAACTCAAAGCGCGCACCTTGGCAGAGCGAGGTACTGACAGGCCCTGTCGAGATCGAGATTCCATCCCCGTTCTTGGGCTAGCACCGAGCTTCCTAGCCCATTTCTAACCCTGAACCCTCAACCCCCATAACCCTAGAGACAACTCAAAGCGCACACCTTCGCAGATTGAGACAACTCAAAGCGCGCACCTTGGCAGATTGAGGTACTGACAGGCCCTGTCGAGATCGAGATTACATCCCCGTTCTTGGGCTAGCACCGAGCTTCCTAACCCATATTCAACCCTGACCCTGAACCCTGACCCTCATCAACCTCGACCCCAATCCTGAAGAACGGCTTTGAGTAAGTACACACCTTTGCAGATTGAGGTACTTGCAGGTCCTGTCGAGATCGAGATTCCAATGTCATCATTCTTGAGCAAGCACTCAGATCCCAACCCCTATTTTTACCCCTGAAACCTCAACCCCCATAACCCTAGAGACAACTCAAAGTGCACACCTTCGCAGATTGAGACAACTCAAAGTGCGCACCTGGGCAGATTGAGGTACTGGCAGGCCCTGTCGAGATCGAGATTCCATATGTCCTCGTTCTTGGGCAAGCCGCTGCGCACTGAGCCCGCCTCCACATAGGGGCCATAGCGCCCTATCTTGAGCCTCACGGTCTCCCCTGTGACCGGGTGGTCCCCCAGGGCCAATCCACCTGAGAATTTCATTGCAAAGGCATTCGGGGGGGCATGAGAGGCAGGCACCACCGCAGGGCACAATATTGCATGGCAAGCGAGGGGGGGGGGGGGCGACATGTCTTCAGTGAGTGGCAGGCCGCCCTTGAAACTTTTGATTGCGATGCACCCAGGTTGACATGAGAGCCATACATGGAACAAACAGAACATACTTGGATGCACCCGGGTTGACATGAGAGCCATACATGGAACAAAACAGAACATATTGCGATGCACCCGGGTTGACATGAGAGCCATACCTGGAACAAAACAGAACATATTGTGTGGTCTCGGGAAGAGCTCAAAAGATGGAGGCAGGGCTCAATGGCTTCCACCTGATCAGACACATATACATACAAGTACACCCCATACAACACTCCTTTTTACTGGGAATTAACACGTATTTTGCTGAGGGCACCACAGGAAATGCTGCATCACGCCCACGCCAGTCAGCTTGACATGCACACATGCTTTGAACAGTACATGTACTCACAACTTCGCTCAGATAAGCGGAGGTAGTGCTGGATGGCCTCAGCACGCATGAGCACGCATGAACTGTACCAACATGCATAAATACGCTGTACGCGCTGCGGCATTGCTCAGTGAGATCAAGCGTGCCTACATACCTTGCTCAGACGCAGGCAGTGGACCGCCTTCATGCTTACAAGTTCTACCGTACACATACTTCCATATGTACATGGAAGTCACGCTGTAGATACATTTAAAAAACAAACTGTAAAGTATTTGAAGTACTTCAAAAGTATATAGAAGTACCTATACCTTGCTCAGACAGCCGCAGACGGAGGCTGTATGGTCTCCGCACTGATAAATTTGACATGTACATGTACATACACCCTTGAAGTACATAATTTGAAGTCCCTGTAACCACGTGCATACCTTGCTCAGACAAGCGCAGACAGTGCTGTATGGCCTCAACGCTGATCAGCTCAACATCGGCTTGCAGATCCTGCGGTAGCTTGCACTTGTTCAACTTCTCCTTCTCCCCCTCTTCAACGCTGCCGTCGCTGCCATCGGCAGCAATGATGCCATCGACAGCGCCAGTATCCCCCCCTGCCTTGACGGGTTGCAGCGTCTCGATATATGCGCCCCAGGGCCCGAAGAAAATGCCCACTTGGTCGTCCAACTGCGTGAAGCAGCAGCGTGTGCAGACATGCGCCATCATTACGGTAATATATGCATACCCGACAAAAGAGCCTGCTAGCACCTGAAGTATACAGTCAGAGGAAATTGCACATGCAAACAGGCTGAACAGGGCGCCGCGGCAGAAACGTGTGGGGGTTGGTCGAGCGTTACTAGCCACCAACAACACTGACTTGAGAAAGTTTGAGGGGGTGAAGCAGACCTTACATACATACACGTCCTGCTTCAATTCAGCCTGGGGCGACACATTAGAACCGCTACCTGCTACTGCTTGTGCTCATGCTGCTGCTGCTGCTGCTGCTGCTGCTGCTGCTGCAGCTACTGGTGCAATGGGGACAACTGATCACAGATGGCCAAGCCACCAACAGCCAAGGTACGGCCAGCTAGCAGGCATTCGAAGCAGGATGTTCGCGCACGTTGCTGCTCTTAGGTAGGGTTACGCGTCACATGACATGGTTTGCAGTCACAAGCCTCGCAGTTCCACATATCATGTTCCAAAAATGATCATGAACAAAATATATTCAAAGCAGCGACACATACATGCCTACGCATGTTCCTACAGCGGAGCTCACCTCAGTGTATAGACTTCTCGATGGTACCACTTCAACCAAAACAAACATGCATGGCTATGGCTATACGAGTGCTCCTCGCTTGGCGTATGCGTGTACGCGTAACGTGCACCTTGAAGTGCATCTATGTAAAGATACCTAAATGCCTACAGCAGTGCTCACCTCAGAAAGCGTGGGCAGCCACGCGCGCCTGGCCTCCTCAGAGGGGATCTGAGCCTCCGTGTTGTCAACCTTGGCCTTCAGTCCCTCGTCGCCGCTGTAGTACTGCGGACCGAGCACAAGGGGGGAACTTCAAATATGAAGACATTGTGGTACTAGAAATATAGTTCTCCTCGTCATGGCAACGCTGAGAAGTGAGTCGGTGAGCTGTGCGCATGGCCTGTTTGAACTGCGCCTGTGGGGTAGATCATATACATAAACAGGGGTAGTGCTGCCTCCTCGGGAAAAAAAATGGCAGCCGCTGAGCGCGATCGCAGTGCAGTGGTACAAGCATGGACGCAACTCACCAGCAGTGAGTACATACAAGGGCGTGGCAAAGAGAGGGGCAACTGTGTAGCAAGTGCGTGCAAAGCAGCTTGTGATGGTTGTGCTGCACCTTCCCCGCACTCCCCTGGGGGATATCGCTCCAGCAGCTACGTGCATCACCAGATCAGCGACGAACGCAGTCTGTGATAATAGGAGCTCCTGTCTGCCTGACAGCGAGCCATCTCACAAGTAGTCAGCAACTACACGGGAATGGCAAATATTGAGGTAGCTGTGTAGCACAGCAGCTTGCGCTGCCCCGCTGCCCCCCTGAAATAATCGTGCACGGTGGCTATGGCTCCGTTAGCTAAGTGTGCCACCAGCGGATTCAGCAACGCTATATATATACGTATGACAATTAATGTTGAAGTGAAGGTACCTGCTTCACTTAGATCATCCGGTCTGCCTGACTGCGTGATCTGAGCCCGTTCTGTGTGTGCAATGCACTTCAATGTTGAACTTTGAGGGATGCAGGAACTGCCAACATTTCAGCAGATAACAGTTGTTGAAGTAGGAGCTGTCTGCCTGGCCAGACCGCTTGCCATCTGATCGAGCTGCTCCTGGGTGCGCGCAGTGCACTCCAACATTGATATTTGAAATCTGATTGTTGAAAGCAACTGTAACAATGTATAGATACCTGCTTCAGGCATCCTGACTGCGAACCTCAACGTTGAAGCTTTAAGCAGATGAGAGAACTTGAGTTTCACAAGTCTGGTGATACCTGCTTCAAGTAGGTCATCTTAACGGCCTGACCCCGCACGATCTGGTCGAGCTGCTCCTCCATGCGCACGGTGAACTTCAATATTGATGTAAACAAATAAAAAAGATGGTGGTGAAGCTCGTATTCATATTTGAGAAATGATTGTAGAAGCAACTATGATGGTGTATAGACACCTGCGTCGGATCGGTCGTTCTGTCGGCCTGGCCCCGCGCGATCTGGTCAAGTTGCTCCTCCATGCGTGCGGTGAACTTCAGGAAGGACGCTTTGAGCGGATGAGAGAACTTCAGAGTTTTACAGGTCTGGACATACCTGCTTCAAGTAGGCCGTCCTGTCCGCCTGACCCCGCGCGATCTGGTCAAGCTGCTCCTCCATGCGCGCGGTGAACTGTGTGTCGACAAAGTCAGGGAAGTAGCGCTCCAGGAGGCGTGTCACCACAAACGCCGACAGCGAGGGGGCGAGCGCTGACTTCTGAGCCTGCGCACACGCCAGAGAAGGACACGCAAGAAAAAACAAAGCACACCGGAGAAGAGGGGAAAGTGGCTGCTGTCAACACTGCAGCTGCAGAAAAGAAGTGGCAGGGATGGTGCGTAGCGTCATTGTTGAACAGGCGCAGAAGAAGTTTCGACGAGCAAGCGTAGAAGACGAAAAACTAGTGAGAGCAGCACCAAAAAAAAGTTGGGATAGTGCTCTGAGAAAATGAGTATGCGTCTACTTCGAAGTACTACAATTGGGTTATTGCCAGCCCAGCGTTTTTGTTTTTTACCTGTTCCAACAATGTTTACCCGCTGCACCAGTTTCTCCACAGCAGCATTGTACATGAAACGTGTTGCTTTCCGCACAGCACAAAACGCTGGATATGCCATCATGCACTGCTGCTAGCATTGAACTGTGACTATCCTGTCACAGCTCGTAGTCCGAGTGAAGCAGAGCAGTATACCTGATACATCATTGGAGCAGGTGAAAGAATATTGTAATGTAGTGCAAGCCGCATGAACAAATCACATTAAGCACTTGTAGCATGTGTTGATACGCAAACCTACTTAACATGTACGCCTGCCCACATATCCTTGTGTTTCTGCTGCAACTTGTCTTCCAAGTAGCGCCTCTCCTTTAGGGTATCCAGAATGGTGACGTGCTGGGTCATCAATGACCTCTGGCAGCAATTCTGAGCGCCAACCTGCGCACCCTTACGTTCATACCCTACAGTTCTGCATCAACACATGTACTGTTTACATCCTTTTGTCACATCGCCGACACCCGCACGGCATAGCACACATACTGCATACACACATACCTGTGTGGAGCGCCTCTCTAGGATGGTGGCGTATGTGCTCTCCAGAAGTGAAGCCCTACCTATCACTACACATACCCCCATGCTCATACTGCATACATACATACATACCTGTATGTAGCGCCTCTCTTTGAGCGTCTCCAGGATGGTGGCGTATGTGCTGGGGCGCCCTACGCCTACTGCCTCCAGCTCCTTGACAAAGGACGCCTCCGTGTATCTGCGGCGGCAGGGGGATTGGTTGCGGGCGGTCAGAGCCAGAAATTGGGAGAACATCGCTGGACCATATGAAAAGGCTAGAAGATCGCTGCATCACTGTGCCGCGCTGTGGCGTTGGCCGAAAGACTGCAAAAGCCACGGCGCAAGAACGCGACAAGCTGTGCCAAGGCGCGGTTTTGCACCAAGTTGGCGAACTTTGCTTCGTGGGGGTCAGAGTTAGGGAGACATTTCCTGGGTCACTGCGCGGCGCTGTGGGAAGCTGTGGAGCTCACCAAATAGAATGCAGAAGCCGGGACACAAGAATGCAGCAGGCTGTGCTGAGGCGTGGTCTTGCACCATGGTCGTGAGTGTGAGCTGTTTGCTGCGTGTCTGCAGAAAAGAGTGGTAATTAGGTTTGGTTTAGCCTAGGTCTGCTTAGGGTTAGGTTAGGGTTAGCTGTCGCCGTGCACCTTTACTGGTTTGTGGCGCCATTGTTCTGTGCCATACTTTTCAAGCACTTCGTGGCTCCAGCGCTCGACACACTGACTGCAGCGAACCGCTGCGAGGTTGCTATTGCAGGCAACCTTTACCAGCAGTTTCAACTATGGCACTTACATTTTCAAACAGCACAACCACTCAGCCCGCAAACTGTTTGATGTGGCGCTCCGCTTCCGCGCGATATCTTTGCCGGCCAGCAGCATCAGCGTGTCAACGGCTTTTGTGCGTGGTCCACCTTACAGCCTTAAAGATCATGAACCCTACCCTTGCGTTGAATCACAGCATTCACTCACCGCGCTGGCGGCTTGGTGTGACGCTCCACATACGTGAGCTCCGCGCAGTCCAGCGGCATGCCCTCCGCCAGCGGCAGCAACAGCCCATCATCATTGGCACGAATGGCAAACACTCTGTGGAACTGCCACCTTACAGTCTTAAACGTCTAGGGTTTAATCACAGCGCTCACTAACCTGGTTGGCGGTTTGGTGTGACGCTCCACGTGCGTGAGCTCTGCGCAGTCCAGCGGCATGCCCTCCGCCAGCGGCAGCAATAGTGCGTCAGCATTGGCGCGAATGGCAAATACTCTGTCAAACTGCCACCTTGCCGTCTTCAACACCAACTTCAGTCTTCAACACTAACTTCAACTAACCGGGCTGGCGGCTTGGTGTGACGCTCCACGTGCGTGAGCGCCGCGCAGTCCAGCGGCATGCCCTCCGCAAGCGGCGGCAGCAGCGCGTCGTCATCGGCCAGCGCAGCAGAAGCGCCGTCTTCGTCGCCGCCGCCGCTAGCGGCATCGCTCTCCGTGTCCTGGTACGCACGCAGCCAGCCAGGCTCTACGACCTGCTTACCGGTGGCTCTGAAGGTGGCCACGGGCGTTCCAGCCTGGTGGTACAAGCCACAGTGATGGAGTGAAGTGGCAATAAATACTCTTTAAGTATGGTGTGATCTAAGATAGATGTTTAAGGTCAATGTGAAGTGAGGGCTCTGGGCCTTTGGCAAGCCAGCCAGGTGCCATGCCAGAGTGATGGAGTTGATGTGGTATCTCAAGTATGATGCGCTCTGAAGGCTGTCCTGAAGGTGGCCACGGGCATTGCAGCCTGGTGGTACCGGTCACGGTTACGCAGGTGAATCAATACTTCAATTATGGCGTGATGTGAAGATCGATGCGTTGCATTTTTCAGCAAGTTAGCTGTTCAAAGGTGCTCACAAGGGTACCTGCGCATGGCGATTCAACAGGAGTATCCATGTATGATACACTGACACTGGTGCAATGTATGGTGAACTGACAGGGGGGCATGTAGGTATGTGCACTGACAGGGTATGTAGATATGGGTAGGCTCACCTTGGGCTCTGCCTCCAACATGGCGGTGGTGTAGTCCAGTACGGCATCCGCCATGACACTGCGACAGCGGCACGGCAGTGTGGCAGCGAGCACAAAATAAGAGGTTTGAAGCAAAGTTTACGGCTTCGAAGTGTTTTGAGGTACATGACCATCATGAGAGATCACGACGCGTACACTAGAGTAATAATATGCATAAAATTTACATGAGGCTGCTAGAGGCCTAACTGGACACCATCATACAGTATGATTGTGTATGATTCATTACTGAGCGTCAGGTGCAAAGTACCTGCGCAGCAACTTTTGAAAAGTCAGAAAGATTGATCAGTTGGCCATAATCCTCATCAACATGAGCTGGACTCAAGTTCAGGTAATCAATACTTTCGCGTTCTTGTTTTGGCGGCCGGTCTCAATTGTCGGTAATTTGCGCTACCTGGCATTAATATTCATGAAGGTGAGGTGGTTGAGTCCGTGCAAGATGCTCAACATCATCATGCTCAACATCCATTATTCGACACCTGATGCAGCACGATATTTGAGAGCCCACCATCTCGTACTTCAATTCTCAGGAAGCATCACCCGGCCATAGTCCTGGTAATGATGACTTGGTGCAGGCGCAGCTGGACGTATGATGAACACAAATGATTAACACATATACTTCAAATACTCATAAATGCAACAAAATTGGATGAATGCAACCTAATGGGTAATGAATACAGAGCTCATATAGACGCAGGTAGAAAATGAGACATCATCACGCGTACACTTCAAGTACTCATGGATGCAACAAAATTGGATGAATTCAATAAACCTGGTCAAAAAATAACATTGTGTAATCATTTGCATCATGTTTATTTAATCTAATTTAGATCTTATACGTATACTTCGAAGTACATGTGTATATACTTTGAAGTATATCTATTTGTTTACTGGCCATGGTCCTCATAAATATGAGGTGGTGGAGGCCCAGTTGCACACCTCCAGCCCCGTCTGATAATGCAACAAAACTGGATAAATTCAACACAAATGGTGATGAATAAAACAATCATTACCTGGCCATGGTCCTCATGAATATGAGCTGGTAACGGCCCAGTTGCACGCCCTCCAGCCCCGCCGGTAAATGAATAATACAAAGTTCATTCATACATGTATAATACTTCGAATGGATTAGACTATACTTCGAAGATGCTTACACATTTGTATATATTTAGAAGTATTTGTTTACCTGGCCATAGTCCTCGTGAAGATGAGCTGGTAAAGGCCCAGTTGCACACCCTCCAGACCCGTCTCCGGCGGCGACAGGAAGCGACCCTCTGAGGCCACAGCGGGGCGGATGGCCTCGTGCGCCTCCTGTTGCAGCAGCGCCCAATGCGCAGCGCACGCCATGTTAGAGGCCGAACGATGGTGTATAAACTGTGGAGTCTGTGCAGGTGTATACCTCAACGAAGTACTAATAAAGGTACATAGAGCAGCGTCGTAGTTGAAGCGCGGTCCCCTGCAGGCACAGCAGGCCAGATGGCCTCAAGCGCCTGATGTTGCAGAAACGCTCAATGTACCCACTACATAACATGCTTGAAGTCTCTTCTGTATAGTATCACTGCCGTGAGGGGGCACAATTACTGTAATCGGGTTAGGGTTAGGGCTAGGGCTAAAATTAGCTTTGATGGAGGGACTTTAGAACCACGCGCTCACCACCGGCATCATGCACAAACTAGCGGCAGGGTGCAGGGGCGGTGTGGGTTTGGGATTAGGGTTACGGTAAACCCAAGGGGCAGTCCACGCCATGCTTCCAACAACCAATCATTTTCACCACAAGGTACTGCCTCACGAGTGTATGCAGTTCATAAGACATGCGCCCCACTGTCGCAGACTACATTGTGGCATTCAGCACAGGGCTGCAGAGGGAGGGCAAAGGGATACGTGGCTGCCCTTGGCGTCTTTGTGGTCCTCGCCTAACCCTAACCCTAATTCTAACCCTGACCGTGACCCGAACCCTAAATCTAACCTAGCACCAGGTGCTCCGTTCTGTACGCAAGCTCTGTGCGCTCAACAAAAGCAGAATAATCCTTAAAGCGTATGCATACCCTAGCTGCCCTTGGCTCCATGTTCAGCAGCCCAAATAATTGGAGAGAACGCAATGACATACCTGGCTGCACTTGGGCTTCTTATTTGCACGGTCGCTCGTGGTGGAGGCCAGATGCTCCGCACCGCACACGCATTCCGTGCACTCAACAAAATCAACTTCGACATGCATAATACCCTAGCTGCCATTGGCTTGATGCTCAGCAGCCTAGCAGGACGGAAAAGGAGGCAAAGACATACCTGGCTGCCCTTTGGCTTCTTGTTGGCGCGGTCGCTAGTGGTGGACGCCAGGTGCTCCGCACCGTACACACGCTCCGTGCACTCCCGTGCCAGCCGACGTGCCTCCTCGCTCAGGTTGGGGTTGTCGGTGCGCATGTAAGTGATGAGGCCGCTCTCGTACAGCTCCTGCGCAATAATCATGGTCACCTGCAGCAGCGGCGCATGACAGTGCTCAGTCAGCATCTAGGTATGTAGGTATCGTATCCGGCTCAGTCAGTACGTGATGAGGCCGCTTTCGTACCGCTCCTGCGCCACCATCATGGTCACCTCGGCGGAATGTGACAGTGCTCAGTCAGCATCAGGTATGTACGTATTGTATGCTGCTCAAGCAGTGCGTGATGACGCTGCTCTCATATAGCTCCTGCGCCACCGTCATGGTCACCTGCGGCGACGTGTGACAGAGCTCAGTCAGCAGCATCCAGGCATGTAGGTATCAGTCAGCTTCTAAGTAGGTATATGATGAGGCAGCTCTCGTACAGGGCTTGCGCCACAATCATGGCCATCTCCAGCAGCGGTATGCAACAGCGCCCAGTCAGCAGCATACAGGTATGTAGGGATTATTCAGCATCTAGGTAGGTATTGAATGAAGTAGCTCTCGTTCAGGGCTTGTGCCACCAGCATGGTCACCTGCAGCAGCGGTACACGGAGCATTCACTCAGCAACCGTATGTATTGGTATGTTTGGGAGTTACTCTGACTCAGACCGTACTCAAAAGAATCAGGCCACTCATACAGCTCCTGTGCCATGATCATGGTCACATGCAGCCGCTTGCAGACAGGGCTCAATCAGCCACGATCTGATGGCTGTGACTGCTGTCCCAAAGCTTTGCGTGTATGATCACGCCGTTCTTGTACCCATGGACAGCTCCTGCGCTACCATCATCAACACCTGCGCGGAAGTGAGCGGTGCTCAGCCAGCATTAGGTATGATGGCATTGGGGCTTGTCTACTTTGTACCGGTGACGGCGGTGAGCTAAGCTACAGGACATCTTGTTGATGCAAGCGTGTATGCATGCCCATGATAATAAGGGTTGCTCAATTTCCACAATGCGGCGCCCTATGTTGCTCAGTGTTCTGTTTCTGGCCTACTTGACGGGCACGAGCTCAACTTCAATTTCAACTTCAAGGCACTGTGCAGTCGGCTGCATCAGCCCCCTGACCAGCACTTACTGCGATTGCACCATCAAGACAACAGACATAAGTCACAGGATGCGTGCTCGCACCTCAAAAGTGAGACTGGTGAATATGATGAATGGCGAATGCGATGAAGTAACAGTGGTGCACACACGAGCGAGATGTGTTGAACGCGCACCATGTACAAAACATGCACCATGTACATCAAAGTACACACACGTTACAAGACGGTAGTCACGGATGTGTGCTCGCACTTTGGAAGTGAGCCTCAGCTTGCGGTTCCCCTCCTGCTGCAGCGTGGAGGTGATGAAGGGGGGCGGCGGCTTGCGCCGCGAGCGCCGCGTGTCGAGCGCTGCCACGCGCCACGCAGCAGTGCTCAGCGTGTCCCGCAGCGCAACGGCGGCCTCGCCTTGCAGGTGCGTCACCTGCGGTCCAATGTTGAAGTGAAAACAGCTGCAGGTTGAAGTCTGTAGTGACCACCTTCAACTGCGGCAGTGCATGCAAGTACTTAATGGGTGCACTTGCCGCAAGCGCTACGTGTCGAGCGCTGCCACGCACAATGCAGCAGTGCTCAGTGTGTCCCGTAGCGCGACGGCGCCCCTGCCTTTCAGGTGCGTCACCTGCGGTCCATTGTTGAAGTTGAACCGCCGCGGGGGGCGGAAGTCGCACAGCAGCAGTTGAGTCCGTGTGTTGCTTCCAGTTGGTGTGTGACGTTGCTTAGCAAAAGAGTCTACGCGTCTGCTGTGCGATATCTCTTGAACGCCATCCAATCGGGTGGAGGTCGAAAGCATTGCTGCAGTGATGGAAGCGCATGAGTGATGCTTTCGGCTCCCTGCAATCTGAGCCGAGTCTGTTCCCCTGAGTGCCCTCCCCGCCCAATGAATGGCCAATGCGCTGTTTGGGACATGACACACTTGTACGGCATGCTCAAAGTAGCGTCCGCATCCTCTGGTCGTACTTTTCATACATCTCTGATGGTAATGCGTTCCCCGCCCTTTGACTTGCAAGTGCGCTGTTTGTGACATAATCAATAACACTTGTCCGGCACGCTCAATGCAGTGTCGACATCATCTAATTGTACTTGTTGTTAAACTCTGGTCGTAAAAATGGAATGCCTTGAATCTTAACCAACGTGTTGATTCGGAAATGCCGACATCATATTCCAAACCCCACGTGGTTTGCTGTTCCGCATGGCTGCTTGAAGTACTACCTGAGGTACTCAAGCGCCATCGCACAAGCTCCCTGGTCACCTATCACGGCACCTCCTGCCACAGTGCGATTCAAGCAGCTGCAGGTTAAAGTCTGTCCTTAACATCTTGAACTCAGCAGTGCATGCAAGGGATGCTGGGTGCACTACACATGGACTTATTCAGTCCACCCCCTCCACTGGCCAAGCCCTGGCTCTGCAAAATCCTAGGACTTTGCTGCGGCCAGGCACACTTGCTTAATCACCGTTTCTCAGTGAACCACATATATTTTCTTTTAAAGCTTTGAAGTAGGCTTGAGGTATCTGCACCCAGCCACTGCCACAAAAACTTTCACATTCCGACCTTTCTTCGTTGAACTTTTCTAAAAAGTAAAAAATTATTCGTAAAAAGACTGTGAAGGCCATATTTCAGAGAAAATATCACCAAATGTATCTTTGACAACTGATTTCAAAATACTTTGAAGTACTTGATTTGATTATTGTCAATTTTTCTTCAATGTTTCTTATGCTTTGTCTCCAACAAGGAGAGAATACACATACATACCTGCCCCGCTTGCTCCTCCTTGAGCTGCCCAGTGGATGCGTCAAAGTCCTTAGACGTGGCCACCGGCACGCCGTCTATAGACACCAGGCGCGCCGGAAACGATCGCGTCTGCCCTGTGGCAGTTACATTTGCGTTCAAGTCCCAGTACTCGGCGGACTTGAACTTGAGACGTGCCATCTCCCTGCGTTGCGGCGGCAACCGATCAGGGAGTGAGGGCCTTGGTGAGCGGTAAAGGAAGCAGTAAGGCAGTATATACTATAAATGATCGGCGCACAAGCGGGATGGCAATGCAGAACCTGCGCAAAATGATTATATAAGTATAATTATTATAGAAGTATACAATTAGTACCACCTTTATTATCACATCCAGCCTATCGTAGACGTAATTTTAGTTGATTGGGTACATAGTTGATCACTCACCTTTTGACTGGTCATGACCAGGACATACTTCAGTTTAAACAGCTCTTCAACACATGCACGAGGGGCATACTGCTGGTGACGGTCAGCTTCGTTCAAACAGTCACCGCCAGGCCTACCGTCTCAATACGCCCAGATCATGATAATTGTGATGTGCTTCGAGTTTGGTTATTGTGTATTGAGCGTTCAGATTTTGATTATCATAGCCAGGCCTCTCATATGCCTGCCGAAGTGGAGCAACGGCACAAAGCATCGCCTTTTCATGTTGCCCGGCTCATCATAGGCGTACTCCATGCTTGTTTTTTGTGCGTTGAAATTCACCTTTTGATGTTCATGACCAGGACATAAATTTAATTGGAATAGTTCTTCTGGACATGGCCGAGGGGCGTACTGCAGTTGACCAACGCCTAGTTTTTTTTTCAAATGCCACCCGCCAGGCCTACCGTCTTGATACACCCAGTTGATCAGGATGATATGAACTTCAATGGTTTTTTTCATTTTAAAATTTGACATTCACCTTTTGATGAGCATGGCCTGGCCTCTCATGTGCCTGCCGAACTGGAGCAACAGCACCAATTTATGTTGCCCTGCTCATCAAAGGCGTACTTCCAGTTTGTTTATTGTGTGTTGAACATTCACCTTTTGATTATCATGGCTAGGGCCACGCTCTGAACGCGCCCGGCGCTGAGCTTGGGCGCTATCTTGCGCCACAGCAGCGGCGACATGGTGTACCCGGCCAGCCTGCAGTGGGCAGCGTCGAGGCAAACAAGTGAAAATCACTTTACTGGAAGTGTACTGAGAGTGTACTGATGGTTGCAGCGCTGCGGTAACTTGTGCCACAGCAGCGGAGACATGGTGTATCCGGCTAGCCTGTGGTGAGCAGTGGAGATGTGCGTGGAGTTAGTGTACAGGTAGTGGTACTAGTGCTTCAGCGCTATGACATGCTTTATTCGCCCAGCCTGCGGCGGTCAGCGAGAGGGGAGAACTTTCCCAGGAGAAGTAAACTGCATTGGTGCTGTATTGTTTTGACGGGTGAAGCGCAGGGCAGTATGCCTGCCGTTGCTGCACGCAATGGGTTAGGGTTAGGGTTAGGGTTAGGCAAGTACAGCCTGTACATGAAAGTACAGGGTACAGTACAGGGTACAGTACAGGGTACTTCCTGTCTAGGATGCTGCGGCGGCGAGGCGGGCGGGGGAGTGAACACCTTGGTATGTTGCTGGCATGCATGGTCATTTGTTGAAGTTAGCATTGTTTGCTGAAGTTAGCGCGCGTACGATAGCGGCCACGTAGCAAGTCTGCCGCGCTGTTGCGCGCGTGGCTCCTGCGTTGTCTGCTGTCGTGCTGTCGTTGTGTTGCCTGCGACTACCCTCCCTCAAACTGTAGATTAGCAGGGCTTTCATCGTTGTGACCGCCCAATGTTACTGTCGTTGTCGCTGTCCCATATGCCACTGCACAGCCGCAGATTATGCCAACAAGAATGCTATCTTCTGCTGGGAAGGCTAGGACCCTCGTAGAGCTCCATGTCAAGGACACGGACCAGACGAGGGGGGCATGGAGGATGCCAAAGACAAGGCTGCCAACGCCATGGAACCAAACTTCAAGTCCGGAAGTCCACAAGCATTTTTGATAAGCAGTGCAGCACTCGTGTGTTTTGTTCCTGCGGGGCGGCAGTCTCGCACTGCTTGTCAGAGAGAGCTGTGTATTTACGGACTTGAAGTCTGGTTCGATGGCATTCACCGCCTTGTTCTTCACATTCACCATGCCGCCCTAGGCTGCTCCGTGTGTTCAGCCTCGAGCTCCACGAGGCCCCCGGCCTCCCCAGCAAAAGGACAGAGACCTCATTGTTTTCGCGTGCAGTGGGGCGGCGGCGCGACGCAGACACGTAATATTCAGGTTTTACAGATTCAAGCCGAAGTCTTAGATACTAAATGCGTACTGGCCTTTCTTTATAAGAAGAGGAACACAAGCACCTACCATTGCTGTCCACCGTGTTTCTGTACATCTCCTCAACGACTATACGTCGATGCAAATCAGCCATGGGCACGTCATCGGTGCACGACACCGCGACATGCACACTGGCAGGCGCTGTGCACCCGCTGAGCCATGCAACACGTTTTAAGGCACCAGAAACCAACTATGGTGGTCCGCTTTAACCTGGACTGGGTCAGTCCCGATTGAACACAAGGTGGGCAGGGAGTACAATGTAGAAATGGATGTATGTCTCCACACTTCAAGTTCGAATGCGGGCTCAGTTCAGTCCGGGTTCGAACTGAGTTAAGTCACTGCATGCAACTCCCACCCTTCACCAAGCGTGCACCCTACTTCTTAAAGTATGAGTAATGTAGTGGGGTGTTGCAGCTGACACAAGGTCGGAGCAATCATCCTGCCCTACATGGCGAGTGCATCGCTTAACCGCACCTGATCTGGCTCTGACTGTAGCTAATGACTCGCATAATCAATGTATGTACATGTGCACACTTGAGCCTCACCCGCGCGGTTGACAGTGCATGTCAAAAATACCAAGATGTGGGAAATGGCGTGCCCTAACCAGGCTCGAGGTATCCCGAACTGTGACCCTGACACAAAAAACTGTAACCCTGGTCGTAGGGTTTGTACCTGTCGATGATGCGACGCGCCTCCTGAGCGTCCACTAGTGCGTAGTCGATTTCACGCGTAGTCGCAAACGCGCGCGCGATCGCCTCCCTCGTGATCTCGTGGAACACTGCGCGGCTCACGGGGACCTGGAGGGCGATGACGCACCGCACATTTGAAATTGGAAGCGAGACAGGTAATGGATGAAGTACTTCACGAAGGAGTATCTTTGACAGGCAAAGTGACGACTGACGGTGTGGCAATTGTGGGGCACTGCCCCCGCAAATGTCCTTGATGGACTGCCTTCAAGTGCTGCCTGCGCCTGCATCCTGACTGTCAATGCCGCCGCTAACTTCAAGAGCACTCCAGCCAAGCCTGCAACGCCTGAGCAACAACAGCTTCCCTTGCAACCAACCATTTGTAGACAACAGATGCCGGGCAGTGAGGTTGCAGGATACAGATCCCGCCGCCTAACCCTAACCCTAACCCTAACCCTAGCGTTAGGTCATGAGCGTTATTGCGAAGGGTATGTAGGAAGCAGAACTCAAGATACGGAAGAAGTGCTCCGTACGCCACATGCAAGCATACATCAACGATACGCATAACCACCAGCCCTTTGATGTACACCTATGTAGGGTGTGGATGCCCTCACATGCACACACGCGTGGAGCGCCGATACGTGCGCTGAAACAGAGCCAACAGCGCTCAAGCGCAGGCTCACGGGTTCTGGAAGTGTACTTCAAGAAGTACTTCAAGTATGTGATAGCCATGTCCAACCTTCGGCTGCAGTGCCTGCACCAGGTGCCAGCTGATGGTCTCTCAAATCCTATGAGTATACTTCAGAGAAGCACTACAACGAAGCACTTCAAAGAAGCACTTCAAAGCAGCACTTCAAAGCAGCACTTCAGAGAAGGACTTCAAGCATGTGACATGTGACAGTCGTAAACTAACCTTCGGCTGCAGTGCCTGCACCAGGTGCCAGCTGATGGCCTCACCCTCCCTGTCCTCGTCAGTGGCCAGGATGATCTCATCGCAGGTGCTGGCCAGTTGCTTCAATCTGCATAACAGTTACAGTTGCAGTTGAGGACAGTTTATGATACTGAGACCGCAGCAAGGTGACACATGCGTGCTGCAAGTACCTCACCACAGAGTTGATGGCCAGCCGTGCAGTTGTGCACCGACACCACTGCCAGAAGCGTCGCCACATGCAAGAGATCACTGAGCGTATGAAGGGCTTGTTGAAAGGCGGTGGTCGGCTGCTTCAGGCTGTGCAGCACGTGCGCTGCATTGACACAGCATCATCATACATGCATACCGCAATCCAAAGCTGTTGCCGTAAAACAGAGTCAATCGTACAACATCCCTTGCCAGCGTGCTCAGCTGTCTGCAGAACACAAGAAAGTGCGGCAGGCAGCACACACAAACGTTCCTAGGTGCAAAGCCACAACAGGCTTGCCGTAACCCTAACTTTGACCCTAAGCAGGGGCAGCGCTCAGGCGTTCTGCTGCTACCATTGGGAACCCTGACTGGAGCACAAGCAACCCAACTGTTTTTCTAAAAGAGGGGGGCATTGCGCTGGGATGAGCGATTGCGTGCTTGCCATTGGCATGGCCTGGCTCTGCACAAGTTCAAGTTGTCTCCAGCCGAGAGTTGTCTCCAGCCGAGAGCCGACGGGCCTGCTTGAACCCTCGGCGCACAGCACGCGTTTGAGAATAAAAGGCTACCGGTGACGCGCTTCGTGCCGGGAGAGATAATGTTCAGCAGCTCGAAGTCGCCATTAGATAAGCAAAGTTACCATTGGATACGCATGTATGCATGCTCACTGTGCTCAGGCTACCTACCTGTCGCTTATGCATCGTACAGTGGCTCAGAGCCATAAGTGCATAGGTGTTCACTGAGCTGCGGGCTGCCTGCCTACATGACAATGACGAGCTTCTTGCCCGAGAAGATGATGTGAAGTCTCAATTGCATAGGCAAATACGCATGCTCATTGCAATTTGGGCTACGTACCTGTCGATGACGGCCTTCTTGCCGGGAGAGATGATGTACAGCGGCTCAAAGTCTTTGTCCACATTCACGCCCATCGTCGCCCACTTTTCCTTCTTCAGAGCTGCCGGCACCTGTGCATGGCAGTTACATAGCGACAGTTACTAGTGACAGACCATGAGTAAGTCAGCAGTGCTCAGCGCATGCGCAAGTGTTGTGCCCGTCTCTTGCTGCAGCGCTGCTGACGCCTCCTGTGCATGACCGCTATATCAGTTACATCAGTTACAGCAGTGCTCACGTGCACTGATGGAGCGACTGCAGTGGACAGTAACCGTACATTGACTTTATGTGACAGCAGTGGTCGGGTACACTTAAGTGAGCGATGGCATTGCTCAGTTCAAGTAAGTTAGTAACTGCAGTGCTCAGCGCATGCGTGGGGGCCACCTGAGGGCGTTGTGTACTTCAAAGACATACACTTCAACATACACTTCCGCAGGATGCACGGTGTTGCTGACTTCACCACCCTAAGGGAGCTGTTGGAGACGTGCTGTTTGGTCAGAATTAGAATTACTGTCTGCGACGATGTCCAAGCGTATGCGTCTGCGCTTGTGCGCCTTGCTTCCGCGCGTAGGGTTAGGGTCGAGGTTAGGGTTAGGTTTACAAACCCGCCGTGCACGCCCCACGCGAGAGGCAACACTAGAGAATGCTGACTGGACAGCAGACACAGCAAGCCTCACGCACATTTTGCCACCATGCCGATGATGCCGTCATCACCGGCTTCTTCGCTCACAAGTGCCAGCGGCCTTTGGTGCTAATGCACTAACAGTCGTGTCGAGGCGAAGTTGATATCACCAAGAGTGATGTCACACTCAAGCACCGTTCTGAACGACCAGGGCTGGCGGCCGCAAGCCGGTTACGCCTTGCGGCCGCCAGCCCTGCGCACTCCCAAACCAACTTGAACTTCATCTGAGCGCGCGTGTGATATCATATTGAGCGCCAAAGCCGCTGGTCTTCACGGGCAAAGTAGGCGCTATTGACAGCCTCATCGGCCTCATCGCCTCCTGGCAATGCGCGCATGGCTTACGCTGTTGTCTCGTGTCCAGTCAGCATTTCTGGTGTAGCTTCCTGCATGAAGCGTCTGCATGAGCTGGCTCGGTTTCAGCGCCAACAGCTTATATGCAATGCCATGCTGTGACAAATGGAACTGCCGCCACTATGGGGTAGCGCGTGCCCACTGCCACGGATTCGCAAATGCACTCACAGCTCAGGCTAATCATACTTCAGAAGAATGCAGTCACAGATGTGACTGATATACTTTGGTTACATAACTTGAATAGCTCTACTTCCATTAATTTCTTCGCGTCCAAAAACAAAATATGCGCAGGCAACATTTTTTGATAAAACAGCACGAACCAGTCACACACTCGCCTGATCGTGTACCGTTAGAATCATCCTGCTGCACGCTACATTAGGTACAACACACCACGTTCCACCCCACCTGTGCAGCGGACCCACATACTTCGAAGTATATGGACTAATCGCCTGAACATTTAACGTCAGCATCGGCAGGGTAGCCTGTCATGTGCTGAATGATGTACACATGACATCCCACTCACCTGTGTAGCAGATGATGGCAGGTCCCTTATGTGCCCTGCGCAGCTGTCAATCACAAACCCACTGGACTCCCCCAGAAATGTCTGCCCGCGGCGGCAGCGATGGCGGCGCATGGCAGGTATGAAGTGACTGTGAGGTTTGGAGTAGGGCATTGAGCTTGTGCTCGAGATGCAGATTGAATGAAACCAGTCTCACACAGTGTGAGACCTGCTGAGTTGCTGCGAAGCTTGTCCATGGGCACATGAGTAAAGGCGAGTATCATAAACTGCATGCCAGTTAATAGACAGTTACACTGAGATCCGAAGATGCTAAGGTAGATGTAGTGTGTGTGTTCTATTACCAAAGCAGCACCTCAGGATTGCGTGGTCGGCAGACGTATTGATGCGTACTGCTTGCGCCAATACCCAAGCGCTGCTTTAACTGCAGCTGGAATGACTCATTGCGCGCTCATCAAATCTTGTGCCGACAACGAGTCGCATCCAAATGGCATTGTGCTGCCAGCACAAGATCAGTGCCAACATCCAGCTGTTACAAGATGCCAGACCAGGCATTTAGCCTCGACATCAGCAAATCAATGCCCAAATCAAGATACTTCGTGCAAGAAAGACACATATTTGTACTTGAGTTCCCCTTTATCATCCAACTTGGGCGGAATCATGGAATTAGATTTGACGCTCAAACTTGGTGCACAGTTCGCAACAACTGTAACTTGCAAATTTTCCTTCAAGGATGCCCGCGCAAACGGGTGGCAACTGCCATGTCCCAGTCCACGAACACACATAGAGTGAGTGTGCCAGCGCCATGTAAGTTGCACATTGTTGCAATTCTGCTTCAGGGTTTGGGTTGTTGTTAGGGTTAGGGAGTGTGCCAGCACCATGCCTTTTGGGCACTGTTTTCATTCTGCTCTTGCCCATGTTGTGCACCACTTCACTTGATGACTTGTAACATTTCAGTCAATGCGTTGTGCAGTCTTCTTGAGCAGTCAGAACGACGTAACACTGGAGGTGTGTGCAGCGACTGTACGACTGCAAATACTATCAACGCTGACCACCAATAGAGAGGCGGTCTTCTCTATCCCTTCTGCGCACAGGCATGCCACATCTGTGCTCGGGGGGGGGCAAAAAGTCAGTGGCACGTGCTACGACGTACTACACCCCCCCCCGGGGTTGTGCGAAGGAAGTGAGAGGCCTCAACAATCACAGACCACCGCCCAAAGGTATGCGCGGTGCAATCAGCTAGCAGGCCAATAGATCGTGAGCACCGCTGTGGAGTGGCAGCGAGCGGTTCACCTCAGGCCGCATCGCAAGCTCCAAGAAAAGCTATTTGTTTCGCTGGAAAAAGGGAACGAGACTTCTCATCGTTGAGATTTCTGCATTGATTCATAGAGCAGTAGCTATTTTCAACAAGATAGAATGTGTCTGACTTTGTTGAAGCTCGTTTCCCTCAAATTATCACACGATCGCTGTGCATGTTGGAGTTGCGCTGAGTCTGGTTAGTACTGGCGGGTGCGACGCCAACCAGATCCTTCCCAGATAATCGGCGATAGTCGGTATTTTCGTGTTCAGCTTGCAAGCAGCTCTGTTCCTCAAGGTTACACCCGCCAAGCCGACATGCCTCGAATAAAATGCTTCGTCCGTCGCATTCTCGAGCATCGGGTGCGCCAGTCGCAACTGCATGACGACATGTCATTGTCTGCGGCACTCCAGGTGCCCCCAGATGCCTCAGAGTTGATGGCAGAGAAAATAGATCACCAAAAGCCAAGGCGCAGCTGCTCTCAATGAAAATGACAACATTCAACTTCAACATTCTCGAACTTGTTGTGTGAACGCACCTGTATGGTACGAGCCTTGGCAGGGGACTCCACTATCACAAGCTTCTTCTGCCCTTCCGCTACCATAGGTATCTCCACGCTGCTGCTGCTCTCCTCCTTCTTTGCCTTGCCTCTGGGCTTCCTGGCTGTTCCATTAGCCGCGGTAGCAGCAGACCTGGCTGCCATCGTGAGCGGTCCAATGCGGACAGCCAGAGTTGTCGGCCGCTGTCTCGCACTCGGGAAGGTCGACACTCTGATGCCGGATCTGATGACATTGCCAAGCATGGCCTGGGTAGGCGCCACCAGCAGTAATAATAAGCTCCAATGTTTTGGGGCTCGCAGCATTATAGTCCTGAGGGAGCTGGCATGCATGCAGCCCGCACCACAGGACGCGCCGCAGCCCCCCGCAGCTGCAGAATCAGCAGTTGCAGATCAGAGTGCCGCTGAATCCTCTTCTCATCCAACAACACGTCTCATAAATTCATTTTCAACTTGAAGAAGGCGAGTCACCGCCTTATGTGCGAGATCTGCCCCAATGCTGGTAGCTTGATTACTAAGTAGTGTGTGCTAGCAACAAGCTGCGCACCCCCAATTCGTTGACCCAATGCAACATCACAAGCACAAATGCCAGATCTCATTTAAAGCTAGCTCGAGGCATTGACGCCTGTCATTGCAAGTCAGCTCTCAAAGCGTTCAATCGACTTGCACCTCAAACCTCTCTGCTTTGCAGCATGCGGTAGGGCATGTGAAAGTACTCTTTGCAGCAGCATGCATCAGGACGCTCCGGCTCTCACTACACAGTCGCACTGCGGCAACACACTGCGGCACCAAACGGCATGCATGACACACATCATCAGTACGCTCCATCCATTCATGTCATATTTCACTGTGTACCGCCGCTGCCGCCGCCAGTCGCTGCAGCATCCGCATCCTTCTTCTGCTTTGCAGCGTGCATCAGTGCGCTCAAGAGAGCCTGCACGCCGTCGCCGCGCGACAGTGCAGCCATCGCGTCGGGATTGTTGGCGTCCAGGCCAAAGTTGCTCATGATGGAGTTGAAATTGTCAGACTGCAGGAGGTGAAGTAGAAGGCGGGCATGTCTTATGTGAGCATTGAGTTTTGAGTTCACCTTCGTTCCATGGCAACACCGTAGTTGCAGCCTGCGCCAAAGGCTGCTGTTGGCTACCTGCAAGACGTCAGCAAGCCTGTTGGTGGCTGGCAGAGTGGCAGCAGCGCTCTATGCCAATCACCGTTGCAGCATTGCCCATGAGGTGCTTCTTCAAGTTCGATTCAGACTGAAGTGGCGAGGCAATGGTGCAGCCGCTGCCTGGGATCTGCTGGTGCTCAAGTTTTAAGTGATCACCAACGGCGCGCCTTGGACTGTTGCCTCTCTGCCTCTGATGCCATACCAACTCAACTGAGCAGTACGCGCGCGACCTCAGCTGCAGTGATGCTCAACTCAAAAAAGAGCCCTGACGCTCACCCTAACTTAATCCTCTGCACGCGACCACACCAAGGGTAAGATAAGCCGCCAGTGAGCAACCGAACCTCAATGCAAGATCGTCAACTGTGGCAGCGTCTGTGCATGACTTCGACCTGAGCAGCACAGTGGCGATTATCATAGCTCGTCAGGGAGGCAATTTCGCGAACAAGCGGCAACAACGCATCAACAAGCTCAGCACCTACAGCTGTTTCCGCAGTTGCAACAAGGCTGTGACCAGAACTGTCTGCAGTGGTCAACGGGCAGTGTCTTCTGCACTGATCTGTGGGAAGATCTGGGTGAGGTCACCGGGGGTTGGTTGCCTGAGTTAGTCACCTGCACTTGGTCAGAGTAAAAAAGTCAGCGTCCGAGTCTTTTACACGCACCTGCAAAGCATGCGTCAAGCTGGCCAGGGCCTGCTGAAGCTGCGGGCTGCGGAGCGTTTCGCCCACCTCTACCTCAGCACCCCCAGGCTGCTCCTCTGGCACCAGCTGACTGAGCTCCTCTACCACCTGGATAGGGGGGGGGGGGGGGCGGGGGGGGGGGGTCCGCAGCAGCAAAATGTAAAACCACCTGTGCTGCAATGCTGTGCCAATGAGAGCTCGAGTCCCATTGCCAACCTGGTCCATCATCCAGGGCAGAATAATTGCAGCGGAGGAACTGCTGCTCCCCCCAAGCCAGTTACTTGAGGCTTCTCAATATTGCAGTTCGTCACAAGCAGGAGCTCGTGTGCTTGACCGCATTAAGGCACTGTGCTCCGCGCTCATGGCAGCTTATGCAAGTGCTGGCGCCTTGCAAGGCGTTGCAGTGACCGCCCTTGGCTACTCCTGGACACGCAACAAGTCAACACTTGAGCACAGTGCTGGCAGGACTTGAACCCGCACTTTACAGGCCAGCATCCATTTTAAAAGAACAGCGATCCTGCGAAATGGCACGCAATGCATGCCAGCTGGCCAGAACCTGAAGGAAGGCACTCAGACATGGACAAATATTGACTGTGCCAGCCTGCACCGGAGCGTAAAGTCACATAAATGCGCGTCGTGAAGCACACTGTTACTGTAGCTTCTCCAAGGGTTAGGGTAGCTTTCAGCCTTGCAGTGGAGGCATCACCCAAACATCACCGTGGGCACCGCCTAATTTGAAGCGTCATGTCCACTGCTGCAACGTAGACCGTAAATCAATCAAGTAGAAGCAGCAAGTCATGGCCATTGCAGAGGGCTACACACACAAGCGCGCAACGCACTTGCGCGTCACGGCTTATCCAGCTGGCATCGTAAGGTCGCCTGCTGCGTCCGCGCCATAATTGCGGGCGAACTCAGTGCAGCTCCAGTAGTACTTGTGGTGACCTGAGACACCTCATCACAAGGCGCATGTACACTTGGTAGCAAGCATGGCCATCAAACGCCCGGGCTTTCTGGCACCATAAGCAAAATCAACAAAATGTACATCATAGTACTGTACGTCATGCAACAAAGCAGCACGCGTACTTACATACCTGAGGGTCATTGAGTATGCCGGTGGCCAGGACGTCGTCAGCGCTCAGCACCTCGGTGAGGGGAACAACGCGCGGGCGGGGGGCCGCGATGCCCATCATGGCGCGCTGCAGATCCGCTGCCGTGATGCGACCTGCAGAATGCGCACACGTCGATCATAGGTACTTCAGAGTACATCATAACGCTGGAAGACACTTGCCTGTGCCTATATTTACTGGTG
This sequence comes from Tribonema minus, assembly GCA_017506865.1. Classification (NCBI taxonomy): domain Eukaryota; class Xanthophyceae; order Tribonematales; family Tribonemataceae; genus Tribonema; species Tribonema minus. The sequence continues at coordinate 324,755 of JAFCMP010000124.1, forward strand.
AAGTATATAGTATAGACATAACACCATGGCGCGCTGCAGATCTGCTGCCGTGATGCGGCCTGCGGCAATGCGCGTACACCAATCATACTTCTAAAAATGTGTATCATATCGCAGCAATGCGCAGACCTCAATCCTGATTACTGTACGACTCTGCATTAAGAAATACTTCCACTGAAGTAGACATGTGCGTGCGCCAAAGCACATACTTGCATTGAAGCAATCATGTACTTGAAGTACGTACTCCAAAGCTATACAGTAGGAGTACCATCATGGCGCACCGGAGCTCCTCCGCAGTGATGCGACCTGAAGCTAAGCGCATTCAACATCCATCAGTGCTTCATAATGCTGGACTCAACAACTGCCTATATGTACTTGGTATATTATGATCTATAAATGAAATTTCTATCATGGCGCGCTGCAGGTCCTCAGTGGTGGCGCGTCCTGCGGCTATGCGCATACATCAAGCATCAGTACAGCGCGCTGCACCATACATACATACTACTACGAACTGTACATGCAGATATATGACATGAGAGGACAGTGCATATGTCTAGCAGTGCATATGGTGCGTGCTGCACAGGTATGGTGGTGGACTGTACTCATGTACCATGTGTTTGTGTAGCATTGGGCGATGGTATGCAATATACCGTGTACTGCAGAATCAACCTGTTCTACAAGAATGTACAGGTAGTGCCATGAGCACTCAATCATTGCTGGCTGATCTCCCCCCCCCACACGAATAGAGTGTGTACAGGCATGTTACTGAAAGCTCCAAGCACAGCCAATGACCAGGTGACGACGCGGCAGCTGATAGTGGCAGCTCAGAAAGAGGTGGTTTACGCCAACTTCAACATGAAGGTTTGGCATGAGACGGACACGCGGCAGCGCTCTCCTCATTCCCACTTAACGACGGCATGCTTCCAGAGCTTTAAATCATGAAGAAGCATAGAATTCGGTGTTTGCTTGCGGCAGCAGATGATTGTGGCAGCTCAGCAGCTATGCCAACTTCAACATGAAGCTTTCACATGCGGGCACGCGAAGCTCTGCTGATTCCTACTATACATCATCGCTCCTCGACTTCAAATTGGAAGTATTATGGACGTGCTTCGAAGTAACAGTATAAATATTGGGTGCTTGCTTGACTGCAGCACTTCGGCGGACAAGTCAAGCGGTGGACTACCTGTCGCTCCGGGCGCAGCTGGTGCTGCGGCAGGCGGTGGCGGAGGCTCAGTGGCCGCTGCTGCCTGCGCCCCTGCACCAGAGCAACACAGCAGCGATCAGCAAGCCTCAGTGCTCAATAGCGAGTCTAAACCCTATCATTTTCCATCGAGTGACACTGGAGCCACTTCACATGCCTTTCAGATCCTGTCACGGAAACCCACAGCAAATGCAGATGTGGAACCTGCGCAACTCCGAGCACCGCCTGTAGTGGCATGAAACTGGCTCTGGCAGCAGCACTCAAAGGATCACGCATGAGGCTTAATAGCTTGTGCCTCGCAACAAATGGCAGGGTGCTGCGAATGCAGCGGTTTCCAGAGAGTACGTTGTGAGGTGCAATTGCAGTAGTCCTTCAGGATTTTCTTGAGCCACCTCTGTCCAAAGCAGTGCATTGGCAAACGAGCCTCAATTAGCAGCACAGCAATCAAAAATACAACTAAGCATGTGCTCACACACAGCAGATTCCGTTGCCCATGAATACTTGACTGATGATTAATATTAGTGCCAATAGAGCATGTAAAGAACGGGGCATGTTAGGGGACATACAAGACCATGCCCGCGTGACAAACAAAGTAATATGATGGCGAGCAACACATTTTTTTCACTTCAAGTAATTACACACTGTTGCCAAAAGTGAGCTTCTACCATGCAGCATGCTTGAAGCGCTGTGTTTGCGGACAGTTGCCAATGCAATTCCCAACGGCAGCTTGACTACAAGCAAGTGGAAACTGCTGCCATAACTCTAAGGTGGACTGTTCAGCATCGCCGTGGCGCACAGCTGGTATGTGCAGGCATCACAGTGTCAATCACGTTCATACGTACATGCCTCAAACTGCTCAAAATGGAGCTTTGTGTATGGGCAATAGCAACGTGAGGATGAATGTCATATAAGCTGCGGTTGATCACCTACATTGCCGCTCGTACAATAGCTAGAGTACTTAGAAGCGGGATGTCAAATACGCCTGTGATGATCACAAACCACCTTGGAAACAAGTGTAGCAGTATACGGAAACAAATCAAAAAATCGTAGAGCTCTATATATGCCGCGCAGAGCGTAGCCTGCTTCCCCTCAACCTACGAGGTCGTTCGCCACAGCCCTTGTGTGCTGTTTGGAGTATGTCAAAAAACCTGCTCCAATGCTCAAACTAATCGACACGCTCGGAAGCTCAAGCACCGATCCAAAACAAAACAGTACACCTTGCGCAGCACGGACAGCGCTGCCTGGCTGATGACGTTCCTGTCATCGGCACCGGTTGTGACGATGCCACAAGCATTTCAGAGTTGAAGTACATTAGAAGTACGTGAACAAGCATAGACTACATACCTGTCGGCTGTGGAGGCGCAAATCCCATGTTGTTCAGAATGCCCTGCAGAGACTGCAGATCCACCTGTGGCGGGGCGAATGCAGTGGAAGCAGTGACATCGCTCAGTAACAGGGTCGCGGGTATGCTGCAAGTATACCGTAGGTAACATTCCAAACTGCAGCAACTGCAAATCCACATGTGAAGGGGGACACAGCAGCAGCTGCTGTAGCACGTATCGCCTAACTACACCATGAATCCAACCAGGCTATAACTTACCAGCTCTGTCGGCACCTGGTGGCCACAATCTCTACCTTAGTTCCTCACGCTGAGCCCTTTTCTTACCTACCTGCCATGCTTGCGCCCTGATGCTGGCATAGAAATGCAACATTAAAATTGCTCATCCTCCAGCTCACGCATACTCCTGGGTAAAGCTATGTTCAACGCACCTATACCTACCAGCTCCTCGGTGAATGACCCTTAAACGTCGCTCCCGACACTGCTGGACCATACAAGTGTGTGCTTGCCCTGGTGCCACAGATGGCCGATAACTCCAAGAATTCTAGCTCGTATCAAAGAATGCCATTCATCATTAATCAAATCTGTCACCCAAGCCCTAACTTCAACCCTACCATAACCGACCCGTTCTGCGGGCAGTTGATCGTAATCCCGCTTCCTGACGTTAGACCTGTCATGATCTACCTATCCGCCATGCTAGTACTCTCCTGGTTGATTTGCTGACACATTAATTCCGGCACCGACCGGTATTAAAAAATGTGCCACATTAATTCCGGCACCGACCGGTATTAAAAAAAGGGGCCAGTCATCAAAACCGCATCAAAACCGTCGTCGCCTGCGCCCAACCTGAACCCGTGCTGTGTACTGTATGTACCACCAGCCCTGTGGGCACTCATCAACCAGAACCCTAACATTGGTTGGTGATCTAACCCTAATTCATGAAATGAGCACTGTCATAGCCCGCCTGCCCTGCTTGCGCTCTTACGTTGGCATAGAAGAGCAACATAAAACTTGCTCACCGCCCAATGCAAGCGTACTTCTGGATAAAGACATACTTCAATGTCTCCATACCTGCCAGCCCCTGAGCAACCATCAAGCAAACCCTAGTTCATGACGTTGAGCACTGTCATAGCCTACCTGCCCTGCTGGCGCGCCCGCAGTTGGCGCGGCGCCGGCGGGCCTGCTCCCGAGTGACCTGCCAGGCATAAAGGGCAAGACCTAGTGTTAGGGTCAAGCAGTTCAGGCCCGTTACGCTCAACTTGAAGACGATCAGCTTTCACGAAAGCAACAAGTTTTGTGTCGGGTAAATATACAGCAGCATGGCCAGTCGTTCTTGTTTGGGCACAGAGCACGCATGTGCTCCTGCTGTGACCCCCCCCCCCCCCACACACACACACATACCCAGACAGGCATGACCTGTGAGCAGCGTTTAGCACTTTTCGTTCTGGAATGATGTGAGCGGGGCTTTGCAGAAACGCTGCAGCCAGTACGACGCGCCATGCAGATAGGACACCCCGCCTGGTTTTGCAGCTCCTGCTGAAGCACTTCAAAAGCAGTGTAATCACAAGCTTGTCAGCAGCGTTCGTTCTGTGTCAGGAGCGTATGGCAGCTCGATTGCTGAGCATCTGATGACTTGTAGCAGGCTGTGCAAGACTGGGATATGACTGCTGCGCGCTGCGGGACTGGGAATACGTAAGCACGTCGCGAAGCCATCATGATGAGTGACGCTCTGCATGTCGAAGTACTGGCAACTGTACATCACAGCGGGGTGATCAGCGGTCTCAAACTTCATGATGCCATTGGCCAGAAGCCACCACAAAAAAGCCTCAACGCAGGCCAGACCTTCGCCAAGCGAACGCTTTTTAATGCAATTGACCATGGAGCAACGCGGAGAAACAGTCGCTTCCTTGAACGCAACCACTGACCATAATCTTCCTTTTAAGAACCCAGCAATGACTCAGCCCTACCCCCAACTCCATGCTGCTGGCTGGCAGCGCGCAACAATTGACAATAAGACCCTGACGTCATTGCACAAAGTTTGAAACACACATGGCGACGCCAGTCGAGCCCGCAGCAGCGCAGAGAGAGTGATGCTGGCAGCAGCGCTCAACAGTCATCACTCACGACTCATGAGTGAGTCATCACTCATGGGTCATGCCGTGACGTGATCGTATGATAGAGGACGCCTGATGATGACCCCAGGCCAGACAAGTCATCAGCAGCTCAGCAATGACGGCGGCACTGAGCACCCGCTACCGATGCCGTGACGGTCTTGCACTGAAAACCCACCTGATATGTTCTTGCTTATAAAACGCACCTAATAACCTCAGACAGGCCGTCGGCAGCCGGCGGAGCAGCGCCGCCAGTCGCAGCGGGAATGGGCTTTCCCTCCAGGCACGCCTGTACTGCCGCCAGATACTCCGCATCCTGTATGAGTGATGGAAAAAAAACATCAGAGATGCATGTAAACATCCAAACTTCAGGGAGGGAGTGGCACAGCAGCCGACCTGGAGTGAGAGCGCAGAGGGATCTTCAAAGTGCAGACTCAAGTTGATGATTCAGCTTCTCCTTCAGGCACGCCTGCACTGCCGCCAGGTTGTCCGCATCCTGCACATGCAATGGAGAAACAATATATTCAAAGATGTATGTATGTCAATACTTGAACCTCATGGAAGATAAGGGAGTGGCACAGCAGCCAACCTGGAGCAAGAGCGCACAGAGATACCAGCAACTTGGCATCAAGTTGAAGAGAGAAATGATCCGCGATATCAGATCAAGCTCCCCCCCCCCCGCCACGCCTGCACTGCCGCCAGATGGTCCGTGACCTCTAAAGCAAAGGCGTACTTGAAGTGCAACTTCGTGTTGGCAAATTATCATATAGAGCTTGCCCTTCAGGCACGACCGCAATGCATCCAGGAGGTCCTTGCCGTGCAAATGAATATATGGCCAAAGCGGAGTCAGATTGAGTTTGAATGGAGTCGTTGCTCACGTAGGGTTGTCATGATGTGTCACAACAACTTGAAGTAAGATATTGGGCGGAGTGAAGTCGGACCGGGTTTTTCAGGAGTGTTCGCTGATGCGGAGTCGCCATGATGCCCGGGGAAAAGCTGTTTGCAGGGTGGCGGTTTGAGGCGTGTTGGTGATACTAACAACAAACTTTGCACAGGTACAAGCGCTTAAGTAAGAGAATCTCCGGGTGCTGCTCTTCATCTGCAGCAGGTACACCCTGTCCTACAACTACATGCTTCAAAGTACATCACATTCACGCCAAGTGCGCACCTTGTCAGCGCTCTTGTCCTGCATCCAATAGAAGAACCTCCGCGTGCTGTTCTTCATCTGCAGCAGGTACACCCTGTCCTGCGGCCGCCCTGTGTCCACCTTTGTGAACTCCATGTCTCCCGGCATCACAATAATGTCATCTACCACCTGCGCACCAACCGCAGCGCACGCCCGAGTTCAGCTTTATGTGAATGCAAAAGTGCACGTAGCCCTCACTGCTTTTGTAAGAATGTCATGCTGCTTACGATGGAGCAAGATATGATCTTGTGAAAATTATTTTGATACTTGTACATCAAGGTACAGCGTTGTGGACTTCATGTCGCCTGGAAACTTAACAATGTCATCTCCCATGTGCGCATTATTATTGCACGTGCATGGTGCATCACGTGTACCCCGGACAGGTGGGACGAGGCTATAACTTGAACGTGTGCGTTTACTATACGTGCTTGTGAGCAAGCGTCGTGATGATCATCTGCGGTATTTCGCGCCGCTTGAGGAAGAATCAACAGAATTTTCATAAAGGCGGGCTTATACATGACCAGCTGCTGTGTTAATTGAAGTTGGTGGCTGCTGCTCTGCCGCCTGCGGGCAAGCACGGTATGCGCTAGCTGTTGACACTAAGCCCAGACAGTCGTATAAGGTGCACAAGCACCATCCACCACTGAGCCCAACGGGTGCTAGCCATTTCGGGTCAGTGCTGCGTCGTCATGATAGCATACTTCATGCAGCATGGCTCAAGAGCGTTGCGCTCATGTGCATGCTGAGCACTGATGCGGTGGCCACGCCAGCCAAAGGTACGTCAGCCGAGAAGTCAAGACTATGAACGCGCATCGTACCAGTACCTGCCTGCACATACGCCAAGCAATCGTTGGAAAATACTTGCGTGTCGGCAAGCGAGTCGCAGATGCACGTGGTGCTGACCAAACCACCACCTGTTAGGGTTGAGGAATTGGTGCACTGCTACACTGAGTTGTGACTGCAGCTGGCGCAGATTGAACGCAATGAGGCGAAAGCTGCAATCTGTCCTCAGCGCCAGTGTAATAATCCCGCATGCTGCCGTGCGACGTGACACGATCGCTGCACAATATCATGTCATGAACTTGAACTGCATTGGAGCATCTTGAGAGCAGGCTCAGAACAGCGCGCTTGGTGCTGGAAAATAAGCTGAAATACTGCCGGAAAGTAAGCTGAAGTATCGCCAGCATAGCAGGATTAGGTGCTTGCTGACGTCGAGTTTCTTTAAAAGTCATTTCGCTAATACTTCTGAAGTATTGGCTTTGTACAGGCCAACAAAAGATGCCCTTTGTTTGAAGTCATGAGATGCGACCTTGGGCGTGTTTTCTTGCTGCTGCTGCTGCTGCTGCTGTGAGTCAAGATGGCAGCAGCGAGATCGTTGATGAACATGCACCCCGCATTGTTTTAACGGAAAGCCATCGTAAAGATCGTGATAAAGATCATATTGATACAATCCTCGGCGGCACTCACTGCTCTAGTGACTCTGTCCTGCCACTGGAACCGCATGAGCTGATCCATCGCATCCTTCAGCACAGTGATCTGCAAGAAAGAACAAGCAACCGCACAAAACCTCAACTCGCGCGCGGGCAAGTTATACTTGAGCTGCTCAGATTTTGAGAGTATAGCAATATGAAGGCCACAACTCATTAGAGACTACCAATGAATGCAAGTAGGTGCGCTTGTGTGTCGCCAAGCAGGGATGATCAATATACGGACAAAAGCTGCGACAGAAGCTGGATCTAGAGCTGGCTGACCTGTCCTTTCCGCTTGTCGGGTGTGATCGTAAATTTGCCAGCTGCTCCCTCCTTGTCTTGCAGCTTGCCAGCCTTGAAGCTAACAAACGTGCTCATTCGGGCTGGTGGCTGGCCTGGCCTTGTTTTACACTGTAAGATCTGACAAACTTCAAACATATGTCAAAAAACTTCAAGAAGTTCGAGGGGGCTCACTCATCGAACACAGACCGCCGCGCGCGATACTAGTTCGCCGAACGCCCCCCCGCCGCGCCCGCACCTGTTATGTTGGCAGCAGCAGTAGAGGCGGCAGGCAGGCAGCGGCGGCCGCCAGGGGGACCCACGACCGGATGAACCCACAACCAGATGAAAGTGGGTGACGTTTTTCGCCCTCGCTAAGGGCCTGGCTTTTCAGAGGCCAAATCTGCCACTAATTTTGCCTAGGGCAAGTCCTAACCCTAACCGCCGAAACGGCCACTCACTTGCCTTGATTCAGCTTTCTGGAACATGGTGGCATAGCTGGGTGTTCTGGAATAATTTGAAGGCTGATACATCTGAGAGGTCGGACATGCGTGTAGGTCTGGCCATTTATTTTCTCAGCCCTGAAGCATCGGGAGGCACAGAGAGAGTGGCGAGATGACCATCGCACCCAGAGGCAGCAGCAAGGACAGAAGCAGCACAGAGTATTACCAGGCCTGGCGGAGCAGCACTACTGGTAGGGGAGCACGCGGACTGGGCAGGCAGCATCACAACGTCCATGGACTCCGGGCCAGCAGTGCTGCGGCTGGTTGGAGCGGAAGCAGCACAAGCGGAGTAAGCAGCAGCAGCAACAGCAACGAAGGGGACACCTACAGCCTCATCAGGGTCATCCAGATGGACGAGGCTGTTCCGGACACACAGCGCAGAAACGGGTGGAGGTATACCGCCCCTAATGGCCAGTGCTACCGTGCCCAGGCCAAGTTTGAGACGGGCTTCAGAGTGCGCTGGGTCGAGGGCCTTGGCAGCTGGGCCGCCAAGAAAGCAGGCACGTGCTGGTTCAACTCGGCTCCCCCTGGAGGCGACCCTTATCTTCCGGACTTCCTGTCGTGGGCACGTAGCCTGCTGCAGTCGGGCCGTGTGCATCCTGATGATGAAGCAGCGTGGCGCTTCGCATTCGTGGACGTGGAGGGGGGTGGCAGGGGAAAGTATGTCATCTCAGCAGCCGACTCCACTTGGCGCACCATGGTGTCATGGGTACCCGCCCACCTGGGTGTTCCATCTTCCCAGCAGCAAGCCGATGGCACCAAAGTGGTGCGCTTATGGCAGCTGCCGCTCCGTGCAGGGGGTAGTGAAGACCTGACGCCGTGGTTGGAGCCTGCAGACGCGGCGGCTGCAAACACTGCTGACGATGAAGTGTACAGACAGCTCAGCGTAGCCTCCTTTGGCCAATTGCGCCCGCAGTACGAGCCCGTGACCGTTTTTGCCAAGAGATGGAAAGCCTTGCTCCCAGGATCGTGCCTGGCTATCCTCATCGCAGATGCTTGGAGAACCAGGCAGCTACAGTTGTTCTTGAGGCGCTCACACTGCCACAGGTTCGGCTTTCGTGATGTAGACCCTGGAACACACGAGTTCATCCCACCTGCGCCACATGGTCGGCCAGCAGGAGCTGCGAGGGCAGGTGTCAGCACGCAACGCACTCGCCGGTGAAAACTACTTTCGCAACCTGTACTCACTGCTTCTGGGAACTGACATCTCCCATGAGACATTTCAGCGCTGGCTCAGCAGAGCAGAGGCGCCCCCAGCATTGTCTGTGCAGCAGATGACGCACTGGCTATCGTTGACCCAAGCACAGGTCGTGTTGTGGGAGCATCGCGGGAACGGCGCGTGCGTGTTTGGCGCAGCCGCCGACGCCGCAAACAAGTCATTGCTGCGCCCCAGAGCACTGCACATTGGAGTGCGCGAAGGACACGCATACAGGTTACTGGTCGATGGTCCCTGGACCGATCGGTTCGGTCACAGCGAAGAAGTAATGCTAGCCGCCGCGACGGACTTTGCCTTAGAGCATGGAGTACGAAGCCAAAAGCGCTTCAGAAACATGGCAACGTCGGAGGACATGCAGTCTTCGGAATCCCCTTCCTCGCCTCAATGTGCAGATGAGTTGACAGCGACCAACCCCGAGGGCCATGTGTTAGACACCATAGGCGATGCATTGCATCAGCTCCGCAGTCGACAGCAGTTTGTGCAAGAATGCGAAGAGCAAAAGCTACCTGTTGAGGATACAGTCTGGTTTTGGGCCGGGGAAGATGGACTCAGGTACCTGGCCATCGAACTACACCACCGCGGGTTCTCAGGGGAGGCGAGGCTGAGCACATTTTCGACATGGACGCTTTTGAAATTCCCTGCACTGCACGTCGTCATCAAAAGCTGGTGGACTGGATCTCTATGCGGCCTTCACCCAGAAGATATCACCGGCGCACAAGCATTTCAACTGTCCTGTGCATTCGAGACTGCGCTCTCAAAGCTGCGCAGGCAAATGCAGCACTTCAAGGTGATCAGCCAGTATTCGCCGTCCCTGCTGCGGGTACTCGAGTCTCACTGGCGTGGACCTGTGGTCGGTGCGGAAGACCCACAGGGTGTGCAGTATACGCCACACGACATACAAGTCGACATCAACTCTGCGCACCTAGCGGCCATGTTGGCAATGCACGAGATACCTGTCTTTGGGTACTTTGACGATGTGCAAACGTACAACGGGCACAACATCAAACCGGAAAACATGTACATTGTTGAATTGATCAAGCCTGCAGGGGCAGACATGGCTGAAGGTCGCTGTATGGATGCATTTCTCAACGCGGACATAACCCCTGTCCTTGGCTGCAACTATTTGAGGTATCTACAAGTCGTGGGCGCTCAAGCCGCACGGCACAGGATCACCCACTTCATCGAGCCCTCGCGAACAGTCAAGCGCTGCCACGTGCCAGCAGTGCTGCAGGCCTTCCTGGACACGGACGCCAGCTCGCCTTGTGATGATGCGGAAGATGACATCTGGACTGAAGACCTGCAGCGCAAGTTCAAGAAGAGCGTTATTGTCACCGCTAGCGGGCAGGTGCAGCAGCGATACGCGGACAGCATCAGCGCTGTGATTGTCAGTGGTCGTGCTGAGGCGCAGAGCATTTCTGGGACACGGGTTGTCCCAGTCCCTGCAGAGATGGAGGCTGTGGTGTGGGAGTTGAGACAAGGTGGGGCAGTGCTGGGGCATATCTCCAAGAGAGATGCGCACATCTGCATGGACTGGCGCCGCTACTGGTACAAGGACGGCTTCTACGCGCTAGCGCTGTTCATCTTAGAGCATGTGCGCCTGCACGTGTTGGAGATGCGCAATGCATTGAGCGACTGCGGCTGCCATAGCTTTGCATATAAGTGTGATGCAGTCTTCGCCAAGCCCCCGCAGTACTTCCAAGAACAGCAAGCGCGGTCCCGCTTTCCACATGTGTTCGGCAGTGACGCAGACTCCGATGCACGGGTGCCAGGCACATGCAAGTTTGAGGCGGCGCATCGAGCGAGCGGAGAGCGCACCTTTGGCCCCATGAGGCTGAAGTGCTCTCTGCAAGCTCTGCCGCCAGAATTGCGCCTGATTCAAGTCCCGGACCGCAGCAGAGTCCAGGTGCGTCCACTGTGGGGAGGTCTCCACTCCACTTGTTTCACGTCCCTGGACGCAGCAGAACAGGCATGGAGACAGATGAGCATGACAGCAAAGCAGGAGCGCTGGGCCGAAATTTGCGCTGCAGAGAGCCCCAGCGCCCTTGTCGCCGCCTTGAAAGACATGCTCAGCAACAGCACTGTGCCGCTCAGCACCGCTGTGACTGCCATGCACGCTGGGTGCGGCAAGAGCTACTGCCTGCTGCATGCAGCAAAGCAGCTATTCAAAAGCGTGGTTATACTGACTCCGACCAACAGCCTGCGCACCGCCTACACCACGCAAGAGCTGCCCAAGGGATGGGTGGTCCGCACATACGACAGGCAGATGGGTTTATTCGTGGGCGAGGGAATGCAGCTGCAGAAGGCCAATGGAGCGCTTACAATGCCGAGGGTTGATGCAGTCATACTGGAGGAAGCTGCGTACGTGTCCGTGCGCACGCTGAGCATGGTGCGCGCCGCTGCCGCCCATGTTGGTGCACATGTCATTGCCACCTATGACGTTCACCAGCTGGAGCCAGTGCAGGAGAGCACAAATGCCAACTACTCCGTGACCGTGGAAAACATTGAGAGCAGGGTAGCCCTCATGCAGCGCTTATTCCCGGTCAGCTACCACATCTTTGCACGCAAACGCGATGGCACCGCCAATGAGCAGGTAGATATGGATGATCACCTGCTGTATGTGCTCGCAGCCACCAGCGATGCAGAGGCCCGCAGGCGCGTCCTTGAGCGGTTCGGCACACGCAGCTCCTTCGAAACAGCGGCACAGAAGAAGGATGGCAAAGATCAGCGCTCTCATGATCGCTTCCACGTCACGTACACCCGGGAATGTGCCAGGCACTGGGCCTTTCAGGAGCTGGTTCAGCGCCCAACCTCCTGCAGCAGCAGTGCGGCCAGCAGCAGGGAAGAGTTGCACAAGCGCAGCAGCGCAGATGAGATGCTGGTTAGGGGCGCACTGGTGGTTGCGGGCAAGTACCACAGGTTCAGCGGTGAAGGTGGTGGTGTAGTACACAAAAATCGTGTTTATGTGGTTATGCAGTCGGAGGCGGAAACCATCACGGTCAGCAGCCACTTTGACGGCGGTGAGAGCTTGCCAGGCGTGGAGGTGCCGCTGTACCTGGCAGAGCTGCTGTTCGACCCCCCTGGCAGCAGCACGGTGCACTCAGTGCAAGGGCGCACAGTGGAGGGAGCGCTGCATGTGCATGAGGTGGGGCACCCACGGGTCAACAAGCAGTGGTTGTACACAGCGGTTAGCAGGGGGCGTGGGCCAAGCAATGTGCATGCGCTGAACGACCGGCACTATCCTTCGCAGTTTGAGATGGGCGATGATGCCATGGCAAAGTGGGCGCTGCACAAAGCCCAAAACCACATTCGGTGGGACAAGAAGGCGGGGAAGAGCGCAACCAGCAGCGCTGATGAGCTAGCCGCTGTTCTACTGGAAGCCGTGCAGTGCGAGGGTGCATGCTGTGCCTGCTGCTATAAACCGTTTGTGTGCTCGATATCCAGTGAGCACCAGCCCACGCTGAACCGCATGTACAATGCGCTGGGGCACGAGTCCACAAACGTAGAAGTCATTTGCCTGCGCTGCAACAGGGAGAGGGGTAGCTGGGCGCCAAGGACTGCCGCGCCGTTTATGCGAGCCGTTCCAGAGCTGTTTGAAAAGCATGCACGTCAGAGTCGCACATCATGTTGAGGTTTACGTGTTGAGGTTCTTGGTGCAAGCGTTTGGCATTGACGCCAAGGCATACAGTTGTATGAGAGCGTGGGCATGACTGGCGGCGGCGCGCGGCCGCGGCGGTGGCGGTTTGGTGAGTGCGCACAGCTTAAAGGCGAGGGTGACCTCATTGCATTCATGCAGGCCAGTTCAAGAGAGTACAGAAAGAGTCTGCCCATGCAAGCTACTATGGTAGCAGATCAAGTTGAAGTTTTAAGTGTGGAGTTTCTTGGTGCCAACATTTGCCATTGGCGCCAAGGCATACAGTTGTATGAGAGCGTGGGCATGACTGGCGGTGGCGCGCGGCGGCGGCGGCACTGTGGTGCGTGTGCACAGCTCAAAGACGAATTGACCTGATTGCGTTCATGCAAGCCAGTTGAAGAGAGTGCAGAAAGAGTCGCACAGCAGGTTGAAGTGTACGCTTTGAATGGATGCCAGCGTTTGCCATTGGCGCCACAGCATACAGTTATACACCACATGCTACAAAGGCACATGAACAGCAGCATATCATTTTACTGCGGTGACTTCTCAGGTGAGTGTGGCTCTCTTAGACCCTCTTCTCTGTGCATGCACGTCACTCTTCAGGGCGTGCCGTGTCGCTCTGCATACAAGTCGTTCAGCAGGTCTACACGATTGCTAGCTGTCTGCTAAGGAAGGGAGGCACAGGATACAGCAGGCCTCTCAATGTGCAGACATCTCATGTCATGATGCTGTGTCTCACGCAGGTACGGAGTCGGGCAGGCTGGCCAAGGCGGCCGCGGCGGTGCCGGCTGCGCAGCGGACCCCACTGGAGCAGAAACACGCCGGCCGCATCTTTGGCACCGCTGGGTCCGGCGGCAAGGATGCCTCCGCTGCAGGTGCGTGCAATTCATATCGACTGCTGCGCGTTCGGCTGTAGTCTCGGCGTGCATGCTGTCCGAACCATAATGATACCGTTTGCCATTGGCGCCAAGGCATACAGTTGTATGAGAGCGTGGGCATGACTGGCGGCGGCGCGCGTCGGCGGCGGTGGCGATTTGGTGAGTGCGCACAGCTTAAAGGCGAGGGTGACCTCATTGCGTTCATGCAAGCCAGTTCAAGAGAGTGCAGAAAGAGTGTGCGCATGCAAGCTATGGTAGCAGATCAAGTTGAAGTTTACATATTGCCTTTCTTGTTGAAGCGTTTGCCATTGGCGCCAAGGCATACAGTTGTATGAGAGCGTGGGCGTGACTGGCGGTGGCGCGCGGCGGCGGCGGCAGCACTTGGGTGCGTGTGTACAGCCCAACCACGAGATCGACCTCATTGCGTTTATGCGAGCCGGTTAAAGAGCATGCAGAAAGAGTCTGCAAATGTAGACAAGGTGGTTGTGGCAGTCTGCATGTGCTGGCGCATCGCTGCTGTTGATGAAGCTCACGTCGATACGCTAACACGGCTGCCACTGCTCCCCCCACCGTGCAGCTTGCAAGATCCGTATCGATGGCGAGCTGAAGACGCTGCCCAGCGCCAGCGACGCCAACACGATTCGCGGTGAGTGGGTTAGAATACGTGCGTGTGCACAGCTCAACGGCAACATTGTGATTGCGTTCATGCAAGCCAGTTCAAGAGAGTGCAGAAAGAGTGTGCGCATGCAAGCTATGGTAGCACATCAAGTTGAAGTTTACATATTGCCTTTCTTGTTGAAGCGTTTGCCATTGGCGCCAAGGCATACAGGTGTATGAGAGCGTGGGCATGACTGGCGGTGGCGCGCGCGCGGCGGCGGCGGCGGCACTTGGGTGCATGTGCACAGTTGAACGACAAAATTGACCTCATTGCGTTCATGCAAGCCAGTTGAAGAGAGTGCAGAAAGAGTCAGCGCATGCAAGCTATGGTAGCAGATCAAGTTGAAGTTTACATGATGGAGTTTCTTGGTGCGAGCGTTTGCCATTGGCGCCAAGGCATACAGTTGTATGAGAGCGTGGGCATGACTGGCAGTGGCGCGCGGCGGCAGCTGTACAAGGTGCATGTTGACGGTGCAATGTGCCAACATGTTGATGGTGCGACCTGCCGACTAGGAGCTCAGTACCAACAGTTGGTTAGCGCCGCAGAGATGAGCACATGATGGCAATGGCGTTTCTGCGTAAATGGACATCACTGCTGGTTATGGCAACGCTCCACATTCATTTGTGGAGCTGGATTCACTAAGACCTCAAGCTTCTGATGCACATGGCGATCAGCGTTGCCGTTGACGCAAGGTGGCTGTTGGTGTACGTTGCATTGCGGTCGTGGCGCTTGGGTACAATGCCTGCCATGGAGCATGTGATGCCAACCCTTGCTTTGGTAAGCTGAGCAAAGATCAGCGTGAGCGATGCACTGTCACTGCGAACAGTAGCACAGAGCGAAGCAAAACATTTCACAACATGCGAGCGTTGATGGCTTAACGAGCGCGAGCGCCGTGCGGCTGGTGCAGGGGTATTCCGTAGCTCGTCTGCGGTTGCATACAAATTGATTGCAGTCGGATGAA
The DNA here is from genome assembly GCA_017506865.1 of Tribonema minus. NCBI lineage: Eukaryota > Xanthophyceae > Tribonematales > Tribonemataceae > Tribonema > Tribonema minus. The sequence goes on from JAFCMP010000124.1 coordinate 340,184, forward strand.
TGGCTGGCTGTAGCACACAACGGCGGCGCCAGATGTGTGGTGCATGGCTTCTTTGGTTTTGAATACTCAGTGGCGACGGCCTTCATGAATCACCGCTACAGCGGTTTTGGCGATGTATGAAGTAGCTGGTAAGCTCATGCATAAGTGGCTTGACTTGTGGCCATTCAAACCATGATGACATCAGTTCTGCTATACTGATTGTAATCAATGCAAGCTTTCCCCAACACCAGTCACCAGCAGCTGCTGGAGTAGGTCCTCAGGTTGCCATTGGCACAATCGCCAATGCGCTATTGGTGTATGTTGCCTTACAATGGCTGGCAGGATGTCATGCTTACACAATCCCCAGCTTAAGGTGAGTGTGCCTGGCGCTGAGGGTTTATGATCAAACGCATACACTTTCTGATGCTGAAAGTGTGCTCGTCGTGGCGCGCCCACCGCTGCATGTGCACAACAATCTGCTGACCCACATAGCGACCTCAGGCACCATGCTGACATCACTGCCAGCACCTGACGTACTCCCCCCTTTGTCAACGCTGACAGGTAATCGTCGTTGAACGTCGAGTGCACTATCTCATTAGGCACCATGTAAAATGCACCACGACGTTCTTCTGTTGGCGTTGCTGGCTTGTAGGGCGGAAGGGGACAGAGCCGGGCAAGGTCACTAAAGGAGAAAACAAGAATGCAGAGAGGACTCCGGTGGACGACAGGGGACGCAAGCCCAGAGAGGGAGAGGAACTGGTGCCGATCTTTGTCAGGTGCCTCGGCGTCAGGAAGTCAGGGTGCCCAGGTCAATATGAGGGAGAGCGAAAACAGACAGTTAACTGGGACCACAGTCTGATCTTGAGGACTACCCACAATGCCCGTAACCCCAAGTGCAACGGCGCGTTTGAGGTGGACTGGGCCAAGACAAAGGAGCTGAACCCGGACATCAGTGAGGAGGACTGGGTCCGTCTGCAGACATTTAGAACAAGAGACAGGCGTGCATACCAGACGTGCGTGCTGATGGGCGGAGGGGCGGTGGTGGGAAGTTAGTTGAAGGTTTGTGGACTGGTGTTTCGCAGCTTCGGACATATATTTGAACGGACATCACGAATATTGGTGACAGTGCGTGCACCCTGTGCCTTGCTACCAATGCTGCTGTCCTTGCCTATGTTATGCCTGCAAATGACGGCATTGGTGCTGCTGTACACACACACCGTGTCACTGTCCTTGCAAAATTATAGGTTGTTGGCAGTTACCTTGGCCGCTGCGATGGGGGGTGTTCACATGTGTTGCATGTATGTTGCTGTCACGCTTCTGCCACTGCTGCCGTTGCGGTCAATGACTCGGTTGTCCTTTTTGCTGCTGGAGGTGTGTGTAGGGGGGGGGGGAGCCAAGGGCATGGCGTGTGCCCTAAGGTTCGCCTATACTTGAAGCTGCCACTCTTAGCACAAGATACTGGCGTGGGGAAAGTGTCAGGGTGCAGTGTGAGCTGTAGTATGATTGCAGCAGCAGCTTGAGTTGAGACTAGGTGTGTGAGGGGATCAAACAAGACGGTAGAGGTACTTGACATGACATGTAGTGAACGTAGTGTGCACCTCACTGTTGCTATCTCTTCCTGCTATGCTATCCACTCTGGCCAGGGTGGTGGTGGTGGATCTGCCTCCGTCCCCAGGCCAGCAGTTACTCTTGTCCAGATCAACCCCAGTCTAGAAAGTGAGACAAGAGGGTGGCGGCGAACAACCCCAAAGTCCACGTATATCAACATGAGAGCGTCATATACGAGACCACACGCACGTCCGACCACTGCATGTCAGCGCTCACATGTTCCAGAACACACAGCCATGCCACATGTTCCAGAACAATGATGATGTCAAGGCACCACTGCTTGCGAGATGGCCGTTGTGGCGGTTAGGGTTAGGGCCTGGATGGCTTGCCTTAGGGTTACATTAGGGCTTGGAGGGATGGCCCTAGTGGCAAAAGTGGTGCAATTTTGGCCACCTGGAAACAGGGTCCTTAAGGAGGGCGGAAAACGTCACCCACTTTTATCTCTCTCTCTAATCCGCGGGGACAGCGCTGCTTGCGCAGCTCGAGGCACCTGTGATGGCGGCAGCACGTGAGGCGGCGGAAGCGGCGGTGGAAGCGCTGACGGCGACGGCGCGGCGCAGCGCTGGCAGCCTCCGCATCAGCGAAAAGTCGCGCACACGGTGCAGCGCGTGTGGCGCTGCGACATGTGCATCAGGAGCACCACACGCTTCACATGCAGCCGAAACACGCGATTTGCGTCAGCCGCGGCGGCAGCGGCGGCGGTGGCGGCGGCACGCAGAACATGAGCTTCTTGATGTAAACTGCGGCCATTGACCAGTTTTGGCAGGCGGTGGCATCAGTCAACCCTCGCCTAAGAGTACTTTTGCAAATAAAGATGGCAGGTAGTACACTGATCGGGGACGCAAGGTTAGGAGGAGCCGCTGGCGGAGCGGCGGCGCGGAAGGCGAGGATGCACAGGGGACACTGAGGGCACAGCAGCACCGCACGCTCAACCTGTCAGCCTGGCTACAGCCCGAGGACTAGAGAGCGGATTTCGCTCCACCGCGGGCCTGTGGCGAACAAGGCCAGACACGCAGCGTGGGTCGCCGGTGACAGCAAGTAAGCCTCGCATTGATTTTGCTAAAGCTACCTACGCACACAGCGACATCGGCCGAAGCACAAGAAGGGCAAACTAAAAAAAAAAAAAGAAAACATCAGACGATATCGCCGTCGACGGATCGGGAAGGGGGAACCTAGGGCACACTCTATCGCAGGACAGTAGATAGCAGCTCACCAGATTAAGGTTTGAACGCTTGCTGACCAGCTTGATTTGCAGCCGCACAAGGGACCTCGCCTGGCAGAGACTGACTGCATTCAGCACACGCACAGACACGACAGGATCACGACACTGCAGCGGCAAGGACACGAATTGCACAGCATTGCATTCAACCTAGCTGCCTTGTGTTGGTCAGAGGCAGAGAGCTTGAGCACACCGACTCGTTCCACCACCGCTCGTTTCACGACGGCGGGAAAAGCACCTCACCAGATACACCAGAGCAGGGTGTGATCTTGAACTGGAAGTGGTATAGCTGTGCAGGGACGTGTTCGCGGTAGGCAGCCGCGCTTTCGAGATCGAGCCTGGGCCTTTTTTTTTTTCTTTTTTTATTTCTCTCGCCCCTCAAAGTCGCCTTTCAAAGCTATGGCCCTCCACTGGCTTACCAGCCCTACCTCACGTGGGGAGGGGTCACCTCTGAAACGCAAACGGGGACAGCGCAACCACGGGCTGAATACTGGCTTGTGGTGGTGGCAGGTCAAAGCTGCACGCCAATCTGACACACGCCGCAGACGCCGCCATGGTGTTGGCCGTTGGGTACGCCTAGCGATACCGCCGCCGCCACCGATCCCGGGCCCGCCGCCAATCCCGGGCCCGCCGCCGATTCCGGGCCCGCCGCCGATCCCGGGCCCGCCGCCGATACCGGGCCCGCCACCGATCCCGGGCCCGCCGCCGATACCGGGCCCGCCGCCGATCCCGGGTCCGCCACCGATTCCGGGCCCGCCGCCGATACCCGGCCCGCCACCACCTCAGCTGATGGCCCAGAGCTCTAGACCGCGGCCGATGCCAGAGGTGCCAGTGTGCAGTCAGGTTGCAGAGCTGTGCAGAAGCATGCGCAGACTACACTTGTCGTCAGCCGACTCGGACGAGCCTCAGGGCAGTGGCAGCCATGCGCACGTCAAGAAGCGCCGCCGCCATCTGACCAGCCCAGGTGCCAGTAATCACTGTAACAGGGGATGCTCACAGACGAAGCGCCCGCGGCATCAGCCTGCCAGTGACTCGGAGTCTCAAGCGGCGAGTTTACGGGAGGCACTGCCGCCAACAGCGATAATTGTACTGAGCTAGGTGGTACTACCGCCACCAGCGGCAAGTACACGCCGTCGGGCGACACTGCCGCCGGATCCACCAGTAGCGACAACGCCAATGCCAAAACGACGATCGCGGCGGAAAACGCCTTTAGTGACGGCTGCCACTGCCGCACCAGCGGCGGGGCCCGCACCGGCCAACCCGGTGGTTGCACAGCCACGGACGACTGTCACAGCCGCCGCTGCATGCGGTCGCAAGGTTACCTCCGACTTAACGGCGGCGGCAACGCCACGTGCGGCAGACATGGTGCCAAAACCACCGGCAGCCGCTGCCGCATCAGATGGCCAACGCGGGGCAGCTGCATCCCGGCGGGGTCGGCGCCACGGCGCCAACGCTGGGCCGCCCCTGGGCCGCCTCGGAAGCATTGGCAGCATCAACCGCCCAGAGTCGCCGTGTGGCAAACTGAGTGCGCTGGCAAAGGCGGTCACCATGACCGTGCCCGTAGCGATGGAAGTTGGCGAACCTACCAGTGGGCCAGCGGGTCACCAGAGACGGATCACGTCGCGGCCTTCGCAGCCAGCTAGCAGCGGCGCCTCTCCCCAGTGGCATCCCGGTCCTCAGCCGATGGAGGTCACCGCAGCGGCAACCCCATGTGCTGCAGACATGGTGACAACAGCACCAGCGGCCGCTGCTGCACCGGGCGGCGAACGTGGGGCGGCTGCACCCCGGCGGGGTCGGCGCCGCGCCAGCGCCCAAAGCACTGGCAGCGTCACCCGCCCAGAGCCACAGTCTGGCGGTGCGCTGGCAAAGCCGGTCACCGTGACCATGCCTGTACCGATGGAAGTTGGCGAACCTGGGCCGGCGGGTCACCAGAGACAAATCACGTCCCGGTCTTTGCAGCCAGCTGGCAGCGGCGCCTCTCTGTCAGGCGGCAGCGTCACCTCTGACGGTAACAGTCGCAACGGGCACCCAATATCCGGCATCACCGCTAGGACAGATCTGGCGCCCGCCAAGATACACGCTGCCAACCGGAAGGTCAATATCCCGGGGCTGGACTGCCGCATGTGCGACAAGTTCATAGTGCGAGCAAATCCTCGCGCCCTGGACAAGAATTGCCCAGCGGCACACGCATGTGCACACCAGCGCACGCGCCACACAGGGAAAGGGAAGCAATTTGCAGAACTGCATGTTCAGCTTTTCCTAGACCACCGACCAATATGCGGCGGCCTGGAGCAGGTCCGCGATGGGTGCGGCAACCTCTTCATCAGACGCACAGCAGCAAGCGCCACGACACCATCTGGTGATGTAGGGGCCCTGGACCAGTGCGACGTGTGGCGCTGCGCCGACTGCCTCGCAGGCCCGGTCGCCGCGACAGCATGCACACTGTCAGGCTGTGACCGTGCATCAGGGCATGATCACATTGCTGACATACACACCCGACCAACGACATGCGCGGCGGCAGCGGGTGGTGCAGCTGTTGGTGGGGGGAATAGCCTGAAGCCAACAGCCGCGCTGCTCGCCGCCGCTAGCAAATGTGGTCCCACACGCAAAATCCTCGGATGCGAGCACCTGGGGGTGGACCCCAGGCAAGCCCATGCATCTACGTTGGACGGTGTGGCAGTTGCGCCGCTGCCGAGACTGACCCGGAGCAGCACAATGGGTGTGCTGCCTGGCGAAAGTCGTGCTAGCGATAGCGGCGCAACGATGTCAAGCAACGATCGTGTGCCCAGCACACCTGGCAGTGCAGCAGCTGCTGTCGCAGCGGGCGCTCAGTCTAGCGAATGCCCCAGGGACCCGACGGGATCTCACTGGCAAGGCTTGCTGGGGGCGGCTGGCGCACTCGCGCGCAGGGTACGTGCACTGGCCCTTGCCCCCAATCGGGCACGCGTCACGGTGCTTTGCGCTTGGCCGACGGGTACCAAGCTTGAACCCTGCCGCACGTCACGCCGACTGCACGCGCCAGCAACACAGACCCTGCTGGGCCGGACTCCCTGCGCACCGCGCTGGTGAATCAGATGCATGACCTGACGGTCACGTTCAGCTTGCTCTCCCTCCGAGAAGAGGGTAACGACCTGGCAGCGGTGTTTGACCAACTCTCCCTTAGGGAACCGGTCGTTGCCAGGTCGCCTCGCCAGCCAGCCGGGAAACATGGCGAGTCAGACGTAACGCAGGCCGGTGATAACAGCACCCACGCAACAATGACCGAGACAGCATCTGTCACGGCTATGGTTGCCAGTGGAAAGCGCAGTCGACGCAGAGGTAAACACAGACGGCGGACGCAGGAGCGACAGGCCCAGTGCGACAATTCTCCTGCACCCCTAGGGCAGCTGGCACCAGCCACCACACCGCCAAGGGGCGGTGCCTCTGCCCCCTCAGCACCAATATCCGGGCCGGCGAAGGTCACCACCGTGACGGTGGCGACCCGGATACCCTCAACCGTGTGCCATACAGTCACCGTGGAGGAGCAGCAAGACGCGCTGGCAAAAGCCACCAACTATGGTTTTTCCACTTGGCACACGGGCCTGCAGGCACTCCACAAACAGGCGCTTGGGGAAAACACAGCGACGCTAGCACGTGGTGGGGAGCTTCGCCCCGTGAGCAACGTGGGCAACGGCAACTGCCTGATTCATACAGCTCTACACGGCATAGGCAGCGTCGCAGTTGAGCACGGACTGCCGGCCCCAGCGCTGGTGATTGCCATGCGAGAGGCACTGCTGGACGGGATGGTGGCATACGTCACGCAGGGGGCGGGCAAACAAGGGGCCAGCATGTCATCGATGCGTCAACTGACCGCGCATGCCGCAGCCCAACCTGCGTGTACACGTGAACAATTCGACACGTACGGGACACGCGCTCGCTGCCTCGCAATCGAGTACGGCACAAATGAAACGGATAGCAAGGACAGCGGGCACACGCTCCTGCTGCAACGCCTACAGGAAGAGGGCGTGTGGGGACGGCCCCTCGGTTTGTCTGTGTGGGCCATTGTTGCAGCGGTCTACGCGGTCTCGGTGACGGTGTGGCAGGCCAAGCCTCAGGCCACTGGCAGCACGCAAAAATCAACAGGGCTGGTGCTGGCACAACTGATGGGGCTGCCAGCGGTATTCGCACCGGCGACTCCAGCTCAGCCTGACTGCCATCTGGATGTGCTGTGGACGCCGCCTGGGCTATATACAAATGTGGGACACTTTGAACTGCTTGTCGCCCCTGCGGCAGCTCCGCCCTTGCCAACCACTATGACAGCGTCGGCGACCACTCAAGCTGACAGCACCCACATCACGGCTCCGAGTCGGACACAGCCCCGTACTGCGCTGCAGTTGCCACAGCAGCCTGAGCCACTGAGGTGTCCACTATGCACACTGGCATTTTGGCAGCTTGGTCAGAAAGAGGACAGCAAACAGCGAGGCAAACTGTCAGCTGCGAGCCGCATGGCACCGGTAGTGGCCCACTTCAACGGTGGTAGCTGCACGAGGTCGATGCTGAACCCTGAGGCGAGCACATCACACTGTCAGCAAAATCCGGCGGCAGCATACGCCAAGGGCATCCGGCAGCAGGTTGATCACGACCCATCCGGTGACCGTGCCCCTTCAGGCAGCAGTACCTGCAGCACTGGGGCACACCATGCCAAGCATGTGCAGGAGATGAGCACCATGTATGGTTGCACGGCAGAAGACTTCCTACGGGCGGTAAGGAAGCTGAGTGCATGCACAGGTGCCTGCGGCCTGGTCCATATGTCAGCCAGCGCGGGGCAGAGGCAATGCGCGCTGACCTCGCCATGCCACACGTGTCGACGGAATGGAAGCGCCCCCACGCGCGCACGCCCGGCAGTACCCCCGGGCCAGTCCGAGGGCGGGGGTGCGGGTAGCGACGGCGCGGCCGCGGCGGCGGGGGCTGCCGCAGCGACACCTCCAAAACTACCGGCGGTGCCGGCTAGTGGCGCTGCCAACTCAAAGTCTAGCAAGAAACGCCCGGCGGCCACGGCAACCGGCGCGCAACGCCGGCGCCGAACGGCAGCTGCTGCGGCACCGCCTAGCAGCGCCGGCAGCCGCACTCAGTCTGACAGCCTGAGGCTGCAGGACAGCAGCCCCCCCCACGGGACGGCCGTGGGATGGGCGGACATGGACGTGGACCCGCCGGACGATGCCGCGTCACCGCCCCCCCCGACCACCACCACCAGTGGCAGGCCCTCAAAGCCCCAGGCACGAGCATCCCTGGCTTGGGACCTCTCGACGCCCTCGGTCGTCCACGCACTTGACCAGACCAATGAGGCGGATCTACTGCTGCTGCGGTTCACCACGACTGCCAACCCCTTCCGCACTCAGCTGCAGTGCACCCAGTGGGCACGGCTAGTGGAGCACGCCACACGACTACTGGCGGACGCCACAGACAGTGCACGTGAGGCGGCACGGGTGCGCCTCCACCATGGTGCCGGGGCGTTTGCTCATCAGGTTTCTCAGACTCTAGTGCAGCGCGGCTACAGGCTGCTGCACCTGCTAGCAGCGATGGCCTTTGGTAGGCAACCGGAGGGAACCGGTATGCCGCCTGCGGCCCGGCTGGCAGCGTTGCTGTCTGGCGACTTCGCGGAGCTACTGAGAAAGACGCTGTCAGCAGCAGCGGCGCTGCGGGCCCCCAAACCAAACAACGCAGCTATGGCGTCGGCACAAACGAACTTCGATGCCGACTGGACGGAGGCTGACTCCAGGCAGCAAACAGCATGCGCTGCCCTCTCAGGCAAGCGACGGGGGGTAGGCTTGGCTGCCGCACGACTAGAGGCGCGTGAAGCATGCGCCCCAGCAGACGAGGTCACGGCACAGGTGCTGGCAGCAAAGCACCCTGAAACTGGCACCCGGCCGGGGGTAGTCGATACGCCAATGGAGCAAGTGCGCGGCCTGGTACGCGACGCCCGGCGGCACTGCTTACACAGCGCAGGGGTGGCAACGACCACCGGGCCAGCTGGCAGCGGCAGTCCTGTCTTCGAATCGGGTCAGGCACATGATCACAGCGATAGGCCTGAGGATGCTGCCAGCGCAGCCGGACGGCGCCTCGAGGTGGAGGCGGCAGACATACTGTCGACCTTGTCCGCAGCAGGGGCGGGGAAGGCAGGAGGGCTGGACGGCCTACGCTATGAACACCTCTTGATGGCCGCTGGGCCTGGTGCACCAGTGAAAGCAGCCACCCGCCCCGTGAGCAGTGCCTCGCCAGGACTAGCTGGTGATTCAGAATCAGATGTGATGGAACCGGCATTCGCCCATCACCTGGCCAAGGTGTTCACGACGCTGCTTGTTGAGCCCGAACTGCTGCCGGAGCAATCGCAACGGCTTCTCCGCGCCGCGGCCCTCTCAGGCATAGGACAGAAGCGGCGTCCGATCGCCTGCTCCAGTGTCTGGCGCAGACTCCTCGGGTCCACAGCGGCACGGAGTGTCAAGGGCAAGATATCGGGGCTGCTGGCCTCCATGTCGCAGTTTGGCGTAGGATACCGGTCTGGCGTCGAGCATGTGGCAGCGCGCGCGCGCGTGTGGCACGAGCTGTATGGCACCACTATCCAACTGGACTGTGAGAACGCATTTAACAGTGTGGATCGCGCCGCCATTGTGCGGGGGCTTATGCTCTTCTGTCCGGAGCTGCTCCCGCACTTTGAGTCCGTATACTGTGGTGACACTGCCCCAGAGATGCGGGTGGAGGTGAACGGTGAAGCTCGCATTATCTGCTCCCACCTAGGGTGCCAGCAAGGGGACCCTCTAGGGCCGCTGTACTTTGCAGTGGCAGCGGCCTTCCTACTCTTCTACCCTGATGGAGTGAATGCGACGCCCGGCAGTATGCCGGCCTACGGCCACAGCACAGCGGAACCGCCAGCCCCGCACTGCGCTTTCCTGGATGACCTCAACGTGCTGCAAGCTGCCTACTTCGACGATGCAGCGGCCGCTGGGGTGGCAGAGGTGATCCGCCGGCTGGCGGCAGGGGGCCTACGCGTTCGACCAGACAAGTCGCTGGCCATTGCCATGCGCGGCACAGTGTTTGATGAAGCGGCCAGAGCACGCCTGCGCGCCCTTGACATACCGTTTGTGGACACCACCATGCCAGAATCCAGTCAGGGCTTTACGTCGGTCGGGGTACCGGTAGGGCACCCAGCCTATGTGCACGCTGCCATGAGCAAGCATCTTGTCGACGCAGGGACATGGCGATTGTCGTGGCAGCTAGCTGGAATGGCGCGGCATCACCTACAGGCAGCACAGTTCATTCTACGCAGGTCACTGACGAAGCGCATGGGCTTCTTAGCTCGGGTCGTTGACACGGCTTTGAGTGAGACATGGTTGCACGCGTTTGACGGGTTCTGTGCATGGACGCTCGAACGCATGCTGCATCTGCACGGCTGCTCTACCGCGGCAGCCATGAAGTCACACCTGCTGGCCGCCTGCACTGCTGGTGACAATGAGGAAGCCAGCAGTGGCAGCGTGCTGGTATTGCCGCGCTTGGGCCCGCCAGAACTCACGGACATCGCAGTGCCACTGCGGGCGTCACGGTTGCCGGAGCGACGAGGCGGTCTGGGCATGCCGCTTTTGGGGCTACTGGCACCAGCCGCATACACGGCCCAGGCATGCACAACACTGAGGCCGGCAATAATTCATGCCACTGTGGCAGCAGGGGCCCTGAGGCTCGGCACTGACGAACACGGCGCAGTCACCTGGTTCGCGCAGCACTCATGCGCAATACGCGAGGACCAGGGACTGCCGCCAATCATCGAGGCCGTGCGACGCTCTACGCGAGCGCTGACAGCTGATGGCGGCGAAAAATCACGCACAGCTGTGGCCGAGCAGCTCCCAGCATCGTTGCTACGGTGGGCAGCAGATACGACGGCCGCAGCGTCGACGCTCCCCACTGCGGTGCAAGCGATCTACGCCGCAACTGCCGTCACGGAGACAGTGACCACTGAGCCAGCCCCACACACCCACGGCATTGTGCCTGGCGCCGAGGCGGCCGCTGCGGCGGCGACCGTACCTGGCCCTCAAGCCGCTGCCGGGGCTGCCCCTTCCACGCCCGCTAAAACACAAACTAGCGCGGAAGAAAGCAGCTGCAGCGGCGGGCAGGAGGACGACGACGACGACTGGGAGGCCTATGCTGACGAGATCTGCAGGAAGGTAGTGCCCCGCCGCCGGCGCGGTCACTTCACGCACGGACTACAAGCCGGCCTTTCAAATGTTCTTCGACGTCAATACGAGGATTGCCTGGTGGAGGACCTAGAGGCTGCCTCGGCTGGTGCCGTGGGCAAGCCGACGCAGGCTGCACCTATTGGTGACTCGCGCGACACCAGCCGCCGCCGCCAACAGGCTAGCGCACGGGTCCTGGCGCAGCTGCGCAGCCAGCGTGCGTCCGGGGCAATGGCGTGGATGAGCGTGCCACCCACTGCCAATGACCGCCCGGGTGCGGCGCCCATGTCCAGTATGGCAGCAGCCACGATGATTTTGATTGCGATCTTCATAGACGGGTGGGGCATACAGGGCGAGGTGTGCCCATGGCGGTGCAGTGATGTGAGCCCCACCTCCACGCATGCGATCAGCTGCCCCAGCCAGCACATACGGGGGCACAACGCGACACACACTGCCCAAAAGCGGTGCCTGCAGCGCATCTTGAGACAGCACCATGTCTCTATTGTCCGCAATGAGGACGCTAGCGTCTTCAAGGTACCGGGGTATCGGGCGGACACAGTCATTGACCCAGGGTGTCTGCACTTTAGCAGTGCATACCGTAACAAGGGAATAGTGCTAGACACAAGTGTGCGCGCGCCCACAGCGAGCTCGTACCTGACAGGCAAAACAAATGCCTCGAACACGGACGGCTATGCTGCTGGGGTGGGGGAGGACGCGAAGGTCAAGCACCACACCGGCACCTTGACGTCATCTTGGGCTTTTGTGCCATTCGTGCAGGAGTCGTACGGACGGCTGGGCAAGCAGACAAGCCTTTTTGTTAAGGAGTTGGCAATGCACTCAGCACTGTGCTCAGGGGGGGGGAAGGCAGATGTGTTACGCAAGGCCGGGTTAGCTAAGCGTCAGATCCTCATTGAGCTGAGCATATCGCTGGCGCGGGAGTTGGCGGAGCGCGTCATGGCGTACACACGTGGAGCGCGAATGCTGGGCTGTGTTGCGGCGCCGGTATCCAAGCTCCTAGGGCACAGCGCAGACTAGGCTGCTGCGTTGACGCAAGCTTTTCGATTGCATAGGCAACCCGGCCTCCCTTGGGCCTTTATAAATACAAGTCCATACGTACACTGATCGGGGCGCAAGGCCGGAAGCTGTTGGAGCCCGTCGCTACGAAGTATGCATGCAGGATGTCGCTGCCCGGAGCAGCCGGTCCTCTAGCTTCAGAAGGCATAGCAATTGCGCGCATACGCTCAGTTCTCTCGGCAGCGCTCCACAAGGCGTACTCTTTGCGTGTGATGCATATGGCGGAGCTTAAAGGGGCGGACAGATTGACGACGACGTAGTTGGGAGGGCGATGCAATTTGGCAATGTCGTCATCAATGCGTATTGAGACATTTCCAATTGTCACATCAAACATGAAAACTCTGGTAGCATCATCATTCATCTGGGCTTCTTCGCGCCCTGAGCAAGAAGTAAGAAAAGTGCACATGCGGCGGCAGAGCAGAGATGTGGTACACATGCCTGAACGATGCATGTCTGGCAATTCAAGGCATGCGACGCATGGGTATCACATGTATGCATTCACCTCAGCACGGGGTTACTATTCCATCAGATAACAACAGGCAAATGCCATGGTGCTCTGCTGAGTCAGATTAACTTTGTATGTGTGACATATAAGACACGCATTGACAAGTACCAATCAACACTAAGACATTGTCATACGTGTCCAATGGACATGCTGCTGCAGCTTTTTGAGTCTGCTGGCCCTTGTTGCCCTCCTCGTGCTTTAGCAGTGAGCGTCTCACAGGCGCTGGCTCTGCTGCCTAGTCTGAGATTCAATCAGTGGACCAGGCACGCAAATGCAAGTACAGCAGGACGTATGGACTTGTATTTATAAAGGCCCAAGGGAGGCCGGGTTGCCTATGCAATCGAAAAGCTTGCGTCAACGCAGCAGCCTAGTCTGCGCTGTGCCCTAGGAGCTTGGATACCGGCGCCGCAACACAGCCCAGCATTCGCGCTCCACGTGTGTACGCCATGACGCGCTCCGCCAACTCCCGCGCCAGCGATATGCTCAGCTCAATGTGGATCTGACGCTTAGCTAACCCGGCCTTGCGTAACACATCTGCCTTCCCCCCCCCTGAGCACAGTGCTGAGTGCATTGCCAACTCCTTAACAAAAAGGCTTGTCTGCTTGCCCAGCCGTCCGTACGACTCCTGCACGAATGGCACAAAAGCCCAAGATGACGTCAAGGTGCCGGTGTGGTGCTTGACCTTCGCGTCCTCCCCCACCCCAGCAGCATAGCCGTCCGTGTTCGAGGCATTTGTTTTGCCTGTCAGGTACGAGCTCGCTGTGGGCGCGCGCACACTTGTGTCTAGCACTATTCCCTTGTTACGGTATGCACTGCTAAAGTGCAGACACCCTGGGTCAATGACTGTGTCCGCCCGATACCCCGGTACCTTGAAGACGCTAGCGTCCTCATTGCGGACAATAGAGACATGGTGCTGTCTCAAGATGCGCTGCAGGCACCGCTTTTGGGCAGTGTGTGTCGCGTTGTGCCCCCGTATGTGCTGGCTGGGGCAGCTGATCGCATGCGTGGAGGTGGGGCTCACGTCACTGCACCGCCATGGGCACACCTCGCCCTGTATGCCCCACCCGTCTATAAAGATTGCAACCAAAATCATCGTGGCTGCTGCCATACTGGACATGGGCGCCGCACCCGGGCGGTCATTGGCAGCGGGCGGCACAGCAGGACTGCAAGCAGCAGAGGTTGTGGGACAGCGAAATGATTTGGGGTCGCATGTCATGTGTCTGTGCAGTTGACATAGGCCTACCTGGTTTTATTGTGTGGGGTGCTGGTGGTATACCATGGTGTGAAGAAGGGTGAGCCTTTTTGCAATTCAACCTCACTTCAGAACAGGGATGCTGCATCAATCACTGATATGAGTGGGCATTTCGTGCCTCCAGCAGCAAGCATGAAAGTGCATGCCCGGCTGTCAATGGGGATGTATGTGTGTGTTTTTACATATATGCATGTATTCACATGTGTTGGTGTTGCACCAATGCGTCGAGAATGACTCTTTTCTCACTGCCCCGGCTGCCAGATGCTGCGCAGAGCTTCCGTACCAGCAGCAAATGCGCCATCAAGCAGCGCAGTCATGAAGCGGCGCCCGGCGCTTCCTTTCGGGAGCAAATATACGTGCTCTTTCATCACCTTGCCCAGCTGCCACAGGTCCATCCACGGCTCCCATGCACTTCCAATCTTAACATCAGGGGGCATATGCTCAGCTTTACCCCGCCAGAACACACAGTCACCGATGCGTCCGGCCACCTCCCAGTCTACGAGAAAGTAACCGCTGGTGTGGTACAGTATGTTCGCACTGCGGATGTCCCTGTGCACGAATCCACGCTCATGGACAGCACCAAGAATGGTGAGTACGTCACGGCACAGCTGCCACAGAGCAGCCTCGTGCTCCAGATGCCACCTGGCGCCGACCGGCGTGAGTTCCAGCACTAGTCGCTGACCCGCGTGCTCAGTGCTGACAGTGACCTGCTGCATGGGGTGCTCCAACTGGATGGGGGTGTCACCGATCTGTGAGGCAAGACAAGATCATGTTAGCAGACAACAAAGGATAGGGTTAGAGGTAGGGTTAGGGTTTAGGCACCGCTTCACTACACCACACTGCGCTTTAAACGCGGGCGGGCTGTCGCAGCAGCAATAGTCATTCCCAATGCAACTGACAACCATCAAATTGTTGCCTTCATGAAGATCACCGACAACATGTACGTCGTGCTGTACGGAGCCATTTGCCCCTGTCAATGCCTGCAGGGGCAGTGCATTTGAGACCAGGCGGCTTATGAGGACTGTCAAGGACGACTAGAAGGCTTGCCAACCGATTGAATCTACAACGATTGCTGTCTTGGTTGACCCAACGGATCTACCAAGCAAGATGACGCAATACCGTTCAGTTTGGTTCAGTTGCTCAGTCACACATCTGCAAACACTTGCAATTCATGTCTGCACTCCCCTAGCGCCCAAATGGGTGCTCCATGAGGCGTTCAACATGTCGACGCGGTGCCTGACCTTTTTGTTGATATTCTAGTGCGTAGTTTTATAAATAAGTCAATTGAATCATGGAGAGTTTGGCAGATATAGACTGATCAATATCGATTGCACAGCCGCACAAAGACAATGTTCGCGGACCAAATGCATCGGATCCTCTTGGAGTAATAATTGCTTGAGTGCTTGCGAGCATGCATGTTGCACATGTCCAAAGGACGTTTTGTGGTACCACGCAGTACGAGTGCAAGCTTGCTTGTTGCACATGTCTGAGGGTCGTCTCGTGGTATCACAATTTGCCTGCATGGCACAAGTAAACAAGTAAAACGCATCTCCTTCTTTCCAAAATTGCAACTATTTTTCCATTTCTTTTCAAGAAAAAATAAGGTGCTCCCCTGTCTTTTACATGGGGAGATCAAGCACGGCAGTGTTACATCTGATTATCTCACCTTAAAACTACTGCAGCGCAATGCGCCGGCGATGCCCGTATTGAGCATGCAATACACATCCAACATATCCTGCACGTAGGCAGGAGGTACCCACACCGTCTTGAAAACAGCACGGTGGTGCAGCGCTAACTCAGAGTCAGGTAGCTGCAGCCCTGCGGGACAATTCAGATGTAAATGACACAAATTCGCGTCAGCACACTTGGGCGCACATGGACAGAGACACAGTCAGCATACTTGGCGCACTTGGACTGCGACAAGCATCGTGGTCTCCAACTACACGCACCAGCATGCTTTTGCGCTACATGGGAGCACCAGGCTTCAAAAAGAAGCACGCAACTGACGATGGCAGCTTGACCATGAGCACGGCCCAGTGTTTTTTATCAAGTCACCTGATGGTACACATGCAATATTTTCATGCATGTTGTGAATACGCTACAGATGTACGTACTATTATGTGTTCTCTGATGCGAGTGTGCACCCATGTGAATCTGTGATAACCTTCAAGGACAATACTCTACAGTTGAACTTTTTGTGGGCACCAAGAGTTGCAGCATGTTTATTGGACCTTCGCACTCGTGTACAAGTTTGATGTCACTTTGATGCCTACCTCCCCCACTCGTTGCTGCTGTACAACTGATATGCCTCCACTATTCTTGACAAAAAGCAGCTTTAAATTATCATTACCTCTCCGGGTGTTCCTCATTAGATTTCCCACAACCAGCAAGCAGGCACCACTGTAATCAGACTTTCCTCAGCATTGCCACATCAACCAAAAGCTGAGTGAGTATGCCATTGCAGACAGAGGTGACATGACACAGGCGCACTTCTCTAGTTCAACACAGTGCCCTGGTCTGCATGTAGTGCGGCCGATACCCTGTTCCATGCGCGTGAAAGCAGCCAAGCCAGAGTGTACTCCTACTGCTCAAACATGACATCTGCCCCAAACCCTAACTGTGGCATTTGGCATCTCATACCAATTTGAAAGGCAGGAGCTCTTACCACGGGCAGATATGTATGGCGAAGGCCGATACAGGTTGCAGAAATGGCAGAACGGGCGCAGGTGGCAGAAGGCTCGTGGTATGCACGGTGCGAAGCCAGCGGATGATGTTGATGAAGGTGAGTAGAGCATTTCGTCGCCCATGAAAGCCCCCTATCTGCAAGCAGCGCACAGCAACAGGAGCTTAGAGGCGGTCCAAGGAGCCAAGTTTGACTTGACATGTCAAAATGCAAAGTGGTGCACCATTGGCCATGATGGCGTCACCAACTTCCACAACAGCTTTAGGGATCGATGAGGAGATCATGGCTTATGCAGGAGGTGTGCATTTAAATATATATATGCTTTCAGCTATTGGCAACCAGATGGTGAGGCCGAACTTAGCACATATGCAAGGCCCGGCAACTTTGAGAGCATGCTGACTTGCGTTGCAGTTGTGGTGCCTGTCGTGGCCTGTGGGAGCGCTGCTGGTGCCGGGTGGACCGCTCTGACGCTGCGGCATGCGTTGCATCGCCAGCATTATCCGACGCTGTTCAGATGTCATGGGAAAGCCTCAATCATCATGCTCCTAATCAATTGCCAGAAATCACGGCCCCTACAAGTTGTACAGAATGGGTCTCAGAGTGCTGAAAGCATTGCCGACTGCAACTTGCTGCAGTGGCGTCCATGCCTTGCAACAATGTCGTCAAGAGCTGGTTTCGGCTGATACCATACATCAACGGCGGATGAAAGGTACACGGGCGCAAACTGGGAACGTGTGCATTTGACCTACCTGGTGCTCCACAATCATCCGAGGCTTGCTGTTCTGCTCCAATGCAATTGCATGTACGCCAAGCTTGTCGCCCGCAACAATCACTAGCAGGATGTAGCCCAGCTTGCCGTACATAGCGGCATTGGCGCCAAGGTGCTTGGCAGCGCACTTACTCAGAGCGGACTGCAGCAAGGGCAAGTGCAAGGCTTCCGCTGAATGTACTATGCGCGTGGTTGGTTGAAGTAGAGGGTAAGCAGCAACCACCACAAGGAACACATGACTTATGCACATAGTGTTCCCACACATTGAGTTTAAACAAGCACGTTCAGCACTTGGAAATGATTATCCCCAAGCTCAGCAACCAAAACCAGCACCTGCAACATGGCTGAAACTGACAACATGGGGCAGCGGCAAGTGCAGCAAATGCGCAATGTTGACATCCGCAGTAAAGACTGATGAAGTCACTCACCGCATACTGGCGCGCGTCAGCCTTTTCTTCGCCTCCCATCCACAGGACACCATTCAGTAGCACCATGTAATCGCGCTGTTTGGACTCCAGTGTGATGGTCTCGTCAACGTCCGCTCTGCATCTCGTGTGAAAGCACCTGTCAGCGGCATACATATAGTGCCTGCAGGTTACATCTAGTAGCTGCTGCGGAGACATGCAACAGCATGGCTTGAATGACGACGTGACAGGCGTGCACCCACTTATTGCGATGTGTTCCTGGTGACATCTAACAACAGGTTCACGAGGAGACACAATACACAGACCCAACAAGAAGCGGCTGCTAATGAGTTGATGTATGATGCACACTGCTCACCTGGATACGACGGCATTGAAGGAGAGCAGGCTGGCTGCAAGTGCAGGCAAGTGCCAGCCAATGCATTGCCAAAATCCTCTCAACTGGAGCTCTGTGGGCTGCTTGTTTGGCTGCGGAACAGTCAATGCGTACTCCAGCATCAAAACAAATTGGTGCGGATTTTCACCCTGCGTGGCTGGCACAAACAGGGGGCGGCCAGGGTGCAAAGTGCGCGACCACTTGGACTCGAGAACTGCCATGTTGGAGTTCGGCACAGGCACCGGGCTTGCTGGCGGTTGTGTCAGGATTGCACGCAGCCGAGAAATGTCAAGCTGCCTTGGGAACTCCGCATCGTCAAAGGGCTTGAACAGGCAATCTGCATGTATGCTTGAATCGTCTGCACGCACATGACAGCACGAGGTCACGGCGCCATTGATTGGGTGCTCAGCAGAAGCAGAATTTTTGAAAAGAAAGTGTACATATGATGATGTAGCGTGCCCAACTCTCCCATTGTTATGCACGATGGTCCAGGTTGATGAGAGCGTGGTCCAGGTCTGATGAGAACTCTGCGCGGCAGTGGTTGCAAGCATATGCCAGTCACATCATACATAATATTTGCTAGACAAGCACTATATGCATGATCAGCACTGCAACAGCTGCGGCATTGCAGCCGCGACACACACACAGGTCAACAGCTCAGAGGTCACGCACAACGTTTTGCCTGAAACATCAGCTACGTACCACCACCGATTTGCATGCAAACATCCGCTGCGAGCTTATACTGCTGGACTTATTTTATGTAAACACACAATCATGAATGACGGCTAGGTAAAGCACTATACCTCAGGTAGGGGATCTGTACCGTGGGAAAGAGAGGGGGGGCGCCTCATGGTTTGCAGCAACAAGATTTGCACCATGATGCTTTTGTGCCAAGCAAACCGCTTGTGCCAAAACAAGTCAGCAACAATGCGGCAAGCACTTTGTGATGAACCAAAGAGTGTCGGTGACAATTGCAGTCATGCACAGAAACATGCAAGATAAGGTCAGATGACCACAACTTGCACTGTGCCACTTGGACTGTTGGATGTGCGTACAGGGCGCTGGCTGAAGCCATCTACCTGCACCGGCAAGGGGCGCTGACTAAAGCAACCTACCTTCACTGGCAAATGATTTGAAGGCAGCGGCAATCCTTAGGAAGGAAGGAGCAGCCAGCTCACCTATTGGCATTGCCTGTATATGCTGCAAGGTGAAGTTAGTAGAGTCTTTCAAACTGCGGTGAATGACTACTGCCTCACTCGGTAGATTCATGCCTTTGTACCGCCGTAGGCACCCCACAGTGCATCGAACATTGCCGCACAACAATGGCTCCATTGCACTAACCACTGGCAGCGGTGGGCACCGGTGCATCTTGTGCAAGCCGCATTTTTTCCGCTGTGTCTTGTGCAAACAGCACTAGCTGCATCTCGCTCAGGTCCTGCCTCCGCCTGAGCCGTGTGTCCAAATAATCCTGCAGCTGCTCGTCTCTCCGGCCCAGATAGCTGCCTCCTGATCCAAGGGCCTTTTCTGCCTCTTTGATCATTGCTAATTAGCACCGTTACCTTTTGCAACAGAGTCATCTCCTTACTGTCGGGCACAGCGCCAGCGTTGCGGTGATCCTCATTGCCGATTAACTCCATTAGCTTCTACAACTGAGTCATCCCCTTACTGTCAGGCACAGCGCCAGCATCGACATCAACCTCGCTAGCGGCCTCCTGCATGCCCCCCAGTGGAGATGGCTGGTCAGCACCAGAAGCTGTCATGCGCGAGGGGAACAGGGACAGAGCCAGCTGTACACAATGAGTATTCGCTTAGAGTGGGTAGGTGGGTGGGTGGGGGGGGGGAGTGCATGCGTGACACAGTGGTACAGTACTGCTGGACACTGCCAGCGCAGCCTATCGCCAGCTCAACATTGGCGCCCTCACTTGCGGCTTGTCTGTCTCCTGCACAAAAACAAAGTGCAAACAGCTGTTTACCAGCTACTGCCACATGTACAAGCGAGACAGGAAACAGGACGGAGTGTGCACATCATGACTGACCAAGTGAAGCATGAGGGTGCACTAGCAGCTGCTGGGAGAGCTCCCTTGACTTAAGTCTCACGTGTGAACTGTCCGACAGCCACGCGTGCAGCTCACCATCTATTTGCATTTCTCCTTTGCCGCTCGGATGCACGCCACCGCTGAGGTCGCCAGCCTCATTGTTCTTGCCTCCGCCAGCTTTAAACGAAGCTCCCAAGGGCACAGAAGCTGGCCAAGCGTAAAGTCAAGGGGGGACACAACAGCGTCGACGCCTGGCAGTCCCTCGTACTGCAGACAGTGATGCGACGACAGCCGCAGCGCAGTAAGTGAGTAATTCACCTGGGGTGTCCCTTGTGCGCGAGGCGATGCTTACATGCCTGGAGGCAATCGGGCATCTGCCACAGCGTAAAGTGAAGGCGCCGCCAGGCGCGAATGCCCCCAAGATTAGCGCCAACACTGGTGCCGCCGGGTACAGCATGTTCGCTGTGGCTGAAAGCGATGGCGACTTGGCTTCGTCTACTCCAGGTCGGTTACTCAAGGTGTTTCTTAGATCAGTGTGCGCAGTACGAGAGTGTGTGCGGGGCCGCCCTCAGCTGGCTGAATCACTTCAAGCCAAGCTCGCAGCTTGGCCTCTCGCCTTGTTCAGCAGAGGAAGAATCCAGGCCGCGCGTATGAGCCGGAAGTCTGTTGCAAATTTGTCGAGCTTGTTTTTTTGCACAGCGCCTCCTCTCATTCTCTCACGCATTATTCTTCTTTCAGGTTGAAGTTAGTTCGGGAAGTTGTAGTTTTTTACAATGAGAGAGAGAGTGAAAGTGGGGGACGTTTTTCGCCCTCGCTGAGGGCGTGGCTTTTGAGGCCAAATCTGCCACCAAGTTTTGCCTAGGGCAGCTATCCAAGCCCTAACCCTAACCGCCCCAACGGCCACTCAGTTGCCTTGATTCAGCTTCTGCGAGTGATGGCAAGGGCTTGGGTGTTCTGGAACAATTTGAAGGCTGCTAAACCTGAGAGGCCGGACATGCGTGCAGGTCTGGCCATTTATTTTCTCAGCCCTGAAGCATCTGGAGGCACCGAGAGAGTGGCGAGATGACCATCGCACCCAGAAGCAGCAGCAGCAGCAGCAGCAGCAGCAGCAGCAGCAGCAGCAGCAGCAGCAGCAGCAGCAGCAGCAGAGAGAATTATCAGGACTGGCGGAGCAGCACCACTGGTAGGGGTGCACGCGGACTGGGCAGGCTGCATCACAACGTCCATGGACTCCGGGCCAGCAGTGCTGCGGCTGGTTGAGCGGAAGCAGCACAAGCGGAGTAAGCAGCAACAGCAACGAACGGGATACCTACAGCCTCATCAGGGTAATCCAGATGGACGAGGCTGTTCCGGAAACACAGCGCAGAAACGGATGGAGGTATACCGCTCCTAATGGCCAGTGCTACCGTGCCCAGGCCAAGTTTGAGACGGGTTTCAGAGTGCGCTGGGTCGAGGGCCTCGGCAGCTGGGCCGTCAAGAAAGCAGGCACGTGCTGGTTCAATTCGGCTCCCCCTGGAGGCGACCCTTATCTCCCGGACTTCCTGTCGTGGGCACGTACCCTGTTGGAGTCGGGCCGTGTGCATCCTGATGGCGAAGCAGCGTGGCGCTTTGCATTTGTGGACGTGGAGGGAGGTGGCAGGGGAAAGTACGTGATCTCAGCAGCCGATTCCACTTGGCGCACCATGGTGTCATGGGTACCCGCCCACCTGGCAGTTCCATCTTCCCAGCAGCAACTTGCCAACTTGAAGCCGATGGCACCAAAGTGGTGCGCTTATGGCAGCTGCCACTCCGTGCAGGGGGTAGTGAAGACCTGAGGCCGTGGTTGGAGCCTGCAGACGCGGCGGACGCGGACACTGCTGACGATGAAGTGTACAGACAGCTCAGTGTAGCCTCCTTTGGCCAATTGCGCCCGCAGTACGAGCCCGTGTGATGCGGGTGGAGGTGAACGGTGAAGCTCGCATTATCTGCTCCCACCTAGGGTGCCAGCAAGGGGACCCTCTAGGGCCGCTGTACTTTGCAGTGGCAGCGGCCTTCCTACTCTTCTACCCTGATGGAGTGAATGCGACGCCCGGCAGTATGCCGGCCTACGGCCACAGCACAGCGGAACCGCCAGCCCCGCACTGCGCTTTCCTGGATGACCTCAACGTGCTGCAAGCTGCCTACTTCGACGATGCAGCGGCCGCTGGGGTGGCAGAGGTGATCCGCCGGCTGGCGGCAGGGGGCCTACGCGTTCGACCAGACAAGTCGCTGGCCATCGCCATGCGCGGCACAGTGTTTGATGAAGCGGCCAGAGCACGCCTGCGCGCCCTTGACATACCGTTTGTGGACACCACCATGCCAGAATCCAGTCAGGGCTTTACGTCGGTCGGGGTACCGGTAGGGCACCCACTGGGCCAGCCTATGTGCACGCTGCCATGAGCAAGCATCTTGTCGACGCAGGGACATGGCGATTGTCGTGGCAGCTAGCTGGAATGGCGCGGCATCACCTACAGGCAGCACAGTTCATTCTACGCAGGTCACTGACGAAGCGCATGGGCTTCTTAGCTCGGGTCGTTGACACGGCTTTGAGTGAGACATGGTTGCACGCGTTTGACGGGTTCTGTGCATGGACGCTCGAACGCATGCTGCATCTGCACGGCTGCTCTACCGCGGCAGCCATGAAGTCACACCTGCTGGCCGCCTGCACTGCTGGCGACAATGAGGAAGCCAGCAGTGGCAGCGTGCTGGTATTGCCGCGCTTGGGCCCGCCAGAACTCACGGACATCGCAGTGCCACTGCGGGCGTCACGGTTGCCGGAGCGACGAGGCGGTCTGGGCATGCCGCTTTTGGGGCTACTGGCACCAGCCGCATACACGGCCCAGGCATGCACAACACTGAGGCCGGCAATAATTCATGCCACTGTGGCAGCAGGGGCCCTGAGACTCGGCACTGACGAACACGGCGCAGTCACCTGGTTCGCGCAGCACTCATGCGCAATACGCGAGGACCAGGGACTGCCGCCAATCATCGAGGCCGTGCGACGCTCTACGCGAGCGCTGACAGCTGATGGCGGCGAAAAATCACGCACAGCTGTGGCCGAGCAGCTCCCAGCATCGTTGCTACGGTGGGCAGCAGATACGACGGCCGCAGCGTCGACGCTCCCCACTGCGGCCCGGGTGCAAGCGATCTACGCCGCAACTGCCGTCACGGAGACAGTGACCACTGAGCCAGCCCCACACACCCACGGCATTGTGCCTGGCGCCGAGGCGGCCGCTGCGGCGGCGACCGTACCTGGCCCTCAAGCCGCTGCCGCGGCTGCCCCTTCCACGCCCGCTAAAACACAAACTAGCGCGGAAGAAAGCAGCTGCAGCGGCGGGCAGGAGGACGACGACGACGACTGGGAGGCCTATGCTGACGAGATCTGCAGGAAGGTAGTGCCCCGCCGCCGGCGCGGTCACTTCACGCACGGACTACAAGCCGGCCTTTCAAATGTTCTTCGACGTCAATACGAGGATTGCCTGGTGGAGGACCTAGAGGCTGCCTCGGCTGGTGCCGTGGGCAAGCCGACGCAGGCTGCACCTATTGGTGACTCGCGCGACACCAGCCGCCGCCGCCAACAGGCTAGCGCACGGGTCCTGGCGCAGCTGCGCAGCCAGCGTGCGTCCGGGGCAATGGCGTGGATGAGCGTGCCACCCACTGCCAATGACCGCCAGGGTGCGGCGCCCATGTCCAGTATGGCAGCAGCCACGATGATTTTGATTGCGATCTTCATAGACGGGTGGGGCATACAGGGCGAGGTGTGCCCATGGCGGTGCAGTGATGTGAGCCCCACCTCCACGCATGCGATCAGCTGCCCCAGCCAGCACATACGGGGGCACAACGCGACACACACTGCCCAAAAGCGGTGCCTGCAGCGCATCTTGAGACAGCACCATGTCTCTATTGTCCGCAATGAGGACGCTAGCGTCTTCAAGGTACCGGGGTATCGGGCGGACACAGTCATTGACCCAGGGTGTCTGCACTTTAGCAGTGCATACCGTAACAAGGGAATAGTGCTAGACACAAGTGTGCGCGCGCCCACAGCGAGCTCGTACCTGACAGGCAAAACAAATGCCTCGAACACGGACGGCTATGCTGCTGGGGTGGGGGAGGACGCGAAGGTCAAGCACCACACCGGCACCTTGACGTCATCTTGGGCTTTTGTGCCATTCGTGCAGGAGTCGTACGGACGGCTGGGCAAGCAGACAAGCCTTTTTGTTAAGGAGTTGGCAATGCACTCAGCACTGTGCTCAGGGGGGGGGAAGGCAGATGTGTTACGCAAGGCCGGGTTAGCTAAGCGTCAGATCCATTTTGAGCTGAGCATATCGCTGGCGCGGGAGTTGGCGGAGCGCGTCATGGCGTACACACGTGGAGCGCGAATGCTGGGCTGTGTTGCGGCGCCGGTATCCAAGCTCCTAGGGCACAGCGCAGACTAGGCTGCTGCGTTGCCGCAAGCTTTTCGATTGCATAGGCAACCCGGCCTCCCTTGGGCCTTTATAAATACAAGTCCATACGTACGAGCCCGTGACCGTTTTTGCCAAGAGATGGAAAGCCTTGCTCCCAGGATCGTGCCTGGCTATCCTCATCGCAGATGCTTGGAGAACCAGGCAGCTACAGTTGTTCTTGAGGCGCTCACACTGCCACAGGTTCGGCTTTCGTGATGTAGACCCTGGAACACACGAGTTCATCCCACCTGCGCCACCTGGGCGGCCGGCGGGCACTGTGAGGGCGGTGTCTGCACGCAACGCACTCGACGGCACCGTGCCCCTCAGCATCGCCAGCATGAAGCAGACTGCATGGCAATGCACAGCTTGTGTGACATCCTGCACTGCTGCCGCCGCTCCATGCTGCATAGGCACCGCTGCCAACTGGGTCCACGGCGCCGACATCGTGGCCGAGCACCTCCAGCGCGTGCGCGAGCATGTGCAAATCGTAGCAGGCAAGAATGCGACGATGAGCGGCCTCTCACTGGGAGCGGTGCCTGACAAGAAGGGCGCATACTTCCTGTACAAGGCGCGCAACAAGATCGCTGACGCCGACGCCTACAACGCAGTCCTGGCCGCTACCAGCAGCGACACTCAGCTGCCGCCTGGCACATTTAAAACCCACCTGGGCAGCAAGCGTGGTGAGAGCATCACAAGTACTTCCCAAGTTGGCATGCCTTTGCTGTCCTTGCTATCAGTACTTGAAGTTGTACATTATGTCCTGGACCGCATGGGGGTTGAGCACACGATAATCGGGCGATAACCAAATCTACGGAGGGGCCGGCGGTTCGGCGCTGGCCGGCGAGGGCCGCGGCACTTGCAACAGTGCGATGCGGCGGTAAGCACTGACGTCGCCATCAGGGGCAATGACTGCGTTCCAGTTGTCGATCACGACACGTGTGAGCGCGCGCTGTAGCGCGAGGGAGGCGCGGCGGCGCCAGAAGGCAACGCGCTGCGCGAGATTGTAGCTGCCCTGCGAGCTCTGCTCGGCGAGTGCGTGTAGCAGCGCTTGGGTGTCGCGTGACATAGCGCCGAAGTGGTCAAAGGCTGCGGAAAATAGGGTGTGTGTAGTGGGGTCCAGGGCCCCTGAGACTACGTATGTGTCTATCTTTTCCTGCGAAGCCGATTCAAGCACGCGCAGCACGCGCTGCACATCGCGCGCGCCCCCCTGAGCCTGACGGAGGCGGGAGGGACATGAGCTGTCACGTATGGTGACGTCTATGCAACAAGCTACTTGAAAGCCGCCGCGCAGTTTAGTGCACCGGCCTGCCGCTACCGCGTCGGCGCTCGGCTGCACTTTAGGGACTGGAAGGCAGATCTGGTTGCTGCCGAAGACGATGTCCATGAACTTGTTGAACCCGTGGCGCGCCGCGTAGCGGCGGAAGGGGGCAAGGGTGTCCTGGTCGAGACCGCGGAGGTGGGCCACCTGCTTGAGCATCTGAAAAAGCGCGTCTGCGAGCAAGTTGTGTCGCGTGACGTTGAGCCCTTGTGTGCAGCGGCGCAGGTGGGCACCTGACTCCACTGTTTTATGGCACTTGGGGCACCGCGCCGCAGCGGAGGCGGGGCGCTCCACGCCCAGGTGGCGCCGCAGCGTCTCGCGGAATTCCGGCGGCGACATGGTCTCCGCTGGGTCAGTGCTCGGCAGTTGCGCCAAGAAACCCATGGCCCCCTTGGAGGCACCGCTGCGCCACGCCGCGACTGCTTCCAACGCATTTGCTGCTTCAAGCCGGCGCAGCTGCGTGGCGGCGAGCGCTGCGTCTAGCACCCGTGATAGCGCGGCTTGACGCCGCGGCATCACGGCGGCCAGCGGGGCCTGGGCGGAGCCTGGCTCGCACGCCGCCGCTGGCGCAGCGCGGCGCGCGCCGGCGCGAGTCCGCATGCCCAGCCCCGCAGCTCCGCCTGCCCGTTGCAGCAGATCGCGCAGTGCCCGCCACGCGCCGTCGTCCTGGCGCCAGTCCTGGTACCAGACCGAGGGCAGGAGCAGTGCGAGGGCCGCTGCGGCATCATCGCTGCCGCTGCGCAGCTGCTGCAGGCAGGTAGCTATCTGAATGAAGGTGAAGCCGTAGCGGGCGTGCTCCAGGACGCGGCTGCGTGCCGCCACTGGAAACGCCGCCAGTGCCGGTCCCATGCACTCGAGGGTACGCGCAGCAAATGCGGCACATGCACGCGGCGCCGCGCCCAGCACGCCAAAGCCGCCGCTCCCCAGCCGCAGATGCACGCGTACCTGCTGATGTGCTAGTAGCGTCACCGGGGCCTCGCCACCCCAGTCTGCGCCGCGTACCCATGCCACTGCCGCCGCCCACAGAGAGGGCGGTGCCGCCGCCGCCGCAACCGCCGGCGGGCTGCGGCAATCGCCACCAGCCGCCGGCGCGCCATCATGGGCCGGCGGCGTAAGGCCCGCCGATGGCTCCTGCGCCAGCGCAGCCACGGCCGCCAGCGTGATGGCGCCTAAACCATCGCCACTTTTTATTAAATCTCCATTTTTGGCTTTCTTACTGTTAACCTTTATAATATTTTATCTTAAAAAAGGATAGATAGTAAAGTTTTTCTGAAATATTTTACTATCTATCCTTGGTTTAAAACGAGCTCAAATTAATTTAATTGGTGAACTTTTAAACTATTCTTTAAATGATCTTCGTGAAATTAAAATAGCTCTAAAAATTATGTCGACTGGTTTTATTTGGCCCACAAAGTTTTTTTAAGTTTAAATTATTTTGGGCGTTTGCTGCGGCTGAATTTAGAACTTGCCAGATAGGGCCACTGAATTTTTCTTTAGTCTTTTTTATTTTATTTTTTTTTTACGTATAATAATTAAATTTTATTAAAATGCGGTTGGGGTTTCTAGAAGGGTCATTAGATAAAAAACCAAAAATGAATAAAGAAGTAAAAAAGGATCTTTTACTGTTCTAATCTCAGCGTGCATACCAAAACGGCTCCTAATTCTGTAGAAAAGTTTGCGTTGGGGCTGGGTTGTGAATTTTTTTTGTTTTCCCGGCGCCTCCGTTACTTTTTAGGAGGCGACCGCCGGACTGAGCAGACATTCCATCTTTATAATAAAAAAAGGCCTGTTTTTCTTGTTAAATATTCCTTGTGGGGTTATCTCAGCTCCAGTTCATATACAAAATCCAAAGTAGTTAAAGGGGGTAAAAAATTAAGTTTTAGAGCCATGATAAAATTGTTAGATATATTTATTAAAACCCGTTTCGACCCCAAGGCCTATTAATGAATACATGGAATTAGTCCAATCTAATTTCTTTAATTGGAAAAAATAAAATACCACAACTAGCAATTGTTGGGGGCTAAAGAAACGATTTTTGTAAAATCTTTATCACGGAGTTTGTTTTTAATAATTTTAATTTTTATTTTAAATCAACGAATAATTTAAACAAGAGAAAAAAAATTTGTGTCGGGTAAGTTCCGACCCGCACGAAAGGCGTCAAAAAAAAATTATTCAAAGTAATGAACCTTTTTTATGGAATTTAATAAAAAAAATAATACGATTTTAAAATAATGTGTGAAATTAAAAACATCTTTTTTTAATGAAGTACTTTTTTATTGGTAACGTCAGAACTTCCTCCTTGATAAAAGAGGTTTACATCCCAGCGTATAACGTGATACTATTAAGATAATACTACCAAAACTTGTTTGAAACAAATAAAAGGTAAAACCGTTTTTTTAAGCCCAGAAAAAGTTAATCCTGGTCGTTTACCTGTTGGAAATCGTAGTTTTTCTATTGGAAAAAATCCAAATCCTGTTGTACCATTAGGACCGCGTAGTGGTTCTACCCATGGAGCACGTTTTTTAAACTAAGACTACTAAATTTGAAATTTCAGTAAAAAAAATCGCTATTTCTGAAAATCTAGAAGCTATGCGTGGGCGAAAGCCTGACGGAGCAATACCGCGTGAGGGATGACGGCCCTAATTTAGTATCTAATTCTTTAATTTGTTTTTCGCTTTGATAACATAATAAATCTGCTTGATTTTTTAAATCTTCGCATAATATTGAGAGTGAGATTTGTTTTAACCTTTTCATTTTACTTTTTATACTTTTTATTTTAACCAAAAAGGAAATATAGGAAAGTACGGTTAACCGTACTTTCCTATATTTTTAGAAGTTTAGATTATATTTTTGTTTTTTTTTATTGTTTATGGCATTTTTTGAGTATTCAAGCTTTGAACCTGTTATTAAGATTACACTTATTTGTGTGGCCGTCCAAAAATTCCGTCGAAGCGCCGTAGCTCCTCGTGCGTGAGGGATGGCGCCGTGTTGCGCGCGACATGCCCTGCGCGGGCGGGGACAGCAAGACGCAGAATCGAGAAGGCAGCCTGCACATCCTCCATCTGCACCAGCTCCGCCACCAGGCGGTCGGTGCCGGGGGCACGAAGGGTCGCCGCTACGTGTGTGCGCACGAAGTCCTCGGTGCCCACCGGCACCCCCATCAGCGTGACGCCGTCGTCACATACTGGTACGGAAACATCGGCGGCGGCGAAGACGGCGGCGGCGCGCTCGCGAGCGCCGCCTGAGGCCGGCACCAGCGCTGCGCATTTCGTGACATTGACCTGAATGTTCAGCTCGCTCAGCGCCTGTTGTAAGAAGCAGAAAGCGCGGCCAACGTGGCCGAGCACTGGCGCGTCACAGCTGGGCGTCATGATGGTGAGGTCATCGAGGTAGCCCGGAAGCGCCAGCTGCGGGAACTTGGCGCGGGCAGCCACCATGGTGCCGCGCAGTGCCAGCGCGAACAGCAGCGGCCCCAATGGGTCGCCCTGCTGCACGCCCTGTTGGGAGAGGATGATGGCGGCGTCGGCGTGCCCATCTAGGCCAAATTGTAGCCAAGGGGCCCGCCCGGGGCCGTAGATATGCTCGACGTAGCCGTACAGGCCAGGCAGATGCTCGGCCACCGCAGTGAGGACTGCCGAGCGCGACAGCGCGTTGAAGGCATTACTGCCGTCAATGGCAAGGAGCACGCCGCCGCACTCATGCGTGAGCTGCGCCATGAGCGCCACCCTCTCCGCGCCCCCCCGCGCGCCGACCCCAAACTGGCCAATGGGTTCTAGCAGCGCGGAGACACGGTCTCGGGTGTCCGTGCAAAAGGTGCGGGCGAACAGGCGGCGGATGGTGTCGCCGCACGCGATGGGGCGCGCCTTCTCGCCCACAGCGCTGAGGCGCGCGGCTGCATGGAGGCGCCAAAAGGGGGCGGGCAGTGTGGCGGGGGTGGAGTACGCCGTGGTACCCAGCCACGCCAGTAGCTCAAGGAGCCAGTCACTGGCAACCATGCGCCCCGACGTGTGCGCCGTGTGCCGGACGCACTGCTGGAGGTGGGAGTTGCGCAGCCCAGAGGGACCGGCGGCCGAGCCAGGGTTGGCGGTGAGGATGGCCTCACGTAGCCCGTCCGCTGTGAACGAAGCGCAGTTGAGTGGTGCCGGCGCCGCCAGCGCCGCCGCCGCCACTGAGCTGCGCGCCCGCGATGCCGCGGCATCCAGCTTCGCAGGCGCATCGCCAGCTGGGTGTTTAGCCTGCAGTTTATGCAACTTGAAGGTAGCGGAGTCGCGGGGGGCAGATGTGTCAGTGCCCTCCGCCAGCAGCCGCGCGGCGCGCCCGACGCCGCCCGGCTGCCGCGCCGTCGCCGCCGCGCGCTCGCGGACTGCCGCCGCCGCCTCCGTCATGGACCTAGCGCGACGCGCGCACGCACGGGCGGCGCCACGGCGGCAGAAGGCCAGCGCTGTGCGCGTGAGTAGCTCCAGCTCGCCTGCCGCGAAGGCCGCGAAACGGTGCGCCCGCGGCAGGGAGCCGTCGGGCACTAGCAGCAGGCACGGCAGCAGATGCAGCAGCTTGCACCATGCACCCGCTGTAGCGGACGCCTGCGCCGCTGCCTCGGCACTGTGCGCCTGCGCTACCGCCGTTTGCGCCTCCCGGAGGCCCGCCAGCGTGGCCGTCAAAGCGGCCGTGAAGTCCGAGCGGTGCTCCAGGCGAATGCGACGGCCAACCACCAGTTGCTGCTGCAGTACGTAGTCAAAGGAGAGTTCGTCCAGCGCTGCGCGCGCGGGCGAGAGCGGCGCGAGCGTCCAGAGCGGAAGCGCGCTGCGCCACGTTGGCCCTGCCGCAGCCACCGCGGCAGCTGCGCGGGCGCCGTGGCCCTGCGTGCCGCCACTGGCTGTAGGGAGGGGGAGAATGGGGGGCAGAGGCGCGACGCCGCGAGGCCCGCGCGGCCGCTGCATTGTGCTCGCGGGCCCGGATTTGTCGAGGTGCTTGCGCAGGTGCAACTTCGTGAGCACGCACCCGGGCTCGCCGCACGAGACGCATGCGCAGAGTACCAGCTCAGGTTCCACGGCGCGGTAGGTGCCCTCGCCAGCGCGGTGGAGGGTCAGACACTCGGCGTCAATCACCTGCATACGCGTGAGGAAATCTGCAGGCATATCCGGATGCTCGCGGCGCTGGTGATCCGCCAGCGCCGTGGCGATGCGGCGCGCCAGCGCCGGCGACGCTGATGTCTGCGCGGTGAGCGTGTGCGCCTCCCCGTTCCTGCGAAGGCGCGGTTTGGGCACTGGCACCCGAAAGAGGCAGCCAGTGTCATGTAAAGGGCAGCGCGGATAAATGGCAGCCGTTGCAGGCTGAGCGGGCGCCTGCACTGCCTCGGGCTGCGCCGCCGGCGGATCTGTGCCCGCCGCGGCAGCCGCTGCTGCAGCAGCAGCTGCCGCAAACGCCGCTGGTGCGGCTCCCCCTGAAGTAGAGTCGAACATCATTACGATGAATGAGGGGAGCGCCGCACCGGCGGCTTACAGGCCCGAGGCGCCGCCGCCTCCCTCCGGTGCCGGCGGCGGCGCCGTCAAGGTGCAGAGGAAGCGGTCGGCGGCGGACTGACCCTGAGGCAGCCCGCGCGAAGGGCGTGCAGCGGGGGGTTCCGCCGCCGAGCGCGGCGTGCGCTCAGCAGCCGTGCGCTTGCGGCTGGGGCGGGGTGTGCCACTGTCGGACATAAGCGCGCTGCTGTCACTGGCAGGCATGGGGGGCTGCCCGCTGCGCGAGGGGGAGGCGCTGCAGCCGCTGCCGTGCCGAGCCGCTGGCGACGATGCGCGCCGACACCGCGAGCGCCCGCGTGAGCAGGAGCGCGGCGGCTGCCGCGGCGCCGCCGCTGCCTCCGGTGCCACCGCGGGGTCTGCTGCCGCACATGCGGCCGCTGCCGCTGCCGCGCCGGCAGCACCTACAGCAGGCGGCGGCGCGCCCGCCGCCTCCGCGCCCGCCGCCTCCGCCGCGGCGGCGCCCGCCGCCGCCGCGCCTGCCGCCTCCGCGCCCGCCGCCGCCGTTGCCCCGTCCGCCGCCACCGCGGCCGCCGCGCCAGCCGCTTCAGAGCTAGCCTCAAGGTCTCCCGCCACGGGCATGGTGGCCACCGCGCCGGCGGCGTCCGCCGCCGGCACCGCCACGCGCGCAGCGTGCGCCGCTTCCGCTGTCAGCTGCGCCTCGAGTCGAGCGGTCGCCGCAGCGTTGCGCATCTGCTCTCCTTCGCGCAGGCTCCGTTGCTGCGCCGCCAGCCGTTCCGCACGAACTTGCTCTGCCAGAGACCGGTCACAATCGGCCTCAGCAGCCCGCTTTCCCGCCTCGGCGGCTGCCAGCCGTTTTGTCAGTGCCTTGACCTGCTGCTGCAGCCCCTTCCGCGCGGTCCTCCCCTCCATGATGGCCCCCTACAGCTGCTGAATGCGCTGCTCCTGGCCCAGCTGCGCAGGGTCCGCGTCGGCCGCCGGCGGCGGCGGCGAGGCGCCCGGCGACGCGCTCGCCCGCGCGGGTGTCGAGGCGGCGGCAGCGTCCGTCGCGGCGGCGCCGGTCGCCGCCGGCGCTGGGGGCTGCGAGGCGGCGGCGCCGGTGGGCGCACGCTGCGTCGCGGCGGCTGCCGCCGCGGCTGGAGCCGCGGCTACCGCAGGGTCACCGGCCGCTGTGCCAGTGGCGGCAGCTGGCGTGGTGCAGATGGCGGGGAGCGTGGTGTGTGCGCAACGCGCTGCCCGGCACTGCTGACCTGGGCGCGTGAAGTGCCGTCGCAGGCAGGACGGGCACGCCGTCAGATTATCTGGGCCCAGCAGCCGCAGCGCTACTTCCGTGCCGTCCACTGTGCATAGGACCGAGTGCGCGAGTTGCCGCGCCACGCCGCGGGCCACTGTGAGCTCCCAAACACCAGCGGCGCCTGGCGATGCCGCCGACGCCGGCGCCGCGGATGAGGCCGCACCGCCAATGCCCACGCCACAGGTCTTCAGAGCGCTGGCCAGCAGCAGAAAGGCGGCGGAAGTACCGCCGCCGCCCGCCCGCAAGCGCACCGGCGCGATGGGCATGCCAGGAGCTGCGAGTGCGGGCGCAAGCAGCATTGCAAGCTGCGCTGCAGACCACGCAGCCGGCGCGCCGCGCACAGTCACCGTGACCGGGGCGCTCATGTCACCAGCGCGGGCGATGCGCAAGCGGAAGCCGCTGAAGCTGAAGTCAGCGGAGTCGCCGGCCGCGCCGAGAGCCGCGTCAACGAGCGCAGCCGGCGCACGCAAGCATAGCATGCGGAAGTCATCGCGAGGCGACAGCGGCGCCAGCGTCTCTGCACCCTTGAGCAAGGATGCAAGCGAGGCAGCGTCTACGGCGCCCGCCCTCGCCGCCTCATGCATGTACGTGAGCGCCGTCGCTAGCAGCTGCTGGCGCCCCCGCGTGAGTCGGGCGCGGCGCTGGGCGGCCGCCGCTGGGGTGCTGCGCTCGCGCTCGTGAGGCTGACGGGCCGGCGCGAGCTCCGCTAACAGTGCGCGGACACTGGCCGGCAAGGCAGCCAAGTGCTCCTGGTTGTAGCAGGAGACAGAATCCACCGTAAAGGATGTGTAGTCCGCGCCAGCTGCCGCAGCAGGTGGTACAAACGGCTGTCCTTCTACTGTCTGGCGGCCCTGCAGGCGCGCTGCCGCTGCCATAAGGCGACCCGCAGCGGCTCCACCCTTGCGCCCCGCCGCCGCTACAGTGGGGGGAACGAAGAAGTACTGCTCCTGATCAGCAGCCTGAAACATCGCGCGTGCCTGCTGGTCCAGTTGCTCCCGCGTGAAGGCGGACGAGGCAGCAGTGTAGCTGCCTCGGGGAGTGAAGTAGGCTGCATCGTGGCCGTGCAGCAGCCGTGCCTCCTCCCGAAGCAGGTTGCTCTTCGCTGTAAGCGACGGGACTGTTGTCGCGGTTTTGGCGGCTTTGGCCGCCCACGAGGCAGCAGCGGCGGGAGGGGTGGTCGCACGACCAGTTGGACCAGCTGGCGTGTCGCCAGTCGCCGCTGGCAGCACCACCTCCATCGCTTCAGAAGTTCAGATGCCATGAAACGACTTGAAGTTGAAAGTGGGGCGGGCCCCTGCCCCGCCCCTGAGACACTGTGGCGGCTGCCCCTCGCTGAGGGTGCCGAGCGTTGGCTGAACAGCAGGCACACAGGGTGGGATTCACCAACGTGGCGTCAGCAAAATCCACCCTGCGCGGAGTTTTTTTGGCATGCATTTTGCTGCATGTTAGTCCTTGCTATCAGTACAAGACCGTGCCCCCGCGTTGGTGCGCTTAGTGCCAGCGTTTGCCATTGGCGCCAAGGCATACAGTTGTTTGGCAGCGTGGGCATGACTGGCGGCGGCACGGCAAAGGTGTAGCACAGCACACTGCAGCAACTGCCGCTCCATGTTCGCCCAGCGAGTCTGGCGCTCCCGTGCATGTTGCAGTGCCCTCACCTGTCAAAAGAGCAGAGACATATGTAATCATGCATTTAAACACAACTGCTCATGGCTTTGTGTTGCTATTATGCCATACCGCTGCAGGTCTGAAAAGGTGCAAGGCTGGTGACAACGTGCAGGACGTCGCGCAGGAGATGCTGTTGGATGGGGTGGCCCTCTGGAAGATGGAGCCTGAAGCTGTTAAAGTGAGTGCAAAACACTTAAGCTCTCAGACCTCTTGATACCACAATGACATCAAGGAGACACTTCAGTGGACAACTTGTGTCGTTACTTGATCAAGCATGCGTGCAGCCGTGTTGTACACGCCTGATATCTGGCTTGTCAGTGAGGGACCCATGCTTGTTCTACAACACCTCGAACAAGCTTTGTGCATGCGGCACCAGCTAGAGAACGCTTCGTTGAGTGCATTTGTGGCCCAGCCGCGTCACGCAGGGTAATTGCAGTATATTGATCATCATGTTCATTTTTTTCCGCGTCTTTGTAGTGATCTGATGTGTTGGCACATCAGTAGTGTAGAGGCAGCCATGCGATGCGAGGGTCCTTCAATTCGATCCTGATATGCGGTGCAACTTGAGCATGCCCGGGTACTGCAGTTGTACACTCTGGATCGGTGCCTGTCGCAGCACCTGCGCCTGCGACGTGCGGCAAGTGTTGGACTTCAGCAGAGACGTGCTCCACTGCCCCAAGCCTTATCAAATGCAGCTGCTGCATGCTGATTGTAAGTTCATGTCTGCTGTCGCTGCTGCCGCAGGACTTGGCCATAGATGAGAAGGGCACGTCGGTGACGGGTGCGGCTGGCCTGACCAAGGGCAAGGCGCTGGCAGTAGTCATGCATCGATACAACACGGGTCAGCAGATCTACCAGACAGTGCTGCCCAGCATCCACCCTGCCGGTTATAGGCCTGTGACACTCAAAGCTGTTCAGAGGCCGCCTCCGTCTTCCGCTTGAGTTGAGGGCAGCTGTGGTCCAGCGCACATGTCATCATTGCTGGTACACACAGTGCAAATTTCGGGAGCTTTTCAAGGTTGCTCACGGGGGCCGACAGAGTCCAATGTGTACACGATATTTACTGCTGGAGGTGGTCTTGCTGCCTACTTCCACAATGACAGAAGGCAGCTTTGCACATGAGCTCTGCAGCATCTACAATGCGCATTAGGCTGTGCTGGCATTTGATGCGCTGACAATTTCCTGGCTTTGCTGACTACAGAGAGCAAGGACGTTCATGACAGGGTGCTTTACAGGGAGGCAATGACAAGTGTGTGTTTCATGCTCGGGTTTCACGCTTCTCATTTCTGTTTGCTGTGCTCATGCCTGTGTTGTTCTGCGCCAACTTGTGGTTGTAGCGACATTTTAAATCACGGGGTTGCGATCAATAAACAGCAGGCATCAAGAAAGCTGGTTCAGAGCATGCTGCGACCCACATCTGCGGCCTTCGTGCCAGCCATAGCTGTGCAATGTCGCCCCTGTAGCCAACTCTGGCCGCATCCAGTGCCATCATGTAGCCTGTCTGGGCGAGAAAACCCACTTGCATATGATGCCAGTTGTGGCGGCTCCCATGAACCGCACCAGCTCTTCATTGACAGTTTCTGGGCTGAGGCTTGGCCCCATGTGTAAGAAGCTCCGAGTGCGCAGCAAAGGCCATGTGAACTCGCCGTGGTAGTGTTCGTCGTACATTTCCCAGTACAAGTCAGCCTCATAGGTGCCTCTCCACACACGCGCCAATTGCGTCAAAGGCCGGCCCCATAGTGGTCGTGGCAGGTAACCGTTGACTGGTAAGGGGATGGCATCACAAGGCGTTGGTGCTAATCTCTGCAATTCAAGCACGACGCCTTGATGGCCCACCAGATTGTATGCGTTGCCATGTTCACACCCTGCACGCACGCGTTCTGCTCTGGCGGCGGCTGCTTCTGCCAGTTGAATGGCTGGTGCGCGGCGATGATCGAACCTCATGACTTCCATAATCAGTGATGGGTACACCACGCCATCGTGGTCGCTGAACTGACCAGCACGCAGCTCGAATGCACTCAGCTCCAGTTCGCACATGGCCAGCCTGAACCTCAGCCAGTGCTGATGAGAATCGTACAGAGCCAAGATCTCGCCAACGACAACTTCTTCCGGCAGCAAGGGGAGTGAGGTATCCCTGTGCTCCCGCTTCCTCTCGCTGCTGCCGCTGCTGCTGCCTCTGGGTGCGATGGTCATCTCGCCACTCTCTCTGTGCTGTGTGATACTGCAGGGCTGAGAAAATAAATGGCCAGACCTACACGCATGTCCGACCTCTCATGGTCATCAGCCTTCAAAATGTTCCAGAACACCCAGCCATGCCACCGCGCTGCTGCAGAAAGCTGAATCAACGCCGTTTCGGCGGTTAGGGTGTGCACTACTGCCCTAGGCAAAACTTGGTGGCAGATTTGGCCTCTCAAAAGCCAGGCCCTTAGCGAGGGCGAAAAACGTCACCCACTTTCATCTCTCTGCACAGAAATGAGCGCTCAAGTAGTAAGTGACAGCCATGAGCAGTAATTCGCCCATCACTGCAAGCGCCCCCCTGCTTGTGGCCCCTTGGCGCCGCAGGAAGAGGCATTTGGAGAGCTGACAAAAACTGCTAGCCCCGGGGCCTGTCCCAATGATGTGTGGATGTGGACGCACTGTGGTGGAATAGCGCGAGGCGCAGACGCTCATGGCAAATGAGTTCAAGACATGCCGCACAAGCGCAATAACGCTGTTGGAGTGTGTATTGACTCAGCTGTAGTCTACATCAAAAGCAAGCCCCCGCAGCAGGCTAGTTACCATGGCTCGTGAATGGAAAAAGGACAATGCGTCACGGAGGCGAACACAGAATATATTGAAAGTAGATGCAGCAGCAAGCAAAACCAACACAAGCAATTTGTGACAGCCTTTGAGAACAAGACACTCAAAGGATGCAGGCGCACTTACAACCTACAAGCCAATCGATCACATCTGTGCCAATTGCGATACCGCTTTCATTATGACGTGTCTTGGTACACTCAATGATGCGATCCCAGTGGTGAGGCTGCGTCACTGGTGTGTCGATGCAATGCATGCTGCGCCAGGCAGACGAGTAAATGCTGCCTCCGCGTCCGATGCATCTGCCAGTCCTTGCACTGGCATGGGCTGAGCCATTTGCTAACGTTGCAAGGGGCCAGGAAGAGGTGAAACAGTTCCAGAACCTGGGGGGGGGGGGGGCAGGCGCGCTTGATGTCAGCACCGATGGCTTGAATGAGCATACAATGCGATGGAGCCCAGTCAATGCGTCATAACCATAGTTAAGTGGCACCAGTACTGCTGTTTTCGCAGGCAAAAGACAGCAAAAGAGAATAGGAAAGTGTCAGCAGCCAACACAGCACGTGCTGCAGCACTGACTCTTGGCCATCACCACAGCGACAGTGGTGAGCCTTTACGCACTTGCCACAACAAAGCGTGTCCAAGAAGACCAAAATAGGCAGGAAATGCGGCAGCAGCAGAAGCTGACATGCGCTGCAAGATGGAAGCGAAGAGCAAGCGGGGCAACGACTCAGGCTGCTGTGGACACACTGACCGCCGAGGCCAGGCGAAGGGCGGATGAACGGCCCAGAAAGCTCAGTGCACCGCTGCTCAACGTGTCGTACGCGCATCAAAGGGTGGTGCAAGGCGCTGCGTTGTTCTGGTCATGCTGACAATAGCAGAGCGCAGCACAAAGCAAGGGGGTGGGACATGGCAGGTGTACTGCGCATGCTCACGATTTCATTGCATTATAATACTTCGAAGTATACTAGAAGTACTTGAAGTATGCTCTCTGCTGCCTTGCATGCTGCGGGCACAAACACACTTCGGGTGTGACACTGCAGAGCGTGCTCGTGTCATTCAGACTTTTGCTAATAATTGCAGATGCAACTATTGTTATGCTGCAATAAAATGCATGACATAATACACACTGCCTACACAATCGAACTGTCGCCACGTTGCACAAGCTCCCTTTGGATGCCATGAGTCCGCAACACACCAATGGATTTAGAACACTTCACACTGCGACAGAAACTTTTCAAGTGCTGATGCGGCAACTTGCCCTAGTGGTGTGAAAAAAGCACAGGTGCGTCACATGTTGTTGGCTGTCTTTGTGCCAGAAGCATCCGCATGCTTGGAAAGTGACAAAACTTGTTTGCTTACCTTCAAGGCTGGTCGTCATATGCGCCATTAAAACTGCTCGTCATAAAGCGCCAATTCCGCTCCCATCCAAGCAGCGGAATGGGCAGCGCCATCATCAAGACCGCCGCCACAACAGGTACGTATTTCCAGCGCCCTGCTCCCAGGTGCATCCTTGTGGCTGCATTGCAGCTCGCAGCTCGCAATGTGCCGAGCGATGATGCGGCATTGATGCCACTGTTTTAATACAGTGCTGTGTACTCATATATCGCCTGGCATCCCGATAATGTCATCTACTACCTGCGCGCCACTCTCGCACGTGCATGGTACTTGGGTCTTGTTATATACTATCGGCCCCAAGGGAGGCGTGGTGTCATACTAATAGCATTCCTGAGGTTTTCTTTAAAGCAGCAGCCGTGCATGGTACATGTTAGGGGGAGCAGGTGGCTACGAGTGTATGGTACAATGGGAGATGCCATATGGGTCGTGGCAATGAAATCGTGTTACTTCTATGTTGCGACGAGGCGTACAACAGTGAATAGAATACGCAGTCGGGTTGAAAGTTAGTGTTGTGTGTTGCGCAGAGCGGTTGACAACAAGCCAGACAGTTGTCTATGGCGCACAAACATTCTCCACTCCAGACTAGGACCCGAGCATCAAGGAATGCTCAACGGTTATGAGCCGTTGCGGGCCAGTGCTCCATCGCCATGATAGCAGCTTTTTGCAGCACGGCGCAGCACTGTCCTGACTTGCGTCCATAGCAGGCTCTGAGCACTCATGTGGCGGCCACACCAGCCAAGAAGTGAAGACTATGAAAGCGCATCACAGCAGTACATACACCAAGCAATCATCTTTGAGGTTGAGGTTGGTGCACTGTGCGATGCTGTGTCAGTTGAAGTTGATGACTGGCCCTGCCCGGCCTGCCGACGAGTTTTGTCGCTACTGCAACACCATGAATAAATTATGCACCCCGATCTATTGTTGGCGGGACCGACACGATGTTGAAAGATTGGTGAAAGCGGCAAAGCCATAATAAAGATCGATACAATCCTTTGCGGCACTCACGGCTCTGTCCCTGCCACTGGAACTGCATGAGATGATCCATCGCATCCTTCAGCACAGATATCTGCACAAGAGAAGAACACCGAACGCACAAACCTCAACTCGCGCGCGGGCATAACAATACGCTGGTGCTGCTGAAAGAACATCGTGACTATGACCATCTGCAGCCCACAAGCGAGAGCTACTAAGTGTCGCCGTGCGCGGATGATCAATACGGACGGAAAGCTGCGATAACAGAATCTGGATCTAGAGCTAGCTGATCTGCCCCTTTCTGCTTGTCGGCTGTCACCGTGGAGCTTGCCAGCTGCTCCCTCCTTGACTTGCAGCTTGCCAGCCATGAAGCTAGTCTCCTCGGGCTAGGCCACGTGTAGTCTGATATAACCCAGTTTGCGAAGCCGTGCCTGGAACAGCAGCTGTCCCGAAGCCGTGCCTGGAACAGCACCTGTCCCAACGTAGAAGTTTCAAATGAGCGAACGTGAGCACGCCCCACGGGAATAGCAGAATGCAGTCAGCAGCTCCAAGGCACCCAAGCTATCTATCCACACAGCACCTTGGCGAAGATTTTAGCGGAGGCCAATTACGCACGTTCCGCTGCTTCAGCCTGGGTTTACGACCCAGGACCTCATCACAAAGTGACCTTCATCTGCACACGAGAGGCAAACATCGCCCCAGGAGGACAGCCCAAGCAGCGTGATGGGGTGTGCCCCCAGCAAGGCAAAGGGGGCGTCCCTGGAGCGCGCAGCTGGCGACCCAGCGGGCGGCGAGGGCGCGGTGCCAGCCCACGGTGCCGAGCAGCAGGGAGGAGGCGTCGCGCTGTCTGAGGGTGGGCCTCGCGCTGGAGGCAGGCAGGCGCCGCTGCAGAAGAAGCGGTGGAGCGCTGAATGGGAGGCTGCACCGCTGACGGCAGCCAGGCGGCACACACTGGGTCATGCGGTCGCCCATTTACGCTTGGATTCGGACAGCGAAGGCGGTGGAGTGCCGTCTTCAGCTCCAGGTGAGATTGGCTCGCTTGTGACCGTGTGCGTTCTTGACACACGCACTGAGATGCTGTTGCAGTAAGCTGGTTTGTTCTTCAACACTGGTGCCATTTATGCGCTGCTGATGATGCTGCGGATTGTCGAGCACATGGCAGCTGAAGTTTGATGCAAACCTGATGGCGCAGCAGCAGCGGCGGCGGACTTGTGCCAACGGGAAGCTGCGGCTAAATGGATGCAGACCGTTGCAAATTTGTGGCCAAGTTGTGTGAACAATTGCAGACCGATCATACCCCCCCCCCCCCCCCTTGCGCCACAGCGATCCTCTGTGTCGCTTCACGTCAATCTCACACCCTCTCGCTCGCCCGCAGACGAAAGCTCACAGCAGCTGGAAGCCCTATCACAGAGCAGATCGGTGGGCCTGGACCAGCCCTCCGACGCCCCCTCGTCCCCCTCAGCAGCCACAGCGCAGAGGCACAGCCTGGACTCCGGCCTCGAGAGCCTGGGAATGCCCGGGGGTATGGTGGCGGGCGCGCCGCCGCCGCCGCCGTCGCCGCCGCCGGCGCCCGGCGACGCGAGCCGGCGGCCCTCGCGCGCGCTGCAGTGCCTCGCGGCGTGCCTGCCGAAGCGCCTCGTGCTGCACGCGATGAGCAACCTGGAGGCGCTGACGGCGCCGGGCGCGGCGTCGCGCGGCCCCGGGCGCGCGCGCACGCACTGCACGTCCTTTGACTGCGCGCTCCTCTTCGTGGACATCAGCGGGTTCACGAGCAGCATGGAGCGGTTCGCGACGCAGGGCAGCCGCGGCACGGAGCGCTTCTGGCGCGCCATCAGCGGCTACTTTGGCTCGCTGCTGCGCGAGATCTACTCGCGCGGCGGCGACGTCGAGTGCTTCGCGGGCGACGCCATGATGGTGTCCTTCGGCGCGGAGGAGGTCGCCTCGCACCCGATAGGGGCGCTCATCCTCGCGCGCCACCTCGCGCTGCACGGCGACGTGCAGAGCGAGGCTGACGCGCGCCTCGCTGTAGCGACAAAGGTCGCCGTCGACGCCGCCGCCGCCATGCTGCGCACCATGTCGCCGTACACGCGCGTCGAGCGCGACTTCCCGGGCCCCGGCCAGGACATGCAGCTGCTGCTCACGCTGCACGGCTCCGTCGGCGCCGGCGGCCTCACGGCGCTCGAGCTCATCCACGCCGACACGGGCGAGACGGCGCGCGGCAAGCGCTGGCACTACGTGTGCGGCCCCGTCATCGGCCAGCTCGCGCGCGCGCACGCCATCTCCGCCGCTAACGACTGCGTGCTCAGCAAGCAGGCGGCACGCGCCGCCGGCGCCGACGCGTGGGCCGAGGCGCTCGGCGGCGGCCGCTACCGCATGCGCGCCGGCGGCTTCCTGCCGCCGCCGCTGCTGTCCGACCCCACCGAGGACGACGCCGCCGCCGCTGCCGCCGCCGTCGCGGCAGCGGCGCCGCCCATCGTCACTGTGGAGGGCCTGCCGGAGCTCGTCCCCGCGCGCTCCACGAGCCCCATTCCCAGCGACGTAGGCGTTGGCAGCGAAGGCTCCGAGGCGACCACGGTGGACGCCGCAGCGGCAGCAGCGGCAGCGGCGCCGCCGCCGCCCGTGCAGACGGCGGCCATGGCGGCGCTGGCGGCGCTGGAGGCGTCGTCGCCGCCGCCGTCGCCGCCGCCTGCTGCCGCGGTGGCGGAGACGTCGGACGCGGTGGTCGCGGTGCCCGCGCTCGGCGCGCCGCCGCCGCCGTCGCAGCCCGTGATCCGCGGCGTTTGGCCGCGCTACGAGGTGGCGTCGCTCATCGTGAACAGCGGCCTGTGCGAGCGCGAGATCGATGCGCTGGAGTCAGCGCTCCTCGCGTACGTGCCGGAGCCGCTCGCGGTGCGCTTCAAGCAGGGGCTCGTGGTGCAGGACGGCGGGCCGGACAGCGACGGCGCGGGCAGCGGCGCGGGCGGCGGCGCGGCGGGGGGGGCGTCCGCGCGGCCGTCGTCGCTGTCGTGGCTCGGGGAGCTGCGGCCCGCGGCGGTGGCGTTTGTGGCGTTCCACATTGGCGATATCAACAGCGCGACACGCCGGCCGCGCGCGACGTCGTCGCGGTACCATGCCGCAGGTGGGTGTCTTGTTCGCGCGTTGAACTCCGAGTGTATGGCTTTTGTACTCACTGTCGACAGCGTGACGCACCGGGCGCGCGCGGCATCGTTGTGGTACCACACAGCTGCCGGAGAGTGTTCACGCAAATTCAACTTCGAGTGTACTTCTTGTGTACTCTCTGTGCACTGTCTCAGTGTTTGCGTACTCACTGCTGTCATCTGTCTCCATGGAGGCACGCTCACAGGGACTATGCACTATGTAGCTTGTTGCCTTTCGTTTGTGTACCCTGTACCTTGATACCAGTTCTTGCCGCCAGCATTAGGGCGCAACCCACTGTACACTCGTTGTGTACCCATTGTGCACCCTCGTGCACTGGAAACTTCAAATCTGCGACCATGGGCATTGGACCTAGATAACTGGAATTTTGCCATCAATGATGCCCTTGGCAAGTCACCTGAAGCATCTTCATTGGCTTCTTGCACTTCAACTCGCACCACCGGGCAGGCCCCACCCCGATGACTCTCAAGTCCAACAGCGAGTCACTCATGGACAGCGACTCGCTGTCGGCGGAGCCGGAGTGCTGCATGTTCCTGGACCCTTCCGGAGACAGCGCCGGCGACGCTCCACCCATTGGGGAAAACGTTTTCGTGGATCTGGATCGGGCTGCACGGAAAAGACCGCCGGGGGGGATGCTGCAGGGGGCGGCGGGGGGGGAAGCGGGGGGGGCCTCCGACCGCAGCGACAGGGCAGGGGCGTCCGGGCGGTGGCGGAAGGTGAGGGGGCTTGCTGTAACGGCTTTGTAACTGTCAGTGACGGGGGGGGGGGGGGGGGGGTGAGGTGCTGTGTAATGTGCGCGTTTGGGTACATATGGCGTGCTTTGGGGGGTCATCTGGTCACAACACGCGTGCAGAGAGCGAGCTGCAGGCGGTGGATTGGTAGTAGTACCCGGGGAGATCAGCGACACCTTGGGTTAGGGTTTGGGTTTAGATACAGCGCTCAGCATCGGCGCGAGGTACGGGTGTCATGACACCAGCGCACACGTATCCCCTCTGCAATGGCGCGTTGATCTCTGGCTGCAATCTGCGCCGCGCCATGCCCAACTACTACCTTCTGACACCTTTTCCGGACACGCATGATCCCCTGAGACTCATCAGAGTATGCGTAGCTATACATACATACCCTGCAGGCGCCTGTGACAGGCGCCCCTTCAGCGCTCCATTGTGTTGCTGCAGATCATAAAGTACTTGATTGGCGCATGACTGGTGCCTACCATCACCACAAGTCAGCGTGTGCTTTCTACACTGTGTTGGCCACGATCTCAACATCACAGCAAGCTACTTGAATGGACCTTATAGTGCTCAGCATTTGCCTGTGCTTGGCACTGCAAAGCGCTGCTGAGCAACGACGGCCCCTGTGCTGAAGACAACGTTGGACCTCCTCCGTGTAACGCTAGCTGCTCCAGTATACTGGTTGTCGTACATGAGTTTTGTTGCATCTCTGTTCAACTTCAACTGCGGTCATGGGAGCTGTGCGCAGTGCCAGTTCGCACTGTCACAGATCTGCACAGTACGAAATGATTGCCGTCTCCATGCGCAAGGCGACACGCACCGCCTGGGAGCAGCCCCACTGCGTTTCTG
This sequence comes from Tribonema minus, assembly GCA_017506865.1. Lineage (NCBI taxonomy): Eukaryota > Xanthophyceae > Tribonematales > Tribonemataceae > Tribonema > Tribonema minus. The sequence continues at coordinate 384,421 of JAFCMP010000124.1, forward strand.
TCCGTGCCTTGTGGCATGCAGCACGCAGAGGACCGTTGCGCTTTTGAATGAATGAGCCCAGCTTCAACTTGAAGTACACTCGCCGCGCACGCACACCACAGGCGTGACCTCGCTACAGTTGAAACCGCCGCGTAGCGCGCGTGCGGCGTACCTATGCGAGCTGTCGCGGTGCACAGCAGCCTCACTATCCTGATGGCAAGCGCTGCTGATGTTGCGCCCTCTCGACGGCAGACTTGCGCACACCTCGTTGTTGCGCTGTGTGCGTGCCTCACGCCCCTGCAAGTCGTAAGTCAACAATTGGAGCCTCTGTAAGCACGAGCCTGTTAGTGCCCTCCTCGAGCGCCTATCATCAAGCGCTGCCTCACCCTTGTTCTTCTTTCCCCTCCTCCCCCGCAACATCACGCGCAGCTCACGGTCATACCGCGCGCGTGCCTCGCCGCCGTGCAAGCCGTGGTTCGACAAGAGGGTCCATTTGTAAGCACGAGCCTGTGAGTGCCCTCCTTGAGCGCCTATCATTAAGCGCTGCCTCACCTCATTGTCTTTCCCCTCCCCTGCGAATGCGCACGTGCACGTTCGCAGCTCGTGGTCATACCGCGCGCGTGCCTCGCCGCCGTGCAAGCCGTGGTCGAGCAGGGCGGCTTAGTCAACAAGATCCTCATGGATGAGAAGGGGCTCTCCCTCATCTACGCCTTTGGCACCCCCGGGTGCTCATTCGAGGACAACTCCACGCGCGCGCTGCGCGTCGGTTGCACCATCCTGGCGCGCCTGGGGGGGCCCGCGGGACCCCCTGGGGGGGCCCCCCACAGCCCCCGCACGCGGCGGCGCGCGAGCGTTGTGGCCAGTGCCGTGTCGCGCAAGGCCGCGGGGGATGGCTGCAACGTCAGCATCGGCGTCGCCACGGGGCAGGTGCGTGCGTCTTGCTGCATTTGTGGCGATGTTGAAGTAGAAACGTGATTTACACATTCCGTAGCCGCGCGGTGGCCAGCGCCGTGTCACGCAAGGCCGCGGGGGATGGATGCAACGTCAGCATCGGCGCCGCTACGGGGCAGGTGCGTGCTTCCTGATGGTCGACAGTGGTCGCGTGCTGATGTTGAAGTAGAAACGCCTTTTACGCAACAACCGCGGCTGCTTGAGCGTTGTGGCCAGCGCCATGTCGCGCAAGGCCGCGGGGGATGGGTGCAACGTCAGTATTGGTGTTGCCACGGGGCAGGTGTAGGCGCCTTAGTGTTGACGGTTGTCGCCTGTGCTGCGTGTGGCAGCCACAGTAAGTAGAAAAGTCATCCACATAGCTGTATAGGCGAGCGCCGTGGCTAGCACTGTGTCGCGCAGGGCCGCGGGAGACCGCTGCAACGTCAGCACTGGCGTCGCCACAAAGCCGGTGCGCACGGTCACGTTGCCTGTGCTGCTTGCTTGTGGCCGCTATGCACAGTATAAGCTTTGAAACATCAGCTTGCTTAAAGCAAGCAGCTTAGAAGTACGGAAGTACGTAAAAAGCAGGCGCGCTACCGCCGTTTCTCGCAAGGCCGGGCCGGGGGGCTCCGGAGACTTTGAGTCAGCATCGGCACGGGGCAGGTGTGATGGGTGCATGCAGCCTGCGCTGTCAATCATGAGTATGCATTCACATGTGCTTGTGTGCGAATGGTGACCATGCCGTGCGTTGCGTGGAGTCAGGGTTCAGGTTGGGTTAGGATCAGGATAGCTTTAGGATGAGTCTAAGTTGGGGCTGGTGAGCGTCTTTGCAGTTGCATTCGCATGGGCAGTGACAATGTTAGAGGCACCAAGACTGCCTCTCACAGCATTTTGCAAGGGGGCATATTCATGTCGCTTAGTGACAAGAGGACAACAACTCCTCTATGCTCCACGCTGACACTTGCGCTAGCACCTGGTTTTGGTGGCTTGGTTTTTAGGGGTTGGCCATGAATAGGTACATACTCAACTTCATCTTCAGCCCCCCCCCCCCCCCCCCCCCCCTCCCCTGCAAGGAGTGAGTGGCGCTGCTGGGTTTGACAGCCACTCGCTGCCTCCACGGCACCTCTAGGCCTACACAAACTATCTGCTACCTAGTCTCATCTGGCAAACCTTTTGACCACCACAACTTCAACTTCACACCCCCCCCCCCTCTATGCAGGGCTGACCACAGTGTACTGCAAGTATGCGCCGGTCGGCAACACGGTCAACCTCGCAGCGCGCCTCGCGTTCACGGCACCTCTAGGCCTGCACTGACTACATGTCACATGCGCAAACGCTGCGACCACCACAACTTCAACTTCACCCCCCCCCCCCCCCCCCTCTGCAGGTGTGCGCTTCGCTGCTCGGGCTGACCACGGTGCGCTGCGAGTACCCGCTGGTAGGCGACACGGTCCACCTTGCAGCGCCTCGTGTTCACAGCACCTCCTGGCCTACACTAACTTCATGTCACATGCGCAGAGCCCTGCAACCACCATAACATCACTACGTGCCATCTCGTCGCATCGCAACCTGCAACCACCATAACTTCAACTTCACCTCCCCCCCCCCCCGCGCAGGTGTGCGCGGCGCTGCTCGGGCTGACCACGGTGCGCTGCGAGTACGCGCTGGTCGGCGACACGGTCAATCTCGCGGCGCGCCTCGCGTCGCACGCCGCCAAGACGGGGCGCGGCATGCTGGCGTGCACGTCCACCATGGCGCCGCTGGTGGAGCGGGGGGGCGGCGGGGGGCGCCAGGGGGACATGAGCGAGGAGTTCCTCATCATGGGGGCGGGGACGCTGCGGCCCAAGGGAAAGACCACGGAGATCAGCATCTACGATGTCAGTGCTCAGTAGAGTTTTGTGTGCGGCGTGCGCGCGTTGTGCTGCTGACGTTCCGCTGTGCAGTCGTGCTGTTCGTTGATTCTCGCTTGGGGCACGGAATACCCCAGGTGGTTGAGGATGTTGAGCTTGCCACCAGAATCTACGCGCACCTTTGTTACAACGTCTCAATGCTCACTGACGGTCACTCGCGCACTGGCAAACACTTGTAAAGGACAGCTGCACGCTGTACTTGTGTTGCAGTAGGCGACCAGGAGCGCAGATGTGACAATTTGTCAACCAAGTAGCTGGTCTAGCCGGCAGCGTCCACGGCGTTCACCGCTCGTTCACCCACCGACCCTCGGAGCATTCAATGCTCACCCTTCCCCTTTGAATCTTCGCACCCCGCCCCTCCCTCGTGACGTTCCACGCTCGCTTCCAGATCAAGCCGGCGGCGTTCGCGGCGTTCACGCGAAGATTCACTCATTCACCAAAACCATCTTATGCTGTGGCGTTCAATGCTCACCGTGCCCCTCAACATGCTACATCCTTGTTGTGTGATGTTCCGCTCGCTTCCAGATTAAGCCGGCGGCGTTCACGGCGTTCACGCGCACGATCGACCCCGTCCCCTTCTCCCCCTCCATGGCCAACACGCCAGAAGAGATGACGCCGATGCGCCAGCGCACGCACCAGCTCGTTCTGGGCCGCGACGAGGAGCTAGATAGAATCAGCGAGTGCATCGCGCGCACAGCGGACGGCAACGGCGGCGGCGTGGTGCTCGTTGAGGTACTTGAAGTAGGCTTGATGAAGTAGTTCACAAACTGTTTTCTTGCGGCAGCGCACGCATCAGATCGGTCTAGGCCGCGACCAGGAACTTGATAGAATGAGCGAGTGCATCGCGTGCACGGCAGAGCGGAACGGCGGCGGCGTGGTGCTCGTCGGGATACTTGAAGTTGACATGTTGAAGTAGTTCAAAGTGTTGTATGCGGCAGCGCACGCGCCAGCTCGTTCTTGGCCGCGATGAGGAGCTAGATAGAATTAGCGAGTGCATCGCGCGCACGGCGGAGGGGAACGGCGGCGGCGTCAAGGTGCTTGTTGAGGTACTCGAAGTAGCATGTTGAAGTAGTTCAGAAACTGCTACATGCGGCAGCGCCCGCACCAGCTTGTTCTCGGCCGCAATGAGGAGCTCAATAGAATCAGCTTCGCTCGCACGGCGGAGGGGACTGGCTGCAGTGTGGTGCTCGTCGAGGGAGGGGAACTGTAAAGCTAAGCTCAATGTAAGGAAGTACATCGAGAAGATATGGCTTGAGGGATATCCAGTGGGTGATGTAATGCTGAGTTGATTGCATGCACGGGGGAAGGGAGCAACGTCAGTGTGGCGCTTCTGAAGGTTCTTGAAGTGCAAACCTCAATGTTGACCTTGTGATGAAGTTCTAACCCTGGTCGCAGTACACAACCTGACCCTCTCAGTTACTGTGACAAAGCATCCAACGGAGACCTTGTCTTACGACTCATCTTCTCAAAGCCCCTGACCACTGCCTCCCGCATACGCGCCTGGTCCGTCACAACACGCTAACACTTATTGGTGGAAGGCAATTGCGGCTAAGCACACCTTGTCACCTACTTCACTATCTTTTGATTCGTTTCCACAACGTGCTATCAATCTACAGGGCAGCGCCAGCGTAGGAAAGAGCGTGCTGCTGCGGAAGGCGCGATGCCGCCCCATCCCCCCACTCAGAAAGCATCCGATGTCGTCTTCGTTTCACAAACCGCCTGTTCAAAGCCCCTGACCACTGCCTCCCCTTACGCACCCCTGCTCTCTTGCAACACACTATCAACCTACAGGGCAGCGCCGGCGTCGGAAAGAGCGTGCTGCTGCGGAAGGCGCGGCGACAGGCACTGCGCGCACCGCGGAGGCGCGCGTCCTTCAACGACCCGCGCCAGCGGCAACTGTGGGAGCTGCACAGGGCGGGAGCGCCGGCGGAGGCGGCGGGGGTTGGTGATGTGGCGGCGGCGCCGCCGCCCGGGCGCGCGCGGTGGTCGCAGGGGCGGCGCGGCGCGGCGGGGGCGACGCCGCTGATTGTGCAGGTGAGGCAATGCCCCTTTGCACTTCATGTCAAACTTGAAGTTGAAGTAGTGGCGGCAGTGACTTACCGGCGGAGCACGGACAATGGTCGCGCCGCAGTGCCGCTGATTGCTGGTGCGCAGCACTTCAAGTTGAGGTTAGGGTAGGTGCGCTACGCTAGTATCGTGTGGGGGTGCTGACGGGCCACACGCGGTGATCGCAGGGGCGGCATGCTGCTGCGGCGGGACGCCTTTGAGCCTTGGTACAGCCATTACTTGAAGTTGACGTAGCCGCGGCTGGGCAATGCCTCCGTGTTACGCACCGCCGGGGGTGCGGTGGTCAAAGGGGTAGAATTGTGGTGGCGCCGCTGCCTATGCAGGTGCGCAGTGGCCCCTTTGTTACACCTAGCAGTGGGATGGTGATTAGCATACAAGGACATAGCATCAGTCATCGGCGCTTAACAGGAAGCGGTCGCCGCAGACGCGGAGAATCAGTAATCAGCCTGGACATAGCCCACGCACACAAGCACTGTCAGCAGCAATACACGGCAACGCAGCGGATGACCTTCACCTGGGCACGCACCAACTCGCCGCACGTCCCCCCAACAATCCCCTCTGCAGGTCTGCTCCATGGCGCTGGACGCCCTGCAGCTGCAACCAAACCCTCATACCCCGTGCCATTCCAACTGCCTCAAGTGAGCCCCCCCTCCCCCCCCTCTGCAGTCGCAACCAACCCTCAGAATTCTCATACTTTGAAGTAATTTCCATGTGCCATCTCAACTTCCTCTGGTGACACACACACCCCCCCCCCCCTGGCAGGTCCGCTGCATGGCCATGGACTACCTGCAGCCGCTGCTGGTGCTCTCGGCCATTGTGCAGCAGATGGTCGCGGGGCTTGTGCCCCCCGACCCGGATGGCGTGTACCCCATGGAGCGCCTGAAGGGGGTACTCGATGAGGAGGCGATGCAGCTGGCGCCACTACTGGAGAAGCTGAGGGTGAACCTCAAGGGGCCGGGGGCGAACGCCAAGGGTCTATCGACGATGCCCGCGAAGGAGCTGGAGAGGCTGCTGGTGAAGCTGTGCGCGGCGCTGGTGGCAGCGGTCAGCATGCGCTATAAGGGGCTTGTGGTGTTTGTGGACGACCTGCACCTGTGCGACGGCGGCAGGTATGTATCAGTAGTTCAAAGTTGAAGTTTCATCATTTATGGTGGCGGCGGTCCGCACGCGCTACAAGGGACTCATCGTGCTTGTGGACAACCTGCTGGCGGCAGCTACGCACGTCGACCACCGCAGTATTTCAAATACATTGTGTAGAACAGAAGTTGAAGTTTTATCATTGGTGGTGACACTCAGCACGCGTTACCAGGGGCTCGTCGACTTTGTCGTTGACATCGCCAGTATCTGTAGCTCAGAGGTTGAAGCAAGGGGGGGCAGGCACTGTACACATTGGTCTCCTTCTTTGTTGATCAGGGCTCTACATTGCTGGTGTAACATGCATGTGCAAACCACACTTGTCCTGGCAGCCGTCTGCTCAGGCGCGTTGTATGCATGCATGTTGAACTGCGCCTTACCACAGCAGGTACCACACCAATGTCGGTCTTTGGCAGGCTTCTACTCATGACGCTGCATCACGGCATGCTCTTGCATCGCGACTGTGCTTTATAAGCATACCGCGCATGGCATATGCCATCTGTCCCTCATGCCGTGCCATACCATCACAAGCTCTTCTCATTGAATAGAAGTTTTAAAATATCAACATTGATGTACTTGTTCAACATCAAGTTGAAGTTGTTTTCCTGGACTTGTTTGACAAGTGAGATCGTTTTTGACAAGCTGGACTCACCCACCCCCCCCACCCCCCCACTCCCCCCCCCTCTCTCCGCGCAGCCTCGCGGCGATGGTCCAGCTCATTAAGGGCACGGAGGCCCCCGTCGCGCACGGCGCGCGCAAGGCCGCGGAGCCCAACCTCTCACTCATCCTCTCGACGCGCTCCTCGCAGTACTACCCGGAGCACCTGCGCGGCTCCTTCTACACGCTGCGCGCGCTCGCGCACGACGGCCTGCTCGCGCTCGACCGCCTCTCCGACGACCGCGCGAGCGACCTCGCCGCGCGCTGCCTCGGCGTCGACGCCCTCGCGGAAGGGCTGCGCGAGACGCTCCTCAAGATCTGCACCGGCAACCCGCTCTTCGTCAAGGAGGTGTGCCGCATGCTCGTCGCGCAGGGGCGCGTGCGTATCGAGAGCCAGGCGCGCGCGCCCGACTGCGTGCCCGCGGGAGAGGTGCCGCTGCAGGATGGGGGGTTTCAGCTGAGCGGCGGCGGCGGCGGCGGCAGCTTCGCGCAGCGGGGCAGCGGGTTCGGGGTGGATCTGGGCACGCTCTCGTCGCAGAACCAGCGCGAGCCGCGGCGGCGCGGGAGCCAGAACAGCCAGGGCAGCGCCGGTAGCAGGTGCGCATTCGCAGTGTACATGTGCGAGGGCGTAGGTACTCACGATAGCGATCACAATGGTCACTTCATGAAGTATAGGGGCGAGTTCACAATTTGTTGGATGGGCGTGCTAGCAATACTGATTATAGCAAGGGCAGCGAAGGCAGCAGGTGCTGGTGTATGGTGCGTGTGAATGCCGTTGTCGTCGAAGCCGATGTTCTACCTGCGCGGTGTCGCTACAGGGGGATGGCAGCTCTTCGCTGGGCACTGGTGTCAATGCAGGTATGGCCTCATCACCGCAGGACCGTGGCAGTGCCTTAGCTATGCGAGCCGCGAAAGCGCCTGCATCGGATGCGAATCCGCACGCAATGCCGCACTCTGAGCCGCCGCTTCTGCTTTCCCGTCAACGGGCGCGCTCTCCCTTTCGCACAAGTGCACAAGCGGCGACGGCAACAGCAGCACCGGCAGCGCATACAGTCTCTTCGCGTGCACTCACCGTAAATGACGTCAGGGACCACACACATGACAGCAGCCCTGCGCATCCTCGTTGGTTGACATGCGCTCTCGCTCGCGCGCGCGCACAGGGGCGGCGGCAGCAACGCGTACAATCTTTGCGCATGTGCTCACCATCCTGCCGTCAGCGATCACATGCACGATAGATCCTCAGCGCGTCCTCGTTGCCTTGCGCTCTATCCCACGCACGCAGGGGCGGCGGCAGCAACGCCAGCGGCGGCACGGGCGGCACCGCTATGCTAGTCGCGCAAGCGCCATCAGCGCAAGTACAAAACTGAAGTGCTGCTGCTTCTGTGCCCCTTGCTGCGCTCTCTCGCCCTCTCGTAGGGGCGGCGGCAGCAACGGCAGCGGTGGCACGGGCGGCACCGGGCAGTCGAGCCGACGCGTGGGGCGCACGGCGCGCTCCGCGCTCGTCCATGGCAGCGAGCAGCTCATGCGCGGCGGCGGCCACCTGCTGCGCATCTGGCAGCTGCCGCGCGCCGGCGGCGAGGACGGCAACAGCGGCAGCGGCAACGTGGGCAGCGGCGGCGGCGGCGGCGCGGGCGGCGCGGGGTCGGACGCGGACACGGAGCGCGATCTGGCGGGCTCGGAGGACGAATCGGAGGAGGAGATGATGGACGTGCGCGATGACGATGACGGTCTCGATGCGGAGGAGGGCGACGACACGTTCGAGTCGTCCGCGCACGCGACAGGCGGCGGCGGCTCGTCGCACCACGCGTGGACGCCGCTGCGGCAGCACGGCGGCGGCGGCGGCGGCGGGCTCGCGGCGCTGTCGCCGGAGATGACGGTCGCGCACCTCGACCAGACGCGCGAGGAGGGGCGCACGGGGCCGGACGTCGCGCCGGACCTGCCGGCGTCGCTCACGGACATCGCCGCGGCGATGATCGACAGGCTGGACCCCACGGAGGCGCTCGTGGTGAAGGTGGCGAGCGTCATCAACGGGCCCTTCACGGCGCGCCTGCTGCGCGACCTGCGCGTGCTGCCGGAGGGCGAGGCGACGTTCGCGACGTGCCTGCAGCGGCTGTGCGTCAAGCGCCTGCTCGAAAGCGCGCACGGCGGCGCCGTGGGGCTGCGCTACGCGTTCGTCCACGAGCTCGTGCGCGTGACGGCGTACAACATGCTGCTGCACGCGTACCGCCGCCAGCTGCACTACCAGGTCGCGGACGTGCTGAGCAACTACCCTGAGGTGGACCCGAGCCACCACCGCATGTTCCTCGTGCAGCACTGGCTGAACGTCGTGGACGACACGCCCAGTCAGGAGGAGGTGAGTTGTCACGCCGTTTTACTAAGAGTTGAAGTTTGTATGTCGGTGGTGAAGTAGGTGGACTCGGGCCACCACCGCATGTTCCTCGTGCAGCACTGGCTGAACGCCGTGGACGACACGCCCAGTCAGGAGGAGGTGAGCCGTGTGCGCGTGGTCCGAGATGTTGAAGTTGTGATGTGGACATTGAAGTAGACGCGGTTGTACTCGAGCCACCACTGCATGTTCTTCGTGCAGCAGTGGCTCATCGGCGTAGACAACACGCTTGGTCAAAGTGTATTTGCGCATGCAGTTGAAGTTGGTGTTGAAGTTGTAGCTTGAGCGCACATGAAGGACCGCTTGTCACCGTGCTGCCAGCTGCTGCACTTCTCCCTGCATGGTACACCTGGGAATGCTATTTTTCCCGCCTGGGTTACAATGAAGTCGGTACCGTGAACCGTGTACGACAGATGAACGCCGCAGGAGTAGGAACAGTCTGGACCGCTTCCTAGCGCGCTGCCAGCTGCTGCACTTCTCCCTGCATGATACATCTGAGAGTGCAGTTTTGCCCGCTTGGACGAACATGAAGGCGGCATTGTAAACCGTGTACGACAATTTATCAACGCTGACAGCGGCTTTGGTATAGATACCACGTGACCAACCTCTGTAAACACTTGCATGACACTCTGTCGTTCCTCTAAAAACACAACTCAGGTGGAGCAAATATACGGTGGCGAAACGGGGTGGGCAAACGTGCTGCTGAAGGCGCTGCGCTGCGTCATCACGGCCGTCCGCGAGGAGCTGCTTCCATTTGGACGGTACCGGGAGAGCGAGGTCAGTGCTCAGATGCAAACCTCCTTATTTGAAGATGACGTGCCTGGTATTCCATCGCGGCTGTCAGCGAGGAGCTGCCTAACCCTAACCCTGCTTCCATTTGCACGATACCGGGAGAGCGAGGTCAGTGCTCAGGCGTGATTTATTTATTTGAAGATGACGCGCCATGGTGTGCCATCATGGCCGCGCGCAAAGAGCTGCGTTCATTCAGACGGCACTGATACTGCGCGGGGTCAGTCTGTTTGAAGTTTAAAGTGGTCACAAGTAACTGCAATTTTGCTGCGCTGCTCCGCAGAAAGCGCCACCAAAGCGAGCGCTCACAAAATTAGTATCATGAAACCAGTGTTCAACAAACCCTCTTCCGTCTGGGTCAGCCTCAGCTGCAGGCTAACCCTCTCAGTCGTCAGCAACTTCTCAGTTACTGCAAGTTCTGTTCTGGTGTCCTCGTGCATGCGTACGAGGTTAGAGTCAGGCCAGACGCACTGGCACAGGTGCTCAACACGAGAAAAGTCAGCTGTACAGGCGTGCACGCTCCACATTAGTGGCACGCACAAGTTGAAGATTCCAGCTTTCTTTGTTTCGGTGTGCAGTGTACGACCGAATGGCACAGCTGCTCTCGCGTGCGCGCCTCTCTCGTGCAGCGTTTCCTTTCCTTTGAACTTAGCAAATTGAACGTCTCGCAGCTGCCACAGCCAGGTTTGCAGTTGGACTAGGTTTATGATTAGCGCAAGCGCTGATGATGAGCAACGTGGGATGCGGGGTATGTACTCAATGTGCACGTCCGCATATACCTACCCTCTCCTTTGCAGCTTCACTTCTCCTCCGGACTCGACATACTGAAGAAGTTCCCGGAGCGGCCAGGCGCGACCACCGCCGACGAACGCGATGCACTGGAGTTCGAGCTGTCCATGATTGGCCTCCAGGTAACTATGCGCAACAGGCGGAAATGTGGCTCAGGCTCCAGTTGTTGCACGTTCGGATGAGAGGCGAACGCGATGCCATGGAGTTTGAGCTGTCAGGGACCATCCGGGCATGAAGTTCGATCAGGCCTGCTTGAGCTGACCATGGTTAGCGGTGAGGCGACACACTACGGTGCACATACAGCATTGATCATGAAGCATGGTGAAGTGTGATCTGTGCACGAATGACCTTCAGGTGACAACGAGACTTGGTGCTCAGGGTCTGATGAGGCCTGCTGGTGCTGTGCATGATAGGTACTTGGGTGACCGTGCTCAAGTTGCATTATTTACGCGGATCTGATTTGCGCGCCTGGTTTCCATTGCCCCAATTTAGACTTGAGTTTGCTTACAACAAAGACGCAGGCGCAGACAAGCACACCTCCAAAAGCCGTGTATTGCTTGAATGGCTCGTCGACAGCGTCATGAAGTACTGCTATTCCCCATCTTTGAGAGATGATGATGATGATTTCAGCTGAGCGCTGCTGCCTATTCCCTTAGGCGCGCGCAGATCATCGAGCTCACCGAGGGCCCCGGGGCGGACGAAATACCCCCTCTGTTTCAGCGCGCCATCACTCTGATGTCATGACATTCATTCATGCCACAAACCAGGCATTGATTGGATAGTTTACCTATCACGCAAATGGCTCATCAACAGCGTTTGACGTATCGCTTTCTCCACCTTTCGACGGTGAAAATGATTTCAGCTGAGCGCTGCTGACTATTCCCTTGTGTGCGCGCGCAGATCATCGAGCTCACCAAGGGGCCCGGGGCGGACGAAATACCCCCTCTGTTTCAGCGCGCCATCACGCTGTCCGCCAACATCAAGGACAAGGCGCGACTCAAGCCGCAGGAGGTGCTGCAGGCGAAGCTGTTCAAGGCGCACTACATGCTCTACCAGGAGCACGTCATGCGCGACGACGACATTGACGCCACCAAGGACGAGCTGTGGCCGCTGTACAACGAGCTCCCTGGCCTGTGAGTGCTGCTAATTTGTTCTTCTCCATTGTTCAAGAATCATCTCAAAATCGTAAATTGGTCAAATGCGTTGTGTGTCATTCGTGACGACGACATTGACGCCACCAAGGACGAGCCGTCGCCGCTGTACAACGAGCTTCCTGGCCTGTGAGTGCTGCTAATTTGTGTTTTGCGTTGCTCGCTTCATGTACCTCCAAGTTGAAGCTGTGATGTGATACAGTATGTAAATTTCAAACGCATTGTTCGTCATGCGTGATGACGACATTGACGCCACCAAGGACAAGCTGTGGCCGCTGTACAACGAGCTCCCTGGCCTGTGAGTGCTGCGTCAACTTCAATTGTCACATCCTCATGCACAAGTCCAATAGTATAAGTTGTCGTTGATCGAGACATGTCATCATGCGCGATAATTACATTGACATCACCAAGGACAAGCTGTGGCCGCTGTACAATGAGCTCCCCGGCCTGTGAGTGCTGCGTCAACTTCAATTTTCACGTCCTCACACACAAGTTCGATAGTATAAGTTGTAGTTGATCGAGTGCCATCCGGTGATTCAGGCTGCTGCTGTCACTGCCACGCACTCTGCTTCTTTGTGCCCCCCCCCTTGGCTGTACCAAAATGCACACAACTGCAGCTATCCTCTCCAACAGTCACCCATGCATTCCGTGCCACCCGTGTATTCCGATGTTCATTCTGATGCCCGCAGTGACTACGGTGCGGTCATGCTGCGCCTGGAGGTGGTGGCCATCCTGTCAACGGACGCGCTGCAGAAGGGCAACCTCAACATGTTTGAGAAGTTCAGAGGTGAGCGCTGCTGCAGCCGTGCTTCAAGGCCACGGTTTGCACAGGCTCACTGCTTAAATCAGCCGATGCACTTGCGCATGGCAACATGGCCCTCCTATTGATGCACTCATAGAACGGGCACGCTTGCTGCTCTCCCTCGCGGTTGCACAGGCTCACTGGTTCAATCAATCCATGCACTTGCAGATGGCAACACGGTACTTCTATCATGCACTTGTGGACTGGCACGCGCCTGCGCCTCTCCCTCCTCATACACATATGTTTGCGTGAACCAACGGCATTTTGACGACGCCAAAATCCTGGTGGGGCAAGTTAATGTGCGGCGCTCTCTGAGACCCTTACTTCCTCTATTGCTTTTGCTGCACTCGATGCGATTCCGCGTACGCGACATGCGACCTACTTCAAAGCGTGCAAGTGACTCTGAGTCTGACTCTGCACCGTCGCACAGGTGACGCGCCCCTGACTCTTACTGTAGCCTCGCCGTGATTTGACTCTCGCTCTCTTTTCCCGCTCTGCTGGCGCCGCGTGCGACTCTGTTGCTGCGCAGACGACATGGACGCGTGGCAGCACCTCGGCACACAACTGTGACTCTGACTCTGTTTTGCCGCGTCGCATAGGCGACATCGACGTGGCAGCAGCTCGGCTGCCCGCTGCCGCTGTACCTCGCACTCCACGATTCTGACTCCTACTCTGACTCCAACTCTGCGCGCAGGCGACATGGACGCGTGGCAGCAGCTCGGCTGCCCGCCGCTGCTGTACCTGGGTGCACGACCCTGACTCTCACTCTGCCTCTGACTTTGACTCCGACCCTGTTACCGCGCAGGCGACATCGACGCGTGGCAGCAGCTCGGCTGCCCGCCGCCGCTGTACCTGGCGCTGCACGACCCCGTGGGCATCGCGCGCGGCGGCCTCATGATCGAGAAGATGATGTCCATCGACTACGACGCGTACCGCAACGCGTCGGACGCGTTCTCCTCCTACATGAAGCAGATCACGGACCGCCAGTACCAGCTGTGGACGACCATGAGCCTCGTCGCGCTGGTGTGGTGCGTCACACGCGAACTCGAGGGCCTCGGCAGCATGTTGAAGTGGATGAAGGACGTCGTCCCGGAGAGCTACCGCGGGACGGGGCTGCCCACCAAGCGCATGCGGGTGAGGCTGCGGAGCGCTGCTGCCCTCAGAATCTCAATTCATGAATGACTGAATTCGATGAAACGATGCTGCTGCCTTACCCCCCACCCCCACCCCACCCTGAGGCTCATGAAGATCCTGGACATGTGCCTACCGCTGCGAGCACGCATACACAAACAGCTCTTAGTTGACAAACGACCTGCTCGCACGCAGCGCACCACGATGCTGCTGCCGCTCACTCTGCCCCCCCTCTCCCCCCCCCCACTCCACTCTGCAGCTCATGGAGATCCTGGACATCTGCTACTGCCCACGTACACATACAGCTCTCTTCGTCAACGAACGACCTGCTTAGGGTTACGGTTAGCAAGCAGCGCGCCGCGATGCTACTGCCTCTCACGCTGGCCCCCCCTCCCCCCCCCTCCTCCTCCCCCCTCCCACCCCCTCACCTCCGCAGCTCATGGAGATCCTGGACATCTGCTACCGCCGCGTGCACGCACACAGCTCTCAGTTGACGAATGACCCGCTTGCACACCAAGCTGCTGCCTCTCAAGCTACCCCACCCCCCACTCCCCCCCCCCCCCTAATCCTGCAGCTCATGGAGATCCTGGCCATCTGCTACCGCCGAGAGCACACAGACGCACACAGCTCTTGATGAGTGACCTGGTTGCCCGCTAGCACACAATGGTGCTGCTGCCACTCACGCTGCCCCCCCCCCCCCCCCCCCCCTTCTCCCCCCCCCCGCCCCCCAACCCCCTCCCACCTCTGCAGCTCATGGAGATCCTGGACATCTGCTACCGCCGCGTGCACGAGGCCGCGGCGAGCGCGCAGCAAGCCCCCGCCGTCCTCCAAGGCCACCTGGACTGGGCCAACGACCTCATAGGCGACGGCAGCGACCACCCGCCTGCCGCAACAACCGGCGGCGGCGCCGGCGCCGGTGCTGCCACGCCGCAGGGGCCGGGCGCGTGGTCGGGGCTGTTCTCGCTGCACCGCGGCGCTAATGCGGGGGATAAGGGCAGCAGCAGCAGTGCTCCGCCGCGTGCGCTGGGCAGCAGGGACGTGCCGGTGGGGTTCAAGGAGACGGCGCTGGCGCTGGTGAGTTGGGGGTCTTGGGGGGTTGGGGGGGTGGGGGGGGGGAGTTGTTTCTGTGATCCTGCAATGAGTTGCGCGGGTAAGGGCGGGGTGGGGTGTGTGGGGGAGGTCAAGCATTGTCGGTATGTATGATCATGCACTCATTTCTGATTCACTGTGGGTACTAACGTACCAAAGGATATAAGTTTAGGCATGCTTGCGGAGAATGACGGCCTGACACACACGCACATGTTGAGCATCACCACCACCAGCGACTCACCGCGCTATTTCGTCTCTGCGGCGCTGCGCGACTCTCACCCCAACCCTGCGCCGTGTGGACGCATCCGCAGAGCAAGGAGGCGTTGAAGATCGTGCAGGACGCGCCCTCCCCCATCATGTGTGCCGTGGGCTACCAAATAGGCATGCTCGCAGAGGATGACGACCTCACCAGCTGCTCCCTCAAGCTCTGGGAGGAGACGGGCATTGGGCAGAGCTGGACCAGCAAGGCACTCAAGAGCATTACCGCGAGCTCCCTCTTCTACGCGCGTGCAGAGTTTAGGTATGTATGCATGCATCCTTTTGAAGTAGTCAGTTGAAGTAGAAAGTGACCAGCAAGGCGCTCAAGAGCATCACCGAGCTCCCTCTTCTACGCGCGCGCAGAGTTTAGGTATGTATGTATGCTCTTTGAAGTAGTAAAGTTGAAGTAGTGAGTGACCAGCAAGGCGCTCAAGAGCATCACCGCGAGCTCGCTCTCCTACTTGCGCAACAGAGTGCAGGTATGTATGGGGGGTATGTGCAGCTCTTGTAGTAGTAAAGTTGAAGTGGTAAGTTGATTTGCTTGTGTCCCTGCTTACAAGCCTCTTGCCGAGTACACTCTACCATCAGTAATTCTGTCTGCATGCGCAGCGCATCTGCATTTTTGTTGTGGCCTCACCGAAGGCGCATCTGCTCTTGCCACCAGAGCTGCGCCACGCGGGGCGTCAGCTTCTAACCCTAACTATTACCCTAACTCTGACCTGACCCTGCCCCTCAGCTGCTTTATCCGACAATGTGACCGCCATCGCCAAGCAACTTTTGACCTGCAAATACCATATGTACTTGCATTCCTTGGCGCCTCTTGACCAGGTTACGAAACATCCGCAAGGAGCTGGAGGCAGAGTGGCTGGAAGAGGACTCTCCAGCCTCTGCCGCAGCCGTTGCCGCCGCCGCCGCCGCGGCCGTGCACTCGCCGCCGCCGCCGCCGCCCCCTGCCGCGGTCAACTCCGATAGCACATCTTATGTGCTGGAGTTCACCAAGGCGCTGGCGGAGGCTTCTCCAACCGGCGGCCCCATTGGTGAGCTGGCAGCTGTCTTGTAGCGAAGTGATATACCTCCGTACGCTGGTACTCTTGTGGTACGTTCTTGTACTCTTGAGCACTTTTTTGTGCACACAGTACGTACTTCAAGTACTTGTGCACATGAGTGCTTGACCACAGCATGTCTAGCCGCGGTACCGCAAACACGCACCCTAGAAATGCTGCCCTGCACATGCAAAACCCCGCTATGCTGACGTCTGCTGCACCTACCCCGCTATATATGCTAACGTCTGCTGCACCTGCGTGGCTCAAATCACGGCGCGCGCGCAGCCGCCGCGGCGGCGGCAGCGGCGGCGGGCGTCGCCATCACTTCTCACCCTGGTATCACATGGACGTCCAGAGCATTTCATTTCAACGACAGTCAACTATCCCAGCTATGCTAATGTCTGCTGCACCTACGTGACTCGAACCGCAACGCGCACGCAGCCGCCGCGGCGGCGGCAGCGGCGGCGGGCGTCGCCATCACCTCGGAGTCGGCGCCGCCGGCCGCGCTCTGGCGCAACAGCACCACGACCAGCGCCGGCAACGAAGACGCAACCAGCATACCCACATCCGCGGAGGGCGAGACGCCGCTGTCCGCAGTCCCCGCCGCGGCGGCGGCGACCGGCAGCGGTGGCGGCGGCGCCGCCGCCGCTGCCAACGCCGCCGCCGACAGGCGCGCGCAGAAGGGCGTCGCCGCCGCCGTGTTCGGCGGGTTTCAGATGCTGTCGGGGAACCCTCGCGCGACAATCGCGGGGACTACGCTAGCACCGGCGGGCGGCGGCACTCCCGCCGTGCAGCCGGCGACGGTGGAGGCGGCGGCAGCGGCGGCGGCGGCAGCGGCGGCGGCTGCGGCGGCGGCGGCGGAGACGCCGGAGGCGGTGCGGCTGCGGCGGCGGAAGCAGCTGCGCGATCGGGTCAGCGAGGCCAAGCCGGATCTGGCGCTGGCGATCCGCAATGCGCGCGGTCAGAACCTGACGCTGAGCCTGCTGCACGCGCAGATGCTGCTGGCGGAGGTGCTGCTCGCGCAGGGGAACCACAAGGGCGCTAAGCTGCTGCTGCGGCCAGGTGCGTTCATGTGATTTGAGGCTGGCCCGGTGGTGCGAGCTGAATGTATGGTAGCGCGCTTGGGTTGTAACGTAACACTTGGGGCTGTTGATGGCGAGTTGATGAGTCGGTGAAGCGTCAACGAGTTAATAACCACAAGGGCGCCAAGCTGCTGCTGTGGCCAGGTGCGTTTTTACGCAGGCTCTGGCAATCGGCAGTGAGCCTGGCGGGCAGTATTGTCGCTGGAACGCTCGGAGTCGGTGATGGTGATTCGATGAGTCAGTGAAGAGTCAAGTCAATGAGTCAGTGAAGAGGCAGTGATTGAAGGCCAGGAGGTTTAGAAGTCATCGCATGCTGCGGCCAGGTGCGTACAACGGCGGCGCAAATGCGTGCCGCGGTCGGTGCCGTAGGGATACCGTGAGGTGAAGGACACGAAGGATTGCACACAACCCTGACCCACACCTCGTAGGAATCTGAAGCCTTTCTGTAACACTGAATGCTGGGACTGGAAGCAGCCATTTCCCAAATCTGCCCGAAATAACTTGCCTGGCACCAGATGCTACCCTAAAGAAGGCGAGCTCTTGATGACAGTCATTGCAGTTGCTGGTAGACAACCAATGCCTGCATCAGGCCGCCAACAGCGCCGTGCAGCCGCTGTGCACAGGTGTGCAGCCAGCTTCACTTCGCACTGCGCCAACACTGGTTTGGGGCCAGGGTTGGGGTCCAGTGAAGGCTTTCGATCAGGCGGTTATGTGCACCATTTTTCTGTGCTCACGATCCATCACCCCTTTCTGCCCCACCACCACCGCTGCAGTGCTCAGCCACCTTCTGAGCAGAGCTCTTGCGCGCCGCGCGTCCGTGGCAGCCCACACTCAAACTTGCACGCAACACCCTCAGGCCTCTGTTCCCGCTCAACCCTTCCTCATGAAACTCCGTCACGTGTGCGAGCGCCCTCAGCTGAACCCCCCCCCCCCCCCCCCTCCATCCCCCCCCCCCCCCTTCCCCCTTCCGCAGTGCTCAGCTACCTCCCTGAGACGACCAAGAACCGCGCGAGCACCCCCTCCACCGCGGAGGACTCGTGGTACCGCAAGCCGCCCATCTCAACGCTCATGGCGGCGGAGGCGCTGTGGGATCGCGGCGTGGCCATGTCGCGCGAGGCCCCCGCAGAGCCGTGGCGGCTGCGCAGCTTCGCGTCGCAGGTTGGTACTTCAAATTACAGTATTCATATTGAAGTTGCCTGTGGGAACGGCGTCGCCATGTCGCACGAGGCCCCCGCAGAGCCGTGGTGGCTGAGCAGCTTCGCATCGCAGGTTGGTGGCAAGTTGAAGTGAAAGTGAGGTTACATTGTTCTTGTTGAAGTTGTATGCTGTGGGATCGCGGCGTAGCCATGTTGCGTGAAGCGCCTGCGGAGCCGTGGCGGCTGCGCAGCTTCGCATCGCAGGTTGGCCGCAGAGCTGAAGTTACAATATGCATGTTGAAGTTGCAGGCTGTGGGACCGCGGCATTGCGCGAGGCGCCCGCTGAGCCGTGGCACCTGCGCAGCTTCGCGTCGCAGGTTGGTCGCAAATTTGAAGTTGCACTATTCATGTTGCATTCACAATATTCATGTTGAAGTTGCATGCTCTGGGATCGCGGCGTAGCCATGTCGCGCGAGGCGCCTGCGGAGCCGTGGCGCTGCGCAGCTTCGCGTCGCAGGTTCGCAAAGCTGAAGTTGAAGTGAAGTCACAATATTCATGTTGAAGTTGGCTGTGAACTCGCGGCTGCGCCATGTCGCGCGAGGCGCTTGCGGAGCCGTGGCGCCTGTGCAGCTTCGCGACGCAGGTTGGTCATGACATTGAAGTCAAAGATGAAGTCACAATGCTCATTTTTGAAGTTGTAGGCTGTGGGCCCGCGGCGTAGCCATGGTGCGCGAGGCTCCCGCGAAACCATGGCGCCTGCGCAGCTTTGCGTCGCAGGTGCACTGAAAAGTTACAAGTTTAAATATTCATGTTGAAGTTGCATGCTGCGGGACCGCGGCGCAGCCATGTCGCGCGAGGCTCGACGTTGACCTATGTCTTCAGGTACAGCCAGCCCAAGCCGGTCACCGTTGCACACAGTGGGCAAGGACCAGCCGTGGCAGTTCGTTGGTCATCAGTCAGTCGCCAAGTCAACCGACCGCGACCTGCTGGTTGCTCACTGCCACCGAAACTTGTACGGTACATATGACCTGCTATACGCTATGAAAACAACGTCAACAGCCAAATGGTGATGAGCGTACAAGAAAAATTTCAATACCTCGAAGAACAGGTGTCTTCTTACTTGCAGTTTTCCCAGCTATTCTAAAGTTTCTTTTTTAACCTTTTGCAATGCAGGTGCGCGACGCCACGTCCGCGCGGCGGCTGCGGCGGCGCACCGGCAGCGGCAGCGGCAACGATGGCGGTGAGGGGGCGGGGCTGTTTGGCAGGCGCGGCAGCAAGCGGCCCAGCTTCCTGCGGCGCAGCTCGGCGGAGTCCGCGGCGACGGACGGCAGCGTCAGCGGCAGGTGCGTCGCCAGTTGATGATGAAGTTGATATTGTGAAATTGAAGTTGTGATGTTGAAGCTGATGTCAATGTCGAGAGTTGAACCTTTTCTGTGATGCCGCAAGTCACGTTTGAGGTTTGTGCGAGTGTCATAAGGGTCTTGATTGATGTTGAGTGTTGCTGTTGAAGTCCGTGTCTGCACGTCTGCACCGCACAGTCACTGCGCTCGCAGGCGTCGCTATGGCGGCCCGTGTGCTATGAAGTCCATACGATGGCAGCAGAAGGCACCAAGTCTGTCCTTGTAGCAAAGCACTCTTTTAGTAGCTGCCGTGCGCGTTGCAGTAGCAAACTCCAGCATCGTCAGCGCTTGCACAGCATATTCGGATAGGAGTATGCAGGCGCTCAAGCCAGGCAGCATGAAGCCAAGCACCCTCACTAGTGAAATGAGATGAGCTTGGGCACTGCGGTGGCCGGCAGGCTGAGTGCGCGTGGCAATGAGCGAGTGTTACACCCAGCATTGAGGCTTCTGCTTCTTGACATCAGTAAGACGGGATTGACGCAAGTTCAAGTTGTGGCAGACTTGGGGCTAAGGGTTGAAGTGGCCAGCGCCGTGCCGTGTAGCGTTGTGCAGTAGGCGTACCTCCAGCTTGGCGCCAGCGGTACTGTAGCACATAATGATATAGCTCGTGTAATTGGATAAGCGCAGATGTGTGGCACCAGCAGTAGCATGTAATGACACAGTTCGTATAATTTCGGTGTGCTGGCTGAATCGACAGGCGCAGAAGCGGGCGCTGGCGATTGTCGCGGCGCCGCAGCAGCAGAGACTCGGCCGCTAGCGACAGCAGCGGGGGGGGCAGGTAGGGTTAGGGCTAGGGTAAGGGCCGATAATAGAAATAGGGTTAGGGCTTGAGTGAAGCTGCCGTGTTGTGCGGATGTGATCCATAGCAGGAGTAGAGGCAGCGATTGGAGCAGAGCTAGTACAGGGTGACACACACATAAGGCTTGCACATGGAAAACACCGATCGTTGCCCTCTGTGTTGTCCTGACCAATTTCTGTTTTGCACTCCTAAACCAGAAGTATCATTACGTACTTCAAGAGCACCACCTCATTTTTTTCACTTATAAAGTGCCTTACTTCCAGAAATTGTGTTGCGGAGCATCGAACAGGTGCAGGCTACATTCGACAGAGGCATCTACTTCTCAAGACTGTTGCTGAGCAAATGCAGCGACGGTTGACTGTTGGTGTGACTTGGTGACACCGGCTGCTTGTACTGCACCGATGAATCACATATTTGCGGCCTTTTGACCATCAAAAACAGTCAACACTTGACCTCAGCTACACAGATACTCAGAACACCTGCATACACGCAACCGGTCCGCTCTTGCGCTTCACTGAGCAAGCAGTGAGGCACCGAGTCAAGTCCCATGTCATGTTGTCTTGAAGCATTGCCCGCTCATACTAGTTGCTGAGCATACACACCTGCCGCGCATACATGCACGTAATTACTCACAGTTGGAGCTGTGGATCTTATTTGAGCGCGCGCTGCTGCACGCACAGCGCATGCGCTATCAGCAACGCCACTGCCATACGCTGATGTACGCCTGGCTTTCCCACGTACATAGCTCGGTGCATGCTGCCTTGTCATTATTTCCGCATGCCGCCACGCTGAGGGACTCGTGCAGCAATCGCGCGCATGGCTCAGTGCATTGCGCTTTTGCATTCGTCCCGCAGGCTCTCATGACGATGACAGTCAGATTTGTCACGCACTTTGTCACTTTGTGAAAAGACATGGCCCCCTCTTGTAGCAAGCGGAATACCGATCTCGCCAATTTCGCGCGCTTCCACGGTAACAAAAAAAACAAGCACTCTTGCCGTTCTCGAGCGCATTGCTCCGCGCATTGCGCCCTCTCATCCTTCCTGCACGCAATGCGCGCGCTGCCGCCACACACAGGAGCAATCAAGGCTGGGGGCGCGGCTGGGGCCGGCGGCTGAGCATGCGGAATTCGCGCGAATTCGCCACCAGCAATGCCGAGAGCATCGGCGAGATTGTCGCGGCGCGGCTCGCTGGGATGCCGGTGGACGGGCCCATGAACACGCGCGCGCACAGGTGCGTCACTGCCAAACTTGAATTTGAAGTTATTCAGACTTCAATTTGTTCAAGTTTTTCAGAGAGTTTCCATGCGTTGAATTTTGGTCCCGGGGCTTTCGCGGCTCCACGACATCTCAACGACTCTGCCCCTGGGACAGAGTTAGAGCAGAGTCTGTGACGGCTCAGAGCGTGGAGTTATGCTCATCCGTTTATTGTTCACTGTGCGCACGTGGCGACTTTCCAGACTTTGTGCTGCCCGCGCAAAGGCCTGCGCTTGGCAACTGGACCTGTGATGCTATCTATACCCTGACCCTAGCCCTAGCCCTTGCAGGTCGGCCACCATGTTTGACAAACTTCAAGTGCGGCGTGACACTCCTTTGTTGGGCAGACAGGGGCTTGCATAAGTGTCCCCGTGATGTGCCGCGCAGCACCCTTCGAGTGAAAGACATCGGTGTGTTGTGTGGAAACTTCAATTGATGTTGTCTGGAAACTCCAAGTGATGTCTCATGCATGCGCGCTGTGCGCCATGCATGGATCTGCCTCTCATGCTGTCATGCCGCTGACGCTCACACAGTGTCCTTGTTGCCGTGCCTGTTGTTTTGCCTCTCACAGCGTGTAAGGAGCGCCCGTCACCCCTAACAACTGCGCGACTAGGTCGCGTCACCACACCCCCACTTCCAGCAAATAGCAGGGGCAGGGGGGTGGGGGGTTAGCAACTAGCCTGCGCGGTCTGGGAGTGTCACATGGCACCAACAGCCCTTCTGTGGAAGTGCAAGTGTGACTCTCCTGTGCCCTCACCGTCAAGCGCGCGCCCTCGATGTGCTGGTATTTATCGCCCCTTCCCGCGCAGCGCAGCGCAGCCGCCGCGCGCGCTGTCGAGCGCTGCCACATTTTGACTTGTACCCGCGCGGAGCTGTACAGTTTGTCGATAGGGCTCCGCTAGCGCTGCATATAGACAGACACCGGGTGCGCGCTGCTGTGTACAGTGTGCTCCTCAATATGCACATTTTGCCGCCGTTTCGCACCCCACGATTTTCTCTTCCTGCTGCCGTCGGTCGCTGTTGACCAGGATCATGTTGCCTGTACTTCGAAGTTACAATTGTTCGAGTAAAGCGGTGCAGCGTCATTTGCACCGGCTGCAACAATCGCAGGGTGGCGTTGCGTGTGGTGGTGCGTTTGCCAGTTGATGTGCTCACAAGTTTGCAACTTCACATATTTCGCAAAAGTGCGTCGTATATCATAGAAGTACAAATGTAGGCACGTTTTGCCTCCAGGCGCTCACAAATTGATTTTCCACTGCATAGTGTGGTTGGTCGCTGTTGATCGTCATGTCGCCCATGAGTCTGTTTTGTGAGCAGCAGCGCAACGTCACATGCACCGGCTGCAAAGATCGCAAGGTCACGTTGCACGTGGTGGTGCGTTTGCCAGTTGATGTACTCGGCCTGAAACAGATTGCCTCCAAGAAGCAACCAAAGCTGCTCAGGCCAGTCGACCATTTCCGTGTCTGCATCCTACGTGTACCCTTGCTCAATCTTGTCAGGCAAGCAACGCATCACCAGCATTCCTTTCATCAATGTCTTGGCCTGCTTGGCCAGTACTCCAGGGGCGGCTACAAGTATGCGCAAGCTCATAATTTCAGTAAAAGCTCGGGTCATCAATTTGGTGATGATATGGAAGCGGACAGCCCAGTCAACAACGCTCACTCAGCAACACAGAGCGGTGGGGTCACCACCTCCATCTTGCAGTCGCCAGAGTGAAGGTGCTCAGTTCTGCAGGTTTCATATTCGGTCCAGGCCATCGTGACTGCTGTGAAAAATTCTGAAGTGACAAGCGCAAGAGCACAGCATTGAATGATCATGAATTTGTGGTCTTGTAATCATGGACTTGTATGACAGTAGTTGATTAATGAAGGCCCTACGGAAGCGGGTACCTGTGTGGTAGGTACTTGTAAATTTGTATGGTCATCATTGGAAACTACGCATGTCAACCGTCAATTTCTGACTGGCACTCTCAGACTAGACCAAAAACCTTGACCACTTTCATCAATTTATATGTTTAGCTGACGTCAGTTGTGAAATTTGGCACTGAGAACACTTGCGATTATGCAATGCCCACAAACGCTTTATATGGACCACACTCTTGCTGCATTGGTCAACTCCTTAAACAAGAAGTATGATACTTTATGTGCATGCTTACATAATGACATGCAGTTGACCTATCCACAAGCCCAATGATAATTAATCATGCTTTTTGACCCCCCCCCCCCCCCCCCTGCGCACTCAATGTCCCTTGACCACCTACTTGTCTTGTAGTACCCCCCCACACCCAATGATACCAAGAGGGCAGTGTGGTACTTTTTATTAATTCTCGCTCAGGGCGCGAAAAAGCCCAGGTGATTGGCATCTAGCTGTAAGGAATCTACATGCCGTATGACAGTCTGAAAGTGTCGCAACGACAACCACTCAAACGCCACCGCCGCCAAATGGCATCTCGGGGTCCTCCCCTACGTCCTCCTCCATGTGCCCCCCCCCCCCTGGATTCTGCCATGTGTGTCATGACACGGCCAGAGTACGCCATGTGGAGCGCTGCCGACAGTGCCGAGCGTAAGCGCGCCAGGGCGATGCCCTTGAGAGCTTTAGGGCGCGCTCCTCCGGGCACTGACATCCTGCTGGCATACTCCGTCGCCACAGCCTCCAGCAGCTTCCGCCCCTGCTCCCCGATGCTGCCAAATGACCCTATTGCCAAAGTGGCAAGTTTGTAGCAATTCTGATCATAATGACCAGAATAGTGGGTAGTCTTGGCGGCCTCCTGGTCGCGGCAGCATCGCTCAGGGTCTGCTGCAGTCTTCGCCGCCCGCGACGCCACCTGTGCCTCGAAGCAGGTAACGTCCACCATGAGCGGTAGGTGGCGTGTCGGGTCGTCGTAGCCGGTCACCGGGAAGGCGTCGGCAGGCAGCACGATGTCCATCCCGCGACTCCCCGGCGGCCCGGCGGACCCCAGAAACGGCGTGTAGTCCTCGTCAACCAGTCCCGTTTTGAGGTATTGCCGCAGGATGCGCTGCGTGGCCCTCTTGACGCTATTATGGACGATGGTGTCGTGCGCCTTGACGCGTGGCGCTTGACATAGCCGTGCATGCAGGGTGCCGCCCGGCGACTTCCCGCACAGCTTGCAGCCTGTCGTCTTTCCTCTACTCCGATGGCGCGTTTGACGGCAGTGTGGTACCTCTGAGACAGTGGAGGGACAATGTCCACTTGGCCACAACTGTCAAGGCGCACGCTCGGCAAACACAAGCGGCGCAGATTCTTGCAGGCCAAAATACCATGGAGAGTACACTGCAAGGCGTCCGCGTCTCAGAGTATTCCTCTCACATGAGCCAAGAGGAGCTGGCCATGCTAGCAGGGAAAAGTGCATCCTCTGCCAACTTATGATGTTCGAGCTGCCCCTGGAGAGCGGCACCCGAAAGTACGTGTCGGGCGGTGTGCGCCTCGCGGGTGCCTCGCGCAGCCATATGTACCGCGTGCTGTGGCCTCAGCACATTGAGGGGTCCAGCCAGGAACTGGGCGGCTCACCACCAATGGCAGTCAGGCAGAGGCGCACAACCAACCTGAGGTTCAAAGTCAAACATCAGTGTTTCAAAGCAGATGTGTTCGCGGGCCAGATGGAACGGGATGTTACTTTGCTGCTTTGCTACCGTGACGTCTATTGAGCGAACTTGCTGATTCTTGTGCTTTAAGCGCCCATCATCTTATGTCACTTCATCAGGCCCCAGGGGCAGCAGAGCAACGCTGAGCCCGCAATCCCACAGCAGCCAGCGGTGGCGGCACTGCAAGCACTCATTGAGGCAGCGAGCGGCACTAGTGATGGTGGCGGCGGCATCGGCGGCGTTGGCATTGGCGACAACGGCACCAGCACTAGCACCGGTAACTCCAGTACTGGTGCCACTGGTGGCGGCGGCGGAAGCAGCAGCAATGTTCAAGGTGACGGCACCCGACGCGTCGGCAAGAACGCCCACGGCGTTCGTGGCAAGGGCGGGGCGCCACCTGCTGCTGCTGCGGCGGCATCTTCGACCAAGGCAAGCAGCGGGCAAGGCGCGCAGCACCAAGGGGGCTGCACCGGGCAGCGCAGCGACTGGTGCCAAGCGCCCTGCGGCGGCGGCTGTTGCGGTGGTTGCCAAGCGCAGCCGCAAAGGCGCCGCGGGCGCGGCTGTTGCTGCTGCGCACCAGCCTGACGTCACCGCCGCCGCTCGCGAGTTCGCAGGCCATGCTCAGGCTGCGGTGGGCCTTGCGTATTGTGAGGTCAGGTGCGCTGCCGCAGCCATAAGCGGGTTTTGATCATGCTGGTGAGTCTATCGACACGTGTCGCACGTGTTGTCACCTGTTGTCATTGGATGTTTCAGAGTAGGTACACACATGGTGAGAGTACTGTACTGTCACCTTCCGTTTCTAGCCAGCAGTCTATATTAGCCATGTGGCGTACACTCTCGACATGTTCGTCCATCCAGAAAGGGCCTTGTTGCTGTGCACAGAGCAAGCTTGTTAGACACAGCACTACTCCTATCATGTCTTGCGCTACAACTCGTGGTGCAGGAGTCTCAAATCGCAGTGCTGCCATGACATCTGCAATGACAGCAGCACTGCAATGCAAGCGTCTGGTCCAGCGTGTGAGGCATGCCCGGGGCGACTAATTGCACACTTCCGCAATGCAGAGCGGGCAGCCCCATAATAGACGGCTAGCCACAATGTTGCTTAAACTTCAACAACTTATGCAGCACAGCTCAGCATCATCGATCTTGCAGCGCTCAACTTGAACAATACGTACCTACCTGTGCGCGCAGCTGCCTAAGGACCCACTGCTGCCCGAGATGATGACGTTCAAGGAGGGCCTTGAAGGCTTGGCGGCGGCCTTGTCCGCCATCGACGCAAGGATGACGACGTTCGCGACAAGCATCAAGCGGCGCAAGCCGACTCGCGCTGCCGCGGGAGCAGCAGCTGCCCCTGCTGCCCCTGCTGAGGCGCAGCCAGCCAGGTATGTATGTATAGTCCGCCCAACAGTCTGCTGACCAGCATTATCGCATGCATTTGCACATGTGAAAGGCATTCAGCACGGGTTTTGCAGCGCTGCATTGGTTGCCCGTGCGTGATCTTGCGCATGACGCAATCCGTTGCATGAAAAGAGCTTATTTATGTTTGTTTTCAGCACTTCGAGTTGCACTTCAAGTTGCACTTCAAGTGTTCAGCACTGTCAGGTGTCAGTTATGCTGGCATCTTGCGTGATACAGTCAACGGCTGTCAACAAATTCCAACAGTGCAGCGGGCTCTTTGATGAAAAGCGGCCCAAACTTATGCTCCCACATGCCTCCTGCGTCGTTCTCTGCGCAGCATCGCCGCCAGCGCTGCCGCCCCTGCCGCTGCTGCCGCCGTCGCCACCGCCGCTGCCTCGCCTACCAACACCGGCAACGGCGATGGCGCCATAGCGGCCGTGTCTACCAGCGCCGCCGCCGCCGCCGCTGACTCTGCCAACGACGGCGGCGGTAGCGATGACAACATCGGGCATGTGTCTACGGACACGAGCACCACCGCTGCTGGCATCGATGGCATCATCGTTCCCAACCTGTAACGACGCCATGGCGTCTCGTTGCTGCAACATATTACAACAAGCAATTCGGATGGCAGGTGAGTTCTGACTTTTTCCTTTGCACAGCGGTTTGCTGCTATGTTTTGTGCGCCAGTGACATTGTTAGGTTTAGAATAAGGGTTTTCGTTTGCACAGTGGCTGCTGTGGTTTGTGGGCAGTGACATCGTTAGGTTTAGAGTTAGGGCAAGGGTAGGGTTAAGATGAGGGTAAAGGGAGCGCATCCTGCCTCTCTGTCCAGAATGCTGCGCTTCCATATGATACTACCTGTGTGCCTGCCAGCCATGCACAATGACAAACAACCAAAGTCGCTGGCTCTTTCGCCTTTTTGTATGAGCTGCGTGGCAGCACAAAACGATGATCAAATTCACCAGTGGCTTTCTTCCTAACTTGACTGCTGCTCTTTCCTGCGTTGTTGTCTGTCGTGTGACCAGGGAGGGGGGAGAGGGGTAAACCCCACGCGGATCTGAGACGATACCTTCCTACATCAGCAAAGCGCAATCAAATCGTCACTAGCGGTCCCACAATTCAGCAAAAATCCGTGGCATCGCTCCCCGATCTGCTACAGCAGGCGGCGGAGCATGTCGATTCAGATCGCGTCCTGTTCAACACGTGTCAAGACCGAAGGGTACCACCCGCAGCTCGGGGGTCACAGCATACTTCTACAAAACAAGACATCAGTGAGTGCCCAGCTGCCCTGGCCAGTTTTCCCCCACTAAGCTTCAGGGTGGGCCTTTTAAGAAAGAGATTGGGGGGGGGGAGATAACTTCAAGTTGATATTATGGGTGGGGTTTAGCGCAGACGCTTTGCAGGGTATTCTACACGGTATCTTGGCCTGCAGCATCTGCACTGTTTGTGTTGGCCGAGCGTGCGCATTGACAGTTGTGGCTAAGTGGACATTGTCCCTCCACTCTGTCCAGAGAGGTACCACACCGCACTCTTTGTATTGATTGAGAGAGTGCAAGCAAGTGGTCATGCGGAAAGAAACCAGGTGCGCGCATGTGTGAGTGGGGGGGGGGGGGGGGGGAGGAGGGGCAACCGCGCGAGCAAGTACATGTTTCAGCATGTCTGCTTTACGTAGGGCAACCGTTAGGGTTAGGGTTTGGGGACGCCAGTATGTGGCACGGGAAAGCATGATGAGAGGGGATCGCGTCCCCAAACCCTAACCCTAACGGTTGCCCTACGTAAAGCAGACATGCTGAAACATGTACTTGCTCGCGCGGTTGCCCCTCCTCCCCCCCCCCCCCCCCCACTCACACATGCGCGCACCTGGTTTCTTTCCGCATGACCACTTGCTTGCACTCTCTCAATCAATACAAAGAGTGCGGTGTGGTACCTCTCTAAACAGAGTGGAGGGACAATGTCCACTTTGCCACAACTGTCAATGCGCACTCGGCAAACAGAAACGATGCAGATGCTTTTAAAAGCAATTGCAGGCTACGATACCGTGTAGAATACCCTGCAAAGCGTCTGCGCCGCTAAACCCCACCCATAACATCAACTTGAAGTTATCTCCCCCCCCCAATCTCTTTTAAGGCCCACCCTGAAGTTCAGTGGGGGAAAACTGGCCAGGGCAGCTGGGCACTCACTGATGTCTTGTTTTGTAGAAGTATGCTATGACCCCCGAGCTGCGGGTGGTACCCTTCGGTCTTGACACGTGTTGATGGAACAGGACGCGATCTGAATCGACATGCTCCGCCGCCTGCTGTAGCAGATCGGGGAGCGATGCCACGGATTTTTGCTGAATTGTGGGACCGCCAGTGACGATTTGATTGCGCTTTGCTGATGTAGGAAGGTATCGTCTCGATCCGCATGGGGTTTACCCCTCTCCCCCCTCCCTGGTCACACGACAGATGACAACGCAGGAAAGAGCAGCAGTCAAGTTAGGAAGAAAGCCACTGGTGAAATTGATCATCGTTTTGTGCTGCCACGCAGCTCATAAAAAAGGCCAAAGAGCCAGCGACTTTTGGTTGTTTGTCATTGTGCATGGCTGGCAGGCACACAGGTAGCATCACATGGAAGCGCAGCATTCTGGACAGAGAGGCAGGATGCGCTCCCTTTACCCTCATCTTAACCCTACCATTGTCCTAACTCTAAACCTAACAATGTCACTGCCCACAAACCACAGCAGCCACTGTGCAAACGAAAACCCGTATTCTAAACCTAACAATGTCACTGGCGCACAAAACATAGCAGCAAACCGCTGTGCAAAGGAAAAAGTCAGAATTCACCTGCCATCCGAATTGTTTGTTGTAATATGTTGCAGCAACAAGACGCCATGGCGTCGTTACAGGTTGGGAACGATGATGCCATCGATGCCAGCAGCGGTGGTGCTCGTGTCCGTAGACACATGCCCGATGTTGTCATCGCTACCGCCGCCGTCGTTGGCAGAGTCAGCGGCGGCGGCGGCGGCGCTGGTAGACACGGCCGCTATGGCGCCATCGCCGTTGCCGGTGTTGGTAGGCGAGGCAGCGGCGGTGGCGACGGCGGCAGCAGCGGCAGGGGCGGCAGCGCTGGCGGCGATGCTGCGCAGAGAACGACGCAGGAGGCATGTGGGAGCATAAGTTTGGGCCGCTTTTCATCAAACATCCCGCTGCACTGTTGGAATTTGTTGACCACCGTTGACTGTGTCACGCAAGATGCCAGCATAACTGACACCTGACAGTGCTGAACACCTGAAGTGCAACTTGAAGTGCAACTCGAAGTGCTGAAAACAAACATAAATAAGCTCTTTTCGTGCAACGGATTGCGTCATGCGCAAGATCACGCACGGGCAACCAATGCAGCGCTGCAAAACCCGTGCTGAATGCCTTTCACATGTGCAAATGCATGCGATAATGCTGGTCAGCAGACTGTTGGGCGGACTATACATACATACCTGGCTGGCTGCGCCTCAGCAGGGGCAGCAGGGGCAGCTGCTGCTCCCGCGGCAGCGCGAGTCGGCTTGCGCCGCTTGATGCTTGTCGCGAACGTCGTCATCCTTGCGTCGATGGCGGACAAGGCCGCCGCCAAGCCTTCAAGGCCCTTCTTGAACGTCATCATCTCGGGCAGCAGTGGGTCCTTAGGCAGCTGCGCGCACAGGTAGGTACGTATTGTTCAAGTTGAGCGCTGCAAGATCGATGATGCTGAGCTGTGCTGCATAAGTTGTTGAAGTTTAAGCAACATTGTGGCTAGCCGTCTATTATGGGGCTGCCCGCTCTGCATTGCGGAAGTGTGCAATTAGTCGCCCCAGGCATGCCTCACACGCTGGACCAGACGCTTGCATTGCAGTGCCGCTGTCATTGAAGATGTCATGGCAGCACACTGCGATTCGAGACTCCTGCACCACAAGTTGTAGCGCAAGACATGATTGGAGTAGTGCTGAGTCTAACAAGCTTGCTCCGTGCACAGCAACAAGGCCCCTTCTGGATGGACGAGCACGTCGAGGGTGTACGCCGCATGGCTAATAGAAGTATAGACTGCTGGCTAGAAATGGAAGGTGACAGTACAGTACTCTCACCATGTGTGTACCTACTCTGAAATATCCAATGACAACAGGTGACAACACGTGCGACACGTGTCGATAGACTCACAAGCATGACCGACCCACTTATGGCTGCGGCAGCGCACCTGACCTGACAATACGCAAGGCCCACCGCAGCCTGAGCATGGCCTGCGAACTCGCGAGCGGCGGCGGTGACGTCAGGCTGGTGCGCAGCAGCAACAGCCGCGCCCGCGGCGCCTTTGCGGCTGCGCTTGGCAACCACCGCAACAGCCGCCGCCGCAGGGCGCTTGGCACCAGTCGCTGCGCTGCCAGGTGCAGCCCCCTTGGTGCTGCGCGCCTTGCCCGCTGCCGCTTTCGTCGAAGATGCCGCCGCAGCAGCAGCAGGCGACGCCCCGCCCTTGCCACGGGCGCCGCAGGCGTTCGTGCCGAGGCGTCGGGTGCTGTCACCTTGATCACTGCTGCTGCTTCCGCCGCCACTGCCAGTGGCAGTACCAGAGCTACCGGTGCTGGTGCCATTGTCGCCGATGCCGCCGCCGCCGCCAGCAGCACTGGCGCGCCTGGCTGCCTCGGCGAGTGCTTGCAGCGGCGTAAGTGCCGCCACTGCTGGCTGCTGTGGGGATGCGGGGACAGCGCTGCTCTGCTGCCCCTGGGGCCTGGTGCACCAGCTGCGCCGAAGCGGCACATGATGATGGGAGCTTACAGCATGAAGAAAGTTCACCGAGTTGAAGTAGCGCAGAGGCAACAGGACGTGCCATCCCTCCGGCGCACGAGCACATCGTGGTGATCTGGCTAACACAATTGATGTTCAGATTGAACCTGGTTGTTGCGTCTCTGCTTGCCTGCTATCACAAAGCTGCTGCTCCCCTTGCTATGCATTTGAAGCGGGCCGCGGTTGTAAAGAAGGATTTCCCAGAGTACTTCTCTGGCTTGAGCCAGCAGGAGCTTGCCCACTACAGCATCGACCAATGCGCCGTAGATGCTAGCGGGGAGAACTGGGTGCTGTGCCAGTTCGTGATGTTCGAGTCGCCCCTGGAGACTGGGTCGCGGCGACGTGAGGATGGCGTGCGCCTCGTGGAATGCCCGGCGAAGCCCCATGTACCGCGTGCTGTGGCCTCAGCACATGGAAGGCTCCAGCCGGGAACTGGGCGCGGCTCTTATAACTGAGAATCATAGTCATCCGAGGAGCAGTAAAATCAGGCTGCCGAATCTAATACCTTGAAGGTTTTACTAGGGCCAGTGGCAGACGAGCGCTAATGTCGCCAGACATCATCGTGCACCTCGTACCTCGCTTTTCACGAGCCAACGTCGTCTGCGAGACTTTGGTCATATTGGCCGGTCGAACCTCATCAGATCCAGCGGACAGCGGCCTGCGGTTTGCCGCATGATTGAGAGCCGCGCCCACAGTTCCTGGCTGGAGCCGTCAATGTGTTGAGGCCACAGCACGCGGTAAAGAGGGCGTCCGCCGCTCCACACGTAATACCAAGACCCAGTCTCCACGGGCGACGCAAACATCAGAAATTGGCAGAGCACCCACTTTTCACCGCTTGCATCTGCAACGCATCGGTCGATGCTGTACAGGGCAAGCTCCTCTTGGCTCAAGCCAGAGGAGTACTCTGGGAAATCCTTTTTGACGACCGCGGCCCGCTTGAAGTGCACAGCAAGGGGATAGCAGTCATTGTCATGGCAGGCCCAGCCGTAAGACTCTCTCCGCGTAGCTGTCCCACTCAAAATCGCCAGAACACTTCTGTAGATTACGAAACTTGTTTCCGCAAGTTGAAGTGGAGAATGACTCGCCGAAAAAAACGGTGGTGTGGTTTGCTGGTGGTGGTGTGTGGTGGTGTGTATGTGTGTGGTCGTAAGAACACGCTTACACACACTCACACAACACGCTTACACACACTCACACGACCCGCTCGCGACACTACTGAGGGAGGAGGCTTGCGATGACCGCAAGCCTGTCCTCAGTTCCCTTCAGGCGCCATGCCGGGCAGCATCCAGTATGCTGGTTGGCAACAGGCAGTGAGCTGGCTCACGATTATGGCAGCGCTGGCGCTGGCTACGGATCGCACGAGCACTCGCTATTGTTCATTGGGCACAGCTGCTCACATCGATCAACTCGACATGCTTCAGGTGAGCAGTGAACTGTGCTTAAGGCGTGGGGTAGGGCACCACTGATTGATTCCATGCCCACTGGCCACAACACCAGGCGCCAACAATGGCGGCTCGTATGCATGCTGATTCAGTATGCGAAGGCGAACCGGTTGAGATGTAGGGCTGCAACTGGACGAGGCAGTTCGCAGGTCAGGCTACGTTCGAGCGCGAGGGCTGCTTGTGTTCCGGTTCCACGTCTGACGCGCACCCGCTGCGCTTGTGGGAGCTGCTAGGCTGCTGCGTTACGCGCGCCTCTGCACGCTTAAGACCACCTCGATTTGAGTTGTGTTATCAGGTCCACGCATCCCAGTGTTGCCTGTTGTACCGATTTCACGTGTGGCGCACAGCACCAGCTGCGCGAAAGGGAGCTTGTGTTTGGGCTGCTGCGTTTCGCGCGCCTCTGCACGCTCACGACCACCTCAATATGAGCCGTTTTGCCAGGTTCAAGCATCCCCGCGGGAGGCGTCTCTGGCCGGGTGGTTGCAGCTACCTTCGGGTTCACTCCACTCCATGATGCGCTGAATCCCCATTTGCAGCTCACTCACGATCGCTTTGTCTGGTGCCACCTGGCTCAAGCAACTTTTTGTTGTGGCCGTTCAGCTGCGATGCAACTGCAGTTGGTAAGATGACAGTTTTGCAGGTCAGACTTACGTAAGGGCGCGAGGGGCACACAACGAAGACGGTCCCACAGCCAGCGTGGCATTGCCTGCTGTGTGGGAGCTGTTCTTGGCTTGCAGCGTTTCGCGCGGCTCTGCACAGTTTGCACCGACTCACCGCGAGTCGGTCACCAATCCAAGCGCCCCCCGCTACTGCGTCTCTGGCCGGGTGGTTGCAGCTACCTTCGGGTTCACTCCACTCCATGATGCGCTGAATCCCCATCTGTAGTTCCCTCGCAGTCTGTTCATAGGTGGCACCTGGCTTCATGTTGGGCAAAGTGCCCATTCTTTCATCCAGCATGAGTTTGAGCTTTTCCGCAGAAGCTCATGCTGAGACTGAGTCGAATGGCAAGTCCTTGAGTCACATCCCAAGTCCAAAGCGCTCCACACTATCTCATGGCATGCCCCCTTGCCTTCTGCTTTTCGCATGCCCCCCCGCTCCCCCTGTTGTGGGGGAGGGGGGGGGGGCAACAGGTACTGCAAGTTCAAGCCGCGCTGGAGAGTACTCTCGCCCCAATGGTCAACTTCAACTTTGCCACACACCCCATGCCTAGGTGAGCTGCTTGATCGCCCATGAGTCATACTTAGGGTCGATAGTGTATGTGCACGCTGTTGCCAATTGCCAAGTGCTCACCTGCCATTTGCCTAGTGCCAGCTATAATTATACTTGAAGTAGCATTTTGTACACATGCACTCTTCATACTTCCACGGCAAGGCATGCTGGCATGTCCTATCAGGGTTAGTACTAGGGAAACCATCGCTGCGCATCGCCTGCTATTATCATGGGAAAGGCATACACGTGACGTCACATCTGTACCAGAACCCATGTCACTACACAAACTACAAATAGCAAAAGACATTGCTGCAGCCCTCTGGCCACACTGTCACAGTTTGACAAGAACGTGCTGCCACTCAAGTGCTCACTATTCGTCTGCATTGCTTCGTGTGCACCTTGTTCTTGAGCGCAGGCGTACTGGCACATCACCAAGCTCTACCACAGAGGACGAGCTGCTGCTCCGCTGCCAGCACAGAAGCAGCAGTGCTCCCAGTGAGCGCATGCTGCGACTGGTCAGCGCGCACATGCGGCAGTTCCCTGCTTTGCGCGACAGGCGGCCGGTGTAGGACAGAGCCCAACAACCATTCATTCAGAGTGTATGCAGTCCTTACGCACGTTCCTTGTGTAATACCAACGTGTTTTTACCTTCCCTGCTCCTTAGTCAACAGGTCCTTTTGCTTTTCTGGTTTGCTTGTTGCCACCATCACGATGAGACACCATATGCCCTTATGACGTGCGTACTCTGATATGCTGATGTCGATGGCATGCAATGCAAGATGGTTGCCATGCGCTGTCGTCTTTGTAGGTCTGCGACATTAGCTTGGCATGGAAGCGCATTTGCGCTGGTAGTTGACATACCTTAACATGCCCCTCAGTGCACGGTGTGCATGTTCAAGAGTCATGTCAATGACAGCGCACAGACACGCCATGCACGCCGCCAAGCTGGACTGTGTTCCAGTCATATCATCACTGAGCAGTGATGTAGATGACGCTCAATAGGCGTCTCTTAGATGAGGCAACTGATTGCACTCAACGCGACTCCTGCACTACTGGGGGTATCATGATTGCATCTGCTACAAGTACATGGGCCCTCTTTTATGTTAAAACTGAAATGGCCAATTCCCGCAGCTCGGCAATTCTGATGCCAAAGAGGAGTCTGAAACTCCTTGCGTACAGCAGGTGCTCGAATGCTTGTCACCCTCTACTACGTAAGCAGGTCAAAGATCACAGTTGATGTTTTGGCACTTCCACTGGAGTCTTCCGCAGAGGAACGATGCAGCAGCTCAAGGCAAAGCGGACGGCGGCAGCAGCTGCGCATCCGATAACGGATCCATCGCTAGTCCAGCACATCCTGGCATTTCTGCGCCCATCTCTTATGATCAGGAGCACCTGTCGCCTTTTCAGAAGCGCCAACGAGACCGGGCAACAGCAGCAGCACCTCACCTTAACCGCAGAAGCTGTTGCCAGCATCACGCTCATCGAATGGGCCGTGCATAACTGTCTGCAGCCTCAGCTGGCTCAGGCAGTATGCATACGCTCCGGCAATCTCGACGGCCTGCGCCGGCTTTGCTCACTGCTGGACCTGCAACTTGTTGAGATTCACTGTAGTCTCGCTGCATCCCGGGGGCACCTTGAGGTGCTGAAGTGGCTTCGCGTTAACGGTTGCGCATGGGACGACTCAGCATGCAAAGCAGCTGTGTTTACCAGGAAGTTGGGTGTGCTCAAGTGGCTTCGTGCCAACGGGTGCCCGTGGGAAACGAGGAAGACATGCATTGCTGCCGCTATGTGTGGTCACCTCGAGCTGTTGCGGTGGGCACACAGGAACGGATGTCCTTTGTGTGAGCACTTGTGCATCTTTGCCGCAGGCGGGGGCCAGCTTCAGGTGCTGCAGTGGGTCCGAGCCAACGGAGGCCAGTGGAACGACGTGGTTTGCATCGCTGCTGCTCAATTTGGGTACCTCGAGGTGTTGCAGTGGGCTCGAGACAACGACTGCCCTTGGACGTCAAGGACTTGCAGCGCGGCTGCCATGGGGGGCCATTTGGAGGTCCTTCAGTGGGCCCGCGCAAGCGGCTGCCCTTGGGGCTCGGAGACCTGCAAGGCGGCCGCGGAACATGGGCACGCTGAGGTGCGGCAGTGGGCGTTGGCCAACGGGTGCCCGCCCCATGATGCATGAGGCACCGACGCAGGTGACTACTAGGGAAGCCACAGCCGCCTGCTTCTTACCCCATTGTCAATGCAGTGATTGTTGTCTAAAAAGGCAACAAGCACATGAAGTGGCCGAGCACTCGCATAGTGTGGACGCAATTTGGCTGTGTTGTCGGTCACGGTATAGCATTGGCAAAATGGCCTCTTGTTAGACGCTCCGTGACCAGAAAGCCACTGCTGCCCCTCTCTGGCAGGGGCACATGGCCATACCATGTGCTTGCTACATGGTAATCTGCTCACAGATCGCATTCCATGTTCGCCATGACGCTGCTGCTTGATTACAAGTTGCCCATCCTCTCCGCTCCACGCACACAGCAAACTCAGTGCTTCGTCTGCTTGGTACCACTGGTAGCAGTACATGGTATATTGCTCACTGATGGCGTTCACGTGCACCCTGAGGGTGCTGCCACATTGCCAGTAACTCTCTCAACGCCTCACACACATTGAACCTGTGATTCTTTGTCCTACCTATCCTCGTGTCCCGTGCTGAACCAATTATCACAGGAGGCCAGGGAGCAGAACGGCAGGACACCTACAGTGGCTGCTGGCGTGCCAGGATTTGCGTTCACAAGGGGCTCAATCTTTTTGGAGCGGCAGCGACTGTGGCATAGTGCGCTGGAGTGTCAACTTCAAAATGGCCAAGGAACAGGTACTACAAGTATATATGTACTTTTACTGCAAGTACAGCCTGCACGAGATGCGGATAGGTATGTAGCTGTAGCATGTAGCACCATGGCGTAGCAGAGATCATGAAAAGAATATCATGGCGGCGGCGGGAGGCCCGTATTGCCAACTCTGAATCAGCGCAGAAATGCAAGGAATCCGATCTAGCGTGCGCACAAGCGCAGGATATTAGCACCAGTGCTGCAGATGGCAATGGCGCTTGTCAACAGGACGATGGCACGAGTGGCAGCAGCAGAGCAACTGGAGACGGACGCGCAGCGCACAAACGCAAGAGGGTACAGAATGACGGTTGGTCAATTTCCGATCAAACAGGCGAAGGGGAGCACACGGGCGGGCAAAGTGCAGTCAAGCGCTCTAGAACAGGTCATAACAGTCTGGAACAGCAACGTCTGATGCTAGACGACGAAGCTGGAGGTGGAGGCAGTGCGGACCCGGAGTACAAGTGCAACTTATGCGACCTCGTGGTGAAGAAGGGCATGTCGCTGCTCTCGTTACAGCAGAGGTTAAACGCCCACATCGCGGCGAAGCACCAGCGCAAACACCACAATGGGACAGCAACAACGTTCCTGGAGCGCTCCGACCTCAGCACCTCGCACTTGCAAACCATCTACACCGAGTGTGCCTTGTGCAAAAACCTGTTTCATGCCAACAAGACATTCAGAGTGGACAGCAGCGATGCCAGCGCGGGCAAGCACTGCCGCCCGCTGCAGTGGCGGCAACATTGTCAACAACAGCATCAGCAGCACCGCTAGCACCTGATGCATCGACGGCAACAGCTACCACGTCGCTGCCACAGCAGCAACCGGCGTGCACACCCATCGGCAACCCCTACGCAAAGGGACCAGCGCACGCGCAGCAGGCACCTGCTGCTCAGGCTGGTGGCAGCAGCTCCTCCGGCAGCTCAAAGAGGCCGGAACGCGGGGGCAGCAGTGCTACACGAGGGGGTCGGGGTCGCAGTGGAGGGCGCGGACGTGGCAATGGAGGACGCGTTCGCAGCGGCAGCAATGATGCAGACATCAGCAGTAGCAGAGCGACTAGCGGCAGCAGAACCGGAGGCGGCAGCAGCAGCGGTGCCGGCGGCGGCAGTGCAGCCGGTACTAAGGACAGCGGCGCTGGCAACGGCCGCAGCAGTGATGCCAGCAGCCGCAGCGGCGGTGCTAGCAACAGCGGCAGTGGCGCGCGAACTCAAAACGGCCGCGGTGGCCGTGGCAGCGGTCGCAGCAGCGACAGCGGCGGACGAGGCTGTGGTCGTGGCGGCCGCGGCGGCGGCGGAGGGGGCCCCAGAGCGGCAGGTGCGGCGACAGCAGCGGCAGCGCCAGGCCCTGCAGGCGCAGCAGGTGGGGCAGGTGGGCTTTTCACGTGGACCATCTCAACCCCCGCAGTCGCAGCAGTGCTTGACAGCATCAGCCTCGATGAGCTGTGCAAGCTGCAGTTCGCGACAACTAGAAGCCTTGCTAGACCACGCAATCGTCGCTATGTGGGAGCTGCACTGGAGAACGCAGGAACACATCTGTTGGCACACACAATGACGATGTTCGTCAATGCGGCGCGGGAGCCAGATTCCGCAGGGCGGGTGCAGCGACTGCAAAGATCCACGATTCTACACCACCTCATGCCATCACTCATCACCTCCACCGATGGCGCACCTGGCATCACTCGCTCCGACAGAATCAGAATGTTGGCACGCGGTGAGCTTGACCGGTTGGTGCCAGCGCTCCTCGCACACGCGCGTGCGCACCGGCGCTGGCGCGCGCGCCAGCAAACGGAGGCAGCGATCAACGCCTACGTCCTACAGTGCATGGGCACACGGGGGGGGCTACAGCAGGCAGCGCGTTTCCTTCAGCCCAAAACGGTGGCGATACCTGATGATGACTGCTTTGCCGCCATGCAGTCCAAACACCCCCCCGCTGCGCCAGGGGAACAACTCCATGAGCTATCCGGCATGGTTGATCAGCTTGTGGCGAAAGCAGCCGACATGCCAGCAGAACTCAGCCTGTTACGGGGGGAGGCAATTGAGCCAGAGACGGTTGCCAAGCTCATCCAGCGAGCAAGCCCTTACAGTGGAGCAGGCCCATCGGGGCTGCGCTACAACCACCTGCAGGATGCGCTACGCACAAGCTGGGGACGGCATGAGTTTGCTGCTGTCCTCACACGGTGGCTTCAGACCGTTATGCGGGAGGCTGCGCGGCTGCCGGATGCCTTCTGGCAGTTGCATGGCGCGGGGCGCCTGACGCCACTTGCAGAACAACAGGAAGATGGTACAGCTAAGCAGCGGCCCATCGTTTGCGGCGAGGTGCTGCAGCGACTATGCACTTCGGTGTACGTGGCAGACCGCAAAGACTTCCTGGCGGAGCTCCTTGAGCCAGACGGGCAGTATGGGGTAGCCGTCTCAGCAGGAGCGGAGAAAGCGGCCATGGCCGGCAAACTCGCGTATGAGCTCGGTCACTGGCAGTTCATGCTGGACCTCAAGAATGCCTTCAACATGGTGTTCGTCCTGGCGGCAGCGGAATGGGTAGCAGCACAGCTGCCGGACTTCCTCGACTACTTCATCGGCACATACGTTCGCACTCGGCCACGCCTGGTGTTCCAGCACGTCGACGGCTCCACGCGCATCATCATGTCTCAGCGCGGGTTTAAGCAGGGGGACCCCGCGGCACCGATGCTCTTCTGCGGCGCCATTGCTCAGTGCTTGAAACGGTTCAATGAGGCGGCGGCCGCGCAGCGCGCGCGGAGGCGGATGGGCGCCTACATGGACGATACCAACGTCCGAACAGGCGCTTGCACGCTGACTCAGGATGACATACAGGCGGTGGCGCAGCTCAAACAACACTTTGCGGAGGTGGGGCTGTCACGCGCGCTGCCTGGCAGGGGGCATGTGGTGACAGACCACGAGCGGCAACTGCTGCAGCAGCTGGGCGTTCAGCTAGTGGGGGATACGGATGAAAATCAGAACCGTGGAGCTGTGTTGCTGGGGGTGCCGGTGGGCCACAGCAGCTTTGTGGACGCATGGCTGCGCAGGGAAGCGGGTGCAGGCGGGGCAGGGGCTCGATTTGCAGAGCGATGCGCGCGCCTGACCTCTCCGAGGGCTATGTTCAGGTTACTGCGCTACTGCGTGGTGCCTCGCATGACGTACTGCCTGCGCACCATTCCCACTACGCAGACAGCGCCAGCCGCCAAGGAGTGGGATCGGGTCACGCAGTGGGTGCTTGAGCACTCAATGGGCCTGCAGCCACCAGGCCAGACCTGGCGCCAGTTTGAGCAAAGTGGGGCCCACTTCCATCTGGCAGCGCACGGCCCAGCCTTACAGCAAGCGCGACTCCCAACACGGCATGGCGGCCTTGGCATTACCAGCGCCTGCGACATCGCTGATGCTGCGTATGTGGCGGGCACGTTGCAAACGCTGCAACCAGCACTCTCTGGATGGGCGGGGGTGCTGCAGCAGGCGGCTCCTCAAGCGGCTGCAGACAGCGCTGCTGAGGATGCGGCAACACAAGCGGCACCGGCAGCAGCGGCAGCAGCACCAGCACCAGCAGCATCAGCAGCGGCAACTGTTACAGCGGCAGTGGCGGTTGCCAGTGGAGGCGCGACCGCTCCGGCAGCGGCAACTGCATCAGCGGCTGGCCGCGCTTATGGCGCAGCCATTCCGGCAACACACGACGCAGCTGCCGCTGGATCAGGGGCCGCGGCGGCAGCACAGGCGGCACCAGCGGCAGCAGCAGCAGCGGCGGCGCACGGCGCACTCCGGCGGCAGCAGCAGCGGCGGCAGCAGCAGCTGCTCCAGCATCAGAGGCTGCTGCAGCAGCGGCAGCACATGTTGCACCTCATTGACAAGTGGCCTCGGCGGCATCACTAACTGCAGCATCAACAGCAGCGGCTGCGGGCATAGGCAACACAGCTGCTACAGGCCCTACTAGCCTAAGTGCTGCTGCAGCACCTGCAACAGGAGCAGCGTCGGCAGGCGGCGCCGCAACCGTGCCGGCTGCGACAGCGGCAATGGCGGTGGCAGCGGCCAATGCGGCAGGTGCTGCACCAACACCTGCGGCAGCAGCAACACCACTGGCAGCAGCAGCAACGGCAGGCGGCACAGCTGCAGCACCAGCGCACGCAGCAGCGGCAGCCGTCAATGCAGGCGCTGCGCGTTCCACACCAGCAATGCTACAAGGCGCAGCAGCAGCAGAGGTGGCGCGCCTGCCCCTCATGCGGACGATCACCACAGCTGCCACATCTCTACGTGCAGCAACAGGTGACAAGCTGGAACATATACTGCCACCAGCGCTAACGCCACTGCAGCAGCAACCACCTACGCAGCAGCCGCCGCTGCGGCCGACAGCAGGTGGTG
This sequence comes from Tribonema minus, assembly GCA_017506865.1. Lineage (NCBI taxonomy): Eukaryota > Xanthophyceae > Tribonematales > Tribonemataceae > Tribonema > Tribonema minus. The sequence continues at coordinate 425,871 of JAFCMP010000124.1, forward strand.
GCACTGGTGCGGATGCTGCTTGCGTACTTGACGCCAGTGCTCTGCAGTTGCAGCGTAGCCTGAAGCGCCCCAATCAGAGTGCGCTTGCAGATGCCGTCGCTACCAAGCTTGCAGATAAGGTGGAGGCGGACCTGCAACAGCTGCCGCAGGGCACGCAACGCACGCAAGCACTTGCTCGATTCCGGTCGCAGCGCCACATGCACTCGATCGGCACGGCATTCCTCAATGAGCCCATGTACTCCACAACGGCTTCGTTCGATGGCCTATCCTGGCAGCTGGCCGTCAAACGCGCCATCGGAGTAGAGGAGCAGACGGCAGGCTGCAAGCTGTGCGGGAAGTCGCCGGGCGGCACCCTGCATGCACGGCTGTGTCAAGCGCCACGCGTCAAGGCGCACGACACCATTGTCCACAATAGCGTCAAGAGGGCCACGCAGCGCCTCCTGCAGCAATACCTCAAAACGGGACTGGTGGACGAGGACTACACGCCGTTTCTGGGGTCCGCCGGGCCGCCGGGGAGTCGCAGGATGGACATCGTGCTGCCTGCCGACGCCTTCCCGGTGACCGGCTACGACGACCCGACACGCCACCTACCGCTCATGGTGGACGTTACCTGCTTCGAGGCACAGGTGGCGTCGCGGGCGGCGAAGACTGCAGCAGACCCCGAGCGATGCTGCCGCGACCAAGAGGCCGCCAAGACTACCCACTATTCTGGTCATTATGATCAGAATTGCTACAAACTTGCCACTTTGGCAATAGGGTCATTTGGCAGCATCGGGGAGCAGGGGCGGAAGCTGCTGGAGGCTGTGGCGACGGAGTATGCCAGCAGGATGTCAGTGCCCGGAGGAGCGCGCCCTAAAGCTCTCAAGGGCATCGCCCTGGCGCGCTTACGCTCGGCACTGTCGGCAGCGCTCCACATGGCGTACTCTGGCCGTGTCATGACACACATGGCAGAATCCAGGGGGGGGGGGCACATGGAGGAGGACGTAGGGGAGGACCCCGAGATGCCATTTGGCGGCGGCGGCGTTTCAGTGGTTGTCGTTGCGACACTTTCAGACTGTCATACGACATGTAGATTCCTTACAGCTAGATGCCAATCATCTGGGCTTTTTCGCGCCCTGAGCGAGAATTAATAAAAAGGACTATAAGCTCGATAACTGTATCTTTAAATCATACTTCTTTTGTGTGTGCTGTATATCACCCGGTGAGCATCAGTACCAACTGGAAATTGGGTCTCTCAGGATGATTTACATGACAGCACAGATCTCCAACGATCATCGCGCAAGCAAGGTATGTGCCCTATGCTTCAGCCAAGTGGGATGACTATCATACACACACAATCAGCTTTGGCAAATGGTAGCGTGTTGCATCAAAGGTATGTATGTAGGCAGAAGCATTGTCTTTTAGCTCCGCCTGCGGTTGTGCTGAAATTGGCATGCATAGTGCCGCCACATGGCTGTGTCGGGCAATGACTCATTCCCAACTCCTTCAGGAGACGGTAGGTGTCTTGCCATCATAGCGAGTGTTTGCATTACAAGCGCTGTGCAAGTCTCTTCATAATTCTGAGCTTTTCAGGGGCACTCAGGCAAGAATCAATGAAAGTTTTAACTATTGTCCAAAACAGTACCTGTCAATGGTGGCCTCGTTCACGCCTTAAGCTATCTGCAAGTTGCATAGTGTGTAATACTAGTAGCAGTCGAACTTTCACCAGGTATGCTCCTCTCCTCCCCAGAGCTTCAAGGTCCACCTGGTGATGAATCATGGTTGTCATTCACATTGAATTTCGTGTTGTTGTTTGCCTGCAGGCAGTTCAGAGTACGGCAACCGCAGCTACAATCAAGGGAGCCTGAGGTCACGCTTGAAGACCCCACAGACAATACAGCGTCACAGCAGTGTGATGGCCAATGTATATTGCAAATCATAAAGCGCTGCTTCTGCTTTCTAGACGCCTGCATTGCCCTGTGGGGCTGTATTGGGGTGCGTGACTGGCCAGCTGCGTACACGGTCAGAAGGGGTGCACTTCAGATTTGAGATATTGCTCAATGAATCACTGATCACTCTGGCTATGATGCATAGAGCATGCATCCGCATCAAGCCTAGCTGTTTTCTGTTCGTATCGTGATTTGAGCTGCCTCAGCAGCTTCTCCTTCATGAAAGCATCCTTTGGCTAAATGCATAGATGTGCAAAGAACTTCCACCTTCACAGAATTCTTCTGAAGTTCACTTCTCTCTTGAAGTTTGTTCTCAAAAAGCAGGCAGCAGCCTAAAAGAAACGATGCAGCAGCCAAAGGCGATGCGGACGGCGTCAGTAGCTGTGCATCCGCTAACGGATCCATCGCTAGTCCAGCACATTCTGGCCTTCATTCGCCCATCTCTCATGATCCGGAGCACATGCCGGCTGTTCAGAAGCTCCAACGCGGCCGACCGACAGCAGCGCCTCACGTTCACTGCAGATGTTGTTGTTGACCTCAAGCTTGTCGAATGGGCCGTCTGCAACGGTCTGCAACCCCAGCTGGCGCAGGAAGCATGCATAAGCCACGGCAATATCGAAAGCCTGCGCCACCTTCGCTCGTTGTTCGACCTGCAACTTGATGTGAAACACTGTACCATTGCCGCATTCTGCGGCCAACTTGAGGTGCTTCAGTGGCTTCGCGCCGAGGGCTGCCCCTGGGGCGACCTAACATGCAGAGCAGCTGCATATGGGGAGAACTTGGAGGTGTTCAAGTGGCTTCATGCCAACGGTTGCCCGTGGAACTTGAGGAAAACATGCGCTGGTGCCGCCATGTGTGGTCGTCTTGAGGTGCTGCAATGGGCACACAGTAACGGGTGCTTTTTATCTGAGTTTATATGTGTCTTTGCCGCAAGCCACAATCGACTGCAGGTGCTGCGGTGGGCCCGAGCAAACGATTGCCCATGGAACGAGCTTGTCTGCAGCTTCGCTGCAGAACGTGGACATCTCGAGGTGCTGCAGTGGGCGCATGACAACGGCTGTCCATGGAATGAGCTGGTCTGCACAGCTGCTGCATCAGGCGGGCACCTCACAGTGCTACAGTGGGCCCGAGGCAACAACTGCCCATGGGATGCAGGGGCCTGCAAGGCGGCTGCGCAGGGCGGCCACTTGGAGATCCTTCAGTGGGCCCGCGCAAACGGGTGCCCTTGGGACTCGGAGACGTGCAAGGCAGCTGCGGAACATGGACGCGCTGAGGTGCTGCGCTGGGCATTGGCCAATGGGTGCCCGCCTTACGATGCATGAGGCACCAGTGGCCGACTCACTACATAACAGGTGAGCATGTTGATCCTTGCAAAGCTGCAGTCACCTGCGCCTTGCCGTCGGTGATGCAGTAGTTGTTGCCTAGCAAGGGGCCGGGCCATTCGAAGCGTGAGTGCGGTGGTGGGTGCAAGCGGCTGTAGCAATTGGCTGCGCATGAGCAACATTTCCCGCATGTCACATTGCTCAGTGCGGCAATCACTTGTCCTCAACTCCTCTAGAAGGAGGGTGTTGTCTTGAGTGGAATTACATGCTTCATACTATTTATGTGCAGGAATACCATTTTGCTGGAGCTCTTGCAGGCACTCAGCGATCATGAGGCACAGAGTCTGACAGACTTTTAACATGAACAGAACAGCACACATCAGGCCATCGCTGTGGAAATAGCAGTGCCTGATATCGCTGGGCTTTCTCACGCCCTTGGCGATTTGCAGTTTGCACAGTGACCATGGCCAATAGGTTGATTACATTCAAGTTTAGCTGATGTGCAAATCTGCTGTCCTTTGTCTGCAGGCAGGCAGCTCAGCTGCCACAACAGCAGCGTCATGCCCCAACGACGGGAACTACACACAGATACACAGAGTTGATGCATATAACAAACGGGTTGCAACTCGATGAAGGCCGTGGCGGTGTGTGTTGTCTGCTATTTTGCGTTGCTGTGAGTTGCACATTGACAAGCTGCATGCTCAAGTTGAATTGGATAATGCACACTTGCCAAGGCAAAAATCGCGCGCACTCCTTCTTGCGCTATATAGAAGTAGTATACAGTTACTGCATTTGCATGCGTAGTCCAGCTGTACACCAGAGGCCCTTGTACAATCATAAGCTTTTGAAACCGTTTCGGACGTCATACTGCGGTCATCACAGATGGGCATGAGAGCAGCTCACAGCGTCAATTCTAGAGCATGGTTGTATCGGATGCCACCATGGCACCATGACAATCACTGTCGTGTCACGTCTCTGAGCAGTGGTGTGACAGCATCCAATGACCACAATTGTGAGTGATGTGGGCAGAGTTGCAATTGAACACAGAGCGGCAGAAACACTGACACTGGCAGCTCGAAAGAGCCTGATTGCAAAATTTTGCGTTTGCAAGTTGGCTGTGGTGGACCACTGGTGGTGCTGCTTCACTTAAGGGCTTGCTCAAAGCTCAAGTGCCATTACATAATGTGATCAGCTCAACATCCTGCAAGCGGTGGCTGGCTAAACACTGGGGCACTTTAACGACGCAGGAAGCAATGTTGAGCGCCGCTCCAACAGATGTCGCCTGTCTCTTTGATATGGCACCTCAAATACCAGCTAGGCCCTGACACAAAACCTGCAGGACTTTTTTCAGGAATTAGGGGCACTTTTGAAGCAAAACAGGAAAAACAGGAATTGTCTATTAAGGGCTGCTTTTGTGCCTGTATCCATCGTCTGAGTGGTGCATCTGATAGCACTCACCGAGCTGCATCGAATGCACCACTTCCTGGTCGAGTCTATGATGTTGGCAGCAGTGGCGGCGGTGGCGGCGGGGGGGGGGGGGGCAGGGGGAAAAAGGGGGAAAAGGGGGGACAAGGGGGGGAAAAGGGGGAAAACGGGCTGGGGGGAGGGAGGGGGGGGGGAGGAGGGGGGCGGGGGAGGGGGGAGTTGGACGGGAGCGGTGCTGGAGCAGGCAACGGGCAGCGGCGGAGGTATCACAAAGTTGTCGTCTAAGTTCCATGTGTCAAACTCATCGTATACAAGCACTCGGGGCCTGAGGGGGCAGTTTTCGCTGCGGGAAAAACAGGAATTTTTTCAGGGATTAGGCTACTTTTGGACAGGGGAAAAAAAAAGGAAACAAGGGGAAACAAAAAAGGTTTTGTGTCAGGGCCTAATACCAACCCATGTACTACATATGCCAAGCCAGCGCTGCATCAAGAGCCTTGCCAACTTGTTGAATGCCAATGCGCCATAGATGCGCCAGCGGCGCGTGTGCCGCGTACTGTTGCTATGCGCATGTGGCAGGCGCTGAGCATCACCTCTGACTGCTGCCAATGGGGGGGGGCGCTACAATGGCATGTGTCCTGCTGGCACATTCTTGTATGCGCTCTGACACCATAACTTTGCTTGCCAAGCGCCTATGAGCATGGAGGCATGGCGACCATCCCCATGGGGATCCCCATGTCATTTCAACAACGTTCATGAGGACAACCAGATGTTCTGGGTCTCTGCTGCCCCTGGTACTTAAGCCTGCCGTTCGGTGCCAGAATGTGCTTGGGTGATGATAGGCAACGTGGCTGACGCCAGTTGTTTGCGCTGCGTACTGATATGAGTGCAGCATCGACCGCAAGGACGGCACCAAGGGCATCTGGTACAGCAGGTTGCATGCACTGCAAATTCAGTGACGCATAGTGAAAAGCAGTGAGCGCATCACCTGCACTAGCGAAGGACATGATGGGAGAGGCTGCTGCTATTGCATAATGCACCAAAGGGCCTAATTGCGAATGCTGCATGCCCTGCGTCATGACTTATCAGTGTGATGAAGTGTCATCGGGTGCTCCTGACTCCGCACGTAGCAGGTCCTTGGCAGTTGCGCATCCCAATGCAACGCCAAGGAGCAGACAGCAGCCACAGCGGTTGTTGAATACATAATTCTATTGGCGATGTCACTGCTGTGACGCTGCTTCTGTGTGTGCAATGCTTCCAAGTACAACCACCATTGAATGCGGTTGTGGTACTCCGAGCTGCCTGCAGACATACATCAACACAAACGCGGACCTCAATGGGATTGCATCTGACAAATGGACCATCAATGTCCGAGAAGAGGAGCACATGTGCACCCAAACAGCTTGAGGGCGCAAACTTGCGCACTGTCTACAGATGCTGTTTGTACCTCATGCAATAGGCTGCTATGCGCTCCCATGCTCATGACGAGGTCATGCGTTTTTGTACATTGTTCACTGACTCTCGCTGAATATCTAACTTTGAAACAACCCAGATGATGCAGATGCACAGCGCTGTTACAAAAAAACGCACGTAGTGGCACATGACAAGAAAACACCCTCCGAAAGCGTGAAGGGCAAGTTATATTGCCCGAGTGAGCAACGCGACAGCACCACACGCAATGAATTCAGCACGCTGCAGCAGAGCTACACATGACAGTACTTTGCTAAGCCTACCTTAAAGTTTAAGGAATAGAATGCACTAGCCTAAGGCTTCCGTGTGCCAGCAATGGTTGTGTGTGCATGACACTTGCGCCAGCTGATGATCATATAACACGGCCGAAGCATACACATAAGCTGCAGTAAACCTTGCCTACGGTGATGCCAATGATGATCGCAGATCTGTGATCAGCAGCATTGAAGAAATATGAGTGACTGACAGACACAGTTTGTGCTTTGTATAACTCACATCTTCAAGGTGGCACTCTGGCGCACTCTGACAGCCGCCGCCTCTGCCCTGATAGATTGGGCCCCATGTGAGCACAAACCCTGCTCACGCCAGCACTGTTCCGGCTCCTGATCTCCTTCAATTACTGGTCCAGCGGAATATGAGGATAGGTAGGACAGAGAATTCAATGTGTCTCAGAAACGGAGAGAGTGATTGGCAATGTGGCAGCACCCTCAGGGTGAACATGAATGCCATCAGTGAGCAATATTTCATGTACTACTATTGGTACTACCAAGCAAACGAGACGGCCACGTGCCCCTGCCATGGATGGCGTTAGGGTCACGGACAGGGGTTCAACAAGCCCACAGTGCCAGAGCTGCACCGTGACCAAAAGCACGGCCAAATACACTGCTTCCGCATCATGAGTGCTCAGCCACTAAAAATGGCTCATCGCTGCTCCTAGACAACAATCACTGCATTGACAATGGGTAAGAAGCAGGCGGCTGTGGCTTCATTAGTAGTCACCTGCGTCGGTGCCTCATGCATTATGAGGCGGGCACCCGTTGGCCAATGCCCAGCGCAGCACCTCAGCATGCCGATGGTTCGCAGCCGCCTTGCAGGTCTCCGAGTCCCAAGGGCACCCGTTTGCGCGAGCCCACTGAAGGATCTCCAAATGGTCGCCCAGTTCAGCCGAGGTGCATGTCCAGGAAGTCCATGGGCAACCGTTGCCTCGAGCCCACTGCAGCACTTCGAGGTGACCATACTCGGCAGCAATACTGCAGACGAACTCACTCCATGGGCATCCGTTGGCTTGGGCCCGCTGCAGCACCTCAAGTTGTCCACACAACGCAGCATAGCAGCATACACGATCATCCCATGGGCTGGCCCACTGCAGCACTTCGAGCTGTCCATGCTTTGCAGCAAGGGCGCATAAATCCGCACTTAAATGGCACCCGCTGCTGTGTGCCCACTGCAACACATCGAGGTGACCACACACTGTGGCTACAGCGCATATCGCCCTCGTGTTCCACGGGCACCCGTTGGCACGAGCCCACCTCAGCACCTCCAAGTTTCCGCCTTCTGCAGCTGAAGTGCATGTTGATTCGTCCCAGGGACAGGCCTCGGCACGAAGCCACTGTAGCACCTCAAGTTGCCCGTGGTGCGCAGCAAGGCTACAGTCATCCTCTACAAGCTGCAGGTCTAACACGGAGCGAAGCCGGCGCAGGCCGTCGAGGTTGCCGGAGCATATGCATGCTTCCTGCGCAGTCTGAGGCTGCAGATCGTTAAGCACCGCCCATTGGATGAGCGTGGCGCTGACCACAACATCTGTTGTCAACGTGAGTTGCTGCTGTTGCTGCTCGGTGTCGTTGGCGCTTCTGAAAAGGCGACATGTGCTCCGGATCATGAGAGATGGGTGAAGGAAGGCCAGGATGTGCTGGACTAGCGATGAATCCGCTATCGGATGCACAACTGCCGCCGCTGCCGCCGCCGTCCGCATTGCCTTGGGCTGTTGCATCGTAGAATAACGAGTTTACTTTTAAGAACTTAAAGAGAAACTTCTGTTTGAGGAGTTGAAGTGACACGCTGAGGTGAAGTTGGAAGTGTTGTGGCAATGCGGTGGCGGGCTGTGGCTGCAAGTGGCTCAGAGACACGAATACCTAGGTGCAGGTGGGGATGGCTCCTAGTTGGCAGGGTCGGAGTTGATCGGAGTCATTCGCTCATTCGCTCCGGCCCGAGCGAGTCAGAGTCGTTGGGCCATTTGCTCGGAGTCGTGCGGAGCGGAGTCGGAGTCGTACAGATATTGTGGATATGAGACATGATAATACCTGAATTTTATTGCAGTCATCACAGGTGCAGTCATCACAGATGCGCATGAGAGCATCTCTCAGCTGTCAACGCTACAGTAAAGCATGGTTGCATCGAATGCCATGGTTGCATCGAATGCCACCATGGCGCCATAACAGTAGTGTCCATGTCTCTGAACAGTGGCATGACAGCATCCAATAACCACAACGTGAGTGATGAGGGCAGTGGCAGGTGAACACAGAGCGGCAGGGACACTGACTGACACTGACAGCTTGTGCTTGGAAGAGCCTAATTAAAGGTGGCAATGGCTGTGGTGGTGCTGCTTCACTCGAGGGCTTGCATCGAGCGCTCAAAGCTTAAGTGCCACTACATGATGTGATCAGCTGGACATCTTGTAAGCGGTGGCTGGCTGCACACTGTGGCACTTGGACGCATAAGGCAATACTGCTGAGACCACTGCAACAAATGTCGCCTGTCTGGTTGATACGGCACCTCAAATACCAAGCCATGTACTACATGTGCCAAGCCAATGCTGCATCAAGAGCCACACCAACTTGTTCAACACCACCGCGTCATAGATGCGCCAGCGGCGCATGTGCCGCGCACCGTTGCTACACGCATGTGGCAGCCGTAAAGCATCGCCTCTGACTGCTGGCTCATGGGGGGGCATACGTTCACCTGGCACACTCCTTGTGTGCGCATTCTGGTCACTGTAACCTTGCTTGCCGAGTGCCTACGAGCATGGAGGCATGGAGACCATCCCCATGTCATTGCAACAACATTCCTGAGGACAACCCGATGTTATGGGTCTCTGCTGCCCTAGCACTTGAGCCTGCCGTTTGATGCCGGGATGTGCTTGTGCGAGGATAGGCAACGTGGCTGAGGCCAGGGTCCTGCAAGCCTCTGGCGCGGCTCGTTGCGCAGTGCAACGTGCGGTTGAAGCTGAGGATAGCCTCAGAGTCGGCGAAACCCTTTGCGCACACCTCAGCAGTGCGCACATACTTTAGGGCACAAAGACAAGGCAGGGAAGCCCTGCTGCGCCAGGGTCTTGGTCAGGCTTAGGGTGCCACCCCTGCAGCCGCTGCTGTCGCTGCCGCTGCCCTGCGCGCCGATCCAACTGCCGCCGCCACCACTGCACTCACACAGACCGACGCCGCACCTGCCGCTGCCGCTGGCGCCGCCACTGCCGTCGCCACCGCCACCGCAGCTGCCCCCCAGCCACCAACGACACGACCGCAGCAGCCTGAGCCATGTGCTGTGACGTTTTAGCCAAGCCTCAACGCTCAGCTATGGCTCATCGTCCACGCTCTTGTCGTTGAGGCCCGCGTGCAGCGCCTCCATGGCGATGCCGTCCAGCGCGCGCAGCGCAGCGGCTACACTGCCGCTGCCGTTGCCGCCGCCATCGCCGCCACCACCACCACTGCCGAGCAAGGCAGCCGCGGCGACGCTCGCGCCGGCGCGCTCACGCACCAGCAGCGGCGCGCTGAGGCGCCCCTGCGCGCCCGCAACCACCCTGTGCACCGCCGCCGGGAACTTTCCTGCGGACAGCGCCTGGAGGAGCTCGCCGCTGAGCACTGCCACATCGCGCCCCCGGGCGATGCAGGGGGAGCCCTCGGGGCCCACCCACCCACCGCCGCGCGTGTGCACCTGTATGCCCGGCACCGAGCACGGCACGAGGGTCACCATGGTGGTGTCGGTGTGCGCGCCGAATGTGACGCTGACGCTGCTGGAAGTTTCTCCAGAACTCTCTCCAGAACTTTCTACAGGACCCTCTCCCTCAGCGGCACTTTCTGCTGCTGTATGCTCCGGCTCCGGCGGGCTGTAGCGGCAGAGCCGGTGCACCGTCTCCGACATGCGCGTCGCCGCTGCGCGTTCCGCAGCAGCTGCAACGCCGTTTCGCGCCTCCGGATCATTCCCCGGACCGCTCCCCGGAACGGTCTCCACGTAACTGTCATCCCCGTCCATCAGCGCGCAGAGCTCCGTCGGGGCGATGCCGCAGTCGCGCGCGGCGGCGGCGACGACGGCTGCGGCGACGCGCGACAGCGCTAGTCTGGCGCGTATGAGCGCTGCCTCGAAGCCGTCGAGCGCTGACACGGGGGGGCGCAGGCGCCCGGAACGGTCCAGGCGCGTTTCCAGGAACTCGTTCTCGTCGAGCTTGGCGTAGCCGAGGACCTGGCCGTTGATGTTGTCCATCTCACCCGCGAGACGCGTCTTGGCGTCTTCGTCGCCTGCAGGTATCAAACATACGACAGCGCATGATTTCAGCAATGAACGATTACAAACATAACATGGTCAAGATGCAACAACCTTTGATATTGTCCATCTCGCCCGCGAGGATGCTTTGTCGCCTGCAGGTATGAGATGTGAGACAAGATGTCGTTTCAGCACAATGAACTACACAGATTGGCAATGCAACAACTTGAGATGATCCCATATGCTGCAGTAGTTGGCTGCGCGGTCGGCGTGGTCATCGCGTGCAAACGCAAATTCAATGCAAGGTAACGCGGTGCAGTGGTCGTTAACTGCTTTGGAACACATCTGCGAATTCATCGTGAGGCGCGTGCAGACATGAGCCATACGGCAAGCTGACATGAATCACCACCTCCTACAGTGACTAGCATGGAACAACTACATTGAAAACCAGGCATGAGTTGCTGCATGTGTTGACACAAATGGTAGCATCTGCTGCTTGCAATATGTGCCATGCAGTAGATAGTTCAGGTTTCGCAAGGCACATTTTGCAACTTCAATGAACGATGCATAGTCAAGGGAGCTTTGCAGCATTCTGCTACAAGGTGCACATACTTTTTTTTCATCATCTGGCCGAGACACGCCAGGCAGCTGCTTTTATGTGTCCTCATGGGGTACTGCTTCCAGTGCATCCGCTGCAGCGGTCATTGATGCAGGTATTGCAGCATCTTGGTTACAGATAAAGAGTTTCATAGCTCGAGCTTGTTCAAGTCATTGTCTGTAAATCAACAAAGACGCAACAGCCACTTGCTTGCAGCAGTAGACAAAATGTGCAGAGGAGAGTAGCTAATAAAAAATGCTGAAGTACTGCCCGAAAGTGGTAATCGTCAATGCGCTTGCGACAAAAGACATGTAGATTGTGGTAGCAAGCTGGACATCTACCATCTGTGGGCTTTTTCGCGTGCTACGCGAGAATTCATAGAAAAGTACTTCAAGAGAGTGTGCAGTACCTGATTCGACGAAGAATCGCTGCAGCTGCCGCCACATATCCTCAAGCGGTTCCGCCTCTGGAAGTCGCACCACCGCATAGTGGTTGGTGGCAAGGCTGCGGCACAGTCGCGCGCTGACTGGCCCTTCCCCTTGCTCTCTTTCCAGAGTTTCCAGACAGAGGACCTCCAGATCTGCTGGGACTGTTCCTGGTGTGGAGCCTTTGCCAGCGGCTATCCTGGCTCTGAGTGTGAGAATGGGGCAGGACTTGAAGTTAGAAAGTGAAGTTGGACAGTAGCAAGCAAGCAAGCAAGCAAGCCTACTGTGATATGGGGGGGGGGGGGGGGGGGGGCAGCTTGGTGAGGTCAGCCATTGCGATTAGCGGAACAGAAATGTTCGGCAGGCGAAGGTGTCATCTCACAGCAAATGGTGTGAGTTTGTAGCTGCACACTTCATGACAGTGAAGCCGTGCAGCATTTGTGGCAGGGTTTGTTTACTTGCCGGAAAAAAAACGGGTATGGCATAGACGGTCCGTGCACCATGCAACCCAAATCGCAAAAGCGCACGGAGTGGTGACTTGACGCCCCCAAACTTCAAATGGTCATGCATCGGGCCGTAATTCCATGTGTGTGCCTATATTCTCCCTAGGCTTGCAAGTGGACCAAAGTGCACCAATGAATAGAGGAGGTTCTGGGGCAGGGTGCTGTTGTGAATTGCAAAAGGCTGGCCAGCCGAGGGCGCACACCTTGTGAAATGGCGAGTTCTCACAGCACTGCACTGCCCTTGCAATTTGTACTTTTTGGCAGGTGACCAATGTTTGCACCTGGATTCTGAGGGGGCTGGCCTGATGGCCACATAATGACACACCTTACGAAGGGCAAACACTCACATTACTGATAATGAGACTTTGGAACATATGAAGATGGACGTCAAGTATAGATGCGACACTTTACAGGCCTACACTTACAAGGCTGGGGCCATACTTCCGAAGGATCTCATTCAAGTTGTGCTAATTAGTCATTATCGCTACAAGTTCTGAGGTCGGCCGATGCAAAAGCATTTGCGGCGCTGACCAATATGCTGATGACAAGGGGCACCAGATGATTTTGCGGACCGCGCTTTTGTATGATCGGGCCTAAGATTACATGCAGCTGGCCCAACAGCTGGGCCATCATTGCTCAAACGGTTGAGCACAGGAGTGCGTGCAGGTGCGTCAGCGGCGTTGCGGATCTCGAGCTCGCCTTGACTCATACAGTGTGTCATAAATCCACGAGCTTTTGCGCACTTGTAACGTACCTCAGGTCCATTCTATGCTGCTTAAGCATAGCTGCCCTGTCCACTGCAGCCCTGTCCACTGCAGCCGCAGCTGGCGTTCCCGTTGCCAAAGCCGCTGCTCCTGCAGCGCACCCAAACCAGCACCACAGCATTAAGAACACGGCCGCCCTCGCAGAGTGCGTCCGCATCGCCAGCATCGCCATCGCTGCACAAATGCTGCCACCTCGCTCGCAGAGGCTAGGGGGGACTTTCACAAAAAAAAGTGGGGCGTGTCACTGAAGTTTCCTGAATTCGAAACCGCCGATTGGTGAGAGACGAAGAAGAATTTTAGCAATGCTGTACACTGAATCGCGGCCGGGGTACGAGCTGTATCTTAATCGCAGCGTGTACAGCGGCACGACCGCTGCGATGATTGGTACAGTATCGGGTCAGCAAGGTCTTGCACGCACTTGAGTCGGAGGCAGCAAAAAAGTAGTGCGCATCCCCGGAGGACTGAACGGGGAGCGCCGACAGAGACAGTACGCCTAGGCCCCAGGCTGCGGGAGCTGACTTGGCGTGGAGTGCGATGGTGCTGCCGTGCTGCTACGGCAGACGCGACCGCTGTTGGTGGTCGTAACGTGAGCAAATGGGCAATGCGGTGAACGTCTTGCCAGCCTATATCAATGTGCACGAGGCAGCTCGCACAGGCCACATTGCCGAAGTCAGGTGAGCACACTTGGCGAGCTGGCATCTTTGCATTGACGTGCACATTAGTGTTCCCTTGCGTGAGTGCAGCCAGTCGGACATTGATCGCGCTGACTCAACGCTGAGGTCCATCATGCGTCGCGCTCCATCTGCCTTGGTGTGCGATGCTGCACCCAGCAATGAAACAGTCTTGCACATTCATTGACCCCGCTGAGTTAAGCATACCATCATGTCTGCACACAATTTCTGACAGCATGACACCTGACATGTGGCAGCACATTGCCTCCACCTTCCGACTGACACACACCTCAAGAAGTTCGCCAACCGAAGGCCAGAGCACACGCCAGTCCTATTCCAGCCTCGCTGAGTTTCGCTGCTGCCTCGCATGACCGCCAAACAGAAAATGGGTGGACGCAGGCAAGGAGGTGGATGTGCGCGACAACACGCAGAAGACGCCACTGCACTTTGCCGCGCAGTGGGGGCAGGAGGAGGTGGTGGCGTTCCTGCTGCACTGCGGCGCAGATGTCAACGCTCAGGACTTCATCAATGACACGCCGCTGCACGTGGTACGTATGTATGTGTGTGTGTACGCGTGTGTGTGTGGGTGGGTGAGTGTGTCTGTGTGTATGGACGAGGTAGCTCTCACCCGGGCGCATTTATACATAATTTATGATGATGTGTAGGATAATGTGACGCCTGCACTGCGGCGCGGACGTCAACGCTCAGGACTTCATCAATGACACGCCGCTGCATGTGGTATGTATGTGTGTGTGTGCATGTGAGCGTGTGTGTGTGTGTGCGTGTGTGTGTGGGTGTGTGTCTGGGCGAGGTAGGTCTCGCGCTCGGGGGCAATATGAGTATGATGATGTGTAGGATTATGTGAAGCCTGCACTGCGGCGCCAATGTCCACGCTCAGCACTTCATCAGTGACACGCCGCTGCACGTGGTGCGTATGTACGGACGAGGCAGCTTGCACACCCGGGCGCACTTGTGTAGAGGTATATACATACATATATATTCACTTGCTTCCATAAGGCTCCTGAGGGAAGAGAATGTATGTGTGCGCGCGCTGCAGTCAAGTTGCGTGCAGCAACTTCACGACATGTGCTGCGTCTCAGCAGTAGCACCATCGGCAATGCCACCATGTGCTCGAAGGTACCTTCCAAATGTGACTGTCCTCCAGTAGTCAGATGCGCTTGGAAATTGCTGCTGAGCCAATGTCAAAACGCATGCGTTAATCAGGTGACACGGCGCTGCTTTTGGGGCGTGTGTCATAACCCTGTGAATAGTCACTCTCTCTCACTCACTCACTCACTCACTCACCCCATCAGGCGTCCTACTGGGGGCAGGCGCGCTGCGTCGGCGCCCTCCTCTCCGCCGGCGCCGACGCCCGCGCCCTCGATCAGTACGGCAACGGCCCCTGCGACATCTTCGATGACCACATCCGGCCCGAGGTGGCGGATGACATTCGCGCGCAGATCGCCGCAGCGCGCGCTGCGCTGCTCCGCGGCGAGCAGCCGCCGCCGCTGCTCGCAAGCCTCTCGGTCCACCACAACTCTGGCGGCGGCAGCGGCGGCGGCGGCATCGGCGGCGGCGGCGGCGGCAGCAGATATTGTAGCAGCGCCGCACTGCTGAGTGCGAGTAGCGGCGGCGGCGGCAGCAGCGGCGGTGGCGGCGGCGGCAGCGGCGGCGATGGCGCCGACCGCAGCTGCTGCACGTGGGGCGCGGCCAGCGGAGCGATGCTGCGGGCGGCGGATGCGTATCGGACGCGGCCGGATGGGGGTATCGATCTGCATGCTGCCGCGCGCGATGGGCAGGTGGCAGTGCTCCGGGTGGCGGTGACGGAGGGGACGTTTGTGGACGTGTTTGACGAGGCGGGGATGACGGCGCTCATGTGGGCGGCGCGCTGCGGCAGGTATGTATGTATGGCCCAGACGATCAACGTAGCGCTCATCACGAAGGGAACCAATGGTGCAAAGTTGTTGCAGAGTTACAAAGTGCTCGGGCACACAATTGATGTTGCCAAATGGGAGGTCGCCTTCCATTGCTGGTGCTGGTGCCACTTGGTCATGGAAACGAATCAGAAGATCATAGAGCTCTAGGTGACAAGGTGTGGCTTGCCGCCGGTGCCTTCCACCAGTAACCGCGGTCGCCGCTGCTGCGGTCATTGGCCACGGGTCAAACAGTGCCACCCTATTCACAGGAGCCAAAAGACTTCTGTGTGCAAGTGTACTACTTTGAGATGTGTGATTGGCCGCACGTGCTTGCGCATACCGAGTCAAATCAGGTTCATCTCTTTACTGAGCCCATATAAGGCTCGCGTGAAAGTCGGTGGCCGAACCGTGTTCGAGTGCGGCTGTCTACGGCAGGTATGTATGTATACTACTTCAAAGTATGTGATTGGCCGCACATGCTTGCGCATACAGTCAATCGGATTCATATGTTTACAGAGCCCACCTCAGGCTCGTGTGAAAACCGGCGGCCGGACCGTGTTTGATGCCGCTGTGTTTCATGGTGGCAGGGCAAATGTGACCGTGCGCGCTCATGTGGGCCGCGCGCTGCGGCAGGTATGCATGTATGCTACTTCCAAGTACTTCAAGTATATGTGATTGGCCGCACGTGCACACTCACGCGGTCACTCAGATGCGTACCTTAGAAGCCTGAATGTGTGCATGTATACCTCTGTAAGTATGTGATTGGCCGCACGTGCTCGCGCATACAGTCAATCAGATGTGTCGCTTGTGTTGGCCGCACGCTGCAGGTATGTATGTATGGATGCTTTGTTGTTGGCTAAACGTGCCTGCGCATGTGCTCTGACATGACGTAGAGAGCTGCTGCTCACTGACCTGGTGCTCCTTACTGGCAGACACAGACGTCAAGGTGACCAATGCAATGGCAGACAGACGCCAGTCGCATGCTGCTAGCATTGATTGTGTTGTGGTATGTGCACCTGCAACGGTGACTACCTTAACCGTCAAGCGTGCAAACGGCAGTGAGCATGTAACTGTCATATGCTTCAACATGCTTGATCACGCACTTGGCGTTGCAGCCACGCCAAGGCTCGCGTGAAAGTTGGTGGCCGGATCGTGATTGGTGTAGCTGTGTTGCATAATGGCAGGCCAAATGTGGCCGTACAGAATAAGAAGTAAGAAAAAACGTGATAAACTGTGGAACGTAGGCGCTGCGTGAAGTGTGCCCGTGCACACGTACAGTGTACTCATATGGAAACGTACTTTAAAGTGTGCTTCTTCATAGTATTTGGTTGGTTTGGTTGAGAGGCAACAGACCGCAATGAATGTGTATGCTGCAGGCGGTTTCGCTCGTAACTGAAACTAGCCGTGCGTGCGCGACGCTCATCCCAATCAGCACTGCATGCATGGCACGGCCGAGTGTCATACATGCATACATGTGTGGCCACTGGCTGTTGTGTTGCAGCAGTGCTCAGGGGTTCAAGCACAGTTCATAAATGTACTTGTATATACACACCATTCGGACATTCAGCCATGACTTTGCCTACATGTAATCATGTACTTGGCAGAGCCAGCTATGTAAGATAGGGGCTGCCAGTTTCACTGTAGCAGAATCTGTTTAAGTGTAAGATGCAGTCAACAGCTCGCCCATTCCGTGCAGCGATCTTGCCACAAGGAACTGCCACATCCCAGCAGCTGGTGGTGATATGCCACGCTGCTGCAGACATGCCACAGCAATGACAATACAGCGGATACGAGAGAGCAGACCAAGTTTCTGCAGATTGCCACTTGCAGCAGGACACAACAAGAAACTTTGATTTTGACCAATGCTTTCTCGCTAACCCTAACCCTAAGTCACGGTCAGCGAAGATAAGGTGCGGCAACGCGCCTGCCCAAAACATTACCCTAACTCTAGCCCTGACCCCTACCCTAACGCCTGCACTGCCCTCTCCCCGCCGACGCAGATACGGTGCGGCCAGGGGTCTTTCCAAACCCAAACCCTATTCTTAGCCCTAACCCTACTACCTGCACTGCCCCCTCCCCGCCGAACCACGTTACTTGCAGCAGTACGCAGGAGGCAACCTATGCTCTGACCAACCCTTCTTTGCTGCCCTTTTTACTGTCAGCGTGGGCAGGGCGCGGACAGGGTTCTTTCCAAACTCAAACCCTAACCCTGACTCTTGCCCCACCACCTGCGCTGCCCTCTCCCGACAAACGCAGATACTCCAGCGCGCAGTTTCTCCTCGACGCGGGAGCCGCCACCCTAACCCTAGCCCTCTGCAACCCTAACCCTAGCCCTAACCCTACTTACTCCCTGCGCTGCCCTCCGCCCGACAAACGCAGATACTCCAGCGCGCAATTCCTTCTCGACGCAGGCGCCGCCATAGACTGCCGCGTGGGGCCCCGCAGCAGCAGCAGTGGCAGCGCGCAGCGGCGGCGGCGGCGGCGGCAGTGCGCAGCGACGTGCGGTGCGCGCTGCTGCCGCCGCGGCGGCGGCTGCGTAACGGCGCTGCACCTGGCGTGCTACCACTGCCGCCCCGCCATCGTGCGGCTGCTGGTGGAGAGGGGAGCGGACGTGGGCATTGTGGACGCAGAGGGGCGTGCGCCTGGGCGCGTGTTTACCGTGGCAGCGCTCATACGCTGCGGCGGGCTGACCGAGAGACGACAGGTGCGCTACGTTGTCATTCAAATGCGTTGAAGTGGGGGATAGGGCTAAGCTTGGACGTGGGGATTGTGGACGCGGAGGGGTGCGTGTTTACGGTGGCACTCATACGCTACGGTGGGCTCGCGGAGCGGCGGCAAGTGCGCTCTGCTGTCACGCATGCTGTCAAAGCATCAGAGTTGGCGATAGGGCTGAGATTTGCCTTGAGGCTTAGCTTAGCAGTGGGGCGCCTGCCGGGGCGAGTGTTTACCGTGGCAGCGCTCACACGCTGCGGCGGGCTGGCGGACCGGCGGCAGGCGAGTGCTGCTGTCGTACTGGCAAGCCTGGGGTTCGGGGTTGAATCAGCAATGGCGGTTCCCTTGGGGGCGCATGGTAACTGCGGCAGCCCTCATACGCTGGGGTGGCTTAGCTAACAGGCGGCAGGTGATCACGTAATCCTGCCCCCAACTCTATGCGAATTGACCTTGCGGGTCAAAATGAAGTAAAGATTAGGGTTGGGGTCAGGGTGGCCCTTATGAAGGGCTTAGTGCTTGAAATAGCAAGCAATAGGGCGCATATTGCTGGTGGCAGCACTCATAGGCTGCGGCGGGCTGGCCAAGCGGCGGCAGGCGATGTTTGCATGGCACTTGGGTCAAGGCGTAAAATTTAGGGGTTGTTCAAAGCATACTTCGACATTGGGTCTAGTATTAGGGCTACGATAAGGGCTGCCGACGCGGCGGAGCGCCTGGTGGGGGGCGCGTTAGGGTTAGGGTTAGGGTTAGGTTTAAGGTTAAATTAGGGTTGGGGTTTGTTGTGGCGGGCTGGCCGAGAGCAGCAGGCGAGCGAGGGTGCCTATACGCTGGGGGTGACCAATGTGTCGTCAGTATGGCTTGGGACCAATTGATTAACAGCCAGTTGAAGACTTGGTCTTTCAGTGTTAACGGCATTTGCACTATTTGGGCCACACGTTGCCACCCGCTACTTTTCCGAGTTCCGCCTCCACTTTGACCCTAACCCTACGTAATGCCCAAGCCCTTTTTTCAAGTGTTATTTAAGCCATTTGTGTCCGCTCTATAGAAACCCCATTTCAACCCCAGCTGACACCCTAGCCCTAAACCACCATTTGCTCGTGTGCCACGCGTCATTGCTCTCCTAAACCCTGTGTGCCCGTGTCCATTCCCTTCTTGAATCATGCCCCAGCCTTCACCCCGAATGTAGTTCACACATACGTATTCGCGCGCTCCAACCCTGACTTGAGCATGAGAGGCCTAACTCTGCATTTCCTGGGCCACTCCTCAGTGCTCCCTGAGATCCAACACCAGCATATGACAACGCACTACTGCTCTGCGTACCTGCAACAAATTTTTGCCTGCCCTGCCTGCTTTCCTCAAGGCGTAGCAGAACCCTATGTCTAATCCTTAGCTGAACACTAGGCGTCGCGCTAACTTTTCTGGGCCACACTTGATTGCTCCCTCAGATCCTGCAGTTTCTGTCCGGCAATCTGGAGTGCGACAGGGGCACCCCGAGGATCACAAGCCACATGTGTCCGCTATATACTAGGCTTACTTCAACCCCCGCTGACATTGAAACCCCTACCCCAATGCTTGCTTGTGTTCCCACCCCTGGCTTGCTCCCTCAGATCCTGCAGTTTCTGTCCGGCAACCTGGAGTGCGACAGGGGCACGCACGGCCCCGTTTTCCCCACACACGCCCCCCTGGAGGCCTATGACGAGGAGCACAAGCCAGCAATTATACTGCCGAAACCGCACAAAGGGAGCACTGATGGTGAGCCTCCGAGTCGTTGCGCGATTGATGCAGACTATGCTTGTAACCGTTTGTTGTGGGATTAAATCATTTCAAGCAGAAGCACAAGCCGGCAATCATGCTGGCCAGACCGCACAACGGGAGCACCGATGGTGAGTCTGAGTACAAGTCTGAGTCTGAGCACTGTCAAAAGTGTGCAAGGGGAGCACTGATGGTAAGCCCAAGTACAACAGTAGTCTAGTACACAAGCACCGGCCGGTCAGGATGTTGTCATGCACTTCTCTCAGTAGCACCAGAAGTCGGCAATTGCCTTGCTGGCAAAACCGCACAAGGGAGCACCGATGGTGAGTCTGAATGCGCATTGGGTGTGCATTTGTCCTTGTCCTCTGAGCGCTGTCACAATGTTGCGCCTCCAGTACCCCCATCTCTGCAGCGCAGTGCCAGAGAACATGATTGAAGTAGGAGAATGAAGACTGGGATTTGAGCAAATAGACTTTGAGATTAACGCCCACACGTAAACATACATGCGCGCACCCACGTGTGGCGCGTGTCGCATTGCCGATCTGTCCGTTCACTGCTGCAGTGCCACGCCTCTCCACTGGCGGCGGCATCCACTACTACCTGTACATACTGCAAAAAGCCAAAAACCATGCGTACACTTCAATAGCACGTAGAACTGTGATGTAAACGTTCAACAGTACAAACCACCCCAGTAGCGAATCTAGACCTAACCCTCCCCCCGAGGGGCGCTGTCCTCTTTGCTGAGCACTGCTGCAGCGCCGCGCCTGTGCGCCGGCGGCGGCATTCACTACTACCTGCGAAGGATAGCTTTTGAGTGCAAGTATGCGCACACACGCCATTCAATACCTACCCCAGCAAAGAAATCAAATCCAAACCCTAATTACGCCCGTTTTGTTGCAGAGCGCTGCTGCAGCGCCGCGCCTCTCCGCCGGCGGCGGCATTCGCTACCTCTTGCGCCATATACGCTTCCTCTTCAAAGCAGGAGTACATGCACACACGCCAAACAATACATGCGTACATACATGCCCACCACCGCAGCGATGAAATCATATGCGCCCATTTTGCTGCTGAGCGCTGCTGCAGCACCGCGCCTCTCCGCCGGCGGCGGCATCCACTACTACCTGCGCCGCGCCAGCATGCTGCCCGTGGCCGTGGCAGCGGACGTCGGCGAAGCCATGTCCAGCATCCGCGTCGTGGTGGCGCGCGGGCTGGGCATGGCGCCGCCGCTCGCGCAGCAGCAGCCGGCGCTGGGGGTTGAGGTGAGGTTGAGCATCAGCATCACGGGAGCGTTACACTTAAAGTATATACTTCTATACTGCAAGAGCATGCACTTGAAGTAGCATATGGCATGGTGCCGCCGCTCGCGCGGCAGCAGCCGGCGCTGGGAATTGAGGTGAGGCTGAGCATCAGCATCATGGCAACATTTGCCTTACTGATAACCCTATGAAACTCTGGTGCTCGTGTCAAGTGTGTGCTCATACGCATTTCGCGACCGTAACATGTACTTTGAATGTAATGCCAAGCCCAGCATACGCGTCGTGGTGGCGCGCGGGCTGGGCATGGTGCCGCCGCTCGCACGGCAGCAGCAGCCAACGCTGGGGGCTGAGGTGAGGTTGAGCATCAGCATCACGGAAACGTGTACTTCAAGTGCAATGCCATGTGCAGCATATGCTTTATGGTGGCGCGCGAGGTGGGCACGGTGCCGCCGCTTGCGCGTCAGC
This sequence comes from Tribonema minus, assembly GCA_017506865.1. Taxonomy (NCBI): domain Eukaryota; class Xanthophyceae; order Tribonematales; family Tribonemataceae; genus Tribonema; species Tribonema minus. The sequence continues at coordinate 447,545 of JAFCMP010000124.1, forward strand.
GCTGTAACCTATAACCTAACCCTAACCCTAACCCAATCTCACAACAAGCCCCAAACCCTACAGCTTGGCCCCAATGCTATACCAATGAAACCTGCCGCATCTCGGCCAGCCCGCAGCAGCCTATGAACATGGCTCTCCCAGTCGCCCCCGTAGCCTAGCGCTTTGTCATAGCCATGACCTCCCATCGTCACCAGCAGCCGCGCTCACTAGAACAGTCAGCTTTTCCAACATTCCCATAATCTGAAAAGTAGAGGTGCCGTTTACGAAACGCTTGACTCAAGCCTCAGGCGGCGCACGCGCCTCCCCACTGCGCCTTTCGTCAACTGCCCACCCCCAACCTCACCTTGACCTGACTGCCTAAACCTAACCTAACCCAAACCCTAGCCTACCCCTAACCCTCCTCTGGCAACACGGCTCAGGCAGCGCAGCAGCGCAAGCGCCGCCGCCAGGGCCGGCGCGCCCCCTAACTGCCTACGCCTAACCTTACCCAAACCCTAGCCTCACCCAAATCCCAGCCTAACCCTAACCCTCATCTGTCAACAACGCTCAGGCAGCGCAGCAGCGCAAGCGCCGCCGCCAGGGCCGGCGCGCCTCCGACCCCGGCGTCCTCAACCACGGCGGCAGCGCGGCGCTGCCAGGCGGCGTGCCGCTGCCGTCGGCAGCAGCGGCGGCAGCGGCGGGCGGCGGCGGCGGCGTCATGATGGGCCGCGAGCGCGGTCTCGACGCGCTCCTTGCACAGCGCCTGCTGTCGTTCAAGGGCCACGGCTCCTCCAATCAGGTGCTGCCGGCGGAGAGCGACGACAGCGAGAGCGGCGGAGGCGGCGGCGGCGGCGGCGGCGGCGGCGGCGGCGGCGGCGGCGGCGGCGGCGGCGGCGGCGGCGGCGGCGGCATCGGCACCGGGCGCGGCGGCGCGCTGGTGGCAGCGGCGGCGGCGCTGCCGCCGCGGCCGTCGCGCGCAGCCAGCTTGGTGAAACAGAGTAGCATGCCTGCAACAGCGGTGGCAGCGCTGCTAGCAGAGGTGCCTGTGCCAGGGGCTTGCAGCGATGACAGTGACGCAGAGCCAACGGGGCTGCGGACGACACGGCTATCGGCAGCGGCGGCGGCGGCAGCGGTGGCGGCGCCGCCGCCACTGCCGCCGGCGGCGGCGGTGCTGCCGCCGCCGCGTTTTGCGGGGGCGCGCGTGGGCGCTTGAGTCGCTTGTCTGCGGCATCAGGCTTGTAGTGTATCGACATGCGCAATCGGCAGCTGGCAGCAGCAAGCAGCTACAAGCCCCGCCGCACTTGCAGCAGCTGTATTAGTGCAGCAGCAGGTGGCGGGGCTGCGGCCGCTGGGATGAAGCTCAACCAACCAAGCTGCGCTGCGCACAAGTTTCGATGATTGTTGTACACCTGGCGCTGAGAACTTCAAGTTGCCTGGACAGCTGGGTACTGCCGCTGCCGCGCGATGAAGCGCTGTGCTGCTGCCTTAAACTTCGAGATGAAGTTTATCAGGCGTTACCGCTTGGACATCACGCCGACCTGACGCTTGCGGCTGTATGTACCCCCGTCGCAGCAGCAGCAGCAGCGCTCAGGGGGGGGGATCGCGCCTGCAGCAGAGTCGCGTCACTGTCTGCGCAACGACCACAAATTTTGTTACTCGGGCCGATCGATTGCCCTGCTCTTCCATGTACTCATGGCGCGGCGGACAGCGCATGACAGCCCGCACTTACACGCTTACACTCAGAAACAAGTGCTCTTGAGCACCATCGGTATTACAGTTTACGATACTCGCGGGTTTGTAGGTGTAATCACAAGCACATGTGCCTGCGCGCTGCGTCTCTCACTCTCTGTCGGCATTTGACGTTTATTGTGTGCTTTGTATGCGTACCGCGGCGGCAAACCGTTCCCCCACACATGTCATTCCATGAGTACAGCAGCTGTTTCATGAGTACAACTGCGGCACTGACGCGCCTAAATTTGCTCATGTTGCTTGCTCACAACACATGTACAAGAGCACTTTCAGACTGTCATACGACATGTAGATTCTTTACAGCTAGATGCCAATCATCTGGGCTTTTTCGCGCCCTGAGCGAGAATTAATACAAAGTACAAGAGCTGACATGACCGATACTCTTGAAGCATCACACTTGCCCCATGGTGTCTTTGAAACAAAAATGTGCCGCGCATCGCTGCTGTCATACGGCGTTTTACAGCCAGGAATGCAAACGGCAGGAGTTTTGATGCAGCCGGTGTCTTGCCACTGCACTCTTTGGTCAACGTCAAGATGCCAGCCAAAGCATGTTTGTCGAGATCGTGCTGTGTGCAAATGCTCAAATGTGAAACAGTGATAGCGACATTGGCAGCACACGAGCAGTCCTGCCACAGCAACACCAACAGCCGCAATGCAACAGGAGCACGCAAACCGACAAAGGAACGGCGCCCACTTGCAGCAGCTCTGATGCTGCACAGCGCATTTGCGGGAAAACACTCTGTGATGCTTGAAGTGTGCATACATCTCCGATGTCGCACAGCTGATCTAAGCGAGTGTGGGGTGGTGCTTAACAAGTGCTGAGTGCTGCCACACACAGCCGGCACTGCTACCGCACAAACCGATGCGGCGCCGCTTGGTACAGTACCACGGCGGCTGTGCTGTGTGTGCGTACTGCCATGTTGAGCGCACAGCTGACGCGCAGGGGAGAAGTGAAACTTCCATCGTGGAAGTTCAACTTCCATGTAGATCTGCAATGCAGTTCGCAAAGCCATTCGGGGACCCGCAGCTGGCAGCAAGCGCACAATGTACTAAATGTACTAGAGGTCGCGCCCTGAGCGAGAATTAATAAAAAGTACATACATGGGGGGGGGGCACATGGAGGAGGACGTAGGGGAGGATCCCGAGATGCCATTTGGCGGCGGCGGCGTTTGAGTGGTTGTCGTTGCGACACTTTCAGACTGTCATACGACATGTAGATTCCTTCCAGCTAGATGCCAATCATCTGGGCTTTTTCGCGCCCTGAGCGAGAATTAATAAAAAGTACATATCTTCAGCCTCAAGATTTATTGTCAACTTCAACATGGAGTGAGCGCGCTGGACGTGCTTGGGACCATAAAGAATTGCATCTTTGTCAGCTCATGGCTGGGCTGCCAGCTGTGGCGAGTTTGCTGAGCGCTGCATGCAGTAGATACCTGCACAGGGGGGGGCAACGCATGCACAAAGGTGGCAGGTTCAGCTCATGTTTGTAACGGTGGAGGCACCGGACGCGCCCGTCGCACCAGCGCTGATGCTGGCGGCGGCGGCGGCGGCTACCGTCAGGAGTCGCGTTCGAGTGTTCGGAATGAGTGGTGATGATCAAGTGGCGTACCAGGCATCTTACAGGCAATATCATGCTATAGCTTTTCAGGCACCACGTGTGCAGCAGGGTTCTAATAGCACTACTCAGCGTGCATAATGTGAAATAATCGTATTTGCCTACGTGTGGCCATCAGTGGACGCAGCATCAGCCGCCAGCTTCTGACACCAATATTCACCCAACTTCTACTTTGCGGTCCTCGCATAACCAGCCGCACAATGATCAGCGAATACCCGTACCCACCTGCCCTGACACCAACCTCGTAATTACCCACGGATTGCTCCCTCTGATCTCATACTGCACATTCCCCACTTGCATGTGTTTGGCCATCAGTTGGCGCAGAATCAGTCTTGCCGCCAGCCGCTGCCCGCGCCAAGCTCTGCCAATGCCAATATTCACATATCCTGACACTAATACTTACCTACCTTGTACTTTCCCATTTGACACTGCGCCGCAGTCTCCTACTTGCTTAGGGTTAGGGTAAGGGTTAAGGGTTAGGGTTAGGGTTAGGGTTAGGGTTAGGGTTAGGGTCAGGGTTAGGGTTAGTTCGTTTGGCCCTCCGTTGGCGCACGACCAGGCGCGCCGCCAGCCGCTGCCCTCGCTCCGAGCGCCGCCAACACCAATACCTACATACCCTGACAACAATAATTACCTACCTTATACTTTCCCACTGATACTTGCCTTCGTTTGGCCATCAATTGGCGCAACATCAGGCGCGCAGCCAGTCGCCGTCCTCCCAGCCTGGTCTTCGCGAGCGCATGTGTCTGCGCTGTGGCGCTAGCCATCGCAGTGGCAGATAGCCGCAGTGGTGACAGTGCTCGGGACAAGGCACGCCGCCGCCTGAAGTAGCGCAAACAGCGGAGCGCATTTGCAGCTACGCTCAGCTGTTTGTTGGGGCGGCGGCTGCAGTTACTCACTCACTGACTCACTCACACTCACACTCACAGCGTTGGCGCTACGGCACACGCAGCGGCGCGACTCAGCAGGTGTTGCTGAGATTTAGGGTCAGGGGTTAGGGTTACTGACAGCGCACAGCTCGCTTTGCTGCTGCTGAGCACTGATGTGCCTGTTCATGCGGGATTTTGCGTCAATAATCGCTTCACACACTTGTCAGCAACATAAGCAGCAATCTTATGGTGAAACTTGTTGAAGCGGGCGTTTGCAGCAGTGCTCTGAATGGGTTCACGCAGTACACTTGGTGTACTGGCAGGCAGAGCGCTGCCGTGCGCTGGCCACATGTGAACAAAGTTGCTGCTTGCCTGGTTGGTCTTGTGCTATGGCCTGAACATGTGGCTATTGCCACAGCTGTCTGACGCTTTGGTGTGAGAGCACGGCCTCTGTTTGAAGCAGAATGTGCTGGAAGGCCCCACAACAGCGTCTGAAGAATGCATTTGCAATTAATGCTGTCACCAATGCCTGAAGGCAACGCACTTTGAGTGACTGCTTACCTACATTGGTGTACACCACTCAACCCTTTGCACAAGCTCTCACCGACCTAGACTATGCCATCGTGCTTTCGCAGCGAGCATCGATCCACACTTCAGAGAATACACATGTTATGAAGCACATTTAAGCGGTTCAAAGTATCTAATCCTAACCCTACGCCAACCCTATCCTACCCTTCATTTTAACCCTAAAACCTAACCAATACAGTGTGCACAACACATCGCGCAAATCAAGTCAGGTACCTGGAGTATGCAACCCAGTCGGCGAACGCGCGCCTGCAGAGCAGCAAATTACACCTGCGCTCCTTGGCGGTGACCACCGCCACCGCTGCCGCCGCAGCCCACCGCCTCTGAACCGAACCGCTGCCATCACAACTACCGCTACAGATTGGTGCAGCGCAGCAGTGCTCCCCTGTTGGCGCACTGCACGCATCCGATGGCACTGCTGTCAATGCGCCGCGTGTCAGTGCTCCGTGTTGCACGTCACCGGCGGCAGGCGCGCCGCAGCAGCGATGCTCGACGGGTCCCTGCTTTGAGGCCTCGATCACGCCAGGTGGCGTCACCTCAGAAGCGCCACATGGCAATGCCTCAGAGGTGCCACGTGGCGATGCCTCAGTGGCGCCAGGTGGCGTCGTGTCAGAGGTGCCGCGTGGCAACGCCTTAGCAGCGCCAGGTGGCAAAGCCTCACACAACCCCTCCGCGGTGACACATGGCGACGTCTCAGGGGCGCCACGTGGCGGCACATGGTGTGCGGCGAGCAGCGCAATGTGGCGCTGGTAGGCATGCAGTCTGCGCGTGAGGTCGGCAATGGTGGTACGCTGCTGCGTGAGCCGCTGCGCCGCTGACACACGGGGTGTGGCAGTGCTCGGCGGTGCGCAGTGCGCCTGGCGCGCCGAGCGGTGCGGGAGAGCAGAACAACACAGGCAACACGGAGAGTGAGCCGGTAGATAGTGGCAAAAGAGCCCGCGTACTATGTAGTGGAGTTGAGGTGAAATTGAGTTGCTGTGTGCAGTGCGGGAGCAGAACGAAAATGACACGCCGGGCGCAGCACCGTAACTCACAATGAAAAATGTGGCGCTGTAAAGAGGTGCCAAATGGTGCAGTCCGCTCTCTGGCCTTGCACACGCACGCTGTGGTCATCTCGCCTGTGCAGGTCGGAATGTCCTGAGTGGGTTAATTATTTTCTATGTTCAGGCACTGAAGGCGACACTCAGCTGCACTCTGCACTGTTGTAATGATAGTCACGACGACAGCTGAGCCAGGGGGCTCAGCAACGCTCCAACAGCACGTATAGCTCAGACATGAGCGCTGGTGCAGCACGCGCTTGCCTGCCACCTTGTAAAAGTATACGGATTGACGTTGTTCAGATGTGATTGTCGATGCTCATCGAGGCACGCTGTCACAGCGTACACGAAATTTCCGATAGCAAGCTTGACATCACCCATCTGGGCTCTTTTGCGATTTAAGTAGTGAGGAATTCATACCAAAATATACACACTTCCAACTTTACTTTAAATGAGCACTGCTGCAGCGCATGCTTGCCTGCCACCTCCACCACGCGTCGGCGACGGCGTTGCGCGCTGCCGCGGCGGCGCTGCGCCGCAGCAAGCGCTCCAGAACATGCAGCTGCTCCGCAAGATAGCCGCGCTGCACGTCATCGAGGGCTGCGTAGCGCGCACACCTCTGCTTGTCGGGCAGTGGCTTTCCTGGTGATGATCAACAGAGAGTTTGAGAAGAGGAGAGCGATAAATAGGCTAGGGTGAGCGTGCCATTGCTCAGCAAGGTAGCCGCGCTGCTGATCATTGAGGGCTGCGTAGCGCGTGCGCCGCTGCTTCTCAGACAATGCTTTTCCTGGTGATGATCAACAGGGTCAGGGTTTGAAGAAGGGCAGAGGCAGGGTTAGAGTCAGCGTGCAGCTGCAGTGTAGCTGCGCTGCGCGTCATGGAGGGCTGCGCAGCGCGCGCGCCGACTGCTCATCCGACAGTGGTGTTCCTGGCAGTGGCAGCACCCGAGAGGGTCACAATCATGGAGGGCTAGGTTTGGGCAAGGGTGAGATTGGGGTCACGGTGAGGGCTTGGGTTAGATCAGATGGCGTTCTCCCTGGCAGCGATGAAGAGAATTGGAGGTAGGAGTGCGTTCAAGATTGGTGTAAGCGATAGGGTTAGGTTTAGGGCCAGGTGGGCTAGCGCTCTGCTGGGGCAGTGCTCAGAAGATTGGCGACAGAAGGCGCATGCTTCAGCTACGGACTATTCTGACAGGCAAGAATAATGTCGTCATGCAGGCTAGGGCAGGCTTGCGGCATAGGTGTACACGTCGCACAACATGTACAACGCGAAACATAGCATACTCATATATGCACGCTACACGTGAAGATGTGCATGCATGTGCTGTTAGAGACTAGAAGCATCCAAGTCGGACTGTCACGACAGCAAACGCGTAGCCCACAAATAAGCGCATCACTGTTGAGCATCCTTGTGTGCACACTGCTGCGAACCACCTCAGCTTCCACAGGCTCCGGCAGTCAGAGTTGGGGTATCTCAGGAGAATGATTGTTGTTGCCACGGCGCGGCAACCCAAACCGCATTGCGTGAGCTCCAGCACAAAGGCTCAGGCCAGCGTTTCACAAAATCGCGTCACGCCATACCCTTCGAGTATGGAGGGAGCTGCAAACTGCACAGTTTACTGTGTACTCGTGACACACATCCTACAGTGACAAGAGGCAGTAGACCTAACCCTCCGCCTCATTATCACACCACTTCCAACCCTTATATTGATGCTGACCCTTACCTCTGACTGAGAATGGCGCTGCGGCACCGCCCAGTGCTGAGCACTGCGCTCCAGGCCTTCGCCGCGCTGCTGCCGCCGCCTCCGCCGCCACTGCCGCCGCCGCCGCCGCCGCCGCGCGCTGCGTCCTGCTCAGGTACATCGCATAGGCAGTCTGTTGTCTCTGCCATACAGTGTGAGGGCCTCCATCATACTGCCACTCGTCGCCTGTTTGACGTCCATAGTCAGCCTCAGGGGCGCACTTTGCAGGGGACCAGCAGTGGGAGAATCTGGTGCTCTTGCGCTGGTGGCGGTGGAGAGTGTCGAGCTCCGACAGCTGAGAGGATCCGGTAACTGGAAATGCCGAGACAGCATCGGTGATATCTGTTGAAGGTCTGCTCGAGCCATGATACTTGTGACTGGCGTTATGTTGAGCCGCAGGGGCGTTGCTGAATGTCTTGGTGTCATGCTGGGTCTGCAGAGGAGAGGCCTCAGAATTCTCGCCCTTTCCATGGATGCATGTGAATCGCTGTGCGCCGCCTTCATTGCTTCGAGGTTCAAGTGCTTTAGCTGCATCGATAGCAGCCGCATCAGCTCCTGTGAGCTTCGACAGAACCTGTGCGACAGACGTGCTGATCTGCTGCTGTAGCCTCTGAAGCTCCTCGTCTTTCGCCAACCCATGAGAATTCAGGTCACATAGCAGTGAGAAAGCTGACTCAAGATGCAGATCTATCAGCTGCGCAGCTGTCAACACTGACTGAACAACCAGCTGCATGATGCCTTTTCACGCACCATGTTGAAGCAAACTGTTACGGAGGATGTTGAAGTAGCGGTTGGGATCATCTGCTGTGGTTAGACGCGCAGTCTGTTGCGCGCTTCAGCGAATCCCTCCTATGTGGTCTATTCGTGGGTATAGCTCCAAGTGGGCTGTGGATTTGCAGGGCCATGGCCAACAAAAGCGGGCGGCCCCCTTGTGAAAAGTACTTGTTACTGCAGGCTACTGCCCAGACAGGTGTGTGTGGGGGGAGGCAGACCGCAGTGCGCACATACAAGACAGGCTTGTAACAACAAAAATGCCCTACCACTGATGCAAATCTTGAACATGATGAAACAAGGCAATGATCTTCGACGGCGGCGTCGCGCAACTGAAACCCTAAACTAAGCAGGGCAAGCTGGTGAATGCTGCAGGGTGTAGACGGCAATGGTGTGTTGTAGACGGCAATGGTGTGTTGAACATTATGAACAATGCGCGCACTCGCTTGCGCTCGCTCACGGACCGTTGACGCCCGCCGAGAATGCTCTGCTGTAGCAAGCGATGCAGTGAGGCAGAACGCGAACCCTGGCACAAAATTGCACTTGACTCAGACTCATGACCCAGACGTACACACCTACTCAGCAATTATGGCAGCGCCACAACACTCATGAATGAGAGCATCCGCTGCTGCAAAAAGATGTGCGTTTTATTTTCTCAAATGGCCATCGGGATCCGCTGCGACGGATTCGCTGTTGCTGAGCCTCTCAATGAGCGCCTGCTGCTCTGCCTCCACCCTCAGCAGACTCTGATACTGCACGTTGTTGCGGTCGAGCTCTGACATCTTCTCCTTGATGAGAACCTGCAGGGCCATTCTCTGGCGTGCGCGATGCTCGGCTTCGCCGTCCACCTGGGTTGAGCAGCGCGAACGAGAACGCGCATGAGAACAAGGCTCGGCGGTGGCAATGTCGCTTTTTTTGTCTACGCTTTGCATTCAAAAGGAAGGCGGACTGCAACGGTGAAGCATGAAGGTACCGCCAATAGAATGCAATGCGACGGTGCTGTATGATGTGCATTCTCTCGCGCGCATGATAGTCAGCTTCGCCATCCACCTGTCACATGTAATCATTGAAGGAAGGGGCGAGAGCGCTAGTTAGGAAAAGCGCATGGCGATGGTTGACACAGCGAATGACAGTAAAATGTACAGCTAATAGATTGCAAAAGTGGCGGTGCTGTGTGATTGCCATTCTCTGCGCGCGCGAAGAGCATGGCGATGGTTGACTCAGCGATTGACACTGTAGTGTACGGCCAATAGACTGGAAAAGTGGCGGTGCTGCGTGATTGCCATTCTCTGGCGCGCGCGATGCTCAGCTTCGCCGTCCACCTGTCACATGCAATAGTTGAAGAAAGCGGCCAGAGCGTAAGAGGCGACGTGCTTGGCAATGCAAACAGCGACGACATGTGTGACCTGATTGACGAAATGTATAAGAATGGCGCGCGCGATGCTCAACTTCACCTTTCACCTGTCACACAGAGCAAGCATCGGCAATGGCCTGCGGTGGCATGTGTCAAAGGCTTGCTGTCGACGCTTGGTGTACGCACATTGCAGCTGCGTCGTTGAGGAAAGGGGCGAGGGCGCGAGAGCTGACGAGAACGACGATGCAAGCAGCAACAAAATTGTGTGATCTGATTAACGGAAGGAATAGGAATGGCATGCGGGATGCTCAGCTTCGCCGTCCACCTGGTTGAGCAATGCGAACGAGAACACATGAAAAAAAGAGCATGGCGATGGCGATGTCAAGAATTTTTTTTTTGATGCTTTGCCGTTCACCTGTGTGAATGTCAAGGACGGCGATGAGAGCAGACCGCATGGTGAAGTAAACCAGTTGACACAGCGAATGAGTCTAAAATGTACGGCCAATGGAATGCAACGTGACGGTGCTGTAGGATGGCCATTCTCTGGCGCGGGCGATGCTCAGCTTCGCCGTCCGCCTTGTTGAGCAATGCGGGCGAGAGCGCGAATGAGAGACAGAGCATGGCGGTAGCGAAGTCAAGATTTTTGTTGTGGATGCTTTCGCCGTTCACCCATGTAGTTGTCAGTGAAGGCAGTGACAGCTGACTGCAAGGTGAAGCACGGTGAAGTATCCCAGTTGAAACAGCGAACGAGAATAGAATGTACAGTCAATAGAATGCAACGTGCCATTGCTGTACGATGGGCACCATGGCACCCCTTGCCTCATGTACACCAACTCATGATCCTTACCCTTGTGCTGCCCTGCCTGTCCTCTCAACTCTCACATGGGACCTGTCTGTGCGTCTCAGAGCCGTTTGAGCTGAGAGAGGACTGTCTGCATTGATGTTTTTCTTTCTTTCTCAAAAGGCGTATTGTTAGGTGCGCAGGGATAGCCTTACTCTAAGCCTACCGTTCCATACATACCCCCTGCAGGCCGGGTGCCAGATGCGCTCCGCTCCCCCCCCCCCCCCCCCCCCCCCCCTTTTTGTAGGCCGCTTCCAGCCAGTAGAATCAGGATTGAAGTGGCCTAACCCCAACCCTAACCCTCCGCGTAACCCTAACTCTAACCCTAGGATGCGGTGGCTGAGCAGTGCTCAACCAACCGCAACCCCTTTGAGTACGTCATAGCGCCATCTCGTTTTCAAAGCAGCAGTGATGAGGATGTGAAGTGCAAGTCTAGGGTTACGGCTAGGGTTAGTGCGAGCGCAGCCCTGTGGCTAGGGCTGAATTCAGGACTGGTGTGTCAGTCAAGTCTGGTTGCAAGGCTTGCAATGGCAACCCAGGTGCTTGGATGAATTGCCATGCCATGCGTCTTTTGACACCGAAAGTGACAGCAAGCGCTGTGCGCCTTTAGCACCCAAAGTCAGGTAGAATACATACTTCTGTGAATGGACACTGTAGCTGTAGGATGTGGTCCGTTACACAGCCCTCTGTCATTGCTGCAGCCGTGTACGCATAGTCATTGAATGCCATTGGGTGGCCTTTATCCAGTCGCACCACAGTGTTGCGCGTGAAGCATAATGGTACTTCCTTTTGTGGCGTGCACGTATCTACCGGTGCAACATCTGCATCAGGTTCTGCGAAGCACGCGCTTTCACATACATGCGTGAGAGCAAATTGCATGCTGCTGCCGTCAAATGATGCCCTAGTCCTTCTCTAAACCAAACTCCAACCCTATGGACCGGCGCCACGCTAGTTGCCGTGTTCCGCATGTCTACCCCGCATATCTTCTGCTACTCTATGCAGCCCGAGAGAGCTGTGCGCCTCAAAGGCTGTAGCAGCCAAACTCAGCAGGTAGAACACGAGTGAATGGACACTGTACAGCCACAACGCGCGTTCACGTACATACATGAGAGCACATCGCATGCTGCTGCCCTCGAGTCATGCCCCAGCCCATTTCTAAACCTAACTCCATCCCTCCGCACCGACGCCTCATTTGCCGCCATGCTCTGCAAGTCTATCCTGCACATCTTCTGCTCCTCTATGGAACCGCGAGTGAGCACCCAATCCTGACCCCGACCCTAGTCCTGACCTCCACCCCAGCCCTAATCATCGGCGCCACGTCACTCGCCTTGTTCCGCATGCCTATCGCGCGCAGCTTCTGCTTCTTGATGCAACCCGAGTAAGCACCCAACCATGACTCTAAACCTAATCCTGACCTCAATCATAAGCAGTACTTGTCACTCGCCTTGTTGCGCATGCCTATCGCGCGCAGCTTCTGCTTCTCGATGCGGCTCGCATGAGCGTCCAGCACCGCGACGATGCCGTGCACCGCGGCGTTGAACGCCTGCATCTTGGTCGCGAACGCCTTGCAATTCTCCTCCAGCTCCTCGCTATGCTTGAACACATCGGGGTCGAGAACGCGCACCCTGCACTCCTCGTCAAACGAGACTTGAACTTTCTCCTCCTGAGCGGTGCTGCTCATGGCTGCTGCCGCTGCTGCCGCCGGCGCTGCTGCTGCTGCGGCGGCGCTGCTGCCGCCCTGCCTGGTTGGCGACCGTGGCTGCTGCTGCCGCTGCTGCTCGTGCACGGATTCCTGGCGGTGCACAGCGAGCAGCCTGGCGCAGCAGAGACAATACAATGGTGGGAGCTACTTTAACCAGGGGAAGTACTCCAAAGCACTGCAACAGAAGTAGTCGCTGTGGTGCAACGCAGGCCCTGAACATGACATGGATTCCCCTGAGGTAAAGAGAGCTGATGAATGACACGTGCTTGATGCATCTCTCTTAGGAGCAGCACTTGAAGTGATGCAAGTGTAACTCTCAGGCTCAGGCAGCTTCCGAAAAGTACACCAGATCAGCCGTGTTACTGCAAGGAAATGCCATTCGACAGCGACCGTCAAGACAACACTTCAGGTAGCATGTAGAAGTTCGCATTGCTTGCATAAGTCAAAGCAACGCACATGCCAAGTCTGCATTGCGCACCTCGCCTGTGTTGCTGCAGACTGCTTGCGGAGCCAAATGGTGGCAACTGCTTATTTAGCAGCAGTGCTGCGCCCCAAAAGAACCCAGCTCCTTGTCACGCCTGCACTGATGTGATTGGATAACGAGCCACACGACGCCTCTGATCTGCTGCCACCAGCTCCTGTCCCTCCTCTTCCAGCGATTTGCACCTCCTACACAGAACCCCAGGCTCAACGGATTGTAACAGTCAAGTTGAAGTAATTTTGGCGACATTCACAGGAGAGGACCATGGAGGTGATGCAAGCGACACCTGCAACGCTAAGCCCGGACATCAAGTATCCTAGCGACCTCGAACCCCGGCGGGTGTCATTCACCAGCCTCGTGCCTCCGCCAGCCCATGAGGGCTGTGAAGGCCGCCCGTCCTTTCAGCGTCAGCGAACCAGCAGACAGCAGGTCCGTGGCGTTGTTGTAGCATTGAGCCGCATTTCACTAGCATCGCAAGGCGCTCAGAATGACCCAGATGTCTGGTCTCAAAGTTAGGACTGTGCAGCGCAGTCTGGCCTGTCCTTTGCGAGTGCCTTGCGCACAACGGGGCGGGACACAGCCACCCCAAAGTCTGCACCGGCGATGTAATTGTACTTGCTTGCGCACAAAAGAGAAGTTTACACGGCATCAGTTCTATAGGCCATGACTCTTTGCTACTGTTGAACCATCTGTTTGAACCCAAGTCATCACCTAAATCTTACATGAGGGCTTGCCACTGCGTGGTGCTGTAACTCGCTTGATCTGCGAGCAACTTCCTACGTCGCAGCAATTGCGCCAGTGCTACCATTGCAGGCCAGGCTGATAACACTGCTTTCTGCCCTGAAATGGCGATTGCACCTTCATCCCCTACAAAATGCGACTGCTGCCCGGCAATGCCGTCCTCACTCTGTGTACCACTTACGCTGATGCGGCGTGCCTTTCAGTCACTGCCTGCGATGTGGTGGACGCAACCATTGCGGCAGCAGGTATCCCATTCTCTATCCCTAATCCTAATCCCACAATGCACTACGGCAAGTCCCCCCACTGCACCCCCCCCCCCCCCCAACTCCCACTATTGTCTCTAAGCTATATCCACGGTGACCTCTTACACTACGTATAGCTGAAAAATGACGCCTGTGTCCTATGCTGTGGTCGCCCAACCCTCAAGTATGCTTCTATCCCATGTCTAACTCTTACACTACATTATGTACCGCTGACCAAACTGGCGTGCTTGCCTCCCTCCGCAGTCGTCGTCGCTGATGCGCGCCATCAGAGAGGACGACGACGCATGCGCGGAGCACCGCGCGTTCGACCTGCTGTGTGTCGGCGGCGGCGAGGCCGCGGGACACTGGGCCTCGGCGCTGGCGGCGCTCGGCGCACTTAAAGTTGAAGATCATGCACCTCAACCTGAAGTTCACAGCGCAGCAGCGGCGGCGGTGGCGGCGGCGCGCACGCATCACGGCGCTGCACGCGTACCTGATACGCAGCCACGAGTCGACGCGCCGGCGGCACGGAATAGACCATCTGAGCCTCAACTTGAAGTTTCTGGCCCGCCGCCGCCGCCGCCACGGCGGTTGAGCGCTGCGATCGTCAGCGGCGACCCGGAGGGGCTGGCGCCGTACTTGCGCGCGCCTCTTGCAGCAACTTTCCTGGCCGGATTAAATGGAATGAGCGATGAGGAAAGAGGGGGGGAGGGGGGGCCAGGGGGGTGTAGCGGGGGGGAGGGGGCGGAGCTGGTGGACGGTCACGATGCGGCGTGGTACGCGGCGAATGGCGGTGAGTGGCATTGCCGTCGAGCGCTGTGGCATGTGTATTGTGTACTCGTTGCGGTACGCCCTGAGTACACCTTGCGTACACCTGCCACGGCGTGGTACGCGGCGAATGGCGGTGAGTGGCGTAGGTGGGCGCTGTGGCATGTGTGCTGTGTGAGCAGGCCAGGTGTTTACTGGTGTACTCGTTGAGGTACACCCTGAGTACACCTTGGGTACACCTGCCATGAGCAGGTGCCCTCATATAGTACGCGTACCATCAGCCAGTGCCAAGAAGGATCCGTTACAAAGATGGCTGAGTATTGCTGGCTGCTCATTGTCGATGAAAGGGCCGCTTTCTGCAGTCCTCGTTGTGATGTGCCGGCATGGACTTTTGCAGTAGATGATTTTTACAAAGAAAGCCGGTCCAGTGATCCACTGAGTAGGGCATGAGTGCTGCGGTTTTTGGGGTTAGGGTAAGGGTTAGGCTTCTTCCTTCAAACAAACCTACCTAAAACGCTGCTGTGCGATATCTACAAATGCAGTCACCAAACGCTACAAAGCTCAGCATTGTAGCACTCTGTGGGTCGCACGGTATGCCGGTGTCGCCGCGACTGCTCCCAGTTTGAGCGCTGTTACGCTGAGCAATATGTTGAAGTTTACAGACCCTGGTCCTCATGATGCTCGGCAGTGGGGTTGCTGATCAGTGGCTGAATGGTGCACTCTGTGTGGTCTGCAGCAGAGCCAGTTGAGCGCTGTCAGCATGTGTAAGATGTTGAAGTTTACATGTATTCGTTTATGATACACCGATGCGTTTATTTTGTACTGGTTCTTGATGATTCTTATTCACTACGGTGAACAAAAAGCACTGTCTGCCACGTGGCATGTTGCGCCCTGAACCACGAGCGAGTTGATGCTGATTGACAACTTGAAGTTTGCATTCCTGGTCTGGTGAAGCGGCGCTGCTGAGCGTTGCCAGGTGGTGCGCTGTGTCGTTTGAGCGCCGTCATATGTACTGAAATAGGTGTCCATAATAAAGCTGGCACTTGTCTTTGACTGGCTGTTTCTCTTGTGGTTCTTTCTTTTTGCGTGCAGGCGCGTTGCTGAGTGACTGTCAGGCCATGCGCTGCGACCTGGACCTGAGGCAGTGGAGCGCTGTCATACGGAACGAGATGTTGAAGTTGACGCAAAAATGCCTATTTGTTTCTGCTCGTAGTATGAAGTCGACATGATGTATTGAAGTTTACATGAGATGTTGAGATTGACTTGAATTCTGATGATTTCTTCTTGTGTGCAGTGGCGCTGCTCAGCGGCTTTCAGGTTGTGCGCTGCGACCTGGAACAGCGGTACGTCGTGGCCAAGCGCGTCAGACCAGACGGCAATGGCAGTGTGGCCTACAAGGTATGTATGTATGCTCGCTATGAACTGCTTGAGTGGATCTAATGGTGAGTAGTTTTCGTGAATGAAATGAAAGAAGTGGCGCTGGCACATGAAGCATGGTCACTTCATGCACCAGTCACTATGCAAACAAAGCGCTCAAGAATATGTACATTCAGATAATGTTAGCATCAACCCTGCCCCCGGATCCGAAATCACGAGAGAAAACAGGGTTCACACAATGCCTTTCAACTTTAATTAACGACGTACACACTTGCGGTCGAATCCTGAACGGCACAAACCTAACTTTCAATCCGTAACCCCACCCCAAACCCTAACCATGTGTGATTCACGCAGCCGTGCACCCAGAAACATACGCTGCAGGCCCAGTGCAACAGAGTTCAGCAGAGTACAACGTTTAAGTTACCGCAGTGTGGTGAATTGCCTCCCTGCTGCGATGCGTGTGTGTGTGACTAATGTGCAGGAGACCATCAAGGTGACGTGCCGGCAGCTGCTCATTGTGGCAATGTTGAAGTTACTGTACTGTGTGCCGCGCACCCCACAAACATGCCTACTGACGCGCACCGCACGCTGCTAGGCCCAAGTGCAAGCGGAGTACAATGTTGAAGTTACTGCTAGTGCGGTGAAGTAGCTCACACTCTGCTGCAATGCGTGTGTGTGTGTGTGTTTAATGTGCAGGAGACCATCGAGGTGTCGTATCGGCAGCTGCTCACTTTGAATATTGTTGAAGTTACCGGAGTGTTGTGAAGTTGCTCACTCTTTGCTGCGATGCGTGTGTGCCTGATGTGCAGGAGACCATCAAGGTGTCGTATCAGCAGCTGCTCATTGCGACCGTGTTGAAGTTACCGGAGTGTTGTGAAGTTACTCACTCTCTGCTGCGATGCGTGTGTGCGTCACACGGTCACTCATGTGCAGGAGACCATCAAGGTGATGTAACGGCAGCTGTTCGTTGCAATGGGGGCGCACTGTCAGGCCCAGTGCAAACGGAGTACAACATTGAAGTTACCTTACTATGGTTGAAGTTACTCACCCCCTGCTGCGATGCGTGTGCGTGATATTGATGCAGGAGACCATCAAGGTGTCGTATCGGCAGCTGCTCATTGCGACAGGCGCGCGCTGCGGGGGGGTAACGCGTCAAGGGGGAGTGGAGTTTCCGTTGAAAAGTGAGTAAACGCGGGTGAAAGTGCGCGCCGATTGACAGCGCATAGCGCCACCACCGTGCTACCACCGTGCCAGAGGTGGACGACCAAGCAGCCAAGCAGACACAATTCACGAGAGGAGCGGAGTTTCCGTTGAAGAGTGAGTGAACGTGGGTGAAAGTGTGCGCCTGCACTTGCGCACTGGGTCAGCCCGCAAGGTCGGCAGGGTTAGGCTTAGGGTCAGGGGTAGTAGGATTTGGGTTAGGGTTAGGGGTAGGTAGGTTAGGGGTTTAGGCTGGCATCCGTGCTGCAACCGCTGGCACGATGCTGAGAACATCTTGCAGCGCTCTGAGGCATGTTGCCCTCACCCTAATCCAAAGCACCTTGCATGAGAATGCTCTGGCTGATGCAAGGACTCATGATGCAGCAACCTGAATCAGTGACAAAATCTGCACACCTGAGGCTGAAGTCACATTGTAAACCATGGGAGTGCCCTGGCTGGTTCAAGAAGAGCAGCAAATCAGTCACGAAACCCACCAACGTGACGTTGAAGTTCCAGTGCTCAGCAAGGTCACTCCCTTTGCTGTTTCTCAATCTTTGGTGCTGTCTCTCATGACCAACCCTAACCTGAACCCTAGCCTGACATCTCAACCCAAACCTAAGTCACCAACAGCGCACGGCTCAACCGTGCGACAACATTCACGATGGGGGCGCTAGCGAGATGCGGGGCTGACGCCCACTAAACAGTTATTACTACAACGATTGCTTCAAGACGCTGAGCGCCAGAACAGGAGCAGCATGCACGTTGGTGCAACTGGGTTAGGGTCAGAATTGGGTTCATAGATAGGGCAGGGGTTAGGCATCGGGTTAGCTGAGCCGTCTGTGCAGCCTACAACGTCGACTTGTAAAAAGCAAACTATCTGTAGAACTGCAAATAAACTTCCGGAGTTGGTGTTGCGGGAGCCACGCTGCAGCACTGCTCTGCACACTAGCCTGATGGCAGCCGCACACACTTTGCGCTGAAGTGCTCAAGGGCGTTGGCAATACAATGCCCCTGTCCGGCGCTATGCTGGGAATCAAATGGCAGGGTGATGTCAAGATTGGCAACAGGGTCAGACTAGCTGTTGACCGTTGTCCCTCTACGTCGCTTTCTCATTGACGGTTTGTGCGCGGCAGGCATCGAACGCGCATGCTTTGTCAGCAGGCACTAGCGACAAAAACACAATGTTCCTGCCCAGAGCTGCGCTAACCCTAAGGATTACAGCTAGGGTTACGCCATGATTATGATTAGAGCCATTCTGTACGCTTGAGCAGCCCTGAATTTCTGGTGTGATTCACGTGCCAGCGTTCCATACGACAGAAGCATTGGTGGCTGGTTCATCGGATGTGACCTGCGTTAGAGGTCGCTGACAACGCACCGCAAACAACGGCACCAGAGCGGTGCTGCTGGCACTAG
Organism: Tribonema minus; assembly: GCA_017506865.1. NCBI lineage: Eukaryota > Xanthophyceae > Tribonematales > Tribonemataceae > Tribonema > Tribonema minus. The sequence goes on from JAFCMP010000124.1 coordinate 466,010, forward strand.
CAGCATTCCCACAGGCCACGGCACGCGCAGCGACTGCAGCGCAAGCCACTATGCCTCGCCACCGAGTGCCTGGCATACGCACTATGTTCGGCCGCGCCAGCTGATTGGCTGAAATGTTCTTGCACTTCTTTAATCACGCCATGTTCCCTTCATCGAGCCTGAAAGTGTTGGAGCATGTGGCAGTTACATGTTCATTACTAGGGTTAGGGTTAGCCCTAGGTACGTACTTCCAGACAGACTACAATACATTCACTTCTAGCAGCACACGACTGGCGTCGGTCTTCTGTTGCATTGGTCACCTTGATGTCTGCCTCTGCCGGTGTGGTGCAACAGGGCAGTGAGCAACAGCTCTCTACGTTGCCACAGAAAGGTCGTCGTGAAAATCACGTCCTGATCTGCGGCCTTTCATGATCGACGCCACTGTTTTTCATGATATTTCACGCCAACTCGGGACGTACAGAATGGCTCTTAGGGGTTTGGGTTAATATCTTCAATGTGCAGCGGTTGACCGTTGCCTCTCTTGTTTGTGTGTGGCAGGCATCGAACGCGCGTGCTTCGTCAGCCGGCACGCAGACACGGTCATTCATGGCAGAAGAGGGTCTCAGCTGAAGCTTCATCCCGCCGGTGGCGCATATGGTTTTGGATCACTGCACCCGCTTCGAGACTTGGGGGATGCATATAAGCTGGTGCAAGCGATGGAAGCAGGTGACACACGAACTTCAACATAGTGCAAGTAGCCAATTGAAAAAAAACACTTGCAGTGGGACTTGACAGCGGAGCTTAGTAGAGCGGCTGCAGTGCTCCATAGAAGTATAGTTTGTGTTGATTTGTACAGCACGTGCCACTTCATGTGCGGTGCTGCGGGACGTGACATGACTGTTTTTCCGATTGAAGCTGAGTCTGGTGCACTTGAAGCGAGCACTTGTCCATCTCATGAAAAAGCATCGCATTTACATGTAGTCGCTTTTTTGAAGGCTGCAGGCGCAGACACACACCCGACAGAGGTGCATCCCTCGATGAACTAGAAGCTCAGTGTGCATCAGCTTTCCGTCCTCTTCATGTGTGCAACCTTAACACCAAGTACAAAAACACGGTAGCGGATCCTTTATAGTGCATCAAAGTTTGACATGGAAATTTGTGGAAGTGCCTCTCTCAAGGAACCAAGGCAGCAAGCACCATTTCCTTGGCGCACAATGGCAGAAAAAATCTACGATTGGCTGTTTGCTCGCTTTGGGTTTGGCTAGGTTGGAGGTCAGGCTAGGGCTGGAGTCTGGCCCTAACCGTAAACCTAACCTGCTCTTCCATCAGCGACTTCAGTTCAATTTCATCTTTGCAACACTCACCCCCCTGGATCAATGAGTGGTGTGACACCTGGACGCAGCAGTTCACAAGGTATGTACTTATATGTACTTCAGAAGTATCAGCATCCGAAAACCACACAACGATTCGACATTACCCAGACTAGCTACATGTGTGTGTGGCCATTCGCCTCACCCCTCCTAGCCTTCCCTACTGGCTCCAAATACTCCATTCCGTGCCTAACAACTGCCAAAGTCACTGACGTCGTCAGCTGCCTCTCCGGTCGCTCTGCAGTGGAATTGGATGGGCAAGATGCGTGTCTGCACTCGGTGGTGATACTGGGCAAGCCGCTGCAGTAGTGGCAGCCGATCTTGATACTCCATTCTGTGCCTAAAAACTGTCAAATTCTCCGACGTCAACAGCTGCCTCTCCGCCTGTCCTGCAGTCGAATCGGATGGGCAGGACACATGTCCGCACTCGGTGGTGATACTGGGCAAGCCACTGCAGCGGTGGCAGCCGGCCAGCGCCAGAGACGGCGCCTTTGTGGCCTTCGCCGTAGCCGCCGCCATTGCCGCGCGCCGCAGAGACCTGCGTGTGACGCTGGTGCTGGACGAAGCGGCAAGTCACATGTTGAAGTTTTGTGATTGCGCTGTTGAAGTTGTGTGATTGCCTTGTCGTTGTTCCTTGCTGTTATGAAGGGCGTGGGCGTACGCAACGTTACTCGCCGTTTGATGACCGTTTAGTGAACAATACATGTTGAGAGAGTTGAGGTTGTGACTGGTGTAGTCAGTCATGTGCTGGAGAGGCAACGTTTGACACGCCGCATGCAGCGCAACTGCTTCTTACAGGCTTCCAACATAAGTTTTTCACAGGTCAACACAGCGCAGATTTTTTTGCAATGAAGCCTCTGTACTCAGCGACGCCTTTTGCAGCGCCGCCCATCGCTGCAGTGCTCCCCTTACACACCCCATAAATCTTGCACCGGAGCTGAGGGCAGCACGGCACACACTTGATATTTGTGGTAAGGGCACATGATTTTTCCTACAATAGCATCGAGCAGCCCCCCCAATACGAGCGTTCACAGTTAGGGTTAGGGCTAGGGCTAGGGTCAGGGCTTCAGGTTAGGGGTAGAATTGATAGCGCTTTTTAAAGCGGCGCTGACTGATGCCATGTGCTTCACAGCTCCTTAAGCTCCTTGTAGCACCAGACAACATTGCGTTCAACACGTCATGCCAATGACCGCCCGCGGCTCATGTCCTGATGCAGCTGTCCTGAGCAGCTGTGGAGCGATGTGGACTGAATCACTGTAATCAGCAGTGCTGTCAGCTGCAGCAGGGCGTGGCAGCACCAGCGCTCAGCAGCAGCAGCGGCAGCAGCAGCAGCACGCAGCAGCAGCAGCATCGCCGCTCCCCCACCCTACTTGCTGTGTGTTGTGCAAGCGCCTCGTTGCATAATGTGGACTTGCATTGTCACCACCGCACTCGAATGCGCCTCAAAATGTGTGCTGAGGGTTAGGGTTAGGCTCAAGGTTAGAGTTGGAGTGAGGGTAAGGTTTGGGGTGCTGCACTGGGCGGCTGCTGACGGTTGCCGTCCTCTCTTCCGCTCAAACCTGACTATCTGCATTGCATTGCCTGTTCCCGATTGTTTGGTCTCGCGCGTCAGAGCGACGCAGGCGGCGCGAGGGCAGCGCACAGCCAGCCGCGACGCCCTTCGCAGCAGTGCTCAGCGCAGCATGGCTCCGTGCAGCAGTCGCCGCGACAGCAGCAGCAGCAGCAGCAGCTCTCGACGTCTCAGTGCTCAGCGCAGCAGCTGCGCGGCACGGAAAACTGCTGCGCGAAGGCAGCGGATCCGACCGGCCTCCCAGATGCCATCTGCGCTTACTACGAGAGGTATTGTATAGATGGTGCATGTTATGCAATTGAAATTCAGGCGCACTGAGTATTGATTCTCAATTGAATGGTTGAGTGCTTCGGGTCTTGATGTGTTGAGCGCGCAGGGGGGGCAGGGGGGGGGGCACGCACTGCACCAGGTGTTTGCATCCTCTGTACAAAGAGTCACATCCTGTGGCTTGAACTTTGCAACCGTGCACAAACAGAGTTTTCATGTCATCGCAACATGTAGCGCGTCCAATCACAGTGTAGCGAACTCTTGGATTCTCGATATCAACTACTTCAACTCATTCTTCAAGTGTGCGACGCTCCGCAGGCTGCTTGCGCCGGCGACCGCTGAGAATCTTGACATCAACTACTTCACCTCACTCTTCAAGTGTGCGACGCTCCGCAGGGTGCCCGCGCGCGCGCCCGCCGAGGTGACTGCGGGTACTGCTTCAACTCACTCTTCAAGTATGTGATGCTCCGCAGGCTGGTCACGCGTGCCCCCGCCGATTGACTGCAGATACCGCTTCAACTCATTCTTCAAGTGTGCGACGCTCCGCAGGCTGCTCGCACGCGCGCCCGCTGAGGTGATTGTGGTCACTGCTTCAACTCACACTTCAAGTGTGTGACGCTCCGCAGGCTGCTCGCGCGCGCGGGCGTGTGCGTTGCACACGGCTACCGCGTGGAGCGTCTCTGGGCACTTGAAGAAGAGGGTGACTTGCCCGTCTTGGAGTACAGCCCAGCGGGACTGAGGAAGTCGACGCCACGGTGAGTGAAGGCCCAGTTGAGCTTTGAGTTGAAGTTTAAGTGCAAATTTCACCACACTGTGCTGCTGATAGAATTGCGTGGCTGGCATGGCGTGCCTGGCAGAGCCAATGAGTCGACGTCGTCGACACTGTTGTGCGTTTGAGTTTGGGTGTCGTGAAGCGTATCTGGTGTTGTATGTAGGGGAAGGGCTTTTGAGTTCAAGGGAAGTTTGTGTGTCGTGGAGCGTCTCTGCGCCCTGGAAGAGGAGGGCGGAATGCCCATGCTTGAGTCATTCGTGTGCATTGCGCTCAGCGTTCATCACAAATTGAGGTTCCTGCTTGACACCTGCGAGGGGCCTCTTGATGAATGCATTCAAAAGGGGTTTGCGCCGAAATTGCATAAACCTTTGCCAAAAAGTCTGCCTGAGTTTTTCACAACTCAACAATTCCTTCACGAGCCTGCCTATACAACAAACCCATTTATTCATGTGCTGAAGCATATCCTCTCATGTACGCTGCCCCAGGTGGTGGGGCAAGGCGGACCCCTTCTTTACCACAACGCGAGGCGTGGTGCTCACGGATTCACAGTCCGGATCGCAGCACTGGCTGCCGGCGCGCTTCGTCGTGGCGGGCATGGCGTGGCACCCAAATTCAACTGTAAGTTGAGGTTGAACTCTGTTGAAAGGTGTGAAGCGCTGTGAAGCTCGTACAACCATCCACTGGAATTCAACCTGTGAATTTAGGGTAGATCAGTTGATGTAGATTATTTCTGATGTAGATTATTGTTGCATAGAATTTTTTGCGAATGGGGCCCTCCGCCTGTACGCAGAGCACACGCGTTGCAGTGGAGATGCTGATCAGGCTTCTGGAGTTGCCTTGCCCGAAGTGGTGTACATTTCGTCCCACAGCCTGCCATCACCTGCAATATTCTTCAAAATGCCCAACCATCTGCAGCATCGGAGCTATATTTCCTCATGCTTTTTGAAACGACAGTCTCAAGCTGCCAGCCAATATCGCCAAAGGATTAACAGCATGTGTCCGTATCCCCTGATGATTTTTCTCGATACAACAGTCCGGAATTAACAATGTTGTTCATCCCGACATCACCCACCAACCCATGCCCTTCTGCCCAATCTGACCTGACTCTGGTTCTGAGACTCTGTCCCTGACTTATCCACACCACTGATTTCCTTGACTCTGACCCTGACTTCACCGCAATCCCTCGTTCTGACGCTGCGACTCCGACCCTGACCCACCTGCCTACCCACTTCTGACTCTGACACTGTGACTCTGACTTGGATTCATCCAACCTACCCACTTCCTGACTCTGACCCTGGCTCCACCACACTACCCGATCCCTGACTCTGACCCTGTTGACTCTGACCCTGTGACTAACCCTGGCGCATCCACAACACCAATTTGTTGACTCTGACCCCATGACTCTGACCTCGTGACTCTGACCCTGACTTGTCCGCAGCTCTTCGCGGCATCGCTGGACCTCGCGCCCGACGCGACCATCCGCGTGGATGAGCATCTGCGCACCAGCCACGCCAGCGGCGCAGTGTTCGCCGCTGGCGACGTTGCATCATCTGCTGCGCCGTCGCCATCTGCAACTGGCAATGGCAGCAGCGGCGATGGGGGTGGCGGCGGCGGCGGCAGCGGCGGCGGCGGCGGCAGCGGCAGCGGCAGCGGCGATGGCGGCGGCGGCAGCAGCAGCGGCAGCGGCGATGATGATGCTATGCTGAGCGCTGCTGCAGCGCAGGGAGCGTACGCAGCGCGGGCGATGGTGGCCGCGGCCAGCGCCGACAGCGATGTGAGTGTCACTGCTTGAAGTTTGTCGGGACTGGGGAGACGTCGGACGAAGGGGCCAGCAAGTAACAGTGCTCGAGAGGTGGGGTGCCACATCCTGCACCCTGACCCTGCACATGCGTCACCCCCCCACGGAATACAGGTGCCACTGCCGTTGTCAATTTGCAATCGCCACCGTTCCCTTTGCGCCATGTACCAGTGTGGAGATTGGGTTTTCCTGACCCAATCAAGTCTTTGCCCCATGTACCAGTGCTTAAAATGACATCTTTCGTGACCCACTGAAGCCTTCGACCCCCCCTCCCCCTGCCGCCACATGTGCAGGTGCCGCCCCCGCCCCCCTTCAAGTTCCCCTTGAAGTTCCACCACACGCCAGCGCTCAGCATGGCCTTCCAAGGCGTGCGCTGGTGCTTTGCGGGGGACGCCGTCGGCGAGCCCGTTCTCCTGAACTTTCCAGAACCTTCCGCAGAAAATTCCAGCAGTAGCTGCAAGGGCGCACCCACCGTGCACTCCGGGGAGGGGAACGCCCCTTCATCCCCCCCCCTCACGGCCCCCTTTGGTGTGGTGTGGGTGAAGGCAGGGGTCATGGTGGGGGCCTTTGTGGAAACAGGGGAGTGTTCCGCGGAGAGTTCTGGGGAAGGTTCTCTGAGTGCGGAACGCGCTCTGCGCGGCGCGCTGAGGATTGCGCGCGAGCGGCCGCAGCGGCGCAGCGCGCGGCAGCTGCGGCACACGCGCCTGGAGAGCCTGCTCGCAGGTATGCATGTATGTATGTATGTATGTATGTATGTATGTATATACATATATATATGTAGGTATGTATGGTGGAGATGTCCCAGCAGGAGAAGCACGCACGTGCTCAATAGGAGCATATGTGTTGTACACGGTGCGGCGTGAAATAGAGTTTTTGCCCCTCAAGTGGAAGCAAAAAAGGTACATGCGAAAAGAAGTTGAGGCAATACGTGCTGTATATGATGTGCTGCAAAACAAGGGTTCCGCCCCTCAAGCGGAAGTAAACAAAGCATACACCATGGACAAAAGTTGAGTTTGGGTGTCAAGCAAGCGCTTGCCCCAACCCTATCTTTAGTGTCAAGCTAGCCTTTGCCCCTATCTTCAGGGCTCGTTGATACCTAGGGCCTAGTTTGTTCACGCACATTGTGCCCGCAACCTGTGGAGGCGCATGGCCCGTTCTGCAGTATCAAGGCAAAACTTCTGTCAATGAGCACACGGAGACAACAAGTGGATTGTCAAATACAATTCACATTGCACCTTTGTACTATGCTGATAGTGGCATGTGAACGCGCTTTGTGTGCTGAGCAATGCTACTGCAGTTTGCTCATACATATACACCGGTGAAACAGAGACAAGGTTTGATGATACTCCGCAAGGTGTCTTTGATACCTTGATGTACTCGCGAGCTTGCATATCCGAAGTCGCTGCGGCCTCACCACCTTGGCGCGGGCGGGATTTGACGCAGGAGACGAAAATGTCATATATATATACTATACTTTGAGTTGTGTTACATACATATATACATACCCTTGTGTGCTGTGCAACCACACCATACCCCCGTGCATACATGCCCCGCAGATCCACACATGCTGCGGCCCCACCAACTGGGCCCAGGCGAATTTGACGCGGAAGTCGACGAGGAGAGCATGAGGGAGGCGTTCGCCAAGTTCAGCCGTGCGCGCAGCGGAGCAGCAGTGCTCAGTGACAGCATCGGCGCCATCATGCAGGTCAGTACATGAAGTACAATACGGTACTTGAAGTAGGAGCATGCGGCAGTTACATGCTCATTGCCGTTTTTGGTGATTGACAGCATCGGCGCCGTCATGCAGGTGAAAATACTTGAAGTACGACATGATACTTGAAGTAGGAACATATGGCAATCAGATGCTCATTGCCTTTTGCATGCTTGGCGGTTTCGGCAGTTACACTTGCCGGTACACAGACCACGATACTGTACCTTGACTTCCAACAGAAGACCGACGCCAGCCGTGTGCTGCTAGAAGAGAGTATGCCTTGATGTCCACATCTGTAGGTGTGGAGCAACAGGTTAGCGAGCAGCAGCTCCCTATGTTGCAACACATGTGATTTTACTGTAAGTAGATGCTTGAGGGGTTCGATGCCTGCCTGGAAATTCGCAACGTAACAGTGTCGGCGCCAGCATGCGGCAGGAATCCCGGTACGCACATGAAAACATTTGACACTCAATGCAATATGGCAGCAGCGGCGCTGACTACATGCAGCGGGTGGGTATGATGGTGTGTCTGCAAGTGTGTATTTTTGAGTGGAGTTCAATTGCTTGTACGATTACAATTTGGCAGCATTGGCTTCCTCATGCAGGCAGGAAGAGAGCCCTGACAAAAGTCAGGGTGAGGGAGCTAACCCTACTTGTAACCCTCACGCCCAGTTTAGTCCTGAGCAGCTATAACTCAACTCTCACCCTGAGCTATGCCACATGGAAACGAATCAAAAGATCATAGAGCTCCAAGTGACAAGGTGTGGTCAGCTGCAAGTGGCTTCCACAAAAACCGTGGTCGCCGCTGCTGCAGCTATTGGCCGCGAGGCAAACAGTGCCATCATACACTCGTGCCTTGTGTTCACTGGTCTCCCTGATCGTGGTGCCTGTAATCAAGGAGCTTCATTGCAGCCTGCCAAGCCCAGGGTAACCAGAACACGCACCACGTTTGTGTGTGTTACTGGGGGGCCATTCACCGCAAGTCACCGCAAATCAAGACTTCATCAAATCACGAAGCGTTCTAACGAGCACTAGGTCCCAATGTAGTCACGGACTTGTGTGATGTGTAGGTATGCATGCACACGACTCAGGGTTAGGGTGAGGTTTAGGGCTACTCTAGGATTAGGGCGAGGGTTAGTTTGTGTTTACTCGTCACTCAGCGCCTTTCTGCATTGCACCAAGAGAAGTACTACTTGAAGAATACAAAGTGCTACGCATCTGTCACATCATGTGCGCGTAGCACCAGCATGCCTTGACCTGCTGCAGCACTCAGCGCCTGATCTTGAATTGTTAAACTCCTGCAACGTCCAATCAGGAGCTGGGAGCTGACTGGGATGGCGTTGAACTTGTGCTTGCCAAGAAGGCAATGGATCCGCACAACACCGGTGCCATCAGCTATGACAGGTTCCGAGAGTGGTGGCGGCGTTGATGCCAATTTGAAGTGTGGATGTCAAGTTGAAGTTTGGAACGAGCAGAAGGACTGAGGCGGCGAACAAGCGGCGGTGCGCTAGGGAGGTTCTAGCTGCACGTGCGCTGTCTCTAGCTGAGTTCTACTCCTAGGTGAAACCTATGTGTGTCAGTGAGAGTGATTGTGTGTGTGTATGTGTGTGTTGGAGAGGGGGGGGATGGGGGCAATATCTCCTGTAAGATCAGCCCCCTGTAGGCCTGGCTTTCCTTCCGGTGTGGCAGTCCGTGAGCGGCTATGAGGGGTTCAATGGCTGATCATCATCATCACCTGAAGCCGTTGCGACACAAAGAGTTCACAAAGAGTTCACCAGGGGGGTACATGCTGGTCCAATGCTGATCCTGATCAGGCATATAAGCTCTGAGGCACGCTTCAACTTGTAGTAGATGCACATGTGTGCGCCCAGGTGTTGTCGATACAACGCATCTCGGTACTTGTGCGACACTCGACAACACCTGGGCGCACAGATAGTATGTGGCAGTAGGTCTAGACACCGCGCACGAGGGATGGGGTTGAGCGTCAAAGTTCAACTTGAAGTATGGGTATTTGTGGCTACGATCTCAGCACACAAGCAGGGCGTAACTCGTTTCCGTGTAAGGCGGCATCGTGGCGGAGCTAGATGTTGTGATGTGCGGGTGTTGTCAACTTCAATGTTGAGTTTGAAGTGCAGCGAGTTGGCCTGCGAGGTGCAACACACATTGCGCGCCGCGTCTCCCCCGCAAGTCAGTACAAGCACATACCAGGGTACAGCTCAATGTGAAACTCGTCACCCTGATTCTTGTCAAAGTATGCGTATTGCATCGCGTTGCTGTGGCTTGTGCATATCTGCCAGATCATGTGCTTGACGCGCCAGCCTGGAGCGTGCAGTGCTTGCGCACTTGCTGATGACACCTATGTACTTTGTATTAATTCTCGCTCAGGGCGCGAAAAAGCCCAGATGATTGGCATCTAGCTGTAAGGAATCTACATGTCGTATGACAGTCTGAAAGCGTCGCAACGACAACCACTCAAACGCCGCCGCCGCCAAATGGCATCTCGGGGTCCTCCCCTACGTCCACCTATGTACCACTACAGTACATGCATCACACGCGCGAAGCGCCAATAATTTAGTGCATAGCTAACACATGCGTAGCATCATGATGTTTGATGAAGACGACAGCAAGAAATCACAACCGGTGCGCACCGGCATCTCATTGCCACGGTGTGCTCAACGTGTAAGTGCATGTGCATGTGTACATGGAAGCACTGCGTGCCGCATGTCTGTAGCATGACTGTCGTATCGGAGATGCCGAGCAAGCTATCATGACAGCCGCTGACCCTGCTTGGCATGCCCAACGAACCCTAACCCTGACCCTTACCCTAACCCTCACTTGTTGGCTAGTCTCCTCTCATCGCGCATGGCCTTGGCCTTGGATACTATCACACACTGAAGCGGTATCACCCGACACATCCGTTCCAGGAACTCTGCAAAAAGCTTGCCGACCCGGTCACGATCGATCACGAAACGACCAAGAAGATCCTCTTCAATGCCCATGGGGTCACGTGTCTCCGAGTCAGCAGAGAGATTACTGGTAGAAAAGCACGCTGCCACTGTGGCGGGGCCTTGTGGCGCCTTGAAAACGCGCAACGCGTCGACAGCGCGCGCAACCTTTTCACTTCGCAGCACGCGAGGGTTGTTCTCATTCTCCAGCTGCGTCCAAAACGCCATCCTGCCGGCTTTGGTTACCTTCGTCTTCAGCTTCTTGAAAGCAGCAAGAGCCATGGGATCGGATCAGTCTGTTGTTGCCAGTTTAGCTGACCAGTACGCTTCGGTGGCTATGCCCTCAGCAAACTCAAGGATTCCACGCATGTGCGCCAGGCCCATGGCCCTGATATACCTGGCGTTCGCCTGTGACGACACAAAGGCAAGGCGAGACGAATGTCACCGAATGCAAATTTTAAACACAAAGCTCATCGGCCCCAGTAAAGCTGAGTGGCAGGAGCTGTTGCTGCTGTTTGCTGAGGATGGGCAACGGAGAGCGACAATGTCATGTACTCTTTATATCTCGCTCAGGGCGCGAACAAGCCCAGATGGTGGATGTCCAGCTAGCAAGCGGAACTCATGTGTGTTTTAGACTCTTTGTGAAAAAACCTTGAAAGTGTCTCAATGCGCACTGCCGATCACGTCCAAACGAGATGTACTCGATGGCACACAAAGAGCCTGAGGCGGTGCACCTTGTTGAGCTTGAGACGAGCAACGTAATATGCATCCACCAATCACATCAAAACACCGGCATCAAAAGAGCATGTCTCCGATAGAGTGTTGATGGACATACCTACATACCTGCATGAGCTCGAGCTCCTTCATCTCAAGCTGCAGCTCAGCCGTCTGTCTCTGCGTATCGGCCCTGCGCATTATTGCCTGAGCGCGTTTGTTCTCCGCCTGGGCCAACTTTGCCATGCCTACAGCAGAGACGCGTTGAACTGCGTAGTCAAAAACGACCTCTGCTGCCTCTGGCGGAAGCTGGCCCCGAATCACCTGCTGCTTGGCAATGCGCAGCTTGCTGCTGCCTACACCCTGTTGACGAGGCGCGAGTAGCAGATGGAGAAAAGGGAACATAATTAGTCCCTACTGTAGACTGCAGATCAACTAAACGTGAAAACTCAAATAATAGTTGAAGTTCAAGGAGTGCACACATCAAAAGTCATACACACATCCACTTGTTTTAGAGGCGTTCTTTGCACCGTGTGGGGCATGTTTGAACCAAAGTTCAGGCGAAGTCTATCTACGCCATTCCTGACAGTTGTTTTCTTCACCCTGTGAGCAAGATGCGAGTGGCGTACTTGCGTCAGCGCCTGTATCGCTACGCAGGGAGAGCAAGTAGGTGTTGACGCACACATCGCACAACGCTAGCTCAAATCTTGACCAAATGAAAGCGAGTGCCACCAGTAATGCTATAACACCAACCGTGCTGTTGATCACACGGCTCTCAGTGATGGCAATTGCGAAAGGCTGAAAACTCGCCTCGACGACGTAATCCGCTGGTGCCGGTGCCGCTGTTTTGGTAGCTGGCCCCCGTCTTCGCGCGCTTCGTGTCTTCTGCAGCAGCAGGCGCCAAGGCCTCTTGATCGCCGGCTGGCGAGACTGCATCACCTCTATCCTTTGGCCCTTTTTCGTCATCTTTTCTTCAAATACGACGACGTCGTCACCGAGCTCCACAAAAGCAGCTGCTGAAAGTGTTTGACGACGATCAAGTGTTCGGGGAACCTGACCGACAACGACAAACAAACAAACAAAACACAGGCAAGTCTTCGGGAGTAAAACATGTTGAAGTTCAGCTTGTCTTCATTCTAGGAGTGCGTTAAGGACTGTGCCATGGAGACACCTTCAGAGTCTATTGAAACGGATTATGTACCATCAGCTTTGATACAAGCATCTGGGCATTTTCGCGCCCTGAGCGAGCATTAACAAGGAGTACGCCGTGCAGTCGCGGTGCCTTGCAATCTGTAGATTGATCTACTGCTTTTTGCTCATACACACGGCGCGCTGAAATGCATACGGTCAACCATATGGTTGGCTCAGTGAGGCGATCCCCCCACACAAGCTCTTGCGGCTCTTGCATGATGCCATTGACAAGTTTCTTTTTGATTAAATTCTCGCTTAGAGCGCAAGAATATTTGTACATGCAACGCATGCGCTTGTATAATGAGATGGTCACAGCGAGTGATGGTGTATCTGGCAGCGGCAATTTATAGGACAGTAGCAGTGATTCTGAGGCGGACCAAGTCATCCTGGAAGTCCATCTTTGGTTAGCCTGGTGGCCTCACACTGAGCGTGCTGTGTTCCAGTTGTGTGTGACAAACAAACAACAAACAGCGACAACGCAGACAGCACGCACCATGAGTCACAGGAGTGTGTGACAAGAAACAAACAACAAACAGCGACAACGCAGACAGCACGCACCATGAGTCACAGGAGCAGGGTGTGTGGTATACCATTGACGACTCAGACTCAGAACAAAACTCAAGAAGGGTGTGTGAACGGCAGACCGGATTGCCAAGGACCAATCTGACCTCTACACAAAAACAGGCAGCCCCGGCGTACAACAAGGCATGCTCTGGCTTGGCAGAGCGCCTTCGTGCCATGGCACGATGTTTCTCTTTCTCTAAGTGGCCACTATGCCCTGCCAGTCCTTGCTGCATTAAACTGCTTGATCCTGAACCCCCCCCATTCGCACAATGAGCGACGTCACCGAAGCAGCCATACTGCATCCCACGTGAGCGCCGCCGCTGAACTGCACCACTACAGGCAGCGCTGCTGTGCGCTGAGCATCGCCATCAGCACTGCACTACCACGCCGCCTTGCAGCGCTGACTGTCGCTGCTGCCGCGCCTGCTGCTGCGCCGCCGACGCGTCTGAGCCGCCGCTGTAGCGCCCTGCTGCACACTGAACAGCACCATCAGCACCCCCCACGCCAGTTGAGCATCACCACCAGCACCACCAGTGCCGCGCTAGGCGCCGCCGCCGCCAGCAGCACCCACCCCCCTGCGCCGTTGCTACCGCGTGCTGCGCATCACCACCACCAGCGCCAGCAGCAGCCCCCCCCCCCCCCGGGCCCCCGCGCCAGTTGAGCATCACCACATCAGGCGCTGCTGCCCATGGGCTGGCGCGCCGCCTGCTGCCGTGTGCTGAGCATCAGCACCGCCGCCACCGCCACCGCCACCGCCAGCACCCTTGCTGCCGCGTGCCGAGCACCACCAGCACCACATTAGGCGCTGCTGCCGACAGGCTGACGCGACGCCTGCTGCGCCTCGAGAATGTCCGCGGTGAGGCGCTGCACCGTGAGCGCGACGTTCGAGTCGCCAAACAGGTTCAGCTGGTTGAGGTAGTGGTACAGCTGGTAGACGCGCTGGCGCTCGCGGAACCCCTCGGCGCGGGGGATTTTTGCGTGGTATGCGGCCCAGAACGCGTCCGTGTAGCCCGCAAAGAGGTCCATGATGGACAGGTCGAACTCGCTGTGGCCAAAGAAGCTGCGGGGGTGGGGGAGGGGGGGGGGGGGGGGCAGGGCAGCGTTTCATCAGGTGCACTCAGACGCCTACACACATGCAGACGCCGTCTGTCCGCCTACAAAAGGTTCATGATGGACATGTTCAAGACGAAAAAGCTGTGTGTGTGTGTGTGGGGGGGGGGGGGGGCATCAAGCAGCGAGCAGCGTTTCATCGGGTGCACTCAGATGCCTACAGATTTGTATGCTGAAACTGCATCTGTCAGGACAAAAAGTGCTTGCTCACCTGGCCAGATTCAAGGAGCAGGCCCCTCAGTTCCCCCTTCCCCCCTCATTCCAATCCGCATTACTCTCCGTCAATGCCACATGACTTCAACTGCAACTCCCCCTCGCTTGGCCTTCTGCTTATTAGTACATTACTTTTCCGACCCGAAAACACCCTGGCTAACCTAGCTGGGTCGAAGCAGCAAGGTCCCTCAGGCGTGCCCCCCGCGTTGCCTATCCACATGTCGCCGTGAAGTTCAGTGAAAATTTAACTGCAACTCCCTGCTCCATTTGTTGGCGGCATGAGCTGAGATGCATTGAATTCCTCAAACCACATGGCTCGCCTGGCTGGGTCAAAACAGCACGGCCCTTCAAACCATTTGTTTGCGGCATGAGCTGAGATGCATTGGGTGCCTCAAAACACACTGGCTTACCTAGCTGGGTCAAAGCAGCAAGGCCCCTCAGGCATCGCCCCCCGCATTGCCGATCCACATATCCCCATCAGTGCCACATAGCTTCAACTGCAACTCTCTCACTCTTGGCCTTCTGCTTGTTGGTACATGAAATTTCAACACGAAAACACCCTGGCTTACCTGGCTGGGTCAAAGCAGCAAGGCCCCTCAGGCGCGCACCCTGCGTTGACGATCCACAATATCGCCGTCAGCAGCTTTCGTTGAAACTTCAACTGCAACTCCCTTGCTGCACAGGCCTTTCATCTGCAGCATGAGCTGAGATGCATTGAATGTTCCTACCTGAAAGCGCCCTGGCTTACCTAGCTGGGTCGAAGCAGCAAGGCCCCTCAGGCGTGCCCCTCGCGTTGCCAATCCACATGTCCCCATGGAGCAGCACCGGCGTAACTAACTGCAGCTGCCTCGCTGCACGAGCCATTCGTTTAAAGCACGAGCTGACATGCATTGAGTTCCAGCCCGAAAACACCCTGGCTCACCTAGCTGGGTCAAAGCAGCAAGGCCCCTCAGGCGTGCCCCCCGCGTTGCCAATCCACATGTCCCCGTGGAGCAGCACCGGCGTAACTTCAACTCCCTCCAGCATGGCCGGAATCCCCTCAATGACCGCCCCCAATGCCTCCTTCAGGCCCCCGTCTTTCCCCTTGGCAAGCGCCGCACGCCCGTAGGCCTTGTCCTGGTACAGCGTGCGCAGCTGGTCGTTCATGCGCCTGCGAGCGAGGCGCGAAATCGACTTGTGTCTCTGAGTTGAAGTTGAAAGAAGGCGGGTGACATCGGTGCTCCTTCTGACAAATCATGATTGAAGTTGAATTTTGATGTTTGATGCCAAATATACTCCTGTGGCCAGCGCTGCGCGCCCGTAGGCTTTGTCCTGGTTAAGCGTTCGCAGCTGGTCGTTCATGCGCCTGCACGGCAAGCGACGCACGTCACATTCCTCAGTTGCAGTTGCAGTAACAAAGGTGTGTTTCAGAAGTGCCGTTCCAACGTGAGAATCGCTGACGGGGCATGTCATATGTAGACAATTTTTGGGTGCTGGTACAGCGCGCGCAGCTGGTCGTTCATCCGCCTGCACGCGGCGAGAGTGACGCAGGTCGCATCTTGTAGTTGAAGCTTCATGGATGAAGGTGAGGTTGCTCAGACATGCCATATCGGCGTGAGCATCACTGACATGTCATAGATGATGTTTTGTGTGCTGGTACAGCAATCGCAGCTGGTCGTTCATGCGCCTGCACACGGCGAGTGACGCACGTCCCGCCTCTCAGTTGAAGTCCCAGGCACGAGGTGGAGAATGCTCAGACATGCCGTTTCGGCGAGCATCGCTGGCGAGGCATTCATAGACGATGCCTGTGTGGTGGTACCGCATGCGCGGCTGGTCGATCAGGTGCCTGTCGAGTGCCGCAAGTCACATGTCTCAGTTGAAGTCGAACGCATGAGGTGAGGTTGGTCCGACGCGCCATTGTGGCTTGGGCATCACTGACGGGACATGTCATAGATGACTTTTGTGTGCTGGTACCGCGTGCGCGGCTGGTCGTACAGGTGCCAGTTGAGTGACGCACGTCATCTCTCAGTTGAAGTTTAACGCATGAGGTGAGGTTGCTCAGGAAGCCAGTCTACAGGGCATGCTATAGCTGATGTTTGTGCTGATACATACATACATACCTGGTGAACAGCTCCGTCCAAGTGTCGCACCACTCGTTGTTGAGGGGGGTGAGCGCCAGGAAGTTGCTGACGGGGAAGCCGAAGCGCCCCTTGTGCAGGTCGTCGTGAACCTGCGTCAGCGGTTTAAGAAGTTGAAGTAGAAAAGGAAAACAGTAAGGTTTGAGAAGTTGAAGTGGAGAAGGGTGGCTTGACGGTCAGGATCTGCGCAAAAAGCACATACTCTACCAAAGTGCGATTCTACCAAAGTGCGATTCCGGTCGGATTCAGCGCGGCACCTACAACTTCATAGTTGAAGCACTAATGATGGGCGTTGTATACGCCTTTTTAAATAGAAGGCCCTTGTGAAGGTCATCGTAAATCTGCATCCTGTGGATATGCAAAAGGATGCAATCGGCGATTCAGAGTGTCCTCGCGATATATGTACATGTGTCATAATGTTATTGGGATCAGGCACTTCTCAGAATTGAGTACACTTACTAAGTTGAAGTACATCGAGCACTTGCCACGTAGTGAAGGCGCACTGCATGTACGCTCCATCCAATACTTTCCATACTTGCACATGCATGTTCTGATACTTTACCTTGAAGTACCCATCACTGTAGCTGAGTACTCTAGCATTTCAAGTAGTTTGTAGTGTAGTCCCTCTGCGACAGGTGTCAAAATATACCACAACGCACGTTCAAATATCGTGAAACCTCATGTACAGTTGGTTATTCTAAGGCTACTCGAAGGACTATGCTGCAAATGTGTATTGATTTCTTCAAGTAGTTCAAGTGCAGGTCCGCCAGCTTGTCGCCAGGCCCAACTGCATGTCACACGTACATGTGTATACAAAGCGTGCACAAGTGTGGTATAAACTGATGTGCAAACGGTTGCCGCGTACATACCCAGAGAAGCGTATAAGCGCATTAGCCTCACAAACTTCAAGTAGTTGAAAAGGGGGCATAGGCTCACCCGCAACAGGTGCGGATCTGCGACCTGACCGCCCAGGCCCAACTGCATGTCACATATACAGCATACAGCACAGTACAAATTTGAAGTACTCCTATGAGATTAAAGTGCATGTCTTCAAACTTTGAGTAGTTGAAGTGCAATGACCTCACGCGTGACAGGTGGAGATCCGCTAGCTTGTCACCCAGGCCCGACTGCACGTCACACATACAAACCACATTCTAAACATTCGATATAAGCTTGATGTGTAACTTCAAGTAGCTGAAGTGCATAACCTCACCCGCGACAGGTGCAGATCCGCTAATTTGTCGCCCAGGCCCGACTGCACGTCGCTGCGCATGGCTCCAAATGGCTTCAGGTCGAGCCACTCCAGCACCATGAATGCGCCGGGACCGATGTCTCCCACCTGACTCAAGGTCAAAGACGGCATTGACAAAGAAATTTGTAAACACAATGGTCTCAGCAAGTGAGGCTGCTAGTCCGGCATTGTTCTCCCTGCACATGGTTCTGCAGTGCAAGTTGGTGAGCTCGAGGTATGATCAATGTCGGCAACCTGAGTTCATGGCGTGAAACGAGGTGCTTGAAGTCATTCATGAACATGGGGGCCAAATGGCTTCAGGTCGAGCCACTCCAGCACCACCAATGTCGCCAACTTGAACACAATGTGAGCAAACAGAATTTTAATGATCTACTTCTTTAGAAGGGAGCTTAGCACATGGATCGCGCATACATGCTGCCTATAGGCAGGTGTGATCATATGCATGCAGACTCAGGGGAGCTCAGCACATGGATCGCGCATACATGGTACCTATAGGCAGGTGTGATCATATGCATGCAGACTCAGGGCAGGCGTGCCCGAATACTTCGCACATACATTCTGGGGGCAGACCAATGTGTACATGCCATCTTTACTTGGGGCAGCATGTGTGTGCATGCGCAGCCAGAGCAGTCGCATGTACATGCCTACATGCCTGTTGCATGTACATACATACATACCTTTGGCAGGCGCCCGAGGTGCAGCGGCAGCGGGCAGTGCAGCGTCTGCGTCTTGGCCAGCGCGCTGAGGCTGACGGCCTCCGTCATGAGCACGCTGCGGCGCGTGAGAAATGGCAGGAAAATGCCGGGGGAAACGGTAAACGCACTGCATTTATAATGCTGAAGAGCCCGCGACTTGCAGGAAATGCGTGGAAGACGGTGAATGCACTGGTGCTGCAGGCTGCAGCGAAGGCGGGACTCCTTCGTGGGCATGCCGCAGCACGAATGGCATTGCAGCAAATGACACGGAGGGGGACGATACTTGCTCTGCAGGTGCCAATGGCGGCTCTGCAGCAGCGGACGCTGACTCAGTCCAGAGCCTTGCCTTGCGTGTAAGATCAGGAACGTAACTAGAACACTAAAAAGCTGGCACACACAAGTATTTTGACAACTGTGGATATGATGGCACTGTTTTACGCGTGACCAATGACTGCAGCAGCGGCGACCACGGTTATTGGTGGAAGGCACTTGCGGCCAACCACTCCTTATCACCAGAGCTCTACGATCTTTTGATTCGTTTTCGTAACATGGGGGGGGGGGGGGGGGGGGACCTGCCGCCTGGTGCTGCAGGCGATGCTGGCGGTCTCTGCAGCAGCGCTCATTGCATACGCGATCTGCACATCGAAAAGAGGGGTGCTGGCCTGCTCGTGCAACTTCAACTTCAGGGGGCCACAGACAGGGCTGGTATTGAGGTTAAGGTCGGAATGGTCCTGCTGCCAGCTTCAGTTTTGGCTGTTGCGTACTTCAAGAAGTGCTTATTGAACTTCAAGAAGTGCTTTTTGAAGTACAGAAGTACCACAGGACACTGGCAGAAACGTCAGTGCAAATTGCACCGCAAACGTCCGGCGAGGCACTCTTGGGCGCTGTGCAAGTTTGCAATATGGTGCCGGCAACCAGGCGTGAAGATGCCGCGTACACATTCATGAACGCGGATGAATTGAATGCCTTGAATGATGCCGTGACTCACAATGTGATGCGCGAGTCCCACCAGACGTCATGTACACAATCACGGACATAATATTTCGGATTAGTTCGTGTAGTATCATATCAGTAAGGCCAGGAGTAACATAAATACTTCCAGGTGCACACGCGATACATCATGAACGCCGTGAGCAGCTCTGCTACACGAGGTGCAACATGCGAGCCTCGCATGATGTCACATCCACATCCATGGATTTGAATTAAATTCATCGCGGTGAAGCATCATTTATCAATTCTGTGAAGCATATATGGATGTTCTGACTCATGAGCCGCACCTGACGTCTTCCACCCTGTTCATCTTGACAAAGAACCGGCCCTTGTCCGTGTCGTACCGGAACGCCTCGTTGCCGTTCCACCTGCATAGGGTTAGGGTTGGGGTCAGGGTTAGCACACGCCCACGAACACGTCAGCGAGGGTCAGGTTAGGTGCCTCATTGGCATTCTAACTGCGTAGGCGCAAGCGCCAGCAAGCGCATCCAGTGAGGGCAAGTACGAGTTCCGACAGTCACACACTTAGGGTAAGGGTGAGCTTGGTGCCGTTCCATCTGGAGGAGCACATGTGCTTACGGGCGCATCAAGTTAGGTTTAGGGTTAGCACAGGATTAGGGTCAGGGTCGGTGCATACGCGGAGCGCACACCCAGTGACGGTTGGTACAAGTCCCGATAGTCACACACATGCGCTTGGGGGTTAGGTTTAGGTGCGTGATTTTATCGCCGTTCCTTTTTGAGCACATGCGCGTACGGGCGAATCAAGCTAGGGTTAGGGTTAGCACAACGTTAGGGTCAGGGTCAGTGCATGCCGATGTTGCCGATCTACCTGTGTGAGCGCACCCAGTGACGATTAGCATGAGTCCCGATAGTCACACACATGCACTTGAGCTTAAAGTGAGGCTCGTTCCACCTGTGTGAGCGCACGGCGAGATTGGTATTTCCATGCTTTGCTAGATGAAAATCTTACTTTGAAGGACACAAAATTGTGTGCCTGCGCACTCTGTACGCAGCCGTCAGTCCACGACAAGACAAAACGTGGACCCTCCAGCACAACTCTAGTGCACATGTTGACCCTCTGGGCTCTTTTGTTCCCTCAGCAACACTGTCAAGTTCAAAAACACGCGATGGTCGAAAACAGTACGGGTAGTCAGAGCTTTAAGGCACGGCAGCAGCGCGCCTGCCGCGCTATGCTATCTGTATACCGCTATGCTAATTTGTGTGTGCGCGCTCTGCGCCAGTGGTGTGCACATGCACACCACAACCTCACCTACAACTTCAACATGGTACCGCCAAGCGGCCTGAGTGTACACATTTGTCGCTAAGAACAAGCCAGCGTCGCAACATGTCATGGGCATGCGCCAGCGTTGCAATAGGCGTGTGTCCAGAGGCAGGGATTGAACTTCAAGTTTGAAGTACTGGACGTGAGTGCATCACCCCGAGCGGCCTCGATGCATGTTTGCACAAGGACACGGCAGCACGCCATCCTATGCAACACGCCACCCAATAGTGTGTTCAGAGGGTAAATTCAAACTTCACAGTTGAAGTTATGGATTGGTGCGTCACCTGCTGTCGAGCAGCTCCAGGCCCTTGACCTCGGTGCACTTGAGCACCGTCTTCAGAGCCGCAACGATGGGATCGCTGTCCTCCGTTGTTGGCTGCAATGCACAACAGGTCGTGATCGCGAGAGAGAGAGAGTCTCACTCAGGGACACGGGGATGACAGTGCTCTACGGCATGTGAGCTGAGCAATGCGACAGCTTTGGTCGTGTGCATTCGCCGGTGCCTGGTGCATGCCACGGGGCTGCGGCAAACTCGCATCTGCTCCAACGGAACATGAAGTACACACATCTAGTGCGCCAGTCACAGGTTTAGGCCCATGTGCGGGGTGACATTCCCCCCTGCGTAGCGTAGATTGCAGCTTTTTGCTGGCCGCAAAGCAGGCTGCATCAACGCTCCTCCGTGCCAGTTCAGCTGCGGCTCAGGGCAGGTTTTTATAGCCTCATATATTGCAGTATGCTATGTAGAAGGGCGCGAGTTTCTGGCACTCCACGTGCCACCGCAACAGCTGTCACTGCGCAGTACGCTTGAAGGGCACATTCTGGCACTCCACCGCGCGTCAACACACAGAGCGGCATGCCATCAACGTGGCATCACTGAACATGCATGCGGCGCTGGCAATGTGCTTGTGATCTCAGATCTACAGATTCTCATCTGCTGAGCTGCAAAAATGCTACCTCGCTGCGCAGTACACATGCAAGTGAGGGCCAAAATCACTGACCATGTATTTCGCAACGCCCTCCAGTAGACTATAACGTTCTCGCGCTCTGCGTCCGCCTGCAGCTTTTGCGTGCACAGATTGACAAGCATCTCATCTACGACAGCACAGTATTGAGCTGCAAAACTGCTTCCTCGCTGCGCGATACACTTGCTTGCAAGCAAAAACGAAAAGTACTGACCATGTATTTCGCAACGCCCTCCGGTATGACATTTTCGCGCTCTGCGTCCGCCTGCAGCTGCTCCATGATCCGCTCCGCCTCCTGCATGGCCTCCTGGTCGCCTTCCTCGTTGTCAAAGCCCACATCGAGGACAGCCTGCACACATGCACGCACACATAAGACTCCACAGTGTCAAATCCAAACTGCATGTATGAATACATACACGACCTTTGCTGTCAGAACGCAAGTTGACCTCTGCCTGCATATGTACGTCATACTTTGAAGTACACTGTCTTTACGGTTGAAGCCCACGTCGAGGACAGCCTGCACACATGCATACATGCCCCCCGTCTTCAGTGTCAGAATTATTTAAAACCGATATCAAGCACAGCCTTTGTAAATGGGTACACCATGTTTGCTGTAAAATCCCACATGAAGCACCGCCTCCCTTCGTTATGCACATGCCGTGTTCGTTGCCAATACCGGGCAACACCGTCGCGACCGGCCTGCATGTGTGCAATGGCCCAGCAATCAGTGGTGGGCGCGTATTGCAGCATCCAGTGAATCAGTTGAGCGAGTTGGTGGAAAGTGAGTGTGTTGAAGTGTGTGTGTGTTGAAGCTAGGGGCGCTCAACATAGCTCTTTGTGTGTGAAGCGCATGCGCTTCACAGGTGAAGCTGGGTTTGGTTGGTTCAGCCTTTGCTCCAGTAGCATGACACTCGAAGGTCACGTGGCCTTATTCCAGCCTGGTGCCTCAGACCATTCGACTAAACTATTCCTTGTTTGTTCTTCTTTCAACAGGTGATCGGCCAGCAGAGCAGTTTTCAGCCCATTTTCGACCTTGAAAACGACAATTTCACTGCTTGTTGCAATATCATGTCTGGAAATAACCCATGGTCATGGGCTTACGCAATTGCACAGAGTTTGACTACGCCACAAGAGCAGGATTGGCCTAGTGTCATGTGCAAGCTGGCCAAGATACGCGCGTGCCATTGCTGTATGCGTATAGAGCAGCACGAATTTGGCAGCTATACGTGTGCATGCGCGGTGCAGTCGCTAGAACACACAGAATGTCAGACAGTCGTGCTGCACCGGCAGCATGCGACTCATACAGACGAATGACACAGCTGCATTTGGTGTAATGCCGCAATTAGCGCCCGTCCCCACTGCACTGCAACTTCAAATTGACGCATGCACCTGTCTTCGAGTATCCAGCGCTCGCTCCGTGGATCGGCGGTGACAGGAGGATCGCTGCTGTCTGCTGCTGCTGCTCCTCATGCTGCTGCTGGCCACCCCTTGGCTGTGCATCTGCCTTGACGCAGGAGCTGGTCCTGCGACAAATGCAGAGGCATCACGCACTGCAGGGCCGCACAGCAGCAGAGCCGAGGACGCCACCAGGGCGAGCCGGGAGCACATGGTGGGGGTTGCGACTCGCGCGCTGACGACCTCTCCGTCTGACACTTGGTCGCGCACGATCCTAATTTCAAGCCCTCTACTTCACCAGCGACATTGACCCCAAACCCTAACCCTAGGAATGCCAACCTCTCATCAACTCGAATGTAAACTTGGACAGAACCGTCTGCGGCAGCCCATCTAACAGCGTTGCAGCAGCAGTAGCGGGAGCAGCAGCAGCGTCTCTCTCTTTAGGCAAAGCACTCACGCCTGCGGGAGCAGGGCCGCTCACGGAGCCTGTTCGCGCTCTGCACATCAGTTCTCCAGACGCGGCGCCTACACACGGTCTGCAGCTCCAGCGACGTTACCACATCGCTTTCAGCGCGAGGGATGACATCGCAGCTGGCCCAGTAGGTCGCAACGCACACCGCTGCTACCACGGGTCGGCAGGGGGGGCTGCGCAAGCTGCAACTTTGCGCAACGGAGAGCGTAGTTGAGCGGACCCCACAGTGCCGCGAGGCCTAAGAGACGCCACAAGCTGGAACCCCAGCACCTCGACTGCAGCACATCAGCTGGCTTCCGGCCAGGCCACTTTTCCAACCATGCTGCAGACGTTGCTGCGGCGCCTGTCAGAAGGAGGGGGAGTCATCGCTGGGGATGGCCCTCTGTCCACCTCGCTCACCCTCTACCTCATGCAAATCATCGTCATCATGACGTGCTGCCAGGTAAGCAGCTGCATACAGCACTGCTGCTGCAATCCCAGTATGCATTGACGCATCGCGAATGACCATTTCATTGTGTGAACCATCATTTGACACGCTCGAGGCCTCTAGGAGTGTTGTGTTCTTTGTGGACAGAGCGAACTCATCTTCTAGCGATGCTGAAATGGCAAGTTGTCTGTATTTTGATGGGTAGAGAATGCTACCTCAAACGGTTTTGCATTAATGGTCCTTTCCCGAGCACGCCTCTGCCGCTGAATACTACGCGCCGTCGTACACTCTTAGTAGTTGACACAGGCCCTGCCTTTCTGTTCCGGCACCAATGTTTTCATTTGATCCCTTTTCTTTTCAATTCTGCCGCTGCCACCCTTCTTCTACAGTTACTTGGAATGGTGCTGGTGCGGTTCAACCAGCCCAGGGTCATTGCTGAGGTGAGAACATGTCAAAAGCAGCACTGCACTGCACGTACATAGAACCCAATGCGCCACACCTGTTCAGCTTCTTGTGCACATCAGTCATTTGCGGTATGAAGCTGGCGAGCGGTCACTGACCCTGTCCACCACATGTACAGAATCTAAAGCCAGCAGCTTGTGCCATGCTTTGGCCGTCCCATGCGGAGAATGTATGGCACGTCAGCATCGCTCGCCTACATAACTCAATCCTAACTCAAATTCTAACCCTAACCCGAATCCTACATTCACCCTAGCCAGGGCAGTGATAGGGGCAGAGGCAGCCAATGCTGGCGCATTGGTTGCATAACCGCTCCCGTCCTGAGAGTGCTCTCTGGCGCTCGTGACAGGCTTGCCCATGCACTGGCATCTCATCGGTCGTCGCACCGTTTCTGGCCACTTGAAGTCTTTGCGTCGCACAGCGCAATTTTATTGCAATGACCGCCCTTTGATGACATACGAAACACTAAGAAAATTTACCTAGTCGCGCATGCTTCACTTTCATCAGCGCGCGCCATGTGCTGACAACACACCTGCTTATTAACGCGCGCCACGTGCTACATGAAACGGTGGCACTGTTTGACTCGTGGCCAGTCGCTGCAGCAGCGGTAACCGCGGCAACTGGTGGAGGGCATCGGCGGCTAATCACACCTTGTCACCCAGAGCTCTACGATCTTTTGATTCGTTTCCATGAACTCTGCCTTGCCATTTTCCGCATTGCGCGCTGATGCCATCCAGGTGATTGGCGGGATCCTATTGGGCCCGTCCTTCCTGGGCCGCATCCCCGGCTTCACGGACACGCTGTTCCCCCCGGACAGCATCAACGCGCTGGAGTTGACGGCGTCACTGGGCCTCATCTTGTGGGTGACTCTCCCATTGCGTGTGTGTTGTGCCGAGGTTCAGCGCGTGCTGCTGTCTTTGATCCTGACCCTAATTCCTGTGAGAACAGCCCGCATGTTGAAAACATGTGACTTGTGTGTGTGGCGGACAGCATCGACGCGCTGGAGTTGACGGCGTCGCTGGGCCTCATCTTGTGGGCGACTCTCCCTTCATGCGTCGTCTCGTTGCGTGTCTTGTGCTGAGGTTTAGCGCGGGCTGCCATCCCCTAACCCTAACCCTAATTCCTGTGAGAAAAGCCCGCACACTGAAAGCACGTGACTTGTGTGTTTTGGGTTTTTGCAGAAGACCAGCGCTCTCAGTCGTGCTTCCTGTTCCTGTGAGGCACGTCACCATGAGAATTGTGGGATCCAGGCAGGCGGCTTGTCTAGAACTGCAACTTGAACTTGAAGTCAGGCGCCTATATACATGAAAATGTGCGCCTGCACGCGCATGACAACCGCAAAGCAGTGGTCTGCTGCTGAGCCACCTGATGAGCTGCACACTGCGGGGCAGTGCAGCCACCAGCGAGCAAGTTGAGGCGACTCGGCGATGCTAATGCCCCTATCCATCTCTCTCTGTCTACATCTTTCCCATTCATGCAATTGCTGCAGTGGCTGTGCAACGCTGAACCGTCATTCCCCTCTCCCTCCCGCGTGTGTTGTGTTCAGCTTCTTGTTCATAGTCGGGCTGGAGCTGGACCCGAGGCTGCTGAAGGACAATGCGAAGCGGTCGCTGATGATCTCGGTGGGGGGGCAGGGGCTCACGTGGGTGTTTGGAGTGCTGCTGGCGCTGCTGCTGTACAACACCATGAAGGGAGACAGCGCGAGCTTTGCCACTTTTGTGGTGAGTGGTGACTGCGCAGTGGGGCATTCATAGAATCAATTTACAGGTGACATGTACTGACTCCACTCATCTGTACAACACCATGCGGGGGGGCAGGGCGAGCTTTGCCACTTTTGTGGTGAGTGGTGACCGCGCAGGGGGCTCAGTGATGTTGCATTCATTCACTGCATAGATGGATGAATGAATTCCATTCACATCGCGTACAAGGAATGATTGTGGTGATTGGTGACCGCGCAGGGGCCGTTCAGTGACACTGCATTCATTCATTTTACAGGTAAATGAATGAATTCCATTCGCGTCGTGTTAAGTAGTGAGCGTGGTGAGTGGTGACCGCGCAGGGGGCTTGGTGATGCTGCACTCATTCATTTCATAGGTGAATGAATGAATGAAGCTATTTGCGTCATGTACAAGTAATGATTGTGGTGAATGGTGACTGCGCAGGAGGCATTCATTGTTGCTGCATTCATTCATTGTACAGGTGCATGAATCAAATCCGATTCACATCGAATTGAAGTAATAAGTGGGGTGAATTGAGGCTGCGCAGGGGGCAGTCAGCAACACTGCATTCATTCATTTCATGGAAGAATATCGGCACATCGCATACAAGTGATGAGTGTGCAGCCATTCATCACCAGGGTTGAGTGCGTCACTTTGAAGTTATTCAAGACAGTGATGTGATCTGGCGATTTGAGAGCTGCTGACGCTGCTGCTGCAGAAGAACCTTGAGAGTCTAATTGCGTCGTTCGCCCGTTCCCATTCAGCAACTTAACATGGGCAATCAGTTGCATGGGGTGGGTGCCATCAGTCCTGTCTGCTCTGGTCACCTTTATACTTGAAGTGTATTTTCTTGGAGCATACACATGAGCGCTATCAGTAACTGCCACAGCGGACTTGAGCACTGCTGCCACCGTGCAGTGCAATATGGCGTTACTGCAAGCTGAAAGACTTCTTTCCCATTTCAAGTTGGGTTCGTGTCCAAGGAGCATTGTTCATATGTGTACACTATATCTACCTTGGTGTACTACTCACAAGTCATATGAGTACTGCAGAAGCATTGACGACACAAGCGACAAGGTAATGGTGGCTTGAGGCAGTCGCAGTGCTAGGGTTAGGGATAACCTAACCCGAAACCTCTGCACTAGCTTCTGCACAACAATGTCATGGTTTCTTACCACTTACCTCGGTGGGGGTTGGGTGTATGCCTGATGGCATCAATGCCCTGGATCGGGGGCTTGCCCGGTGATGTTCTGAACAAGCAGGGTAAGTATGTATCTTAGAAGGAAAAACATCAATCTAGAAAACGAACCAAGACTAAACGAGCACAATCTTCGGATATTGAGACTATTCTGGAGCATGAAGTGGTGTCCTGGAAAGCTTTTTTTTTTTTCCACTGCTGCACAGCAGTTTTTAGAGAGTTGGTACAGAGCGCTCACACCGCTGCGGCTGCTACACGAACATCACGCAGGCGCTGAATGCCCCATGGCTTTGCTGGCATGAGCATGGCTTGATTTCAGGGGTCATACAAACCCTATAGTCAGGTTTACCCTACGATTAGGGTTAGGGTGAGGTCAAGGTGGGGGTTGCATTGCTCCTTGGATCAGCGCCTGCGGACGCTTGATTCTTCTGTTGCGCCATGTTGAAGTATGATCATCTTCACGTTGTCCCCGCGTCGAGTTCTACTGCATCAGATGGCCGTTAGCATGCAGTGGCAAGTTATGTCTGATCTTGAGCTTCGCTTCATTCTGACCGTGTTGGTTATGTCGCTCTGCGCCTTTATCCGCTTTTGTCTGTTGCGCGTGCAACAGCTGTTCATGGGGGTCGTCATGTCCGCTTTATTCTGACCGTGTCTGCGGCATCGCTCTGCGCTTTCTCCCTGCGCCTGTTGCGCGTGCAACAGCCGTGCATGGGGGTCGCCGTGTCCGCTTATACTCTGACTGTCGCTCCGCGCTTTTCTTCCTGTCTTTGTTATGTGTGTAACAGCTGATCATCGGGATTGCCGTGTCCGCTTTATTCTGACTGTCGCTCCGCGCTTTTCCCCCTGTGTGTCTGTTGCGCGTGTAACAGCTGATAATGGGGGTCGCCATGTCCGCTTTACTCTGACTGTCAGGCCCTGCTCTTATCCCCTTCGTCTGTGCGTGTAACAGCTGTTCACATGTCCGCTCTATTCTGTCCGTGTCTGTGCTAAGTATTCTCTGCGCGCTTTTCTCCCAATGTCTGTTGTGCGTGTAACAGCTGTTTATGGGGGTCGCCATGTCCCTCACGGCGTTTCCCGTGCTGTCGCGCATTCTCACGGAGGGGCGCCTGCTGGGAACGACTGTGGGCATCACTACCATTGGATCTGCAGGTGCGATACTTCTTTGAAGTATTAGTTAAGCTTGAGCACTAGAGTTAGGATAGGATCAGAGCTTAGGGCTAGAGACAGGAAGAGGGTTAGAGGTAGTAGGGTCAGGGATTCAATGCCTGACAGAAAGGCGGCTGCGGGGGGTAGGGTTGGGGTGAGTGCTATTGTAATGACTGTGGGCATCACCACCATCGGATCTGCAGGTGCGATGTTAGTCAAACATGAGGACTGGGGTAAGAGTGAGCATAGGAGCTTAGGGCTAGAGACAGGAAGAGGGTTCGAGGTAGGGTCGGGGGATCCAGTGCCTCACAGAAGGGCGGCTGCGGGGGGTAGGGTTAGGGTGAGTGCCAGCGTAATGATACTAGGTTAAGAGTGGGATAAGGGTTTAGGGCAAGTGATGGGAAGGGGTTAGGGGGCAGGGTCAGAGACCCACCTCCTGACAGAGGGGGGGGGGTGTCGCGGGTGGGGTTAGGGTTGGTGTCACTGTTAGCCATCGGATCTGCAGGTGCGATGCTTGTCAAACATGAGACCCAAGCAGACACAATACTCTTTGCGGCTAGTGCATATGTTGCTAGAAAGGCTAGTGCATATATATGTTGCTAGACGATTTGATCATTTAGATTAGGGTTAGGGTTAGGGTTAGGTTTAACCCTAACCCAGGCAGCAAAACATCAAGAGCCACGTCAGTGCCCAACGTGGGCATCACCACCGTCGGATCTGCAGGTGCGGCCCCCGTCAAACATGAGGAATAGGGTTAGGGCTAGGGTAAGGACTAGGGCTAGACAGGGAGAGGGTTAAGGGTACAGTAGGCTCAGGGATCCACTGCCTGACTTGCCTACGACACCGTGTAACCGTGTACGCTGCTGACAGCCTTTGACGATGCTGGCGCCTCGCACCAGTGCCTGACCCTGACCCTACTTATCTGCTGTACCGCATGCCGTCTGTCTGCCCTGCGCAGCCTTCGTCGACCTGGTGGGCCTGGTCCATGCTGATCCCGAACCCTACTTGCCTACTAAACTGGTACCTCGCACCAGTGCCTGACCCTAACCCTACTTACCTACACCACCGTGTCAACGCCCCTGTGCCCTATTGCGCGCAGCCTCTGATGACCTGGTCGCCAACCCTACTTGCAAAACTGTAACCGTCTGCGCCCAGCCCTCGACGACCTGGTTACCTGGTCCATGCTCGCGCTCGTCCTCTCCATCGTCCATGCCGGCCAGCCGCAGCCGGCGCTATACGTCTTCCTACTTATGCCTAACCCTAACCTACTTACCTACATCACCGAGTAAACTGCCTGTGTCCACGCCGGCCAGCCGCACCTGTGCCTAACCCCTAACCCTAATGTGTACCCCCCTGCTTACTGCATGCCCTGGTGCGCGCAGCCTTCGACGACCTGGTTGCCTGGTCCATGCTTGCGCTCGTCCTGTCCATAGTCCACGCGGGTCAGCCGCAGCAGGCGCTGTACGTCTTCCTGACGATGGTCGCCTTCGTCATCGTCATGCTCACCGCGGGGCGCAAGGCAGCGGCGTACCTCGTGCGCCGCTTCGGCGCCAACGACAACGTCTCGCTCGGCGTCGTCTTCTGCATCTTCGTCACGGTGCTGCTGAACGGCTGGTTCACGCAGATCATAGGGGTGGACGCGATCTTCGGCGCGTTCGTCACGGGCCTCGCGATGCCCAAGGACGGCAAGCTCGCCATCACAATTACGGAGAAGCTCGAGTCGTTCGTCACGGTGAGTGAAGTTGAATCTAACAGGAGCAGGTAGGGTCGGGGTTAGGGACTAGGGTTAGGATTAGGATTAGGGTTTGGGTCAGCTTGCGTGCCCTATCCTGCAGTCCCTGCAATGCACACAGGGTTATCGCCTAGGCTCAAAGTTAGCGTGAGGGTTAGCACAAGGCTTGGGCAAGCGCTACGGGTATGTATCGCGGTGGGTCATGAGGCCGTGAGGTTGCTGCGAAAAGGCACGCACGGCATGAAGCGCACCTAACCCTTACCCTGGTTGGGAATAGGGTGGGGGTCAAAGCTAGGCCAGCACGCGTGCTTCCGCGCTCGTTAGGGTGAGGGTTAGGGCTAGCCACCGCCGTGCACCAGGCCAGCGCACGCAGCTCCTGCGGCTTTTAGTAAGGGCTGGCGCTAGGGCTAGAGTTAGGTAGGTCATGTTCTCGCGCTCGCTGCCACTGCCGCGCGCATTGCAGCCATGTTGGCTTCAACACGTGCAAACCATAACTGATCAACAACTATGAACACACACCAATCCCCGTCGCAGGTGCTGCTGCTACCGATCTTCTTCGCCAAGAGCGGTCTCAAGACGGATTTTGGGGCACTCAGCAATAGACAGGACTGGTGTTTGCTTGAATATGTGTAAACCAACAACTGATCAACAACTCTGAACACACACCAACCCCTGTCGCAGGTGCTGCTGCTGCCGATCTTCTTCGCCAAGAGCGGTCTCAAGACGGACTTCGGGGCGCTCAGCAATGGAAAGGACTGGGGCTACGCGGCGCTGGTGATCCTGGGGGCGTGCACGGGGAAGATCGTCGGCTGCGGCACCGCGGCCAAGCTCTCGGGTCTCGGGTGAGTAGACTCAGACTGAGACTCGGACTTGTTTATCGGATGGATACTCACATCCACTGAATCGTAGTCCTAAGGGCGTTCACGGGGAAGATTGTTGGCTGCGGCACCGCGGCCAAGCTCTCGGGGCTTGGGCGAGTGGATTCAGAATGAGACTCGGACTTGTTTATCGGATCGAGACTCACAATCACTGAACCGTGATCGTCGGTTGCGGCACCGCGGCCAAGCTCTGGGGGCTCGGGTAAGTGGCGCATCAGATTGAGACTCAGACTTGTTTATTTGATCAAGACTTGCACTCATTGAATGGCGATCCTGGGGGCGTGCTCGGCTGCGGCACGGCGGCCAAGCTCTCGGGGCTCGGGTGAGTGGACTCAGAATAAGACTCAGACTAGTTTTATCAGATCGAGACTCACATTCACTGAATCGTGATCCTGGGGGCGTGCACGGGGATTCATTGGCTGCGGCACTGCGGTCAATCTCTCGGGTCTCGTGTGAGTGGCATTGGATCGAGACTCGCACTCGTCGGATGGAGACTCACATGCATCAGATCAAGACTCACAATCATCACATCGAGACCCACATTCACCTTGCATTAGGTTAAGACTTGCGCTCATCAGATGGAGACTTGTAAGTAAACGTCTATTTGAATCAAGACTCGCGTGCATCGGGTTGAGATTCACATTCACGTGGCATCAGATCGAGACCGACGTGCCCCCCTATGCCTGAAACAGCGCAATAATTATCTACTGGCAGTCAACAAGGTGTACGTGTTTCCTACACATTTCTGGGTTTATCTCGCTTCACAGTGCTGACCGGTGCCCCCTATTGCACGCTGTGTGCTAAGCCCTGCCAGCTTCACTTCTGAGTCTGTCTGGCTGAACAATGCTGATCCCCTCATGCCTGAAACAGCACAATGATCACCTACTGTCAGT
This sequence comes from Tribonema minus, assembly GCA_017506865.1. Classification (NCBI taxonomy): domain Eukaryota; class Xanthophyceae; order Tribonematales; family Tribonemataceae; genus Tribonema; species Tribonema minus. The sequence goes on from JAFCMP010000124.1 coordinate 497,828, forward strand.
CAGCAAGGTGTATGTATGTGTTTCTTACACATTGCGTGCGCACTTGCTTTGCTGAGCACTGCAGCAAGAGGGAGTCACTGTGCGTGGGGGTGCTCATGAACACGCGCGGCCTCGTGGAGCTCATCATCCTGAACGCCGGCCTGGTGAGCGCTGTTGCAGTTCTTTGATTGGAATTCACGCAGTACTTACCTTTAAAAAAAATGAATGCGTATCTGCTAGTGACTTGATACATACCTGCCACAAGTTCATACATGCATACCTACCCAGAAACACGCGCGGCCTCGTGGAGCTCATCATCCTCAACGCCAGCCTGGTGAGCGCTGTTGCAATCTACATACATGCGTACCTGCTGATGACTGAATACTTCATATTTGCCACGACTTAGTACACGCAGGCTTGCTAAGAAACAAGCGCGGCTTCGTGAAGCTCTTTATCCTGATTGCCGGCCTGGTGAGCATTATTGCAGCTGTTATAGATGTGTACCTACTGATGACTTGATGGCATGGCACCGACCAGCAAGGATAGGCACACGGCTGCAGCAGAGTACTAGCAGGTCAGCACATACTCACTTACTTGTGCACTGCGCGAGTCTTTCAGTGACACTGTACGTGATCGTGCTTGCGAGCCTCTCAATCATTGCATCACTATCTCGCATCACAATGGCGTCATGTAAGTGGATGTCCATGCCATCGTGGTGTCTATGGCCTTGTGCTCCACTCTCTTGCTAACTCACTTGCTTACTCAGTGAGTCACTCTCCGACTCTCTTTCTTACTGTCGCATCAGAGCTCCGGCTTCATCGGTGACGGCTTTGCGCCTGTGGCTCTGTGCACCACGCATCAACTCACTTACTTAATGTGCAACTCACTCAATGAGTCTCCCACTTGCCATCAGCGCCCAAAGCTTTGTGCACCACTCATTGACTCACTTGCTCATAAAAGCTCCTGACTTATTGTGCGACTCACTCAATGAGTCTCCCACTCACTATCAGCGCCCGAGACTTACTATTATGCACCACGCATTGACTCGCTCTCTTGTTGTGCGACTCGGCTTACTCGATGAGTCTCTCACACACTATCAGACCAGGCTGCCAATGATGGCTTGTGCCCCATGCATTGACTCACTTACCTATTGTGCGAATTGACTAACTCAAAAACTCACTCACTCGCTATCACGCCAGGCTGCCGACATCATCAACGACAAGGGCTTCGCCATCATGGTGCTGATGGCAGTGGTGACCACGTGCATGACTTCGCCCCTCACCGCGAAAGTCTACCCGCCCCACCTCCGCCACTACATTGGCATGGAGAAAGAGGTGCGTGCGCTGGGTAGGTAGGTATGATGACAGGCAATGGGTATGAAGGGTATATTGATCGCCGCGAAGTCTATCCGCCCCATCTGCGCCACTACATTGGCATGGAGAAAGAGGTGCGTGCGCTGGGTAGGTAGGTGTGATGAAAAGGAGGTGCCTGCGCGTGCGTTGCCGGAAGACGAGAAGAGCGTGGGCCTGGTGTTGAAGTACTCATCATCAGCTCATACGTCGTTAAAATGGCCCCTGCAAATTGCGATGTCCGTCGATCATTCTGTGTTCTGCAGAAACGCTCTAAACTTGTTGTTTGGAATACTCACAACTGCTGTTGAAGTCCACCTCACGGCTCACAACTATTATTGAAGTACTCATCATCAGCTTGCATGTCAACGAAATGGCCACTGCATAGCGGCTGCCGGAAGACAAAGACGGCGCGGATCTGCATGAACTGTTGTTGAAGCTCTCATAACTGTCATTGAAGTACTCATCATCGGCTCATATGGCTCCCGCATGAATGCTCAGAACTGTTGTTGAAGTACTCACCACATCTGACCCATTGGCAAATGACTTCTGCAGAAACGGTTGCCGGAAGACGAAGAGGGCGCGGACCTGGACGAAGTGTACCCCCCGCTCACCAAGCTGGTCATTCGCGCTCTGGCCTGCGCCAGCAAGGAGGACTTTGCGCAGCAAATCCTCAAAGAGGTGAGTGAGCGTTTGCCCTTGAGAAGAGCGTTTGGGAAGGGACATGGGTCAAGGTCAGGCTGAATGTTCGGGTTTAATAATGATCTCCACCCCCCGCTCAATGTTCGGGTTTAATAATGATCTCCACCCCCCGCTCAACCATTTTATCATTCACGCTCTGGCCTGCGCCAGCGAGGACGACTTTGCGCAGCAAATCCTCAAAGAGGTGAGCGTCTGCCCTTGATTGTAGCTTTTGGAAGGAACAGGGATTAGGGCCAGGCTTGATGTAGGGGTTGGATGACATTCAGTACCCCCCCCCCCCCCCCCCCCCCCCCCCTCCCCCTGCACCGTGCTTGTCATTTGCGCGCTGCTTCCGCGAGCAAGAAGAACTCTGAGCAGCAAATCCCCAGGCGGGCAAGCAGCAGGGTCAGGGTCCGGCATCTTCCGCTCGTGAATTTTCTCGCACCACTTTGATGGTGCAGTGTTGTACCCATCCCGAGCGCTGCAGGCGTGCCTCCTCGTGTGCCTGTAGGGGCGCGATGTGTGTCACTTCTACCTACCAAGGCAGCATATACTCAGAGCATAAAGCAAGTGCACGTTTCGGTGATGTTGCTCAGCCTTACCCTAACCCTAATCCTCAGACCTGACGGTGCGGTACATGCTGCGCTTCTGTCACGAGTGCCGCAGCAGGTGCGCCTGCTGGTGTGCCTGCCGGGGCGCGACGTGCGCGCGCTCGCATCACAAATCATTTACCGCTCGCTACATATTTCTGCAAGTTGTGTACCTTTTTTGGTCAGAGTGTGATTCTGCTCGCACCTTGTCGTGAGCGCTGCAGGTGGGCCTGCTGGTGTGCCTGCCGGGCCGCGGCGTACACCACTTCTACTTACTAGAGCGGCATGTACTTCGGTACTTGAGAGAACAAATAAGTGCATGTTGTGGGTATCTGCTGAACCCGTCCTGACGGTGCAGTATTGTACTTGTCGTGATTGCTGCAGGTGCGCCTCCTGGTGTGCCTGCCGGGCCGCGATGTGCGCGCGCTCGCGTCACTTGTAGCTACTACTACAGCCGCATATATACATACTTGATCTTTTGATTCGTTTTTCTTATACATACTTGAAAGGACTTGTAGTACGAACAAGTGCATGGTCTGGTGAATTTGCTCGTACTCAACCTGACGTTGCATCTACTTTGCTTGTCATGATGTCTGCAGGTGCGCCTCCTGGTGTGCCTGCCGGGCCGCGACGTGCGCGCGCTCGCGTCCAGCATGACCGCCGTGCACCTGCTGCGCCGCCCCGGCGCCGGCCTGCACGCGGTGCGCGTCGTGGAGCTCGGCGAGACGTTCAGCGCAGACATGGCCGCCGTCAACGCGCACCGCATGCTTGAGGTAAAACACTGGGCCAACTTGGTTTCAGTGTCGTGCACCAGAAGTTGAAGTTGACAAATGGGTTGAAGTTTGAAAGCTGCCTGCGTGTTGTGCGTGTCGTGGAGCCCGGCGAGACGTTCAGCGCGGACATGGCCGCCGTCAACGCGCACCGCATGCTTGAGGTGAAAGACTAGATAAACTATTCATATCGTAAGGTGATAACCATCAATGAAGGAGCAGAGTTCAGCCATGATTTTGACAGGTTTCGAATTTTTGTACGCGTCTGACAGAAGTTGAAGTTACAGAAGTTGAAGTTGGGCGTGTGCGCGCGTGTTGTGTGCATTTATGGCTCCCGGCGACACGTTCTGCGCCAACATGGCCGCCGTCAACGCGCACCGCATGCTTGAGGTGCGCCCTCGCTGTTCCCTTGTGTTGCCGCGCATTTTGTGTACCACAAGTTGTTAACGGTGGGTTGAGATTTGCAAAGTTGAAGTTTTAGATGTTGAAGTTGCTAGCCTGCACGCGGTGCGCGTCATGGAGCTCAGCGAGACGTTCCGCGCCGACACGGCCGCCGTTAACACGCACCGCATGCTCGAGGTGCGCCCTCATTGTTCCCTTTGTTGTGTACAACAAGGTGAAGTTGCTTGAGTTGAAAATCAAGAGAGAGAGAGAGTGAGAGAGAGAGTTTGCCCCCACTTTTTCTTGGCGCCCGCTTGGTGAGTAACACAAGTCGAAATTTAAGAAGTTGAAGTCGGACAGCCGCAGCTTGTGCGCAGTGCGTATTGCCACGGACCTTATTCTCCGTTGTTATTGCCGTGCTTTAAAATGGTTTCACTGTACCGTGCTCCTGTTGTGGCTAGAGGCCTCTGTCGTTCCACGCCGTGCACGCATGAAGCGCTCAGAGAAGTTCAAGTTCAAGACGAAACTAGTGACTCACCCCCCCCCGACATTATCGCGAAACCACAAGTTGAAGCTGCCGAAGCGCGACAAAGAAAATTGAAGTTAGACGCTGAGTGTCTTTGCACCGCACCTGACGGTGCAAAGCAAGTTGAAGTTGGGCCCGTGCGACTCAGCGCCTGACACGCTGCGTGTCGCTGCGTGCGTTCGAACAAGAGGACTCGATGATGGCGGCGTTCTTGAAGAAATAGTAGTTCAAGTCAAAATGAGTGACTCACCGCCCGACACGTCGCGATGTCACGTGAGAAGTTGATGACACTGAAGCGCGTCAGATCAATTGAAGTCCAACATGTGTGACTCAGCGCCTGACACATTGCGTCGCCGCGTGCATTTGAACAGGAGGACTCGATGATGGCGGCGTTCACCAGTTACTGCGGGGGACAGGGGGAGGCCCGCGTCTCGCCGCACATGGTGATTGGCCAGCCGCACGACCTGCACACCGACACGCTGTCGCTGGCGCAGAGGTACTTACTCGGACGTAGGGGAGGACCCCGAGATGCCATTTGGCGGCGGCGGCGTTTGAGTGGTTGTCGTTGCGACACTTTCAGACTGTCATACGACATGTAGATTCCTTACAGCTAGATGCCAATCATCTGGGCTTTTTCGCGCCCTGAGCGAGAATAAATAAAAAGTACTTACTCGTAATGTTGTACTTTTTGATAAAATTCTCGCTCAGGGCGCGAAGAAGCCCAGATGAATGGCATTCAACTTGAAGCTTGCTGTACGGAATCTACATGTCGTGTGACAGTCTGAAAGTGTCTCAACGACACCCACTCAAACGCCGTCGCCGTAATATTGTACTTCCACTTGAAATGTACTCCTATGCTTCTATTTTAAGGGCACGCCTGACGACTTTTGTGTGACATACACTCTAGACCAAGTCAAGCCCCACGATAGTACAGCTTCATTACATTCATCATCATGAAACCAGCACATGGTGCTCGGCCAGCCGCATGACCTGCACACCGACACGCTGTCGCTGGCACAGAGGTACCCACTTCCTATCACTGTAGTTCAAAAAGCATGAAGGCCTACCTGACGACTGTTGTGTGACATGAAAACATGTGACCGTTGTGGGACATGGAAATCAGGCCCCATGGTTCGAACACTTCAATGCATCCATCATCATGAAAGGAGCACATGGTGCTCGGTCAGCCGCATGACCTGCACACCGACACGCTGTCGCTGGCAAAGATGTAGTCTACAGATTTGTGCTGGATAATTTAAGCGTTTCACACTGCTTGTTGTGGCACTTCAACCAATTCATTCCCGTGAAACCATGGCGCCGTGCGTGGCCAGCTGCGTCAACGTGGCCTCACGGCTTCAGGCATGAGGCCTTGAGCCTTTGGCGAGCATTATTCCTTTCTAAAGAAAACAACTGCTGATAGTTATGCCCCCCCCCCCTCCCCCTCCTTTCCAGGCTGCATGTGAACACGCTCCTGGTGGGACTGGACCCGGCGCTGCACATGACGTGGCCAAGGACGGACGAGTGAGTAGTTGGAGTTCTTCATGCATGTTGAAGTTTTTGAATGGGCAGGAGCGAGTAGTTCAAGTTATATTGCATGTGATGAAGTTTGTTATATGGGCACGTGCTGCACATGACTTGGCCGCGGACAGACGAGTGAGTAGTTGAAGTTCTATATGCATGTTGAAGTTTATGAACTGCAGGAGTGTGTCAGTGAGGATATATTGCATGTTGAGGTTTGAAATATGGGCAGGCAGGCCATGGTCTGGCTGCGGACAGACGAGTGAGTTGTTGATGTTACACATGCATGTTGAAGTTTATGATCTCGGCAGGAGTGATTCATTGAGATTATATTGCATGTTAATGTTTAGTCTGGGCAGGGCGCTGCACATGCTCTTGGCCATGTAGGGACGAATGAGTAATTGAGGTTATATATGCATGTTGAAGTTTATCATCTGTGCAGGAGCGAGATCTGTGCAGGGGTTGTGTCACATGTTGAAGTCTGTAATCTGGCCAGGCGCTGCACATGGTCTTGTCAGCCGACAAACGAGTGAGCGCCACAGCTACTTGAGAGTAGTTTGCAGAAACACGTGAAGTATCATGAACATATTAAGGTTCGAGATGCGGGCCGCGGCTTCCCTCCCCCTCAACTTCAGCTGCCTCTCTCTGATGTTTGGCCACCTCTTGAGAGAGCAGCTGGTGATAGTGTAGTTTGGCAGACACTGCAATTTTGAAGTGTGGAAGAGGCAGGCGTTGCTGAACGCACAGCTGCTTCAGCGTGTGCTGCGTGTTCTTGAACCCCCCTCCCCCACCAATTCCACCATGTCTTGCACACCGCAGCGACAGTGATGCTTGACTTCAGCGCTGACTTTTGCAAACACAGGCTGTTGGCTCATGTTTTCGACGTCGCTGCTGCCAAGTAGAGCTGCAATCAAATTGCGAGGCACTTCGGCGGATGGAATAGGGAACGGGCACTTTGCTCTGAGTACTAGTTATGTATGTGTTGCAGCATGTGCTGAGTGGCAACTTAAATTTAAAGTGAAGCAGCAACTTCAAGTACAACTTCAACATTGCTCGCCCCTGTCTGCGCTTGATGCCCTCGTACTGGCCCCAAGAATCGTCAGCAAGAACGTTTTGGCCCCATCGCCACCACACACACACACACACACACACACACACACAGCCATACCTGGTTGTCAACGTGGGGGGGGGGCCTCCACCCAAATCTGGATTCGCAATAAGGTTGTCAACACCCCCCCTCCCCCTACCATACCACCGCCACCACATGCACTCGCAACACATACTCCAGACATCCCCCCACCCCCACCTCAACCATACACACGCACACAAGGTTTACTTACACACAGCCCCCCCCCCCCCAACTGTGATCAGGCCTGCGCCGCCCTCCCAGCAGCTGGTGGAGCAGTTTCTGGCCAAGGCCACGGACTTCAGCGTCAGCGTCGCGGTCGTTGTCGACAGGGGCGCCGTATCCAAGGTAACAATTAGGGTTAGAGCTGCACAAGTAGGGTGAAGGTTAAACTCAGGGGTAGGGTAGGGTTAGTCTTGGTGCAGTTGTTGTGGACTGGGGTGCCGTATCCAAGGTGAGGTTGAGGGCTAAGATTAGAGCATCTCCACTGGTCGCTTTTAGAAACGGTGTTGTCAAGGTAGGGTTACTGGCGGCCTTGAACCCTTTTCCACAAACGATGTATAAGCCGTGTTGCCGATACGATGCGCTGAGCATCAGTGGTTGTTTCCTCCAGCCGGCTCGCCTCGTGTCCTCAAGGTCAAGAACGGGGCGAGAACTGCTGCTGCTGCTGTTGCACAGCGCTGTGCTCTTGCGCAAGTGCTACGTGTCTCTTCGTGGAAACTATCCAAAAGATGGTGGAGCTGTAGGTGACAACTTGAAGGAGTGGTCAGCCGCAAGTGCCTTCCACCAGTATCCGTGGTCGCCGTTGTTGCAGTGATTGGCCACAAGTCTGCTGCTGTGGATGTTGCAGAGCCCTGTGCTCTTGTGCAAGTGTTACACGTCTCCTCATAATACCTACCTACCCATGCTCTTTCGCATGCCTGCAGATGCAACCGGCGATACTGGTTCCCATCGGGTCGTTCAGCGCGTGCGAGAACGAGGCGCTGTTGCTGGTGAGTCAGCAGTTGAAGTTACAGTTCAAAATTGAAGTGGGGCTGATTGTGCAGAATGCAGCACATGCGGGACCACCGGCACTGTCGCGTCGCATCGTGTCAGTGAGCTCGTGTGACGACGAGCCGGTGCTCAAAGTCACACTTCAAAGCTGAAGTAGGTTTGTGACGCGGGCAAACGGTGGTAACTCATAGAGAATGTGGCACACGCGGTCCCCCCGCTACTGCCCTGCCTGATTCCGTCATTGACAATTGATTGTGTGCAACACAAGCACCCCCCTTCTGCTGGTAAGGTTCCGCTACAGGTAGGGCTGGCAGAAGCACCGGGGGCTGGGTTAGCAGATGAGTTTTTTTGGCAGAAACAACAGGTATGGGGCCTAGACGGGGTGCACATACACAGCGAGACATCGTATCGGGCCTGGATTTACTTGTGTGTATGCATTCTGCCGCTTGTTGTCACTGAAGCGCCGCGCGCAGGCGGATGCCGGCAAAAGTGCATTGGCCAATATGCTGGTGCAGCAGAATGGTGGCAAAAGTGCATCAGACGATTTGCCATTGCGCCCCCGCTGAATGCATTCTCCCGCTTACCTACTGTCATTGGTGTTGATTATTGTGCGCAGGCGATGGCCATGGCGGCCAACACCAACACGCAGGTCGTCGTGATGCTGATCGGCATGGACGACAAGGGGTACGTGTATGCACTTGAAGTATTGACAAGGTCACTTGAAGTATCAACAAGGTCTCAATTACACCGCTCATATGGTCTTCCTCTTGCTCTCGGTCAATGCAAGCAAGACAGTTGTGATGTGCTCCCGTGCAGCTAGTGTGGCGGTAGCGGCCGAACATCAACCAGTGACGCTGCCTGCACCAGACTTCATGTTGAACTTTGCGACGACGCATGTATCATGCAAAGAAATTTCCATTTGCATGTTTTGCATATGGCAATCAGTGCTGGGTGCTCAGTGTTATCGCCGCGTGCGGCCAATCAGATGCGTATACATCTGCTTTGGAGCCAACGTAACGACTTGTTGTGCACTAGGCAGTCTGTTGTTGTGTGACGCCGGCAAAGGCAAGGCACCAGGGTACCCAATGCAACAGAAGACTGACGCTGGTCATGTGCCATTAAAAGTGAACGCACATGTACTCTGTCTGCCGTCAAGTGTAACTGCCGTAACCCTCAAGTGCAACTGCCGTAACCGTCAAGCGTGCAACTGTCAATGCGCATGCATCAGCTGGATGGCCCGAACATCGTCCAAACTCGAGGATCAGGCCTCAGGAGTCTGTGAATTCGTCAACGGCTTTTCACCATGATGGCTGTGACTCAAAAGGCTTACCCTAATGCGAGGGCTTCGGCCCGACAAATGAGCAGCGCTGCAAGCTATGCGCGGTTTGCTGTAGGTGTACACACGCAGAGGTGCTCGTGCGCTGCTGCTGCTCACTGCTGGTCCACATGCAACCACTTCGTTCATAAAGCAATGCAATTTTTGCGGTCATTTGTTGCATTTTTTGTAACAATGACGGAACATCGGCAATGTTCAGGGAAATGCGCCACAAAGGCAACAGAAACTGAATTGTTTTTATCATTTGATTTCCTTTGCTGCATGTCCGCCTCCGCCACATGGCATGGCTCACCGCGCGCGCAGCTCGCCCATGAAGCACTTCGAAAACGGCGTCCAATCGACAATGTGTAGAAACAAATGCGATAAAAGCAACAGAGATCTCAAATCTTTGATTAATGTATTTCTATTTCTCTGCTGCTTGTGCACCTCTGCCACGTGGCATCGCTCACCGCGCGCAGCTCGCCCATGAAGCACAAGTCCACGCGCAGCATCGTGGAGGACGCCATCACGCCGCTGCGCGGGGCAGGTATGTATGCTAAAGACATTGATTTTACGCAGAGTTTAAATGTGCTCTTTTCTACAGCTACTAGATCTCTGCTCTGCGAAGTGCCATGAACTTCAAGCTCGATTTGGGCGCAGGTTGTAGTCTACGCTATGGAGAAGTACGCAGACTCTATTCGCGCTCCATTTTTCAGCTGCCTGACCTCTGCGCTGTGAGGTGCAAGTCCATAAAGACAAACCTTTGATAGGTTGGCTGAAGCTAGCTGTTTTGTACTGTTCACATTGTGCTTGCCGCAGAAAGTGAACTCGTGTTCAAGGCGTCATTACCCCCACAAGTGATCAGCTTAGACACCAGACAGCTTATCTGTCAAACCTTATTATTGGCGGTTGCCTTGCACTCGAAGGAGCAGGATGCTTCAAGCAGCGGCATGCACGGCAGTGGTATTTTTTGCGCTTGAAGTGTGCCCTGCGCAGCACTCTGAAAGTGCAACGTGGACTTAAGAATGTCAGGATGTTAGCTCAGACGTTTTGCTATGCTTCGAGTTGGCGTATTGTAAACAATGATCTCTAATGGCCAACCATCACAGCTCATGTGCTCGCGTGAAGCGAGCTCAAAGCATGTGCCCCCATGTGTGTGCTCTCAGTATTGGAACAGCGTTGTTCTCGCGTTAGCGGTACCAGCTATACCTATCTTAAGTATTGCGCCAACATGCAGCTCTCAGCGGCAGTACAAACGAGTCCTTCAGTGTGCTGTTGATCTGCCTTGCAGCAGAGGGGGAGCGCTCATATCTCGGCTGGCTACTTGCTTCTTGCTTACATGTTTCCTGCGATGTTTCGCTCATATTTTTTGCTCTTGGTCTGTCGACGGTTTTGATTGGTGTGCTCGCTGCAGCGGCGGCCAATGGGAAGGGCCCGGCAGCTACCATGGGCAACCCAGGGCGACCTGCCCACCCGGGGTCCAACCGATCGCTGCCGTGGTTTGGCAGCGCAGCACGCGGCCACGGTGCGTGATTTAGTTATTTACGAGTGTGTAGGTATCACTGTGTATTAGTACGTGTATGTTTGTATATTGGCGCACCCGGGGCTGAAGTGATTGCTGCCGTGGCTTTGCAGTGCGTACATGTGGGCTTCAAGTGCGCTGTTACAAGTGGAGTTCACTTACGCGATGTCATGCCAACTTCAAGTGTCCTGTTGTCAATGTGCGCAGAGCCGGGCCAGCTGCTGGCGGGCTTCGGCCAGTACACATGGAGTACACTTGCACCTGCACGTGTCACACTAACTTCAAATTTGCGCTTGTTGATGTGCACAGCCGGGCCAGCTGGTACACACATACACTAACTGCATCTTTGTGGTTGTTGATGCGTCTCAATCACTCCAACTTCAAGTATGCTGTGCGCTGTTGCTGATGTAGAATCACGTCAGACAGTACTTGCATGCGACACATCATTACTGGTTATTTAAAGCATGCAATTGTGCCCCACTTGTTGATGTTGAGTCAGAGATAGCGCGTACACCTGTGGCAAGCGTACAGGTACGCGTTTTTTTTCTTTATTTAAACAGTTACCTGTGGCCATGGAATAACTCGTATGCGTAACCTGTCGTGTGAGGCAACGAGTACAACCTGCACTGGTCCACAGCTGATAACGCGCGGTACGAGTGAAAAAAAATTCTTGCGCTACGCGCGACCTGTTCGACAATGGCACTACGCGCCATCTCTGTGTTGAGTGCAACAACAGGCCAGTACACGTGGAGTACACTTGTCGTGCTAACCTCAAGTGTGCCAATACACGTGAAGTACACACTTTCATGATGTCATGCTAACTCCAAGAGTATCGTTGTTGGTGAGCGCAGAGCCAGGCCAGCTGCTGGCGGGCCTCGGCCAGTACGTATGGAGTATACTTGCACTTGCACGTGTCACACTAACTTCAAATTTGCGGTTGTTGACTGCACAGCCGGGCCAGCTGGTACACACATACACTAACTTCAACTTTGTGGTTGTTGATGCGTCAGAGCCGGGCCAGCTGCTGGCGGGCCTCGGCCAGTACACGTGGAGTACACTTGAGCACATGCTAACTTCAAGTTAACTTGAAGTGCGCTTTTCACGCTTTTGATGAGTGCAGAGACTGGCCAGCTGCTGCATGATACATTGTGTGTGCTAACTTCAAATTTGCTGTTCACACTGGTGATGTGTGCAGAGCCGGGTCAGCTGCTGGCGGGCCTCGGGCAGTACACGTGGCACGGGCGCCGCTCACAGACGGGCCGCCGCAACAGCGATGGCAGTGACGTGCGCATGGTGGACGCCGTGCGCGCTGCGCTGCAGGAGCAGGTGACTTGAACTTGACTTGATGACTTGAGGAGTTGGCTCGATGAGTCTCTGCGCGTTGGCGGGAGACGATTATCAGCATGCGGTTATGCAGAATGTTGATTGTGAGGGTGCCTGCATGCAACAGCGACGGCAGCGATGTGCGCATGGTGGTGACGCTGTGCGCGCCGCGCTGCAGGAGCAGGTGACTGGGAATTTGACTTGACTTGATGACTTGAGGAGTTGGCTCGATGAGTCTTTGCTTGTTGGGGGAAGTCGATTCCCAGCATGCGGTTATGTGGATGTTGACGATGAGCGTGCCTGCATGCAAAAGCGCGGCAGCAACATGCGCGTGGTCGAACATCGCGCGTCTAGCGCTGCAGGAGCAGCTGACGAACATGACTTGACTTGATGACTCGGTGACGAGTCTGTGCTCTGCTCGCTGAGGGACGTCGATTTGCTGCGTTTGATTTGTGCTAGTCAACGTTGAGCGCTCGTGCATGCGAGAGCGACGGCAGCGACGTGCGCATGGTGGATGTCGTGCGTGCTGCTGCAGGGGCATGTGACTTGGAACCTATCTCGACTCGAACACTTGACTTGGTGACTTGAGCTAGCGTAGTGAGTGTTGGATGAGAGTCGTTGTGGACATTGTGCAGGTGACTTGAGCCTGACTTGATTTGGTGACTTCGCTCGACTTGATTTGGGCTTGATGAGTCTCGAGTGAGAGTCATCGTGCCTGCACAAACAGGTGACTTGACTTAACTCGGTTATCTTGATGAGTCCTGTCAGTGAGTCACCTGGGCAGCGCGTTCTCCCTGTGTGAATGGACTTGATCTGAGTTCAATGAGTCGTGGTATAGAGTCATTGACAGTGCTGGAGGCTAAATGCGCCCAAACTTTGCAGCATGGCTCACCAGCGCACTGGCGTTCGCCGCTTCAGAAGGTTGTTGCAGCATGCACGCACAAGATTCCTGTGCTTTGTTTCCATGCTTTACGGAGCAGTAGAAGCTGCCAAACGCGCGTGCTGCTGTCGGAGCCGCGTATTTGCAAGCATACATGGAAACAATTCAAAAGATTGTAGTCGCTCTAGGTGACACGGTGTGGTTAGCCGCCAGTGACCTCCACCAATAACCATGGTCTGCACAAGCGCCTTGCAAACCATAGGAGTACCCAGGGGACTGACTCGTGCTGGTGCTAACAAACAATTTCTGGAATGCACAGTCGCATGTCGCGCGGCGCGCATACCTGACCAATTCACCGACATATTATTTCTGTTTTGATGTGATACAGGAGGAGCGTCAGCATCAGGAGGCGGGACGAGCGCTGCTGGACCACGCCGTCACACTGGGCGTGGAGGTCATACAGGTATGTATGTATGTATGCATGATCACACACCCCCTTGCTATACTTCAAGTGGAAGTATCCTACTGCGTTTTTTTCTTCAACAGCTTGCCCGCAGACAGACTCTGCAGTGCCTCGTCATGGACATTCTGTCAGAGAAGTCATCAAAAGAGCTACGATTGGTAAGCCACATGTTCTTACAAGACTGCGCGCTACCCTTACTCAGGCTAGTCAGCGCGCTTTGGTGAGTAAGCTCCTACTTGACGTCCACTTACCATGTCTCTTGTGCGCGCCTGTGCCATCTGCAGCGTCTGGTTACGAAAACTTCCGCAGGACGTTACAACTGTGTTCTGTGAGCGCGTTCCTTGCAGGGCATTTCGTTGTTTCATGTGGCCCACGTACTCTACCCCAGAATCGTTTATCTTGTGTGCATGAACAGGGGGGCCAGATGGACGTCCTCCTCGACCAGATGCGCCCCCCCCTTGAAGCACGAAAACCTTCGATCATGTGTACTCCGAAGTACGTCTTCAAGAATCGCAGGACTGACCCCCCCCCCCCCCCCCCCCCCAACCCCCCCTATAGGTCAAGTCGGAGGCCTCCTCTGGGGCCCAAATGGACGCCCTCCTAGACCAGATGCGCCCCCCCCGCAGCCGCTCCCCCATCCGCGGCGGCGGCAGCTTCCAGGCCGCCGCCGCAACGCGCTATCCCCTCGTCGTGTGCGGCCGCCGCATGTCGGTGGGCGTGGGGAGCGATCCCGGATCGATCCTGGGAAGGTTCGGCACCGGCATCGCGGAGGCGTTCCCGGGAACGTCGCTCGTGGTGGTGCAGTCAGGGGCCGCGGCGGGCACAGGTGAACCTTGTAACTGTTGAAGTTGCAATTGTTGAAGTTGGGGGTGGAGGTGTGTGTTGGTGTGTGCAGCAAACGTCGCTGGTGGTGGTGCAGTCCGGCGCCGCGGCAGGCACAGGTGAACTTGTAACTGTTGAACTTGTGGCACTTGAAGTTGAGGGTGGAGGTGTGTATTTGGTGTGCAGCGCACGTCGCTGGTGGTGGTGCAGTCCGGCGCTGCGACGGGCACACACGTGAACTTGTATTGTTGAAGTTGTAAATGTCGGAGCTTGTGCGCGGTCCCGTGCACGCGCGTACATTCAGCAAATGGTCCGTGACCATCGTATGCCTGTCTGCCTACTTGCCGGTGAGCACCGCTTTTTTTTTTTGCGCAATGCGTTCTCTGCAATTATTCATCTTAAAAGCAAATGTTTGCTAGTAGAACATTCGAATGCATGACAGCGGCGGCATGCAGCCTCATAATATGCCTGCCTCCCGACACCTGTGATGGCCATTGCCTGTTGTACTAAGATGCGTCTTCGCATTCTGAACCTGCACTCGCATTGCTAGGTCGCGCTCGCCCGTCGCAGGCCTGAGCAAGGTGCCTGACAAGAGCACCGCCAACACGGCGCCGGCGGTCCTGTGCATGTGCGTACATTTTCACAACAGTCCGTGTCCATCATATGCCCACCTACCAACTTACTAATAAGCACCGCACTTTTTTTCTTTCTGCGCGCTCATGTCAGGCCTCAGCAAGGTCCCCGACAAGAGCACCGCCAACACGGCGCTGGCGGCGACGCCCACGTCCAACGGCAACGGGCCCGCAACCGCGCCCGCCGCCGTCGCAGCGGCAACGGCGACGCCACCCAATGGACGCATGGCGGACCTGCGTGAGGCGCTCAACTCGCCCGTCCCCCCTCTGTCCCCCTCCCGCATCGTCTGAGTCATGAGTCACAAGTCATGGCCTACGTGAGGGGTGCTCAGCCGCATCATCAGAGTTGCGAGTCGTGGGTCACGAGTCATGAGTCATGGCGGACCCGAGGGAGGGGTGTGCTCCTCATCCGCCCCCCCCCCCCCCCCCCCCCCGCCCCCCCCTTCGTTCCTCTCCCGCATCGTCTGAGCCATGAATACTGAGTCATGAGTCACGCGCACCCCGTCTCGGGGGGTGCACGTGTTTCGGGCCTGTTGCTAGGGGACGTTCGGTACAAGCGTGGGAGAGAGAAGTTCAACAAGTTGCCTGGGCCGCAGCGTGCGCGTCTCGGATTTGCTGAGCACTGACTACTCGTGGGTTTTGCGCTGAGAGAAGGGCGCAGCGCGACATTGATTTGTGCGCCGTGCGTCCCGTCGTAGCAGCGGGGGCCAGTGCCTGGGGTATCGCGTAGTGCAAGCTATGCAACTGCAAGTTGAACTTGACAGCCAATCCTGCAGCGCTCGCTGCAAACAACCACTCAACCCTTGTGTGTGTTCCCCGGGGGAACCATTCCTCTTCTTACACTGTGATGTTCGTAGCACGTGCATGGGCAAAGCAGATGGGGGGCTCGATGTTTCGGGGCAGAAAACAAATGCTGCAATGCGGCCGCGGGTTTGGGGCACGGGGGCGGGGGGTGGGAACGGGGGTCTGCAACGGCGCAGGCATTCATGCACGCGCGAACCAAGTACGATAGAGCGATTGAGCTATTTTTACAGCCGTGCATGCAGAGATGGGTTAGCTGACGCTGTCCCTGCCTCATGCGCGGTGCCCCCTGTGAGCGCTGTCACGACCCCCTTTTTCTGGCGGGACATGCTGCCCGCTGGGGAGAGTCGCGGCGGCACGGAAGACGCGTGCGCGCGTTCGCTGCGCCAATGCATGTTTGATGCCGCACTCGAAGGTGGCTGGCTGTGCGTTCAAAAGGGTGTCAAGCGTGCGCGTGTGCTTGCTTGCGCTGAGTCACTGCTGACGTTGCGGCGTACGGAAGGCCGTGCGCGTCTGCTGCGCCAATGCATGTTTGATGTCGCACTCGGAGGTGTGCTCTGGCTGCCCATTCAACAGTGTCGCGTGTGCTTGCCTTGAGCACTGCTGATGTGTCAGCGCATCGCGCCTGCCTGATCATGAAGGTAAGGCAACTGGAATCTTGCCATGATCAGCGTGCTTGAGCACGGCGTCGGGTTGCGACAAAGCCTGGACAACCATGTTTCAAGAGTAATGTCTATCATTTGGGCTTTTTCCAGCCTGTTTTTACGGCTTCAAGAATCAATGAGAATTTCACATGAATGTATATGAGGGGAGGAGGCATATTCTGTTGTGATGAATGCAAACATGCGTCCCTTAAAAAGGAAACAAGGTGCAACGGCAGTGCCGATGGTGCCTGAACAGGGAGTTCCACAGCAGCCCTTCAACCCTCTCTGCCTATCAGGCTGTTTCTGTGTCAGCATGCCCTGTTGTGCATGCAGCAGCCATTCAGACACCAGCATTTGCTTGGGGATTTGTTCCACGACATAATTGCAATGTCACTTCAGGGTATACATGTCTGTAAAAGGCATACTTTAAGATATACCCAAAAGGCGCGAAAAAAAGTAAGTGGATGTTCGTGTGCCTGCCGTGCGCAGTAACGTCAAGTTGGAGAGCGTGGCGCTGGTACTTTTTATTCTCGCCTAGGGCGCAAAAAGGCCTGCATTGACGCACACGTCAGGCTTGTTGCCACGGTCTACATTTACCTCACGTGTTGACAGATGTCTCAAAGCTCAATGAAGATCAATCAAACAGGTGTTGAAGGGCTCAGAGGCAGTGGCGACAGACTCAAGCACACACACGAACACGGGTAACGCGATCGAGAAATGCAAGAAATTTGTTGATTGCGAAAGGGTAAGTGGGCGCAAGTGACAAACATAGTGCTCTGCTGGGCAATTTATGAATGAAAAGAGCACTCGGGTTTGCCCAAAGCAATGCAGTGCGTCCCGTGAGCTGACACTTGGGGGGGGGGGGGCAGGGGGGACACGCTCTCCAAGTCCTCACCAATTCTCAGCAGAGCCGTGCCCCCCCCCCCCCCCCCCGACCCACCCAACCTGCCCACCTGCGCTATGTGGCCATTGTCTTGCGCTAGCACGGTACCTGTACAGAGCGCCTAGCTCAATGCAGGATCAGAACAGAGCCGAATTGCATGACGTAACATGCTGCCGCGCAAAGTGTGCTGCAGATGCGGCGCAGTTGAGCACTGCCCCCCCTCCCCCTCCCCCAACCCCTTACCCCCCATAAATGCTATTTGCCCAGTCAGTACTGCAAAAATTTCAAGTTGAAGTTGTATGCGCCTCCAATCACACCTTTGAGAGCCAGGAAACTAGCGGTGTCGGTGGTGGTCACAGTCGGGCTGCATCCCAGAAGCATATGCAGGCAGATGCACGGTTTGCAGCAGCGCTCGGCTATGGGCACCGCTTGAAGTTGCTGCACCGCTGCGCTGACAGCGCTGCGCACGGCGCACACCTCCCAAAGGCTGCAGCGGCACAGAACCGCTGCTGCCGCATACACCCGTCTCCCCTCCCCCAACACCCAGTGCCTTCTCTGAGACGTAGCAGCGCGTTGAGTTGAGCGCTGCTGCTTTCCCCTCGGAGCAAAAACAGTCAGGGCAGCAGCAGTCGTTACACCACCTCATTACGGTGGTGCTGCAGAGGCCGGCGCAGACTGCAATGCCGCAAGCGCCGCCGCCGCGGCAGCAGCGGTGCACGGCAGCAGCGCTGCCAGCACCGCACTGCGCTGCCGCCGCCGCCGCTCACCGCCCGCCGCCATTGCCCATCCGACGCGCGCTTTAGCTGCCGTGCGTGCTGCCGCCGCCGCCGCCGCCGCTGCCGCCGGTGCCACAGCCGGTGCCGCCGCCGCCGCCGCCGCGCGCCTCCTGCAGCAGCACGACACCTCGGAGCCGGTGGGCGCGCGGACGCAGCGCATGCCGCCGCCGCCGCTGCCGCCGCCGCTGCCGCCGCTGCTGCATTCGTGCCCCACTACGCTCTAGCCGCCGCGCGCGCTGCCGCCGCTGCCGCGCGCCTCCTGCAGCAGCGCGACGACCTCGGAGCCGGTGGGCGCGCGCACGCAGCGCGCGCTGTCGAGCGCAGCGTCGTCGGCGACGGCGCCCGCGGCGAGCAGCGCTGCGACGGCGCGCGGCAGGCCCACGCGCGCGGCGACGGCGAGCGGCGCGGTGCCGCGCGAGTCGCGCGCGTTGACGTCTGCGCGCGCCGCTATGAGCGCCTCCGCCAGCGCCTCCATCCTGCGGGGGGTAGGGTTAGGATCAGGGTTAGCGTTTTGTTGAGAGTACGAAATGGGGGTTAAAATTAGGGTGAATGCAAGGATGTTGGCGTCACCGCGCGCCGTTGTGAGCGCCTCCGCGAGCGCCTCCATCTGTCGTGCGGAATGTAATAAATGACAGAGTGTCATGAATGAGCTTTAGAGTTACGCCGGCGCGCTCTGTTAGGGTTAGGGTTAGGCGTCCGCCAGCGTCTCCCATCCTGCGGGGTTAGGGTTCAGATTTGGGTTAGCGCTCGGCTTAGGGTCAGAAATGGGGGCCGAACTTAGGGCGAATGAAAGATGTTGACGTCAGCCTCAATGCTAGGAGCTCCTCCGCCAGCGCTTGCATCCTGTGGTTTATAGAGTCAGATTCACAGCAAGAACCCCTGGGCTACTGCGTAGGAGTAAACTTCACGATTGCATGGGACACCTTGGGGCCATTGTAGGTAAAAGTCCACAAGTACCCCTGGGTAGGGTTACGGTGAGGAGGTTAAAACTAAGGGCAAGGCGGTTGACATCGGCACGCGCTGCTGCTTTCAATGCCTCGGCAAGCGCTCCCCTCCATGACTTGAGAGCAGTGATGGGTCCGACGCAAGAGCTGGGTGATAATTTGCGGCGACGCAGGCTTGCAAAATGACGGGGTGCAACCCAGATTCGAGTGTGTCACTTAGGGTTAGGGTTAACCCTATCCCTAACCCTAACCCTAACCCTGGTGAGGGGCCTGGACGCAGCAGCAGCAGCAGCAGCAACAGCATCTCCGCTGCCTCTGCTACGCCGCGCCGTTGAGCGTGTGCACTGACTGCTATTGGGGCATCATCTGCGTTCCTCAGCTTTCGACCGCAAGAAAGCTTACAGTCCTTATGGTGCCCAGGATCACAGGCGATGGCGTGAGCTTCCTTAGTTTTGGCACCATGCACTTGAGGCCAATGCCCGGAAGCGCGCGTGCTGTCGCTGCCTCATGTTTGGTTCCATCAGGGGTAGATGCGGAGCGTTGCAACCCTAACCCTAACCCTCAGCTGTTTCGCCCCAGCGCCTAAGATCTAGATCCACTAGGCTTCTTCAAGAGCCTAGTAATGCAAACTTCAAAGTATAACTTCAAGTAAGTACATACATACCTGAATGCGCACGCGGTGTGCAGCGGCGTATCGCCCTTCGAATCCGGCAGCGCCGCCAGCTTAGTGCGGTCCGCTTCTCCGCACGCAGCAAGCAGCGCCAGCGCAGCCTAAACCCCAACGCAAAACGCAAGAAAACAATGAGGTGAACATGAAGTTCATGTCGCGCCAACAATGAGCCTCAAATACATGAATCTGAGGTCAATTTGGAGTTGTTGCCGCGAGCTTGACGCGATCAGCTTCGCCGCACGCAGCGAGCAGTGCCAGCGCAGCCTAAACTTCAATGAAAGTTGCAACAATAGCAGAAGAACAATGAGCTTAACTTGAAGATCTTGCCGCCAAAGGTTGCCACATATATAACTTGAAGATCTTGCCGCCAAAGGTTGTCACATGTATATATAGTGCAGGAAAGACATTACTTCATTGAACTTGTTGCCGCCAGCGCAGCCTGAACTCCAACGCAATTTACAAATAAAGGATGAGCTGAAATTGAAGTTCATGTCGCCAAAAGTCGGCCAAAGCTGCAGCAAACATAAGTTCAACTTGAAGTTGTCTCCGCCCGCTTGGCGCGATCCGCCTCGCCGCACGCGGCGGACAGCGCCAGCGCAGCCTAAACTTCAACAAAGGTATGCAACAACATACCACATCACATCAGCAGAAAAAAACATCAGTTCAACTTGAAGTTCTAGTAAATTAACTTCAGTTCCGATGGCCTCGACAGAAGACTACCTAGCCATGTGCCGCCAGGCAATCAGTCTGCGCCCGAGATGCAAGGTCATCAGCTGAAAGTAAACTCTGAAGTGTCTCAACGGGCACATCATTTTTACTTGGCGTCAATCACTTCGGTGCCAACGAGGCTATTTGCCTGTGCAGAAGAATTGTGATTTATTAAGTTGCGGACATGCAGTGACCTTCAATTCTTGAAGCATCGCAAGCCGAATTAGCAGACCTAACATGTTTGGCCGTCAGTGACAGCCGTTCTCAATGTTGAGCTCCAGCCATCGCACTTCTCAAAACAAAAAGATCATGTGCACCAGAGAACTGCACATGCAGCGCTACAATTTAAGGGCCTTCAGGGCATGCAGTTGAGAGCCCGGGTGTATTGGCTGGACTCCCACAACATCCAATTCCTGAGTATGCAGATTAGGTCTGGTTCAAAGTGAGGGTGACAACTGGGCTCAAGAGTCTTAACGAGCGCGACTCCACACCTTTTTACTGCTAGGGTTAGGGAGAATACGGTTAGGGCCGGGTTAGTTTTCAGTGAGCGCACGTCCTTCTCTCGCCGCATCAGGCAAGATAGAGAGAGAGTACAAGGATTGTGGTGCGCATTACAGTGACCGTCAGGAGTAGCTTTTGACAATCGCACCTCCTCCTGCTTGTTGAGGCACGCGTGCAGCAGCGCCGAGCACCCCTGCGCGTCCACAGTTAGGATGTTCGCCCCGGCGCGTATGAGCATCGCTGCCACCGCGCCGTGCCCCCACTTGCAGGCCTTCATGAGGGGGGTCAGCCCCCCCCGCTCCGACCCTGAGAAGACCGCGAAATAATCGTGAACAAGCTGAGTTACGTTGTCTGTGGAACTTGAAAGCGGTTCATTACAAAGCATCCCAAGGGTCTACATTGGCGTGCCCTCACTTGCAGGCTTTCATAAGGGGGTGTCACTTAGTTGAACCCTGACCTTCAGCCGTTACAGTCCGGGACGGATGAACCACTTGTGAATGAAAGCAGCGGCTGTATTATGCCATTAAACGTAGCTCAAAGTTGTTTGTTGTTGTTTTCTACCCCTACCGCCCGTTGTGCTTTTGGACGTCCCTATGTCAGTTGTCTTGCTCTGCAACCCTCTCACAATAATGGCTTGCTCGACGCCAATCCGGTGCTTGATGAGCATCAATCTTTACCCGCCACCCCTTGATTGTGATGCCAGCCCAACTTCCCCGAGCCGCTTGTCGGAAAATGCGCCGTCGTCGCCGCGTTCGACGCGACAATGAGCCCTAGCCCTAGCCCTAACCCTACCCTACTCCCAACCCTAGCCCTAATTACTAGCCCTAACCCTACGCACCCATGCCACTCGCCAGGTCGGTCATGTCGCCGTTGCCGCGCTGGGCGACACCGACAATGCAGGCGCGATTCACGTCAGCGCGATGCGCAATGAGCGCCAGCCGTAGCCTTAACCCTACCTAACCCCAATCCTAGCCCTAGTCCTACTGCTTGCTGACCCGTGCCGCTCGCCAGGTCGCTCGTGTTGCCGTCGCCGCGCCCGGCGACCCTCACGACGATGACGCGATTGACGTCCACACGATGCGCGATCAGCCCCCTGGCCCTAGGCCTAATTCTACGTTAACCCTAACCCTAGCCCTAATTCTAGCCCTAACCCCTGCAACTCACCCGTGCCACTCGCCAGGTCGCTGGTGTCACCGTCACCGCGCTCAGCGACCCTCACGACGATGGCGCGATTGACATCCACGCGGTGCGCAATGAGCAGCCTGCACGTGTCCTCGCACCCCATGCACGCCGCCAACAGAGGCGTTAGCCGCTGGCGGTTGCCAAGGCCCGGGAGGTCGATCGGTGCAGCGGGCGGGTCCGGCGGCGCGCCCTGCACAGCATCAAATTTGAAGTAAGAACTCGAGTGTGAAGTCGTTTGGTGTTCAGTTTCCAGGCCAGGGCATTCGATTGGCGCGGCGGGCGGGTCCGACGGCGTGCCGTGCACAGCTGGAGTAGGAATTGAAGTATAATATGACACCACCACCACCATCACCACCAGCAGTAGCAGCAGCAGCAGCAGCAGCAGCCTTTGGCTCGACTCTCGAGACCGACGCCGCTGCCTGCTCAGTGTACAGGCCGCCAGCCTGCACACAACCAAATGCTTCAACACAGCGGCACGAGCAGCACCGGCAGCAGCAGCAGCAGCAGCGGCGGTGCGCAGCTCACCAGCAGCAGCAGCTCCGCCGCGACGCCGCCGCCGGCGTCCGTCATGCACGCCCACAGCAGCGCGGCGGCGCCCCTATCATTCACGGCGTTCGCGTCCGCGCCCGCCTGCAGCAGCAGCAGCGCCGCCTTGAAGTGCTCGCCCTGCACGGCGAGCAGCAGCGGCGTGTCGCCGCCGCGGCCGCGTGCGTTCAGATCCACACGCGGATCCACCATCGACGGCTCCATGCGCGCGGCGCGGGTGTTCGTGGACGAGCGTTGCCGCCGGTTGCGTGCGCCCTCGGGGTCGCCGTACGCGCCGCCGCCGCCGCGCACCGGTGCAGAGCGCTGCCGCCGCGCGCGCTCGCTGTCCGCCTCTGCTGCCGCGGCGGCGGAGGCGACGGAGTCGCGCGCATCGGCGTGACGGTGGTCGGGGGACGTGTGGTGGCGCCGCCGCCGCTCCTCGGCGGCAGCAGCGCCGCCGCCGCCGCCACTGCCGCCGCCGCTGCCGTCGCCGACATGGCACTCCGCATCATGGTGGCCATCCTCAGTCAACTCGAAGCAGTGCTCGGCGTGTGATGGCGATCCGCCGACGCCGCTGCCGCCGCCGCCGGTGCCGCCGCCGCCGCCGCCGCCGCGGTGCCGCCGCCGCTGCCCGGGCGCGCTGCTGCAGTCGGAGCCGGAGTCGGCGCCGCTGCCGCCGTGCGTACTGGAGCCGGCCGACTGCAGTGGCTGCAGCAGCGCGTCGGCGTCGCCGAGGCCGGAGTGCCTGCGCACCGACGGGCGCTGGTTGAGCGCGGGCTGCAGCGCCTGCCGCTGCGCAGCTGCGCACGGGGAGCAGCAGCAGCGGACGCGATTCGTGAGAGCAGCGCTCGGTGCATCGACACGGCTGCTGCTCTATGTAGGGTTGCAGCGCCTGCCGCTGCGCAGCTGCGCACGGGGAGCAGCAGCCGCAGAAGCGATTCGCGGGAGCGTTTGTTACGTCGAGCTGCACAGCGATTGTGGCAGGAGCGCAGCGCGGCTGGGTGACTGGTCGCAGTGGCGGAGTGCGTCTCCGCGTACTTGATTGTCCTCAGCAAAGCAACACCCAAGTGATTTGTAAAGTTGAGCTGAGCAGCTGCGGACCGCAGATATGATTCGTGAGAGCAGCGCTCGGTGCATTGGCACGCCTGCTACTCAATGTTCATCTGCCGCCTCCAGGTGCAGTCGACAGTGTGCATAAATCGATCCAGTCCTTGAACTTGAAGTTGTCAACAGGGAGGGTCAGCAAGCAGCACGCTGTGAGTGGCAATCCAGTGCCGGTCAGCCACTCACTCACTCACTCACTCACCCACCCAAGCAGTTCGGGAAGCACCGACTGCAAAGAGCGCGACGGCCTGCCTACTGTTGACTGACCAGCTCATTTACTCACTCACTCACACACCCACTCACTCGCTCACTCACGTACTACCTCGCCCACTCGCTCCCTCACTCACTCACCCTCTCCTTCCATCTCTGAAAAGCCTAGGCAGAGCCGTACTGCGCCATCATTGTTACACCCGGTCACACGCACTCATTCACTCGATGACTCACCCGAAACGGTGGGGCACATGAGCGCCAGCATCCCCGGCACGTCGCCGACCTTGGCCATGACTTACTCACCCACTCACTCACTCGCTGACTCACCCGTGAAGTTGGGGCACATGAGCGCCAGCATCCCCGGCACGTCGCCGACCTTGGCCAGCGACAGCAGCGACGGCGCACACGGCGCCCACGCGTCCCGCTGCAGGCAGCCGCTTTCATCCAGCCCCCATGTGCGCGCCTCCGGCGACGCGAACACGTCATATGTGCTGAGCCCTGAGGCCTCGCGCACGCGCGCATTCGGCTCCCCCGTGTCGATGCTCAGCGGCGGTGGCTGCGCAGCATCGGCGGCGGCGGCGGCGGCAGCGGCGGCGCGGTGCTCCGCGGAGGGGGAGCGCCGCGGCGGCGGCGCGCCGCGCAGCGCGCCGCTGCTGCGCCGCGCCGCTGTGCCGCTGCACTGAGAGCTGCCATCGGTGCTGTGCTGCGCTACGCCGTCAGACGGCGCGCCGCCGGGCTGCGCGCCCGCACCCCCCTCTTCATCCCCCTGCTCCTGCTGCTGCTGCTGCTGCGGCGGCGGCGGCGGACCGCCCTCCGCTCCCGCGCCGCGCTTGCTGCGCAGCGAAGAGCGCCGCCGCTGCCCGCCGCCGCCGCCACCGCCGCCACTGCCGCCGTCCTTCGCCTCGGCGCTGCCGGCGCCGCGCGCGCTGCTGCTCTTCCTCCGCGCCGATGGCGTCCCCCGCTGAGCACTGCCATCAGAGCGCTTGCGCCGCGCCGCCGACCCCTCCTTGGCTTCGTGTCGGCCGCTGCCGGCGCCCGAAGAGGACTTGCGGCGGCTGCTGCCGCTGCTGCCGCTGCGCACGGACGGTTCCTTGGCGCGTTCCTCGGCGTGCTGAGCGCTGGCGCTGCTGCACGGCGACTCGGCGGTGCTGGTGGCGTTGTGCGCTGCTACTGCTGCTGCTGCTGCTGCTGCTGCTGCCGATGCTTGATCGGAGCCCTCGAGTGTGAGCGGGGGATCTCGTGGCTCCTGCAGTCGTGTTGTAGAGACTCATTGGTGTCAGCAAACGTGAATACTGCAAGGCGCTGTCCAACTTCAATAGCACTTCGTGGCCAAGCAGTGTGCACTTTGATTGTTCCTACCGTGACCTCTGGCCCGGGTTCAGTGCGCCCCGACACCGCTCTCCACTGCGCCTGAACTCCAAATGACACTGACGTCTGACGCGCAGCCTACACTAACGCTAATGCTCTGCTGATACCACATCGAACAGTATGGTACCAGGACGCTGATGAACTACAACTTCAACTGCTACCGTTGTTGGGCTGCGCCCATGTCCTGCAGAAGGTGGTGTCTGCAGCGGACGGGTGCTGTTAAATACACTAATGCCTAGTTGGCAGCTGCAGCGTTTATGGCCTCTGACCAATGGTGGCCACTCCTGAGGCGCTGGCCGTGGCTGACAAGTATCCCCCGCTACGCTGCCCAACTTGAAAGTGTACTGTTCAGCGATCATGAGACACTTTACAGGTGGCAGTAAAGTAGACGCACGGAACCGGGATCACTGCACGTGCCGCCAAGTTGAGCGGAGACACCTACAGCCTGCATTCAATTGACAGTGTCTGATGCACAGGCAGGTCAGCGCGCACATGGAGTCAGCGCTCAGGAGAGCCAGGTGCGATTGCGTATCAGTGCTAAGTACCATACCACTTCCAGATGCCGATGCAGCTGCACAAATACAACTGCTTGTCCAGCTATGCATACATGTATGTGTGCATGTATGTATGTATGTATGCGCGGGCACCCTGAAGCTCAAGAGAGTAGCCGGCATTGCATCTGCACGCAAATGAAGCAGGCCAGCATCCCACACCGTGAAGTTTGTCGCGCACTCTGTTGGCTTCTACACCTAAAGAGCACCTCGCCTAGTCTGTAGAAACTACCAGAGTGCGCAATCAATGTGGAGCCTTACACGAGTCGTGCCGCTCCTGCTGCGACTGCAGAAGTAAAGTTTTGCATTGGCCTCGCCTCTCAACTCACAGTCTGCATCGATGCGCATTGGTGTCGCGCCGTCCCAGTGGTTGGCCCTTGCAATCAGCTGACGTCCTGGGTGATGTGGCATCTCTGCCACAGCAATCTTCTACTTGCACAGAACCATTAGGTCTACTTTGGTTGGTAGTGCGCCACCGAGATTTAGTTTGCTGACGCTGAATGTTGAGAACTGCCATTGTGCCCCACTACTGCAGAGCATTACTGCAGAGCATTTGCGCTAGTGGCTGTGCGCATCTGTGGTCGCTATGCTCTCACTGCAGTGAGCTGACTAGTAGAGCATTTGTCGATGGAAATGCTCATACTCTGCATGATCTCTGCTGTCACTGCAACCACAGCTTGCCATGCCAATGCCATCCAAAGGCGCGACACTGAAAGCGGTCATTGTGCCTGTGGAGATATTTGCAGCCCTGATGGCCCGCATACTGGTCTCGATATCAACCGCTCCTACTTGCTGTTTGAGATTTTATGGCCTTATGGCATGTAAAGCTTGCCTGCGCAGGCAGTCTCGCGTTGCTCTGCAGCATTCCGAGCTGCTGCTGCTGCTGCTGCTGCTGCTCCTGCTCCTGCTGCTCCAGGCCGCACTTGGCATCGGAGTCGGGTCTGTCACTAGGGACATGAGATGCCGCTCCGCCATGCTTAGATATCCCCGAGCCCATGGGTACGGGTTGTCTACACAAGCATGATCACCCACAAGTATTAGCCGTCAGAGGTTGGCGGCGAGCATGTGTCGCGAGGCAGTCGGCTCCACTGCTGTAAAATGCTTGATCGACGAGTCGGCTGCGTCGTCCACCTCTGTTCACCCTAGTCTTGCAAATAAGTCGCTCGTATGAACGCCTGTGACTGTGAGGCACCTGCGTTCCTTGCCGGCGTCAACTCTCCGCACACTCCGCAGCGTTATGGCGATTTATTGCACAGCTGCGTTTTGCGGACGGACGAAACCACTTGCGGCGAGTCAGTGCCGAGCGCTCATGTCAACATACAGCGGCTATGTGAACTGCTCCTTGTCACTATGTTCGACCGAAAGTCCGCAGCCCGCTCTCTCTTCCCAACTGTTACAGATGTTCGATTCGAAATTCCCGCCTTGAAGTTGGTGAAGAACTCGTTGTGAAAACGCTGGGCTGGCGCGTAGCACAGCGGTGAGGATGCCTTCTGCGAAGAAGGGAGCCAAAAGATCGAGAGGCGGAACTGGTGGCAAGGCAGCGTCGGCAGCAAAGCGTGCTCGTGCAACTCCCGCCAAACCTCAAGGTTTGTTGTGAACTGCGTGATCGTGACCAATGAGACGGCGGCAGTCGCTCCCTTGCTGCGCTCTTACGTACCTGCGCGTTGAGTGTGCCTCGCGGAGGCTAACAGCAGCAAACAGCACTGCAGTGGCACTGCATCGTTTGGAACACGACACACACTGTGGATCACATTGTGCGGGGGGGCGTGAAGTGCGGACGCTGCTCACAGTGTGCAGGTGTCAATGTGTGCTTCAATTTCCAATTTTTTTTGGCTACTTGATCAATTTTGGCCGGCTGAGAACCTTGTACTGCTTGCAACTTGTGCAAAACTCATGCAAGGGCGCCAGGCTCCCACGCCAACAATCGGCCAATTGCGTGTGATCATGGTCCTAGAGCTGGCTTCAGCTAGAATGTACATAATCTTTCCTTCGAGTTGCGCATCACCTTTCTTCCCGCTCACCCTTGTGTAACCCCGATACGCTGCAGAGCCTGCAGTGGACGAGGAAGAGGTCGAGCAGGAGGAGCCACAGGAGCCGGAAAGGCAGGCAAAGCCCCTACCGGATCAAGATGGCAAGGCAAGTACAAGTCACGCGCCCTGAGCGAGAATTAATAAAAGTACAAGTCACCATTGAATTCCACTGCCATGCGCACGCTACAAAGTGCTACTTTCAGAGAGAGACAGAGGTGCCGGAAGGGCCGGATGAACAACTCCTGTAGTGTAGTGGGTCGACATGACAAGTACCAACTCACTATGATTGATTGCCATTTTTCCGCGCATGCTGCTTGGGGCATGTTCCAGAGTATTACACCAGAGTAGCACAACGGTCGTTTGGACAGCAAAAGGTGCATGGCTGCGCTGAAACAAAAGAGACAAACATAGCCGAGAGAGCCATAGAGGTGGCATTGGCAGGTGCCTAGTTTCCAATTGATTGCGCATTCCAGTCCATCGTGTACACGGAGTCTTGCGCGGCAAATGTGTAATGGCAGGCACCACGCCATAACAGATAAAATGCACTGCTGTGTCCAGTGTCCCATGCACTATAGAGGTGGCACAGGAGATGCCTAGCTACCGATGATTCGCGCATTCCAGTCCATCGCGTACAGGAAACTCTCACGGGGTGATCGCGTCATGGCAGGACAGGCACCATAAGACGCCCTGAAGTGCCATGCACTGTTCGGACACACCTCATACGCACAGAGCCAACCGACAGCGTGACCTGCCAATGCCACTGCTGGTGTCCCTGTGTAGTGCTGCTGTGTGGCACACTAGCAGAGACGAATAATCGCACATACTGAGCAGAAGTACAATACATTGGTTTCCTGTCTGTGCCGGTGTCTGAAGAGACATCCAATGACCCACGCTCAATTCCTGATAGCCCTGAACATCGCACGGGACCTGACTCGCTCTCTCACAGTTCGCGTCACACAGCAGCCGCAGCATGAAGTCAAGCGCTGAAACAGAGAGTACTACTGAAACAGTTTCTGATGTACAAAGCGAATGCCGTCTGCATCGGTCCTGGCTTGGCCCAGCGTGTGCGTGGTCTATAAAAGAAGCTAAATCAAGTTATTGTCGCGCACAACTGTTGCATCAACTTATTGCACTTCCTCAAGAAATATACTTCGCCTGACTTCCATTTGTGGTGGTCGAGCGCTGCTGATGACTGCTTCAACAGGCCAACAGCTTCACTTCACCATTTGGAGAGCTACGCAAACGCCCCAGTTCAGGCCTGGCTTGCCCCATTTGCCCCCCAATTGCAGGAGTTGAAGCCTTGGTGGCCGAGCGCTGCTGGCGATGACTACTTCAACAGGCCGATAGCTGTACTTCACCAGTTGATTAGCTGTGCAAACGTCCCAGTTCAGACCTGACTTGCCCCGATGGCCCCCCTTTTTGCCCCAATTGCAGGAGTTGAAGCCTTGGTGGCCGAGCGCTGCTGGCAATGACTACTTCAACAGGCCGATAGCTGTACTTCATCAGTTGATTAGCTGTGCAAATGCCCCAGTTCAGACCTGACTTGCCCCCTTTTCCCCAATTGCAGGAGTTGAAGCCGTGGTGGTCGAGCGCTGCTGGAGATGACTACTTCAACAGGCTGGAGCGGGCGGGCGAGGCGTACAGCGTTGGCGACGCCGTGCTGCTGCGCACGGAGAAGTGGGGGTACGGCCAGTTCACGGAGGCGCCCGCGTGCATCACCTACATCTGGTGAGTTGTTACGTACTTGCAGTTGGCAGTTACAGGCTGGCAGTTACATGTCAATATCGTGCTGCTGCGCACGGAGAAGTGGGGGTACGGCCAGTTCACGGAGCCACCTGCGTGCATCACCTACATCTGGTGAGATGATAGATACTTGCAGTGTGCAGTTACAGATTAGCAGTTAAAAGTGTGTCCTGCTTGCAAGCGCGACATCAGAAATTCGCTGCGAAACACTCACAAACTATGTGGATTATGATGCTGCATTATAAATACGTCCTGTTCACGGAGGCGCCTGCGTGCATCACGTACATCTGGTGAGGCGACACTTGCAGTTAGCAGTTACAGAGAGGATGGTACATGCTATTGATGGCCATTTGAGAGTGCTTATCAGCATGTAAGCTGGAACATGCTTTCCAAGACCAAGTTCATGAGTGCCATAAATGCAAGCAGTTCACGGAGGTGCTGGCGTGCATCACCTACATCTGGTGAGGCGACACTTGCAGTTGGCAGTTACAGTTTTGGTGATTGCATGGCGTCGTTCCCTACGAGCGCGTCATCAGGAATCCGCTGCGAGACTGAAGTACTGTGTGCGTGAGCATAGCAGGTACGGCCAGTTCATGGAGGTGCCTGCGGGCATTCCAATACACTGGTGGGACGACATGCGTGGTCGTGCAACCGTTATGGTATAAAGTGGGGGGTGGCACAACACGTTAATTTCAGCCTAACCCTTACCCCTTTACTCGGTCGCTGTGCTGCAGGCAGTGGGGTGCATGCGTCTGGTGATTGCATACCCTTGTACTCATGGCAGATGCATGCAACTCCGTTCAGAAAGTAGGGGCAGTAACCAAGTTAGCTTTGCATTACCGTTAGGCTAGGGTCAGGGTGAGGGTTAGGGCTGGACAGCTGCCCTGCACATTGGAGTGACAAACGCAGTTTGGTGTTCATCCGCTGCTGACAGAAGGGTGTCCGGTTCAGCCAGCTTGAGGTCCTGCTATTCGCGACATCAGAGATGGCCCAAGAGCTTCCACGCTAGCTGGCGATAACACTGACCTTCATCTTGAGCACTGCTGCATTGGAAGAAAGGCATGCAGCGGCGCGGCGGTGCAGCAGCGGCAGAGGCACGGCGTCGGCAAATGCAACCCCGAACGTTTCATCACATGCTGTGTGCAACAGACAGTGAAAAACTTCCCATATGTGGGGCAGTGTCCCTGCAGAATGTGGGCTGAGAGCTATAACAGTATACCTACCTACCTGTTCATCTGCACGCAGGCTGCAGGTGGACAGCGAGATGAGACCAAGGCACAGTTACTGTACGTGTGTGCCGTGTGAGCGCTGCCGTGGTTGAGCGCTGTTAAAAGTATACCTACCTGCTCATTTGCGCGCCCAGGCAACAGGCGCACGGCTCGAGGCGCACTGGCTGTACTTGTGCACTGTGCGAGCACTGCTGCAGGCGAGTGCTGTGACAAGTCTAATCACTTGCCTCTCTGCACGTGCACGCAGCAGGCGGACGGTGAGTTGGTGACATATGGCACGTTGAGCGCTGCTGCAGCTTAATGCTGCTACGCGCATACCTACCTACCTGTTTACCTGCGTGCGTGCAGGCAGCAGGCGGACGGCGAGATGATGATCGAGGCGCAATGACTTACACACGTTGAGTGCTGCCGCAGCTGTGACACGTATACCTACCTACCCATTGATATGTGCGCGCAGGCGGCAGGACAGCGAGTTGGCAATCAACACGCAATAACTGTAGGTACGCATGCCACGTTGAGCGCTGCCGCAGCTGTGACACGTATACCTACCTGCCTGTTCATCTGCGCGCGCAGGCGCCAGGCGGACGGCGAGATGATGATTGAGGCGCAATGCCTTGTACACATGGCACGTTGAGGCGCTGCTGCAGCTGTGACACGTATACCTACCTACCTGTTCATCTGCGCGCGCAGGCGGCAGGCAGACGGCGAAATGATGATCGAAGTGCAATGACTGTACACATGGCACGTTGAGTGCTGCCGCAGCTGTGACACGTATACCTACCTGCCTGTTCATCTGCGCGCGCAGGCACCAGGCGGACGGCGAGATGACGATCGACACGCAATAACTGTACACCAGGCGGGTTGAGCACTGCTGCATTTGAGCACTGTCTTTCCAACTATGGGTGTTGGTTTCAAATTGTCGCTGCCGTTTCTGCAGAAACAATGGGAACTCCCCCAACCTCAACACTAAATTCACAAACTTCAACATTTTTTGACACGTATACCTACATACCCATTCATCTGCGCGCAGGCGGCAGGCGGACGGCGAGATGATGATTGAGGCGCAGTGGCTGTACACGTGGCACGACGTGCCGGTGGAGGTGTACGAGCGGCACGGCATGCACGGCAGGCAGAACCGGGAGCCGCACGAGGTGTTTGAGACGGACCACGTGGACGAGGTGGGCGTGACCTTTCGTCTGAAAGAAGCATTTCACAGACCGATTACTGAGAGCGCATACCAAGACTAGAATCGCAACTTGTGCATGTGTGTTTGCTAGAAGTACGAGCGCCACAGCATGCACGGCAGGCAGAACCGGGAGCCGCACGAGGTGTTTGAGACGGACCACATGGACGAGGTGGGCGTGACCTTTCGCATTGAAAGAAGCATTGTTACAGACCAATTACTGAGAGAGTTTGGCAAGACGCGCAGATGGTAGTCAAACATGAGGATAGGGTTAAGGTGAGCATAAAAACGTTGAGCTAGATGTAGGAAACCTAACTTTAAGGGATGGGAAGAGGGGAGGGGTAGGCAGGGGACCTCTTCCTGACAGAGGGGCTTGACCAACGTGAGACCCGAGAAGACACGAAACTCCTCGCGGCTAGTGCCTGTGCTGCTAGAAGAAGGGATCATTGAGAAGCAGGGGGCAAAACATGAACAGCACGCCAGCCCAGCAGACCGCAACCTGAACATGAGCTGTCAATCACCACGTGCTTCCATTGACATCATCTTAATCAGGATGCTGCACAGGGCGTTTGCGGCAGATCACGGTGATGAGGTGAGCAGCGCTGCCACCTAAGTGCTCGCTGCCACACTTCACAGATGAGCGTGGAGTGCATTTGAGCGGCGCCTGGACTGCAACTGCCCCGCTGCCCCCGCATTGCTGCTCGCTGCCCTACACCTGCGGATGAGCGCAGAGCGCACCGAGCGGCGCCTCAACTTCAACTGCAGCATTGACCCAACGGTACGCTGCCTCGCACCGCTGACTACTGTGGAGTGCATCGAGCGGCAACTCAACTTCAATTGCAACTGCAACGTGCCGCTGCTTTGCTGCTCGCTGCTACAGATGAGCGCGGAGTGCATCGAGCGCCACGTCAACTCCCACCAGCAACAGTGGCGCGCCCCTGTCTGTGTTGTTGCTCGCTGCCACAACCGCGCAGATGAGCACACTGGAGTGCGTCGAGCGGCACCTCAAACTTCAACTGTAATCGGTGACGCGCCGCCGCTCCTTTTGCTGCTCGCTGCCGCAGATGAGCGCGGAGTGCATCGAGCGCCACCACGACGTCCTCTCTCAGTCCGCGTTCCTGCGCTGGAAGGCCGAGCAGCCGCACACCGCTTGACTTCAACTGTAATCGGTGACGCGCCGTCACTTTGCTGGTCGCTGCCGCAGATGAGCGCGGAGTGCATTGAGCGCCACCTCGACGTCCTCTCCCACGCCGCGTTCCTGCGCTGGAAGGTGCAGCAGCCGGACACCGGCGGCGGCGGCGGCGACAGCATCGACGACTACTTCAACAGCGACAACGCGTACTGCCCGAAGGAGGACGCGGGGGAGGGGGGCGCGGATGCGTGCGGCGTCGTGCGCTTCTGCCGCCGCCTCTATTCCATCGTGCACAAGACGTTCCGCGACGTGCCCGGCCCGGCGCAGCGGCTGCAGGTGCGCAGCGCAGGAATTGAACCCGTGTTGAAGGCCTTGTCAGCCCCACAAGTGATTAGCTTAAGACTACTCAGCTGTCAGAGTTACCTATCGTGCACAAGACGTTTCGCGACGTGCACGCCCCGGCGCAGCGGTTGCAGGTGCGCAGCGCCGCGTGAGTATGAGCTGCGCTGGGGAGAGTGCGATTCCGTGCATGTCGCTTGCGAGCCCTCTCACCGCTCATCACTGACGGCACGCCAACCCTAACCCTAACCTTAACCCTAAACCCAACCGTTCGCGCCCCGGCGCAGCGGCTGCAGGTGCGCGCGCCGCACGCCTGCGAGCCGTGCTGAAAACTGCTGTCGTGGCGTCCGCGAGCCATCACGCTGGTCATCGACAGCTACGAACCCTAACCCTAACCCTAACCTGAGAGGCTGTACTCCAGCGTTCCGTGACGTCCACGGCCTGGCGCAGCGGCTGCAGGTGACTCAATCGAAGAGAGTAAGACTGCAGAGATCTACCTTGACGACCAGTAGAGAGGCAAACCAGTGTGCTCTGGTCAGCCAGCAGTTCTTACACGTTTGAAGCGTGCACGAATCCATGCAGCGCAGTCCTCCATGACCTTGAAGGCTGTGTGTGTTCTGGCATTCTGGCAAATTCTGCTGCTTCACCTTGTATGTGGGTTTCACCAGTTTTATTACACGTTTTAGACGTGTTTCACAAGACGTGCCTTACGTGGCAGTTACTGCCATCATATGACGATAACGTTTCTACCTTGTGTGTTAAATGTAACGCTCACTGTCGTTTGCCCCAGCGGCCACGGTGTGGTGGTGCCTCCCAGCCTCTTCTGCTGCCTTGACTACTGTGCACCACTGCATTTCCAACTGTGCGCTTAAAGTTTTGTGCAAACTGCTGCGACGTTCCCGCAGCGCGCACGCCTCTACAGCAAGCGCCACAAGCTCGTGCCGCTGGGCCTTGATGCGATGCACACGCGAGGCAGCGGCGGCAGCGGCGGCGGCAGCAACGGCAAGCGGGAGCGCGAATACAACGCGCTCATGCGGCGGCTGCAGCTGTCGTCCGCGCCGGCAAAGCTGCCGTGTCGCGAGATGGAGGCGGTGCGTGCACGTCACCGCTTGTAGTTGAATGTTGAAGTAAGCAGTGACCGCGACCTCATGCGGCGGCTGCAGCTGTCGTCCGCGCCGGCGAAGCTGCCGTGTCGCGAGATGGAGGCGGTGCGTGCACGTCACCAGTGGTAGTTGAACGTTGAATCATGCAGTGAGGCCAAGCACGGTGCCCTCATGCTGCGGCCACAGCTGTCGTCAGCGCCGTTGCAGCTGCCCTGTCGAGGCACAGGACGCGGTGCATGCGTGCCACCGTGCTCTACAGTTTGTATTGAAGTTGCATGTTTGCAGCTTTATGTAGAAGCAGCCGTCGTTGTCCCGGAGAAGCTGCCGCGCAGGTGCTGTGTGAGATATGTCATATCTGCACTTCAAGTTGAAGATGCACAAGGCAAGAAGCCCTAGAGTGATCACGTGATGTCTAGCTCCGCTTATTTTAACGTCTCCCACGGCCTATCATGTGCTGGCGCAAGCGTGCGCTGCGAGTGTCAGGCAGCTGTGTGACGTTATCCCGATCTACTTAGTAGCAGAAACCCTCATCGCAACCCTCACCTGGTCCTAGCCCTAAGAGCAGACACTGCGGTGGCACGGAGGCTTTCAAGTCCATGAGATCCTGTCGTCCCTAAGTCGCGCGTCTGCTGCTGGCAAACCACTTACTTACCTACCTCTGGTGCAAAACCTGAGGCTTTCAAGAACACCCCGACGCTCAGCCTTACCTTAAGACTGTTTGTTTGGCTGTGCTTATTTTTTCAGCTCTGCCGTTCGAGGCGTGTGTTGCTGTGGTGCTCGTGCATCGTCATGCTTGCTGGCGGAGCGGAGCAAAGGAGCGCTTGTATGCCGGCAGTTACAGCACTTACACACGTGCTGACGTTTGCCGGTAACGTACGCTTCATGCTAGTGATTTGTGAATGCATTCACCAGTACGTAGCAGCGCAAAGGCTGCCTGTGATTGCGGCGCATGAATGCGCACGTCACCCCTCGTGAATATTCATCCGTACTTCAACCCATAACCACAACTTCAACCTCATCTCAATCCTTGTTCTGCTGTCATCAACTTTTCGTCACTGCTGCGTCTCTGCTGCTGCAGGCAGAAGTGGAGGCGTTCATTCGCGATGCGCTGAATACGGTGAGCGTCACGTGCAAGCAACTCACATCAATGACGACCATAATCATGTCATTCATGTGTATGCGAGAAAAATTCAAAAGTGTGGGACGGTTTCTGGGTTGGTTCTTACCAGCAGGTCACTGGTGGCATGCTGTAAAGATATTGTGAGGTCGGTTGTTCATACTTTGAAGTATCAACTATTATTGGACACTCTTTCTAGTACAAACCCAAGCTTTTTTGTCAGGCGATTTGTGCCGGGGCTGTGCGCGTCTGGCGCTTGTGCAGCTCATTCGCATGCGCATGGAGCATGGACACGCTAACAGCAAAAGAATAGCAGCAAGAGTATTATCAGCAGTGGCAAACCAAGCATCCACAGTGTGCCTTGCACACACACCCGCACGCGCGTTCTCCCCAAAGCACAAGTGTCAAATGCTTGACATGTATACTCTCTTGACTTGTCTTAATTTATCAGGTGTCCTGTGCATCCCAGGGTTTACTCCTGTGCAGGCAGCCAAATTTTACGTTTCGAAAGTCTATACTTCGGAATACATGCATGCCAGGAGGCGAATAGTGACTGGATGCACTATTGTTCACTCGAGCTGCACCTCTTAGGCTCCGTCCATCGCGTACATAACCTATACTCCGTGTCTTTGTTGTGTCTTCCCACCTGACATGTACGACAAATCCACACATTTCTAAGGTTAGGGTAACCATTAGGGGTAGGGCCTCCCCCTTCTGAAACGCCTGGGCCACCTGTCCCCTCCCCCCCCCCCCCCCCCCCCCCCCCTCGACTTTGCGCAATTCGTAGTACGTTGCCCAATGCAGCGCAACAATTGCGTGCCGCAACGCGCAAGCAGCGTCACTCGTGGACCTAATGGAGCCTCCACCTTGACCATTGATTCATTATTCAGACGCGCGCAGGGTCCAAAGCGTGCAGGGCTGCTGCGTCGAGCCTCGCTGCGTTGGATGCTGCTGCTCTGAGCACTGGGAGCTGATGCAGCACCGAGCGCCGAGCGCTACTGCACATTTTGGAAATCTGCTGCTCTGAGCACTGCTGCACCGGTGACGCTCCCGTCGTCGCGCGCGGTGCCACACGTCATGGCGGAGACGCATAAGCGCGAGAGGACCATTCCTCAAAGCCGACGAGACGCGCCACATCAGCTCCCACGAGTGCGGCCTGCGTGCGCTGCGCAAAAGTATTTTCGCAGTAGAGCTGCTGCTGCATGTCCATCAGCAACGCTCAGCACATTTTCGGCGTTAGTGTTGCGCGCTGCTGCATGTTGCTTCAAGTTGCCGAGCGCTGCTGCTGCGCTGACCGCCGCTGCACGCGCGCGCGCGCGTCGCCGCGCGCAGGGCGGGCCGAACGTGCTCTTCGTGAAGTGCTGCGCACTGCTGCAACCAAATATAAATCTTGTCGTGTATTTTTCACAACAACAAAGGAAAGGAAACAACAAAAAAAGAAGTACAGACATCCATGAAAACCCCTTCTTTGATAACCCAACTTTCTATTGCAGCAGTAATAAATTAATTTTTTTAAATGAATGATGATGACAAATCAAAATTATTCTGTGTTTTGAAACTGCTGAGCGCTGCTGCTGCGCGCGTAGGGCGGGCCGAACGTTCTCTTCATCAGCGGCGTTCCAGGATCGGGCAAGACGGCCACCATTTATTATGCAGTACTTTAAAAGTTGTTATGTATCATAAACAATGATGATGAGAAATCAAAATTATTCTGCATTGTGAAACTGCTGAGCGCTGCTGCTTTGCGCGCAGGGCGGGCCGAACGTTCTCTTCATCAGCGGCGTCCCGGGAACGGGCAAGACGGCCACCGTGCACAGGGTGGTGAGCGATCTGCTGGTGCAGCACGCGAGGGGGGGCGCGGGGGAAGGGGGGGGGGCGCAGGGCCCCCCGTCCCCCCCTTCCGCTTTGTGGAGATCAACGGCATGAAGCTCAGCGATCCGCTCCAGGTGCCGTAGGGTCAACCCTAACCCTAACCCTAACCCTAACCGTAGGGTTAACCCTAACCCTAACCCTTGCATGCAGCTCTCATTTGTTTGAAGCAAGAAACTTGGCGTGGAGGTGAGTTAGTTGCATCCGGCATACTTCAAGTAGGGGCAGACGGTATGCAACTTCACTTTACCTCCACAACTTCAACCTTCGTGACGAGCTGGGCCAAGTTTTTTGAAATTTCTCACTGATGGTTGTGCGATTTTTGTACGTAAGACTACAACATACTACATACGGTATCTGAAGATTTCTGGCTGCAAGAATAGCGCGCCGTTCCATCATGGGCCTCGAGGCGCTGCCGCTGGGGATAGTTGCGCGTATAATATATGATGGTATAATGTATGAGAGTTGCGCGTAGCGGGGGGGTGCAATATGGTGCATGAGTTCATCACTGGTGCGGGTGCTTGATGTAGCAGAAGAAATGGCGCAACGGCATGATTTCCTGTCGCCTGGTGTGTCTTGTGTGTTTTGTCTTGATGGCGCACGAACGCTCCGCTTGTACAATGCGAGTCTTGACTCCTGGAGGTCTGAGTCGCAAAAGTCTTGGCGAGTCGCGGTCACGAGCGCCCCTCCCTCCCAGAGTGCTATTTTGGACTCTTGGGATTGCTGCGTCTCCAAGAGTCAAGGCTCACTGGTTACACTCGCGAACGTCTGGGACGCTCAGTTTGCAAGCCCTAAGACTCGAGTCGTCAAGTATTCAGTCGTGTAGATTACACTTACCAGCGCCGTGTCTGTATGTGTCCCCCGACCAGGTGTACACGCAGCTGTGGGAGGGCATCTCGGGCGACCGGTGGGCACACAAAACAGCGCTCACGCACCTTGAGGCAAGTCACCACCGTCACTTGTGTGCGCTGCCGCACCAACAGGGCGGGGCTGGGCTCATACATACCGTTTTGCCCAAAAGGTGGCGGCGCAAGTTAGAGTGTGACCATCCAGATAAACAGTTGTAACTGCGCATGCTCAGCACTTGGTTTGTTTTTGAGATGTCTGCGGTCGCTCCGGCAATGTTGAAGTGCACTTCAACTCAAAGGCGAGGTTGGGCTGCTGCCCGTAAACCAAGATCTCTGCCACAGCACAAGCCAAGGACGCACACGCAAAGCGTTGAAGTAAAATGTCGCCAGCTCTGGTGCCCACTGTGGTGCCCTGCCTCCTGTATATCCAACTCAGCCGAAGCGGCCCCACTGTGCAAGGCGCCTTCGTGCAGTGCGGCGCATGGCAATGCTCAGTACTTTCATTTACGCGTTTGCGCACAGCGCATGGCGATGCTGAGCGCTTTCCGTCTTCCGAATCAGTCATTTTTACGGCGCTCCTCTGCGTGCTCCACAGAACTACTTCAACGTGCGCAGCGCTAAGGCGGGCGGCACGTCAACCTCAACTTCAACTGCTCCGATCGTGCTGCTACTGGACGAAGTGGACTCGCTGGCAACGCGGCAGCAGGTGCTGCATGCGCTGTTCAACTGGCCGCCTAAGAGGTACGCGCACCGCACCACGATATATACATACTGTAGCAGGTGCTGCACGCGCTGTTCAGCGGCGACCACGGTTATTGGTGGAAGGCACTTGCGGCTAACCATCCCTTGTCACCTAGAGCTCTACGATCTTTTGAATCGTTTCCTAAAAAACTGGCCGCCTCAGAGGTACTGTGTTCCGCACCGCGATACGTACATACTGTAGCAGGTGCTGCACGGCTGTTCAACTGGCCGCCTCAGAGGTACGCGTTCCACACCACGATTCATACATACTGTAGCAGGTGCCGCAAGCGCTGTTCAACTGGCCGCCTCAGAGGTACGTGTTCCGCACCACGATACGTACACACTGCAACAGGTGCTGCACGGCTGTTCAACTGGCCGCCTCAGAGGTATGTGTTCCGCACCACGATACGTACATACTGTAGCAGGTGCTGCACGGCTGTTCAACTGGCCGCCTCAGAGGTACGCGTTCCGCAC
The DNA here is from genome assembly GCA_017506865.1 of Tribonema minus. Classification (NCBI taxonomy): domain Eukaryota; class Xanthophyceae; order Tribonematales; family Tribonemataceae; genus Tribonema; species Tribonema minus. Next base: position 537,373 of record JAFCMP010000124.1, read on the forward strand.
CACAATTCATACATACTGGCCGCCTCAGAGGTACGCGTTCCGCACCACGATTCATACATACTGTAGCAGGTGCCGCATGCGTTGTTCAAGTGGCCGCCTCAGAGGTACGTGTTCCGCACTGTAGCAGGTGCTGCACGCGTTGTTCAAGTGGCAGCCTCAGAGTTACGCGTGCCGCACCACAATACATACATACTGTAGTGCCTGTTCTTGATCGAACAACTGTAATCAAAGAGCTGCGGCACCGCCGAGCGCGATGCGTACAACACGCTTGCTGGCGAGTGACGTAGCAAGAGGCGCTGCACGCTGTCAACTGGCCGCCTCAGAGGTACTGGCGTGGTTCCGCAATTCAAACCTGGTGCGTTTGTCAGGCCAATACAATTTCTTATCATATGTAGACATACTGCACTGATCTCCAGCATACCATAGAGTTGTGAACAATTAAAGTCTTAAAATATTGCATACCCACCAGCACAAAAATGCATGCTCGGCGCTGCTTCCATATGCCATGACCGTGCAACAGCGTCACTAGAAGTATTTGGTTTAGTGGGTCGCAGTTTTTGCACCTTGCAGTCAGAAGGGGCTGAGATTACCCACTATGGAAGACCTGAAGATTCTTCAATCACGCGGGCCCGGCACAGGCCCTAGCCGGGGTGACAGCCACTGCCAACACCGCAAGAAGGCGTGATGCTGCCTGCTAGGTTTAGGATTAGGCTTAGTGCGCTTTTTCGTCACATAAGCGTCTTGCTTGTCCCCACAGGGTTTGCATCGGCTGCAGCGGCGCACCTGATTATCATGGCCATCGTCAACAACTCGCTGAATCTGACTCTGGAAGATTCAAAGGGAGTCTGAGTCGGAAAATGTCGCATCGGCTGCAGCGGCGCACACGGCTGTCATCACCATCGTTAGTGAACTGAATCTGACTCTGTACGTGAACGGGAACACGAGTCTGATTCTGGATCTGTTGCGTTTGTTCGTCTGCAGCGGCGGGCGCCTGGTGATCATCGCCATCGCCAACACGCCGAACCTGACTCTGAACGTGAACGGGTACATGAGTCACCATTGTCCGTCCAATTCTGATGCGAACCTTCATGGGTTTTCTTCACAAATTGTTTCGTTCGTCTGCAGCGGCGGGCAGCTGGTGATCATCGCCATCGCCAACACGCTGAATCTGACTCTGAGTCTGACTGGAAATATGAGTCTGAGTCTGGATCTGTTGCGTTTGTCTGCAGCGGCGGGCGGCTGGTGATCATCGCCATCGCCAACACGCTGAATCTGACTGATAGATACGTACCCCTCATCCAGAGCCGCGTGCGGACGCGCCGCCTGCCGTTCAGGCCGTACACGCGCCAAGAGGTACGTTGAAGTTTGTACTTCAAGAAGTACGTACAAGCCACACCTGCACTCACCCTTTATTTGCAATGTTTATGGTGTTTCTACAGGCATTGCACGTGCACGGACACCGCAGATCAAGCTGACTTGCACGCACCGTTGCATGCTTGACGTGCAGTCGGGCATGCCTATGCTTTTCTGTCAACTCATCATGACCAGTGCACGTCTTGAGAGCAAGAACCTACCTGAGGCACAAAGCAGCGAGTGTAGTGGGTGCGCGCGAGATGCCATCTGCTGCTCGCGGCTTGCGGGCCCGCACAGTTTTCTGGGTGCGGTGGGCTAGTTTGCGGCCAAGGTGCAGTGTTTGCGCTGCACAACAGCGGGTAGCCGTGGGGCAGGCTCTATGAGGCAAGCATGAGTTGTCCAGCATGAGTTGGCCAGCATGTCCCTTGGCAACGCTCAACCGGGGGCAGTGACGCGCGCAGCATTAGCTCATGCTGAACCCGCATGAAACGTGGACAGGTCGTGTTTTTGCAAGCGCGTGCCGTGCTCGTCGTGATGATGTAGCGTGAACTGCATGCAGGGTGAGAGATGTATACGACCAATGGTTGCTTCAGCGTGCACAGACGCATGTCAAGCAGGAGAAAAGCGCTATCGCAGGCGCTATGCGCTGCTGATTTGATGCGTGAGCTGTCGCATGCCAGCACACGCGCGCAGTAACTGTATGTACTACTTGGGGTTATAGGCCTTACCCAACCACTGACCCTATATCTAACCTTCATACCCCTGATGCTCCCTGACTGCGCCAGCGCTGCAAGTTTGCATGAAGCATGAGCTGTGCATGTACACCACAGTGCACAAGTAGATCAAAGAATAACTGCTCGAATCCGGAGCAGGTTCAGTGTGTGTACCCTTTTCATGCCGTTTTTTTTGTGAATGTATTCACTTTTTTATGCCAGTTCAAGCGATTGGGGGCGTATTGTCGCATTCGACCACATGGTTCACCCCTCGTATATTACAGACTTCCGTGAATTGCTTTGAGTTTCAACCGTGCGCTCGTACTATGGACTTATATCTAAAAGGCCCCAAGGGAGGTCGGGTGTTCTTTGCAATTGTGAAGTTTGCTTCTACGCAGCCTAGTCTGTACTGCGCCCTACCAGCTTGAGCCCAGTCTGCACCGCGTCCTAAGAGCTGGGACACCGACGCTGTTCTGCGGCGAAGGGCTTCTCGCTTTCTTACTGGGTGACACGCCTGTTGAGCGTTGTGGCCACTGCGCTTAGGGTTAGAGTTAGGGTTCAGGTCACGAATGGAACCCTAATCCTAATACTTCTACTAAGACCGCAGCACATTCATCGGGTGGCCGAACACAGTAAAGAAGGCACGAGAAACGCTCGGTGACTGTCGCTCTGACCCGAGCCCTATGTTTATAGATACTTCGAAGTATATCCATTTCGCAGCAAGTGTGTAGTACCATTGTCAGCTTTCGTTTAAAGTGCAAAACCCTGGTGATCAACTCAAGCTTGCTACAAAGATACCCACCCCCCTTGCTGATTTTGTATCCCTAACCCCATTTGTGATCACCCTCAATCGCCTATGTGCTGCGGAAACTTAGTGTCGCTAACCCCATTTGTGATCACGCTCAATTTATGTGCTGCTGAAACTTAGTGTCGCTAAACCCATTTGTGATCATGCTCAATGGCCCATGTGCTGCTGAAACTTATGTCCGCAGCTCTTAGTGTCGCTAAACCCATTTGTGATTATGCTCAATGGCCCATGTGCTGCTGAAACTTATGTCGGCAGCTCTGCTCGCCAAACCCATTCATGTCTGATGCAAGCTGCACTCTCCCTCTCTCTTGTGCAGGTGGAACTGATAGTGCAGGACCGCCTGGGCGAGGTGGACGCGTTTGAACGTGACGCCGTGGGAATCGTGTCGCGAAAGGTACACTTGAAGTTATCGTGTCACGAAAGGTACACTTGAAGTTGAGCCTGCTTTGTGGATACAGCAAACGCAAGTACGTTACTTGCTGCGGTAGCAAGCTTCAAGTTGGATGCCATTCATCTAGGCTTTTTCGCGCCCATACATGCGACCGTTGTTTGCACCGTTGGGATGTGAATTGGACAAGAAAAAAAAGCGGTTGGGCGTAAATGACATGACCCTGAGACGATTGTGTCAGCGCAGATTTGGTTGTGGCAAACGTATCATGTCAGTGCGGTTCACACACGCTCATTCAGCAAATCGCGCCCTCACCCTTACACCAGAGACGCGATGCGCAGCATGGGTTGCGACATGTCGCATTGAGAAAGGGGAGGTGGAAGGGCAGTGCAGGCAGGGGTTAGCGCAACCGTTGTCCTACGTGACTTCAAGTGATTGTTTTGATCAGGGCGTTACCGCTGGCGAGGGCCAACTCGCCGCCCAGATGGCACGTCACTGTCCACTTCTTCATAAACTTGGAAGTATGTCACGTTGGGTACAGTCAAGCGTTTGCGCAGCATAGGTGTAGGGGCGGTGGTGGACAAACTTCAAGTCCGCCTGCAGGCCCGTTTGGGGCTGACCTTGCTGAGCGTAGGTAGGCATATATGATATCTCGCTCACAGATGCGCAGTGAGTGCACACGCTGCACAAGCACGAGAGCTGCACACATTGCGTATTTTCAAAAGGTCTCCGGCCCACGAGCGGAAGCGAATAAAGCACTGCAGCATAGCGTAGCATGTTTTCGGGCAAGTGCATAGAGAGGGGTCTGCATTGTGTTCATGCAGGTTGTGACCGCTTTTGTACCGCGCTGCCTCAGTTTCAGGCATGTGTATGGGGACAGGAGTGACTTTGCAGTTTATACTTTTGCTTGAAGCGCGAAAGAGCCCACTCTTGTGGTTCGGAAGTATACTTCTTCTCGATTGGAACTATGCGTATGAGTGTCTCGTCGCAACGCATGTGGGTACATTCTGAGTACATCAAGAGTACATTGCAGGGGACACCACGGGTCAGCCCCAGGTGTAGTCCACCCACCCCTCCACCATTTGATGTGGAACATGTTAGGATACTTTAGACTTGGAAAAATTGGTTGCTCAATGCACGTAACCTGCATGGCGAAAGCATGAACACGTTTTGCCCTACTGGTTGTGTTGTTCTGTCGTTATCATTTGCAGGTTGCCGTTATCAGCGGAGACATCCGTCGAGCGATGCAGCTGTGCCGCCGCTCCTTGGAGGTATGTATGCAGTATCATGGGTATGCATGCACCTCAAGGTGTAAAAGCAAAGTTCGGCAATTTTGGCACAATGTGGAGCCATTAGTTGCCGCCATGTGTGCCCTGTGAGGATGGTGTTTCCCCCACTGCACCTGTCATGCCATTGTGTCTTGAACTCTTCTGCGCAAGGTCTGCCCATACGGCGTTGCATGATCGCTATGGCTTGTCCGGCACTATCCTGTGCTTAGGTTTAGGGTTAGGGTTAGGGTTAGCGTCAGGCATTGCATTTTGTCGCCTAGCCCGTAGGCTAGGTTTACAGTTCTGTGCACATCAGTGTGGCTGCAGCCTGGTACTGAGTACAACTGGCACGCCATGGGTGCTCTGCTGCAGCGTGTGCATGTACGTGCTTTGTGCATGGGCAAAGTTGAAGTGTCGACATGAATGATATGGTGAAGGTAATACAAGTTGACGGGCCACGCACGATGCTGTGTTGCACCCGCACCTTTTATAACCATCTACTACTTCAAGGATCTCTGTTTAATGCATGGCTGCAGGAGCCCGCATTTTTCTTATTGCACTCCACAGTGCTTGCTTGAGGTTATGTGTCGTACAGTCACAAGCCACGATTGACGCTGTTGCCGCAGCTCTGCTTGGAGCGTGTGGACCGAGAGCGTCAACTGCAAGTCGCTGGAGATTCTGGCAAGGAGCCGAACTGCAAGGTACAAACAGTTCAAGTACTGGAGACTGCAGTGCACGCCGTGCGTGTTATGTTGCAGCCCTGACTTTTTTATGGAGCAAAGGCCGCTTGCACAATGTGCAAAGGGCTCTATGCATGATGTTGCGATGTGCAAAGGCTGCATGCACCTTGTTGTAAAGGCCGCATGCACGATACTGCACAGGCCGCATGCATGGTGTTGCGCTCGCAGGGCTGCTCTGTGTACACTGCTCAGCTCGGCCAATCAGCGGTCGACGACGTACATCGTTATTGAACTTCAACTTCAACTCTGCGCGATGGTATGGGTATCTGCGCATTCTCTCATCAATCACTGCTCAACGATGCTTGTCGCAACCCGCACCGGCACACGCAACGGCGCTCCACTCCCTCGTGACCACAATGCTGCTGGGCACGAGCGCACTGAACTTCAATTTGCTTTATGGGCTGCAAACGCCGTGTTTGAAGCGGCGTATCCGCTGCCAGTACCGCTATGTGATGCAACAAGGGGACACCGCAGCGCTGCTCTACCTCCTTTAGGTCACCAATGTAGAGGTGGAAGCCTCTGCCCGCATCTGCTTGCTGCGCCGTACCGGTATCGATGCCTCCTCGCCTGCCTCCTCTGTACCACTTCACATCGGTGTCCTCTACAGTCAAGAACCATATTGGAATCGTTTGTATTCGTGCTGTTTTCCGCAAAGTTTTTTCTGGCATAAACAGTGCTGCGGCCCTGCGCAACGCTGCTTTGCGACTCCCACTGACAAGAACACGCCCGCCTGCGGAGACTTGCTCCCTGCCCCTTCACATCGGTGCCCTCCTCGTGTGTGCCCCTTCAGGTGACCATTCGCGATGTGCAGCTCGCGAGCCGCGAGGACAACGACGGCCCCCTCACGAAGATGCTTGTGCATGGCACCCCCCTGGAGCGCATGCTGATGGTGGCCGTCGCCAAGGCCAAGCACCTGGCGCTTGACAAGGAGTTGGTGTCATTTGAGGACGTCATGTGAGTTGCCGATGCATACATGTTGTATGCAAACCACTCATTTTGTATACCCCCCCCCCCCCCCCAATCTCCCCCCCATCCCCTTGCCGTGCATGCTCGTGCACGCCCCCCCCCTGGAGTGAATTATTCTAGTGGCCATTGCCAAAGCCAAGCACCTGGCGCCCGGCAAGGAGGTGGTGCCATTTGAGGACGTGACGTGAATTGCCGATGCATACATGGGAGTGTTCCTTTAGTATACCAAGCCGTCGATCACAGGGCAACCCCCTCCACACGCACAATCTCTCCCCATCCCCTTGTCGTGCATGCTCGTGCACGGCACCCCCCTGGAGCGAATTATACTAGTGGCCGTTGCCAAACCCAAGCGCCTGGCGCCCGACAAGGAGACGGTGCCATTTGAGGGCGTGATGTGAGATGCCAATGCATACATGGGGGATATTCCTTTTGTATACGTGATCTGCGGTGCAACTTCAAATGCAGCATCACATGGTCGCTGACACAGGGCCGCATGCCAGCAGCCTCCTGCGACTCATCACGAACCTGTACCAAGTATGGATCTGCACCGCTGCCAGCGCTATATGCACCATCTCTGCAGCTTGTCTGAATCACATAACCCTCACGTTCTACAACCAGTCTTGCCGGGCACAGCAGCCTGCCTTCGTCTGACCACCGGCACTGCTGCTGGTGCCCCTCGCAGGAGCCGGCTGAGGTTGATTGCCAATCAAGTTCAAGGCACGTCACTGCCGCCGGGCGAGCTGAAGGAGGCGTATCTAGTGCCATCACGGCAGATCGTGCTGGACACCGTCTACAGACTGGCCCACTGTGACATGCTGCGCCTGCGGAAGCTGGACTGGCACGTAAGCAGCGCTCAGCATTGTGGACACCAGAAACTTGTTATTTGGTGAACTACATAACTGCTGTCACAGCAAGCCATGTTTGACACTCTGTGTAGGAGATGGACTGGCACATAGTGAGCGCTCAGCATTGTGGACACCAAGAACTTGTTAACTGGTGAACTAACTGCCGTCACAGCAAGCCATGTTTGGCGCCGGCTGTGGGAGCCGAACTTGCATGTAAGCAGTGCTGAACATTGTGGAGACCAGAAGTTTATTGTTTCAACTTCAAAGCAAATAGCTGCCGTCACAGCAAACCGCACTTGACACCGTCTGTGAGTCAGCGCACTGCTGTATTATGCGCCTGTGGAGCGGCACATGAGCAGCGCTCAGCGCTCTGCACGCCGCAAGTATTGTTGTTAGCCTTGATCAGCTGAACTGCGTCCATCCATGAGCCACTGTGCCATGCTGCGTGTGCGAGAGCTGGACTGGCACATGAGCAACTGCGCGCTGCCGTGTGCGAAAATGGACTGTGAGCCTTAAGGGCCTGGATGGTCCTGGTTGTCAGCTGCTGCTGCTGCTGCTGCTCGCGAATGTCACCAACATGCTAACTCTTCTAAATTCACCATGTTGAAACCATCAGCTGTAGTGCTATGCAAACCTGTTGGAGCCCGTGGGAAGCCCATCACTTGCCGGATTGCACACTTCATATAGCACTCAATCTCCAAGCAGAGTCGCAGATGTAACTGCGCTCCCCCCATTACAATCAGCACCACCTTATCACGAATAATCCTTGACGAAGGTGCCGATGTTAAGCGATACAGAGGCACGACTTCAGTCATCTTCTGCGGTCCATGCAAAGCCTTCAGCCACTGGTTATCCGTTGAGTCTATCGATATCTTGCCATGGTGCCATGTTTGCATCATGCATCGTGGTTGCACAGCATGTGGCATGTGCAGTTGCCGAGCCACGTGACATGAGCGCAAACGCAACGTGCAGCGCCTGTGCCAGCTGTCAGCAGCGCTCACCTGCAGTGTGCACACCGAGTGCACCTGACAGCTGGGGTGGGCGGCCGTGCACTTCAAGTTGCACTTCTGCCACTGTCCTTCCAATTATGGTACTAGCAACCCACCGCACCCGCTGTGCCAGCTGTTTGTGCGTGCTCAGCACCTCTAGCCAAGCAATGCAGACCCAACACAGCACCACTTGTGATAATGCCGAGTATACTGTGCCTCAACACTCACCCTGGGAATCGGGACTCATGAGTCGTCCTGCCATTCATTGTTGTCTTCTGTAACGCAGCGCACGCCGCACATGGTCCCGAAAATGGAGCTAGTCAACATTGCCGTGGCGCTGCGGCGGGACCCCATGGCTCGGCAGCACCTTCCCGAGGACTTGACAAAGGGCCTCTAGACGCTGTTCGCCAGGCACTTGACTGCAGCAGCATGTCGTCGTCAAGCCCCGGTATCATGGAGCGCCTTCAGCTGCGACACACACCACACAGAGACAATGCCACTCTGGGTCGTTGACCACTCTGAATGCCTCGAGACCGCTGACCCCTTGTCAACCTTCTCAGCAGCCGCTTCCAAGTTACAGCCTTCAATGTAGTGTGCAGCTCATGGACTGATGTCTCATTTGAGCACTGCAGCCAACAATGTTATTGATGCTGTGAGCGGGGTGTCGCTACATGCGCGACGTGTGGCGGAGCTCCGACTGCGGATTCACTGCTGGCGCAGCATGTGAGAAACAGGGCTGCAACGGCGAGAAGCGAGACGCTGCAGCGCTCAGCATTTTGCCTTGTCACGTGCGACGATGTGCAAGGCGGTGGCACTTTGTGGGCACGAGCTGATTACACAGCGTGATGTGTTCTTCTGCGGACATGCTCCTCCAGCGTCGTTGGTGCGGTGTTGGAGGAGTGAGCAATGCAATTGCAGACTGTTGTATGCTACATATACACATCAATCAGATCCTGTTGTGTTTAATGAGCCTGTTTCTGCTGCTGCACACGACCGCAACAACATCACTGCAAACTTCTGCCGCGGCAGAGTCCGACTTGAATGCTTTCATGATGCAATCAGCATCCATTCAACCTAGACGAGTCCCGGCAGCCGCTGCTGACAGTACCAAGTCAATAAGCTGACAGCACGCGTGGCGCCTCATCAGGGCTGAGACGGCAAAAAAGTGCAGAAGAGCGGCCAGGAGCCTCGCCTGCCAGTTGCTGCACTACATACACGCTGTATACATGAAATGCACGCTCAGGAGCCCCCCTGTCAGCTGCTATTTATACATACGCGCTGTGTATATGTGAAGCGCGCGCTCGGTCAGTGATGGTTCTCAGCGCTTGCAAGCTCCAGCCTGATGTACACTGTAACCCTATGCAGCACAGGGCTGCCAATTCCTTCTTGCCCCAGTAGTGAGCCGCCTCGATGATGGACAGTGCTTGACATTTGTCAACTTCTCTGCACCCTCCCGACACTCGTCTGCGGCTAGCTCCTGCAGTGTACTTTTTATTAATTCTCGCTCAGGGCACGAAAAAGCCCAGATGATTGGCATCTAGCTGTAAGGAATCTACATGTCGTATGACAGTCTGAAAGTGTCGCAACGACAACCACTCCTGCAGTGTACGTATGGACTTGTATTTATAAAGGCCCAAGGGAGGCCGGGTTGCCTATGCAATCGAAAAGCTTGCGTCAACGCAGCAGCCTAGTCTGCGCTGTGCCCTAGGAGTTTGGATACCGGCGCCGCAACACAGCCCAGCATTCGCGCTCCACGTGTGTATGCCATGACGCGCTCCGCCAACTCCCGCGCCAGCGATATGCTCAGCTCAATGTGGATCTGACGCTTAGCTAACCCGGCCTTGCGTAACACATCTGCCTTCCCCCCCCCTGAGCACAGTGCTGAGTGCATTGCCAACTCCTTAACAAAAAGGCTTGTCTGCTTGCCCAGCCGTCCGTACGACTCCTGCACGAATGGCACAAAAGCCCAAGATGACGTCAAGGTGCCGGTGTGGTGCTTGACCTTCGCGTCCTCCCCCACCCCAGCAGCATAGCCGTCCGTGTTCGAGGCATTTGTTTTGCCTGTCAGGTACGAGCTCGCTGTGGGTGCGCGCACACTTGTGTCTAGCACTATTCCCTTGTTACGGTATGCACTGCTAAAGTGCAGACACCCTGGGTCAATGACTGTGTCCGCCCGATACCCCGGTACCTTGAAGACGCTAGCGTCCTCATTGCGGACAATAGAGACATGGTGCTGTCTCAAGATGCGCTGTAGGCACCGCTTTTGGGCAGTGTGTGTCGCGTTGTGCCCCCGTATGTGCTGGCTGGGGCAGCTGATCGCATGCGTGGAGGTGGGGCTCACGTCACTGCACCGCCATGGGCACACCTCGCCCTGTATGCCCCACCCGTCTATAAAGATCGCAACCATAATCATCGTGGCTGCTGCCATACTGGACATGGGCGCCGCACCCGGGCGGTCATTGGCAGCGGGTGGCACGCTCATCCACGCCATTGCCCCGGACGCACGCTGGCTGCGCAGCTGCGCCAGGACCCGCGCGCTAGCCTGTTGGCGGCGGCGGCTGGTGTCACGCAAGTCACCAATAAGTGTAGCCTGCGTCGGCTTGCCCACGGCACCAGCCGAGGCAGCCTCTAGGTCCTCCACCAGGCAGTCCTCGTATTGACGTCGAAGAACATTTGAAAGGCCGGCTTGTAGTCCGTGCGTGAAGTGACCGCGCCGGCGGCGGGGCACTACCTTTCTGCAGATCTCGTCAGCATAGGCCTCCCAGTCGTCGTCGTCGTCCTCCTGCCCGCCGCTGCAGCTGCTTTCTTCCGCGCTAGTTTGTGTTTTAGCGGGCGTGGAAGAGGCAGCCGCGGCAGCGGCTTGAGGGCCAGGTACGGTCGCCGCCGCAGCGGCCGCCTCGGCGCCAGGCACAATGCCGTGGGTGTGTGGGGCTGGCTCAGTGGTCCCCGTCTCCGTGACGGCAGTTGCGGCGTAGATCGCTTGCACCGCAGTGGGGAGCGTCGACGCTGCGGCCGTTGTATCCGCTGCCCACCGTAGCAACGATGCTGGGAGCTGCTCGGCCACAGCTGTGCGTGATTTTTCGCCGCCATCAGCTGTCAGCGCTCGCGTAGAGCGTCGCACGGCCTCGATGATTGGCGGCAGTCCCTGGTCCTCGCGTATTGCGCATGAGTGCTGCGCGAACCAGGTGACTGCGCCGTGTTCGTCAGTGCCGAGCCTCAGGGCCCCTGCTGCCACAGTGGCATGAATTATTGCAGGCCGCAGTGTTGTGCATGCCTGGGCCGTGTATGCGGCTGGTGCCAGTAGCCCCAAAAGCGGCATGCCCAGACCGCCTCGTCGCTCCGGCAACCGTGACGCCCGCAGTGGCACTGCGATGTCCGTGAGTTCTGGCGGGCCCAAGCGCGGCAATACCAGCACGCTGCCACTGCTGGCTACCTCATTGTCACCAGCAGTGCAGGCGGCCAGCAGGTGTGACTTCATGACTGCCGCGGTAGCGCAGCCGTGCAGGTGCAGCATGCGTTCAAGCGTCCATGCACAGAACCCGTCAAATGCGTGCAGCCATGTCTCACTCAAAGCCGTGTCAACGACCCGAGCTAAGAAGCCCATGCGCTTTGTCAGTGACCTGCGCAGAATGAATTGTGCTGCCTGTAGGTGATGCCGCGCCATCCCAGCTAGCTGCCACGACAATCGCCATGTCCCTGCGTCAACAAGATGCTTGCTCATGGCAGCATGCACATAGGCTGGGTGCCCTACCGGTACCCCGACCGACGTAAAGCCCTGACTGGATTCTGGCATGGTGGCGTCCACAAACGGTATGTCAAGGGCGCGCAGGCGTGCTCTGGCCGCTTCATCAAACACTGTGCCGCGCATGGCAATGGCCAGCGACTTGTCTGGTCGAACGCGTAGGCCCCCTGCCGCAAGCCGACGGATCACCTCTGCCACCCCAGCGGCCGCTGCATCGTCGAAGTAGGCAGCTTGCAGCACGTTGAGGTCATCCAGGAAAGCGCAGTGCGGGGCTGGCGGTTCCGCTGTGCTGTGGCCGTAGGCCGGCATACTGCCGGGCGTCGCACTCACTCCATCAGGGTAGAAGAGTAGGAATGCCGCTGCCACTGCAAAGTACAGCGGCCCTAGAGGGTCCCCTTGCTGGCACCCTAGGTGGGAGCAGATAATGCGAGCTTCACCGTTCACCTCCACTCGCATCTCTGGGGCAGTGTCACCACAGTATACGGACTCAAAGTGCGGGAGCAGCTCCGGACAGAAGAGCATAAGTCCCCGCACAATGGCGGCGCGATCCACACTGTTAAATGCGTTCTCACAGTCCAGCTGGATTGTGGTGCCATACAGCTCGTGCCACACGCGCGCGCGCGCTGCCACATGCTCGACGCCAGACCGGTATCCTACGCCAAACTGCGACATGGAGGCCAGCAGCCCCGATATTTTGCCCTTGACACCCCGTGCCGCTGTGGACCCGAGGAGTCTGCGCCAGACACTGGAGCAGGCGATCGGACGCCGCTTCTGTCCTATGCCTGAGAGGGCCGCGGCGCGGAGAAGCCGTTGCGATTGCTCCGGCAGCAGTTCGGGCTCAACAAGCAGCGTCGTGAACACCTTGGCCAGGTGATGGGCGAATGCCGGTTCCATCACATCCGATTCTGAATCACCAGCTAGTCCTGGCGAGGCACTGCCCACGGGGCGGGTGGCTGCTTTCACTGGTGCACCAGGCCCAGCGGCCATCAAGAGGTGTTCATAGCGTAGGCCGTCCAGCCCTCCTGCCTTCCCCGCCCCTGCTGCGGACAAGGTCGACAGTATGTCTGTCGCCTCCACCTCGAGGCGCCGTCCGGCTGCGCTGGCAGCATCCTCAGGCCTATCGCTGCGATCATGCGCCTGACCCGATTCGAAGACGGGACTGCCGCTGCCAGCGGGCCCGGCGGTCGTTGCCACCCCTGCGCCGTGCAAGCAGTGCCGCCGGGCGTCGCGTACCAGGCCGCGCACTTGCTCCATTGGCGTATCGACTACCCCGGGCCGGGTGCCAGTTTCAGGGTGCTTTGCTGCCAGCACCTGTGCCGTGACCTCGTCTGCTGGGGCGCATGCTTCACGCGCCTCTAGTCGTGCGGCAGCCAGGCCTACCCCCCGTCGCTTGCCTGAGAGGGCAGCGCATGCTGTTTGCTGCCTGGAGTCAGCCTCCGTCCAGTCGGCATCGAAGTTCGTTTGTGCCGACGCCGTAGCTGCGTTGTTTGGTTTGGGGGCCCGCAGCGCCGCTGCTGCTGACAGCGTCTTTCTCAGTAGCTCCGCAAAGTCGCCAGACAGCAACGCTGCCAGCCGGGCCGCAGGCGGCATACCGGTTCCCTCCGGTTGCCTACCAAAGGCCATTGCTGCTAGCAGGTGCAGCAGCCTGTAGCCGCGCTGCACTAGAGTCTGAGAAACCTGATGAGCAAACGCCCCGGCACCATGGTGGAGGCGCACCCGTGCCGCCTCACGTGCACTGTCTGTGGCGTCCGCCAGTAGTCGTGTGGCGTGCTCCACTAGCCGTGCCCACTGGGTGCACTGCAGCTGAGTGCGGAAGGGGTTGGCAGTCGTGGTGAACCGTAGCAGCAGTAGATCCGCCTCATTGGTCTGGTCAAGTGCGTGGACGACCGAGGGCGTCGAGAGGTCCCAAGCCAGGGATGCTCGTGACTGGGGCTTTGAGGGCCTGCCACTGGTGGTGGTGGTCGGGGGGGGCGGTGACGCGGCATCGTCCGGCGGGTCCAAGTCCATGTCCGCCCATCCCACGGCCGTCCCGTGGGGGGGGCTGCTGTCCTGCAGCCTTAGGCTGTTAGACTGAGTGCGGCTGCCGGCGCTGCCAGGCGGTGCTGCAGCAGCTGCCGTTCGGCGCCGGCGTTGCGCGCCGGTTGCCGTGGCCGCCGGGCGTTTCTTGCTGGACTTTGAGTTGGCAGCGCCACTAGCCGGCACCGCCGGTGGCTTTGGAGGTGTCGCTGCGGCAGCCCCCGCCGCCGCGGCCGCGCCGTCGCTACCCGCACCCCCGCCCTCGGACTGGCCCGGGGGTACTGCCGGGCGTGCGCGCGTGGGGGCGCTTCCATTCCGTCGACACGTGTGGCATGGCGAGGTCAGCGCGCATTGCCTCTGCCCCGCGCTGGCTGACATATGGACCAGACCGCAGGCACCTGTGCATGCACTCAGCTTCCTTACCGCCCGTAGGAAGTCTTCTGCCGTGCAACCATACATGGTGCTCATCTCCTGCACACGCTTGGCATGGTGTGCCCCAGTGTTGCAGGTACTGCTGCCTGAAGGGGCACGGTCACCGGATGGGTCGTGATCAACCTGCTGCCGGATGCCCTTGGCGTATGCTGCCGCCAGATTTTGCTGACAGTGTGATGTGCTCGCCTCAGGGTTCAGCATCGACCTCGTGCAGCTACCACCGTTGAAGTGGGCCACTACCGGTGCCATGCGGCTCGCAGCTGACAGTTTGCCTCGCTGTTTGCTGTCCTCTTTCTGACCAAGCTGCCAAAATGCCAGTGTGCATAAAGGACACCTCAGTGGCTCAGGCTGCTGTGGCAACTGCAGCGCAGTACGGGGCTGTGTCCGACTCGGAGCCGTGATGTGGGTGCTGTTAGCTTGAGTGGTCGCCGACGCTGTCATAGTGGTTGGCAAGGGCGGAGCTGCCGCAGGGGCGACAAGCAGTTCAAAGTGTCCCACATTTGTATATAGCCCAGGCGGCGTCCACAGCACATCCAGATGGCAGTCAGGCTGAGCTGGAGTTGCCGGTGCGAATACCGCTGGCAGCCCCATCAGTTGTGCCAGCACCAGCCCTGTTGATTTTTGCGTGCTGCCAGTGGCCTGAGGCTCGGCCTGCCACACCGTCACCGAGACCGCGTAGACCGCTGCAACAATGGCCCACACAGACAAACCGAGGGGCCGTCCCCACACGCCCTCTTCCTGTAGGCGTTGCAGCAGGAGCGTGACCTGTTTGCCTCATTGACTAGAAGTCCGGATGACTCCTGTGATTTGAATGCTAAATTACGCGCAAGTTGAAGCTGCGTTGCGGACTACGACCTTGCTTTCAGCAGTATGGGTTCAGTGCGCCACCTGAATCTCCCATGAAGTTCAACGGTGATGTGTGGCTTGTGGTAGCTGTTGTGGACATCGACAGTGATTTGTGGCATCATGATCTGCAAAGTATGTTCAAGGCCACTTCTTTGTACAAGCTTGAAGGTATCCCAGCCATTAGAAGCATAAAGTAATAGCAAGTTACGGTACTACCTATGAATCCCCACATTTGTCACAAAATGTTGTGACTCTATAGACATATCATATTGCAAAAGAGCTGGTGTTGCAACAGTCTGAACACGCAAGAGAAAAAGAGCGAGAGCTATTGAACAAGAGATACCAAGTGCTCCAAGCCATCATAATTACAGCTCTAGAGTGCATGCGCCTACCCTCGCAGTTGTACAAAATGCAGCAGCAAAAGTGGCACCTGCAAAGACCTTGACACACCAGGACTACGCTCCAGACGCATTGCGTGCATGGGCAATATTGCAGGCACCGACAAAACTATGTACACATCGAGCTAATAGTATGCAGAGCTAACGGACAGGCGGTCATGTGCATACAGAGCTGGCGTTTGAGTAGCCATCATAACAAACATAGCCATGAACTGCACTCCATCATGATGATCACCATGCATTTGTCAACAGCACAGGGCAAAGAACACACAAACGCCCCCATGACGCTAACACACTTTGGCATGTACGGCCTGGCAGTGCATCGACGCAACAGGCAATAGATCACAGGACTAGCCCGGGATGTGCCACGCCGCAACGGAGGTGGTGCAAAGAGGCTCGCAACGTGCAGAAACCTCAAAGGGGCGCCCCGGGGGGAAAGGGGAGGATGCACACTGTGCTGAGGCCTACACTGTGCTGAGGCCGATGTACTACTCATGAGTGCCCTCATAGTTTGTGAGGTCGCGGGCAGGCGCAGGGGCAGCCGAGGTCGTGCAGCGCGCGCTTGGCCGCGCCGCTACCCGCGCACGTGCTCTCCAGCAAGTCACATACCTGAGAGGTCCACCGCCCGAAGGGGCAGCCCTGCTGCACCGCCCACACAATAGTGGACGGCGTGAGATGCTTGATGTCCGTTGCGACCACCTCCGCCAGGTCTTCTGGCCACCGCGCCCCTTCCGCGCGCAGCCAGCGTGCCATGGTCGGGGTGGCATCCAGCAGCGCCGCTTCCAACATAAGCGTCATGCCGTGTGGGGACCAGTCGCCTCCGCCGCAGCTGCGGACCCACGCCGCCGATGGCGGCGTCGCGCTGTTGTTGTGCAAGAGCGTCTGGCTGACCGCACTGATGTCGTGCGGGCACCCGTGGGCGCGCAGCCACTTCAAGTTGGCCAGCTGGCCGCTGCCAGCCGCTGCGGCCACTTGCATGGTTATGCTGGTGAACTCGGCCGCGTGCTGTGACTTGAAGCCACTGCAGTGCTGCCGTGTCGTGTGCAGCGGCCGCTGCATCTGTAAGCGTCATGGTATGCTCGGATCCCACCATGTCGGTGAACGTCAGCAGCGGGAAACACAGTGCATCTGATGCTGTGCCTGACTCGGAGGCGCCAAACAGAGATTGACCATGTGCTACAAGAAACCGCATGGTGGTGGTGCGACCCCACATGGCCGCCATGTTGCACAGCGCACTGGCATAGCACGCTGGCCAAGGACTGGGCTGCCGCAGCTGTGCCGCAAGCCATGACAACCCCAAGCCATCATCGCCCATTCTGGCGAGGTTCAAGCCGATTCTCTGACAGATGCGTGCTTTTAGCTGGCACCCGCCAAGCGGGCGCATCCATATTGAGTGCAGGCAGGCCACGTCGCATGCCCGCGCCGCACCCACGAGCACCTCGTGGCCCACATTGAGCCCTGCCTGCTGCACGCGCTCCACCGCCTCTACAGACCCCAGTGTCCCCAACGAAATGCACAGGCGGTGCTTTGCGCAGTCGCTGAGAGCCGGCAGTGCGCTGGTAAACTCTGCGCTGCCCAGAGCAAGGTCGAGCCTTGACTGAGACCGCACTGCGGCTGAAAATCTTGTCAAGTGCACAGATAGGACCTTATGAGACGCCACTCTGGCCTCGTACAGAGCACGCAGCCGCCTGCTCACAGGTGCGAGAAGAGGTATTCGCCAACGCCTATGAATGATAGGATGCTCGCAAGCAGCTCGTTGTTTGTGAACACCTCTGCCGGCTTTGACAGCTTTGTGCGCTTCGCTGTTTGAGACATTCCCTATCGCCGAGCATGTCCGTGGCTGCTGCGCGTTGCTCCAGCGTCTGCGCCACAACACCAAGGCTCAGAAGGCCTGGCATCGGTGCGACGCCTACAGCATCAGCGTAGAGATGGCGCAGCACCACTTTGATGCTCTGTAGCTCAGCCGTGAAGACTGGCAACTCCTCTGCAGCAGCCTCCAGATCTGCACAACACAAAAACCATTTTTGAAAGGCGCGAGGTTCATCCTTTGCTCAACAAGCTACAGGAGGTCGCGCATGGCAGATGCTGCCGTAGGGCCAGTGTTTGTGCATGCTGGAGAATGCTGCAATAAATCCCGCACCTTCTGGCGACAACACTGCCCCAGTCGCCGGCAACCACCGCTTCTCGAGAAGTGCCTCAGCTCTACATACAAGACTTCTCAGCAAACGCTGGGGGCAGTCGCCCTGGCTTGTCGTATCATAAGAGCCGTTCCCGTCCTTCACGCCCGTCTGCAGCTGCTAGTGAGCCGGTCCTCACGCCCCGGGCCCGCAGATGATGGAAAAGACTATTTGTTGCAGTTGGCAGAAGAGTAAGTGACACACCTTTTCCCCCCGATCCGCCCCCCCCCCCAACACTGTCAGAGAGAATCAGAGAGTTGCCTCTGCCTGCAAAGAGGGACGAGGAGTAATCGCAGCGCATTACAGCAATATGGCAGTACACTCTGTGCTCTCGCTGCTGCTCGTGGCCACAGCATGCGTGTCAGCGTTCGTGGTGCCGTCAGGTACGTCTCATACAGGCAGCTACATCTTGATTGCATGTTATCATGATGTGTGCATGCTGGTGGTGCGCTCATCAGGTTTGCCACTACTATTCTCATCATCGTCTGCATCGCTTGATGTGTGCTATGCTGTCAGGGGGGCTGGCACGTGTGTCAGGTGCGTGAGATGATGTAGTTGTCGCTGGACATGGTTCCTTCTTTGCTTGCTTTCATGCAAACTTTCAAGAGCCTCAGTAAGTAAACAAACGCTGGTGCGCTGGGCGACGAGCTGTGATGCCAGCTCCACTGGTGCTGCTGCCACTGCTGTGCATGCGCTTACTACCCTGGCAACGTCCTTTGTGCGAGCTGCCGTGCACCGGCATTGAGTTGTTTAGGCTTACAAATCACCGCTGGCTGTAAGTCAGCAACCTGAAGCTCCCCTGTCCTTTAAGATGGTTGCGCAGTGTGGTTGCTAGTTGCTGCGAAGCATCGGCTGCCAAGTTGCTCACGTCACTGACCGGATAGGCTTATTGGCGCTTTGGCTCGAATGACCAACTGCACGATGCTGGCTTCTAGGAGCATAATTTGATCCGCTTACCACTCTTCCCAGCAATTATTTTGTCCGTTGACCAAGGACTTGACTACAATGCAGTTTGCGATACTCCTGAACCCCCAGCAACACACCCAGCCTCTATGAGAACAACAGGTCACCGATGCTGCAGGTCAAGTCAGAGCATTACATTGTGTTTCGTTCAGTGCGTGAAGCGATTGCTTATGCTGGTCGAGAACGGGTGCACATTGACAAGGAACCCATAACACACGGTCAAGGCTTGCTGCAGCGGCTGCCGTCAACGCATTGCCCTGCCCCTTTTGCAAGGCCTTCCTGCATAGCATTGCCGGTTTTCCCGCGTCCATCGGTATCAAATCACGATTGCTCGCCTGTGGGGCGACCCTCATCAGTTCTGCATTCCGCGCTTTGGCCCTCAATTCTGGTCATGATCATGGTGTGGACGTCTCTGTCACGATCGTGATGATGCTGAAGGTCGCGGAGATGCCATTCACGCTGCTAGACGGCACCGCCGCCAGCGCGCATCCACCGCAACACGCATGATCACGCATCGGGCACTCCCTCCGCAAAATGAGCACCACAGCGCCTCAGCCTCGCACCGTATCCATCTTCATGGTCGTGCTCACGAACACCCTTCCCTTCATGTGCACGGCGGCAGCAGCGCGCAGCCAAGCGCCTTCTATGCTGCTGGGCGGCGTCGCCGCCGCCGCGGCCGCCTCCATCATCAGCACGGCGCCGGCGTCGACGGACTACCTGCGCACCCTGCACAATCAGCCGGTGAACTCGTGGACGATGCTCAGCAAGACGGAGACGCGCGAGGGGTTTTACGGGGAGTACTCGGTGGACGTGAAGGAGCAGGAGGTGGACAATGCGGACTCGACGTTCAAGTCGAAGGAGGCCACGGAGAAGGGCAAGGTGCGCATTGCGTTTGATCATTTGTGCTGATTACGTGTAGAGTACACCGTCTGTGACGTGGCACACTCTGCCTCCAGGCGTGCATGTGTGGTGTCCATATGTAAAGGAGCAGGAGGTGGACAATGCGGACTCGATGTTCAAGTCGAAGGAGGCCAAGGTGCGCGTTGCGGTTGATCATTTGCGTTGGATTAGGTTACATGCAGGCTACACCGTCTGTAACGTGTTGCGGTTGCGTTTTGTGTTGATTACGTCACATGTAGACTACGCCGTCTGTAACATTTTCTAGGTTGAACATTCGTGTTGGATCACATTACATGTGGACTACACCATCTGTCACATGACGCGCTCCACACTATGGGTGTGTGTAACCATGGTGGTATACGATGCAAGGACTGATGTGGATTGCAACTTCAAGTTCAAGGATGCCAATGCAGATGTGGTGACAAGGCACCTTGCGTGCTTTAGCGCATGAGGGGAATAGGTATGCGTCGAAGGTTGATGTAAACAGCTGAGCTCAGACAGCCTCCCCGATCAGTGACGCATGCATCGTAGCGTTTTTTCCATGCTTTCCTGAAGACCTGCTCCACAGCTGGCATCGTCGTGAAACGCAGCACAAATGCTCACAGTCAGTATTTTACCGAGGTGCAGGATGTATGTATGCTTGAACGAAAGTCAATGAAAGGGGACTGCAGGATCCTGCACAATGCATGTATTGGCATGTTCGCGTAATCAAGGCAACACACTGCTCAACACTTTATGAGTAGCACTGCGCATAGCGGAAGGCAGACAGCAGATAGTGGACTTCAACTTCAACTTAGCAGATCAGCTCGCTCGGGCACATGGAAGCACGCATCTGCAACGGTTTCAATGATACAGGAGTGCCTTCAAGCACGTAGTGTTATGTCAGCTCGAGAGGCATGTGATAGCTGTTGCATGCTGACAGAGGCTTGACACGTGTAGTACAAAGGGAATGCCCACGTTGTGGTGTTTAGGGGCTGGAGTGAGTATGTGGCAGCGCTCTAGTCTAGACAGAATGCTCTGGGGTATGCATGGTAAAGCACCATATACATACCTTGCAGGCCGTGCCTGCTACCACCGCAGGCCCTGATCAGCATCATGCATGCGTACACTTCACAAGTACTACAGAAGACCATGACTGTGTGCGGAAGCGAGAGTGTTATGGCAGGGGGGGTTATGGTGTAAGTTTGAGGGAAGGATGAGATAAAAAAAATTTAACAAGACAAGCAAAAAAGTCAATAAGAAACAAGCAGGTGTCAGCATCCTGGAGATAATAGGGGAGCACTGCGGCAGTTGCAGTGGCAGTTACACAGCGAGGCTTTAGTTGTGGTGGCAATGTACCTGCAGCGAAAAGTCTTGAATGTCCCACTGGAATTTGATGAGCAGGCGGTCAATCATAACTTCAATCAGGATTTCAGCATCAAGCTCTGTAAAGCCACCAACAAATCCAGTGCATGCCGCATAATCAACACAGAGAGCACACGCAGGCCTTTTTAAAGCAAAACAAAATACGTGTTGAGAGCAAAAACCTAATAATGCGGCTTCGTAGCACAGGGCTAGTTGGTTGTACCCTATTTCTTAATGTTGGCCTTAAATTGGACACATTCCATGGGTCGATGACACCACTATGAAGTTTAGCTCCGTAAGTTCTTTCAGCGCTTTGCAAAACCTCACTCAATGTTGAAGTCCACGAGTTTTCCCCAGGCGCTTCTTGCGTGGCAGACTTGTTGGCAGCACTGGCCACTGTGTCGCAGTTACAAAGGCTGGAAGCAGCAGACGCGGACTTCAGTACTGCCAAACTTACGCGGTCCGATGAAGTGTGCAGTGGAATTCATCCGTGCTCAGCGCAATCATTCGTACACGTTGAATTCAGCCAAGCCGCGTGCGATGCATGTGATAAAGTGCTTCAGTGAAAGGCCCGTCACCCCCGCTGCATGTAATCAAACCTCAAGTCCTGTGTGTACTTCTGCTCGAGGGACAAAACCCCTCCCAAATATGCACAAGATCTGCCCCCTAGTTTGCAATGTGAGGGCTATGTTCAATATTCATCCCCTCAAGAGGCGCCACCGGCACCTTCTTCTGCGCCCTGTCTCACGGTCTGACCCCCCCCCCTCCCCCCCCTCCCCTGCTGTCGCAGAACAAGTACAACGCCGTGCTGCTGATACTGCTGGTGGGCTCCTTTGTCATCCCAATGGTCCAATACTGGTGGTACATCCGCGACGAGGACGTTGACTATGAGTAAACGAGTAACTCCGAGTCGTACTGCCCCTCAATAAAGAGCACCTTTGACGAGCATCGAGAAGCCGCAGCTGCGCACACAGGAGCTGTGCTAGCACCTGGGATGGGTGGGTTTGTGAGTGGTGAGGGGGGAAGTGGGGGGGGGGGGGGGGGGAAGGGGCATTGTGGTGGAGAGAGTAAAGGCAACCTCAATAAGTTGGGTCAGTGACTGTGGCAGGCAGCACACCCTGGGTAAGGAACGCACACTACCCCAAATGTGAGCACAGGGCTGGCCTATCCCCAGCACTATCCCTAGGGCATGGCTGTGGCAGGTGGCGGTATATTTGGGGGATTGAGGTGAGGTTGGGGGTGGATTTTCACTGGTTTTAAGGTGATCATTTCGGCGGGGGCCACCGCCATCATAGGTACATATGGCAGGGGATACGGCTGAACTTAGAGCTGTAATACTTTACTCAGTAAGCAATTATTCAGCAAGCGGTCGACGTTGGCCAATCTGTCCTCTTGTGCCTGTGTGTTGTGTGCAGAATTTGCTGCGTTGTGCAGTGGAAGCAAGTACTTCGAAGGACCATCATTGAGATATGTGATGCACGGAAGTTGTAACAGATTTTTTAATCTGTTGAGGCATCAGAGTGCCTGGCATGATAGCAGCAGCGATGCCTGCAGGTGATTGCAAATTGCATGAAAGTTGGGCTGTGAAGTTGCTTAAGCTTTTGCTGCACCATTGTTTTGGGGCGCTTTCTGATGAGGCGTACGTCTCATATTTTTGATGTAGCAATCTGATGTTTTTTCACTTCCAGTGGTGGGTTGGAGCTCACTGGTGCATTGCGATGGCCGAGTGCATTGAATGCTCAGCGTACTATGTAATGGATGCACACCTGTTGCAAGAACGCTGTGGCAACAAACGGCTTTGTGCGTCGCAGTCAGCATGAGTGCCTGGCCATACCTTATGTGATGTTCCTGTCGTCAACGTCGCGTGAGCTGCCTGAAGCGAAACGCCGACCATGTCTTTGTATCTTCCAAGTGAGGCCAGATGTCTGAACTGGTGCCACGATGTGCATAAAGTTGAAATACATGCAGCAACCTATCGACGCCGCGTGGGCCTTTGACTGCGCCATAGCACAACCTCTGACAGAGTCCCCCTGCAAAACGGATGCAGGTTGTGTGATGTCGTGTTTGGAAGCCCAGCAGCTGAGACAGAGGCTGTGCCATGCATGACATCTATTCACAGGCAACAGCCAGGAAACATGCGTCAAACATACCCGACCTCCGTCAACCTGACATCATTATCATTAGAAGCTACTTGTCTGTGCTTTTTTATACCCTTCGCGATAAGCTCAAGTTCAAGTGCTTCTGGGTGCATGGCAACTGTCCGAACCAACCACTAGTGGTGTCTGCACTGAGGGCTTGGACATCGGTGCTGCAATACGGCTCAGCATTTGGTGATGCGCTCCGTACGCTACTTACAGAGTAGTCATTGTCATCCTCAAAACAGGTGCAGCAGTGGTACAACAAGCAGCATGCATTCATGGCGTCAGTCTGCCCATCATGCGCGCAGCTCAGAGCACCATAGCTATGATAATGACAGCATGAGAAGACAAAATCATGTGGGAGCAAATTAACCAGAATTACTCAACGCGTCTCATTGTCGTGAGGCTGCAAGAGCAGTGCCTGCACTCGCGCGCAACCACCGCATCACAAGTCGTATGTAATATCAGAAACAACATGCAACCCTTTCTGTACATGTCGAAGGCCGCCACCAATAAAAAGCCATCCTCAAGAGGGGGGCTCCGCACCCCCCCCGCCGCTACCACTCCGCAGCGGCGCCGCCGCCGCGAACCGCGCGCCGCACGCAGGGCACCCGTACTCGGCGTCATCCTCGCAGCCGACGCGCACGCAGTAGTAGCAGAACGTGTGGCCGCAGTCCGCAACATAGGGTTGCCGCGCGCGCAGCGCTCCGCACTCCACGCACCCTCCTTCCCCCCCCCCCGCCCCCGCGCCGCCGCGCCCCCCCCCCGCGCGCACCCCTAGCCGCCGCGCCGCCGCGGCGGCGCGCGCCGGCAGCCGCAGCGCGCGCGCCGCCGGCGCCGCCGCCGCCGCCGCCGCCGCCGCGTGCTCCCACAGGAGGCGGCGCGAGAGGAAGGCGTAGTTGATGGGCCGCGGCGCGGCGGTAGCGGCGGCGGCGGCGGCGACCATGCGCAGGCGCAGCGCGCGGTCGAGAGGGGTGGGGTAGCGCGCGCCGCGCAGGAAGGCGAGGCAGTTGAGGAGCCACGCGACGCGGTAGGCGCGGTGCGCGTGGGCGAGCACGGCCCACGCGAGCCTGCGGCGCGCGCGCGCCGCGAAGAGGGGAGGTTGGCTTGAACGTGGTTGTGGTGGTGAACAAGCAGTTCAGCGCAATGGCCAGCTTGAGGGTGTATGAGAAGGTCCAACTAGGCTATTGAAAGCAACCATTATTTTGTGTCTAGTAGGTTTTGTGTGGGCAGTAACAGTAATGAGGACTGTTCCATACTTTCCAGCGGCTGTGGGGAATGCGCAGCAGGGATTGGCAAAGCAGGAGGGAGCCGCCAACATTGGTCAGGATTGGTGGCGACAGTGCAGCGGGCACATGGTCTTCATAAGTCTTGAACACACTTGTTAACTACGGCAACATCCACCAGACAGCGCTGTGTCTCGCTGTCAGCGACGGCCACATGGCTGCTGCGCGTCGTGCACAATACCTCCTATACAGACTGTTGTCATACACTCAAAAGTAAACGGTTACTGCTGGAAGGCATTTGTGGCTAACCATCCCTTGTCACCTAGAGCTCTACGATATTTTAATTCGCTTTCATCAACAAGGACTGTGCGGGCTGCAGCACGCATGAAAGGATCCTGATGCAACGTGCCCTTGCGTCCTTTCCTGCACAGCGATGCTATTGCGGCCTAATACCGCCGCTGCTGCCAGCAGACCAAACTGCTGAGATTCCAAAGGCATTGCGTAAGAAGCCCGTACTTCAAGACAAAAACAGATACTTTGTGAAGTATTTTGGCTCCCTTCCCCTCCACAGCACCCCGCGCTTAGCCCAGTTCCACCTCTCAGCACAAAACCCACCACCCACCCTTGCTGCAGCGCGATATTGCTTTGGTATCTTCTGACAAAAGTCAATTTCTCTCAATCACATGAAACAATGCTGAAGTGTGATATCGCAAATCGCTGACAAACATCAGCTCCTCTCAATCTCATCAAACAATGCAACAGCGCGACATCGCACGTCACTGACAAGGTATCATTTCCTCTCCATCAAACAACAAATGAATGCATTCATGAATGGATGAACTAAATTCACCAGCGAGGGGAGCCATGCGGAGCGTCGCCCCACCCCCTAGAAAGCCCCTCGCGCCTCGCGCGCGCCAGCGCCCACGGCGCCCCACATCTCTGACAAAAATCATATCCACTGAATCACCTCAAACAACAAATGAATTCATGAATGGATGAACTAAATTCACCTGCGTGGGGAGCCATGCGGAGCGTCACCCCACCCCCTAGAAAGCCCCTCGCGCCTCGCGCGCGCCAGCGCCCAAGGCACCCCCACCCAGAGCGCCCCCCACGCGATGCGCTGCGACAGTCGCGGGTCTGCGAGGCCGGGGATGTGCGTGGCGGTGGCGGCGAGCGGCGGCGACGCTGACGCTATGGCTTCGTCCCTGTACCTGCGCGGATGCAGCGGTCAAGTGATCGTGGTGCTGGGAGTTGGCGAAGCTGTGCCATAAGATCAAGTGATCGTGGTGCTGGGAGTTGGCGAAGCTGTGCCATCAGGTGTGACATTCTTATACGTGTTGTTCAAGTTCACCAGGGACCACGCAGCTTGGTGTGACGTCCACCAGGTGCGCCTACATGCAAGGCACTCGCTTGTCACCGGGAGTGGGATGTTGTCGGATTTGCTTGCATGGCTCCGGTCTGGCGGAGAAAGCGGCGACTGCAATCACATCAAAGAACGTCGCACGCTGATGCTACCACTTCGCCCCCCCCCCCCCATGCGTCAGAAGACATCAGTGCCGTACTCAGAGGGTGCGACGAAGATCAATGAACTGTAGCTGTCACATGCCGCAGCGCACTGAATTGCAGCTTCTGCTGCATGACTCTGAGGAATCCGTGAATGAAGTCCATCATTGCGTACATGGACGAATTATTTAGGTGTCTGCAACCTCCCGTGCCTGCATAGCTCAGTGCTTGAAGTTATCTTGCGGTGATTGCAATCCGCTTGCGCTGTGGCAGTGCGTGCACCTGCATGTAAACAATGACCGAACACCCTGTGGGGGCCTACAACAGCTGAAAGGTTGTGTGTGCCAAGGGATTGTGTGCGGCGCGTGTCCTATGCATTTGTAGGGTTTACTACTATGCACTGCAGTGTGCATTACTACTCTGCCATCTTCGCTATGCAATGATGCATGCCGAGAGAAATGGCACACACGACCTCGTATTCAAAGCCTTCACTGCAACTTGACAGCTTTGCTGAGTGCACCTCTTAAGCAGTATAGCACTGTCGTACAGCTTGTCGCCATAACAACGCTATGCTGACTTGCCATTGTGCTGCTGCAACCGATCTTGCACCTGAGATTTTGAAGTCGCATCCCAGGTGTTGGCACCTGCGCCATCACAGTGTATCCCCACAGCAGCAGCCTCAGCCCCGCCTCCACCTCCGGCTTGTACCTCTCAGAAAAACCCTGAGAGCACATTGAGAACACTCTCGCCAGCTGCATTTTCAGCAACTCCATGAGCTCCCCATCGAGCACTCCAGCATCAAGCTGGTTCACACGAAGCACTGGTGGACTAGGTACAGGGGTGGCAGTGGCGAGGGCTTGCACCTGCGCCAGCTCGGGAATGGGCTTGGCCCAGTCGGTCGGCGAGGGCAGCGGCGCCTCCGCCATTGCACTACGTAGTAGTCTGATGGCACTCACACTCACACTCACACTCAATAGGTACTTCAACTTGAAGTCAAGATTGGCGCCTTGAAGTTTGGGGTTGTTGCAAGTGTGTGTGTGTGTGTTAAGCGTGTGCGTGTGTGTGCATAAGAAGGCATAAGTTGCATGATCACATCAGGTTTGGGCACAGCACATTAATGTTCACATTTACACATGTGTTTGCCTTGATGCATCTCACCTGACTGCGCAATCACAAGCAGCTATAGCAGCATGCTGTCATGACACTTAGTCTGCGGCTCGAGCGCAACGCCACGCTGGAACGTTGCTGGTGTTGCTTCGCTGCATCAAAAGCCTGCTTGTTGCATACATGCCTTTAAACTGAAGTCAAACGCCCCTGCTCAAGGCTGCATGTCTCTAATGCAGGTCCAGACCTTGAGTCAGAAACGCCAAGTCTAATTGTCGAAAAATGTTGATTACACGTCCAATATTGTTCGCAGCTTGAGCAACTGTGATATCAGGTTCAACTTCAGATGGCACATCCACACATGAGAAGTGCATGCTCAGTAAAACCACTGCAACGAACAGCAACAGCATGCCCCGCAGTGCATGCACACATTGGTAACATTACGCTGTAATCAAGCACGATTACAGTTTGCAATGACGAAGTTGTGTTTGCCAGTCGCCCAACAGATTTATGCAATACCATCCTGCAAACATGCATGCATGCAGCATACTGAACACATACTATGTAGTACTTCGAAGTACTTTTATTATATTCCACTTGTGGCTGTGGAAATGCCATGTTGTAGGTGTGTCGCCTTGTTTTCACTCTTGGATGTAGCATGCAAAGCTTGCACGCCACACCCCGCGATGTAGTACTTTATTTAAAAGTAGAACTCACCTCCGGGCCATTGGACTCACCTCAGACTCTGCCACGGCCAACTCAACAATTAATCATGGCAAGCGACACATTATGTCCTGTCCTTTGTCCAGCTAGTGTTGCCTGAATTGAGACACCTCTCGTTCATGCTGCTAAGCAAACACTCTATAATTGTGTGACAGTGCGCACCAGTGCCACGCCCAGTAAGCATGTACCATTTCGCCTCAGCGATGGCCATCGACCATCAGATCAAGTGAGGCACTGTGACTTTGCACTGTGATTTGCCCCACGCATGCACCGAATACTGTTGCGTGGGTGTATGACTCGGAGGACTTGACGTCAAGACTGGCATTGATCAGAAGCTAGCTCTGAGGGCATTGGATGCTGTCACACCTCAATGCGTATTTAGAAGCTCGTGGCAGTTGCCAACTGTGTCACCGGGCCCAAGCCGCACACTGTGCCATGGCACTCAAAATTGGCGCACTGCAGCCTGAGTGAAGTACGTCAAGCGACGCCACACTAGTGAGTGCAAGGCACATAGGTCTGAATATTTCATGCAAAGGAATCATCCAGTCTGTGTTTTGCGCATACCAATGGCTGGGCTACACATGTGCGCCGTTGCGCCAACTTCACATGCATGGCAGCGATCCGATCAGAAGAGGCTGCACTTCAAGTTGCCTAACGGCACAGGGCATTCTTGTGTGCAAGGGCGCTCAAAAGAGAAAAGCAGGTTGCGGCAAGCAGACATTTTGTTTGATGATATTCAAATTTGATGCCCATGGTAAGCGTGCCCCTGTAGCGTGCTCCTAAACCGCTCTAGAACATGGTGCATGATCGGTCACCACCATTACTGACGACTGTATATACAGAACGGAGGCGACACGGCTCTGTAGTCGCACTTGAAAAGCCATCGCTCCATCCAGCAAGCAACGCCCGAAGGAACTTCGTGCAAATGGCTTCTATACATTACTGACCTGCGCATCAAGGTGACCTGACAAAGCAAACCACTGCTCTTCCAGGGCACTCTGTGACCGTGGTACCAACACTCAACAACAAAGCTCCTAAAGCGCTTAGATCGTGATGCTGTAAACCCTGGAGGTGCGTACTAGGAGCCTTTGTGGCCAACTACAGAGGGAAAGCGGGCAGCGCAATGCGCCTGCGGCAGGCGTTCGCTGAGGAAGTAGCAAACAAAGGAGGACGGCCCACCCCAGGCTTACTTGCTCGTAGACGTTTGTTGGAAGGCGGTTCTGAATCGGAGCCGATGTGTGACTGCCTGAAGCAAATCCTTGCCCGAGCCTCTTGCGGTCGCCTTCTGCTGCATCGTCGCCTGACCTCGCTCTCGCCTGGTGAGCAGCACGTAGACCACTGCATCATCTGTGCGCAGCATCGGGAGGGGCCTGGTGCTCATCGTCCGGGCTTCTGGAAAGTGCGTGTCGGTCGCTGGTGCTGTGCTGTGAGTGTGAAGTGTGATATCGTCGCTCGGTGCCCCATTTTATGCTTTTTAAACGTGCTTTTCTATGTGTGTTCTGAGTGCGGGTTGCAGTGCAGTGACAACGCCGTTCGATTCAACCGTTCTGTGCCGGCGCGAGGCTTGATCGGCGGTGATAGTGAGCACGCGCTTCCACAGAAGCTCGTTACGATGAAGCACGCCAATCACTGAACCGTTCCTGTGCAACGGGACCAACGGCTTCCGTGACAATTTTACACCGAACCCCGAGTGGTTGGGTGCATTTCAAATGACACACAACAAAAAAAATCCGTTACATCGAGGTGTGGAGGGGGGTTTGGGGCGGGGGCGCTGAGGGGGTTCCAGGTTGAGAGCCTGCAGCCTGCATGTACCTTGTGACAGAGGGTCTCAATGCACAGTGAAGATCTCCCAAAACGACTTTGCCATGTATCTTGTGGCATGCACCTCTTTGATTGCCGGAGTATTGCTGAGATGAAAGGGCTCGGCCGCTAGGTGATCAGCCCAAGGTTAACTTCTCACAGGCGTGGGCGAGTCACTCCACACCTCACCCATCACGTTCTGTGCAAGTCTGCATGACAATGGCCTCTGGGGCCCTCGGAAGTTCAAATGCTCACCACTTTTGCAGTACAGACCACTGGTGTGCCATGGCCTTGCTCGAAGGTTCTCGCCAGCCGGTTCGAATGCAGCAAGCGCGCAGGTTCATCATGCAGTCCAAACAAGAAGGGTGTCAAGAAGAAACGTGAAATGTATTAACATTCTTTGTGCAGGGCGTCATAGTTCAATGCATATTGGCGCCACCAATAGTGCCACAATGCACATCACGGAATCTGCTGACACCAATGCCTTGGCCTCGACTGTGGTGCGGCGCCAATATTTGCAGTGATGGTGGCACAGAATGCAGCCCGAGAAACAGGAACCAGCAACGGAGCACACAAAGGGGGGGGGGGAGTCTTGAAGACGATGCGCGTTTGAGGCCAGACTGCTTTGACGATGGTAGCTCCCCCAACTTCAACTGCACACATCTTCTCTGCCCGTTACACTTGTGCTTATCGCATACGCGCTGCAGTGCTGCGTTGCTGCAATGACACTGCCTGTGAGCGTATTGCACCGCATGCTGTTGACCAGCCTCAACTTACTGTAGAGCTTCCACACTTTGGTGCTGTACACCGTCATTAACCCTCGCTGTGCTGCGTAGCGTTTCTCATTCAGCCGTGTGCCCATGGGCTCACTGGCTTGTACCACGCAGCGGCTGTACTTGTGGTTCTGTGTTGGGAAGTAGGTCACTGGGTTCAAATTGCCGCAACATACTGGCGTAAAGGGGGTCCTTGGTGAGTGGTGGCCAACTTCAAGCCAACTTCAACTTGCAGCTGAGCCATGTGCCCGCTGCCACCCTGCTGCCGTCCGGGCTGTGGTCTATTGGGATTGCTGTTGCTGTACACGCCCGTTCAGCGCGGCAAACTGCAGGCACCACGCAAGCACACGGGGGCAATGGTGCGCGTATGCTCGTGACATGAGATGCATCAAGAATGCCTGCAGAGGTTGCGGCCGCTGTGTATATACATACATGCATCAGAACTGCGCGCACACATACTTTTGAGCTGCGTCATATCTGTATGTTCACCAACAGGCTTCATCATCGGCAGGCTTGACAGCTTCAGGTTGACGCAAAGCGGCCTGGCCTGTTGTCATTTGAAGCATTCAGGTTGACGCAAAGCGGCCTGGCCTGTTGTCATTTGAAGCATTCACAAAAACGCCAGCAATGCAGCGTCTAATGGCACAGAGCTGAACGCATCGGGAGCAGGCAAACATGATCATGCGAGACGTGAAAGCTGTGGTGGCACACTGAGCTGCACAATGCATGGCGCGCAGCCCACTGGCCCAAAAGCGCCAAATCTCAGAGCCGTTCGCCATACTTGCTGCACACACACTACTAGGCACATGAGACCCGTCAACAGCTTTGCAGTCACTGCCGCAGGCATGCATCGTGCAGCAAACGGTAATCCTGCCTTCTAGGGCGCCCACGGAACATGCTGCACCTGCTGTACTCTCTCCATGGTTGTGTGCGAAAGCGTGGGATGCCCACGTGCACTCGCAGTGCTTGCACCAGGTTCTGAGCGTCAATTCACTTCTTCAACAACCCCATGTTCCTGCATGGCTCACAAGGACAGCGTGCGCTCACCAGACTGGGAAGATGGATGGGCTTCGAGTGAAACAGATCTGCACCAGCGCTCAGCGCCTCCGCCGCCTGCGCCTCCGAGCAGTTGGCGGAGATGACGACGACGAACTGCGGGCGGCGGCGCGGCGGCGGCTGCTGCTGCTGCTGCGGCGGCGGCGGCGACTGCTGCTTCTCCCATGCGCGCAGCGCTGCGAGCGTCTCGATGCCGCTGAGGCGCGGCATGTTGAGGTCGAGGAGCACCTGCACGCGTGTTGCAAGGAATGGGGGCAGCGGGGCCAAGGGGGGGGGGGGGGGAGTTTTAGGACAGGCCCCATGCAGTATGCACTTTTGTGGGGGGAAGCACGGGGGCGCATAGTGTACATGAGCATCACGGGGCCCCCAGCATGCACTTTTGTGGGGGGGAAGGGGGCACATAGTGTATATGAGCACCACTGTCTCGGCGCCGCGAAGGCAATTGCGTGTTTGCGTGCAGGCGCGTGCGCTCGCTTGATCAGCGGCGTGCACTGTTGCTGCAGCGGGAGCTGACCCGAGGCCTGGTCACGCATGCCTTTGGCGCTGCAGACACCTTGTTGAAATGATCTGTGGCATGAGCGACCGTGGAAATAATAACTTCGAGCAGGTGACGTTCCAGCACCCACTCTCTCAAGACACTGGACCACGAGCACCCGCATGCAACTTCGGCCTTGCTGCTGCGCTCCCTCTCAAGACCGGACTAAATGCGCAAACAGCTCGGAGCAGTTCGCATTTGAAGTGTGAGCAGAGCCTACACGCAACCCCGGCGTCACCGCCGTGCATGCCCTCACGACCATAACAAGCGCGCAATCAGCTCGGAGCAGTTCGCATTTGAAGTGTGAGGAGAGCTCGCCGCTCACCGCAGCGAACGCGCACGCCTTCATGACCACACCGAGTGCGATATCGGCCTGGAAATATGCGTCTACAAAGTGTGAGCGGAGCTGCCCTCACGACCACACCCATACGCGCAATCAGCTCGGAGCAGTTCGAAATTGAAGTGTGAGCAGAGCCTACACGCAACCCCAGCGTCACCATTGCCCTCATGACCACACCGAGCACGACATAAGCTTAAGAATATGCGTCTACAAAGTATAAGCAGAGCTCGCCGCTCACCGCAGCGAACGCGCACGCCTTCATGGCCGCACCGAGCGCGATATCGTCTTGAAACTATGTGTTCGACTACAAAGTGTGAGCGGAGCTCGCCACTCACCGCAGCGAATGCGCACGCCTTCATGGCCTCCAGGCCCTCTGCGCCGTCGCAGGCGACGACGACGTCATAGCCGCGCGTGCCCAGCATGCGCGCGAGGAAGCGCCGTAACGTCGCGTCGTCGTCCACCACCAGCACAAGCGGTTTTGCCTCACCTGCCAGCGAAGGATTAGATAATCGGGTTAGGGCTTGGGTTAGCGCGAAGACATGCATGGCTTTCTCAGATGCGATACTGAGAATATGCGTTGTAAAAACGGTCGTGTTTGACCTCAATTTGTCATGCGCGTGAGGAAGCGCCGTATTGTCCCGTCGTCGTCCACCACCAGCACGAGCGGTTTCGCCTCGCCTGCCCATGTGACGTGTGCATGGCACTCTCACAGGCTCGACGTTACTCAAGGTATGCATTGTGAGAAGGTTCATTTCACCTCACTCTGTAACGAACCCGGAACGAGGAAGCGCCGTACCTGGCGTCATCGTCCACCACCAGCACAAGCGGTTCCGCCTCGCCTGCTACTAGTAGTGGCGGTGCGCAGACATGTGCGTGGCAGTATCAGAGGCTCTGATATCAATAATGTACTTCAAGTGCCAGCTGCCGAGGGCATGAGCAGTTTCTTTTCTCATGCGTTATGCGCGACTGCAGACACTATGATGGTGCGTGTGCTGGAATTGCCAGTGGGAAGAGGTGTGTTGCGGTGTAGAACGCTAAGCTTAACCCTAAGTCTTGTCTGGTGCAGGGGCAGTAGCAGGTTGAAGACGTGCAAAACTTGGGAGGGCCCCTTCACAACATGCAGCTGCACGGTTTTCTGTGCCATTCCCACAGGTAATCCAGCTACTTGAAGGCAGCTGACATTACAACAACGCCATACGGCGTCATTAACCTACGCACGGCGCACAGTGCATTGCTGTGGGGCAGAGCGGCAACTTGAACGAGGGGAACTGTCGGGCTTGCATCAGGCCACATCGTCGATTCGCTCAGGCGCACGTGTGGTACTTGAACACTGACTGGCATTTGAGCGCTGTGCATGTACCCACCATCAATCAAGTTCAGCGACGGCGCGCTCAAACGCGCGCCGTCGCAGCTGCCGCCGCCGCCGCTGCCGCCGATGCTGCCGCCGCCGACGCTGCCGCCAGCGTCCCCGCTGCCGCGCCCATCAGCAGCACTGCTGCTCAACGCATCACAACGCTCAACAGTCCGCATCAGCGCTCCATCGCCAACAGCAGCCGATGCAGAGGTACTGGTGGAGGCACTGCCTGTGCCGTTGTCGCTGGCATCGGCAGCAGCAGCGAGCAGCGGCGGCGCCAAAAACGTCTCCCGTTGAGGCGGGTGCCGGGCTGCTGAGCACTGTGTGGTTTCGACGACTACTTCGGTGCTGCGGGCGGCGCTCTCGCACGCGCTCCGCGCACGCCGCCGCGCTGATGCGCCGTCGCAGGAGGTTCCGGAGGCGCTGGCGGCGTGGTCACCACAGGCCGTGGCGGCCGTCGCTTGCGCAGTAGAGGCAGAGGCGCTAGTGTTTGCGGCGGCGGAACCAGCTTGATGGTCTGCAGCGACGGGACCGTGGCAGCCCTCACTGTGCACGTTGGAGAGCGCAGCATCGGTCGGTGCGTGCGCAGCGCATACGCTGAGCGCTGCTGCAGTAGCGCAGGCGCTCCGCAGGGCCGGCAGCCGGGACGGCCGCGGCAGCTGCGTATTCGCCTGCGCGCACGGATGCTGCCGCTCTTGAAGTTTATAGGACGCGCCCTTCAATGGCTGGTTCGCAGCCGCATTGCACGGCGGGACTTGAAGTTCGCTGCGCGCCGCGGCAGCAGCTGCAGCTTCGCCACGAGCCGCAGCAGCAGCCGCCGTGTCTCTGCGGTCCGAGGCATCATCAGTGGCGCCGGCGCCGCTCGAGGGGCTGCTGCCCACAACGGGTATGTAGGGTATGGAGAACCAGAACTTGACGCCTGACGAGGAGCCGTGGCTTGCGCTGCAGGGTGCGGCGGCGGGGCAGACGATGCCGCACGCGCCTCCGAGCGCTGCTGCCTTGACCGACATGCCGTGCAGGCCCAGGCTGAGGCCGCCGCGCAGCGTGCCTGGCGTGCGGCCCCGCCTGCCTGCGGTTACGGGCAGTTACGGAGAGCAGAGCAGCGCTCGGCATGGTGAGTCACTGATGTTATGGGGCCGCGCTGATGCGGAAGTGCGCCTGCACTCCCCACTGCATGTGCGCACGTATGCTGAGTGAGTCGCGTTGAAGAGGTATATGGAAGCCTCGTCGAGGTGGGCCTGCTTTGGCCGTTGAGCACATAAATTTGCACGGGAGGAAAAGCAGCAAGTATGCAAGAAATTGCCTTAGAAACAAGAAATGTACTTAGCCTCTTGAAAAGTATATCTACATTGAAGTATGCAACTGTGTTGAAGTTGGCTCCGCATTGCTGGGCGCTGCTGTATGTGCTGCCATTTATGCTTGCCTGGACCCAGGGCGCCACGCACGGCATGCGCCCGTGCTTGCTCGCGGCGGCCATGTGCAGCAGTATTGAATCTGAGCTACATCACCTGGAACTTGACGGCTGATTAGAGAGCCACAAAATCACGTCGCACAGCGCACAGACCTGTTAATGCCCGACCTGCCTTGAAGTTTTGTAGCTGAGAAGCCATGAGGTCAACGCGCTGTACCCTATTTTTGACTCTTTAGATGAATTGGCATTGCTGAGTGCTGCTGCGTGTACTGCCGTCGTAATGCGGCGCGCAGCTCCAGAGCGCGAGTGTCACCTCAGCAGCAGCGTGCACCCCCAAGTCTCATTCAATTGAGTCGTGACCCTATATTAAGCTGCGATTCAAAGCAGCTCCATTGTCAGCAAACAACGACAACTCAGAGTGCTAGACTCACGTGAAGTTGTCCCCAGATGGACGTGGAGCTGTGGTTAACAACGACAATGCAGAGTGCCAGACTCACGTGAGTTTGTCCCAGATAGACGTTGAGCTTTGGTAACCAACGGCAACGCAGAGTGCTACTTAGACTCACGTGAACTTGTCCCGGATGGACGTTGAACTGTGATGAACAACGACAATGCGGCAGTGCTACTTAGACTCACGTGAACTTGTCCCAGATGGATAATGAGCTGTGCTGAGGCAACCCCACGCCGAAGTCGCGTACGCCGAAGCGCAGCTGCGTTCCATCATCCGTCAGAGAGACGGTCGTGATGACGACGCGCGTGCCGTTGGCGTGCTTCTTGGCATTGCTCATCAGCTGCAGCAGCATGTCCTGTGGAGTTGCAGTAGGTGACGTGCCGGTGGCTGAGCAGGAGTGACACTATGAGCACGGGCACGCAAGAGTTGAAGTATTGGCCATGACCCCGCGTAGAATGGACCTCATGCGAAAATAATAACCGCTGAGTCAGGTATTGGCTTTCCATCCTTCATTGCTGAGACTTTCGTTACGGCGTGCTTCTTGGCATTGCAGCAGCTGCAGGAGCACGTCCTGTGAAGTTGCATTTGGTGACGTGCCAGAGGTTGAGGTACAAGCATGTGCACGCAAGATTTGGGATATGGATCATGAGCAAACAACAACCGCCGAGCAAGGCATTGGCTTTCTGTCCTCCATTGCTGACTATTGTGATGGTGGCACGTCTCAACGGCGTGCTTCGTGGCATTGCTCAGCAGCTGCAAAGGCATATCCTGTCAAGTGTGCAGTAGGTGACGTGCCGGTGTTTGAGGTACACGCGCGTGCACGCAAGAGGTGAGGTATAGACCATCACGCAAGTAAAAATCGCCGAGCAAGGTATTGGCTTTCGTCCTCCATTGCTGACTATTATAAGGGCACGTGCCAATGGCGTGCTTCGTGGCATTGCTCAGCAGCTGCAAAGGCATGTCCTGTGAAGTTGAAGTAGGTGATGTGCCGGTGGTTAAGCACGAGCCGCGCTACAAGCATGTGCACGCCCAACAGTTGAAGTAATGGCGATGACGCCGCGTGGAATGGACCTCATGCAGTAACATTACCCGCCGAGTAAGATGTTGGATTTCCGTACTCCATTGCTGAGACTATCGGGATGGGGGCACGTGCCGACGGCGTGCTTCTTGGCGTTGGTAAGCAGCTGCAGGAGCATGTTACGTCAAGTTGCAGTCGGTGACATGCCAATGGTTGAACATGAGCCAAAGCAGGGGGTCACCGTGAGCTCCATCCCCCTCCTCAAACATCGCCCAGTGACGTGAGTGCGGAAGGGGGAGGGGCCCAGGGGAGGAGCCAAGAAAGCATCAGATGCAGTGGCAGCTGCTACAGGCTTTGTATGTCACGCAGATGGCATAATTATGCTGTCAAGATAGTCCTGGGTGACGACACGATCCAGTGCACGACCTACCTGTTGGTCATTGCTCGATGTTACGTGTGAGAAGACAGGTCAAACGCACAGAGTGAGTGGTAACTACCCTAGTCGCATATCGCCATGACCGCGGCCTTTTCGGCAGTTATTAGCTCTGCGTGAATGTATTTTCCTCACAACTTCAACTTCACAGCACCACGCTCCACGCCGACGCCGCGCGCACCTGCAGACAACCGAAGTCCGTCGCGACCTCCTGCGCTACGGCGTCATCCACGCGACATGTGAAGTTGCAGTCGGTGACGTGCCAGTGGTTGAAGATGGGGGAAGGGCCCGGGGGGAGGCAAGGGTATCATCAGGTGCGGCGGCCGCTGCTACTTCTACACAAGCTTCGTGTGTCAAGCAGATGGCATAGTCATGCGCTGACGTTGCGCGCACCTGCAGCCAGCTGAAGTCCGTGGCGATCTCCTGAGCTACGGCATCATCCACGCGGCACTGCCAGTCTATTGGAGCGGCCTTTGCGCTCGATGCTGCACGGCTTGCCTTCAAGCCGGCACCGCCGCCCGTGCTGTCTGACCACAGCTGCGGCGCGGGCTCCGGCCCTGCTGCAAGATCGGCGCTCATGAAGTGCGCGCGCCTGCGGCCGGAAGTAGGGTTAGGGCAGATGTTACATAGGGTGGGAGTTTCTGCTGCGAGGTCGGCACTCGTGAAGTTCGCGCACCTGCAGGTGGAACGAGGGTTAGGGCCAGGGTTGAGGTTGGCGTGAGGGTTAGGGTGGGGAAGTGGGGCAAGTAGGTGCGGCCCGAGGGTAGGGTTGGGGCTAGGTTCAGGATGGGGAATATTGAGGTGAGGGCTAGGGGTCGCGTCTCGTTGCGCTGTGAAGTAACGCACAGTGTACACACGTGCAGAGTGTACGCCTGCGATGTTCTATAACCATAGCTACTTAGCGGGAGGGGTGCGTTTTTCATGTATACGGGGTACAAGCAGAGTTGCAGCCCCTCATGCAGCACAGTAGCTTTCGGCACTGTACCAATTGCTAATTCTCGCTTAGGCACCGTCCTTACAAGTGGGCCCCGCAGCAAGTGGCGCACCGTGTACAAACATGCACAGTGTGCGCCGTCAATATTGTAGAGCCGGAGCAAGTAGTGTGGCATCCTCCCGTTTCTGGGGTAGAACCAGTGTGCAGCCCTTTACGCAGTACAATAGCTGTCGGCATTGTACTTTTATTCACTGATCGAGGCACAGCTGTACTACTGGTGATCCCGCACTGAAGCCACCGCAGGTCTCAACACTGTTACAAGCAGACTGGGGTTGACCTTCCGCAGGCCAATCAGGCTGAGGTTCACGCTCGGGCGGGGGGGGAGGGATTGCACACTTCACCTTCAACTTCTATACCAGCTGACTAGCCAAAATGACGGGGGCTGTAGGCGAGTGGAATTTGTTGCTGAATGATGTATGAACTTGCGCCAGCAGACTCGGCTCGATGAAAACAATGTCTGCTGGACACATCTTCTGAAGCCGATATATATCCAGTACTTGTTTATGGCTGCTAGTGCTGTGCTGCCACTACATGTGCCGCTTCTCTTTGCGCTATGACCGATCACTTCTTTGCGTGCCCCCCCCAGGGAGCACCGTGGTCCCTAACACGTGCATGTCAAGCACAAGAGAGATGCAGCCAGGACTGGTCCAAACATGCTGAGTCTGCCTTCTTCAAACGTGACTGTACTCTGCTGCGTCATGTTGCACCAATTTCTGCAGAGGTTCTCTACCTTTTCGTGAGCACCCTGACGCTGCCGTTGCTGAGCACTGGGCTGGGGGTGTGGCCCTCGGAGTACGCCGCGGCGTCGAGCGCCTGCGTGCGGATGGCGTTCATGGCGCCTAGCGCCAAACCCTGCAGTAGGGCGCACATTACAGATTAACTTGCGGTGATACTTGAAGTATAAGAAAATGTGGAGGCTAGTGTTGGGGGAGGCTGAAGGAGCGGGGCGCGCGGCCGTCGCTGTACAGTTCATCAGTGTACTTGTGTGCAGTACACTTGGAGTACGCCGCGGCGTCGAGCGCCTGCGTGCGGATGACGTTCATAGCGCCTGGCGCCAAACCCTGCAGCAGGGCGCACATGTTCAGATACTTGAAGTATGAAAATGTGGGATGCTGATGTGGGGCTGACAAACGCAACGTGTGTGGCCATCGCTGTACAGTTCATCAGTGTACTTATGTGCAGTACAGTTGAAGTACGCTGCGGCATCGAGCGCGTGCGGATGGCGTTCATGGCGCCCAGCGCCAACCCTGCAGGTGCGCATGTTGGAAAGTCAACTTGAGGTAATACTTGAAGTATGAAATGTGGAGGCTGATGTGAGGGGGCGGATGCAACGGGGCGCGCGGCCAATGTACGGCTTAGTGTACTTGTGCGCAGTACACTTGGAGTACGCCGCGGCGTCAGCGCGTGCTTGCGGACAGCGCCCAGCACCAAAGTTGTGGGCGCACACGTTGATATACTTCACAATTGAACGTGCAGATGCTACTTGCCATGCCTCGAACTTTCCAACACAGTCATCTGATCAGTTGCGATGCCGGCAGAGGGCAGCATGGCTGCGTTGGCAAAAAGCGAGAGTAATGCACAAATGATGTTTGGGACCGCAAACAGGTGGTGGGGCCTGCCAGAGTATAATAATACAGGGACTCAAGTGCCACAGCATGTGGCATGTCACTTCGGTATGCATGTACTTCGAAGTATGTGTTCATACGTTCAAGCACATGCACACGACAGACGCAGCCTCTGCCAGAGACATCGAATACACTTGGAAAGCACGTATGGCGTCAGAGCAGAGTAGATTGCTAGGGTTTAGACCCTAGCAACACACACAGGGTACACAGGGCCTCCGTTGGGGAGTTTACCAATGGAACCTGAACAAAAGATCGCAGAGCTCTAGGTGACAAGGAGTGGTTGGCCGCAAGTGCCTTTCACCAACAATACTACATAGAAGTGAAGGAAAATAAAGTCTATGAGTACGACGTTGCAGACTACAATGTTGCAAGCACCTGCATGTCCAGTATTTGCTGCATTGTGGGCGTCAGATCGGGGCCCTCTCGCAGCAGTTGCAGGCCCAAGGAGAACGTCGCGAGGGGGGACCCGATGTCATGGGCAACCTGCGCGAGTGATTGTAGGTGACGCGGTAGAAGATGAAGGGAGGATAGTGAGCCCAACCTGGCAGTCAAGCGGCATAGTGTCAGGCTATGGACACCAAGCCAGCGATGGCCGGCCAGCTAGTGGAGCATTTTACTTTTTTTTTATTTTTACCGCAACCCTATTCCTAACCCCCAACACTAACAGTAAGCCTAGTACATGACCGGGCAACGGCACCTGACATGGCGAGATGTAGTGCTGCGCCCTTCACAAAGGCTATACGACGTCGACACGTGGCGCGCTTCGATGTGTAATGCAAGTGAAGCACACACGCCACAGATGTGCACTTCAAGGTAAAGTACTCCAGCCACTTACCGCGCCTTTGCACTTGTAGCTCTCCTGCATGATGTAGAACTTCTTCTCGGAGTGCCACCTGGATGTGCACTTCAAGTTCAAGTACACCGACCTATTGCCGCGACATTTGCATTCGCAGCGCACCTGCGAGATAGTGCTCCTTCCATGTGCCACTGAGGTGCACTTTAAACTTCAAGTTTAACCCACACAATTGTCTCGACTTCTATCAGCAGCGCACCTGCGAGATATAGAGCTCCTTCTCCGCGCGCACGCCCAGGGCCAGCGCGCGCAGCAGCCCCTGCGTCGGACTCGCAAACAGCTCCAGAATGGACGCGTGCACCATGTAGGCCACCGCCGCCGCCATGCACATGCGGCGCACTGCCTCCAGCGCGGACTCCAGCTGCGGCAAACAGCACCCGGAGGAAGGCGGTGTTCACAGGGTCCCGCGGGAGAGAAGTGCTTGAGCAAGGGTCGTCGTTGGATTGGTCGTCCAGAATAGGATGACCAGCATTTAAATATTCTGCGCGGACCCCAGCTGCGGCAAACAGCACCCGGAGGAAGGGGCTCAAGAGAGAAGCTCCCGAGGAGGTAGCGACGGAACGGTCATCTCGAGCGGGATGACCAGCGTTTGCAGATTTGAAGTAAGATATATACACAAAAGTACATAGAGGAGGGGCAACCAGCCGGCGACAGCACCCGGAGGAACAGAATGACCGGCGTTCGCATATTTCAAGTTTGATGTACTGAGGCGGGTACCCAACCCCATCGCGCTATGCTCCCATCAATCACCTTTGCAGCATGATGCCTTCGGCACCTCGTGCTACTCGGGCATGGGATAACGACAGGGGAAGTCTATTTCAAAGTAGAGGGGTAATC
The DNA here is from genome assembly GCA_017506865.1 of Tribonema minus. Classification (NCBI taxonomy): domain Eukaryota; class Xanthophyceae; order Tribonematales; family Tribonemataceae; genus Tribonema; species Tribonema minus. The sequence continues at coordinate 578,435 of JAFCMP010000124.1, forward strand.
AGCGGGCACATGCAGCAGCAGCCAGGAGGCGTACCTCCCCAGCTCATCCTGCTGTTGACAGCGCTGCGATGGTGTCATACCAGGAACAATTTCAACCTGATGTGAGCAGCACTTGCGACGACATCATCGGCAGAATTCATTCACTTAGGGTAAATTCCAGGTGTTACTTTGTAGTACTTGAAGTACATGCTACTTCTAGAGCGTGTTCTGCTACTAAATTATGCTGTCCCATAAAGATGAACATCACGTGAGTACGCCACAACAACTGCCACGCACATGGAGTCTTGTGCCTCGTGCCTAAGTAGGGCTAGGGCCAGTGTTCAGACCGCCACGCATGTGCGTCACTACAAAGTGCAAGGTACAAGCAACTTCAATTACGTGCATGGCGATAACATGTGTCGAGTTCGCGGTGTGGCGGCATTTAACGGTGGCTTTTGTTGGAATTTGTTTTTGTGGCGCTGCTCAACATGCATCCTGAGTGGCCCAGTGCCAGGCACTTTGGCTGGTATGGACAGCCATTTGATCACTGCCACTTTTGTATCACTGAAATGTATAGTGACAGCACCTTGTACGCGGCATGCTTAGCATGCATTTCATGTCCTTGCGTTAAGGTTTAAAAAAAAAGTGTAATGGTAACATTTTGTAATGTGGCGCAGTTGCATGAAGCCCTGACTGTTGCTGATCTGTACCCCTGCAAACTGCAAGTCTTCGACCTGCTCAGCTCACAAAACTGGACTTGTCGTGACCATCTTCTCAGGGGCTCATACACAATAATGGCTTGGCGCATCGCTTCCAACAGTGTGGCAGTACGTATATATACTTCTGAATAACACACTTCAAGTAAATTCTTGAAGCATTCGTACTTAATGCATCACATACTTTTAATGCCTCATATACTTCAAGTATACCTCATGTATATGTACGCACCTCTCCCCTGCCCATAGGCGGCAGCACCTGCAGCGCGATGCCTATAGAGATGGGCGTTCCAATAAGCACCTGCGACCACCAAGCAACGGCATGCGTCAGCCTCAAATTTTTCACCCTTAATTGATGAACATGAATCACCAGAACCGGCGCAGCACAGCGCCACGTGACGTAGTGGCAGACGAACCTTCCGCCTTCGTAGTGTAATACTAAGTATACATTTACATACGTCGTTGGCGGCGGCGTCATGTGAGTGGTTGTCATTGAGACACTTTCAGACTGTCACACGACATGTAGATTCCGTACAGCAAGCTTCAAGTTAGATACCATTCATCTGGGCTTTTTTGCGCCCTGAGCGAGAATTAATAAAAAGTACATGCGTCCTCTACGTGTTGTTGCGCGAATGCAACAATGTACTTTGTGAAGTACTACATCAAGTCATCGCAAACCGAATGGCACATATGACCTGCTCTAGCACTGCTAGTGCCGTTGAGAGCTATTGACCGGTTGACGTTTTGAAGTGCCCAAACCGATGCACGAAGGGAATGTGGTGAAGTGTAATTCAACTTCTGAACAAACATGTTCGCAGTGACGCACACCCGGGTACAGAAATGCTGATGTGAGTCACGAAGGTTGGTGTCAACACGCTGAAGCATGGAGCGGACGAGCAACTGCGACCGCACCTTGCACATGTGCGTCGCAGCGCGTGCTAAACGTTACAGGGCCTATCAGCACGAAACACTTTGGTACATCAGGCGCACACCGATCGTTTACTGCTTTTTAGGAGCATGCAGAGTAGCTGTGCTTTGCGCACACACTGCGTGTGGTTTCGTGGGCAGGTCAGTGATATATCTAGGACTGAGGCGTCCTGAAAAGTTGAAGTTGCTGTCGGAACAACTGAGGTCTCCGCGCACCTCTCTGAGAGCACAATGCAGATTGCCAGCACCAGGACTACTATAACGAAAGGCTTGGTCGAGCTTGTTGTGAAGTGCAGGAAATATCGAATGTAAATAAACATACAAAGGCCGGCTAAAGTCACTCAGATTTTGACATTCGTGATGGTTTTGGGCTACTGAGGATTGTGCTGTGCACTTGCAATATGAGGCATCTGGACGCTGGTACGGGGTCCAGCGTTGGCGAAGCCCCAAGTTTAACGTCAACAATCACCAGGAGGATCCAGCTGCACGAGTCACGGATGACGTCAGGTGACACTGCAGAGAGAACCACCAATTCAAGTACAACAAAACGCCACCACCACCAGCCCAAAACTTCAACTTCAACTTCAGGCGGCACCCACGTTCGTGAACCAGTACGGCGCCAGCATGAAGTCCGCGACCATGATGAACGTTGCGTTCAGCGACAGCGGCGTCACGCCCTGCCGCAGCAGCGACCAGCGCGCGAAGCCGACGGCATTGCCGACCAGCAGCGTCGCGAACGCCGCGTGCAGCAGCGCCGTGAGCGCTATGCAGAGGCGCGAGACGGCGCGCTCCGACACGGCGCCACCGGTCGTCGCGCGCATGATGCTCAGCAGCGCCGCCACGACCGCGGCGAACTGGCACACGCCTATCTGCGCGCGTGGGGGGGGGGAAGAGGGGCGGAGGGGGGAGGCAGCGCTCAAGGGTGTTGGTGAGGACTCTTGGCGCGTTCACGAGTGTCTTGATTCGACTTGAATTTTTTTTAGGTTCATGCTTTGTGTTAGCCCAATGTCATACTTAGCATGACATAGTATCTGTTTACTTGTCCTTAGAACTTTCAACATTGTCATTTTATCGGTGATGCTCAGTCGTTGTGATAGCAGTCGCGGGCGCAAAGGCGCGCATGACGGCGGTCGCAGTGTGTGCAGCAGTGCTCAGGCTTGGCGACGCGCTGCGCGGTGTCCGCCTAACCCTACCCCCAACCCTAACCCAAACCGTAATCCTAACTCTAAGGGGGTAGGTCGTCGCCGCGCACTGCGACCACGGCGGCGGCGTGAGCGCGCACATTCTTCACACATGTCGCTGATACATTTCGCGTTGCTGCTGCACGCATCAAACGCGGACCGCAAGGAACGCGGGCCCGCGCTCTGCTCGCCGCCTTCTCTCCCGAGCAATGCCCCCCCGCGTGAACGTAAAGTCATATGCAACGTACCCTGTCGCGCCGCGCTGCTGCACGCATCAAACGCGGGCCCCACCATATGCGGGCGCGCACTCTGCTCACGCCCCCCCCCTCTGAGCAATGCCCCCCCAAAACGTAACGTAACGTACGCAGCGTACCCAGTCGCGCCGCACTGCTGCACGCACCAGACGCGGGCGTGCTTGCCTCCTGAGCAATGCCCCCCGCAAAGGTAAGGAAACGTGCGAAACGTACCCAGTCGCGCCGCGCGAGCGCGTTCGCGAGCGCGACTCCCTCCGCCGCGCTGAGCACTGTGCACACGAGCCCGAGGTTGAACCTGCGGAACGCCGACTTGTGCGCCCTGTGCGCCCTGTCCGCCTCCGCGTGCTTGAAGCGCAGCAGCGCCGTGCTCCACTCCAGGCGCCCCGTGGCAGCGCTCAGCGCGGGGGCACGGCTCAGCGGCGGCGGCGGCGGCGCCAGCAGGTTCACGCGCGAGCGGTCCATGGCCACCTGCGCTCGTGCGGAGAGGCGGTTTTTGATCAGTCGGTCGGTTTGTGTGCGTGTCCTCTGCGCGCGTGAGGTGTTGCGTTTGCAGCAGGTTTGCGAGCGAGCGGTCCATGGCCACCTGCGCTCGCTCGGAGAGGCGGGTTTTGATCAGTCTGTCGGTGTGTGTGTGTGGGCGCTCCGCGTGGGTTGTTGCGCTTTGAAGTGTGTGCTGGAATGGCCACGTGCGAGATCGAGCCGGTTGCGTGGTGATGTGTGCGGGTGGCGCAGCAGCAGGCGCGCGCACACGCAGCTGCGTGCTTGAGCCTGAGCGCTGTCACCATACATACCCCTGCAGACCGGCTTTAATATTGGCTCTCGCACCGTGAGTCCTGCGTGTACGCCATCAACCAAGCTGTGTTTTCAACGCAAGCGTATCCAATAGCAGCAGCAGCAGCGCTCAGAATAGGGCTGCAGCTGCAGCGCCAGCAGGTTCGTGCGTAATTGACCGTTTATGGCCCCAGCAGGGCAGCACGCGATCCTCTGGATGTGCAACGCGCAGCAGTCGGTGTGGTGTTCACAGCTGTCAGCGACAGTGTGTGGTTTAATGCGACGGCGGTGGATGGCAGCCTGCAGATAGTTCAGAGAATGCTTCAAATTATAATGAGGTGTATCGGCAATACAGGCGTGCACATCGCCGTGACGATTGAATGCAACATCGGTACCGACAGGGACACACTTGAAGTATATGTTCATGCACACAGAGAGTACGTATGTGTATGAAGCGCCTAACCCCAGCAAAGCACTGGATATGCATGTATGTCTAGAAGTATATTCATTATTTAATGGTGACGACATGTACATGTGTGTGTGTGCATGACAGTTAGAGGGACTGCTTTCACCAGTGTAGGCAGCACTGCGGCAATTAAGGCTGCTTCCACGTACGGCGTTGGCGAGTTGCGGTCTTCTGCTGCCAGCGGGACACAGCGACAATGTAGTTTAGAAGTGCTGGCAAGGCGATCGTAGGCTGCTGTCACAATGGATCACCTGAAGATTTGTGTGCAGCGAGGTCCAGCTGCCCTTGCCTCGAGGTTTTCGCCTCTCCGGACTGTCTCCATTTGCAGGCGCGTGAGAACTGGCCACAGCTGGCGCTCCTGTCTCTGGCGTGCTGCTATCATATGTTGGCTCTGCCTCGATATCAGACTCTGCAGCTGTGGCGGGATGAATCGTCGTTAGCCGCGACTGCCACCACATCGCCGAGACGCTAGAGTGGTTGCCTTGTGAGTTAAGCCCGGGCAGGGCGAGGACGAATGTCCTGGCGTGCTGCGTCCTCGGCTCGGTACATTGATGCGCCTATGATGCTGTCGAAGTGGCCTTACGATCTTCGAGCACACTGAAAGGGTTTAAACCAAGTGCTCATTCCGTTACGTCAGTTACATACTTCTCTTTTTCGCGATACATCTGGGATCCTGACTTGAAGTTGTTGTCCGCGAACCGTGATTTCTATGTGATGTGCTGGTGCATGCTTGAGTCACATCAGCTGCAACGTGTAGCACCACACTTCCCTGATTCTGTAAATGCATCGAATGCATGCAGTGAAGAACGGGCTACAACAGATGCAGTGACATGGCGCTCACAGCATTTTCTGTGAATTTTGGAAAGTATATCATCTAGGCTGCTGTGAGTACAGGCACAAGCATGCATTGTGACCTCAAACCATCATGTTTTGCCTGATCTGCATGCACAAAGTTGAATGAGTCACGCATTTGACTAATAACATGCTTCTTTCCTCTACTCGCGCGCGCTTCGCGCGCAAACTTTAATTTCTCGGGAGCTGTCCCAGTACACCAAAAATTTGCCGGAGCCTGCGTGCATCTTCCCGCTGGCCTGAGTACACGAGCATCACTTATCTGCACCCTAGCGAAGCTCTAAGTGCTGCAGTTCAGATCACTAATGCTTTCATCACCGTGACATGACGTCAAGAGGGCCTACCTGCTAGCTGGCTGTGACACCAGCTCTGTCTCATGTGGTACTGCACCATCAGCTTTGAAGAGTATGTGAAAGGTCTGAGAGTGCTGTGACAATGCCTGATTGTCGGTGTGCTTTACAACAGCCCATTCTACACAGCCTACATGGTAGATCTACACCACATGCAGCATCAACTTAAGCTATTTGCGCCATCAGGGGTTGACAGTGGCCCTAAACCCAAACCCTAACCAAAGCTTCATATCAGCCAGGCCCTCTACACAGGTTGATCTTTAAAGCAAAGTGGAGGCCACAAGGCAAGTCTTGGTCACTAAAGATGCAAGGAAATCTGGCGGCCTCCAGATGCGCTCTGATACCGTGAAGGCGAGCTGACTTCGGAACTTTGGTAAAACAAATCTCTTGTGCAAGCGCGCATGCTGGTAGGTAGCACCATTTGCAGTTTATAGTCGACAAGCCAGGTGGTCTGCCAAGCATGCGCCAAAACCTGATCTGGTGACTCAAATTGGCAAGGGCACAAATGCAGGCACTGCATGTGCTGCAGTTCGTGGCAGACACCAACTGCGCGTGTGCGCAATCAACAATGCAGGACCAGAAAATGTGTACCTAAGCACTTCTTGCTGCCATGCTATGCGTAGTACCCATCATACTCATGAGTGCGCTACGCTGCTAGTACAGATCTGACTCGAGTCGTAGCACACACCAAAAAAGTTGCAGTGATTGCAGGCAGGATGGGCAACCTGAGCATGTTTGGCAGAGCTGCATGCAACAGACATGCAGACAACACTAACCAGGCATGTACCCTACATGTCACATGCAAGTCATCGCATAACAAAGCCGGCAATGCATATGCCAGCCACTGAACTGTCCCTTTGCACTTTGCATGGACGAGTGTGTTATTGCACACTGTTGATAGCGCATTGACCAGGTGGCAGGGGCAGCAAGCAGTATGCAACAAGGTCAATATTCAGCGTTGAAGTGGAATTTGCAACATGTCGTTCCAGTGTTGTGATGCCCCCCCCTACTCGTTGAAAATTCCATTGCCTCCATGAAGATGGCAGAAGTCTATTTGTGACCGAGCACAGTGCTGATGAAAAATTGACATAATCGCCTTTCAAAGTAGAGTTCTGAAAAAGTACAGTATGCAGAGGATGATCGCCAACATGAAGTTTCCTCTCCTCGTCTGACGCTCTTCCTCAAGTGGTGCCCCCTGGACCAAAGCACTTGAACATGTACCTTGCGCAACCTCCAAAACGCTCCAGTAGAGGCTTTGACATGCATACCCTCCGTCTGGCAGACAGATCTGCCCGACGTCTGCAGCGTGCAAATGTGATGCGTGCCCGTGCCTCAAAGATGGTAAAAAGCACCTGAGACATGACATGCGTTGGGCCGGTGTGCCCTGTGCGCCCCTGGGGGCACACGAAAGTAGCTCCCCAGCAACATCAACGTGAAGTTACACGTGTTTGCAGCGCTACAGTAGGGCCGCAGCAGCCGCGGCAACCGCCGCAATCACCACTGCGCACTGCTAGCACGGCTCCTCGCATACCCTACAAGTGCCTGCGATAGATGCAGCTGCAGCAGTTGCTGCCAGCGCTCTCTTGTCTGACGCAACTATGTGCCATTGCTAAAGGAATCCAGGACAGCACAATGGCTTATCAACCACTCTGCCGAGTTACGTGTACATGTAGTAAACTTACGACCCGCTATCGCTTGCCGGCATGCACCCGCCGCCGCTCCACCGCCGCCGCTGCCGCCGCCGAGCCCGGCACTTCGTTGCAGAACTCGAGCCAGAACACGCTGCCGTGCGCAGGCCAGGGCGCTGTTGCCGAGCGCTGCGACGCCGTCGACGCGACGGTGATCATGTCCACCGCGCCGCACGCGCTGCCGCCGCCGGCGATGGCGCTCGTGCTGATGCGCGGGCACGGCGTGTCGAGGTGAGCGCTGATGTCGCGGTGCCTCGCGCCGTCGCGCTGCTGCAAGTTGAAGTTGAGCTGCGGTGACCCGCCACCGCCGTCGTGCGCTGAGTCACTGGTGTTCTGTGCGGAGGCACCGGTGACAGGCGGCGGCGCGCTGCTGCTAGCTGAGCTGCTGCTGCTGCCGACCGCTGTGCTGGCGCTACCTCGCCATTCGCTGCCGTTGGTGCTTGCAGAGCAGCGACACGTAATATCAGTAGTACTTGCAGAAGCGTTCGTCGTGCTCCTGCGGCTAGCGCTACCGGGCCGACGGGTATCGCAGGAGCAACGGCTGCCGCCCGCTTGTGACCCAGCACAGCACACCCCGCTACTGCTGCTGCTGTCGCATACAACGCCGCACGCAGCACTTGCGTCGGCATTGCTCACAACGCCTGCGCAGCTGTCGTCGGGACGCCACCTGCGACTGCCTCTGCTGCTGCCAGGCCGTCTTACGCTGCCGCTGCTGCTGCCGCAAGCATCGCTGACGTCCATGCAGGTGCTGCCGCTGGTGGGAACGCTGCAGCCGCCACAAGTCAGCGCAGTGCTGCTGCTGCTGCTACTCGTGCATTGCTGTCCGCTGTATTCTCTGCACCCTGGTGCGCATGCGCTGGCGCTGCTACTCAGCGGTGGAGAGTTAGGGATGCCGCAGTCGCCGCTGTGCAGCGCATGGCAGCTGTTGCTCAAGCTGATGCCATGCGGGCTAGCGCCGCCGCTGCCGCCAGCGCACGGCACATCGGCACCGAAGCTGATTTGCGGTGCGCTTCCTCCACCACTGCCCCTACTAACGCCGGGCTCATTCAAGAAACAGCTCAATCGAGGTACGCTGCCGCCGCCGCTGTCGCCATCACTGCCGCTGGACGCAGCGCCGGTGCCGCCGCCGCTAGCGCGCGCGCCGCTGCGCCTGCCGCCGCCAGCACTGCGCCGGGGCTGAGCAACGCCACCGTCTATGGCCGCAGCGCTGGCGCGGCTGTGCGCTGCGCTGCCGCTGCCGCTGCCGCCGCCGCTGCTGCTGCTGCCAGCGCCGCCGCCATATGAGGGCGGATCAGCCCGTATACGACCCCTGTCTGGTGGTGCCCCTGGCATATGTGCGTCCGTGCAGCCGCTGCCGCCCTTGTCATTGCCGGCGCTAGCCTTGCTGCTGCCAGCACCACCAGAGTTGTTGCTGTTGCAGCTGCTGCCAGTGGCCGCAGCGCTGCTGCCGCCGCCGCCGCTGCCGCCGACAACGCTTCCATTAGTTCCCTTGGTGCTCCGTCTAGCTTGATGTGGGGCATGCACACTCCTACTGCCGGGGCGAGTGCTGCCATTGCATGTGGTGTCAGTGCAGCTGCCTCTATCAGCGCCAGTAGCACTGCTGCTGGCCCTGTTGGCGGCCACGTCTGCGCCGCCGCCAGTTCCGTCGCCGGCAGCAGCGCCGCCACCTGCGCCGCTCGCACTGCCGCGGCTGGCGCTGCTGCCGCCGCCACCATGACTGTCACTCGCATTGTTTGTGATTGTGCTAGCGGCAGCGCTGGCAGCAGCGCTGGCAGCAGCGCTGGCAGCAGCGCTGGCAGCTGTGCCGATGTCAGCACCAGCGCCGTCGCTGCTGCCGCCGGCTGTGCCGCTGTCGCCGATGTCATTTGCATAGTGCCCATACGCGCCGCCGAGCTGGTCCATAAGATGCGCTACAAAGTACAGGCCGAGACCGACCCCGTCTTTGGCGGAGCCGCCGCTGGAGAAGGGGGTGCGAAACAGACGGCCTGCCAGGGCGGGGTCTATGCCAGTTCCCGTGTCTCGAACCTCTAGTCGGAGGTATTGCGCTGCTGCATGAGTGGCGGAGGCGGGAGTGGCAGGCTGTCAGTTGTGCGCATCGTGGCTTTGCGTGACTGGCGACAGCGCTTTGAGCAGTGGGGGTTGTGGAGTGTGTGTGTGTGTGTGGGGGGGGGGGGGGTAGGGTTAGGGGGAGGGGGTAGTATTAGGGTTATGGTTATAGCCAGGTTAAGGTTAGGGTTGGAAAATCTTGAGGGTTGAACGAGCACTGCACTGGTCATATATAAGAATCAGCCAGCGCATGCGGATGTTGCTGCGGTTTGTGATAGTCAATGGGATTGTTGGGTAGCACAGGTATGCAGGTACACGTGCATCGGACTTACTCTGCCTGTGCGCCCTTACTTTCTGCTGGCCTGTTCGGCATCTCGGTTCAGCATCTCGGCACACAAACTTGAGAGCACCACTTGTATATGACCGTCAAGCACCAAGAGCGATCGACCGATGTCATTCAGCACATCGCACCGTAGTGTTGTGTGGGATTCTTCAGCAAGACGCCGACTGCTCCTGTAGCAGCTGCGACATCAATCATCTGGGCCATCTGGCTCTGCAAGCGACAACTACTGAACAATACCAGGTGGCGCACTGACCGTTGTCGCCGCCTCCGCCGCCGCCGCCGTTGCCGCCGCCGCCGCCGCCGCCGCCGCCACGAGTCGTCATCGTCGCCGTGACAGTGATCTCCCCCGTCGGCGTGAAGCGGCACGCGTTGGTCAGCAGGTCCAGCAGGCAGTGCAGCACGACGCCGCCGTCGGTGTGCGCCGTGGCAGCGCTCGGCGGCACGGCGGCGAAGCGCACGGGGACGCACTTGGGGACGACGCCGCTGGCGATCTTGCGCGCGCGGCGCAGCAGCGCGGGGACGTTGACGGGCGCGATGCGCGGCGGGGGGCTGAGCGCTGCTGCTGCCTCGGAGTGCCGCATGTGCGCGCGCGCGCTGCGGACGCAGAGACAGAGAGGGGAGACAGAGAGGGGGGGAAAGGGGGGGAGGTTCGGCTGTCGGGTCATTACGTGTCTTGCTGATGTGATGATAGGTGATGCGCGGCAGCGGCGCGGCGAGTGCTGCTGCTGCCTCGGAGTGCAGCATGTGTGCGCGCGCGCGCTGAACACGGAGAGGGGGGGGCACATCTCTGAGGGTCATTACATGTGTCACTGATATGACTATAGGTGATGCGCGGCGGTGGCCCGCCGGACGCTGCTGCTGCCTCGGAGTGCAGCGTGTGCGCGCGCGCGCTGCTCACAGAGAGGGGGAGGGGGGGGGGGTACAGCCCTAGGGTCAATATGTGTGCGCCATCGCGCAAATTCTCCTGACTCTTGGTCATCATACGAAAGTCATCATGCGTTGTTTATAGCATGTAGTACGTGTAATGCGTGGCGGCGCGCTGAGCGCTGCTGCTGCCTCAGAGTGCAGCATGTGGGCGCGCGCTCTGCGTGCGTGGGGTGGGGGAGGGGGGGGGAAGGGGGGGGAGCACGGCCGTTGGGTCATTACCTGTCTCGCTAATATGATTGTGGGTGATACGCGATGGCGCGCCGAGCGCTGCTGTCTCCAAGTCGGAGTTGAGCAAATGCGCGTGTGTGCTACGTGCGTGGGGGAGGGAGCCCCAGGGCGGAAGGGGGGGGGGGGGGGCACGTCTGGGGGGGTCATTACATGTGTCACTGATAATGAGTTTAGCTGATGCACGGCGGCGCGGTCAGTGCTGCTGCTGCAGAGTGGAGCATGTGCGTGCGCGCGCTGCGCGTGCTTGAAGGCATGGCCCTTGCCAGTGGGCATATTATGAATTTTATTGGTGCCTTGTCGATCGCCCACTTCATGGCATCATGGAAGCGCCGAGTTACTGCCAAGTTCTTGAATACTTGTTGAAGGTGCAGGCATAGGCGCGTGATACTTCAGAAAAGCACTAACCATTGTCAGTTTCGCTGCGCACCTGCCGTGAGCCTTTGTTGATGGTCGACTACATGGCGCCGAGCGCTGTGGAAAAAGTGTACTCGAAGCTGGAGTACTACTAATTGTCATGTTGAGAGCACACAAGGGTGCACACAGAGGCGCGTATGTGCACAGGCATGCGGATGGAACTCGAGAAAAACACCAGTTCGTGCCAACAATGCAGATATCTCTGCCATTGACAGTTTTGCTGACAACCTGCCATGTGCCTGATTGTTGGTCTACTTCATGCTATTGAGCATTGTTGCTGCCTTAGCCAGCCACATGTGAAGAGGACATGCTTCAAAACATCAAAGAAGCAGGCATGGTGCCTAATGTACTTTTAAAAGAAAGGCAGTTCAGTTGCCACTGTCAGTTTCGCTGCTCATCTGCCGAGTGCCTTATCAATGATCCACTTCATGGCGTCGAGTGTTGTGATTGCCTGCTTCTGCAGAACATTATGAACGCACGGTGCCTGACGTACTTGGTGTGTTTATAAAATGTGAGTTGCGCATGACTTTTTGCACCTGCCAAGTGCCTCATCGATGGTCCACTTCATGGCGTCGAGCGGTGTGGTGGCTTCCTCCCGCCAAAGGTGAACATTTGTAAATGTTCTAAATTAAAACTATTTACGTATTGCAGAACACGGTGAATGCAGGCACGGTGCCTGAGGTACTCCGTACTACCAAGTATACATTTGATACATATGCATACATGTGTATTTTCCCACCTGCCAAGTGCTTTATCAATGGTCCACTTCATGGCGTCGAGCGTTGTGGTTGCTTCCTCCAGCACATCGGCGTGCTTGCGCCCAATCACGTGCTCTCGCAACAGCTGCAGCCCCGATTCAAAGCACGCCAAGGGGACCTGTCAGGGACAGAAAAGTCAAAATACATTGGTCACCTAGGAGTACAGTAGTAGACGACCTTGCGCATGCACTGACTGAGTCGTTAATCAGATGCCGAGACAAAAGCCAACATATACATGCTGTGACTGAGTCATGAAATGTATGCAAACTGAAGGCATGGACATTTTCAAGTCGTCGTTGGCGCCTTCTGCCAGTGACATCAAAGTAAGCCCGCAGCAACGCCAATGGCACATGGTTATATACATTGAGCAACCATGAGCGTACCTGCTGTAGGACGCTACAGGCTGCTGAAAGCTCTCTTTGCAGACGTGTCGTGGCTCGTGTAGATCCATTCGCTGTATGCATGTGCGCTGAAAGCTCAAGGTTGGCCTTTACCTAACCCTCAGTTAGGGTTAGCCCTACCCCTGACCCTCAGCCTCTCTCGACGTCTTTGTCAGCAACCAGGTATCTGAACCTGTATTTGGCACCACTGCCACAGCGTATGCTTCACGATACATATTATATGTCGTGCTGCAGCGCTCGCATCACAGACCGCTGATGTGCAGATTACGCGCGACTTAGCCCTAACCCTAACCCTAAGGTGATGAGCCCCTGCGCTGGCTGCGCAGCACGCACCGCCGACATTCCAGGTCTCACCTTAGGGTCAACCCCATCCCTGACCCTAGGTGCAGGTACATTCTCAGCACCACTCAGAAAAACAACCCTAGCCCTAACCCCGAATCTAGGGTTGCAACCCTATCCCTGATCCCTGCATAAACACTCTCTCGGTGCCGTAATCAGAAAAGCAACTGCATTCACAGTCGCCGCACCTGCAGATTCTGCATGATAGCAGTCATGCGTCCGAGCTTTCTGCGCAGCACCCGCGCCGGACCACATCTAGCCCTTAACCTTATCCTAGCCCTGCCCCTAACCCCAACCCTACTTCTAGCTGACAACACCCCAGCCCACTGCACCTGCAGGTAGCGCGCAATAGCGGATCATGCCTGAGCTGACTCCTCCGCACGCGCTGCCGCCTCCAGCCCTGATCCTAATTCTAACCCTCTAGCCCTAGCCCTAGTCCTAGTCCTAACGTCACTGGCACCGCACATGCAGATTGTGCGCCACGGCCGTGATGTGCCCCAAGCTGGCTGCACAACACGCGCCCCCGCCTCTCCAGCCCTAACCCTAACCTTGACCCTCTAACCCTAGCCCTAGCCCTAGTCCTAGCCCTAATGTAACCGCCACGGCACCTGCAGGTTGTGCGCCACGGCCGTGATGTGCCCGAGCTGACCCCTCAGCAAGTGCCACCGCCTCTCCCGCCCGAACCCTGACTCCACTCCCAGCCCTGGCCCTAATGCCCTTCCTAACCCTCACCCTAACCCTAAAATCATTGACACCACACCTGCAGGTTGTGCGCCACGGCCGTGATGTGCCCGAGCTGACCCCGCAACACGCGCCGCCGCCGCTGCAGCTCCACAACGACCGTCTCCGCCAGCGCCACGAGGTTCGCCTTGTCCGCGACTCCAAACGCCCCCGCCTCATGAGGCGCGGTGTCTAGTAGGCACAGCGCCCCCAGCTTTACCCCCTCCAGGATGAGCGGCGCCCCCGCGTAGAAGCGCAGGTGAGGGGGGCCCGTGACGATGGGGCTGTGGCGGAAGCGTCGGTCGCGCAGCGCGTCGGGCACGACCACGACATCGGGGGCGCCTGTGTTGGGGGGGGGGAGGGGGGGTTGTGAGACGGGGGGGGGGGGGGGGGAAGTTCACCCACTGGGGGGCCTCACAGGTCATGTGCGAGTTCAAGTTGGCAACTTCACGTGCTGGTCGCGCAGCGCGTCGGGCACCACTACGACGTCCTTACTTGCGTTCACCTTGAACCCAACCCTCTGCGTGAGGAATGCGCACGTGCAGAAGGACGTATAGCATGGCATCTCGACCACGCTCAGCCCTGCGCGCACCTTGAACCACTGCCCTACATAACCCTGATGCTCCCCCTGACCCCAGCTCTGCCCCTATCACTTCTACAGCTCCTTATCTGCGAGGAACGTGTATGCGCAGAAGGACGTGTCGCGCGGGGTCTCAGCAACGCTCAGCCCCGCGCGCGCCTTGAACATGACCCTCACTCTCACTCCAAGGCTACCCCTAATCCTGCGCCTAACCCTATAGCCTTCAGGTGGACAACCCTGACCCTGACAGTACCTTTACTCACCAGAGAGGAATGTGTATGCGCAAAAAGAAGTGTCGCGCAGCGTCTTAGCAAAGCTCAGCTCCGCGCGCGCCTTGAATCACTGCCCTAACCCTACCCCGTACCCTGACCCCAACTCTACCTCACTTACAAAAACACCTTGCCTGTGAGGAACGTGTACGCGCAAAAGGATGTGGCGCGCGGCGTCTCAGCAACACTCAGCCCCGCGCGCGCCTTTAACGTAAAAGTTACTCTAATCTTTATGCCACTTCTAATCCTGCATCTTACCCTAACCCTATCCCTGACTCTACCCCTAGAGCTCATCACCTGTGAGGAACGTGTACGCGCAGAAGGAAGTGTCGCGCGGCGTCTCAGCAACGCTCAGCCCCGCGCGCGCCTTGAACCACTGCCGCTCCGCGTCCACGAGCGAGATAAGGCAGATGGGCACGCGGAACAGGCGCGCGGCAAGGCGCGTGATGCGATCGAACGACTCTTCTGCATCGCTGTCCACCACCTGAAGGCTGCGCAGCAGCGGTGTTGACAGCGGTGGCAACAGGGGGGGCCCGCTGTTAGTGTTGCCAGCACATGCCTTTCAAGAGGCGGGCGCACAGTGTTGTGATGTCTGATGCTTAAGTATGACAGGGGTGTGGAACAGGCGCGCGACGAGGCGCGTGACGCGGTCAGAAGACTCCTCGGCGTCGCTGGCCACCGCCTGCAGGCTGCGCAGCAAGAGCAGCAGAGGCGTTGGAGGACGCCGCGGCGGAAGCAGGGTGAGCGGACTGATGGCAGTACGCCAGGGGTGTTGTACAAAAGGGGCAATTTGTAGTGAGGGCATGAGTGCGGCGAGGCGCGTAACGCGGTCAAACGACTTTTCTGCGTTGCTGTGCACCACCTGAAGGCTGCAGCGGCGGCAGCACAGTGAAGCCGCTGTGAGTGACGCCTGCAGTATCCATCCACGAAGCGCTTTTGGAGTCCCAGCGCGGTGGTGTCTAATTTATGTATTTGGTGTCTAATTTATATATAATTTAGGGTATGAAATGGGTGTGAAGTCAGGGTAGCGGGTGTCGTGCTTAGCGTTGGGGTAAGGTTAGCTTAGGCGTAGCGCGGTCAAACGACTCCAGCGCGTCGCCGTCCACGACCTGAAGGCTGTACATTCAGCGCGTGCAGTGGCGGCGCAATGAAGCGGTGGCCAGTAAATGCAGTTTCGGCTCGCAGTGTTGTGCTGTCGGATGGTGTAACATGACAGCGGTGTTAAGTTGGGGCATCGGGGTTGTGCAGAATGAAAACGAATCAAAAGATCGTAGAGCTCTAGGTGACAAGGGATGGTTAGCCGCAAGTGCCTTCCACCAATAACCGTGGTCGCCGCTGCTGCAGCAATTGGCCACAGAATTTGAAGTGGTTGTGAGACTGCTCTGCATTGCCGTCCACCACCTGGAGGCTGCTCAACTTGGACAGCAGGGGCATCGGCGATGGTGGCGGCAAAGGGGCGAGCCGACTGTTGGCAACACGCCAACCAGGAACATTGTGCACGTGAAGTGAGGGCATCGATGCAGCGGGGCGTCATGTTATTAAACAACTCCCTCCACGTCGCTGTCCACCACCTGAAGGCTGTACAGTCAGCGCATGCAGTGGCGGCGGCACAGTAAAGCCGCTGTCAGTATTTGCCAGCAGTACCTGGCACAGGGCCCCAGAATTATAGTTCAGCATACAACAAAGCTCTAAAGAGCTGTTTTAGTGACCAAGGCATGGCGCCTCCACTCGGCAGCACAGGCATGCAGGTGTCATGTGTCCGCTTACGTCGGACAACTTTGTACAAGCAAACAGCGCGACCATTTCCAGCATGCTACTGCCTGTAGCGTGGAGCCATGAATGCAGTGTGATTCAGCAAACACAGGCATGTACTTTTCACCCCCGCATTCAGGACTGAACTGGTGCCAACACGTTGCTGAGCTTCTTGAAGTGCTTGCGAAGTAATATGGCCAAAGCATGTTCCAATCTCTTGTAAGTTGCACATGCAGCACAAGTCGAAGCTGCAGTCTGTGTCGTCGACTGCACGGCTCAGCTCGCCAGCTGGACTGGAGCGCGTCTCGTGTAGGTAGCTTGGATGACTCATTGACTTGAGTAGGTTGACGAGGCTGCCAAGAACTTGACGTCCGCAATCAGCAGCAAGCACGCGTACCCGCAGGTCATTCGACGACACAAACAAAGGGCTGGCCTTGCCTGTGCATGATCAGAGCTGTCGCAAACGGGTCGCACGACGGCGATTGCATACATCGTCAAAAGGGTACCTGTGCAAGAGCAACAGCCGCTGAGCCTCGTTGTGAGGCTTTGGCGCGCCATAGTGTACACCCTCAGTCCAATTGCTGTCGCCAGCTGCGCCAATGTACCTCGTAGCCATCCCCTCTGTCGTCGCCGTTGTTAGGTATGCTGCATTGCGGTCACCTGCTGCGCCGAGGTACTCCGTTGCCATCCCCCCCTCTGCCGCCGCCGTTGTTGGTGTGCTGCATGCTAGTTTCCGCAACCTGGAGCGTTGCAATAACGAGGTACATCGCCCCTCAAGAGTGCTCAATTACCTTCGTACGCGGCATCACCTCCATCCAGCCAATGCCATTCAACAGCGAAAAACGGTTTCATCCGAAGTCTTTTTTTATCATCGGCAACTGCAAATGGTGCATTGAAAGAGATAGGGGGGGAGGAGGCAATTGCATGTGCCACTACTTGGCCCACTAGTCATGCATGTATATCGTGCTGAGGTTATTGCCAAAGTTGTTGAGAGTGAGCTTTTAAAATCTAAGAGCTGTGATAGTCACTGTCAGGGCTCTGGGAAATGCACGTATGGACTTGTATTTATAAAGGCCCAAGGGAGGCCGGGTTGCCTATGCAATCGAAAAGCTTGCGTCAACGCAGCAGCCTAGTCTGCGCTGTGCCCTAGGAGTTTGGATACCGGCGCCGCAATGCACTGACCGTGCTTGCTTTCTGTCTGACAACTTGTGGCTGTCTGCTTCGACTTTTTCCTGCATGCTGGTGCAATTCAAATGGCAAATATACAGTAGTTTTCTTCTATCAACCCAGTCGTAAACCCCCAGCCCGAGTCAATATTAGTACTTGGCGTTTTACATACAACTTGTTGAACTGGCATACTTCAAGATGATACTTGCCATGGCAGTGGCAGTGGTTGTGAGGGGTGATATGCATGGGAGTGTCAATATACGGTGATGTTCTTGGAGAAGCCCATGAAATAAAGGAAGAAAACAAAAGATGTTTCGCGTACAATAACACGCATGGACTGCCTGCACCATTGAAAAAGCACTGCAATTGCGATCGCCACTCAGGCTCAGGCTGTAGCCAACCTGGCAGCTGGAACATCTGAGGGTGCACGTGACTGCATTACTAGGACGTAGCGTCCAACAGTCATCTTAAAGTCAGGCTGCAGGGCGACGCCGCAGCGCTAAGCGAGCTGCTTCACCGTCACCGAGACAGATGCATCCAAATAACATCGGTCTTCACGTTTCTCCCAGATGCCCTAAAAAAATGCAAGGCTTCATCGCATGGATACGTACTTAATGTCGAACATGGAGGTTTGTCGAACACGAGAACTTGCAGATGGTGTACGGCTTGCCACAGTACAGTCTGCAAGGGCACAATCGTGCCCTTCTCGGCAAGGCAAGGCAAGTTGGGCAGGGCTGTGATTGCTTCCAGAAGCGCGCCATCTGGCCATCACTCACGCCTGGGATAAAAAACCGGCACATCCTGAAAAAAGGCGAGGCGGACAGATTGAAAACTAGAACATAAACTCACTGCAGGAACACACAGTGCCCGGTGCAGCAGACAGGGGGTGTGTCTGTCGTCTGTGTTGTTTATTGTGTTCTACGAGCGTGGGCGGGCCGTACTCGCGCGCGAAGCAGCAGAGCAGGAGCTGATTCCTGCGTTTTTTCACACCAAGCACAGCAAGCATGCAGCCACGGTGTGCTAGCAGCATCAAGTGCGGCCTGCCGTGCTTCTGTCCAGCAGGCCCATTTCCGAAAAGCACACAGTGCTATGGCTGCAGCGAGCCGGCGCCTGCTGTCGTTGTGGAGGATGCGTGCACTCTCTTCCCGGTCCGCCAGCAGTACTGCCACCAACAACGGCCAGGGTTCCAGGAGCTGCCGCTACTCTACAGGCAGCCAGCTGCATCAGGGCCTGGCTTTGCGCTGGCGGGGCGTGTGGAGCACATTTTTATGATCACTTACCTCAGGTGCGGACTTTCTCAATTTGAGTTCCAACCCACCACACCTACTATCATATCACCATGCCACGTAGAAGGTCCTTTAGATGACCACGCTCCCACAGCGCGAGTCCCGCGATGGCCATAGTTGCGGGCTTCCACCACGGCTGTACACATTAGATGGTCACTTCCGTCGTCGCGCCTATTACGACACGTCGGTGATTTTATGAGCGAGCTCATGTTGGCTGCGCGCTTCGTCTGCTCCTGTTTGATTCTGCACAGGGACTTGCATGACTTCGCTCCTCTGGCTCCGAAAACTGCGATGGTGCATGGCCTGCTGGAGGTACGTGTCGCTGCATGGCCGGTAAAGTCTTGTTGTACAACAGGGAGGTCAAAATCACACCACCTCATTATTCTATTGCTAACAAGAGGTCAACACAGCTCTTCGTTTGATGGGAGGTCTAGCAATGGTACATTCATATGTGTCACCACCACATGCAACAGGTCTTTTTTTTTGGGATTGCAAGCTTGAACTTGAACTAGCACTTATTTGGGGACAGAAGCGCAATTGCTTCACCAATGGCTGTGCTCGCCAGCATGGCACTGCAACCAAAACTCAGTTAACGCTATCGGGGACGCACCGTGGTTGAATGGCAAGCAGTATAGATCGATGGTAAGTTAAAGGTTTAGCCTGACCCCCCCCTCCCCCCCCCGCCCCCCCCGCGCCTGGTGACGGTCAGACATAGTGCACCTCTTCATTACTGGTTCACGACACATCCTTCAGCGTGCTGACACCTTGCATATCACTGTTACAGCGCGAGGGACGCCAGCACCGATAACATTGAAAGACAAACGCCAATGACTACATAATAGACTAGGGAGCCTTGTGGCTCAGCAATGGCCGCTGATCACATGCGCAAGCTGAGCACTGCCTTGCCGGAATAAACTCACGGGCCCTAGCTGTGCCACTGCGGATGTGATCTACAGCTGTGCGCCGCTGCCGCCCCCGTTTTTGGTAGCCAGGTGCAGGTAGAATGGCCAACAGCCGTGTGGTGTGCACAAGTCATGTGCAGTATGCATTGGCGGCAGTGTACTGTTGTGGGCAGGGTCAGGGTAAGCGTGCGGAGGGAGCCGGGGCCATCATCATTGATTGAGCGGGTGGCCCTTGCAGCAGGTGTTCAGCATTTGGCGCAAGCGGCTACAGTACACCCGCCACAGAGCTTGATGCACTTCTCAAGCATCAACGTGAACGTCTCATCTGCAGTCCGTGTGCGTCTCACTCTGCCAGCAGGGGGGCGCACGTCCCCCAAAGGTGACGCTCCATTCTGTGAGATGCGCACCTACAGTGCGTGAGTGCTTGCAACAACAGGATGTATACGTCCACGCGTGCACTGCTCAGCACGGCCAGGACGTCGCTTGCAGAGCAAGTGCAAATGCCGCCACGTTGCAGCGAGCTGGTTGTGCTCTGCGCCTTTCCAGCCTGATTACGCCTTCGTATCTACCATGGCTTGCACCGCACGCATCAGTGGGCTCTAGACTCCAACGGGCACTAACCTTTAAAAGTGCACCCATACCCATCGTACCCATGAGTCGCGCGATGTGAGCGCCGCACTTTGCTGCGACACGCCCACCGCCGCCGCGACTGTGGCACATGCAGATGCGCGCGAACGCACGCACGCGGCCTGCAATTCATGCTGGCTCGCGATTCAAGGGCAAGGGAAAGCCTCCACTTTCTGGTGCTGTTGAGCACTGACTCGGCCAAACTTCAATGTGCACGCAAGGAACAGCCCACTTGTTGTGCAGTTGAGCGCTGTGACAGAGCCGAACGTCTCGCCCACCCGCGCGCGCGCCGCGCAATACTACATTCATGGAAAGACGATTAGTATTATTTTTGATATTCATCATTTCATCAATTTAACACATGTGCAGGCCACGGGCTACCTCTGCCCGAGCCGCACGGTGTCGCTGCCGTACGAGCCTGCGGGCTGCTCGGCGAGCGCCGCCGTGTTTTGGAGCACGGTGGGGCTGGGCAGCTTCCTGTGCGGCGCGGCGCGCGCGGTCACGGAGCGCTACGCGGCGTTTGCGGCGCGCGCGCTGCGGGCGTGCTTCGACGAGCCGGATACGCAGGTGCGCATTGAATATCTGCACGTGAGGTCAAGTTGAAGACGAAGAGCTCAAGTTTAAGCTGGTTGGTACGGTGACGGAGCGCTACGCGGCGTGCGCGGCGCGCGCGCTGCGGCCGTGCTTCGACGAGCCGGATACGCAGGTGCGCAATGTTGAAGTTGAAGTGTCTGGAGAAGTTAAGTTGAAGAAGTTGGCGTTCGCGGCGCGCGCGCTACGGGCGTGCTTCGACGGACACGCAGGTGCGCGGTGTATGTGCATGAGTTGAAATCAAAGGTGTACATGGCGCTCGCCGAGGGCGTGCTTCGACGAGCCGGACACTCAGGTGCGCATTTGAATGTATGCGCGTTGAGTTGAAGTTGAAGGAGAACTGAAGCTGGCACGCGCGCGCCGGGTGTGCTTCGATGAGCCGGATCAGCAGGTGCGCAGTGAATATATGCACATTGAGTGCAAGTTGAAGTTGTTGAAGAAGTTGGCGGGAGCGGCGCGCGCGCTGAGGGCGTGCTTCGACGAGCCGGACACGCAGGTGCGCGATGAATATATGCGCTTGAGGTTGCAGCTGAAGTTTAAGAAAATGTGTTCAAAGTTTGGCGTTTTGTGGCACGGGCATTCTGGGCATGCTTTGATGAACTGGGCACGCAGGTGCGCGATTTACGCGGCCTAAATGAAGTTGGAGATGAAGTGTCTAAAACTTGGCGTGTGTGGCGCGGGCGTTCGGGCGTGCTTTGACAAACCGGCTACACAGGTGCGCATATTGCAAAGAACACTCAAGTTGCAGTTATAGATGAAGCTGGCGTTTGTGGCGCACTTGTTGTTTTAATTTAGAAGGGCCTGGTTCGACGAGGCAGATACTCAGGTGCGCGTGAACGCACATGCGCTGAAAGTGAATTTCAGGTTGAAGAAGGCGTTCGTGGTGCGTCAAGGGCATGCTTCCATTAGTCCGATACTCAGGAGCGCCGGGCAGACGGGGCATGCAACTTGCACTTTATGTTGAAGTTGGCATTCTCAGAGCATGCGTTCCGATGAACCAGACGTCCAGTTGAAGCACGCATTGCGCCTCGGTCTGAACTTTGTTTTTTGGAGTCGTCATTTTCGGCGCAGTCGTTCGCACTTGCTTCAATGAAGTGGACATGCAGGACCACGCGATGTACTCGCCCCTTCAAGTGTTCATGGTTGGCATTCTGCGGCACGGTCAGCCAACGACTCACATATACGAGTCACGAGCTATAAGCGCATGAAAGTGCAACCTATGCCCCCATACTCAGATGACCACCTACCTCGAGTGATTTCCTGGACCCCCAGTCCTCTCCTTGGCCGTCTCATCGCCACTATAACTACATGTCACTACTGCGTTGCAGGTGGTTCACGCATACCTGCAGTTGGGGTTGCTGGAGGGTATGCTCGGCCACTACGCCAAGGCGCGTCGCTACGTCCACTTCTCCCAGATGACTAACCCCCTATACACTCCCCCCTCTGATCTTCTCATCACCATCATCAACTACATAACACTACCACGGTGCAGGTGGTGCACGCGTACCTGCAGCTAGGGCTGCTAGAGGGTATGCTGGGCCACTACGCCAAGGCGCGACGCTACGTCCACTTCTCCCAGACGCTTTATGCCGGGCTCCAGGCGCAGGGGCAGCCGGGCTCTGCCTGGGACTCCAACGAGGGGGGCATGCTGAGCTCGCTCATCGCGTCTTTCGGACCGCGGATACTGGATACATCGGTGAGCATCAGGGTTTAGGGTTAGGGGGCTTTTAGGATCATGGGGCTTCAGGGTTAGGGTTAGGGTAGGCGGGCTCTGCCTGGGACTCCAATGAGGGGGTATGCTGAGCTCCCTCATTGCGTCCTTCGGACCGCAAATACCGGATACCTCGGTGAGTATCATTAGGGTTTACATAGGGGGCGCAAGGGTTAGGGTTAGGGTTAGGGTTAGAAGAGGCGGAGCTGCCCATGCTCCGCTCGCTCATCGCATTCTTCGGACAGCAATAGTGCATAACCCCTGTGAGCGTGCTGCAGCAGCGCCAGCGTTTAGGGTAAGGGTTAGAGTTAGTCTACGAGGGCATGTTTCTTTCTGTTGCGTGCAACCGTCATCATCAGCGGTGACGTGCTTTGGGCGGAGGCTATCGACGGGAACACTGTCAGATATAGCCTGCCCTCAAGCGGATGCAAAGGGGGGGGCATGCTCAGCTTGTGTATATTTTGCTACCTAGCTACTGTGCTGTCGTGCAACCTACCAGCCACGAGATGATTTGCTGCCACCCTTCTGGAGGCCAGGGGCTGTTGAACCATGACAGTTCGTTCTGACGAGGGGGGCACTGCTCAGCTCGCTGATTGCGCCCTGTGGGCCGCATACATTGGACACACAGGTGATCATAGCAGGGGGCGTCGCGCGACACGTCAAGCGTGCGCTTGTCATCAGCGGCGATCGCAGCGATGTGGAAACCAGCAGGCTGGTGTCGCATGGGCACGCCACCAAAGCCGATGCACACAGCCGATCAAAACAGTAAACTTCAAGTTGAAGTTGCTGATGATTGTGGGAATTGCCAAAATGTTCGAGGAGGTGTGGTAGGGCCTGATTGGCAAGGAGTCTTGACTCGAAACCGCAGCTGGGACTTCACACCCTACAAGCGGGTTTGGGGATTGCTTGTGAGCAACGGACACAAGCGACGGTCGGTGGCGACGAGCATTGACGTCGCTCGCTTCTCCCTCGCAGCAACCCTGGAGCATAGTGCTGAGCATCACCGCCACCCACTGCGGCACGCGACCACGCACCCCTCAGTCTGCCAGGAGCATTGGTGCAATGAAGACTGGTTGCTTGCTGCTCACACCCCTCGAAGCTCTTGTACTTTGCAGTAGCTGTGACATGGGCCTTTATCTTATATGCTAGAACTTGAAGTAGCTGACACATGCGCAACATTTGCTGTTTGCAACCCTTTCTGCACCCCTTTCTCACGTGGCTTCCACTTTCTTCAAACTTGCAGGAGTCACAGCCCCCCCCCCCCCCCCCCCCCCCTGTGCCTCCCATGTGGCTTCCACTTTATTCAAACCTGCAGGAGTCACAGTACCCCCCCCCCCTTCAGTACCTCTTACATGGCTCCCACTTTCTTCAAACGTGCAGGAGTCAGAGCAGGTCCCGCCCGACAACCCCGAGAGCCTGGACGTACCCGGCATGGCGCTAGCGGCTAAGCGCGGCAAGGTGTCGCGGCCGTTCGACGCGCTGCGCATCATGCTGGGCGTCGTCGGGTTTGCGCGAGAGGCGAGCGCTGCTCCATCGTGCCGAGCGTTGTCAAACATGATGCTGAGCGTTGTCGTGCATCATGCTGAGCGTTGTCATGCATGGCGCTGGCGGCAAAGCGCGGCAAGGTGTCGCGGCCGTTCGACGTGCTGCGCATCATGCTGGGCGTCGTCGGGTTTGCGCGAGAGACGAGCGCTGCTGCCATTATGCTGAACACTGTTGAAGTTGTGTGAGAGGTGACAGCGCTGGGAGCGTTGGCGGAAACATGTGAGAGGTTGAGCGCTGCCGTGTATGCTGGGCGTCGTCGGGTTCGCGCGAGAGGAGCACTGCCACGTTGTGCTGAGCGCTATGGTCTTTTGGAAGTTGGTTCGAGAGGTGAGAGCCGCTGATGCTGAGCGCTGTTTGGAATTGCACGAGAGGGGAGCGCTGTGATGTTGAGCGCTGCGCATCATGCTGAGCGTCGTTGGGCTCGCGTGAGCGCTGCCGTATCGTGCTGAGCACTGTTGAAGTTATGTGAGAGGTGACATCGCTGCTAAGCGTTGTTGTACTTGCGCGATGCGAGCGCTGCGGCATGTTGAGCGTTGGCATGCATCGTGCTGGGCGTCGTCGCGCGCCGCTGCTGCTGCTGCAGGCACTGGAGCCCGCCAGCCCGACGCACGTCGTCCAACAGAACGTGCAGCACCTCGTGGACGCGTGGGACGCGGCGGGCGTCATCATGACGTGCACAACGCTCAGCGGCTGCATCGCCGCGCGTGCGCCGCAGCTGCTGCTGCGCGGCTCGACGCTGCTGATGCAGGAGCGCGTGGAGGTGCGCAGCGCTGAACCCTAACCCTAGCCCTAACCGTAATTCAATCCCAACACTGATTCTAACCCTGCCCTGCCTGCACCAGTAGCCCTGCCCTACTCAGTCTTGCCCTGACGTTTCACTAGCGCGTGTAGGTGCCGCCGCATCTCGCGCTGGCCTCGCGCTTAGGGTTAGGGGTAGGGCTAGGGTTAGGGTTAGGGTTAGCCTGTCGGTAACCTTGCCTAGTCCTTGTCCTAGCCTCCTAGCCTCGCTCTAGCCTTGCACTGAAAGCGCGCGCAGGTGCGCTACACCATGCCCTAGTCTTGCACTGGCAGCCCTGCCCCAAGTCTCGCCCTAGCGCTTCCTCAGACCTGGCTTGGCCTGGCGTGCCACTGACCTTGCCATAGCGCCGCGTCAGGGGGCCTCACCGACATCGAGCACGGCTGCGCATCACCTGCTAAGTCCATATGATGTACATCTGTACTGCTCTGCAGTACATCTGTAATGACCCGTGAACCGCTTCCCCCACGCGTTGCAGGAGGGCCTCGCTGACATTGAGCAGGGGCTCGCGTCACCTACATTGAAGTACACCCGTACCTCTCTGCAGTCCATCTGTACCAATCTAAGTATATCCGTACTGCTGTGAAGTCCACATGTACTGATCCGTAAACCCCCTTCCCCACGCGTTGCAGGAGGGCCTCGCCGACATTGAGCAGGGCCTCGCGCTCGCCGTGCAGCAGCCGAACCTCATCCGCTTCTCGCTGTGGTGGCACGCGATACACTGCGGCGTCATCGGGCTCGCACATCATGGCCGCATCGGCGCATATGTGCGCACCAAGGCGGTGTACGACGCGTACACGTTCCCCGGCACGCAGCTGCCGGACATGCCGACGTACCTCGCAGACGACCACAGCATCTGCGGGCCCGGCCACTACTGCATCGCGTACCGGTGAGCTGCGCTACTTTCTCGACGCTCTTTGAATGTGTACGCCTTGACGGCTTTTGGTCACAGTCGATGCGCGTGCACGTGCGTATCTCGGACGACCGGAGCATCTGCGGGCCCGGCCACTACTGCATCGCGTACCGGTGAGCCGAGCGAATTTACCTCAATGTCTCTTGGTGCCAATCGATCATGTGCGCATAAGTACTGCGCGGTCAATTACAGCGTCTGCGGGGGGCCCGGCCACTACTGCATCGCGTACCGGTGAGCCGAGCCGCTTTCTTAATGTAGTTTGAATATGCTTTTACGACTCTCAGTGTCAGTTGATGCGGGTGCGCATGCGTACCTCACGGACGACCAGAGTATCTGCGGGCCCGGCCGCTACTGCATTGCGTACCGGTGAGCTGCGCTGGTTTCTCAGCATCGATTTGATGTGCCGCGGTCCCAGTCGATTCGCGTGCGCGTGCGCACGTTGCCGGCCAGCAGAGGGTGCGCGGGCCCGGCTGCAACTGCGCCGTATGCGGGCACGCTGAGTTGGTGAGTCAACGACTCCAAGTATGAGTCCACGCAGTGATTGTTCGTGCAGCTGCTTGCCTCGCGGACGACCACAGCATCTGTGCGTGTCGCCACTACGGCATAGGGTCCACGTGCAGCAAGTCGGATTGAACGCTTGCCGTCCGACTTCAACCACGACAGCGACACCGACCAGCCACCCCCGCCAGCGATGATGCTCCGAGTTGTATCTTACAGAGCTGTCATTTACAGAGCTGCTGCATCATCGTTTGAGCTGTAACGTACAGAGCTGCAAGTTGCACAGCTGCTGCATCATCATTGGAGTTGGCGAAGGTGGCTGGTCGTTATCGCTGTGACAGTTGAAGTCCGCTGACAAGCGTTCCTTTCCAGGTTCCTTGGGGGAAGTGTTGGCAGGAGCCGGCAGATGTGCAACACGAGTGATTTGACATATCCGGCCACTATTGGTGACGGCCAAAGCAGGCGGACCGCGGCCACTACTGCATAGCGTACGCGTGCGCTGAGTCGACGAGTCAATGATTCCCGAGTCTGAGTCCACGCAGTGATTTCATGCGCCGACACCCACATTGCTGCAGGCCCAAGCGCTACTGCATAGCATCCATTGCGCTGGGTAGACTACTTATTTCTGGGCACGTTGTTACGTTGATATTGTTGGTGCGCTCATATGCATGTGCTCTGTGCATGTGCACGCTGCTTTGTTTCATGAATGCGCCGGGCTCGCGCCTTGTCACCCCTTCTGACGATTGCTCAACACATACGCATTGGTCTGTGGCAGCAGTTGCGTTGATGCACGGGCAGTGGCAGCAGTTACCCATGACCCTGGGCTTCAGGTCGTGGCCATCAGTGACCATGCCACCACGTGCCAGTACAGCTGTGAACATACAGAAGGCATCTCTACGCGATCATGCAGTGCAAGTATATCTGCGGCCATCATGCAGGGTCGGGTACGTTTGTTGCGGCTGCGCTGCAACATACCCCCACACAGACACATCATAGAGAAGGGTGGCCACACGGCGTACCAGCGATTGCATGGCTCAAATCACCCTTGATGCCGGTCACGCTTTGCTGCAGGCGCGCTGTACGCTACTTCAATCTGCAGCCTCAGCTTCATGGTGCAATGCAGTGTCTAAAGTGCAATTTGCCTCGGTGTACACGGTCCCTCCCGCAGCCAGTTTCTAGAACGGCGCTGCCCCACCGTGCACACGCGCGCGCGCGCGCGCCACGGGTCGCTGGACAAGTCACAGGACGAGTCGCTGGACAAGTCGCAAGACGGGTCGCGGGATAGCAGCGATGCCACAAACTCGCTCACCGACCTCGATGAGATGGACACGGATGGCCTGCTGCCGATGGACATGGAGGCCAGTGTAGACGTCAAGCACATACTCATGGGGCTGTTTGACTGATGTTTGAAAAAGGGGGGCGAGGGCCGGGGGGGGGGGGGGGGGGGGGGGCACCAGCAGCAATAGAGGGCCGCAATGTCATGTAGAGGCCACATGTTCCATACGGTGTTGGGCAAAGACGGGTTTGGTGGCAGCCGTATTGGTGTCGATTACGCTCACGGCCGTTCCGCATGTGGCACGCCATCAGAGCGCGGCCACAAGTTATTTTCGGGCGCAGTCCGTGGCAGCGCTGGAAGCCAGCGCGTTCGCACGTGCGCGCGTGTGTGTACATCTGCGATGTAAACATAGTTGAGGTGGGGTGGGGGCGCGGTCCTGGTTCATGCGCTGTGCAGCGGAACGACGCCGATACAGTCACTTGCGCAGAGTCCGTTCTCCCGCTTCACTTGGTTTGAGCATCGCATGTAAGGGTGGCAGCCGCCCATGCTGCATTGCAGCCAGCGCAGCCGCTGATGTAGGTGTAGGTGCGGGTGTCCCGAGCTTCTGCGATGCGCGTCCGAAGGGCGTGTGCACAATGCAATTGATCTTCCCCCACACTGCGCTCGTGTCTGTGTTGAAGTTGTTCTCCGTGCAGTGGATCCATGATGGCCCTTGGGTGGTTCATGCTGTTGAACACATCAGCTGGGGACTTGCCTTGATGTTCGCATAACTGTGCGTGACGCTCACTGCAGCATGCGGCAGAGCTCAACCGCGTGTCCCTGAATGAATCCGACGGAGTCCCTGACCGAGCTAGGATGGCCACACAGACGCCAATGGCGGTGCTTGGCCTCGCACCTTGAAGTTGAAGTATACGATCATGTAAACGACAGCCGTGCCGTGCATGTGGCACTATCTAGCAGCATGCCAATGGGCATGCTTCCCAAGTCTGCCTGACTTCATGATAGCAGACTTTTCTGTTGGTGAGGTAGTACGAAATGCAGAACTTGAAGTTCGTCGCTGTAAAAAGTTGAAGTTGAAATATACCGACGCTGAACGCAACGGGGACTCCCAGACAGCAAGCAGCATGCGCGCGTGGTAGAAGCTCCATCACCTACAAACCTCGCAGTGGGAATTGTCTAAGGCCTGCCGGTGTATGCTCTGGTATGACGGAGTGACAACAAGGACGCTTCGCGTCTTTGAATGATGCTCCACATGTCATCACAGGCGGCGGCTGTGTCACGCGCTGTGTTTAGCCAAGCCAACGGATCGTGTTGTTCCTTTCTCCCTGTGTTCACTCTACCATCACACAGCAGCGGCTTCACCATGCCTACTAGCACACCCCTGACCAGGAGGCAGACCTGGACTCGCTGCAGGACGTCGACCATGCGGCGAGGGAGCTTGTCGCCCGAGACCGCAGGAGCCAAGATCCTGCCTCCCACCTGGGCTCAGCGTACGACATGCCAGCAGCAGCAGCAGAGGTCGCCGACGTGCGGAGCAGCATGGTCTCGTCACCTTCTTTGGCTCGCACGCACCACCAGATTCCTGCTACTGCTGCTTCGACGCGGTCGGTCTCTTTCGCTCACGTCTCCGCAATCACCCCTGCCGCCAAGATGCCCAAGAGAGTGGGCTTCAATCAGTCTGTGTACGTGCTGCTGATCCCTTCTTACCAAGACCTTGGCGAGCGGGAGAGGGCGGACAGATGGTGGTCGGCTAGGGAGCTGTGGCAGTTCCGCTGCTCGTACTACCAGCACCTCGTGACGGAGACCCAAGGCGCTGCGGTTCAGTGCTGAGTGTGAGTGCCCCCGCTCTGCCTACCATGTATATACTAGCAGCGAGAGGCACTACCTCTCTGTACGCAGGGTCAGCGCTGCCGCAGGCGCAACTGACGTGGCGTCTTGTCGTTGTTTAGGTGGCCCGATAGGTGGGTTGCTCAAGGCCAGGCCACTTGTTGTCTTCTAGCGTTTTTGTTGGCATTTTTCGTGAAGTGAGTTGCTGCTGCTGGCGCGAGTACATAGTACATAGGCGCCAGTTGCAATCGGCGTGACCGGCCCCCTCACGAAGCTGAACATCTGTGTAGAGGGGCTGAGATCTTTGCTCATGCGAGGCAACAGCCATGGTTGTTACTTGAAACACGGTGTGGCTGCAGCTTACTTAGCTGGTCCTTCAGCCTGCGTGCGTGAGCCG
The DNA here is from genome assembly GCA_017506865.1 of Tribonema minus. NCBI lineage: Eukaryota > Xanthophyceae > Tribonematales > Tribonemataceae > Tribonema > Tribonema minus. The sequence continues at coordinate 607,932 of JAFCMP010000124.1, forward strand.
CCAGCTTCCTTTTGATTAGCAAGCTTTAGCAGCGCACATGTTTAGGATGTTTGCTTATGAATGATGATCATCATTGATGAATCCGACGATGGCTGCAACCTGGCACAAGTTTCACCACCCTGCTGTGCTGCTGACTATGAGTTGTCGCTGCGTGCTTACATGCAATCACCACGAGCCACACAATGGAGAACACGCAATGCTGCAAGTGTTGTATTGATCTCTCTAGACTAGTTGATTATATTATCTCACAAGTGCGACGCAATGCGCACAGCAATTATTGGCACAGCCATGTCTGCATGCAAGCTATTGTCACAGGTGTGCTGCTGCTCCAAGCGCTTGTTAAACGAATTGCAATGCCGTGCTGCTGGTATGTCTTGATGCTCATGGGCCATGGCGCATGGCATATACATGGCGCAGCATACTGCGACAAGTCAAGTGTGATCACATGCATGGTCTTCTTGCTGAATTCTGTCCAATCAAATCAATAATCAAAAACTGTCGCTGGACACCCGTACGACGACGTATGTACGCGTGAAACGGAAGAACGTTTTGTGCCATCTGGGTATGTTCTTTTGTTCCTTTACGGAGCAACAAGTAAAAAGGTTGCACGAGAGGACACACCGGACACACCGGACGATGTGCTGTGATCTGGCCTAGCAAGACGATCATCGGCAAGGCAAGACGATCACCGGCAAGGCAAGCAGCGGAATGTGCACCAATGGCAAGATCCATCATCGGCCTCCGCTATTGCGGACAGACAGCTTCGTAGTGTATCACAGTGGCCTCTTCATCAGCGTAGTCGAGTCTAGCAAGCGAATGCTGCTGGCTGGCAAGGCGCCAGTCACGTGCCACCAGCGACATCGTCCAGCTGCCACGCCGTGCCACCCCTCTACGCATCGAGAGTGATCCATTCGGACAAGGGTTGTGTAGCTCACGAGGCGAGTGCGCCAGCGCGCGCGGCGGCACACACAAGGCGAGCTCATCCTCTCAGTCACGAGTGTAGTTTTTGCACGACGAGAAGCATTAGGCTATCAGCCGTGATCTGTACTCCATCGTGGACGACTTTAAGCAACGACACGCGCTCTGCAGCCCAGTTCACGGAAAATGTGCTCCAAGCGGCGACCGTCAGCTTGCAAAGTAAGTTAGATCATTGACCGGGTGGCACACGCTCCCCCTCCCCCCCACCACTGGTGGCACCTCTCGGCCATAGGCATGGCTGCCAGATTGAGGGTGCGTGTTCACATTTTCTTAGATACGTTGCAATGGCTCTTTCAAGCTATTGCTTGTCCCGCTTCCACAGTGTCGAGACTCAGTGCGTGCCATAGTGTTTCATGTGACATGCGATCGCCAGTTACATAAGCCAGTTTTTTTGAAGTCATCTTTTCGACAATGATATGGGATCCTGTGCACGGTGGACAGACAGCCGTGGCATCTTTCAAAAGTTTTCATGTTGCCTGTGCTGAGTGTGCCAGTGGGACTTGAAGTGCGCACCATTCGAGTAGTATACTACATGCTATGGTATGGCTTTTTTGCTTGCTATTGTGTGTCGGCAGTCGTGCCTTAGCAGTTTGTCATTGATTGTCATGAAACAGTGACTGCCCGTCATGGTGCACGCATCTTGCTCGAAATTCATCGTGTAGGCCGGTTCCCATTGCCAGAGTGAACGAGAAGACGTCTCACTGGCAGGAGCGGGCTGTTTCATTCATGACATGTGTCGTCATGCGCAGGCTGCTGCAGCATCATGCGGCATCATGATACTGTGCAGGTTCATGCGGCATACTTGCAAATTGATGGAGCAGCAGCAGCAGCAGCAGCAGATGCATGCGTTACTAGTATGCTCAGACTCTGAGGACCTGGTCTGCCTCGGAGGCCCCTTTCAAAATATTTCATGTGATTCAGTCAAATGTGCATCAAAATGAGCAAGTTCAAGTTGGCAAGTTGAACCAGCGCATTCAGTTTTGGTTGACATAATCTGCATGCACGTGCACGCAAACTACACTCAGTAGGCTAGTGCCACAGTGAGAGCTTTGACTTGGTTGGCAAGTTTGACTCAGCACTGTGTACTTTTTATTAGTTCTCGCTCAGGGCGCGAAAAAGCCCAGATGATTGGCATCTAGCTGTAAGGAATCTACATGTCGTATGACAGTCTGAAAGTGTCGCAACGACAACCACTCAAACGCCGCCGCCGCCAAATGGCATCTCGGGGTCCTCCCCTACGTCCTCCTCCATGTGCCCCCCCCCCCTGGATTCTGCCATGTGTGTCATGACACGGCCAGAGTACGCCATGTGGAGCGCTGCCGACAGTGCCGAGCGTAAGCGCGCCAGGGCGATGCCCTTGAGAGCTTTAGGGCGCGCTCCTCCGGGCACTGACATCCTGCTGGCATACTCCGTCGCCACAGCCTCCAGCAGCTTCCGCCCCTGCTCCCCGATGCTGCCAAATGAGCCTATTGCCAAAGTGGCACGTTTGTAGCAATTCTGATCATAATGACCAGAATAGTGGGTAGTCTTGGCGGCCTCTTGGTCGCGGCAGCATCGCTCGGGGTCTGCTGCAGTCTTCGCCGCCCGCGACGCCATCTGTGCCTCGAAGCAGGTAACGTCCACCATGAGCGGTAGGTGGCGTGTCGGGTCGTCGTAGCCGGTCACCGGGAAGGCGTCGGCAGGCAGCACGATGTCCATCCTGCGACTCCCCGGCGGCCCGGCGGACCCCAGAAACGGCGTGTAGTCCTCGTCCACCAGTCCCGTTTTGAGGTATTGCCGCAGGATGCGCTGCGTGGCCCGCTTGACGCTATTGTGGACGATGGTGTCGTGCGCCTTGACGCGTGGCGCTTGACACAGCCGTGCATGCAGGGTGCCGCCCGGCGACTTCCCGCACAGCTTGCAGCCTGCCGTCTGCTCCTCTACTCCGATGGCGCGTTTGACGGCCAGCTGCCAGGATAGGCCATCGAACGAAGCCGTTGTGGAGTACATGGGCTCGTTGAGGAATGCCATGCCGATCGAGTGCATGTGGCGCTGCGACCGGAATCGAGCAAGTGCTTGCGTGCGTTGCGTGCCCTGCGGCAGCTGTTGCAGGTCCGCCTCCACCTTATCTGCAAGCTCGGTAGCGACGGCATCTGCAAGCGCACTCTGATTGGGGCGCTTCAGGCTACACTGCAACTGCAGAGCACTGGCGTCAAGTACGCAAGCAGCATCCGCACCAGTGCCACCACCTGCTGTCGGCCGCAGTGGCGGCTGCTGCGTAGGTGGTTGCTGCTGCAGTGGCGTTAGCGCTGGTGGCAGTATATGTTCCAGCTTGTCACCTGTTGCTGCACGTAGAGATGTGGCAGCTGTGGCGATCGTCCGCATGAGGGGCAGGCGCGCCACCTCTGCTGCTGCTGCGCCTTGTAGCATTGCTGGTGTGGAACGCGCAGCGCCTGCATTGACGGCTGCCGCTGCTGCGTGCGCTGGTGCTGCAGCTGCGCCGCCTGCCGTTGCTGCTGCTGCCAGTGGTGTTGCTGCTGCCGCAGGTGTTGGTGCAGCACCTGCCGCATTGGCCGCTGCCACCGCCATTGCCGCTGTCGCAGCCGGCACGGTTGCGGCGCCGCCTGCCGACGCTGCTCCTGTTGCAGGTGCTGCAGCAGCCCTTAGGCTAGTAGGGCCTGTAGCAGCTGTGTTCCCTATGCCCGCAGCCGCTGCTGTTGATGCTGCAGTTAGTGATGCCGCCGAGGCCACTTGAGGTGCAACATGTGCTGCCGCTGCTGCAGCAGCCTCTGATGCTGGAGCAGCTGCTGCTGCCGCCGCTGCTGCTGCCGCCGGAGTAGTTGCGCCGTGCGCCGCTGCTGCTGCTGCTGCCGCTGGTGCCGCCTGTGCTGCCGTCGCGGCCCCTGATCCAGCGGCAGCTGCGTCGTGTGTTGCCGGAATGGCTGCGCCATAAGCGCGGCCAGCCGCTGATGCAGTTGCCGCTGCCGGAGCGGTCGCGCCTCCACTGGCAACCGCCGCTGCCGCTGTAACAGTTGCCGCTGCTGATGCTGCTGGTGCTGGTGCTGCTGCCGCTGCTGCCGGTGCCGCTTGTGTTGCCGCATCCTCAGCAGCGTTGTCTGCAGCCGCTTGAGGAGCCGCCTGCTGCAGCACCCCCGCCCATCCAGAGAGTGCTGGTTGCAGCGCTTGCAACGTGCCCGCCACATACGCAGCATCAGCGACGTCGCAGGCGCTGGTAATGCCAAGGCCGCCATGCCGTGTTGGGAGTCGCGCTTGCTGTAAGGCTGGGCCGTGCGCTGCCAGATGGAAGTGGGCCCCACTTTGCTCAAACTGGCGCCAGGTCTGGTGGCTGCAGGCCCATTGAGTGCTCAAGCACCCACTGCGTGACCCGATCCCACTCCTTGGCGGCTGGCGCTGTTTGCGTAGTGGGAATGGTGCGCAGGCAGTACGTCATGCGAGGCACCACGCAGTAGCGCAGTAACCTGAACATAGCCCTCGGAGATGTCAGGCGCGCGCATCGCTCTGCAAATGGAGCCCCTGCCCCGCCTGCACCCGCTTCCCTGCGCAGCCATGCGTCCACAAAGCTGCTATGGCCCACCGGCACCCCCAGCAACACAGCTCCACGGTTCTGATTTTCATCCGTATCCCCCACTAGCTGAACGCCCAGCTGCTGCAGCAGTTGCCGCTCGTGGTCTGTCACCACATGCCCCCTGCCAGGCAGCGCGCGTGACTTGGTGAGGTTTAGCTCCAGCCCCACCTCCGCAAAGTGTTGTTTGAGCTGCGCCACCGCCTGTATGTCATCCTGAGTGCAAGCGCCTGTTCGGACGTTGGCATCGTCCATGTAGGCGCCCATCCGCCTCCGCGCGCGCTGCGCGGCCGCCGCCTCATTGAACCGTTTCAAGCACTGAGCAATGGCGCCGCAGAAGAGCATCGGTGCCGCGGGGTCCCCCTGCTTAAACCCGCGCTGAGACATGATGATGCGCGTGGAGCCGTCGACGTGCTGGAACAGCAGGCGTGGCCGAGTGCGAACGTATGTGCCGATGAAGTAGTCGAGGAAGTCCGGCAGCTGTGCTGCTACCCATTCCGCTGCCGCCAGGACGAACACCATGTTGAAGGCATTCTTGAGGTCCAGCATGAACTGCCAGTGACCGAGCTCATACGCGAGTTTGCCGGCCATGGCCGCTTTCTCCGCTCCTGCTGAGACGGCTACCCCATACTGCCCGTCTGGCTCAAGGAGCACTGTGTACTACGATAACTACTGAGTGTACTTCAAAGAATGTGAGTTACTGACTTGGAGTACTTCAGGTGCAAACATAAAATTGAAAGACCACACTGCGGAATCTGAAAACTTGAATCAACATGTGTTTCAAGGTTTATTATCATATATATATGCATACACAAAAAGCCTACATGCACTTGGCATTCAAGTTGCAGCAATGATCACTTGCCAGGCCCGCATTGTGCCACAAGGCTGCACACACACTGCACACATAATGGAAACGAATCAAAAGATCGTAGAGCTCTTAGACTAGGTGACAAGGTGAGGTCAGCCGCAGTTAGCGATTGCCTTCCACCAATACTATTGCCTCACAAATTATTGCTCTTCATTGTTGAGGGCACTGTGCAAGCAGCCGCTCGCCGACTTGAGATGTCAACAATTCTGGACTCCGGCAGACGCCAACAAAGTGTACAGGCAAAACTCAGAAACACACAGTAAAAGATAAAAACACCGATGTGGTCATTAGATCGGAGCAACGCCCCCGCCCCCCCTTCCCACCCCCCCCCCCCTGCCTCCCCCCTCCCCCACTTCTATGTAACTTTACCCATGCAGCAGGGGGCTGGCACAGGGGGGCGGAGCGCGGCGGAGGGGGCCGCCGCCGAGCGAAAAAACCATTCTCAACGAGGTGAATTTGGGGTTGAAGTTTACTCGTCGTCGCTGGCGACCTTGCCCGCGTACTTGCTGGTGATCTCCTTCTCCACGTTGGCGGGAAGGAAGTCGTACTTCTTGAGCACCATGGTGTACTGCGCGCGCCCCTTGGAGACGGAGCGCAGGTGGCTCACGTACTGGAACATGTTGGCGAGGGGGACCGCCGCCTCCACCTGCTTGAGCCCGTTGCGGTCGATCATCTCCACGACCTGAAGTGGCAGCAGCAAGTTCAAGTTAGAAGTGAAACTCGCAGGTCGATATCATCTCCACGACCTGAAGTGGCAGCAGCAAGTTGAAGTTAGAAGTGAAACTCGCAGGTCGATGACACAAGAGAAGACAATGCGGTCGCATCATCTCCACAACCTGAAGTGGCAGCGGCGAGTGGATGTTGCGTGTTGGGGTTAGAAGTGGAAGTCGCTTACAAACAAGAACTCGCTTGCTGAACAAGACCATGACACAAGAAGGGACAGTGCAATATGGCCGCCTCTGCCTGCTTGAGCCTGTTGTGGTCAATCATCTCCACGACCCGGGTGGCAGCGGCAATTCGAAGCTACTTCGAAGTATGTTTCCGAGTTACAAGAAGAAAAACTCGAGGGAGCAGGTCGGTGGCACAAGGCAAGACATCGTGAGTGGCAGCAGCCAGAGCGGTGAAGGACATTTTACGGTTAAAGTTGACACTCGCGTACTTTGGCAGGTCAGTGAAAAGGGCAGGGAGTTGAAGTTATGTTTTAGGTTGGAGTTGAACCTCGCATGCTGAACAGGTCGATGACACTGGGGATGACAACGCGGTGCAGCCGCCTCAGCCGGCTTGAGCCCGCTGCGGTCAATCATCTCTACTTGCAGGGTGAGGGTCATGATTGGACTTGACGTCAGAAGTAAGTCGGCCATCCTCACCTGACGACGGGGTTCGATGGCACAGCTGCCTCCACCTGCTTGACTGCGCGGTTCATTTGCACGCCATGATGCAGATGTATATCATGATTGAAGTACACAAACATGCAGTGTTCAGCTGTGTCACGACATCCACCATTTCTATGTTTGAAGTTATTGTTGAAGTTACTTGTCAAAGCTCTGTGCTTGTCAAATGGTGTGGGAACGTTGGCTCTTTGGAGTGTGAGCGCTCGAGCGCCACTGCCAAGCAAGCAAGCACGCACCTGCCTGCGCCGCGAGTACCTGTCCCCAATGTCCCCCATGTACTCCTCGAGCAAAAAAAAACTTCTATTGAGTTACAGTGCTTGTTGAGTACAATAGTGAACCAGAAGTTCACTATGCCTGAGTTTCATTTTTCTCAAGTTGCATTTGCTGAGCGCTGCCACGCACCTGCCCGCGGCGGGAGTTGATGTCCCCGATGATGTCCACTATGTACTCCTCAGGCATCAGGACGACTTGCTGTTTTTTGTTCAAGGTACATAAGGACTTACATAGAAGTATTATCCAATTGAGTCGTTCACGAAGTTGGCCACTTGAATTGAACGCGCTTGAGCGCCGCTGCCAAGACCCCTTGCACGCACGCACCTGCCCGCGCCGGGAGTTGATGTCCCCGATGATGTCCCCCATGTACTCCTCGGGCGTCACGACGTCCACCTTCATGATGGGCTCCATGAGCCTTGCGCCCGCCTTGCGCAGCCCCTCGCGCGTCGCCGCGCGCCCCGCAATCTCAAACGCCATCACCGAGGAGTCGACGTCGTGGTAGGCGCCATCCACGAGCGTGGCCTGCGGTACGGTAGGTACGGGATGGTCATGTTGAAGTTGAAGCTTGAGCTGAAGGCATGAGAGACGATTTCGAACGCCATCACCGCCAAGTCGACGTCATGGTAGGCGCCGTCCACGAGCGTGGCCTGTGAAGTGTATGTGTTGAACTTGAAGGTTGAGTTAGAGCCCTATGTACCAAAAACATTATAAGGTGTCAGATTGGACCGAAACAGACACTTCAACTTGTGAAATGAAGGACAATCTCAAACGCCATCACCGAGGAGTCAACGGCGTGGTGGGCGCCGTCCAGGAGCGTGACGTGTGGTAGACATGTGTGTGATGGCGTACAGATGTTGAAATTTGCGCTGCAGGCATCATCCACGTTGCGCGAACAGTCATGTCAAGATCGCCTGTTGCAAGCCTGCATCATCAGATCTGCATCACATCGCAAACCTTAAGTTCCTGCAAACCTCAACTTCTTGCGTTCCTCAAGTTAAACTTCAAGTCAGTCAGCGAGCCCCCCCCCCAACACGCACCTTGAGTCCGAGCACCGGGAACCCGGCCAGCACGCCGTTCACCAGCACACTCTCAATGCCCTTCAACATGGCCCGGATGTACTCGTTGGGCACAGACTCTCCCGCAACCCAAACTTCAAGTTAAAGTTCAAGCGCACCTTGCCAGCACCGGGAATTCGGCCAGAACGCCGTTCGCCAGCACGCACTCAATGCCCTTCTGCACGCCCAGCATGGACCCGCCCTTGATGTCGCACATTGAGCTTCAAGTTGAACTTCAAGTGAAGCAAAAGCTACGCACCTTGAGGCCGAGCACGGGGAAACCAGCCAGCACGCCATTCGCCAGCACGCTCTCAATGCCCTTCTGCACGCCCGGGATGTACTCCTTGGGAACAGAGCCTCCCTTGATGTCGCTGACAAAGGTGAAGTCTGTGGCGGACGCCTCGTCGCCCTCCTCCACGGGTGCGAACTGGATCTTGACGCGCGCAAACTGGCCGGACCCGCCCGACTGCTTCTTGTGCGTGTAGTCGATCTCGGCCGTCTTGGTGATCGCCTCGCGGTACGCCACCTGCGTGAAAGCAAGCAGCCATGCGTGTTAATTATTCATTCAGGTGTGTGAATTCACGTGTGTTCATTCATGAGTGTGAGTTTCATGTGCATGACTTCACGAGGGATTGTCGCGCACGGCACCGGCCTCTGTAGGCCTTGGGCTGCGCCTGATACACCTACATGGCGCGTGCTGTATTATGAACATGGCAGTTGATGCAGGTCCCCAAGGTGTGTACTTGCTTCCTCTCCCCCCACAACCATACACTTCCAACCATGTCAGGCAAACCCGCCATGCCAGTACATGCGCTGCGGAAGCGCGATACGTACCTGCGGCGCGCCGACGCTGCACGCCACGTTGAACGCAACACGCTGCAAACAATACCTTAGTGGCTGGAATTGCGCAACTGCCATGCTGAACCGCGCCTGCCCCCCCCCCCCCCCCCCTTCAAACACCCATACCCCCCGCCCACCCCTAACACACACAAACATACACTTCCACTCATGGTTATCAACCCCACGTCATGCCAATACATACCCCACGGAGCGTGATACATACCTGCGGCGCGCCGACGGTGCACGCCACGTTGAACTCGCGCATCATGCGGTCGACGATGATCTCCAAGTGCAGCTCCCCCATGCCTTCGATGATGGTCTGGCCGGACTCCTCATCACGCGAGAAGCGGAATGACGGGTCCTGCGGTGGCGCGCGCGCAGAAGACATGTCGTTATGTAACTGACGTCATTTAACTGATATGAGTGTATCTGTGCGCGCCAAGGACATGTCAGTGGCGTTGTGAAACCGACTGACATGGTGTATCGCCGCATGCAGCTAGCTCGCCCATGCCTTCATGGTGGTCTGGCAGCCTCCTCATGTTATGCAACTGACGTCATGTAACTGACGCTTGTGTACCTCCACGTGCAGACAGCTCATCCACGCCCTGCATAGTGGTCTAGCCACAGACTGCTCTTCATGCAACAAGCAGGAGGCGCGTATATAACTGACGTGACTGACACGGTGTAACTGGCGTTGAGTACAAAAGTAACAGCGTACACGAGACAGCATGAGAGTTTGACGGGGCTCCGTGCCAATGTGCGCCCCAGCCAGCAGCCCCTGCAAACGCTCCGCCAATCATTTCATGCCGGGTCTGCCTTACCTCACCGGATTGAACTTACATCTAACACAGCGAACTGTACGAGTCGGCCCATTGAGTACATACTATTACAACCGAATAATGTACGTTTAAAGTACCATGTTTGGCAACCACATAGGAGTATATGAGTGCTACAACAAGTTGGGCCCGTGGCTCTAAGCCTACGACCTCTAACAATAAATTATACAACTTCAACACCTCATCCCGCCTGACCTTGCGCACCACGCCAACCATACGGCAAGCCCGTGTGATATTCAACAAGTTGTGAGCTTACACTACTCCAACAGGTGACCATCCGCAAACGTGCGCGCACTGCTCACCTCAGCCCCCATTTTCATAAGCGCGTTGCCCATCTTCTCTTGAAGTTCAACAACAGCAACCTATGCTACTTCAACAGGTGACCATCCCCAAACGTGCGCTTACCTCAGCCCCCAGCTTCATGAGCGCGTTGCCCATCTTCTCATTGTCGGCCTTGGTCTTGGGCTCCACGGCAACCTTAATAACGGGGTCCGGGAAGTCCATCTTCTCCAGAATGATGGGGTCCTCCTTGGTGCACAGGGTCTCACCGGTGGTGGTGTCCTTGAGGCCCGCCAGCGCGACAATGTCGCCTGTTAAAGTCAACAGAACAATGTTGAAGTTCACAGGAAAAGTTGAAGCTCACATAACAATGAAATGTTCAGGAGATCTGCTTTGGGTCTCTTATGCTGCACTGAGGCCCGGCATCAAATCAAACTGTGCTCGTACGGCAAGGGTGGTTACAGAGCAGCTCCAGCATGCGGCTGAAGTGTTCGCTCTTGCAATGTCAGTCACGGCAGCTGCGCTCTTAAGCACTCGCTCTTGCAATGTGTCAGTCATGGCAACTACGCTCTTTGAGAATCCAGTTCAAACACCTGAAATCGCCGCTTCTCTCATCTGCGCGTGCCTGCTTGATCTTCTCCTGCGAGATGACATCTTTCTCCATCAAGCATCGCTCTCAGCTGAATCAGTGACAGCGGCTGTAACTGTTGCCGTGTAACTGCCGCTTCTCTCACCTGCGCGCGCCTGCTTGATCTCCTCGCACGAGTTGACACGCATCTCCAGCATGCACAAATCACACTAGCACACTCAAATATGGCTGCGATAACTGCAGCCCACCTGCGCATGCCTGATTGAACTCCTGCGTCCCCAGTATGCGCTCTCAGCTAACTCAGTTACAGCGGCTGTATCTGTTGTTTCTCACACCTGCAAGTTGAACTGCATCTCCAGCGAGCATCGCTCAAGCATCATTCTTAGCTGAATCAGTTACAGCTGCCGCAACTGCTGCTCACCTGCGCGCGCCTGCTTGATCTCCTCGCGCGAGTTGGCGTGCATCTCCAGCATGCGGCCGATGCGCTCGTTCTTGCCCTTGACCGAGTTGAACACGGTGGTGCCCGCGTCCATCACGCCGCTGCGGAGCAATGACACAGGTGGCATGGCTCAGCACACAGTCAATGGTGAGCACTGCTTCATTCAATATATGGTGGTGCCCGCGTCCATCACGCCGCTGCGGAGCAATGACACAGGTGGCACGGCTCAGCACACAGTCAATGCTGAGCACTGCTGCATTGACACGGTGGTGCCCGCATCATGGACGCCGCTGCTGAGCAATGACACGGGCAGCACGGCTCAGCGCGCAGTCAATGCTGAGCACTGCAGCATTGTACACGGCGCGGCCCACCTCAAGCACCGCTGCAGAGCAATAAATCAGCTACTACAATGCGCACACGTGCTAGGACGAACATGCGGGTAAACATGGCATGTGTCAGGCAAGAATTGAACGAATGAAATGGGCAACAGGGATATTGAGCTGCTTTTCCGCAAGCACAACTGTCACTCTGCCAGCGCTTCGCAGGGACACAGAGCACTTGATGAAAACAGAGCACGTGGCGAGTCACCGATTCACTGCTCCTTGTGCTCATTGATCGCGATGAATTCACGCACCTGTAGATGCGGATGAAGGTGAGGGTGCCGACGAAGGGGTCGTTCATGATCTTGAACGCCAGCGCAGACATGGGCTCCTCATCGCTGCTCATCGAGAGAAAAAAAGGAGGTGGGGGGGGGGTTCAGATGCAGGTTTCTGGCAAACTGGCACTGTCATGGCGCAGTAGTATCGGGTACTTCCTAAATGTGATGGTAGGAGGGATGAGATGTGCAGTTGCACATGGCGACAGTGGTAAAAGTATTGTGCTATGCTAGATTATGCAACTGACGACAGTGGTAAAAGTATTGCGCTATGCTAGATTAACAGAGGTCGCAGTTGCCACTCGACGGAGCAAGCATATCCTTTGTACTATGACAACACATGTACATGTGTATAGTATACACTTGCATGCAATAAAGTACACAACTATGCATGTGCATAAACGACAGGTGTACATGCAGCAAGCGTTGAGCACATTTCAAGCTAACCCTAAGCTCAAGCTCAACTTGTAGAGTTCAAGTTGCAAAGTTGAAGTACCTGGACTTGCGCGACATCTCCCTCTCCGCATCATCGGGGTCCACGCCCTGCGCCAGTAACAAGGGTTTGAGGTGAGCGTTGAAGTGAGGGGACAACGCGCATATGAGAAGTTACAAACACGGGGACGCTCGGCAAGAAGACAATGTGAACACGAACCAGTGACCGGCCATAGGTGGCCGTGTTGAGGAGCTGCGACAGCACACTATGTGCGGTAAAACACATTTGTGCGAGGAAATGCGCCGTATTCAAGATGCGTCACTGACGCATTACGGCATATTTTGGCATATGGCGCACGCAGCTGGCCGCCGCAGTGCTCAGCAACAGCGGCACGGCACCACAGGCACCAGCAGCAGCAGATACCTACATACCTTGATGGCAGCGACGTCGGTGGGTGCTGGCATGTAGTACACAACAGCGTCCAGCAGGGGCTGCACACCTGTCATGGTAGCGCAGTCGCAAAGCAGGATTGGTCGCTGCGCAGACGTCCATGCGACATCACAATTGCAGATTTCGGACACATTGGCATCTGTGCGTGCGTGTGTGCTTAGGGCGTGGGATAGTGGAATGCAGAGGAGGTTGATCACTCTGAGTTTAGGCCAGGGGACATCATAATTGTCGTACTGGACACAGCGCCAGGCTTAACATTAAAACTCAAATAAGAGGGTTGACGGGCCTGAGGGGAGCGGCGCCGCACAGCAGCGCCAAGCTTGACATTCAAAGCTGATAGGGGGGGGTGACGCACCCAAAGGGAGCCGGTGCCGCCAAGAACATGCTGACACACAGATTTCAGTGACTATACCCACAAGGTAATACGTGTGGAGAAGCGCCGTTAACACTAGCCCTAACCCTGCCAGTCGACGAGCTGCTGTGCGCAATATGCCTAACCCTAACCCTAGCCCTATCGCAGCTGCACACTCCAGGTGCTCTATCCTGTCAGCAAAGCGCTGTTCGTTACGCGAGATCAGGACTGCCAGGGGCACGCTTGCACAGCCAAATGCTCCAGGTACTCAATGCCAGTCAGCGAGCTGCTGTGCGCAATATGCCCTACCCCTAATCGCAACTGTGACCGTGACCTTAACCTTAACCCAGGACTGCTAGGGGCGCGCTTGAGGCGGGAGGCACAGCTGACTGCGGACTGAAACGAGTGCCACACCTCACCCTGACCCTATTCAACACACAAAGCATGAGAGCTGAATATGCACCTGAAGGTGACGATGCACATTACGAGACGTGTCGTATAAAACAGCCTTTGCTTACCCTTGTTCTTGAAGGCAGTGCCTGTCAGCACGGGAACAAAGGCACCGCCGAGGGTGCCCTTGCGGAGGCACTCACGCAGCTTCTCCGTGTCCGGGGATACACCTGAGGGGGTGGGAGGGGGGGAAGTAGATTTGTTGTTGACAAACTTGACAACTTGCTCAGATAGGGGGGACAGAAAAAAATTGTGGAATTGACGTGGCCAAATGACTGACCCGGTATGCAGTAGAGTATGCAACAAAACTTTGTAGTAACTTATTTGACAACAATTTGATGCAGTTGAGCCCCAGTGGTGCTGTGCTGGTATGGCGCTCAGCATTAATTGCAGCGCGCATCTATGGAGGACCCTCGTGCAGAGCGGAGCGATAATCAAGGTATGCATATAGGGCCGTCGTGCTGAGCACTGCATCAAATTTTGTTTGACAACGTATTAATGCAATTAAGGCCTAGTGGTGCTAGTGCAGCGATCAACATTGGTTGCAGCATGTATGTACACATGTAGGGCCATCTTGCTGAGCGCCGCTGATCACGGGCGCATTCGTGCCGCAAAGCACTCTCGAGGTAGTTCATGAAGATATCGGTGCTGCAACCATCTCTCGAGGTAGTTAATGAAGGAATTGCCGTCCTGCTTCACTTTCAGTTGCTGCGCATTGCGACATAATTGACGCTCTTCGTGTGACTGGCCCTCCAGTGGTCCACGAGAGTCACGTCGTGACTGCTTTCTTCAAGCAGTGACTTCCCCTCGATGTAGTTCTTGAGAGACTCACCACCCTGCTCCACGGCAAACTTTGTGGAACTGCTGAGCAATATGATGCACCTAACACTCTTCAAGCAGTGACTCACCCTCAAGGTAGTTCATGAGGCACTCGTCGTCCTGCTCCACGGCAAGCTCCACAAGCGTCTCGTGGTACTGCTTTGCGCTGGCCTTGAGCTCATCAGGGATCGGCGCCTGCATACATACATATACGCGTGCGCATACGTTGTTGAAAATGATAGATAGTGAATGTCATTAGTATTGCTGTGGTCATGCATGAAGCATATGTAGTGTTTTACCTGATGGAAATGATGAAGGGGTGTAAGCACAAGCATAAGCGTACTTGGATGGAGGAGCGTATGAACACACGCTTTACAAAAGGGGGCGGCATCATCCCCCTAGTCACTGCGTGCGCATATTGATGTCATAGAAAATGAATGTAGTAGTGTCTGTTATTACACTTGTTGAGCTCCATGCACAGCTTCAGTGCTGCTGAGCGATACACACAGCAGAAAACTTGCGCCAAAGCAGACGACGCTGCTGTTGGACGTGATACGATCACATGATTTGACGCACAAAGTCTTGTCTTACTGAGCATTAGTGACAATTCGCCGAGGCAGAATGCCAAGCAAAACATCGCAGTGTTACAGAGGAGCTTGCACGCATACAAAGCCATTTACTAAGGCAGGGTTTGATGCAATGATAGTTCACAGGTGATGCCTGGTGCATGCTGGCTAGGGCTAGGATTGGGGTTAGGGTGAGTGGCGCTATGCAGCGCAATACCATATGACGTATAGCACTGCAACGAAAAGTCTTGAAAAACCAAATGTGTTCAGCGAAAGCCATACAATTCAACCGAGTTCTTGGTCAGCAAGGCGTCGCACGGAATGCATCCGTCTATGTGTGAAATATAACTTAAACGGCCTGCGCACTGTCAGCATTGGTGCGCGTGAATCCAGAATGACGCCTTTTTTGCGGAGTCGAATAACGACGTATTCCGGGCAAAAAAGCAACCATATCCAGTAGTGGACTTGTTGAAATGCAGCGTGTTGTTGAACTGTAGTCGTCCATTATTCGTTCATGATCTGTGCGGTGATAAACTGCAGCTTGTGGGTGTTGCGTGCAGGCGATTATGAAGCCTGCGTGTAGCCAGCATCATCTATCAGCTAGCACGATGATCACTACCTCTGAAGTGTATGCATGTGCGGCTTCTGCATGCAAGTGCACGTGCGCCTTCTACAGGCAGTAAACACGTGCGTAGCGATGACATTTTGCACAGCAGTGCTGCCATCATGGATGGTTGGTTAAGTGCTATCGTGATTTTTGCTGATTGCGCTGCACTTGCAAATCTGTTTGTTTGGTTGTACAGCCAGCTCTAAGCTGCCGGTCGCATTCAAGGCATATGGAGTCAGCAATACTTGATGCCGCGTATGGACGATGCTGCTTCACATGCTTACGGCCAGCCAAAGCTGGCGAACCCGTGTGCCAGTGATGACACACACCGGATGAAAAGGGAGAAAATACTATTGCGCCCAAAGCATTGTGATGTGGCATCATTGCGGTGTATTGCGTTCTGTGAGCAAAAAGTGCCATCATCTGTGACAAGAGCGCACATCCGCAACCAGTGTGCGGATTGCTGCCAGGCACGCATCGCGGCGGTCAAGTGATGGTACATGTGCAGTTTCCACTCAATGCAACTCAATGATGAAGTAATGTCAAGGTGACATAGCACACACTGGCGAACCTGGCACCCATTGCAGTGGTCACGAGTTGATCACCAGTCGAATTGAGGTATGCATGACCTCATGAGAGGACAGATTGAAGTTTGTCATTGGCACAATTGTGCACTGAGACAGTTCATCGCAATGTTGAAGTTTGTCAACAGCGATGCTGAGGCAATCGTCACAGGACTCAAAACTTGCCGTGACCAGTGTTGTTGAAACGTGATGAACAAGCAATCGAAAATGTTGAAATATTCAGATGCTCGGTGTTGGTTTCATTTTGCTCACCTCGTCAACGGGGATGCGGTCGTACTTGGCCCCCATCTCCTCGCCGCTCCAGATGACCGCCTCCATCGTCACCAGGTCAATCACGCCTGCAAAGTCGCTCTCCTGGCCAATGGGCAGCTGCAGGATCGCGGGAACGGAGTTCAGGTTCGTCTTGATCATGTCCACGCACCGGTAGAAGTTGGCCCCCGTGCGGTCCATCTTGTTGATGAAGCACATGCGGGGGACGCCGTACTTGTCGGCTTGGCGCCAGACAGTTTCGGACTGGGGCTCCACCCCCGCGACACCATCGAAGACGGCGACGGCGCCGTCGAGCACACGCAGGGAGCGCTCGACCTCCAGGGTGAAGTCGACGTGGCCGGGGGTGTCAATGATGTTGATGCGGTGGTCCATCCATGCGCAGGTGGTGGCGGCGGAGGTGATGGTGATGCCGCGCTCCTGCGATGCAGAGTGTCGCAGGCTGACATGTCAGCGTGCGTGCGTGGTGACAGTTTTTCGACGAATCACGAAAACAGAGTTTTGGCCTGCCTGCAGAGAATGGTGCAATGCAATCACGACACGAATGATGGCTTCAAAGAACCAGCCGCCGTCTGCTGAAAACTGAAAATCCTGGCAAAACTGCCACGCGCGTCAACCACCGTTCATGTTGCATCTTGATTGAATGGGGTGCCATCGGAGAAGCTGGCCAGCTGCCAGGGAGTGGCAGATGGTTTAAAGCACTCTGCAGTAAGTTAACTGTATAAATCACCTGCTCCTGCTCCATCCAATCCATGGTGGCGCCACCCTCGTGCACCTCCCCAATCTTGTAGGACTTGCCAGTGTAGTACAGGATGCGCTCCGTCGTCGTGGTCTTGCCAGCATCGATGTGAGCCATGATGCCGATGTTACGGTACTGCTCCAGAGCCACCTTGCGCCCCGACTTGACGTCCGCATTCATAGACAGCCTGCTGGCAGGGGCACTGTGTCGGCTCGTAGAGACGACAGCCCTGCGCTGACCTACTGGTTGAACCCATGAGCTGGCGAAGGGCTTGCCCTTCACGGCCAGGGAGGTAGCGGGGGCAAAGGCGGAGGCCCCGCCGATGCCGCACAGCAGCGAGACAGCCACAGCGGTCTTCATTTGCTGCGGGAGTGCCTGCTGCCAAACCTGAGGCTCTGCTCAGAGTCTCTCTGATGTCAGGCCCCGAGTCACTCGCCTGTTCCGAGTCTTTCAAACGAAAAGAGCGTGAGTGTTGCCCAGAACCAATTTAATTTCAACTTGTGCAGCATTTTGATGTCGACATTACGAACGTGAGTTGCTGAAGCCTGGGACAGCCCCATAGTGCTGCTGCAAAAAACCTGAGGCTCTGCGTCTGATCAGGTACGAGACTACTTACACTCGGAGTCC
The DNA here is from genome assembly GCA_017506865.1 of Tribonema minus. Classification (NCBI taxonomy): domain Eukaryota; class Xanthophyceae; order Tribonematales; family Tribonemataceae; genus Tribonema; species Tribonema minus. Next base: position 625,591 of record JAFCMP010000124.1, read on the forward strand.
TTCCCTCGGTAGTTGGGGTTAGGTTAGGGTTACAGATGCAACAGGAAGTCAGCAGAAATCATGCACATCATGAGCTCCAGTGCCTCAATCAAGTCATGACATACTAGCCAACTTGAAGCACATCAGCAGATCAGCCCAATGCACCAGTGAAGTCAGCATATCAGTGTGTTCAAGCAGCTCAGACAGCTCAGCAGGTCAAGCGCATCATGGCCTCTAATGCCTCATAATAGCCCTGCGGGCTGGGGGAAAGTCCTAGGGACGCGTGTAGATAGAGTGCACCATGGTGCTACTAAAAGCAACAGGAGCATTGTGTTTGCTCACAAGCTGTGGAAATTTGATGACAGGGTTGTTGTATTGCAAACATGTTGGAACGCTGGTCATGCGGACAGGCACAGTGTTGTCAGTGCACAGCAGCAGACTCTGAGGAAGCAGGGGCACAGGAGGCGGCACATGTGACAACGTGTGCAATGAAATAATTAATATCTTACAAATGCCCAAAAGCTGATTGCAAATCAACACGGGAGCATAACTTTCCCTTAAACTCGAGAGACTTCAAGCGCAAATTTCAGCCACGCTGAGCTGCAGGTAAGCAGCCATTTCGTGCGTTCGAAGGGCTGCGCGAATGTGATGACTGCTCCACCGCCTGGGGTTATTAAAGGCATAACCACACCCGACGCTGCTTCATTGCACACTGCAGATGTGTATGTTGGCAAGCAGGGCAAAGTAGGAGTTCAGCACACAATGTAACATATGTATGTTATGGTTGTTGATACCACATAATGTAGCTTCAAACGCATACACTGTCCAAAGGGAATGCTCTTACTCCACGCAGGTTTTATGGCAGTATCAGAAGTGTGCTATCACGTCCTGCTGTGCCAGCTTGGTCTGCGCCTCAGCTGCTCTCATACCACATGATGCTGTTGACACCAGTGCATTGTTGGTATCACCTGGCCTCTTGAAGAATGCATTACCATGACACCGGCTGCCAGATGGCAGTCCAATGCTCACGACGCGCCAAGTCAACCGAGCACAACTTGCTGCGTGCTCACTGCATGCATGGCCCAGTGTGACAGCATGCACAGGCAGCTCCGCAAGCCTCGCATGTTGCATATGTCTTCAGCTGCAGTCAGCCCAAGGCAGTCACCATCGAAATAGGTGGCAAGGACCGGCCATGGCAGTTCAATGTTCATAAGTCGCCAATTCAACCGACCGCAACCTGATGCGTGCTCACTGCATACACGGCCCAATGTGACAGCATGCACTGGCAGCTCTGCAAGCCTCGCATGTTGCACATGTCTTCAGCTGCAGCCAGCCCAGGCCAGTCGCCGTTGCAAACAGTTGGCAAGTACCAGCCATGAAAATTCATGACTGATGAGTCGCCAAGTCTATCGATCGCAGTCTTCTGCGTGCTCACTGCCCTGTTTGACAGCATGCAGCTCTGCAAGCCTCAGGCTTCTATGTTGAATCGAGGCTCCAGCTTCAGTCAGCCAGGCCAGTTGCCTTTGCGAACAGTTGGCAAGCACCACCTATGGAGGTTCAGTGCTGACGGGTCGCCAAATCAACCGACCACAATTTGCTGCATACCTGCATGTCACCTTAATCACCAGTGCCGTGCTCCTCCTGCTCGTCGAGTAGCTTAACTTGGACTTGCCGGCAGCAGCCCATCGTCGCAACAGCTTGTGCCCAGGCATTCAGACCGTTGCATGAGACACGCTCCTCATGGGTACCACTTAATCCACAGCTGCATTTCGGCGTATGCTGCACACACGTGTGGTAGCTGAGCCTAGTCATGCTCAGCAGGTGTGTCGAAATTAACTCCAGTGGTGTTGATGCTTCTCCAGCCATTACCATGGGCTTCATTCGCCGTGGTCAATACCAGCATTGCTGCCACAGTGGCTCAGCGCTGCTGACCGTGAAGCAAGGGCTGTTGCTGCACCTCGCTCGGCATCAGTTCTCGCGTGCTGCGTTAGCCTCGCTCAGGCAGCACCACTGTGTTGGCCTCCGCGAGCTGTGCCGCACGGCTGCTCCTTCGTGTTGTGCGCGCCTACGCTTTGAACAAGTCTCACCACTTGTTACAGGCTCATTTGGCCTCCGCTGCACTGCTCTCGTTTCTGTAGCGCAGCTGTTCATGATGTGACATGAATACCGGCGATTATATCGGGTTTTCGGTGGACACACACAGAAACTCTTTTAATCCGAATAAACCCTGTTTTTGAGGCTTTATAATTACCCACAGCATCACACAAATGGTCTGCTGCAGATCTGTTGCATCATCATCATACCTAACAGTATGGTCTGTTCCATGCACCAAACAGGATGAGAAACAGGCTTCTACTTCACAAGTTATTGCGATTTTGGGTCTTTTGCACGATGTGCAAACGGAGACCTAGTGACTTCGTCCCTAGGAATTCAAGTCATAACTAGTCAAGCACTTCAGCATGTCAGCGTCTCATTCAAGTCAGCATGCCAGTGTGTTCAAGCACCCCAGCCAATACAGCACCCAGCGTCTCATGGGCTCCAGTGCCTCAACCAAGACATGACCAGTCAAGCACATTGCACATCAGCCCATGTCTGCGCACTGCATCCACGAAGTCAGCATGTCAGTGCGTTTCAAGCACCTCAGCCGACTCAACAGGTCAGGAATTCCTGACTAGTCAAGCACATCAGCACATCAGACCACATCAGTGCATCAATGAAGTCAGTACGTCAAGTGTGTTTCATGCACCTCAACCAACTCAACGGCTCAAACACGTCATGGTCCTGCCCCATGCGCTCCCCTGCCCCAACCCGCAGCGCGCACGCGGGCCGCGCGCGCACACACGCAGCGCGAACCCCCCCCCCCCCCCCCTTCTAACACATCAACCTTGCAGCTGCACCATGCACTCCTCGTACCCCGCGCCGCGCAGCCACTTGGCGTACTTGGCGTAGTGCTGCGACACCTACGCCTCCGTCTCTCTTGGAATATCAAGAATGAACTCCTGCCAGACCTCGGGAGGTGTCCCCTCCGGCACCAGCTGCACGGGGCACGTGGTAACAGCGAGCAGCCGAGGGCGCGCGTGTGGCAGTGAGCAGCTGGGCACAGTGTCAAAATACGTGAAGCGAACGCAAGGGAGCTACAGTTGGCAACGCGCAACGGCACGTGCGAGTGGCCGTGAGAGCAGCGGTGGGCGCAGATGGCAGAAGGCAGCGGGGCGCTGGACGCAGCGAGCTGCAGCACGTACAGCTGGCAGTGCGCCGATGGCGGTGAGCAGCGACAGGGGTGTGTGGACTGCAGTGAGCGGCGGCGGCGCAGATGACAGCAGGCACTTGGCGGCCGGCCGCTGTGATGAAATACCATGAAAGTTGAAGTAAAACTTCAATACATTGTCACAAGGAAGACGCCACCACCAAGAGTAAGCTTGACTTCAAGGTCTCAGCTGTTTCGCGCCCTACGTGAGCTTTGATGAGCAGAATAACTTCACAAAGGTCATGTGTACGATCCCTTCCGCACCTTCTACAACTTCAGAGGGCATGCATGTAGTCCTGTCCGCACCTCGTGCGCGTGAGCTGCGCAACAGGTTCAAACTCGCATGTGTGCATACATTTACAACTGGAGCATGCATCGGGTTCAAACTCGTACATGTGCATATATGTAGTTATACCTGGAGCATGCATGTGTAGGAGTACTTCTCAAGGAAATGTCTATACTTCGGTACGTGAAGTGCTGCAACTACATATCCACTCCGCACCTCGTGAGTGTGAGCTGCATGCCGGGGTGATGGCGCGTGTCAGCGCTGACGAACGTGCAGAGGTACGCAAGGTCCGGCTCCACGTGCACGCACGCTCCGTGCGCCCATGCGGGCTCGTTCCGCCCTGTACAGCGGAGAGGCAGCAGCGCAGGGGGTCAGGCACGTCAAAACGACGTGCGGCAAATCTGCACAAGCACGTGATGTCCGCTTCAACACCAGCGAGTGCAACCACCCTACCCCCCAACTCCCCCCCCCCACACTTTGCCAAGGCCTTTCAGTGTGCCATTGCCGTGCTGGACGCAGTCCTTTTGAAACCAGTGGCGCCACTGCTGCGGCGTGTAGATGCTGGAGGGGCATGCATGGCTTTCAATCAAGGCGACGCTCAGAGAGTGAGCGCGGTGCAGATCGAGGAAAGGGCATGCCAACCCCCCAACTTCAACTTCAACTGGAACGTCACGTACAAGGTGCGCGCACCTGGCCTTGCCAGCAATGGTGATGGTACTCTATTGCTGCTTTCTGACACATCGTGGATCCTGACCACAACTTAAGTAGTTCGACACAGCAGAATGCTGATGGACGGGCGCTGCTGCACCTGTTGAGCGCTGCTGCTTCAACATGGCCCTGAGCACAGCTGCTCGCCGTGTGTCGCTACACCTAGGTGTTGGGCCCCGCTGCCTGGTGCAATTCCAACGGCTGCTTCAAGAGCATGTGCAAGTAACAAACTACGGCCTGTACGCCACATGATAGTAATTGTACAAATGAGGTATTGCGCTGCCCATATACTCCTGGAACAAATGAGGTCTTGCGTTGCCCAAACACTCCTGGAACGCATGCTCCATGCGTCCTTGCAGTTCGAAGCACATGTGCTTGCGCAACAGCGGTGCACGCCCAGCCACAGAGACGCGGTCGCGGCCGTCAGCGCCGCCATGACCGAACAGGCGCAAGCGTGGAGGAAGTGAATGCGCTGCGCGCGATGCTGCACCCCTGTGGCGAGCCCACGGTCACGTCCACGGAGGACACGGCGTGGGCGACCCTCAGGGCGAGCACTGCCACCTGCGCCGGCCGGCAGGTGCCGTGGTCGTGGGCCTGTCGCCCCTGCGCCAGGGTGCGAGCATCAATCGCCTGGGCGCGTACGCGAACCATTTTCCGGTAAGTGATGCTGTCGGATCTGCTCGCATATGATGTTCAACGCACTCAAGCGTAGTTGGCGAGCGCCAACAGTCAAAAAAGGCTGGGTTCGCAAACATAGCACATCCCGCGAGTTCAAACGAAAAGCGCGCCAAAACGAGCAGAAAGAAAAGAGTGGTGTGACGCGGTGTGCGACGCTGCAAGGCTGCCTCCCAGCACGTGGCTGCGCGCAAAGATTGCCAAGATCAGAGGGAAAGTGCGTCTGACTTTGCGCTGAGGCGGTAACATCCGTGCTAAACATGCATCACAGAACTTCAAGACTGATGATGCGATGAGCTAGCCTATAGAGCAAGCTGCTGTGATGCGGAGGAGCCTGGCGCCATCGAGAAGCCTTCCCGGCACGACCTCACGCCAGAGCTGCGATGGCACAGAGCGGGAGGAATCGGCGGTGTCTCGCAAGGTGTACAGCACCAACGCCAGGCAGCTCAGCCAGGGCACGGTGTCTGTCGTCAGGGCACCCTTTCTCAGCATCCTGACCTGCCCTGGCACCTGCATTCAGGCCTTCAAGCCCCCGGCCGGAGCAGTCAGGACTGACAGCAGCGATGTCCTGCTGCGGCGCAAGTCCCTGGGAGTTCGCAAGAGCTTCCAGCCTCTGCAGCCCAATCGCTTCAAGACCCCTTCGAAGAGCAGCCAGGACTCTGACATCGACATCACTGGCGGCGACGCTGAGGATGAGGCGGAGCAGGAGGAGAAGGCTGCTGACCCTGATGAGCCGCCCGTGGAGCCGCTGGTGTTGTGGACCAGCGAGGAGGACAGCACACACTGCATCAGGTGAGTTTTATAATTTCATCTACCAAAAGTTGGGGGGTGCAAATCGTGAAACAACTGGGTGAGAGGTGAAGCGCTGCCGCAGCGGCTCAACAGGCCCTGAGTCTGGTGTGCGCCTGCATTTGCTCAGCGAATTCAGCGAATTTTGCTGGGTCTGCTAGGTAGACTTGCAGCATACAGCGAGAGCGCACAGCAGCAGCAGCAGCACTGTTGGCGGAATGAGTACTTCAGAATATGATGTTGGTGTTCCTTCTTGTGTAATAAGAAAGGCACGCAGCACTGCACAAACTGTCTGCGCAATGGGTAACACCACAGAAAAACGTAGATTGTCACAGAGATCACAGCACGAGCCTCATGCGCGTACTTGCGAATAACTTGAGACTGCATCTCAGCAAGAGGCAAGTGTGTGCAGTCGTTTCCAACATGAGGACTACATAGGAATACGGACTGAGCACGCCACCCCCGTTGATGCCTGTCGTGTACATGAACCGCGCGCTTGTCAGGCTAGCTCTTGTTCAAGCCTCTGATTGAAATTGCTGCGCCATGCAGTCATCTGGCATTTGCAAACTGTCCTCATTCACGATGCCATCGCTCCCGCGCAGCGTGGACATGGGCCTCTGCAAATTTCTGCGGCCGCATCAGCGGGAGGGCGTGCGCTTCATGTTTGAGTGCCTCATGGGGCTCAGGAACTTTCCCGGAAGCGGCTGCATCCTGGCGGACGACATGGGTCTCGGCAAGACGCTGCAGAGCATCGCCGTCATGTGGACGCTGTTGAAGCAGGTACGTGCGTGCCTGCGCTGCACACGACCGCAGTCGTCTCATGTTGGCAGCTTTTGCTGCAGGCTCGCACTGGCGTAGGGGGGGTTAGCATTAGGGGTATGTATGTGGCAGGGTAGGGGCAGAGCAGCACAGGGTACATGCTGTCGCTGCTGCTTATCAATCACGTGCAGGACAGCGGTGGTTGTGAGTGAGCTGAGTGGCCAGAAACTCATCACAGTAAGAGCAGCATTTTGAGGTGAGTTGCTGAAGCCTGGGACACCCCCCATAGTTCATCAAGTGTTGTTGTACTTGAAGTAGGTAAATGTGCTTGCAGTAATGTAAATGGTAACAGCAACAACAGCAGTTGAATGCGCAGGCAGCCACACTGCCATCAAAGCGTGCCTGGTCAGGTGGCACGTCTCGGTCTCCTCAATCAAGCATGAGGCAGTGCAATGGCTTGATGTGGCTGATTGCTGGCTAGGATGCAATCATACAGTACGCAATGCGATGTCTTGCCCCAGATCTGGTCTGCCCAGCCCTGTGCTTTGGCGCGTGCGCCAAGCACACATACCAGTTCTCTTAGCAGACGCCTGCACTGCCTGGTATATTGGGCAGGTATGCAATCATGCAGTACACGTATCTGATTACCCTCATTGGATGGTGCCATGCCCTCTTCCCGCCCGGGCTGATGAATCGCCTCACAGTGCAGCATACGCTTTGGATGCCTGCATTCGAGCGTCAACATCGAGCGCGTGTGCCATCGCGCCGTGCGCTGATTGCGGCTTTAGCGCACTTGCAGAATCCTTCAGAAATTACACACCAAGAGTGCACCGTTTCTCTGCATGTCTCAGCACACGTGCCTTATTCCGCAGCTTCAAGTCTGCATTGATTCATGCATGCGTTGAACCCATCTTTTGTTCACGCAGGGCACTGCGCGGGGTGGGCCGCCGGTGGCGAAGCGCTGCGTGGTCGTCTGCCCAACGTCGTTGGTGAGTCACACACTGCACTTCAACATGTGAAGTTTCACGCGCTGCACACTTCAGAGCCGCACTTCAACACAACTTCAAGTACTGCAGTTGCGCCTCCACTGACAAGATGCGCCCGCAGCCTGGAAGGAAGGGTACATGCCAGCGCACTTTCCCCTTAACACGCACCGATAAGTGCTGCTGTGTCTCCCATAGGGCGTGCCATCGGCCAAATTGACTCACGGCAGTTGTACGGCAGTTGTGGTTTCTCCATCACGATGGCTCCTCACAATGACGGCATGCAGTCTGCATGTCGCCTTTGAATGGACACAAGAAGGGCAATGCACAGCGGTTACACATTTGTCGTTGAAGCAGGAGCGCTGTTGTGTACTGCGAGCGGCGCGTGCAGTGTACGCATGAACTGACTGAGCACTGCTACATCATGTGAGCACTCACACACTTCAATGGTATGTAGGCAGGTACAGGTGAGCAGCTGCTCTGTTACACGTACGCTCTCCCACATCACCATGCTGCATTACGCCTACGCTCACGCACACGTTCACGGTGTGTTAAGGTTTAGGTGACAACTTAATGGTACGCATGTATAGACGGGAAGCTGCTTCATCACGCGCACACTCAAACGCATGCCATTTTAGGTCACACTTCGATTTTGTTGAAAGGTACCTCGAAGTATGAGGGGAAGCTGCTTCATCACGCATACACTCACGCACGCCTTCTCTGCGCGTATGCACAGGCGAGCAACTGATTACACGTTCACTCACGCACACCTTCACTGCGCGTATGATTACATGAGCAAGTGATCACACGTACACTCACGCACGCCTTCATGGCGCGAGTGCGCAGGTGAGCAACTGGGAGGCGGAGCTGGACAAGTGGCTCAAGGGCGCGTGCAAGTGCGTGGCGCTTAGCGAGACGTCTCGCGATCAGGTCATCTCGGGCATCAACCTGTACCTGTCAAGCCCCATTTACAAGGTACGAAGTATGTATGGAAACAAATCAGAACATCGTAGAGCTCTGTATACATGTAATGTGCACATATGTAGGTATACAATGCTTTCGAATCGCCACTGAGATGTCGCGCGATCAGGTCGTTTCGCGCTCCAACCTGTACCTGTCAAGCCCTATTTACAAGGTACGTACGCGTGGAGGCACGCATGAGTAGGTAGGTATAGGATGCGTTCGCATCACGAATGAGACGTCGCGCGACCAGGCCATTCTGGGCATCACCGTGTCCCTATTAACAAGGTATGTAGGGAGGTACACGTGGGTAAATATACGTAGGTACGCACACAATGCCTTTGCATCATCACTGAGATGTCGCACGACCAGGTCATTTGGGGCATCAACCTGTACCTGTCCAGCCCTATAGACAAGGTATGTACGTACGCGTAGGTAGGCGTGCGAAGCCTGTGCATTGCTACTGAGACTTCGTGCGACCAGGTCATTTCGGGCATCATCGTGTACCTGTCAAGCTCCATTTACAAGGTACGTATTGAGGTACACGAAGGTAGGTAGCACGTCAATGGGTACACGATGCCTTTGCATCGCCACAGAGACGTCATTCGAGCATTAACTGGTACCTGTCAAGCCCCATTTACCAGGTACCCAGGTAGATATCTGTGTGTAGGCACATGCCTTTGCATCAACAGTGAGACGTCGCGCAACCGGGTCATTTCGGGCAACCGGGTCATTTCGGGCAACCGGGTCATTTCGGATATCAACTCCTGCCCCGCCTTATCTACAAGGTGCGTAGGCACAGGCTGCCTTCGCATCACCACTGCTACATGATTTTTTCCTTTTAGGGAGCACCAATCAGTGCTCAGCAGTTGTGCTGGAGACCATGCCATTGCTGAGCGCTGCTGACAATGGCGGCATTGAACTCACCGCGACACACCGCAGGTGCTGATAGTGAGCTACGAGACCTTCAGGATGCACGCCGCGAGATTTGGAGGCGCACACGCCAACACCAGCTGCGACCTGCTAGTCTGCGATGAGGTCAGTGCTCAACCTCTGCCATATTGAAAAATCTTAACAAAGAGCATGCGCACACCTGGGGTCGGGACTGGGCGCGCTCAGCTTCTGCTATGTTAAGGAGTATGCACACACATGGCGCTGAAACCGGGGCGTATTTGATGCGTGAGCCAGCACTGCAGTCAAGTATCACAAGTATACATGCCTTGCCAACAGGCACGCTTCACGATGGTCTGCGCTCACATTCCGGGGATATTCTGTCAGCGCGCTGCGATGATGTCAGCGCTCAACCAATGAGGTCAGCGCTTAACTTAACCTCTGCTGCTGCGCCAAAGAGTACATCACACGCGTTCGTCGAAAATACATGTTCATGTGCTTCGAGAAGTATGTGTACGGTGAGGTGAGCGCTTCGTGTCTAGTCTGCCAACAGGTATGCTGAGTAAGGACTACGCTCAAATTCGGTGGTGTCCTTCATCGGGGACCCCAGTCCCACAGGTTGAAGCGGGTGATGCGCCGTGACCGGGAGTGCACACGCGCTCCATAGCACATATGCGTATGACCAGACAGTCGTAGCGGCAGTCGGCGGGCAGCGCAGGGCCTAACCCTAGCTCTAACCCTAATTTTAGAGACTTGCCAACACGCAGCACTGCTCAGTCGATGACTCGTTTGTGTGACAACGCAGCGCTGCAGGCAGACGAAATGCGCAGCGGCTTTTTACTCTTGAAGTTGCGCATTGAGCACGCATGCTGCAGTCGTCGCAACGTACCCCGACCCAGCCCTAACCCTACTTCCTTACATCAGCAGCGGCTCCTCGTCACAACACTCCAAGTCTCTACGCTGAGAGTGTGTATTGCGCACAGTCATTCCGTCGCCCGTGCGCAGCGCCTCGTTGCAACACCGCACGTTCGCGCGCTCAGAGTACATTTGCGCATAGTCATTGCCGAGCTTCTTGGCTCGTCGTCATACCGCATGTACGCATTCTTAGCGTTACATGTGCGCCGATGCGCGCCGCGCCTCTTGTGACCCCAGGCGCACAGGTTGAAGAACGGCGACACAGCGACCAGCAAGGCGCTGGCGGGGTTGAAGTGCCGCCGCCGCGTCCTCCTCAGCGGCACCCCCATGCAGAATGACCTGGAGGAGTTCTACGCCATGGTGGACTTTGCGAACCCCGGCGCGCTGGGCGATCAGACCCACTTCCGCAGGTATGTAGGTAGCGCGCGCGGCTACAGGGTAGGCATGTATGATTGCGCAGAACGACCTGGAGGAGTTCTACGCCATGGCGGACTTGGCGAACCCCGGCGCGCTGGGCGACCAGACCCACTTCCGCAGGTAGGGTATTTATGTATTCCATTTTCGCAGGTGGGGTGTTTGTGTATGTACATATACATATGACGCATGCATACATACCCTGGTAATTTATTGAACCCCGGCGCGCTGGGCGTCCAGACCCACTTCCGCAGGTAGGTGCTGTGTGGCTATAGATGTGTATGTACACATATGATGCATGCATACCCTGATAGTTTTGCAAACCCCGGCGCGCTCGGTGACCAGACCCACTTCCGCAGGTATGTGGGTAACGCGCGTGGCTGCAGGGTATGTATGTATGATTGTGATGCATGCAGAACGCCCTCGAGGAGTTCTATGCCATGGTGGACGTTGCGAGCCCCGGCGCGCTGGGCGAGCAGACCCACTTCCGCAGGTATGTTGGTAACTCGCGTGGCTGCAGGGTATGTATGTATGATTTTGATGCATGCAGAACAACCTCGAGGAGGCCTATGCCATGTGGACGTTGCGAGCCCCGGCGCGCTGGGCGAGCAGACCCACTTCCGCAGGTATGTAGGTAGCGCGCATGATTACAGGGTATGCAAGTATACATATAATGCATGCATACCCTGATAGTTTTGCGAACTCCGTTGCGCTGGATGACCAGACCCACTCCCGCAAGTACGTAGCACGTGTGGCTACATGACGTATATGCTTGTGTACTTCAAAGCATGATGCAAGTGTACCGTGGTAGCGTTTGCAAACTCTTGCGGGCTCGGCGACCAGGCCCCTACTTCCGCAGGCAGGTAGCGTACGCATGCCGACGGGTATGCATGTATGCAGTGTTGCATGAGTGCCCTGGTGATGTTTGCAAACCGCGGCGCGCTGGGCGACCAGACCCGCTTCCGTAGGTAGGTGGGGTAACGTACATACCTGCGGGTATGTGCTCAGAGTGGTGATGCATTCACACCGTGACAACGTGTTGCATGGTTGCATGTAGGAATTAAGGTCGAAGACATCCAAATCATGCCATGTGCCATTGCGGGCCCGCGTGTTTGCTCGGGCTGTATGTAGGTGGCACCGCCGCAGCCAAAGCGGCTTTGTCGATTGAGCGCCGTGATGCCATACAAATCTCATGAGGGGCATGCGACTCACTCTGCAGCTGCAAGCGCAGCGCAGCATGCACTACTGCACTTTGCCACTGTGCAATGTGTGCTCCAGGCACCTCCTGAGCACTGCCCACCGCCACTGGACACAATGGATATTTTGAATTCAAGGCGCATTACGTCCGTCCGACATGATGACATCCAATGAACTCACTGTGCGGTCTGAAGACGTTCACGGAGTGCGATTCGTGACACCGCTCTCACCATGCGCGACACTGAGACGCGCCAAGGAAAGCACATCCGCGGTGTCTGCAGCAGGCACTTTCTAAGCGTTTTCACAGCTCCCGCGGTGCGCAAACTTGCCATGGAAACAAACACATTTGCAGTGTCCGTGACAGGCACTTCCTCAGCGCTGGCACTTGCTGAGCACTGTCACCGCCACATGACACGAGGGGATGCAGTTCGCAGCGCAGTTCGGGCATCGACGGACCTTCAGCCTAACCTTAACCCTACCCCCAACCCTAACCTAAACCATGGAAACCGTCACACTCGCTTGCTTGGCGATTTACGCGACAGGCACTTCCTGAGCGCTATCACGGCCGCGCGCGAGCCGGACGCGACGGATGGCCAGCGCGCCAAGGCGCAGAAGGTGCAGAACGAGATGTCGACGCTGGTCAATGAGTTCATCCTGCGCCGCACCAACACGCTCAACGCCAAGCACCTGCCGCCGAAACTGGTGCAGGTGCGTCACTCAATGAAGTACTTGTTAAAGTATGTTCAAAACGAGATGTCAACGCTGGTCAACGAGTTCATCCCGCACCGCGCCAACACGCTCAACGCCAAGCACCTGCCGCCGAAAGTGGTCCAGGTGCATCACCCAATGAAGGTACTTGTTGAAGTATATTCGCTCGTGTAGTCCATCACCAACACGCTCAACGCCAAGCACCTGCCGCCGAAAGTGGTCCAGGTGCATCACCGAATGAAGTACTTGTTGAAGTATGTTCGCTCGTGTCCACATAGTTCATGCTGCGCCGCACCAACACGCTCAACGCCAAGCACCTGCCGCCGCCGAAACTAGTCCTGGTGCGTCACCCAATGAAGCACACATTTGAAGTACGTCCGCTCCTCGTCTCCCACTGCAGTGCGTGCGCTGCAGTCCGTGTCACAGACATGCAGTTTCTTTTTGCTTGCTTCGTGGCACCTGCCGCCGAAACTGGTCTAGGTGCGTCACCCAGATACTTCTTGAAGTACGTTCGCTCGTGTCCACATACTTCAGCAGGTACTGCTTGCGCTGACATGGCAGTGATGGTGCGTCCTTCGTGGCAGCAGTGCACGCGCGCCTTTGTTTGCATGCAGCGACGCACGTACGACACCAGCACAATGCTCCATAGACTTAGAGTTAGGGTCAGGGTTGAAGGTTAGGCACCTGCACTGCGACTGTGACGCATGCGTGCCGTGGGTCGCCACCAACTGCAATTGCACGTCGTTTCACACCACCGTTACACACTATTTCTGGCAACTTGTATGCATGCCTTCATGACAAGTTGATTTGTGACAGTTTCACCATACTTCAAGTACTTGCAGTTGCGTGCATTCGATGTGCCACGCCAGTCTGTCAATGACTCTCCCCACGTGGCGCATCCCGCACACCAGCGATCGTCCATTCAGTCAAGCGTTGCCGGCGCTCTCAGCTGCCGGGAAGACAGCCGTGACGTGTCGGCGCGCAAACTGCAAGTGCCGTACCTCACTCACACGATCATGCAAGTCTGTTCTGCAGCTCTCTCACTGGCTGACCTGAGAACTTTCATACATACATACTGCTGGGCGTGCAGGTGGTGGCATGCCGGCATGCAAGCTGCAAGTGTGGCCGTTCACACCACACAGTTGTGCAGTTTGTGCTTCTGGTTCACCTAAGAACTCCGCTGCATGCATACATGCGCTTGTTCTTCGATTGGCTCACCTGAGAGTTTTGTACTTGCATACATACATACTGCAGGTTGTGGCGTGCCGGCTGACCGACGTGCAGCGGCGCATCTACCAGCACCTCCTGGACAGCAAGGAGATCCGGCATATACTCAACGGAAAGCAGGTAAGCGGGACGTCTGCATGCGGTGTGGTGATGCTCATCAGAACCTGCACAGCGCTCAGAGGAGAGCAGGCGATCCGCATATACTCATTGGCAAGCAGGTGAGGTCGTCCGCATGCGATGTGGTGATGCTCATCAGAACCTGCACAGCGCTGAGCCAGAGATCCGGCATATACTCAACGGCAAGCAGACAGGTGGGACATCCGCATGCGATTTGATGATGCCCATCAGCAGTGCGCAGCGCGCAGCAAGGCGACCAGGCCCACACCGATTGGCAAGCAGGCAGGTGGGTCGTCCGCGTGCGGTGCGGTGATGCTCAGCTGAATTCACACAGCGCTCAGCGCGTCAGTCCAAACTGGTACTGTGAGAGGGGGCAGCGCTCAGGGCGCTGCAGCCGCCGCTTACTCCAGGCTGCCTTCTGTTCCGAGTACGTTCACTACAGACATAGTGCCACATGGATGCTGAATGCGTGCCGCAGATACCGTATGTATGCGCAAGTACAGACGGCACGGCGGCACGTCCAATGCGACACCTCATATTGCTGCTGGGTGCCTTCACATGAGTCTCGTGTCCGACTCCCCGTCTCATGCCTTTACATGAGTCTCGTGTTCGCCTTCCCGTCTCATCGCAGCTGCTGAGCAGCACAACAGTTTTTTCAGTCTGACAGTTACACAACGTACCCCCCTCCCCCCCCCCCCCCCCCCCCCCACCGCAGACCAACATTCTGAGCAGCATCGGGTCCATGCAGAAGCTGTGCAACCATCCGAAGCTGCTGGAGGCGGGAGCGGCGGCTGCTGCGGGTGCGAAGCGCGGCGCAGGGGGACCATCCATGGCAGAACATCTCGCTGAGGAAGTCGCATCCATGCTGCCAGCGGAGTCGGGGCGCGGACGAAGGTGAATACCCCTGACCGGTTCAGTCACAGGGCAAGGGTAGGGTTTGGGTTTAGGGTTAGGGTTAGTTTCAGTCACTCTTGTAGCCCCTTTGCAGAGGCAGCAGAACATCTCGCTGAGGAAGTCGCGTCGATGCTGCCAGTGGAGTCGGGGGCGCGGAAGGAGGTGAATACATGAGCTGACCGATTGAATCACACGGCAAGGGGGTGAACGTTAGGGTGTCAGGGGGTGGGGGTTTGGGTTTCAGGTAAGGGTTAGGGTTAGGCTCAGTTACCCTTGTAGCCGCTCTGCAGAGGGGTACGTCATCACACGCCAGTGGAGTCGGGGCGCGGACGAGGGTCAGGGTCAGGGTTAGGGGTAGTAGTGAGGATTGCCGCAGTGGAGTGGGGCGTGGAAGGAGGTGAAAACGCCAGACCGATTCAGTCACAGGGCAAGGGTGAGGGTTTGGTTTTGAAGCCAGGGTAAGGGTTACGGTTAGGCGCACCCTTGTAGCCAGTTTTTGAAGTAACAAGGCAAGGGTGAGCGTAAGCGTCAGGGGTTGGGTGAGGGTTTGGGTAAGGGGTTAGGGTTAGGGTCAGGGTGAGGGTTAGGCGAATTCACCCTCGGAGCCACTTTGCTGAGGGCTATGTCATCACGAGAAGAGTCGTGGCAAGTGCTTTGCCTGCACATAGGGTCGAGTGGGGTGCAATGGTGCTGCTTGATGCCGTTGTTGCTGTCGGCATGTCTTGTGCTGCCATAAACGCTCCAGGCTTAAGGTTAGGGCTAGCATTAGGGTTAGGGTTGGGGTTGGGGCAGCGTGGCATTATGGCATATTCTCCGTGCCGTCTGCGAACTTCCCTTATGCCAATGTCCCATCTTGTGGCGACGACAGTAGCCAAACTGACTGCCGGCCACACATGCAACAGCGGTCACACTGCTACTTGTTGTTTGGCACGTGAGGAAGGGTTGACACAAAGGCATGGCTTGAACTTGTCTGCCCAAAAGCACTGTGAAGCATCAAAAGCACCTATCTAAAGCACTTTCAAGCATGTTTACCTTTCCAAGTACTTTGCTCATAGGCGATTCAGCATGCACGCCTTCAGCGTCCTTTGCTATTCAAGCGTAATTGAGGTTCCTTGACAAAGCTTTGTGTTCACAATGTTTTGCGCCACGATGTTGTCCGTTCGACTGCGCTTTTGATAATGCCCACATCCATCGCCATCCTTGCGAATTGATGCAGCTCACAGAGCACGCTCGCACGCTAGCCCTAACCCTAAACCAGTCCTGTCCTTCGCTAACCCTCACCGTAATTCTCACCCTAACGCTCATCTTTCGTTCGTACAGCGTGCACCCCGAGTGGTCCGGCAAGATGGAGACGCTGTTTCGGCTCATGCAGGGCATGCGCAAGAGTGGCGATGATCGGATAGTCGTAGTCTCCAACTACACCTCTGCGCTCGACCTGATTGGGAGAATGTGCCAGGAGAACCATTGGCCGTATTGCCGGCTCGACGGCAGGTGCGTCGCCTTACCCTAACCCTAACCCTACCGTACCCCCTAATGCTGCCCAGCCCTATTCGTGAGA
This sequence comes from Tribonema minus, assembly GCA_017506865.1. Classification (NCBI taxonomy): domain Eukaryota; class Xanthophyceae; order Tribonematales; family Tribonemataceae; genus Tribonema; species Tribonema minus. The sequence goes on from JAFCMP010000124.1 coordinate 641,898, forward strand.
GTGTGCTTGCACCTCTCGTCTAGCTGAATTTCAGCTGTTACAGCTGTAACTGTAGCTGTTGCTTGTGGTGGTGGTGGTACTTAGTGACACCAGCGGGTGGTGATATCAGCAAGCCGTGTTGCCAGCTCATACACATCCATGGTGGAGGGCGCGCTTGCAGCGTTGTCCTGTCCACATTCGGGTCAGCATTGCTCAGCTATAGCTGTATCTATAGCTGATAGTGGCTGGCCCTAAACCTCACCCTAACCTTAACTCTTAATCGTGGGGAGGTCTCTCTCACGAGGAATTTGGTTATCGTCAGCACTGCCATTAGAGCATACGAGTGCAGCAGGGGCTTGAAGCCAAGGTGTCTGTGCTGCCAAACACACAGGTGTGCGCTTACCGACAATCGAGCACCGTTGGTGGCGGTTACGCATCCGCTGTAACTGTCACTGCGAATGTACATGAACAGCAGAACTCATAGACTGAACACAGCACAAGCCCATATTCCTACAACACACATGTTTGTTGGGTGAAGTGACTGCAAGTGGTGACTCACCTCACGTGCCCAAGATGGCTTCACCGCTGAATCTGAGCGGTCTGCTTAATGTGTGGTGGTACCGTTGATTCGATTGATTGGCAGCTATATTGCATTGCAGGTGACATTGAACAGCCTAATACGACTCGCCACACCGTGTACTGAAGCAGGCTTGGAAGGATTTCAATCTTGCAGCCGATGGCATGTTAGTACTTCAAGTACGAAGTTCCCATCTGACCAAGTGCCGCTGCGAATGGTGGTTTCATTTCATGTCTGAAGCCATGTTTGGCGAATGGTACGCTAAGTGAGTGTGGCGTTACGCACTGAGATCGGCCCGAGCATCATGGGAAACTTCGTTCATTTGTGGTGTGCAGAGAGTCAGCAAACTGCGTTGCATATGGATGGCAAACCTGCCAGTCGTCGCATGTACATCTGAGCGCACGTGCATGCTATTTGCCCCAACCACTTTACACAGCCACGTACACGCCATGAGCGGTATGATTTTTGAGCTTTGTTAAGCAGCATCTCAATGACAATTGAGCCATGGCCTGTGTCGACAGGGCTTCTTCTAACACGATGTTGGATTGCTTTATGTGTATGGACTCTTATGTTTTATGACTGCAGCACTGGCGGGAAAAAGCGCAAATTAATGGTCGCCCAGTTCAACGACCAGAAAACAGACAACTTTGCCTTCCTGCTCTCCAGCAAGGTGTGTACTGCCACTCCCAAATCTCACCATGACGTAAGTACAATGCGCAAATACACATGTATATTCTGGTTGCAAGTCCATGGACATCCACCATCTGGGCTTTTTTGCGCCCTCAGCAACAATCAATAAAAAAACCTACAACGCGCAGAGGTCGTTACTGACCACGCTTGCGGAAACTCAGATGGGGGGCCAGTGTGACCGCTGGCGATGAAGCATGGAGTGCTAAGTAGGGTCGCGGCTAGGGTTGGAAACGCGGTTTGTCCTGAGTGTACCCAGCGTTTGTAACAGTGATGCCGGCACTGCCTCATATGCACAGGGTTGGAGATAGGGTTAAGGCTAGGGTTGCATGCGCTCGCTGCTGACTTTCATCCGTGCGAGTGCGCAACATTGCATGTTTGCGCACAGGCGCACAGTGCTCAGTTACCATTCTGCAGCGTCCTTTGTCGGTTTCGCGCCCTAGCTCGCTCGCCATGCAGCTGCCGTCAGTGATGTGAAGGCATGCACGTATGTGTAGGAATGATGCGCTGCTGCTGTAGTAGAGCGTGCAGCGCGCAACACATACATGGGCTAGTCGGCGGCCATGCCATGTGTACTTGAAGTACTTTTGGGCGCATTGCAACTTCAACAAGGCCTGGACGGGGACACCGTGCACGCCATACTGTAACAAGCACAGTGACATTGTCAAGCTGCTGCTTCATAGAGCGTGCGGATCACAGCACAGTCATGACGATTCCTGCCAGTTGAGAACTCAGATTTGCAAGCTGACCAACGTGCATCTTCCGCATTACAGGCCGGCGGCTGTGGGCTCAACCTGATTGGCGGCAACCGTTTGGTACTCTTCGACCCAGATTGGAACCCGGTGCGCAAAATATAGTGCCGACGATTGATGTTATCCCGACCCACCCGCACCATACTCTGTTCAGACACGTGCAACGGGCTGTCAGCTTGCTGGAACGTCACCACGTATCAAAGTGTCAAGCGCATTTGAAGCACCGTAGCGGCAAAGCGTCGAAACACATGTATACATAATGCCTGCGTATGCATCACAACTGACCATGCAACGCGCCCTGCCGCTCGGGCGCTGTCACACTGCTGATGAGGCTTGCGATGCAGGGCAGCGTAACCCTAACCCTAACCCAAAGTTTGCGATCACAATGTTCTGCATCTGTATGCCGGGTTAAGTTGGGGCAATCCCAACCCAAAGTTTGCATTTACAATGTTCTGCATCTGTGTGTCGGGTGAAAGTTAGAGTTGGGGTTAGCCTAACGTAACCCTAAAACCAAAGGACCCAAGTGAAAATTCAATCGGGATTGCTTGATGCAGCTACCTACCCCGTATTTTGTGTGCAAAGCTGCCAAAGTCATCTTGCCCTCACCCTGCTTCCTCCGAATGTGTTTGGCCATGACAACCATGTGCAACATAGAGTGCTTGTGAATCAAGTTGTGATGGCGTGGTTTCTGTGTGTGCGTGTCGTGCTAGACTGGTGTGATTGCAATGCTATAGCACCACTATCTACGTTTTCATGTTCTCAACTGTGTGTGCGCAGCGCCCCGCCAGATTGAACTGGCGCGAGTCACACTAACTTTACCACTGCACAGAGCCTTCAAACATGTTTGAGTTGTTGTCATGGTGCACCTTGTGCTGAGCGCTGCTGATCCTGTTACTGTAACTGACAGGCCGTCGACAAGCAGGCCGCGGCGCGCGTGTGGCGCGACGGTCAGCGCAAGCGGTGCTACGTATACAGATTCATATCAGTGAGTGATGATATGTACTTCTAGCTGCACCTGTTGCGGGGTATAGTAGAGCCTTGACTTCAAACCTTATGTGAACTGACACCTTGCAGCTCAATTGGCTGCGCGCGCTGCTACCAGACAACGCGTTGAGGTGATTTGCGCAAATCGTCAGTTCTGATTCTGCTGCGCGCGCGCGCCCTCAGGCAGACGGGCACAATAGAGGAGGAGATCTTCCAGCGGCAGATAAGCCAAGGGGATGTGTAAAATCTTGTGTGAACTGGCACCTTGCAGCTCCGCCCTAGGTGCACATGATCATAAGTTGAGTTGTACAAACCGTCGCCTCTCACGCTGCATGCGCACATGCCTGCGCAGCGCACACGGGCACGATAGAGGAGAAGATCTTCCAGCGGCAGCCGATCCGAGGGGATGTGCGAATAACCTTGTGTGAGCTGACACTTTGCAGCTCAGTTGGCGCGCGCTGCTACCGGACGATGCCTTGAGTTGCACGAGTCGTCACCTCACGTGCTGCACGCGCGCGCAACGCAGACGGGCACGATCGAGGAGAAGATCTTCCAGCGGCAGCTGAGCAAGGAGGGGCTGCAGAGCGTGGTGGAGGACCAGGCGGAGGTCAACAGCCTCAGCTCCAAGGACCTGCGCAACCTCTTCAAGCTGCGCGACGGCACGCCCTGCGACACGCACGACAAGCTGCGCTGCGGCCGCTGCGACATGGGTGAGGCCCGATTCGCCCGTTTGCTCGACTCCTCGAATCCTGTGCTCACTGGCAACTTTTCCAATGTATGAGTCTAATTGTGACACGCACAACAAGCTGCGCTGCGGCCGCTGCGACATGGGCGAGCGCCGTGCACCGCCGCGCCCCGTAACGGGCCCCCGTTTGCTCACTGCCCCCCAACCCCCCTGTGCTCATTGGCGACTTTGCTAGATGTATGATTTTTTTTTGCATCGCGCCGTCGCCTCGTCCGTTTGCTCACTTGCCCAAGCCCCGTGCTCACTAGCAACTTTGCTGATGTATAAGTTCTTGTTTTAAAGGCTTCGACAAGCTGCGCTGCGGCTGGTGAGACATGGGTGAGAGCCGCGTCGCCGCTGTGCGCGTTTGCTCACTTCCGCAACCCCCCCATGCTCACTGGCACCTGTGGTGATATACCCAATACTCTTGTATCACAAGACCTTGAAATGATGCGCTGCGGCCGCTGCGACATGGGTGAGCGTCACCATGCCCGTTTGCTCAGAGCCAAGCCCTCCCCCCCCCCCCCCTCCCCCAAGCCCCCCCCCCCACCGCCCGCCCACCTCTGTGCTCATGGCAATTCTGATGATTTTTGTAAACCTTGAACTAGCTGAGGTGCCGCTGCTGCCACAAGAGCGACTGCCAACGAGCCAAGCAGCAACCCCCACCACCCTCCCCCCCCCTCCCCTGCCCCCCCCCTTGCCAACCCCTGTGCTCATTGGTAACTTTGCTGATGTGCCATATAACCGTTGTTTGGGCTTTGACAAGCTGCGCTGCTGCTGGTGTTAATCGATTCACTCATCACATGCTGACAAGCAGCACGCCCCCAAGCCAGCCCCCCCCCCCCCCCCCCCCCCCCCTTTTTTACCCCCCCACCGCTTCTGGTGCCCCCCTCTGTACCCCCCCCTCCCCCCCCCCCTCACTCCCCGTGCTCATCGGCAACTTTGTGCCACTGCAGCCTCATAGTGAAGTAGACAACATCAAATGTTGACTCGCCGCACTCTACACGCAGGCGCTACACTGGCGGCCGCGCACGACGACGAGGCGAAGGCGTGCCGCGCGGCACTGCTGCGGAGGACGCAGTTTCGCCCCACTGCCTCAGTGCAGAGGTAGACATGTCCTCTCAAAGTACAACAGTTGCAACAGTTACTCGCCGACCTCCGTGTGTAACACATGGGCCGAAATCGCAGGCGCTGCACTGGCGGCGGCGCGCGACGACGAGGCGGAGGCGTGCCGCGCGGAGCTGCCAAGCCCTTGAAGCAATGCGTGGAACTGCTGCGGTCTCACTGCGCCATTTCCAAAGCACTTGAACTTGAACTTCCAATTCACCACGGGGTCGACTCACCAAGCTCTGTGCGTGTCTGCAGGCGCCGCGCTGGCGGCGGCGCGCGATGACGAGGCGGAGGCGTGCCGCGCGGCGCTGCCCAAGCAGCTGGACATGTGCCAGGCGCTGCTGCGGGAGATGAGGGCGTGCCCGGAGGCGGCGCACTTCAACGCGGAGGGGCTGCTGGCGCTGCACGACAGCGCTCAGGTGCTGGCGCCGGGCGTGTTTGAGGAGCGCTGCGGCGAGGTCATACACTTCGGTCAGGCAAGTGGCAATGAGGTCTGCTTTGGGCAGCTTGTGATGGGAGTCGTACACTTTGGGCAGGCGAGTGGCAGTGAGGTGTGCACCAGGCAGCGGTTGCAGTGCCTTGTCATGGGAGTGATAACGGCGATAGTGTTTCTGGTGATGCAGCACTGGACCGGTAGCTGGTGCAGGGCTATGTAACTCCAACCCTTTCCCTAACCTGGAGCAGCGCTACAGCGAGGTCGTACACCCTCAAAACGAGATAGTCGTGGACAGGGTACACAAAGTACTTTGACATTTGCAGCAAGTGTGATTGGGGTGGTGGTGGCGATGGTAGTTGCAGTTACGGCCATGCCATGCACTCGAACAGACAAAGGAGTGGCAGCAGTAGCCACGGCAATGGTGGCCGAGTGGTAGTAGTAGTGGCAATGGTATATTATTGGACACAGCAGTCGAGTTGTAGTAGTGGTGGCAATGGTATGTTTTATCGGACACAGCACCCAGTGCGCGGGATGATCATGTAGTGCTCCTGTGACGACACACTTTTGTGTGTGAAATACTCTGGAGACCTTGTTGGCTTTGGAGTACCAGGAGGCACTTTGATCAGCATTACACGTTCAAGTTGTTGATGAAGTCATCATTCTTGACAACGCAGCTGGTAGCTGCTAGGTCTGAAGAGCACTACAGCGGCCACACACGCTTGACATGCGCGGCAATCGGGACCAGCAATGGAAGTACTACAATAGCAATGATGCTATGATTTCACTGTCTCGAATAATGTGATGGGCGATGATATGGTATTCGTCACAAGTTACGAAGTGCGTCAAGTTGAAATGCGCGTAGTGATTGTCGCGATATGTGTTGTGCTGCGCGGTGGTGGCGTCATACATGCATACATACATACATACATACATACTTGCATGCATGCGCTTTGTGCAGGCGTGTGGTAATCAGGCCTCGTGAAGCAACGCAGTTATGATGGCAGCACCAGCAGCAACATGACATTAATGATCCCACCAGACATGCCCAAGATCTGCCAAATTTGCACCATCAACTTCATACAGCTGCTCCGAGAGCAGTTGAATCCACGCCACAGTGCCTGATGGCAGCCGCCTGCTCTGCCCTCCACCGCAGATCGCAGACAAACTGGAGCAGGGCCTTGCTGCAGCGCACGCCGCCCAGTCCCCAGCCACCCCCGCTGCAACTGCAGAATCTGTCAGCGATGCGCCGGCCGGCGGCAGCGACGGCACGGGCGCAATCGGCACCAGCGGCGGCGGCGGCGGCGGCAGCAGCGCAGCGGCGGCAGCGCTGGCGCGCCCCGGCGGCAGCGGCGGCTACGGCGGCGCAGCGGCGGTGCCTGCGTTTGCGCGGGACATGAAGGTGGCGATGGGGGTGCCGGACCGCGTGTGGGGCAAGGACATCAAGCTGAATCCGCTGGTGGCCGCGGCGCGCGTGCTGCGGGCGCGCTTTGACGAGCGCTGGGGGGTTCTGGCGCCGATCCTGATGGGCGTCAAGGAGATGGAGCGGCAGGCCGTGCGCGAGCGCAGACAGGTGCGCGCATGTGGAGGTGCCCGCAAGTCGAGAGCGGTTGAGGTTGTTTTTTTGAGTTGGTGTATAAGGGTTGTGTTGATGGCTGCCAGCAATGGCCGTTGCTGTGTCAGAGCGCACACGTAGCGTGCCGCTCTCAACTCAAGAGCGCTTTCATGTGCACCATTCTGCAGGCTTGCTAGCCGGTCAACACCTCTGTAACAGTGAGGTAGTGAGGACCGCATCGTGTGTTAATGTAGCCCACGGCAGCTCCTGTACTGCAGTAACACCCCATTCACTATGTCGACTTTGTGTAGTCGTCGGACAGGCATATTCCCTCATCAGCTGACCAATACCTACGCGGCTGGCACGCGTGCGCAGGCGGAGCAGCAGGCCGCGGCGGCAGCGGGCGCGGGCGCAGCCGCCGCCGCCGCCGCCGCTGCTGCTGCGCCGCCCACAGGCGCCGCCGCCGCGCAGCGCTTCCAGGCGCAGCTCGGCATGCCCAAGGAGGAGGACCTCAACAGCTGGAGCCACCACTTTTCGACGGACACGGTGGACGACGAGGTGTTCAGGACGGCCATGGCGGGAACTGCGGACTCGCTCGTGACGTTCGTGTTTGGCCTGGAGGTGACGTGGGACCTGCTGCAGGCGCAGGTCGCGGAGGAGGTGAGAGCGCGCCGAGCGCTGACCCTTTGTAAAAAAAAAGGTTCTAACCCTCTCTGGTCAGGATTTGAACCAGCGCTGACCGCTGAGGGGCAGGCACATTGGACCCTAGTAGCGCGAGTGTGTGTTCGGGGATAGGGGCGAGGGGACGCAGGGGGCGGGGGAGTGTAGTCACCGTTCCGCACCCTGCATCACGTGGAGTCGGACTTGTCAACCGCAAGGACCAGGGGTGCACAGTAAACAGGGCTTGAGGCGCCTAAACGCTTCCAAAACAGCCTTAATTAATCCCCAGAACCCGTCGTGTCGGTTGAGCGCTGCCTCGGCAGCGCAGCGCAGCCGTTCAGGGGGCGAGCCTCCAGGGGAGCTACCCTGAGGGCGCGGGTACAGGTTGCACAGTCACTGTCCACTCTGCCTCGCGCACACCAACCATCAGAGGTGCACAGTGAGTTTTAGTGAAGGTTGCCTACGGGAATGTTAGTTTTGCTCAAGCTTTGCAACAGCCCAAATGTGCTGCTTGCAGGAGTTTTCAAGTGCCCCGTGGACTACTGCCTCCTGTGACAGTGACATGTTCAGGAAGTTCTTGGCATCAAGCTTGAAGCAGCCAGATGAGGGCACCAGCATCTCTGTGAAATTGATGTCCCTTGCAGCTACAGTAGTCACTTCAACAGTGCCAGCTTCACCTTCAACAGTGTCAGCTGCTGCTTGAGCGCACACTTCAAAAACCACAACCGTTTGCTGTGCCAAACATGCTACCATTCGCCGGATGCGCTTGCCGTGTCAACACAGACAGCAGAGAAGGAGCGGCTGGCAGATTTGAAGTCAGCAGAAGCAGCGGCGCAGGCCAAGGCCTTCACAGAGTTTCACTCTGACAGCGAGAATGAAGAGAATGAAGACGGAGAGGCGCCTGCTGCTGCCAGTGGTGGTGATGAGTCAGATCATGAGCATGCAATGCTGGAGGACGGGGGGGGTGGGGAGAATGCGGGGGATGTACAAAACAGACACAGTCAAGGTGAGCTCGGTGTTGTTGTTGCGTTGAAGCATTGTGCTTGCAGCTGAGCTGTGGTGACTGGCTTTGATCATGAGGCTCGCAAGGTTGCGTAGGCAATGAGCTGAGACGTATCAGTGATGTGGTGCAACCGTATGTTTCAAGCTTGCAGGACTGCCGAGCGGGGCTGGCAATCGAGACCATGTGCAGAGCGCTTTTCCAGTTCAGCAGAATGCTGTCGATCGGGCAGGCTGTTGGGACTTGCAACAACCTCATTGACTGCATCCCATCCTGCTGCACAGAAACATGTGCCATGCTGCAACGGTATCTCATCGCCGACGCCTGCAAACCTGCAACCTCTGGTTTGTGCTGCTGCAGAAACAGATATGCTGGTGGACAGTACGCAGTGCGCGCCCCCTGTCACCGCTGCCCCTGCGGAGGCGTCCGCTGCGGACACTACGAATCATGACGCCGGCGATGCACCGAAAACTGGCAGCACCAGCACCGCAAAACAAAGAAGCGCTGGCAATCGAGACAGCAGCGGCGACACTGGCGACGCGGGCGGCGGCAGCGAAGGCGTCGGCAGCGCCGCCGCCACCGCCAGCGCAAAGCGGTCACGCCGCAGCAGCAGCGGCAGCGCCGCCGCTGCCGCCGCCGCTGCCGCCCCAGCAGCGGCCGCAGCCACGCCGCCTGGCGAGTGGTCGTGCGAGCAGTGCACGTACATCAACCACTGCAAGGGCGGCCGCTGCGCCATGTGCGGGCGGAAGGGCAGGCCTGCCAAGGCGGCGGGGGCCAAGCGCAAGGCCAGCGGCGGCAGCAGCGCTCAGAAGGGGGAGGCGGGGGGGCGGCAGAGCGCGCGGCGGAAGGTGGCCGGCGGCGCGCGATCGCAGCCCTCGACGCTCGCGGCCGTCGCCGCCGGCAGCAGCGGCAGCGACGGAGGCGCCATGGCCGGCAGCGACGACGATGACGACGATTTTGAATGAAGCCGCCGCTTGTTCTTTGGGGTCAGCCTACGTGGCATTGCGATTACTCTGGCAACACCAATGGCCGTGGCGTCTGTGTGTAGATGCAGCAGAGATGCGGGGGCCTGAGCGGGTGTACTTGACCGTATCTTTTTGGCGCACCATTTGGAAATGCTTGGAATCCAGCGTCTGCAAATACAATTTACCTGATCTAAGCGCCAGTTTTGTGTTCTTGTTGCGCGGTGCCCACATGAGCTTGCGAAATGCTTGGTCTACAAGTTGGCGTTTGTTTGTTTCCTTGAACTCTGGTCGCAACAGCAATACTCATCATTGGTCATGTTTGGCCGCTGTGAGCTCCCCAGCTGAAGATGTGAGCGGAGAGTGGGGCCTCGTTTGTTATCCCGTAGGGACCTTGCATTTAGACCTGCTGGCAATGTCCTAAGTGTGGTGGGTCTTTGTGCCAACAAGTTCTGTCTATACACAAGCGCAGTCAGTGGTACACGCACATGCGTCAACTAGGCAGCTATAGTTGTTGTCCTTGGTGCTGACTGATCGATGCCTGATTTAAAAGTAGGTATTTGAAAAAAAACATGTGCTCCGGGCATCTGCTCAGTCTGGTACGTCAAGTGGTATGTGCAATGGTGCATCACAACCTTGTGATGATCACAGACCATGGAGGCCACAGATCATGAGGTGCTGAATGTGCTTTGTGTTGTGCTGTGTGCGCTGCGCTATGCTCAACAAAGCAGCACGCATGCCAACTGGCAGCATGTGCGCTACGCTCTGACACCAGTGTCCATTGTTGTGCCGTGATGCAAGCAACGCAAAGGTGATCAGGTGCGCATATTCAATGTGTAGTGCACCAAACTCAGACCTTGTCAGTGCTGATGCTCGGATGTGAAAACGTGCCTGTTATCCGAGGTGTGCTTGTAAATGGTAAATGATACAGTGTCAGAAGCTGCATGGCAGCAGCAGCATGAGTGCAATGGTAGCCAGCCTTTCAAGGCGTTCACACCATGAAGTCCACCGCTGCGTTCAGAGCTGGGATGACAAGGAGTTTCACGACAAGCATATAAGGCCAGGTCGCTGTTGCACAGGTACTTGATGTCAGGCACGGGTGCTCAGACCGCTGGCATGCGTTCATCCATTCATTCATTCATCCGCTCTTCACTTGCCGATGGCGCGTCAACATCACCCGCGGCGCAAGCGCAAGCGCGCACATGCATTTGCTGCAAACGTGACTGCAAGTCTCGGCACGCCGCACATGCCATCCCGCGTGTTTCATGCACTTCGCAGCAGCTGCACACCATCCCATCTACTTCGAAAGGTACTTGAAGAAGTAGCCTCCCTCTGCCAGCATCTCACATTTGCTGCCGGCCCGTGGTCTGGGCTGCTCACCTCCCCCCCCCCCCCCCCCCCCCCCCCAACAGGGACCTGGAGTGCGTGCATGACCATACGTGTTCTGCTCAGGGCCACAAGGCTGCAGTGCAGGTGTCCGGCCCGTCGGGCGATCCTCTACACCCCCTCTGTCCCGATTGTGTGTCTGCTGCAGTCCGCTCCGAGGCTCGTGCGCTGCAGCCGCTCCAGAACCAGCCCCAGCCGTGTGCACAGCAGCAGGCAACGGCACTGAGCGCTGGCGTGCATGTATGCCTGTCCTGAGCACTGCTGCATCAGCGCTCATTTGGTGCTCCTGCTCGTTCCTGATCGGGCGGCGCCGCAAGCAGCGCGCAGCGGCTGCAGCTGTAGCGCATGGCTTTGGTCCGCGCCGTCGCTAAGTAGTGCCACTGTGAAAGCCGCCGGTGCGCTTCTGTGAAAGCCGCCGGTGCGCTTCTGTGAAAGCCGCCGGTGTGCACTTGGATCATATTCGCTCGCGGCGTTCTGCTTTGCTGACGAAACATCATCACCCCCGGCGCACGTCGCCACGACCGCTACTCGTGTCCGCGCCTCCCCCCCCCCCCCCGCCGCCCGCTGTGCGCAGCCAGTGGCCTGCCTGAACTGCGCCAACGCGCAGCTCTCTCACAGCAGCGCTCGGCGCTCACCACAGCGACCAGGCGTCCTGCCTCACGCTGCTGCCGCTCCAGGCACCGCCGGCACCGCGGCTGCTGCCGCCGCTGCGGTCGACACCGCCATCGCTGCCGCGCCTGTCGCTGCCGCCGCCGCCCGTGCCACCCCCCCTGCCGCCGCCGCCGCCGCCGCCGCTAACACCGTCGCCGCCGCCTCCGCCACCGTCACCGCCATCCCTGCTGCCGCCACCGCCGCTCCTGCCACTGTTGCCAATGTCCCGACTGCTGCCGCCGCCACCACCTCTGCCTGCGCCGCCGCTGCCGCCGCTGATTCCGCGGGAAGAGGTGCGGCCGCCGCCGCCGCTGCTGCCAGTTCCGGCAACGCGTTGGTGGTCAACGCGTTCGTGGTGAGCAGTGTCGCGACCGCTGCTCGGGCCGCCTTGGAGAGCGCCGCCCTTGCGGGTGCCATGGTCGCTGCTGGTGAGGACTTGGGTGTTGTTGAAGATGGGATCCAGTGCTGCGCCGATTTCATTGGCCGCCCGCACGTATGGAGACTCCGGCTCGGTGTTGAAGGTCCTGCAGTCGTGGAGCGTTGCCGCAGAGGTGAGCAAGGCGAAGAATCACCGATGACGCGAGGGCTTACTCGATCGTGGCACGGGCATGGTATATCACCATGTCTGCTATTCATATTCTGCTGTCAGTCTTGCTGTCCGTCACGAAGTTGGCTGTCTATCTGGTTATCCCTCTGTTATTTGTTGGTTTTCAGTGCCATGTGAGTGAGTGTCAGCCTTCAGGACCGATCCCCGCTACACCTTAGCCTTCAGGCTCTGCGCAAATTCATTACATACTGGTGCTTGCGAGGAACGAGAACTACTTGTGGACTTGTCATGTATACTCTGCGGCCATTTCATGTCGCCTGCAGGACATTCCATGTCAGCGCTCATTTCATTAACGGATGAGCACGATACGAGGTCTTGCTTTATTGCAGACAAGGTGCCATCAAAGGTAGTTGTTGGCTGAAGTACATGCTTGTACTTGGAAGCGACGCCCCTAATTGTACTTTTTATTAATTCTCGCTCAGGGCGCGATAAAGCCCAGATGAATGGCATCTAACTTAAAGCTTGCTGTACGGAATCTACATGTCGTGTGACAGTCTGAAAGTGCCTCAACGACAACACTCAAACGCCGCCGCCGCCAAATGGCATCTCGGGATCCTCCCCTACGTCCTCCTCCATGTGCCCCCCCCCCCCCGGATTCTGCCATGTGTGTCATGACACGGCCAGAGTACGCCATGTGGAGCGCTGCCGACAGTACCTTAATTTTACTTCAAGAGACACTGAATTGCTTACAACGCTTCTGAAAAGGCTTTACTAAGAATGTGACTCACTCAAAAGTTTGTGCCTACTTCTCGACGCGTTTTACCGTCCAATTCCCCAATTCAAGTTCCATGGTGTCCATGACAGCGTGCTGCACATTGGCCGATGTGTGGGCTCACAGTACTAGTCTAATACTTCAGCAGTATACTTGAAGTACTTTTCATGTGCTATACATGTGAGGTGTGAACGTGCATGCATACTACTGCGCAGTGAAGCCTAGATGGTAGTACACTCCATGACAGTGTGTGGCAGACTTGGCGACGTGCAGGCCCACATCAGCTCAGGTGAAGTACTTGCAAAAGTCAAGTACCTGCCATGTGGCATCCAGCTTGAAGTGAAGTGCATACTGCTACATACTTTTTTCGTACTTTTCCCCAGTGGCACCCATGTAAAGTCTATTTTGTGACAGTGTGTGGCACATCTGCCGACACGTAGGCGCACATTGGCACAGGTGAAGTAGTTGTGATGTGTTATCCGGTTGAAGTGTCAGGTGCAAGTTCAACGTAGGTGCTTCTTGCGTACTACTTCAACAGTGCGTCATACCTGCAGTTGCTCAGCATGAGCTCCATGTCGGTGCGCAGTTCATCGAGCGACGAGTACGGCTCCTCCCGAATGCCCTCGATACGGCGGCGCATGAACTGCAGATCCATGGGGTGCTTGATGATGGCCTACATTGCACAAGTGGTACGACGGGTGTTGTCATAAGCACTGTTCTGATCATTTGGGCATGATTGCGCACCAAGCGAGAATTGATGGCAAGCTCCTCCTAGATGCCCGCGCAATGCGGCGGCGATGAACTGCAGATCCATGGGGTGCTTGATGATGGCCTGCGTGTGGAAGTTGTATATACAAAGGGTGTTTGTAACACAACATAGAGACCTCGTCATGTGCAATGTATTGATCATATGGGCACGTTTGTGCCCCAAGCGAAGCTCGATGGAAAGGACAAAGGGGGGAGGGGGGGGGGAGGCGGGGCAGTTGGCCGAGGCTGTTGCGGAGAGGAAGACGCCGTGTGTCATCGAGCGTGCTTGAGCACCATGTAGCGTCGCAACAAGACATCGATTCCTCTTGCAGCAACCAACATATAGATCATCTGGGCTCGCTTGTGCCATCAGCTATCATCACTGTCGTAAAGCAAGCGGTGTGCAAGGAAGGGCTACATGCGTAAGCAGCGAACCCGCCCGCATGCAGCATTTCACTCCAATACAAGACGGTCACAGACGCAAAAGTGCACGCCACATTTTGCTCAAACGTACGCCAGCGCGACACGCTCTGAAAATGGCACGACCGTCCTGAGCATGGCATCGTGTCAAGCATACCTGCATGCGTTGCTAAATGGCATCATCGTCTGCCAATGGATGGTCCTACACAGCGGCATACATTGTAAGCAGCTCCACCTTGCGCACAGAGCGCTACATGACGTGGGGCACTTGTTGCGTCTACGCTTTAAAACGTGACACCATCAGAAGCATAATGTACCTCCAAGTATGACGCTGCTGTGTCGCATATGACCTGTTTGCTGCCTGTGCTACTTGCTGCCTTCAAAAGTCTCCTCCAATCTGTGCGGCCAGGTTTGCTTGAACTGCACATGCTGCTTACCCGATACCCCGGAGTCCAATCAGCTCTACTTAGCATACAAACTACCTGACTTGAGGCACTCGTTGCGTCTACTTTCAAACGTGGCTCTATCACCAACACGGTATACACTTCAAAGTAAAACGCTGCTGTGATACATGCATCAATTTGCTTGCAGCCTGCGCTACTGCCTTGAACAGTCTGATGATAAATCTGATACGGCCAGGTTTGTTTGTTTGTTCTGCAACTTCTGCTTACCCGATATCCCGGAGTGCGGCTTGGCACAGGCTGGCGGAACGGCCAGCTAGACTGGTGCTCACAGACTGCAGCCCACACTCGCAGCAGCTCTGCGGCCAGGCTGCAAGAAAATGACGGAAGATGTTGGAAGATGCAGCGATGCATCATGCGCATGGAACTGGGGGTTGCATGACCTTGTACTTCAACATTTCATCTTTGGGTGAAGGTGTGCTGACAAAACTTCATGTGCGATACATGCCAAGATATACTGCTCACAGACTGCAGCCCACACTCGCAGCAGCTGTGCGGCCAGGCTGCAAACATACGACGGAGGATGATGCAGCGATGCATCATGCGCATGAAATGGGGATTGCATTACCTTGTACCTCAACACAATGAGGGCACGTGCCGGTACTGCTTGTGCAATAGAAGCACATACTTAGAACAAGATACACCTGCTACACATTCTGGCTCCACGCGCGAGGCCCCCTTGGGCTGCAGTCACACGTCGCGCCATGTGGCGCTCTCATGACAATGCGCTGCGTAGATGCGCCTCTTGTTGTACAGGGGGCAGGGACTTCTGAGCAATGCTGCAACAAACATGTGGAGCGTCACCGTGTCTCCCTCTCTTGCAGTATCGTCACCATTTCTCTATTTGCAGTATCGTCATCTGTACATGTTTGTTGGTAGTGGCCTCAGCGTCTGTGTCGTTTCAGGACCACAAGTCGCACCACGCTCACCCTGCTGTGTGATTGCCTGTTGGTGACCGCAAGCACATGACGCTTTTGGCTGACGGAGCTGAGCCCTGATGTTGAGCGATGACACTCTGAGATCTAGGGTAAAGGGTCAGGTGTAGACTTCTGGCACTGCCACAACAGCACATACTGCACATGCTGTACTCTCCCCATGGTCTCGCGTGAAAGCCTGGCATGCCCACATGCACTCGCACTGCATGCATCGGATGCGAAATGAGATATTTACCACTGCAAAACCGCAGTCCTGCAAGAGTCGTCAGAGTGTCCGTTTGGGCGCCATCACAGTGCACGCTTCTGTGCGATCATCACGGCTACGCGCCAGGTTTCGACGCACATCCGGCTGCATCGACTCACGCACTTACTGCATGGGTCACCCCAGCGTATGTTCAGGCGCCATCACAGCGCATGCTTCAGCGACCACCGCAGCACGCTCCATGTTGCAGCACTGACACAGCTACGCTCCACTTTGGCGCACATCCTGCTGCATCGGCCGGCGCACTCACTGCATGGCTCGTCACGGGGGCATGTTTAGGCGCCATCACAGTGAATCTTCAGCGCGAACGACATGTGCACTCACTGAATGCGCTCCGTCCGCGCCGTCGCCGACTGCGGACCGCCACGTGGCGCCGCCGCCGCAGCAGCCCTCGTCGTCCGCGCGCCAGCGCTCGGCGCTGTCCCCCTCCCAGCCCCCCGCGCAGCAGCGCTCGCCCCCGCTCTCCGCGCCCCCCTCCCCATGCCCCTCCCGGCAGCGGCGCTCGGCGGCCGCGCGCTGCGCTTCGCAGGGCGCCGCGCCCGGTAGCTCTCGCTCTCGGAGCCGCTCTCCTCGGAGGAAGCGGACCGGGAGGAGGCCAGCGCAGCAGCGGCGCCGCGCTTGCGCTGCGGCGGCGGCGGCAGCTCCGGACTGCGCGGAGCGGCCGCTGCTGCCGCCGCTGCTGCTGTTGCTGGTGGTGGTTGTGATGGTGGCGCCACATCGTCTCGCGCCGCTGCCAGCTGCGATTTGGCAGATGACTTCATGGCGGCGGGCGCTGGTTCGACAGGGGGCTGCTGCCTGGAAAGCTGCTGCTGGCGTGGAGGCAGCTGCGGCACCGACGACGGACGCTGCTTCTGCTGCTGCGTCAGCGGCGCATGTGCCAGCTGCTGCTGTGGCCGCTGAGCATCCGGCTGCTGCTCGTGCAGCGACTGCACGCGTCGGTGTTGCTGCTGCCGTTGCGAGTCCGCGCCGCCGCCCGCAGTGCTGCCATTCGATGCGGCCGAAGAGCGCGCATGCGCGCTGTGTCCGGCGGCGCGCGGGCCAACGCCGCGGCGCATAGCGGTGGCCGTGCCGTGCACAGTTGGCGCCGCGAACTTCAGTCCCAGCTGCCCGCCATATGACATCTGCTGCTGATGCAGCGGCTCTGCCGCTCGCCCATTTGCCCCCAGGCGTGCGGCTGCGTCGCCGAATGACTCCATGTCCTGCGCGTCGCCACAGCCGCCGCTGCCGCTGCTGCCGCCGCCTCCACCTCCACCGCTGCCGCCATCGTTGCCGCCGTCGCCAGAGCGCTCCAGCACCGCTGCGGAGGACCCCGCGTCGTTGTGCGGCGTAACGACAACGCTTGCCGCATCAGACAGTGCCGCGTCTGCCGCGCGAATAGCGTCGCGGCCGTGCGGAGCATCACCATCTGGTGCACGCCCGCCGCCTGTCGCCGCTGCCGCCGCCGCTGCTGCCGCCGCCGCCGCCGCCGCGTCACCGCCGCCGCCTGCGTCTCCCGTGCCCGGCGGCGGCAGGCGCGCGCCCAGCCCGCAGAAGAACTCGCCGAGCTGGCAGACGAACGCGTGGAAGCGGTCGTCGAAGAGCAGGCGCGCGGCGTACGCCTGGACGGCAGGAGCGCTGAGGTCCGGCAGCGGCACGCCCATGGCGATGGCGGCGGCGCGCGCGTTGAGCGCGGGGCCCGCGACGTCGTCGATGCCGCGGACCTGGCGTGTGTGTGACGGTCGAGGGGCTCGGGGGGGGTCGAGTTGAAGTGCATATGGTGTTGAAGTTCGGATGTCGATCGCATCTGATGTCGACGGACTGTCGGGGCTCCAGTCAAGTGTTGCATTGAGCGAATCTTGGTAACCAATGATGGACATTTCCACTGCAGCAGATATCACACTACATGCCATTGCAGCTTCTGTGATTTGGACTGGCCCTGTAAGAAGACCCATGGACAGACTGTGTGCAAGAAACTGTTGCAAAGCGCAGGAGCGAGAGCTCTCGCAGGCAACATTGAAAGTCAGCCACTGGTGCAGATGCGACCAGCTATCGAGGGTCACGATGCACACACATCAGGTCGCCAGCCCTCTGCAAGAGCTCGCAATGTTCTCGACAGCGATGCACCCGATCCATGCGAAACATCCGCATTTTTTGTTGAGGGTTGTCGCCGACAAAGCTTCAGCAACATCCATGGCAGATGTCACAGGGAAGAACGCGTGTTGTGTGATTGCAACTGAAGGTCAGGAGCGCCTGCGAGCAGGTTGCAGCTGTGCGAGTTGTACTTGCGAGTCTCGACTTCAAGCATTCTCGTTGTCATGTCTCTTGCCAGCACTGAACCGCAATGCATGTGTGCATGTCTATCAACCGAAACGACTGCTTTAAAACTGTACAATGACGAAAGGTCAGCAATGGGGCAATGCATTTCTGTCCGCATTTTGTTCTCGGCCCGCGACAGATTGAAGTTGCAGGATTGCCACGCACCTGGCACACAGTGTGTATGCGGCGGGCGAAGAGCCCGAGATCTGCCTCAGATCCAAAATCGAGCGCCAGTTTGCGGACAGAAACCCCTCGCAGCGCCAGCCGCAGCGTGGTGCCCTCGACCGAGATCCTTGTCACATCGGAAGGAACGGAGATGGATTCTCGCCTTCGCTTGCTCGCAGGATCCTCCACAGTCAGCAGCAGTGCTGCGCCATCGTGAGAAGCTGCAACTAGGACCACGCACTGCTTGCTGGTGTGTCTCTGCCAGCCTTTGTTGGCAGCAAATTTCATGTACGCCGCGGTAGCCTGCAATGTGTCCATGGTTGCAGTTGAACAACCTCTGTGCAAGGCACCGCCCGCGGCACCTCGTTGTTGTGTCGCAGATGCTGTTGGGCCTCCGTTTTTGACGATGCTGCTGGCAGCGCAGCGCACCAACAAGCCAGCCTTGCAGCGCGTCTTGCAAGGCAACGAGAATTCGAAGTATGGGCGCGAAGATTTCCTCCCTAAAAAGGGGATTCGGAAGGGAGAAAGGCGATGGGGGGACTGCTAACGCAAGGTTGACAAGTGCATGCAGCATGAAAACACAGTGCTACTATGTACTCTCTATCGAAATTTTCACTCAGGGCGCGAGAAGCACATGGAGGATGTCGAGCTGGCTACCAGCATCTTCATATCTTGCGACAACCTTGAAAGTGTCTCCATGCGCTTTGACGATCATTTTGTAGCAACATTGCCAAATAGCCCCCCCCCCCCCCCTCCCACAACGTCTTCGTCCGTCTGTCCACCACCTTTGAACTCCGCCATATCATAACACACCAAGAGTACGTCATGTGGAGCGCTGCCGAGAGAGCTGAGCGTATGCGCGCCAGTGCTATGCACGTGGCGCTGCAACCGGCAATGGGCAAATGCTTGCGTGCGCTGCGGCAACAGTCACAGGTCCTCATTATCCGCAAGCCCGTTGGCGATGGCGTCCACGACTGCATGTGTTGCAATCTTAACGACACCAGGTGCAACCTCTGCAGGTCATGTAAGTAACGGCCGCAGCAACACACATCGCGGGCACACAGCAGTTCCGAAGCCGCCGCGCAGCACACTCACACATGTATAGAAATCTTCTTTATGCACCGGAAAGGGGACATGGCGGCTGCTACCGTGCGCAGTCAATCCCGCTTCAAATCAAGAAGTTGCTCATGCTCCGCAGCCGGCCCGTTGTTTCTGCTGCCCATAATGATGGGCGCCGCGGCGGGGAACTGCAGTCGTCGGTGCCCCGACCCTGCTTGTCAGTCAGTCCCCCCCCGTCGTTACACAAACAATTGTTCTGTCGGGGGCGCCCGGTGCACGCGTGCTGTGCTCGGGGGGCGGCGTGTGCAGAGAGGGTCGCGCATGCCGTGATGGTTTCGTGCATGTACTGCTCACACCCGCCGTCTCTCGGGCGGGGCGGTGTGTGGGGGGGGGGGGGCGAGGGGGGGGGGCTACTTCAAGTTGAAGTAGTATGCAAAACGCGCCGTGACGCATCCAGGTAATATGGTGGCCACCGCGGTCCAGGGGTGGGGGGCGTCAATTGACGGGGGCGCATGAAGCCAGGGGAAGCGGCGGCGGGCTAGGTGATGCACAACGAAAAACTGTACAACAACCCGAACTCTGACAAGAGGTGTGCGTGACGCTCTCGGCGTACTGCAGCTGAGGGGAAAAGGGGGGGCACTGGTGGGGAAGGGGGGGTGCGGGGGGGTGGGGGGGGAGGGCGGGCGCTGCCGTCGAGTTATACTGCGACAGGGGCAAAGCAGCCTCGCTCTACAAATGACCCGGGACGAGCCAAGGACTAATGAAAGAAACGAGTTCATGAAGGCCGGGCGGGGCGTGGGGGGGGGGTGAGGGGAGCTGACGCGACGTACCGTCTCCGCAGCAGCAACAGGCGCCCCGACTTGCCGGGGTCACGCGCGCTGGCCCTGCCTCAAAGAATAAATGGGGTGCGTGCGCGTGCGCGCGTGTTGTGTGTGTGCGTGCGTGTGTGTGTGAAGAGCTGAGCGTCGCCACATCATCGTCTAAGTGCGCAGGCGCCACGCGTCGTAGTCGCTGAGGCGCTCCGCATCTTCGGCGTTGGCGGCGTTGGCGTCGCCGCCCATCGCCAGCTGCGCATGCCACGCCGCCGCCGCGTCGGCGCTCGGCTG
The DNA here is from genome assembly GCA_017506865.1 of Tribonema minus. Classification (NCBI taxonomy): domain Eukaryota; class Xanthophyceae; order Tribonematales; family Tribonemataceae; genus Tribonema; species Tribonema minus. The sequence goes on from JAFCMP010000124.1 coordinate 662,127, forward strand.
GCGCAGCAGCGGCGGCGGGGCGAACACGGGGGCACGGCCCTGGTCTGGCGGCGACGACGGCGTCGCCAGCATGTGGCGCCGCTGCTGCTGCTGCTGCTGGAGTGCGTGCAGCGCGTCGAAGCTGCCGCTGGGCGAGCCTGCGGAAGCGGACGCAAGCGCGTGTGCAGCAGACATGGGGCGGCAGTCAGCATGGGCGGCAGCTACGCAGCAGTCTGGGGTACGGGGGGGGGAGGGGGGGGGGGGGGGCAGTGGTAACGTTGCAGCAGCGGCAAGCAGAGGCGCTGGCTCGCGGTCGCATGGTGGTTGATGCAGCAGAGGGCATTGGCGGCGTCGCAGCTGCACTTCTAGTGCTCAGCGACGGCGCTAGTAACTGGCAGTCTACAGATGTTGAGGTAGGCGGCGACAGTGCTCTGTGCTGGGCGGCAAAGACACACGACAGTGCTCTGTGCTGGGCGGCAAAGACACACGTGAATCTCTGCACGGAACCACAAGAACAAGCGTGCCGGCGCAGCCCCGTGCGCTGCACACGCCCCGCCGCCGCCGCCGCCGCCGCCGCTGCTGCTGCTGATCACTGAGCAACGAACCCTACTCTGAGCACGGCTACACTGCAAGACAGACGCTGCGCAGTGCCGACGACGCTCACCCGCAAACGCGTCGTATGCGCCGCTCGCCATCGCGCCCCCCGCGGCCGCGCCGGGCATGACGACCGCCCTTGCGGGCCGCGCCGCGCCGACGTCATCCGCGGCGCCGCCCGCAAACGGCCACGTCCACGACTGCGTGCCGCCCCAGCTGAAGCCGTCAGGCTGCTGCTGCTGCCGCTGCGACGGGTGCAGGCCCGGCGGCGGCGGCGTGCGCCGCGCATGCTCGCTGCCGCCGATGCCGTGCGCTGCTGCTGCCGTTGCGCCGCCGCCGCCACTGCGGCTCTCGTAGCTGAAACCAAACGCGTCGGCGGGCGCCGGTGCGCCGTCGCCGCGCTGCGTGTAATCGCGCGCGAAGCTGCCGTCGGGCGCGGCAGTAGCAGCCATGGCCGCGGCGGCGGCAGCGGCGGCGCCGCGCGCACGGCTCGCCGCCAGCACGCGCAGCAGCGCCGCCTCATCCATGGCTGCCGCCGCTGCCTCCGCCGCCGCAGCCGCTGCCGCGCTGTTGGGCGGGCGCGCCGTGGTGGCGGCGGCGGCGGACGGCAGCGGCGGCCGCGAGCCGGCGGTGGCGGCGTCGCTGCGCGCGCGCAGCAGGTAGGCGCGGCGCAGCGCGTCCGTCTCGACCCTGTCACGGTGGCTGCCGGCGGCGACGGCGGCGGCGGTGGCGGCGGCGCGCGCCTCGAGGGCGTCAATGGACTGGTGGCTGTGCAGCGCGTAGTGGTCCTCCAGTCTGAGCGCTGCCAGCCTGGCGCTGACGTCGCCGTCGCTGCCGCCGCCGCTGCTGTGCGCGTACGCGTGCGGCGGCCGGGCGGAGGGGTACGGCGGCGGCGGCGCGTCTGCCGCTGCAGCGGCGGCAGCCCACTCCTGCTGCTGCCGCAGCAAGAGCGCCTGCTGCAGGCGCTGCTGCTGCTGCAGCGCAGCGTACTGCGACGCCTCGTGTGCGTACATGCCACCAACCATCGGCGGCAGGCTCGCCGCATTGCTGTTGAAGTGACCGCTGCTGCCGCTGGCGCTGCCACGCGCCCCAGGGATGTTCGAGCGCAGGTACTGCTGCTGCTGCTGAGAAGGCTGCTGCTGCTGCTGAAACTGGCGCTGCTGAGCGTGCGCGGCGCCAGCCGCGCGCGCTGCAGCGGCGGTCTGCACGGCGGCGGCCGCGCTGCCGGTGGCGGCGGGCTTGATGGTGCGCGGCGCGCCGCGCGTCTGCATGGTGTGCCTGTTTACGCCGCCGTACAGGTGGATGAAGTAGCGCAGCGGGTCCGCCCACTCCACGTTCAGCAACGCGGGCGACGCTGGCGCTGCCGCCGCGCTGACGGCGGGGGCAGCAGCGGCGGCGGCGGCAGCGGCGGTGACGTCATGCGGCGGGGCCATGGTGAACGCGCTCACGGCGGCGGCGCTGCCGCTGCTGCTGCAGCTGCTGGAGCCACTGCTGCAGCTGCTGGGGCGGACGAGGCCGCTGCCGCTGCCCGCGGCATCATCGCCGCCGCCGCCGCCGCCGCCGCCGCCGCCGCCGCTGCCACCGTCGCCGCCGCCGCTGTCGCCGCCGCCGGCGGAGGCGCCGTCGCCGCCGTCGCTGCCGCCGCAGTCGCCAGCGGCCGCGTCGACGGCGGCGGCGATGGCGGCGGCGGCGGGCCGGAGAGTGGGACTCGGGGTCGTCGTCGTTGAGTCACTCGCCGGAGCACTGCTGGCGGACAGCGTGGCCGTGGTGCAGTTGGAGGCGCCGGCGGTGGGGATGGGGGAGTCACTGGAGCCGCGATCGGAGTCCGGGTGGTAGCGCGCGTGCGCCGACGTGGCGTGCTCGTGCGTGTCAAACTCGACGAAGCAGAAGGGGCGCAGGCGCGAGGGGGTCTCGCGGTCCCACACGAGCTGCATGCTGCAGAGGGGGGGGGGGAGGGAGATGGGGCGGGGGGGAGGGGGAATTAGGTGCTGATCCGGGGGGTGGGGTCAAAAGTGTGATATGCATGTCGGACATAGTGCAGCTGCAAAGAGGAACGGGGGCAGAGTCCTGCAAGTTTCTGGTGAACGCTGCCAACAGACTCAGTTGCCCGTGCAACGCCGGTATGGTGAATTGAGCCCCAACCGTAAGCTGCGCTTGCTCGTTGCAAGCGCCACCCACACGAGCCGCATGCCGAGCACCCACATGGCTGAGCACTCATGATCTCTGCTTCAACTATACCTTGAAGTTTCAAGGTGAAACTGACAATGGCGTTGGAAAACAACCCTTGAGCCGTAGGGTTGCTACCAGCCGTGGCACACACCTACGCAGGTCGCATGAAGCGATACAAACTTGGCACAGTCCTGCCCACTTTACACACTGCAGAGTATGACCTCGAACGCTGAAAAGCTTGCACACAGAAGTCTTTTGACTGTGGATATGATAGCACTGTTTCACTCGTGGCCAATGACTGCAGCAGCGGCGACCACGGTTACTGGTGGAAGGCACTTGCGGCTAACCATCCTTTGTCACCTAGAGCTCTACGATCTTTTAACTCATTTCCATGACCTATTCGGAAAGGGGCATGCATCAATGGCAAATGTCGCACCGGATGCTCGCAACTCTCCGCCAGCACAACGGTGCGCGCCGCGCAGCAGCATCGCGTGCCGCACAGAGTTCAACTTGCCTCTTGACGCCCTCGAAGTTGGCGCTGAAGTACGCGTGGACCTGGTCCTGCGACCAGCTCTGGCACATGCCGCTCACGTAGAGCGTGCGGTTCTCGTCACTGGGCAGCATGCCCAGGTAGCAGCCCTTCTTGAACTGGTAGCCCTGCAGCACGGCTCAACCGCAGCGCGCCGCAGGCAGTCAGCATGGCGGCCCGACGCAGGAGAACCGCGCAAACGACAAGGGAACAGGCCTAGAAGAGAGCGGGAAGTGACTGCTGAGTGTTATGGGTGAGCGTGCGGGGTGCGTCTGTCACTGCGCGCTTGGTATCCACATGCAAGATGAGGCACACGGCTGCAGCAGAGTACCAGCTGGAAGGTTGGCAGAGAGAGAAATACCTGTGCGCACGAATGCTAGAGCGGTGTGGGAGGGCCGACGCTGCACTGTTCGCTCACAAGATGCCGTTACCGGCGGAGAAATGAGAACATGGTGATGTGAAGAACTCAATGGGGTGCTCACACTTCAACGGCCAAACTATCCAGAAGATGGCACGCGCGCACTACTCTACACGCGCGCACTATAGCTGGCACGCCATTCCCACACACGTATCCACACATCATATTCTCCAGATGGCACAGGCACTACTTTGTGCAATCGCACTATAGCTGGCATGCCACGTGGCGCACCTGCATCGCCTCAATGGCCAGGTTGGCCTGCTCGCTGTTGCGGAAGCGCACGAAGCCGTAGCCGCGGCACCGCCGGCGGCGCTTGTCGCGTGCGACGCGCACCTGGCGCGAGGCACACGAGGGGTAGGTATGGCGTCAGAAAACAGACGTAACTGTAGAGAAAACTAGACCGTACTCAAAACATGCCGCCAACGCGCTGCGGACAAATGGCGCCAGCCAAGACATAGGCGGGCCGCAGTCAGGCCGCGCCTCATGCAACACAGAGAATGCAGCGCAGGATGCCGCTGCCAGAGCTGCGAGAGTGCGTGGCGCATCCAACAGCAGTGCTCATGTTGCAACAACGGCAAAGATGACTGCACTTTGGTATCGAAGCGCGTCATTGAGCACACAGGGAGCGTTCATGGCGCGGCAACCTTACATCTGAACGACTCCAATAAAGTTGCGCTCTCAAAGCGCACAAAATAGGCCTCAATCCTCTAGCGGTGACATGCCATCATCCTCGTGCAAACAATCGTACTCGCAGGCACTCACCTCAGTAATCTCTCCTAGATGGCAGAACCAGTCGTACAGCATCTCCGCGCTGGATGCGCGCGTAAGCCCGCCCACAAAGATCTCCACTCCCGGCGGGGGACTGCCGGGCGTTTCGCCACAGCAGAAAGACAGGTGGTCTGACCCCTCCGTGTCAGTCCCATCTGAGCCCTCAAAGTAGCCGCTGCCCGTGGCAGCAGAGGAGCTGTTGCTGTGGTAGTACGGGGGGTAGTGTGGCCCGCCATTTGCTGCTGAAAACGCCATGATGGACCGGTGAGAGGGCATAGCACCACCCGCTAGCCCCGCAGCTGCAGCAGGAATGGCGCCATGTGCGAGACGACTGCCGTAGCGGTCCTGGCGATGAACACTGCCAGTGGCAGGCTGTGTAAGGGATGAGCTCCAGGGCTGCTGAAACGTTTGCTGCCTATGGTGCTGCGGCAGCATACGGTGGCTCCTCTGAGCATCTGGCTGTTGGTGCGGGCCGGGCGACCAGCGTGGTGGCGCGCTGGGACTGCTGGTGCGCTTGATATAATTACGCGCGTCCACTTGCCAATCATCGCCAGCTGCTCGCATTGAAGGTACGCCAATAGCTCCTGTTGCAGCAGCCGCCGCCACGTTGAGTGGTTCCTCTGAAGCCCACAGGCAGTTGTCTGCTGCAGCTGTGTCTGACAGGCTATCAGAGTCTGAAAAGGGATTGATGTCCATGCGGTGGCGCCTGCCAAAACCACCTGCACTGAAACTGCTCATGGACACGGGAGCGATGCTATGGACTGCTGCCAGCATGCACATGCTTAGCTGTCACTAGAGCTGCCTAAGCTCTGTCTCTCCTCCTTGCTGCGCACCCGCTGTTGCTGACCATCGGACAATACAATCTGCAGCAACGTGCTCTCGGCCTAGTATTCCTGCGTGCGACTGAATCTGCACCTCACGGCCAGCAGCGTATGGCCAGGTTGGCTGGTGTATATATGGCACAAACAAACAAACAAAACACATGGCCTGTGCGCAAAAAACCTCTTCAACATGTTCGCCGTTGACTTACCTCTTCGCTTGCCGGTTCGACTCTTCCCTGATCTGTTCGGTTGAGGAGGCAAAGCACACAGCGAAGTTTGGTGGAAGCACTGACCTCCAGTCGGCCCTATTGTTCATGGTGTTGGCGTAGCATGCAAAAATTTGACCCTGTTTCTCTGCAGCAAACGAGACTCAGTGCCAGCTTCGCGCCCGATCCGCACGGCTGAAGGTCAGGTGTTTGTAGCGAGCGACCGGCGGCGCCGCGCGGCAGCGCGCGGAGCGGGAGCGGAGCCCAAATCCGGATAGATGTCTGTCCGTTTGTCTGCGACTAAACCGTTATGTTCAGCCGTTGAAGTTCGGTGTGTGTGTGTCGTGTCACCCGACGCCTCTCTGCGGAGCTGCTTGTACCTATGAGCCCTCTGTCCTTGAACTGAAGTGACAGCGGCGCTTGCATGCGTTGCCAGCAAGGTCCGGAACATCACAGCGAGCAAGTGAAACGCATGTCAGACGATCTGGAGGTGATGTCGAGGCGAGTTGTACAACGCATCCCCCAACCTGTACTTTTTGTTAATTCTCGCTCAGGGCGCGAAGAAGCCCAGATGAATAGTATCTAAGCTTGCTGTACGGAATATACATGTCGAGTGACAGTCTGAAAGTGTCTCAATGACAACCAGTACTTCATCGACAAAACTGGGGGGCGCAGTACAGTGGCAGTCCTCTATCGGACCTTCACACTTTTGCTGCTCTAGACAAACCTGTTGCACATGACACAACACCGTCTGGTGCCCTTGTGCTGAAGTATGTTACTCCCGTGTCACCTTGTACTTGCATACCCCCACGTACGGATATCACCGCCTGAGCACAATGTAGAGTGCATTGCCAACTTCTCAACTTACTGATGGACAAATGACCTGGGTCTACGTGTCCAGCCGTCCGCAAGAGCGTATGCCATTGCCCACCACCGTGCCAGAGATGCACAAGCAAGGGACTCAAGCAGACACAAGACTTGCGGCTGGTGCATCTGTTACAGTAGCTAAAAGTGAACATTGAGAATTGCAAAACATGAACAGCCATGCCAGCGTCAAACAGGACACCCCCTCAACATGGTGCTGGGCTGTGCGCGGTCACTCCTTAGACTCCTGGCCGTATTGCACAAATGCCCAGGATGATGTCAAGGTGCCGGTGTGGTGCTTGACCTTCGCGTCCTCCCCCCAACCCGGCAGCATTATGATAGCCATTCGTATCGGCGGAAATCGAGCTCGTCGGGTATGGGCTCGCTGTGGGCGCGCACACACCTGTGTCCAGCACTATGCCTTTGTTGCGGTCAGCGCTGCTGAAGCGCAGACACCCCGGGCCAGTTCATTACTGTGTCCACCCGACATCCATGTCCCTTGAAGGCACTGGCGTCCTTGTTGCGGACAGCAGACACACGCTGCTGCCGTAGGATGCGTTGAAGGCACCACTTGAGAGCAGTGTGCGTCAAGTTGTGCCCCCGAATGGGCTGGCTGGGGCAGCCCATCGCTTGCGCGGAGGGGGGGGCTTGAGTCACTGCACCCGCCATGGGCACATGTCCACGAACATTGTCACAACGATCATCGTGCCTGTGGCGGCTGCCATGGTGGACATTGGTACAGCTGCACTGGCACTGGGGGTACAAGCAGCCACGCCATGACTCAGCTACTAGTAGGTGCCCGCTGGCTGCGTAGCTGCGGCATATCCCGCATGCTAGCTGCTTGGCGGCCGCGGCGGATCAACAAGTTGTTGCAACGCTGGCCAGGGCCTTCAAGGCCGCCAGGCGCAGGCACCGTTGACTGTTTGCCGACCGGCACCAGCCGCCCGCATTTCCCAAACCAAGCAATTATCGTACTCACGTTGGAGGATGTTTGAGAGGCTGGCAAGTAGCTCACATGTGAAGCGTCCTCGCCAGCAGCCTGCTGCGCTGTGTCGAGAACTATAGTATACTCGCTTGAAGGCCTCATCAGTATCCCAGTCGCCATCATGATCGCAGTCATCTTTTCCGCCGCGACAGCTTCCCTCTTCCGCGCTTTTGCGTGCTTCAGCAGGCGTAGAAGGGGTGTACCTTTGCATAGGCGCCAGTGGCCTCAGGGTCAGGCACGGCTGTGGCCGCCGCGGTGACAGGCGTGACATCCGAAGTGCAGGGCTGGCTCCAGGTCGGCGCTGAACGTCACAGCATAGATCGACTGCACGGCGGCGGAGAGCGTTGATGCGGCTGCCGTCGTATCTGATGCCCATTTGCAGCACCGACGCTGGGGCTACAATCCGCACGTGATTTCTGATCCCCTTTTGCGGTCAGTTTCGCAGGGCCTCAAAACCTGGCCATCGTGCATTGCACAGGACTGCTGCGCAACCCAGGTGACCGCATCGTGCTCAGCACAGGGCTTTCCACTCTGTCTGCTCAGAGTTCAACTTTCGACGTAAACTTCAACGTGAAGTTGCCTCAGAACTGAAGTTGTTGCCCGTGTGATGACCGTTGCAGGGTGGAGACGCTAACGACGCGCGTGACTGACGAAACGTCAATTGCAAGAAAAGCAGAGAGGGGGGCCTCCCGCGCACAGTGAGCATGATGCGAGCATCAGTAAGCACCAACGCATAGGCAGTTCATGCAGCGCGTGCAGCTGGGTCGGGACGCAGCAGCGAAGCACCGGACTTTCTGACACATGGCGTGCCACGGTGAGGCCGGAGCCAACAGGGTGAGAGCAACGACCGCAACTGCAGGCCGGTTCTCACATCTTGGGACGAATTTCCAGGATTGGAAATAGAAATCGCAATTTGTGATCTACTGCGTTTGACAATAGGCAGCACAACGACAGCTTTCGGAAGCAAGCAGACTAGGACGGGGTGCAGCAGACGCTGGTGTGATCGTGCAGCGATGATGGTTGACAACAGCAGCGATTCGGCGCCCTTTCACAGCAGCGGGCCGCGGCACCGCAGGCAATGGCACACGGCGGTGGTGATCATACATGTGACAGCATTTCTGCACAAGATTTTGTCAAGCTTGGGCGATGGCAGATGGGCCGACCGCCGGTAAAATGGTAATGGTGGGAGACATGGGTGTATATATATTGTGGCTTTGGTTGCGACGGTCGACATGGCGACTTTGACAGATGCAGGGGGAGATACGGTCCTTGTGGGCCGACGGTGCAGGTGGTGGTGTTGCAGCAGTGGTGGTGGTAGTGGTGACGCTGCCGGCACAGCACCGATGCCGCTGCTGCCCATGCGGTAGCGCCTGCCAAAACCACCTGCACTGAAACTGCTCATGGACACGGGAGCGATGCTATGGACTGCTGCCAGCATGCACGTGCTTAGCTGTCACTAGAGCTGCCTAAGCTCTGTCTCTCCTCCTTGCTGCGCACCCGCTGTTGCTGACCATCGGACAATATACAATCTGCAGCAACGTGCTCTCGGCCTAGTATTCCTGCGTGCGACTGAATCTGCACCTCACGGCCAGCAGCGTATGGCCAGGTTGGCTGGTGTATATATGGCACAAACAAACAAACAAAACACATGGCCTGTGCGCAAAAAAACTCTTCAACATGTTCGCCATTGACTTACCTCTTCGCTTGCCGGTTCGACTCTTCCCTGCTCTGTTCGGTTGAGGAGGCAAAGCACACAGCGAAGTTTGGTGGAAGCACTGACCTCCAGTCGGCCCTATTGTTCATGGTGTTGGCGTAGCATGCAAAAATTTGACCCTGTTTCTCTGCAGCAAACGAGACTCAGTGCCAGCTTCGCGCCCGATCCGCACGGCTGAAGGTCAGGTGTTTGTATGATAGATGTCTGTCCGTTTGTCTGCGACTAAACCGTTATGTTCAGCCGTTGAAGTTCGGTGTGTGTGTCGTGTCACCCGACGCCTCTCTGCGGAGCTGCTTGTACCTACGAGCCCTCTGTCCTTGAACTGAAGTGACAGCGGCGCTTGCATGCGTTGCCAGCAAGGTCTGGAACATCACAGCGAGCAAGTGAAACGCATTTCAGACAATCAGATGATGTCTAAGTGGTAGCAGTTGACTTGCCAACGGCGGGCAACAGTGGCGGCCCAGAACAGGCCTGTGAGGGGCGAGCGGCCCCCAGAGCTACTCTAGTAGTAGATTCCTGGGTGCGATGGAGGTGTGGCGGTCGCGGCGCGGGATGTCCGTACCTTCAGGTTCGTCGGCTCAACGGGGAGGTCATAGATATGTGCCCATGCACCTGGTCATCCTTGCTCACCATTTGGCAGCGTCGCGGACGAGCCTGCGCAGCACCCGGCCAGACACGTGGCGGTGTGTCCCGATGGCAGGGCGAAAAATCGCACTAGCCAGCTCGCGCCCGACCCTCGGCAACACTACACGCGACGGGAACTCCAGTCAGAAAAATCAGCGCGGCAGAGGCGGCGGCGCCAGCAGCGGAGCGGCTCGTTGCGCAGTCCCGCGGCGCCGCGCGCTGGCAGAGATGCGCCCAGCCAGCCTTCTGCCCTTCTCCCACGCGCCAGGCACTGCCTGCACCACTGCCCCTGCTTCCGATCCCGAGGCACGCCCCACGCCGAGAGTGCCGGCGTCCGCGGCCTCGGCCACTTCCTGCTGTGGCGCACGCCTGCTGCTGCTGAAACTGCCGCTGGTGCGCCCCCTGCTGCCTCGCACTCATCGTTCTGCGCTGCGGCCGGCGCGCAGTCCACCACCGGCCGGCGCGCAGTCCACCACCGAACGCGCGCGCGACGTCGCCGCTGCTGCCAGCAGCATGTGCGCTGCCGCTGCTGCTGGCGCGGCCCCCGCCGCGGCGGCAGCAGTTGTCGCAAGTGGCGCTAGCGAGTCCAGAGGCTCGTCGTCAAACTTCCTGGCGCAGCGTCTGTACATGGCATTTGTGCCAAACAAAATGCCTCTGGATGCCATGCCTTTGCACGTTGCATCTATGGCGTGAGGCTCAGTGGTCGCTGCAAGCAGATCCACGCAAATGAATCACGCGAGGTGCATGTGTGCTCGTTGCACAGACAGGTGACTGTGTTCAAGAGTGGTGGTGCATCTTGCATCAAGCCAGCACACGCACATAGCAACAAGCCCCGACATTGGCAGCGCACAACAGCAGAAACCTGACATCAACAACAAGCTCAGATATGCAGCTGTGCAAACACAGCGCCAAACCATTGTTATGCATGCGCCGCAAATCGCCGCGATGAACGGCGTGTGTGTCATCTAACCAGGGCGCGGCGCGCCCCGTGCCCGCGCGCAATGCAGCAGTGCTCAGCAAGACCAGCCGTTGCGTTTTGGCACTGAAGCATGGGCGGGGAGGGGGGGAGGGGGGCTGCGGCAGCGCCTGGACTGTGCGTGCACAATGTCCAGAGGGCATGCGCGCATTGACTGCCCCCCCCCCCCGCCGCTACTGGCCCCCCCGGGGGCGCGACGTCGCGCTTCGCGCGCGCACATGCGCATGTAACCTCGCGAACCACTGTCAAACTCCTCTTGAGTGATCTTGCAAATGTCTCCACATGGGGTGTGCAGTCTCTGCGTCCAGGGCATGTTGCGGTCGGTCAGAGGCGAAAAACTGAAGAAAGAAATGGGGGCGGGGCGGGCAGGGGCGGGGGGGGGGGGGCGGGGCGGGGCGGTGTTTACTTTACTACTGCGAGGGGCCCCATAGGAGCCGCCGCCGCCTTCCGCGCTAGATGCAGTACGAAACATGCACAGGATCTTTTTTTTTGTGTGTGTAGACGGCAGGGGGTAGCGACACAGAAAAGGCCAGGACCGTGGTGCCTCTGCTTGCGCCGCTGTTTTGAAAGGACCAACACATCGAGAAAAGCCCCTTCCAAGCGCATGCGCTCGCTCCGGTGTAGGCACCACGATAGAAGCGAGTCGAGCGCACGTCGGTGGGTGGGTGGGTGGGGGGGGGGGGGTGAAGGGGGACAGACACTGGGTATCATTGTTCGGCGCAAGTACACAGCTCTTTGGAGAGGTGCAGAATGGGGGGGGAGGGGGGGGGGGGGGCACAGGCGGGGGGGGGCTCGTTGCAGCCGCCACGCCGCCGTGCAAAGCGCACAGTTCCAGGCAACGGTCGTCGATTCTGCCGGAGGCTGTGCACGGGAATGGACACAGGACACAGTACTTGCGGCGTGTGCAGCGGGCGTGTGTGCGCCCGCCATTCTGCGCCCCGCACTTATCTGAGCGTGCGCGGGGGGCGCAGAATACGTGAAGAGCCGTTGCTGACGGCCCCTTCGGGACCACGGCACACACATGTGTTGTCAGAGCTGAAGGGGCGGGGGCGGGGGCGGGGGGGGGGGAGTGGGGGAAGGGGCCATCGGCTACCGCAACCACGACCACCGCCCCCGCCCCCACCGCCGCCGCCTCGTCGGTGCACCCCCGGAGGGGCAGGTCGAGAGCAAAATGGACGGGTCTAGGGTCACACGCACATGATGATGAGGCTGTCTAGTCGGGTCAGTAGCCGCCTCCGCCGCCGCCGCCGCCGCGGGGGCTGGATCCGTCGCCATAGCGCCGCCCCAGGTCGGAGCGGAGCAGCGGAGAGCCGCCGCCGCTGCCGCCGCCGCCGCCGCCGATGATGCCGGCTGCATCCTGCTGGTCGCTGCTGCCCCAGATGCTGGTCATAATGCCACCGATGCGCGCCTGCTGCGCTGCTGCGGCAGCGGCAGCGGCGGCGGCGGCGCCGCCGCCGTCGTCCGGCGGCGGCGACGACGACCACCCGTACGGGCGTGCCTGCGCCGCCGCCGCCGCCGCTGCGTCGTACGCGTCGGCACCGTGGTGGCGCGCCTGCAACGGGCCATCGCCGCGGAACCCCGGCGGCGTTGGCGCACGGTGGTGGTACTCAGCGTCCGAGTGCTGCTGCGGCGGCAGCATCGGCGCGCCCGCCGCGAGCCACGGCGCGTTGTCGCCCGCGGCGGGAGCGGGGCGCACGTGAATGGGCGGCTCGCGCTGGCGCTGTGGCAGCAGCGCACCGCTGCCGCCGCCGTAGCTGGAGCCACCGCCGTAGCTGCCGCCGCCGCCTCCGCTCATGACGCCGCCGCCGCTCATGCCGCTGCTGCCGCCGCCGCTGGCGACGGAGGCCGAAAAGAATGGGTCGCGCAGGCTCTGCGGCGGCGGGCTGTCGTGCAGGCGCATGCGGTGCAGCGCGGCGGCGGCCGCTGCTGCGTCCGACTGCAGCTGCTGATGCTGCTGCCGCTGCTGCTGCTGCCGCTGCAGCTGCTGCAGCAGCTGGCGGTCCTCCAGCTCGCGCTGCCGTGCCGCCAGGTACGCGGCATCACGGTCCGCTTGCGCGCGCTGCTGCTGGTGCTGCTGCTTCGCAGCCGCATCGCCGTAGTCATAACCATAGGCGGCGGAGCTCCGCTGGTGCGAGTAGTTGCGCTCTTGGTGCTGCTGCGTTGCCGCCGCCGCCGCCGGCGGCCACCGGTCCTGCGGCAGCGGCATCGCGTGTGGGGCATTGTATGCCTCCGCAGCGGCGGCGGCGGCTTCGTCCTCCCGCCGCGCGAGCTCCAGCGCCAGCAGCGACTGCGGCGAGCCGTAGTGCATGCCGCCCGAGAGCGACGGCCGCCGCAGCGGCGGCGCCGCTGCTGCTGCCGCTGCCGCCGCCGCCGCTGCCGCCACTGCCGCAGAGCGCGCTTCCGACGGGTAGCGTGCCGCTGATGTCGCTGAGTACCGCCCTTCCGGCAGCGGCGGCGTCGAGAAGTGCTGCTGCTGCTGCGGCGGCGCCATGGACGGCGCCCACGCCGGCAGCGGCGTGAACGCCGGCGGCTGCTGCCGCGCGTAGCTCCGCTGCTGCTGCTGCTGCTGCGCTCGCAGGACGGCGGCGGTGGGCGAGTGCGCAGAGGCGGCGTCGTCCGTGTGCAGCCGGCTGCGCAGGTAATAGGCGTGCTCCTGCGCGGCGGCGGCGGAGGCCTCCTCGAGCCGCGCTGCGTCGCGGTACGCCGCCGCCGCCTGCGGTGGCCGCGGCCCCAGCTGCTGCTGCCGCTGCTCCTGCAGCAGCTGCCGGTCCCAGTACTGGCTGGCAAGGCGCAGGTAGTGCTGCTGCAGCGCCGGGTCGCCGCCGCCGCCGCTGTGCAGCGGCAGCGGCGGCGCAGCTGCGCCGTACGGCAGCGGCGGCGCGAAGGCGCCCGGCGGCAGCAGCGGCGGCGGCGGCAGCGGCCACGCGCCGTCGTCCACGAGCTCGCCGTAGTCCGGCCCCTCGTCTATCGCCATGCTCAGGCTGCCGTAGAGGTGGATGTAGTAGCGCAGCGGGTCCGCCCACTCGACCTTGAGCTCGACGCCGCCGCAGACCAGCGGCGGCACCGCGCCCGCCGCCGCCGCTGCTGCGGGCGCCGCCACGCTGGCGGGCGGCGCAGCGGCAACGGCAGCAGCAGCGGTCGTCGCCGTGACGGTTATCGCCGGCGAAACTGACGAGGCCCTGCTGAGCGCTGTCCCCTCCGAGGCAGCCCAGTCCTCGAGCTGCGCGGCCGGCGGCGGTTCCCAGCTGCTGGCACTGCTGCCGGGCGTGGAGCCGCCGCCGCCGCCGCCGATGCTGCCGCGTGCAGGGGGGATGGCGATGGCGCTCGCGTCTGACGGCCTGCCGTGCGAGGAGCCTGGGGGGGGGGGGGGGGGGGGCGCGCGTGGGGGGACGGTGTTAACATAAGGGGTAGGTTGAGAGTTAGGTTCAGGGTACTGCGCCTCGCAGCGGCTTCGTGCTGCGGTAAGGAGGGAGCCTGCTGCCATACGCGCGGCCATCACTGGCCTGGTTGGGTGGCTTGCAAAGCGCGCATACCACGACAGATGATGGCGTGGAGGCCGCAAACTCAGGGTCAGGGTTGGGGTTAGCGTTAGGTGCCTGACACTACTGTAGCCGGGGGGGACTTGACGCGCCGTGAGTGTCCATCACGTGGTCGATTTGACTTGGTGTAAGGTTATTGTGACTTTGGTTGTGTCGTGCAGCCCGCAAACTCGGGCGCCCTCGTGACTGACACTGCTGTAGCCTTGATGCGCCATGCCGTGCGGTGATCATGACTTTACAAGGAGGCACGCGTACAGACATATGTCATGGATCCCAAGTGCTCTGGGTCACGTCTGACAGACACTTCTGCAGCCTTGCGAGCTTCGCGCTCGCGCCACACATACAAAAAGTTGCACTTCAAGTACTTGGAGTACTGTTTACTAATGATCGCTTGGGGGGGGGGGGGGGGGGGGCAGATGCTTGATGTCGAGCTTGCTGCCAGAGTCTACACGTACGGTGGTCTAAAGTGTCTCGATGCTCACTGACGATCAAACTCTGTGTGCGTACACAAAGCACGCACGTGCAAGCGCGGGCTGTTGCTTGCTATACACACGCAACACAAGCAAGCCTCTGAAGCTGCTTTCCTTCGCCAGCGCGACATGTACTTGCGCGATCCGAGAGGCAGCAGCAGTGCCATGACTCGTGACTCTACCTGTGGGTAAAGGAGTCGTAGAGGCGGCGGCGCGCGCCGCGGCGGCGGCGGCAGCGGATATCGGCTGGTGGTGCGCCTTGTGCAACGCGAGCGCCTCTGCATGCGAGTTGAACTCCACAAAGCAGAAGGGCCGAATGCGCGTGGGCTCCGTCTTGTCCATGACCGGCTCCACCCTGCGCGCGCGGGAGCGTCAGAGTTGAGGTTGAGGGGTGTGCACATGTTGAAGTTGCACGGCGTCGCGCCGCTGGCCCGGGAGTGGAAGCTGCACTTGAACCCCCTGAACTGCGCCTACTCCAACAAACTTGAAGCATGCAAACATCAGAAGAGCACTGCTGCGCACTCCCTGCTCACCGCCTCAGCTGCTTCATGGGCCTGAACTTCAAGAGCCTGAATTATGGAGAGCGCCTCGCTCGCCTTGCGTCTGAGTGCGCCTGCCGACAAAGACAAAACGCCCTTGTGCCCTGAAGTTCAACTGCTCAAACATCTGCAACACACAAAAGCACCACACCCTGCTCACTTACTCTGCTGCTTCATGAGCATAAACCCCAACATCTGAACTTCAAAAGGGCACTGCCCCACCGCCCCTCACATCTCACTGGCAGCAGGTTGATGATCACCTGCTCAACTGCAATCCTCACTTTCAACATTGAAAGCGCTGCCGTGCGCCCCCACACCTCGCGTCTGGGCAACCAGCACGAACTTCAACTTTGTAAAACTTCAGAAAATGGGTGGCAGCGCGCTCACTCACCTCTTGGCGCCCGGCAGCTTCATGAGCATCTCCTTCACCTCGTCCGCGCTCCACTCCTGGTTGAGGCCGTTGAGGAAGAGCGTGCGGCTCTCGTCGCTCGGCAGGACCCCCAGGAAGAAGCCGCGCTTGAACTCGAAGTTCTGCATGAGGTTCGCGGCGAGGTTCGCCTGCTCGCTCGTGCGGAAGCGCACGAAGCCGTAGCCGCGGCAGCGCCGCCGGCGCTTGTCGCGCGCGATGCGCACCTGCGGGGGGGGGGGGCGTCACACGCGCATCTTGTTGAAGTTTAAAGCCAAGCACTTGAAGTACGTGCGGCGAGGCGCTTTGGAATGACTGCGCACACAGGCCAGCTGCACGGTGACGGTGCGCGATTGATTGTGCCTTGAGAATGCAAGTAGGGGGTATGTGTGTGCAGACACTGCGTTGCTGCGCGGCAGCGGCGCTGCGTGGCCTGCAACTACCAGACTCTCTATACCTTTGCCGCCGTACAAAGGCAAAGCTGTCACCGCTCATCGTCCGCCCCATAACGCCCTGTTACCCCCCCCACCCAGGTGTCTATGCATGCGTGAGTGTATTCAGGCGCGGTCGCGGGTGGCAGCAGCCTCCACAGCTTTGTCCGCAGCCGCTCGTTCCACCATTGCGCCTCCCCCTCTGCCATGCAGCGCACATCACTACTGAACATATACATGTACTTCAAAGTACATATATTTGGGTACTTCAAGGTATGTGTATGAAAGACAGCTGTCTGAGGAGCAGGGAGAGGGTATGCATGGCGCGTACGTATGTGTAAGAGTGCGATTCGCACCCCGCCCGTGTCGCGGCACGCGCACACGCAGGCACCGCGCTGAGATACCGCAGAGCTGAGCGCTGTCACAAACTGAATGTTGAGCGCTGCCACTGACTGTGATGCTGAGCACTGCTGCAATGCCGCTGTCCCCCCCAGATGCGCGCGGCCTAGCGACGACGATGGACTGCTATGCCGCGCAGCAGGGAGTGCGACAGGGGCAGGGGTCAGTACGACTGCCATTGACACGAATGAGGACAAGAACGGTGTATCGGTCATAAGCAGTTAGCAAAGGGGGTGAGCGGCGTTCTCAGGGGGGGGGGGGGGGGCAGGGGCACCTCAGCGCCTGCCGCTGCTGTTGCAGGCGGGGGCAGCAGCGGCGGCGGCGGCAGGGGAGCTGAGGGCGCCGCTTTTCGGAGCGCGGACACAGCGACGCAGCATGCGGGCCCTCGCAGAATGCGATAACTAGGGCTGCAAGCGGGCTTGGAACGGGGCTGCGCACCTGCGCTGCACGCGCCGCGCGCAGCGGCAGCGGCGGCTGCAGCGCCCATGGAGTCAGACTGAGGCAATGGCGCTGCGCCTAGGTGCACACGTCAAGTGCGCGACATTGTACATAGCCCTGCACACAAAGGCTGCGCGCGCGGTTTGCTGAGCCACCGCAGCAGGTGGGTCATACTTGAAGTATGCATAGAAGTATGCGCACGAGATCGGGGCAGCGCACGCTGGTAGTCGGTAGGGGGGACGGCGGATGCGGATTCACGCTTTCATGTCCTGCGCTGGGTACATATTTGATGTGTGCGCATGCTCAACGCTTGTCACAAGCGCCCCCAGACGGTTACAACGTGGCCACGCGCTACCTACTCATGACGCGCAACAGGTCAGAGTGCCTTGGGTGCTGCTGGGGTACGTTGGCAGTGTGACGAAGCATACACACGACGGCAATCGTACTGCGTCATGCGCTGGGAGCTAAATATGGGTACAAGAAACAGCACTGTTGGCCCCGCTGTAAAACAACTCTGCCCACACAGCAGGGGCGGCGCACGCAGCAACGCTCATCAGAGGCGCTCCCAGAGACAGTGGCAGCAGTGCTCAACGACCGCAGTCAGCGTGGCGCAAGGTGAAACTGCCACCGCACGGAAAAGAGCGGGCCGCAGCTCACCGCGCCTGCTGCTGCGGCAAAGCGATCATGCGGCAGGCCGAGAGGGTGTGTCGTGCTGCAACGGCGGCAGCGGCCGGCAGCAGCGGGGGCAGACTCATTGCCGTGTAGGCGATGTCTCCATCACCAACGTGCTGCTCACTGACCATGGGATTGGAGATGAGCTTTGCAGAGGGCGGGTAGGTATGTACCTCTGCGCTGGTCGGCCGCAGCCTGCACATCATTATTTCATTATCATTTTGAACTGAGAGCTGCTGAAGTGCAACCAGAGTCAAACCAGGCAGCGCAGCGGCGACACAGCCGTCGGCGCTCAGAACGGATTCTGTGCAACTGCAGTCGCGCGCCAGCATGACCTCTGAAGAATCGGTAAGCACTGCTGAATGAAGGTGGTCCATATGGGGTACAAAGTGAGTAGATGCACTGCTGCGGCCTGAGAAAAGGCGGCACATGTGGTTGCAATGTAAGTTAGGTGCGGCTCTCACCTCTAGAACGTCGCCGAACGGGGCAAACAGGTCCCGCAGCATGTCGCGCCGTGTGGTCCTCATGAGCCCTCCCACGAACACCTCCACACCCATACTGGCCCTCGCCGCTGCAGCCGCTGGGGACTCCCGCGCCTGGGGTGGGCTGACCGTGTGCAGCATTGAGCCGGGCATGCCGTAGCCATACGCGCTGCGTGGGTATGGCTGCTGCACGTGGCCTGCCACGCGGTATCCATGCACAGGGATGCCGTGCTGAGCCAGATAGAGATCTCGGCCTTCCGCTTCGTCCAATCGTTGCCAGGCGGCAGCAGCAGCAGCCGCCGCCGCTCGAGGATCAGCCACATTGCCGATCTGCAGCGGGCTGCTGCGCCTGTGAGGTACGAAGGCCGCAGCTGCACCAGCGCCAGCGCTAGCGCCTGGCGCAGGACTTCTGCTGTGCTGAGGGAGCGCTCCTGAGGCTGTCGATGACACGGGTACCCTGGAGGTGTGCGCCCGCATAGGTCCGGCGCTAGCCGCGCCTGCAAACCTCGCAGCTTCCTCATCCGATGCAGCTGCCGGCTCAACTAGTTGCGCTCCACTGCGCCATAGCTGCTGTTCACTCATGTAATGTCCGTGCTGTTGCCGAGGCTCCGCATTCGACGGTCCCCGAGGCATCCTGGGATCGCCATCACCGTCGTCTGAAATCACGGGGATGGCTGCTAGCCTCGCTGTCCAGGCCGCAGCAGCATCCGATGCCATCACATCATGAGGACCTATTTCGCTCAATGGTGCTTGGTGCTGAGGGGCAAGAGCGCGAGCTGGCCCAGCGATGGGTTGTGAGCTGGTGCAATTTGGCGAAGACCCTGGGCTCGGATCGCAGTAGGCCTCGTTGGCCCGCCACTGATCACCGTCCATCCCTGCGCCACACAGCTTGCTTCTGTACGTGGGCGGCAGCCCAGCAGCTGCCGCTCCTCCTGTATGGATGATTGCCTCCAATCAAGCGATGGAAAGATGCGCAGCTACGGAAAGACTGCAGCGCTGCTGCTGCTGGCGCTGATGCATCGGCTGCTTCGCCCTGTTCAGAGCACTCTCTCTCTCCCTTGCAACTTGCAATGCAGCACAGTCAGGCGCGCATGTCTACAGACATGCGCGCGCGCCTACAGAGGCACGTCTCTACTTCGGCCAGATTATATGAAAGAGCTGCTGTGGCATGGCATCAAGGAACAGCGACTGCGAAACGACACTTCCTGGCAACTTCAGTTTGTTTGAAGACGAGGCTTATGGCTGTGGTTGTGGCTGTGCCCGATCTCAAGTCTATCTATGACACCCTTGCGTTCTTGTCATGCCAAGTGTAGCACACTTTATGAATGCACACTCGCAGGCTGTGTCAGATTTTGCCCGATGATAGAGAATTTTTCTTGCGGTGCGAAGATCTCCAGACAAAAGCTCGTTGCACTCATAAGCGATTTACTGGTGCTGTCGATGGGCAGCAACAATCAAGAAGGTTGAATCTTAACAAAACTACTCCAGGCAACGATGCAAGCCGCAGCAACCAGCCTAGTAAAAAAAACAATTACTTTGTGGGGTCTTCTCAGGTTCAACGTTTGGTGAATCATCCCGAAACACTTCAATTTTTCAATTTTGCTGCCATTTTGCTGGTTTTTTTTTTTACATCTTTTCTTTGTATCCCCATCCAGACCAGCCGTTCGTCAGGCCGCCTCGCCGACGAGCTGCTCAGGCAGCTGACCGCGGGCTTTTTGACCGTGCCTGCTCGTCCCTGACCCCGAACGGCGTGGTTGTTGTAGACAGTGAGTTTTGTTCACCTGACATCCAAGCAGCGCGCTGCACACATTGACGCGGCACACCGTGGCACGTGGCACGCGCCAACCGAGGAGAGGAAGATCTCAAGGCTGGCACGCCCTGGCCTAGCTAGACTCTGCTAGACTCTGGCCGGCGGTTGACATGGCTGCCTGCATGCGACCGCACGACTGCGCACGTCACTGCACCAGGAAGCTCCAGTGGCATCCAACCTGTTTTAATCCACGTGGCGCAAGGGGAACGCACCTGTGTGCTTCTGGCGCGCGAGCCAGGCTCTCCCAGGCCCCCGCCGGCCGCCGTGCTGCCGCGGCGTCAAGCGGCGCTATCGCGGGTGCTAGACGCAGCGCTCGCCGCCACGCAGCTGCGCCGGCTTGAAGCAGCAAATGCGTTGGAAGCAGTCGCGGCGTGGCGCAGGCGGGGCGCCTCTGGGTTTCTTGGCGCAATTGCCGAAGCACCGTCGAGCACCATGTCGTCGCCAGAATTCCGCGAGACGCTGCGGCGCCACCTGGGCGTAGAGCGCCCCGCCCCCGCTGCGGCGCGGTGCCCCAAGTGCCATAAACCAGGGGACACAGGCGCCCACCTGCGCCGCTGCACAAAGGGGCTTAACGTCATGCGACACAACCTGCTCGCAGACGCGCTCTTTCAGCTGCTCAAGCAGGTGGCCCACCTCCGCGGTCTCGACCGGGACACCCTTGCCGCCTCCCGCCGCTGTGCGGCGCGCCACGGGTTCAACAAGTTCTTGGACATCGTCTTCGGCAGCAACCAGGTTTGCCTTCCAGTCCCTAGAGTGCAGCCGAGCGCAGACGCGGTAGCGGCAGGCCGGTGCACTAAACTGCGCGGCAGCTTTGAAGTAGCTTGTTGAATAGACGTCACCATACGTGACAGCTCATGCCCCTCCCGCCTCCGTCAGGCTCAGGGGGACGCGCGCGATGTGCAGCGCGTGCTTGAATCGGCTACGCAGGAAAAGATAGACACATACGTAGTCTCAGGGGCCCTGGACCCCACTACACACACCCTAGTTTCCGCAGCCTTTGATCGCTTCAGCGCTACGTCACGCGACGCCCAAGCGCTGCTACACGCGCTCGCCGAGCAGAGCTCGCAGGGCAGCTACAATCTCTCGCAGCGCGTTGCCTTCTGGCGCCGCCGCACCTCCCTCGCGCTACAGCGCGCGCTCACACGTGTCGTGATCGACAACTGGAACGCAGTCATTGCCCCTGATGGCGACGTCAGCGCTTACAGCCGCATCGCACTGTTGCACGTGCCGCGGCCCCCGCCGGCCAGCGCCGAACCGCCGGCCCCTCCGTAGATTTAGTCATTGCAAGCCCGATTTATCGTGTGCTCAGCCCATGCGGTCCAGGACATAATGTACAGTTTCAGCTCATGAAGATGCCTGATTCGACGTGACTGCAGAGGCTCCAGATCCTTATGGACACACAGAGCGACGAACCAGGACAATAGCCATGATGGCAGTGCGGCATCATGCACCAAGTCTTGTGCTGCCACGATCCAGAGTACATTACGACCTCAGGCTGCCGCGCCGTGCGCAGTGTAGATGCGTTGTATCGACAAGCTAGTCCCACTGGGTATTTCTGTTGAAAGTTGGTGGCTCGGGGGTGTTCAGACTGAGTGGTCCACCGCCGTTAAGCCCTTCCCCTCAGGCTCTCGGGGGCGGGGCCTGGGTAAGCTGCCAGTGCGCTCAAAGCATTTTGCGGCAAACCTGATGCTGTTCGTGTCTGAAAGGTGCCTTCAGCATGGCATAATACGGTGCATTCCGGTTGTTCTGTCAATTTTGCACAAACTCAGCATGATGAAATGTGTACAGGTCAAGACACCTGTGCCTGCCAGTCAGTGTGACAGAATGCGGAACCAACACAATCATTGGCAATGCCCTCATAACGACGCGTGTTGGGTCATGGAAATGTGCCCTTTGAATTTCTGCATGGGATCGTGGACCTTCGCTGGAGAGCGCCGCTGAGCATCAACTCTCATCAAGTGCCACACGTGGTGGCCATGCAATAACTACAATTGCAATCCATTGTCGCAGAGATCATCACAATTTGTAAATGTATGCAGCAGCTCCTGCACCAGCGTGCTGTACTCCAGATGTCCATGCAGCATACCATCAAAGGTCAAACATACTGTCATCGCCACCAAGCCAAGGCCCAGATTGTACAGATTCTGAAGACGTCGACCAGGCTGCGCGCTGCTGCGCCACCCGCACCACCTCTACCACCACCACTGCTGCAACGCCACCACCTGCGCCGTGATCATCACGTTGGGACTGCATCTTGCATTGCATCTGTCAAGTCGCCGCTGTGACCTGCGGCAGTCTGGACTGCATGCACTGCATCTGTCAAATCCCAATTCGACTGTCATAACCAAGGCCATGATGTACTTTTTATTAATACCATGATGTACTTTTACTAATTTCGCTTCGCAAGAGACATCCCTAGCAAAAATGGCCCAGAACAGTCCAAAAACCCACGCACGCGCGGGATGTCTAAGAATGGCTCCGGCCTGAAGACCCTTCGCCAACAACACCAGGTCCTGGGCGCGCACAACAGTCACAGTGTTGTCTAAACTTGCCAACTTGCATGCTGCGTGACCACATATGTGCCTCAGAGTCTGTGGCTCGAAGCATCTTCAATCACCAACTTGTCAAGCCTGTGGCCCAGGGCCTGCAATTGAGTTTATCTTCAACTTGTTTGTTTGTTCTTTGGATTTTCCAAAAAGTGCCACAAAAGTGCAGTGCAGATTCTGTTGAACTGGGACATACTACTAGGACTGGGGTTGACTCAAAGGCCCAGGGCTGCATCAGCCACTTTGGCCAACTTCAAGTTCAACAAGTTGTTTTGATTCTGCCATCATGGCAGGCTGCCAGGCTGAGCGCGACTCTTTCAAGTTGTCGCAGCAATGGCCGCAAGATACTAGTCTATCAGATTCTGTATCATCATGTACCGTAACGTACAGTGTAGAACATGATATGCCGTAACGTACAGTGTAGAACATGATATGCGCCGGCAGGTGGCGGCTTCGCCTGCCAGTGCTTGGTGCAGTGCCGACGCCGACGCAGCGACCGAGTGTCAAGCCTGCTGACTGCTGCGCCAAGATCATCAACGCGAACGCCAACACCTGCAACCAGAACGTTGAAGACCGGCGCCTCTCCGCCGCCGTCCCTGCCGCCGGCCATGGCGCACGCCTTCAACCCACAACCGACAAAAAGACACTATCTTCAAGTTGGGCCTCGTGGCGCCCTTGATTGTTAGTCATGCAACTCTGCGGAGTGTCGTCCAAGGAATGTGGTTAGAGAGCGGCGCCTGTGCGCGGCGACGGGGCAGGCAGCGGCACCTGCTTGGCGGGAGCGGCGCGGAGGAGCAGGAGCAGCAGAGGAAGGAGTTCGCAACGGACTCCGAGGTTCCAGACTGACTGAGTGCGGCCGGGGACAACGGGGGGGTCAAAACTAGCAAATAGAAGGGCGGGTTTTAGTAGATATGCTTGCTTTAGTGACAGCATCAGCCTTACAGCACCAGTGCCTGGCACCTAGTCACGGTGATCCATGACCATTGTCCTTAGTTCTGGGCGCTGACAGTGCTACCAGTACTACTAGTAGCCCAGGCCTCACAAAGCTGTTCACGATTAGGGGCATTTTGGCAGAAACACCGGAGGCCCCAAAGCGGGTCTGGTCATGTAGAGGCAGTAGCTTCGGGGACCAATCAGGGTTTGGGTGGGATTTGTTGGGGTTCAAGTTGGGTCGGACTCTTCGTAGCAACTGTTACAGCATTGATATATATATATACTTAGCACCAGTGCCTCATAAGGTGCTGCTGCTATGGCAAACAACACCACAGGGCAAAGCAAAGCACTAACACTCACAGCACCACTCAGCCAAAGTGTGTGTGTTAGGAGGCTTGCTTCCCTGCTATAAAGCACAGGTCGCAAGACTTGCAGTTGGCAGTTACACCTGACAAGGGTGGGGGTATGGACCTGTTGGGGCTACTATGATGCAAAGCACCAAACAGCATGCCAATATGCGTTACGCACGACTTTGCACTAACCCTTACAAGGCTACATCTACACGCTGCTGCCCACATGTATGCAGCTACAACTACTAGTAGAGCAACTGGCATGAGCCCCACGCAACTGTGTCCAGCGCCTCTTCGCTGCCATATGACACCGTACTACGACCCCGCTATGCCCTTACGTGAGCCCAGACCACTAACTCCAGCTGCTGCACTCCAATACGCCGCCAGAGTTGCGCTTGATCAGAGCGCGGTCCTTGCGCCAAATGTTGTGGATGTGGAAGGTGGTGGGCCCCGCGTTGGAAAGCGGATAGCCAGTAGGTGCCTTTAAGGTAGGTGAAGAAGGGGTTGAACGATGGGCTGCGTAGGCTACCAGAGCCCAGCCGCTGCCGCTGTATGGCAGTCGCATACGTCGGCGCTCGAAGCCGGAAGCGTCAACGCCGCCGGGGGCGCTTTCGCTGTCGATGATGGGCGCTATTGAAGACGCCGAAGGTGTGAGCATTGCCAAGTCGATGCCGCACGTTGCGAGCGCGTGGTGCGCGTCGCAGGAGACGCCAGCGCAAACGCTGCTACGGCACGGGCCGCTAAGCATGCGTTGCGCGCGTGGGAGGTTGCCAGCGCGGGTGCCGCCAGGCCACGGGCCGAGGCATGCACGTTGCGCACAGTTGAAGGTGCCGACATAGGCGCTGCCGCGACGGGCGTCGCGACGCGCGAGCAGTGCGCCGAAGGATGCGCCGCCGCAGCGTAGGCCGCGGCTCGCGCGCTACGCGCAGAGAATGATGCGGGCGCCGGCGCCGCCATAGAACAGTCCATGACGCGCGCGCTGTGCGCAGAAGTCGCTGATGTAGTTGGAGTTGGAGCGCTTGAAGTAGGAGCGCTCGAAGTTGTAGGCGCCGCCGCGGCCGTAGCCGGAGGCGCACTAGATGGGGACGCCGTCGCCGGCGCGTGCGCCGCGTCCGCTGCGGCTGACGCCACCAATTTGAAAGGCGTTGTTGCCCGGCAGTGCCGCTGCAGAAGCAGGCGAAGTAGTGGGCGCGTCGAGCGCCGAAAAAGAATGCGCGTCTTGCGCCATCGCGTCCGCTGCTGGCGAAGCTGTTGAGCCAGCCGAAAAAGGATGCGCGTCTTGCGCCATTGCGTCCGCTGCTGGCGAAGCTGTTGAGCCAGCCCCCACCCCCCCTTGATTTGGCGTGCCCCCCGTGCCGGCGCTGTGCACGAACTTGAAGTCAGCGCGCCGCGCCGGCATGTTGCGCGCGGGCGCGGCCGGCTCGCGCAGCATTAAAGCCGCTGCAGAGTAGGGGGTCGCCGGCGGGAAGCCCGTCGCCTTGGGGTCTTCGTCTTGCGCGCCGCGGCGAAGCCGCAGATGCTGCGCCGGCGCCGGGGGCGGCGCCGGTAGTACGAAGGGTGGAGCAAGCTCGCTGCCTGCATGCGGAGGAAGAGAAAGAGCGGGCTGCTGCTGCGGTGCAGCTGCAGCGATGAGCTGCTGCTGCTGCTGCTGCTGCTGCTGCTGCTGCTGCTGCTGCTGCTGCTGCTGCTGCTGCTGCTGCTCGTTGACTGTGGTCCGGGGCGGCGCGTCACTACCGCCCCCATTGACATTAGGACCCCCAAGTGCTGCCCCTACGCCGAGGGTTGGCGCAGGGCCGCATCCCTATTCTGGGTCACACTCCTCGCCGTGCGCTTCACCGCCCGCAGCTGCGCCAGATGCTGTTGCGCTTGGCGCCTCGCTGTTGTGGCTGTGATCGCTGTAGTCGGCATCGATGTCGCTGTTGAAGTCGTCGCTGCTATGGCTGCGGCCGCCGTCTGAGTCGTAGGCGCTGTCGCTGTCGGCGGTGTGTGGCGCTGACCAATGCGCATGCGCATTGAGGTCTGGGGGGTACATGTCCCTGTCGTCCTCGCGCGCGGCTGCTGTGTATATGACAAGATCGGCTTGCTTGCGCAGGACCTCCAAGAGGTCGCGCGTGGTGTGTGACTGCGGGTCGTCGGCGATGTGTGTCCAGGCTGCCGCCGTGGCTGAGTATTGCTGACGGCAGACCTCGAGGAGCGCGCTCAGCATGAAGTTGTCGTGCCTGGAGTCGGCGCTGATGACCTCAGCGGCTGCGGTGCTGACCTCGTGCACAAAGTGCTTCAGCGGAAAGCCTGTCGCCACTACCCAGCGAACAAGATCAGTGGCGAGCTCTGCGGGCCGCTTGAGCTCCAAGAACTGCGAGATCCGCGCAAAGAGCCACTCCAGCCTCGCTGTATCGCTCAGCACTAAGCGTTCGCCTTCGCTAACCCACTCCGCCGCTTGCGCCGACAGTGAGCTCACGAGGTAGTTGCCTCCGCCGTCGTTGACGACACGGTTGACCACCGCAAACACTGTAGTGCTGAACCAGTCTGAGAGAGCGCCAAAGTCGTCAGAGCTGATGAGCGCGGGCCACATGGGGCCATTGCGCGGCTTCTGACATTTGTGGTTGGCTTTCTCGGTGATGAGGCTGGGTAACATGCGTCGCAGGTTGACGAGCGGGGCTAGGGAGGAGCCGGTGATACACGTGCGAGGCAGGTCGTCGGCGCGTAGCCTGATGGCCATGCGCGTGATGGCGCGCCCCTGCGAGTCAAACCATGCCTCCATGGGCAAGCATGCAGGCTGCCCTGGCAACACCGCTGCTGGCGCCGGCGCCGACGCCGCCGCTGGGGCGCCGCGCCTGCCGCCACTGCCGCTGCGCTCACTGCTGCTTGGGGTGCCGCCGCCGCCGCCGCCGTCGTCGCCGCCGCCGCCGCCGCCGTCACGGTCACGACGGCGGCTCGGCGCGTTGCTGCGGACGCTCTCGCTACCGTCGCCGCCGCGGCTGGCCGCGCTGAACGCGAGCTCCGACTTGACGTGCTCAAACGCGCGCTGCTCGGCGTGCATGGCCGTGCGATTGGCGGCCAGCTGGCGCTCCTGCGCCAGGCCCTCCAACTGCGTCTGACGCAGCAACAGCTCGTTTGCGCGGGCGCTGCGCTCCACCTCCTCGCGCTCCATGCGCAGGATCTCCCGCTCGCGTTGCAGCGCTGCCTCCGTCGCTGCGATCTTGGTGTCGTGCTTGGCCCTCTCCGCGGCAAGCTGCTGCGTGGCGTCCATGCGCGCTTGCGCCTGTGTGAGAGTCCACAGCTTCTGGCTGCGGGCCACGCGCACAGCGCCATCCAGCTGCGCAAGCGCCTCATCCTTCAGGCTGCCTTTGTCGCCCTCACGCGCAGGTGCCTTTGCGAGGGGTAGAGCGAGAGAGAAGGAGAAAGGGGGCACAGGAGGACGCGCGGAGGCGTCGCGGACGGTGGCGGTGGCGGAGGAGGTTGGCGGGTAGTTGACGGAGCCAGGGCGCGGAGGGAGCATGGCCGGCGTGGGGCGCAGCAGCGAGCGCGTCGAGTGCATGCTGATGCGCGAGCGCTCATTGTCGTCGCGGCGTGCGGCGCTGCCGCCGAACGTGCGGAGGTTAAACTCGTTGAGCTCAGCGCGCGGCGCCGACAGGACCTGCTGCGCCGCTGAGTGGTGCACAGAGCCGGGCGTGTAGGGGAGCTGGCGACGCTGCTGAGGGGATGCGGCCGCATTGTCAAGGAGGCTGTTGACCTTGGCCTCAAGGCGGTTGATGTAGACCATCACCGTCCTCAAGTTTTCAGCGCTGCGCGCATCCTCTGCGAGTAGCCGCGACTCCAGCGCGGCGGCGCGCGCGGCGGCCGCCGCCACGCGCTCGTCCGCAGCCATGGCGCGGTCAGCCCATTCGAAGGCGCGCCGCTCTGCCTCCTCCAGACGAGTCTGCAGTGCCTGCAGATCGCTTGTGAGCGCGTCGGAGAGCTCTGTGTCGCGGCGCTGCGGCTCGCGGCGCTGCTGGTAGGCGCCCTCTTGCACTTCCGCGACGTGGTTAGCGTAGTCGGCGAACTTCTCCTGGAGGTTCCCAACGGCTGCTGCGGTGAGGTTGAGTGAGCGGCGGATGACCTCATGGATGTCCGGCTGCAGGAGAGACTTGACTTGCTGAGCGAGATCCACCATCTCACCCCCCCTTCCCGAAGACACGGAGCCGCAGTAGAGGTTGTCACAGGCGCTGGAGAGCGCCAGGGCACCGTATGGGTCGTTGTACTGTCCCTGCGGGACAGATGGGTCGCTGCTGGGTCCCCTGGCGGCCATGCCGGGGCGCCCTTGTGCAGACGACGATGGCGTCTCGCAGCCTTGAGCTTCTGACGTGCCGTCAAAGAATGGCTCTGGCGCTGACGCGGGGCTGCCCTTGCAGGAGTCCGTGCTGCTGCTGTCGTCCTGCTGGGCCATAGCAGGAGACGCAGCGGCACTTGGCTCCGCTAGGCGGCTGGTGGCTGCTGCAGGCGGTGCCTCAGCAGCTGAGTCCTCGATCGGTATGCCCCCCGTTCGGTTCTCAGATTGGTCCGCACGTGCCGTACGGCGCGTGGGAGCTGGATCGGCTGACAAAAGGGTGTCGCGGCCAAGAGTGGCGAGCTCCAGGCAGCAGACTTGTCTCTCGTTGCGTGACCGTGGCTCGTGATACCCGACATAGTCGTTTCGCTGCTGACCAGCGATAAATACGCTTCGTCTGTTTGTACCGAGAACCAATTAAGGTGCTGCTGCTATGGCAAATAACACTATAGGGCAAAGCAAAGCACTAACACTCACAGCACCACTCAGCCAAAGTGTGTGTGTTAGGAGGCTTGCTTCCCTGCTATAATAATAATAAAAGCACAGGTCGCAAGACTTGCAGTTGGCAGTTACACCTGACAAGGGTGGGGGTATGGACCTCTTGGGGCTTTTTACTCAGCAAACACTTGGTGATACAGAATCACCACACTCAGGCTGGTGCCCAGTGATCACTTTGCCTAGAGGCGTGATTCAGACGTGTCACTGAGTCAGCATGGTCCTCAGTTCTGCCAGTGGGCACTGCGCGCTGTCAAAGGCGGCCCAGGCCTGCATACTATAGTAGCAAATCTTTTCCAATTGGGACGGGACAAGTGTGCCTCGCGGCTGGGCAACCGGTAACCCTAAGTACTACTAGTAGAGTTTGGTTGTGGGTGTTGGTGATAGTGCGAAGAGGGGGAAGCCTGTTTGCGTTTGAGTCTCTCTTCGGAGAAGGAATGTTGCATTGCCAGGTGAGTGCACATCCAAAGAGAGGGCTTTTCTCACCCCTAGCGAAGCGAAATAAAGAAAAGTACATGATAACTTTGAGATGGAGTCTGCGTGGAGCTGGGTGGCCCTAAGACGGGTCTGTCTGTGGGGGGAGAGTCTTGTAGCTTTGTTTGGTATCCCTGCTAGTATGTGGGGGACAGTCGCTTAGGGGTGCTTTGTTGGGGGTCATGTGGGGGGCGGGGTGTGGCGTGCAAGCTTTGCATGCTACATCCAAGAGTGAGAACAAGGCGACACACCTACAACATGGCATTTCCACAGCCACAAGCGGAATATAATAAAAGTACATGATCATCTGGTATTATGATGGTAGTGATTGGCAATGCACATTGAGAGACTTTCAAGGTGACACTGTTCACAAGGACACATGCAGACTCTGGTTGCAAGTCCATAGACATGCACCATGATCATCTGTTTTTTATTGCGCCCTAGCTTACTGAACTCGAAGCGAAAAACAATCATGATTTACTACATACTATGTAGTGAAGTATGATGAAAATTTAAAGCACATACTAGTAGTGCTGACGCACTCAGGCTGTCTGCTGATCCAATCACTGATTGGTGATCGATTTGAAATTTCATTATGAAAAATTATAATGATCATCCATGAATGAACAATGGTACATGCGCACACACTGGCGTTTTCGCGTCGGTGGACTAAGTCCGACTTTTTCAAGTACTTGCTTGCACAACAACAAGCCAAAGCAAGAGTGGTCGATGCCGCACAGCATGCTCAGCTGCAGGCGGCCGCATTACACAGAGGCAGGTGCCATCCCAACGCATGTGATCCGAGCAGCACAGCCAACTTGAAGTTAAACCTGTTGGCTGCAGCTGTTGGAGGTCACATTTGTTGCTTTGCACGTGCTCTGGCTTCAAGAAATTGAAGTGATTCAATTATATTTACGATGGTCTCTGACCCGCTCTGGAAACTGAAAGAGCACCTTAAAAAGGGGGCTTCCTTCCACTCTGGACGCTTATACAGGTTGAATTGGGGCAAGTACTATAGTATACGAAGGGGTCAAGTTCTAACCCCAGCCCTCGACCCCACGAAGCTGCCGCTTCTCCAAGTTCTCGGCGGCCGCATGATACGTCACCGTGACTCAGTCTGGTTTGACCGCGCATCGACAAGCTCGTCGACCACTGCAACTTGAATGTGGCCGCCGCGCTCCGCGGCATCCAGGGCAGCGTTGACGGCAGTGAGTGACCGACGAGTGCCACCTACCCCCTGCACGTCTTCAAGTTGCATGACATTGTCGTCCTGGCAACACAGCATGTACCACCAATGATCCAACATCATGTTGAGGCACACGCGAGTATCCGCCACCGCGTCGAGTTCAGGTTGTTGATGTCATTCAGCAGTATGCGCTAGCAAAGGGCGCTGCCAGTGCCGGCGCCATTGCCATTGCTCGTCCACCTTCAAGTTGCTCCGCTGTTGTTGCTGCGCAGACATACTATATATACATAGTATGCCTGTGGCCGGCCTGTTCAGCAGAAGCAGCAGCGCTCAGCAGGTTGCATATCATTATACTATGTAGTACCTGGCTACTGCACCAACTGACATGGCACGCTTGTGTGCGCAGCGATGTGCTCGTAGGAGCCGATCACTGCCGGCACGCACGCGATCCCACACAGCAGTTGAAGTTGTTGTTGCTGTTGTCAGTTCACATGCCAGTGGCGCTTGAAGTAGTTGTGCCTTGGAGGTGCCGATCACGTGCAGCACGCTTGCGCCTCCACACAGCGGATGAAGTTGTAGTTCACATTGAAGTTGAACTCTCTCTCAATATTGTAATCTATATGCACCCCCCTCTACATTAAAGTTGAAATTGTGCACTCAGGTTTGGCGTGCCCTCGTCTTGATCTGTACCGTGCTCACTCTCTGAGCGTCGCCTTGATTGAAAGCCGTGCATGTCCCACAGCATCTGCACGCTGCAGCAGTGGCGCCACTACAAGTTGTTTCAAAGCTTTGGTACAGCAGTTTCAACAAAGTGTTTGCGCCCGCGGAATCCGTTGAGCTGCCGCTGCTCCAAGTTCTCGGCGGCTGCATGATACCTGGTTTGACATTAAATTTTGAGGTGCATCACTTCAAAAAATATCGACGCCGCTCTTTGCCTGCGGTCAACAGCAGTGCTCTGCGCGTGATCTGGAGTGCGCACCTGTCACAAGCGTGGGCATTCACTCACTCAAGTGAGACGGCTAGACGGATCGGT
Source organism: Tribonema minus (assembly GCA_017506865.1). Classification (NCBI taxonomy): domain Eukaryota; class Xanthophyceae; order Tribonematales; family Tribonemataceae; genus Tribonema; species Tribonema minus. The sequence continues at coordinate 693,283 of JAFCMP010000124.1, forward strand.
GCCATGTCATGCGCTGCAGGTGCTGCTGCTGTTTGCCATCGTATTTGGCAGCAACAGCGACGGCGGCGGCAGCGCTCACAAAGGCGGCGCATCTACGGCTCAGCGCGAGCAGTGCTCATGTTGAAGTTGCATGTAATTGAGGTTGAACTTCAACCGTGAACTTCGATCATTCGCTCGGTGTGCGCGCGCAGGTACAAAGCATCTTTTCATATAAAAGGTGATAATGGAATACATGTGATTCTCATACCATTACCATGTCACCAGCTGACCCTAGCATGAGGGTTATCATGAGGGTTAGCTAACCCTGACCTTGGCAACACACTGCGCCTGCGGCCATGCTGATGCCACTTCCTTCTTGTCAGGGCAAGCTCAAACGAAGGAAGGTGCACAAGGTGCACCAGTTGAAGGGATGCAGCGAGGAGCTTGCGCAGCGAGCAAGCACACACCGCCTCGAGTGGGAGGGGCAGCCCTTCGCTCGCAAATGCATATGGAAACGAAAGTGCTGAGGCAAGTGGCGGTGGATTCCGGCCTCCGCAGCAGCACGAAAAGGGGGCGCATGCCGAAGCTTCAATTGGTGGAGGTACTGAAGGCCTCCAATTGTTAAAGGGGCTTTGAGGAGTGCGGCGGCGGTGACGTTGGCGGCAGCGGCGGCAGCGGCAGCGGCGTCAGCGGCAGCGGCGTCAGCGGCAGCGGCGGAAGCAGTAGCGGCGGCACCGGCACCGGCGGCGGCAGCAGCAGCAGCGACGGCATCGGCGGCAGCGGCATCGGCGGCAGCAGCATCGGCGGCAGCAGCATCGGCGGCAGCAGAAGCAGCGGTAGCAGCGGCGGCGGCGGCAGCAGCAGCATCGGCGGCAGCAGCAGCAGCAGCAGCAGCAGCGGCGGCAGCGGCGGCAGCAGCGGCGGCGGCAGCAGCATCGGCGGCAGCAGCACTGGCAGCAGCGGCAGCAGCGGCACGCTTGCCGCGCAGCCGTCACCGTACAACTTCCACGCCTGCCAGTGGGTAGGGGCAGCATTCCACTCGCACCCGTACACCTGGGCAGCGACGGGGCTGCCTGTTGCCGCCGCCCTATACTGAGCCATGGCATGCTGTCTGCGCAGCCGTTGCCGCGGCACAATTTGCAAGCAAGCCTGCCAGTGGTCAGCTGCAGCGGTGCTCCGACCTGAGTCGCACCGGCGGCCGCCGCGCCTATCCTTAGCCATGGCATACTGGCCGCGCAGATGTTGCAGCACAACATGCACGCCTGCCATGGCAGTGGGCTGCAGCATACTATGCGAACGGCTCAGCTGCAGCGGCGCTCGCCCCCGCCGCTGCGCCTATATTGGCCCATGGGGCACTGGCCACGCAGCCATCGCCATACTGCCTGCACGTCCAGGCTGCAGCAGCACACTATTCCCAGACCTCAGCTGCCGCCGGGGTCCCCCCCGCCGCCGCCCCTGTGCTGAGCCATGTCACGCTCAGCGGCTATTCCACGCCGTTGCCCTCCAGCTTGCACACCTGGGCTGCAGCAGCGCTCCCTACAGCTGCAGCAGCACTCCCTACCGTTGCCACGTCTACGCGCGCAGCTGTGCGAGCTTGGCTTTTGTGTTCTCAAGTGCTTTTCTGAGCATTCGTCAGTAAGCCTGCGCACATGCACTGCGCCACATTCAGTCCGATCATGCCCGAGAGGTCTTGCAGCAGTCTGCACAGGCGCCAACGCCACAGGATCCAAAGTCGACCCAGTGATGACGCTGCCACACGCATCTATGTACAGCTGTCATTGTGCATTGCAGCCAATGTATATATTTCACGCAGCCATGTATTTTCACACTGAAGCCATCAATGAACCTGCATGCCACTAGTGGTTCAGCGCAGCGTAGGTGATGCGCATGACATGTTGGGTCGCTCATGCTCACCGCGCCGATCTTGCTGCCTTCCCCTCTGACTGAGCGCTCGGTATTACACTCTTCCACTGAGCCTGCCCCCCAGCATTCCGCCGTTGTGTGACGCACCCGTTTTTTTTAAGGTCGCCCTAGCAAAGCAAACACAAAAAAGCCCAAACCCTAACCGTCCGAACGGTTAGTCCAAAAGAGCGAGGCGTCATGTGTGACAGTGAAGGCCCTGTCACACTGAAGAACAGGGAAAAGCCACGGGACACACACTGTGAGTGTTGCCCACCGCACCAGCCGGACTAGGCAAGTCCAATGACGGAGAGCCGAGGCGACCTTGCGCAGCCCGTTGTCGGGCCATCGGGTCACGAAGTGAGCAACAACATCGATGCTCGATGCTCGTCTGCTCGTCTGCTGCGCGTGATTCGCCGTTCAATTGAATTTGCTGGCAATGCACCCTGTGGACCGTGAAGCTTGCGCTGAGGACAGGACAGGGCGCAACTCCACTGGCTGCCTTTCGCTGATCCGACCGATTCGAGACGACAGCTTGCCGCGTGACGTTCGTACTAGTTGAGTTCGCAACCTCGCTGCGCGCGTTCTCTCCCACCTCCTCCCCAATGCATTCTGACATATACTGCCTGCCCTTGTCTCTCGTCGCCAGTTTCACGCTCAATCTGACAAGGGCTCCAAGCGCAGGCGCGACGCATTGCAAACTGCCGAGGAAACATGCTGGAGCCACACCAGCGACTCAGGGGGGGTTCCTGGAACTACTGTTGTGGGTGGCGGCAGTAGCTGCACCTCGAGCAGTGGCAGCCTAGACAAGTGGCCAAAGGGCCCCTGCCGATGGACTGCGGAAGAGGATGAGCGACTGCGGAAAGCCGTGCAGCGGCATGGCGAATGGCACTGGAAGCTCATCGCGGCAGATGTGAGCTTCAAGAAGTTCAAGCCTGTGCTTGTTATGTGGTGCAGTAGCTACAGAAAAACAAAATGTGACGAAAACGTGCCATTTGTGATGCTCAGGAGATGCTCACAACAGTGATACCTGTTGTGACAGCCTTTGGAAGGCTCTGATCAGCACTGATGTACTGTTGTAACTCTTGAGTTCTCCTGCCCATGTAGCTTTGTTGGTGCAGAACCTTTGCGCATGAGCTGTCCACCATGCGTCTATTACCAACCCTCATCTGTAACACGATATATCGATGCCTAGACTTTTGGCGATTAGGTAGGCCTGCCAGTCGTCCACGGAGTCCTCTTCACTTGAAACTCTCCTGCTGTGCTGATCTCTCGCATGGCATTCGATGGCTGCAGCAAGCACGTGCGCATCAGCTGCGTGCGCGCGTGATGCGTGCATTCCTGCAGCACAGTCGCTTCCGCTCTCGCGGACAGTGAAGAAATGCCGAGTAGGAGAGCGCTCTAAACCTACCTACCTTTACCTACATCACACCGACGTGGTTATACTTCTATATACACACAACAAAAAAGCAGGGTGACTCTCCTTCCCCCTCCACCTTCTGGCACAGTGCCTCAGCACGCCTGCTGCCATTCCCGACTGTCTGCTCCGCGCTGCACAGCTGAGCTGGCCGCAAGCCTGGCCCAGCCCATGAGCTGCAGGGTTAGCATTAGGGTTACAGTCAGGGCAATGATTAGACAGACAAGCCGACACCGTTGCGCTGATCGCTGGCTCTCCTACGTAACGCCCCGCCAGCATCAGACCCCCCTACGTGCCCCTCTCGCCGTCGCCAGCACACCGGGGCCCCATGACCCTCCTCTCCCTCTCTCTCCGCCGAGCTTCCAGACTCACACACGCACACGTGACTTGTGACTCTGACTCTCCCCTCCAGGTGGGGTCGCGCGACCACGTGCAGTGCCTGCAGCGGTGGAAGAAGGTTCTGCGCCCGGGGCTCAGGAAGGGGGAGTGGACGGCAGCGGAGGACGCGCGGCTCGCGCGCACCGTCGCGGCGTGCACGCCGCTCAACTGGTCCGCCGTCTGCAAGAGCCTCACGGGCAGAACTTCCAGACAGGTAGGGGCAGAACTTCAAGGTAGGGTACTTCAAAGTAGGGCAGAACTTCAAGACAGGTTGGGCAGAACTCGCGTGCATCGTCGCCGTTGTGCACGCCGCTCAACTGGTCCGCCGTCTGCGAGAGCCTCACGGGCAGGACTTCAAGACAGGTAAGGGGGCAGTTCGTCATGACGTTGAAGTGCTGGAGGGGAAGTCAACGTGCAAATCGACTTCCCCCAGTGGAAGTATGCCGGACGCAAAACTTCAAGACAGGTAGGGCAGGAGCTTCAAGCAAGACAGGCAGGGGCAGAACTTCAAGACAGGTGGGGCAGAACTTCAAGACAGTTGGGGCAGGGTGTGTGTGTGTGTGCGCGTGCCGGAGGCGGACCGCCTTCACGTCGCACGCGTGGGGCGTGGTGCCCTTGTGATGCGAAGAGGTGGGGCGACTCGTTCGGAGGCAGCGGTGTTCAACGTGAAGTTGGAATTGCATCATGTTCAACGTGAGGTTGAAATTGAACTATGCGCAAACCCGATGCAGGCGGGTGCGGAGGCCCGCATAACACCACAGCGCTCAACTCTCTTGAGACGTTGCGCGCGGCTGCTGAACTCTGGCACACTCGCGCACAGCTTGTCTGGAGATAGGGTGCTTTTGGAATTCCAAATGAGCGCTGCCACCTGCTTGCACGCACCACATAGCCAGATCTCTGACGTCCCCCGCATCACATTGTTCGATGTGCCGCCTCTGTGTGTTTTTGGTGCACTGGAGCCCCGCACTGACTGTACAGCGAGTTTCCTGGTGTTCACACGCATTGCTCTGTGCGCTGTGCCGCCTCTCTGTGTGTTGCAGTGTCGGGAGCGCTGGAAGCACCACCTCGATCCCGGTGAGTAGCCGCACATTGCACTTATTTGCGCCCTAAGCTGGAAACGATGATCAGTGCACTTGGCGCGTGTGGGGATTGCTTGCAGCAGGTGCTGGACACGTACTTCGGCTTCAACTTCATCTTTCTAGTGGTTATGCAGGGGACGCAAGCACGCAGTGTTCGCTTGCACGTGTGCTAGTGGTCATGCAGGACGCAAGCATGCAGTGTACACGTGCACGTGTGCTGATTCACGTGGCTGCCGCACTGGTGTGCCGCACGCGCTCGCGCAGTTGTCTTGTCCATGTGGCGCACCTCAAGTAAGCCCGGCACTGCGACGCACGCTCAGAGGCATTCATTCATCCATTCGATCATTCATGAATTCATTCATTATTCATCTGTGCACCGACAAGCAACACGCGTACACGCATGCGTCACACCACGCCTGTCAACTCGACGTTCATTTCAACTTCAACTCATGAACTTCAACACTGCGCCCCCCCGCGCAGACCTCAAGCGCACCGAGTACACGCCAGACGAAGATGCCGCCATCCTCGCCAGCCACCACCAGCACGGCAACCGCTGGCGGCAGATCGCGCTCTCCGTGCCCGGCCGCACGGAAAACAGCATCAAGGCCCGCTTCTTCTTTCTGACGGGTACGACCAAGCGAAGGAGAGTCACACCCGGCGCCGCCGTCATCGCTCCAGACGCCGCCGAAATCGCCGCCGTTTCGGGCGCCGCTGCTGCTGCTGCCGCCGGCACCGCCGCCGCCGCCAGCGCTGGCGTGATTACCGTCACTGGCGCGGTGACCGCGGCGGCGGCAGCAGCAGCTGCCGCCCCGGTAGACGCCACCGACGGCGCCGGCGCCGCTGACGCTGCCGCTAGCGACGACGACGACGAGGAGGACGACGACGACAGCGCTGCTGTTGTCGACATGCTGTTAGAGACGCTAGTCGATCGGCAGCAGCTCGACGCTCTGGCGGCAGGCGCCGCTGCCGCGCTATCCGCCGAAGGCGCCGCGCGGCCGGCGCTCCTGCAGCAGCAGCAGCAGCGGCAGCAGCAGTCCGCGCGCGCAGCTGCGGACGGCGCCGCCGCCGCCGCTGTCGCCGCTGCTGCTGCTGCTGAAGCCTGGGCGCAGCAGACGGCCGCGAACCAGGTGCTGAGCACTGACGTGGAGGGGTTGCGGCGGTGGCTCGGGTCGTGTTCTCCACCTCAACTTCAAGTTGAAGCGATGGCGGCGCAGAACTTCGACGTCGGAGACGCCGTGGTGTCGCCTGCGTCTCAGCTGCGCGCCCGCCACGAATGTCTGCAGCAGCACCTTCAGCAGCACCAGCTGCAGCAGCAGCAGCGGCTGTGGCAGCATCAGCAGCACCAGCAGCAGCAGCAGCCTCGGGGAAATGCGCATCAGCACCAGCAGCAGCAGCAGCAGCAGCAGTGGCAGCAGCAACTGCAGCAGCAGCTGCTGCTGCAGCAGCAGCACATGCAGCGGCAGCACCAGCTGCTGCAGATGCAGCAGCAGCAGCGGTGCCTGCAGCCACACCAGCTGAGCACTGCCGCAGCAGCTTTCTCGTACATGGAGGCGGCGCCGCCGTGGGCGCTGCCGCCGCCCGCCGTCCCCGTCGACGCGCTGGCCTTTCCGAGCATGCCTTCTGCATCCCAGCAGCCAGGCGTAACCGCTGAGGCCCTCGCCTTTGCGGCGATGGTGGACGACTGCGCGCTCCCCGCAGGCGGCAGCGGCAGCAGCGGCATCAGCGGCGGCGGCGGCGGCGGCGGCGCCACCTTCCCCCTGGACAGCTTGCTCGGCAGCGACCTGGATGCCCTGGCGCTGACGATATGCGGCCCCGCTGCCGGCGGCGGCGACAGCGGCAGCGGCGGCGGAGACGGTGCTGCCGCTGTTGCCGCCGCCGCCACGCCGCTTGCCGCCGCGTTCGCACCGTCTTCCCCGAAACCGCCGCGATGGCGTTTCGCGGCAGGCGCAGCCTTGGCGCGGGGTGCGGCAGCGGCGGCGGCGGCGGCGCCAGCAGCGGCGGCGCCAGCTGCGGCAGCGCGCCGTCCGACCTCAACGGCCACAGCGCAGCGCTGCTCAACCAGCTCTGGGGGGGTGGGCGCTGAGCGCTGATGCTCCGCGTGATCCCCCCGCGGCCCCCCTGGCGGCCGACTGGACCTAATCATGGACTGTCTTCATGTTTGCGCGGGCACACAGGGCGCTGCGGCCCGCGTGCAGCACCGCCGCGGCGCCGACTGCTGCGCCAGTGCCGGCAGCAGCGGCGCTCCGCAGTTCGGCCTGATGAGCGCTGCTGCAGGGCGATGTGCTCTGCGCATGCGCATGGCTCATGGCTCAGGCGGTTAAGCCCTTGATGAGCAGCTGATGCGCGCGTCCGGCGCGCGAAAGCTGCTGCGAGCACGCGCTGCGGCTGCTGCGGATGCTGCCGCCGCCGCTGCCGCTGCTGCTGTCAGCGTATACAGCTTCGCCGCAGGTACGGATGCGGCGAGGGTATTGGAACCATCGCCACCGCCGCTGTCAATTCAGCCACTAGACCTGTTGTAGATGCGGTATTGGTGGTGTGGTGTCGTTTGCAGAAGAGATGAAGTGGGAGCGACGCTCTCTCGGGATGAGAAGCCAGTGACTCTCTCTCTCGGACACCTAGTTTGTTTTTTCTTTCAGTGTTACCTGTGCAGTTTACGGGCTCGTGCCCGGGTCATCAGAGCGTGCGCGGCGTCGCAGGCAGTTGCATACGAGCACTGCCGCGACGCGCGATGACGCTCAGCTGCGGCGGCTCGTGCGCGCCAAACACGGGGGACCCCGTCGTGTCCGCGGTTACTGTAGGAGAGTCACCGGGGCCCCCGCAGGGCTACTTCCCCACTAGTCTCAGAGGTAGGCACCTGCGCCTTGCGCAACGTGGGGGTACGCAAATTGAATTGCTTCCAATTGAATTGCTTGGGCAGCCGACGAACACGTCCGTGGCGCGTTTTTGGGGCTTGCAGCTTGGGGCTTGCAGCGTGGTCCCCCCCCCCCCCCCTCCCCGCTTCTTTGTGTGGTCTGTTGACGCAAGCCGGCCAGGCGCTGTTCAGCGCCGCGCATCCGTCGCAGACATATTTGAGTGGCCGTACATACAGCAATACAGTACTGAGGCTGCGCACGTGTATCGTTGGATCCTTCTGCACGCAATCTGGGTTGTGCCTGTTGCTCCCTGTTCCCGCGGGTGTTTGTCTGCGCGTTGATGATCGTGCTGCTAGGGTCAAACTGTGCAGCTCCTCAATCGGTTTTAGATTAGGCAATTTGTGATACCAGCTGTACAGCAAAGAGAAAAGTGCTCAAGCATATCCTCATGCAGCAACGCTTATTGGCGATAATTGGTTTAGCAGGTGCAACAAACAGCACACACTCACGAGCTCATGCAGGACACGTTGGTGTCACTTGCGTGGTTTCTGGCTTGCTTGCTTGCACTGACGTGTACACGCAGTCCTGGTGTGTGCGCAGTCAGCACAAGCACATCGTGCAACGGACTACAGCTGTACCCCCCCCCCCCCCTCTCTCTTTCACTACAGCTGTACCCCCCCCCCCTCTTTCACATACCCCTCTTTGCTGCTGCCGTGTGGTGCCAAGGCTGCTGAAAGCACTGACCCGGGGCTGCTGCAAGCACTGACCCCAACACATGCAGGCCTCCATGATGCCTGGCAAGCTGCTCCACTGATAATTGTGTACATCGCCACATGCCCCCTTCCTCCCCCCGCCCGCCCTCTCAAACAGAGGTTCTCTGATGTACAACCCACAACACAAAACTGTTGTTCCTCAACTGCTGATATGCATGTACATTGGGCACGCGCTCAGCCCCGTCTCAGAAAGCGTTGCCAATGCATGGCAGCAGCAACTTGGCCGCATGCTGCAGTAGTCCCGGCACTAATGCAGGGTGGCACTTGCTGCCTTCCGCTCCCTGAAGTCCTCACTTGATGTGCCAACTGGCACTGCTGATGTGGTCGCTACAACTGTGCTGCCGCCGCCGCCGCCGGTGCTGCCGCTGCCGCCGCTGCTGCCGCCACCGCCAGTGCTGCCGCCGCCGCCGGTGCTGCCGACGCCGCTGCCGCCGCTGCTGCCGCCGCCGCCGCTGCTGCCGCTGCCGCCGCTGCTGCCGCCGCTTTCACAGCCACTGCTGGCAGTGCTCAGCGACCGAGTGCAGCTGCCGTGCGAGCCTGCATTGGCATCTGCGACTGCTGCCACTCTCATGCTCACCGCCTTGCGGGTGCTGCGGTAGCGGCCGCCGCCGCTGCCGCCGCCGCCATTGCCCCCGCTGCTGAGGCAACCACTGCTGGCAGCGCTCAGCGACGGCAGTTGCTGCTGCGCGCGGCCGCGTCGGCCACTGTCAGCGCTGCAAGTTTCTTGCACACCGCCTTGTGGCACTTGTTCCAGTGCTGCATCTGGCACGCCGCCCCGCAGTAGGACACAAGCCGGCACCTGCCGCACGCTTTCAGTGCGCCCACAGGCTTCGGCTCAGCGCCAGCAGTGCTCGCCGTGCAGCCGGCGTCATCAGCCTGGACACTGGTGGCGGCACTAACGGCGGCGGTGGCGGCACTAGCGGCGGCGCCGTAACCGCTGCTGCCGCCTGCCGCAGGATGGCAAACAGTGCCGCTGCCGCCGCCACTGTTGCCGCTGGCGCGCAGGCACACGGCGCAGCGCGCCGGCATGCACTTAGCGCGGCGCGGCGGCGACACGTCGAGTGCCGCCGAGCACGCCGTCGTCGCTGGCGCCGTCAGCACACGCCAGCAGCGGCACGTAGCGCGTCAGGCGCGCTGCCACCGCGGCGCCGCACTCGCGGAGAAACTCCGCCGGGTTGTCGAGCGCTGCGACGCACTGCAGCGCATCGCGCGCGAGGTCGAGGTCGAGGTCGGCGGCGATGACGGGGTGCTCGCGGTCGCAGCGCGCGCCGCCGCGTCCGCCGCCGTGGCTTGCGCAACCCGCTGCCGCGCACTCCGCGCAGCCCAGCTGGTCTACGGCGAGGGCCGCGGAACCGCGCACATCGCGCAGCGCCAGCCGGCTGAGCAGCTCAGCGCCGATGCCGTACGTGATGGCATGGGCGCCGCAGAGCGCAGTGCGCGCGCTCTCGAGGAGTTCGGTCAGCCCGTCCAGCGTCCTGTCCAAGGTGGCGACGAGTGGCGGCGCCGGCGGGTCACAGGTGAGCTCCTGCATGCGCAGGGACAGCCGCAGCGCCTCCGCGCGCGCCGCCGCGAGCACGGACGGCGCCGGCACCGCGCCGCACGCGCCGCAGCGCCACTCCGCCGCCTCCAGCGTGGGCACCTCGCGCGGCGGCGGCAGCGGCGGCTGCAAATACAGCTGCATGGCCACGCCGTCGCGGCAGCGCATGCACCGCATGCCGAGGGCCGCGTCCGGCGCCGCGCAGCGCAGGAATGAGCCATGAGCGGGTTCTTGGTCGTGAAGAGGCAGTTGGGCACGCACGAGTGGGCGGCCTGGGGCGAGGGAAAAGACGGCCTTCTCCCGCAGCTGCGGCGAGCCCGGCGGCAGCGTGCTCTGCGCCTGGTCGAGGCACTCCTACTGCCACGGCAGGAGGCTGACGTCCTGGCTGTTGAAGTCTACAGCACGCGCCGAAAGCAGCAGGGCTGCGGGGAACTGGTCTGCGGATCGTCCTATCGCACGGAGGTAGGGATTCATTTGGGTTCGGAACTGCGCATGGTGCTCTGCGACCTGCTCTTTGTAGCTGGCAAACCTCGGTGCTCCGCCGTGAGCGGGCAAACACATTTCTCCCAGTTGCTGTCGCTGATGCAGAGACAAGCCCGCGTACTTCGAGAGCGAATCCTCAGTCCCCACGCTCAGCAGGGGCCTCTCCCTCAGCACCAGATCGCCAGGAGCAAAGTCCCGGACAGCCTGCAGCACTCGACCCATCCCCTCGCGCGTGGTCACCACCACGCCGTCCTTGTACTCCATGGTAGCTTCTAGGTTTCTTCTTCCGAAAAGCTCCGCCAGCAATCTGCTGTGCCCCCCCCCCCCCCGGAGGCGAGACTGTCTCTGTGCCTGCTTATCGTTTCGCTAGAGATGCTCCGCCTTGTGGCAGAGTCGTCTGTGCAAACGCTGCAGGGCTTTGAACGCAACAACGCCGCCGCCACGAAGTGGTTGGCACGGCAAGTTCAAGTTCAACAACCTTTAAAACAAAAAAACACGGGGGGGGAGGAGTGAAACACGCACGATCATGTTTGTTTTTCACTTGACAGCTTGTCACCCGCAAGTGTACAGAGACATGCCAGCAGTTTCAAGCAGCAAGCAGCAAGCTGGTTCGCCGCAGCCCAGACAGCAACGGTGTGTGCAGTGCCACATCTGCAACTTGGTCTTTCAAGCTGAGACGTTTAATGTGCGACTGCGGATGCGGCGATGCTAATGCTGCCGCTGCGCTGGCCACAGCTGCGCGTGCAGCCCGCACGCCAACGCCTTATTTGCACATTTGCGCAGCATGAGAGCATGCTGATGGCAGCAGCGTTCCCGCTTTGGCGGCAGCCGTTGGCGCAGCGTCTCGCTGATTCCACGGCTGCGGCGGGCTCAGCCGACTGCTCACGGCACGCACAGCGACACACATAAAAGCACGCACAGAGGCACACAGGGCTGCTGCCCCCCTCTGTCGGCCCGCCCCCCCTTGCGCAAGTGAACTCATGAAACCGCTCAGCGCTGGAGCGCAGACCGTGAAGGGAGGGGGGGGGGAAGGGGGAGTGGCGAGTTATCCCCCTTCGGCGGTGCTGCTGCGGCTCGCTGGGCGGGCGGCGTGGCGGCACGTGTAGGAAACGCACATGACTCAGCAGCGCTCAGAAAGCACTGCCGCAGCGCGCGCGCGCTCAGCAGATTGGTGCTGTTGCACGCCCCCCCCCCCCCCCCCCCCTCCGCGCCCGCCGCGTTCCTGGTGCGCACCGGGAGCGCACGCACCGCGGCAGCGCTCGGCACATGAGCGCCCTCGCGGCGCTGAGCTTGCCGCGCCTGCTGCCAGCACATGGTACCAAAGCGGCGAGGCGCCCCCCGTCTGCGCGCCCCGCTCTTTGCGGGCCTGACTGTCGGCGTAGTGGCAGTGCTCGGAAGCACAGAGTTCTGTCGCAGCGCTCAGCTTACGGCGTGCGGCCAGGATTGTGCGGTTGCGCCCACACCCACCAGGGGTGCGCATCGGAAAGACACGTGGCGGCGCTCGCAGCGCAAACTCGTGGCAGCGCTCGGCGATCCGCAGCGCAGGGGTTGTCTTCCGCCTGCGCGCTAAAGGCGTACGGCCGCAGTGGTCCGAGCACGAGTCATGTCGCAACGCTCAGCCAGCGGTGCGCACGGCCTGTACCACAGGGGCGGGTCGCGTCGTCCCCCATGGCCATGCTGCTCCTGTTGATTGGCGAGGCGGGAGTGCTCAGGGCATGAGCACCCTCCCCGTCGCAGCGCTCAGCTTATGGTGCACACGGCCAGTATCCACAGCTGCGTGTCGTCCTCCATCTTCCCCACACTACGTTTTTGTTATTGGCGCGGTGGCAGTGCTCAGAGCACGAGCCCCATCCCAGCGCTCAGCTTATGGTGCAGACGGCCAGTATCCACAGCGGTGGGTCGTCCTCCATCTGCGCCCACTCCTTCTTGGCGCGCAGCTTGGCGGTGCCGGCCGCAAAGATGCCCGCTGCGAGTGCGGCGTTCACCAGCGTGCGCAGCCACCACCTGCACGCAGCGCACGCGCGTGGGGGGCGGGTGGTGCGACCAGTGGTGTTTGAGAGGAAAATGGTGCGTGTCGCAGGTAGCAGGACTGTGGAGTCCGACACTTGTCGGGTATGTTGTGATTGCTGCATGCGAAGTGCGCACCCCTTGGGTAGCACATGCCCAGCGCGATGTGCGCACGCGGATGAGAAGAGCAAGTGGTGTGGTCGCTGGTCAATGAGAAGGAACGGCGCAGCATGAGCAGCGCGCAGAGACGAGAGGAGCGAGCTGTGTGAATGCTGCAGAGTGAGAAAGAGAAAGTGCGTACACCAGCGTGCGCAGCCACCACCTGCGCAGTGCGCATGCGGGCCACGCGCAGTGCGCGTGGTGCGACCGGTGGTGGGGGTGAGGATGATAAAGTGCACAGCGCAAGTAGCAGGCCTGTAGACACCGACACTTGTCATGCGGGTATGGTGTTATCGCTGCATGCGAAGTGCGCACCGCTTCGGTAGTACATGCGCAGTGCGCGTGCGGGGACGCGAGGTGCGGGCGAGTTAGGGTTAGGGTTAGGGTTAGCGGCCGCTGGCGAGTGAGGAGAGACGTGCACACCGTGACTAGCAGCGCGCTACATTTTCGCCTCCCGCAGTGATGATGAGCTCCTTGATGCGACCCGTGATGCGCATGAAGCCGCTGGGTGCAGGCATATCTGTGCGGTTGTTGTCATCAAACGTTGCCACATCTCCGGAGTGAAGCCAGCCTTCCTCGTCAATTGTCTCTGCCGTCTGCATGAGAGACGAGCGGTGCGGGTGGTGCGACGCTGTCCACAGGTAGCAAGCAGGTCCGTCGAGACCGACACTCCGTATGTTATGATCACTGCGTGATGAAGTGCGCGCCAGAGATGGCGCGACGCAGGGATGCGCGAATGTGTACTTGAAGTCGCGTCAGAGCAATGCGCGCAGCGAATGGCACATCTGCAGCCTTCGCGAACTAGTGTGATGATTGTGGTAGTCCTCGCCACAAGTGGCCATCAGCAGCGCCACCCCGCACGCAGCCGCGACCTTCCTCCACCACAACACTCTCCACCACTTATACCACCAACATGTACAACCCAAAGAGCGCTTGTAGAGATTGGCCACCACATCAACCGGCGCTGCTGCTGAAAAGCATTCGCTGCTACTTCAAGTGGGTGACGCACCTCTCTATGCAGTGCGCCATCAGCGCCAGCGTGAAGCCGCCCAGCACGCAGCCCCACCACATTGCTCTGCTGCTGAAAGGCATTCGCTGCTACTTCAAGTGAGTGATGCACCTCTCTTTGCTACTTCAAGTGAGTGACGCACCTCTCAATGCAGTGCGCCATCAGCGCCAGCGTGAAGCCGCCCAGCACGCACCCCCACCACATCGCCCCGACCGTGTTGGTGACGTGCATCACCAGCCGCATGTTGTCCTTCACGCGCTTCTCCGTCCTCACGCCCTGCGGGGGCGGGGGGGGGGGGGGGTGGGGGGGTGGGGGCGACCGCGCAACGTCATGATCCAATTCACTCCCCATACAATTGCCAAAAAATGTACTTTTCAAGCCCTGCAGGAGCGAGAGACATGCGCGCACAAAGTCATGAATCTGAGTCAATCGCCATGACGGTGTCAAGAAGTGTGTGGTTTGAGGTACATTGTCAGTTTTCACGCCCTGCTGCAGCGGGACTCACGCATGCAGAATCGTGAATCTAGAGGCATCTCGCTGTGCATTTGCACGCATGTGTACTCTCTTAAGGTATGTATGCTGGTCTGTCTCCACGCTTTGCGGAGGCGAGACTCACACATGTGCAAGACTAAGAGACTGACGCATCCCATACTTCATGAGTAATATCCGTCTTCGCATCTTGTGGAGGCGAGACTCGCTGTGCAGGCCATTGCATGAGTATGAGTCACTTGACTTGCTAACACGCCGCGCGAGACTCACACGTGCGAATAGTCTAGAATCTGGCTCGTTGGTCATACTACCTGCACACAAAAAACATAAGTAACACATAAGCATCCTCCCCTTCTCGTTCTGCGGAGGCGGGACTCACTCTGCGCGCGGACGCACTGAGTCAGAGTCACTCGCCCAGCTATCACCAGCACGCACATGCTGGAATCAGGCACGCAGGATGAGAGCGTGTGCTCGCACTGGACAGCGAGGAAAGCAATCCTATGCTGCACATGATGCGCTTTAGATGGCCGTGTGCGCATAGTCCAGCGCTCGGCCAGCGCTTTATCTCGACTACTGTAGCTCAAAAAATATGTATTTGATGCGCACGTTCACGAGTGCATTCCCGAGGCGTGCGTCAACGAAACGTGCACGCGCTACGCGCATGAAGAGTAGCGTGTCATGGACGGAACTGATGTCAACCAGTGGAGCGACACGTCGATGCTCGTACCCTAATGATATTGAGCTTTTGGGCTGACGACTGGCCAGGTGGCGCATAAGCAGGGCAGCGCTCCGCAGCGTTGCGCGCTGCCTCATGAGGCGCGTTGGGCTCATGGTCATCTGAATGCTGCACATTGATCATCGAGTGACCCGGCAGCAGCTAGATTGGGACTTGGCAGGACAACACAAACACCACAAGTTCATGGACATGACCGTTCCTTGGCTTGCATCTCACTCAGGACTGCCGTGTACCATGCCGGACATTGCAGAGCTGCCAACTTTATGAGGCCTTCTTGCAAGGGAGAGTTGCTGCTCCAGACCAGTCAGAGGCTTCTATTGGAAATATGCGCGACGCATGTGAGGAAGGCTTTGCTTGAGTGAAGAGCTCGGCGGTGAGTGTCACCGTGCTATAATATCCATGTGCTGGATAAACCAGATGTAGAGTAGCGGTACAAGACAATCAAGCAGCAGCTTTACTGCTGGCTGTCTACCCTGATGCAGCTTTGCAAGCAACAGCTTAAGCAGCAGTTCAGACTTGAGTGCGTACTTGACAACGACTGCACTGATGGCTATGAATTCTGTTCAGCTGCCACTGGAAAGTAGAGATGCAAGTAGATGTGGTGGGTCAAGTGTGGGCATTCGGCTGTCGAGACAGAAGCCTGGCATGTCGTCTTACCTCAGCGACCAGGCTGGCATTCCAGGCCAGCATGCCCACAATGAACCACAGCAGCTCATTAAAAATAAGTTTGATGACTCCCACTGGCCCAGCGTAGAGCGCCAGCACCGCACATGCCCCCAGGAAGGTCACCAGATCTCCTCTATGAAATTCTGACATTTGATCTGAGCCCGGCACAAGCTCTCGCCTCCTGCTGCTGCTGTCTGCTGGCGCACAGTGTGGTGTGGTGACGACTTGCTACACCACAGCAAAGGGCTTCAACCAACAGGATTGCTAG
The DNA here is from genome assembly GCA_017506865.1 of Tribonema minus. NCBI lineage: Eukaryota > Xanthophyceae > Tribonematales > Tribonemataceae > Tribonema > Tribonema minus. Next base: position 709,014 of record JAFCMP010000124.1, read on the forward strand.
AGCTTCAGGCAAGTGTCAAACCCATGCGCGATTTCAAACTTTCGCGCTCTTGAAGTTGGCCAAGGCGAAGTTGCTGCAGAGATTTTCGTGAGGGAAAGCGCTGGGGCCAACACTCGCCGAGAAGTAGTAAAGTAACACAGACATTGCATTCTGTGCACAGAACTTTCTCAACAACGGGACAGGAGCGCAGCCGGAAAGGTACCCGCGCCGACACCCGCAGCTGGAACTCAGGATGCCTCGGGAGATCATTACGTTGCAGGTGGGGCAGTGCGGCAATCAGATCGGATCGGAGTTCTGGAAGCAGCTGTGCGCGGAGCATGGCATCAGCGCGGATGGCATCTTGCAGGACTACGCCAGCCAGGGCGACGACAGGAAGGCAAGCTCCTGCCATGCCTTGTGATCAAAGGATGCATGATTTGCCGTACATCGCAGCTTATTGCTGGAGGTGTTGCAGCGCTGAAAAGGAGTGCTTTGTGCAACTGTTACTTGGAGCTGACTTTCGATGCTGTGCGCTCATGGAGTAGAGGTTTGCGAAGCTGTGAGGAGCATGCAGGTGCTGGTTTAGTCATACTTCTGAACATCGAAAATAAGGTCGGGTTGTTAACATCAGAGACAGCCCTGCACATGGCCGCGTAGGTATCTAGTGAAAATATCTGCAATCTGAAGCACATCAGAGACAGCCCTGCACATGGCCGCGTAGGTATCTAGTAAAAATATCTGCAATCTGAAGCACAAACTTTTTCCAGGTGGAACCGTTTCAGGTGTGTGCTGCTGCGTTGACATATTATGCATGGGTCAGCTGGCAGCCAAGACGTGCCGGCTGCGTTCTGCAATGGCAGAGCGGGAGCGACCTGAGGCGTCATTTGAAGCAGAACTGTGTGCAGTACTGGAAGCTGGGTGCAGGTGGTCTAACCATCACGACTGATGGCAACTTCCACGAGGACTGACAACTATATTCTGGTAGTAAGGCTGCTTTCCAGATGGCTCTTGACCAGCAGTCCATGGACACAGTAAGGTTGGCGAAGTCTGACACTACATGCGCCGCAACATAGCGAGCTGTTACCCACTAGCCGGTCGCTGTATGCCGCCAGTCTTTGCGTACTTGTCAAGGGAGCGCGCGCATTCATTGCGCACCACGCGATGGAGGTCTGTGAACAGGAGCACTGTCCAAGACGGGTCATCTTCATGGTCGTGAGGAGGGTAACAGGAATGTTTACTTGGACCTGTATCGCTGTACTGATTAATTCGCCACCGCTGCCACCGTCATCACCTCCCCCAGCCTCCTACTCCCCCCCCCCCCTTACCGTCAATTCTTCTCGCATGTAGAAGTTATCTTCTTGAAGTTGTAGAATGCCCTCTCTATATCATGAACGACAGGACGTCTTCTTCTACCAAGCGGACGACGAGCACTATATACCGCGTATATTGAAGTTACCTGCTTGAAGTTGCAAGCTGCCCCTGTATGTGTCATGCGCAACAGGACGTCTTCTTCTACCAGGCGGACGACGAGCACTACATACCGCGCGCGCTGCTGCTGGACCTGGAGCCGCGAGTTATTAACAAAATACGCAGCGACGGTGAGTGTTATATTTATATATACTTCGAAGTATGTATACATTGCATAATTAGAGCACTGTTATCTGGCCGATTTCTGCGCCCTTAGCAACCGTGCACTGGCCTCTTCATACCTGTAGCCTTGTCAACAACATGTGGAGTCATGGCGGGTGCCTTACATCAACAAGATACGCAAAGATGGAAGGTCCGAAGGGAGGTTGGGTGACCTATGGAATCGTGAAGTTTGCTCCTATGCAGCAGCCTAGTCTGCTCGATCAGAGCACTTTTCATCTGGCCGTTTCTGCGCACTCAGCAGCAGAGCACCGTTGTCTACATACAGCCTTGTCAACAAAATTCGCAGCGACGGTGTGTGTTACACATTGCTCAACCAGAGCACTGGTGAACTTGCATCTATGAAGGTCCGAAGGGAGGTCGGGTGACCTATGCAGTCGTGAAGTTTGCTCCTATGCAGCAGCCCATTCTGCTCAATCAGAGCACGTTCCATCTTGGCATCCCTGCGCCCTCCAGCAGCAGTGCAGTGTTCTTTACATACAGCCTTGTCAACAACATACAGAGCGAAAGTGAGTGTCTTACTTCAAGCCATATACTTCAAGTCATGCACTTCAAACGTACATGTGACCCCTTTCATTCTGTTCGGTGCCTTGTCTTCACTGCTGTAATGCAGGGTTCCGAGACTTGTACAATCCGGAAAATATATATGTGTCAAAGGAGGGCGGCGGAGCGGGCAACAACTGGGCCTCCGGCTACAGGCAAGCGGCAAACTTTATACAGTGTGAAGTATTGGGCTGCTGGTGCCAGAACACGGCACAACGTCCCTTCAAAGTTGAATCAGGATCAAGCTTCAAGAGTACCAGCCTCATCAAACGTCAGTGCTGGGGTTCCGGTTACGGGCAAGCAGGCTGACCACGGCGGAGTTGTTTGACGGTGCTGAGCAATGTGTCCATATTGTTGTGAGTCTTGTTGTGGAGTACGGAACAGAACATGGACCCGAAAACTACTGCACACCTGAGTCATCAGAGAGTCACATATGCCAGTGTATCGAAAACACACAACATGCTTGTGTCCGCTGCAGACCTCACAATCCGCGTTGATGCAGTGTATGTCTAGCTGCATGCACAGCCTTCATTGGTATGGGATGTACTTCACAGTACCTATATTGCGTCCACGCATGCAGCAGCTTCACAATCTCGTGACGCACACTCAAATGCCAGATTGCGTGCTTCAGAGCGTTTCACTGTCAAGACTTGTGACATCATTGTCCTGTGGTGCGTCACCTGTTGCGGTTGCGGTTGGCGCGCCAGGCAAGCGGAGGAGCAGCACGACTATCTCATGGAGATGATCGACCGCGAGGCGGACGGCAGCGACAGCCTTGAGGTGATGCTCAGGGGCAACCCCAATTAACTCTAACCCTAGGGTTTGAGGTACTGAGGGTTGAGATTATAATTTGCCCATGATAGCCCAGATTCAATTTGGGCTATCATTGAGACGGACGGCACAACAGCCTTGAGGTGATGCTCCGGCAACCCTCACCGAAACCTGACTCTAGGGTTTGAAGTACTTAGGGTTGAGATGAGATTTTGGGCTGTCGTCGAGGAGAGCAGCAGCGACGGCCTTGAGGTGATGATGCTCAGGGCAACCCTAACCTGTCCCTGACCCTAGGGTTTACAGTGCTTAGGGTAAAGATTGGGGCCGTCATGGAGGCGGGCAGCAGTGACAGCCTGAGGTGGCGATGCTCAGGGTCAAGCTTAACATAAACCCTACCCTCGGTTTATAAAAAGTTGGGGTGATACAGCTAGTTAGACAAGGGTCAGGATTGGAATTAGGGCTGTCTTGGAGGCGGGCAGCAGCAACAGCCTTCAGGCGATGCTCAGCGGCAACTTTTTGGATGCGATGATGCTCAGTATTTCATGGTGTTGCGGTGATGCGCAGGATCTTGTGCCATAGTTGCGATGATGCTGATGCTGATTGCGGTGATGCTCAGGGTTTTGTGCCTTGTTGCGGTGATGTTCATGGTGTTGCCATGATGCTCAGGATCTTGCGCCTTTGTTGCAAGGATGCTCATGCTGTCGCGGTGATAGCTCATGCTGTTGCGATGCTGCTCATGCTGTTGTGGCTATGCCCAGGTTTTTTGTGCCTTAGTTGTGATGATGCTCATGCCGCTGCGTTGATGCTCAAGATTATCGTGCCTTGTTGCGATGATGCTCAATACTTCACGGTGCTGCGACGGTGGTGCTCAGGATGATGCTCAGTAAATATTTCATGGTGTTGCGATGAGGCTCAGCTTCTTGTGCCTCAAGTTACGATGCTGCTCATGCTGTTGCGATGGTGCTCAGGGTTTTGTGCTGACGCACTCCATCGCGGGCGGCACCGGGTCCGGCATGGGCAGCTTCCTGCTGGAGCGTCTCAACGACCACTTCCCCAAGAAGCTGATACAGACGTACAGCGTGTTCCCAAACTGGACTCAGGTGAGGCCACTGCTGCACTGCATGTGGACTCGGGTGAGGTCACTGCTGCACTGCGTGTGGACTTGGATGAGGTCAGTGCTGCACTGCATGTGGGCTCGGGGTGAGGCCACTGCTGCACTGCATGACTCGGGTGAGGTCGCTGCTGCACTGCATGTGGACTCAGGTGAGGCCACTGCTGCACTGTATGTGGACTCAGGCGAGGTCACTGCGTGGTGCGTGGATCATGCCAGCTCAGGGATAGCTGAGTACACATAAGTTGTGCGGATTTGCAGTCAGACTAGTCGAGCAACGACACAATAAAGAGCTTTCATGCAGATCTGGAACTGTTCACGCGGGCAACGTGCTCTGTCGACTCAGGTGAGGTCACTGCTGCACTGTTTGTGGATGCGTCAGGCTGCCTCGTTGGCTACTTTGTCACGTGCAGAGCCAGTTTGACGCTGCGACGGCCGATGCTTTCGCGCGACGCGACTCGCGTACTTGCTTACTTACTTTGCTTAGTCACTTGCCATCAATTCGCAGAGCCAGTCCAAAGTTGTCGTGCAGCTCCATCCTCGCGAGCGATTTGCTACCTGAGTTTCTTCACTCACTTCTTCACTCACTCCATCACTTATGACAGTCCAAGTCCTTTGCGCTTGCAGAGCCAGTCCGATGTCGCGTGCAGCTGTTCACCTCAATTATAATGAGTTACTCACTTACTTGCTTGCATGATCACCGCCATTGACTCACAGAGCCAGTTCAATGTCGTCGTTAGGCCTTACCACTCCATTCCTAAGCGTGACTCACTCACTCGATTACTTACTCACTTCCCTGTGACTCGCAGAGCCCGTCCGACTTGTCGTGCAGCCGTACAACTCTATCCCTACGTAAGACTTACTCACTCGATTCCTCGTTTGACTCGATCACTCGTGTGACTCACTCACTTGATTACTCATTTACTTGCTGTGACTCGCAGAGCCAGTCCGACGTGGTCGTGCAGCCGTACAACTCCATCCTCACGAGTGACTCACTTGCTTGCTTACTCGCTATTTGACTCGCAGAGCCAGTCCGATGTCGTCGTGCAGCCATACAACTCCATCCTGACGCTCAAGCGCCTCACGCTGAACGCCGACTGCGTGGTGGTGCTGGACAATACAGCGCTCAACCGCATCGCCGTTGACCGCCTGCGGCTTGAAAATCCCACCGTGGGACAGCTCAACAGGTGCGGTTCGCTACCCAAACCTACCTTTGCCTTTTTTTAACCCTAGCTTAGACCTTCATCCTAGTTGTCACTTTTACCTTCAAAGGGTGCTGGACAACACAGCGCTCAACCGCATCGCCGTCGACCGCCTGCGGCTTGAAAACCCTACGGTGGGGCAGCTCAACAGGTGCGGCTCCCAACCCTACCCTCCTGACCTCTATTCTATCCCTATCCCATCCTTTACCCTAATTGTCATTCTTATCGTCATTATTACCTGTGCTGGACAACACAGCGCTCAACCGCATCGCCGTTGACCGCCTGCGCCTTGAAAATGCTACAGTGGGGCAGCTCAACAGGTGCGGCTTCTTTTCTACGCCAGCCCTAACCAGCACTTGTATTTTTACTCTAGCCTAAACCCTTACCCTTAGTTGTTGCTCTTACTCAAAAGAGGTGGTGGACAACACAGCGCTCAACCTCAGCGCCGTCGACCGCCTGCGGCTTGAAAATCCCCCCGGGGGGCAGCTCAACAGGTGCGACTCCCAAAGCTTTAGTTACCCTAATCCCGCTGCCTCTATTCTGCCTCTAACCGAACTCTAAACCTAGTTGTCACACTGAGTCTGTGGTGGTGCTGGATGACATAGCGCTCAACTGCATCGCCGTCGACCGCCTGCGGCTTGAAAACCCTACGGTGGGGCAGCTCAACAGGTGCGGCTCCCAACCCTACCCTTCTGACGTCTGTTTTAACCCCAACCCAACCCTTACCCTAATGACCTCTGTTTCAACCCCAACCCAACCCTTACTCTAATTGTCACTTTATTGTCACCGTTTAAAGCTAAACCTGTGCTGGACAACACAGCGCTCAACTGCATCGCCGTCGACCGCCTGCGGCTCGAAACTCCCACCGTAGGGCAGCGCAACAGGTGCGGTCCCTTACCCCGAGGTGGTGCTGGACACCACAGCATTCAACGGCATCGCCGTCGTTCGCCTGCGGTTTAAACGTAGGGCAGCTGAAGTTTGGTGCGCATCCGCTGTAATCCTATGTCTTGCTTCCATTTTAACCCTGCCTGACCCTTGCCCTTATTGTCACTTTACCCCACCCTGGGAAGCTGAACAGGCGCAACTCCGAACGTGCTTTGTGCCTGTCATTCACTACGCTTGGGCCGCGAAAGAGCCCACCTCTGTTGGACCGCATACTGAATGCAGCTCTTGCTCAGTTTTTGAAGCAAGATTCACTCGCAAATCAGCTCTCCGCCACTTCACGGCAACAGCCCGTCTTTGCATATAGAAGAGCAGTGCAGGTTGGTCATTGTGATCTGCATGCGCACGGCATGGCGCCGCACTTTAGGGTTAGGGCTAGACTGCCTCCACATGTCTGCACGTTTAATGTTTGCTAATTTTTGTCACTGTCATCAGTACCACAGCTCTTGCTGTTGTGTACTCTGCACTTCGTTGCGCTCTGCTGTAGTTGGTACGCTGTGTACTTGCATCAGTAGCGTTATGGCAGTTCTGTATCAGCAGCCTACAGGTGCATATGACTTGCAGTTTTCACGTTTCCTCTTCTGCGCTCCAGAGCTACGCCTCAACACCCCCTCCTTCCCCCCCCGCCGCTCCTCCCCCCCCCCCCCCCCCCACACACACAGCAACATGATGCCTGCAGTCATGGCAGCGATGGCCACCACACCACACGGAAAGGACAAAAACGGTTCAATGCAGGAAACTTTCATATTATTTCAATGAGCTGCATCTCTCGTGTTCCTACCTCGGTGCTTCACTGACACACACACACCCCCCCCCCCCCCCCTCCCCACCCGTCCCCCTTATCATGCTTGCCCCCCCCCCCCCCCCCCCAGCATTGTGTCCACAGTCATGGCAGCGAGCACAACAACCCTGCGGTACCCCGGTTACATGAACAACGACTTGGTGGGACTGGTCGCGAGTCTCATCCCCACGCCGCGCTGCCACTTCCTCATGACCGGCTACACGCCGCTCGTCATCAGCGATGCTCAGGTGAACTTCCATGTCTCAGTTTATTTATTCGCATGCTGACTCTTTTCGAAATCATGATTCAAGGCGGACCATTTTCTCACCTGACCGGCTACACGCCGCTCGTCATCAGCGATGCTCAGGTGAATTTTCTGTTCCACTCATTTGTATGTTCACTTCTTTCACAATCATGATTCAAGTCGGACGGTTTGCTCATGACCAGCTATACGCCGCTCGTCGTCAGCGACGCTCAGGTTGAGACGTTACCTTCATTCCCTCATTCACGTGTTCCCTCTTTTCACAAATATGATTGAATCGGCTTGTAAGGGACTGTCTGCATGGGGCTTTCGGAGCTTGTTTCCGGCCTGAGCCAGCTGTCACAAGCCTAGTGCCACTGTAATGTTGCTGAAGTTGCCCATTACACCTGCTTCAGAAGGTCCGCTTCCCCTGCATGCCCGAGAGGTGCCCGCTACAGCTGAAGTAGATGCTTCGCGTGTGACTCAAAGTTGTATTTGCCCATACCACCATGCCTGCCCAATATTAGGAGTCTGCTGCCACTAAAATTGCTTGCCGTCACAATTGAAAAGTTGAAGTTGAGTCAAACTTCACCATTACATGGTGACGCTCCGCGTGCGCAGGTGAGCGCCGTGCGCAAGACGACAGTGCTCGACGTCATGCGGCGGCTCACGCAGACCAAGAACATCATGGTCAGCGCCAGCACCAAGAAGGGTTGCTACATCAGCATACTCAACATCATACAGGGGGACGTGGACCCGACGCAGGTGCACAAGGCGCTGCAGCGCATCAGGTGAGTGCTGAGCACTGACGGCAGCTTCTTCAACTTGCTGTTGAAGTTCATTGAAGTGTGCACACTAGCATCCTCCACAGAGTGCACATAATGAGTGGACCCGACGCAGGCGCACAAGGCGCTGCAGCGCATCAGGTGAGCTCTGAGCGCTGATGCCGCCTTCTTTTGCAGTTCATTACAGCATTCAAAAGTATACAAGGAAACTTGGGCGCAGGTGCACAAGGCGCTGCAGCGCATCAGGTGGGTTCTGAGCGCTGATGCTGCCTTCTTCAAGTTGAAGTTCAAGCTTCTTACCAAATCATACAAGGGAAAGTTGACGCACAAGGCGCTGCAGTGCATCAGGTGGGTTCTGAGCACTGATTCCAGCTTCGTTCAAGTTGTAGTTGAACTTCATTTCAATCATCATTTTCAACATATCATACAGGGGGACGTAAACCCTACGCAAGTGCTTCAGGCGCTGCAGCCCATCTGGTAAGCAGAGCGCTGACTCTGTCTTCTTCAACTTGTCGTTGAAGTCCATGGCATGCGGTTAGACTCGCTGATGATGCATACACTTGAACATGTGCTGTGCTGTGGCCAATTTGCTCACGCTTGACTGGTCTGTGCTTCTGCCGTGGCACAGAGAGAGGAAGCTCGTGAGCTTCATACCGTGGGGGCCTGCGTCTATACAGGTACGCATGTATGGGTGAACATACCTACTAGCTTAGTGTGAATGCTTGAACAGCACGTGTTCAACGACGTTGAATCAACAGAGCGCTGCTGCTCGGCACTTTGTATGCTTAACATGCCCGCCATGGTGGGTCGGAGCATGATGCACAAGATGTGCGCACGCATAAAAGTGGGCCTCAAGCCAGTTGATGCACCAGCTTACAGCAGGCAGCTCCTTTCTGCCGCTCTACTCCCATGGTAGCAGAATTGATGAGAAGAAAAAGCTCATATTGGCTGTACATGGGAATCCATTTCCACATAACTTGGACCCTCCTGCGACATGCAGTGGCGTGCTGAGAAATCACCCGGTTCCGTTTAGAAACATCTGCCACGTTGGTGCTCTTTTGCTGGTTGAGGTGCAGCAACAGCATGCAGTACAGGAATTGACCGGCCCCGGTGCCTGTTCTGTGCCGCTCGCTACCCACTCGCCCCGCAGGTGGCACTCAGCAGAAAGAGCCCTTATGTGGAGACGGCCCACAAGGTAAGACTGCCTGATCGATACACTTCTGAACTTGTGCATCACGTGTATGTGCAATGCATTCAGGAAAACACCAAGGTTTGCCTCGGTAGTGGTCGTCATTGGACTGCTACAGTAACTTCAGGGGCAAATACCTTCCAAAGTCAGTGCTTCCGCAGCGACTCGCTATAGACCATAAACATATAATTCAGCGTAACGGTGTTTGCTGACTGCTCAGTGGGAGGGGTGCTGCCGCCGTGCTGCTAGTCTCCTCTGGGTGTTGCAAGCTCTCCTCTTCCGTTTGCAAGAATAAAGCCTATGATCCTCTCACCTGAGGTGATTCGACTCTATCGCTTGTCATACATGGAGATGGCCCATGAGGTACGATAATAGATGACAACTGTGCAGTGTGGCCGCGGTGAACTCATGTGAACTCAGGTGAACTGTGCGAGAACATGCGGGGTCCGCTCTTCTGCTGAATCATGCGCAGGTCAAAGGCCTTTGCGCACGGGCACAAGCCCGACATCTGGTGGCGATTGCTGTTGCTGTGCATGTGCATTCATCGTTGATTCATGTGATTCAATCGTGTCGCTGATCATGCGCAGGTCCGTCGCCTCATGCTGGCAACCCACACATGCGTGCGCCAGCCGTGAATCCATTGTGAATTCATGCATGATTTCATGCGATTTGATGGTGCGCAGGTCAGCGGTCTCATGCTGGCGAACCACACGTGCATGAGCCAGCTGTTCGCGCGCAGCCTTGCTCAGTTCGACCGCATCCGCAAGCGCAACGCGTTCATCGACAACTACCGCAAGGAGCCCATCTTCGCCGACAATCTAGATGAATTTGATCACAGGTGCGCACACTTCATGATTGTTCATTTTTCACGGCGTCAGCAAGGTGAATGGAGGATCGCCGTGTGTTGAGGGGGGCTAGGGTTAGGGTTTGGGGTTTACTTCCTACGCTTGTGTCAATCCAGCTTTGAAGCGCTCATGGTGATATTGTGCAGCCCCCAGCATGTACGTGTACTGGTTTTAAGTGAGCACCGCTCGCCTCTGCACGTTTCGCACCGCGCCGCCGCAGGCGTGAGGTGTTTATGACACTGTAGATTCAGGTTTTGAGATATCATCATCGCCGCTCTTGTCATGTTCATACGGCAAGAGATGCACCGCTGATACAATCGACATGATGACCGCCGCTGTTGCGCCAGTTGCACACTGCCAGTGCCACCACACACTGCCGGCGTTGGATTCAACAAATTCAACGCATCCGCTTACGCGCGATGCTACCTACATACCCATGTGCCGCAGCCGCGAGGTTGTCCAGCAGCTCATTGACGAGTATTCGGGCTTTGTGAATTTGTTAAAGTTTTAAAACAAAATTCAATACACATTTCGCTCACGCGCGCATTTTGCTCACGCGTGATGCTACCTACATACCCTTGCTGCCGCAGCCGCGAGGTGGTGCAGCAGCTGATCGACGAGTACAAGGCCTGCGAGAGCGCCGACTACCCAAACATCGACCCCGGTGCAGGCGCGACGTCAGCGGCGACAGATTCGCGAGATCCGTATGCAGGCAGCTCAGCAGCGCTCAGCACTGGAGGGGGGGTGTTATAGAGGGGGGGGGGGGGGGGGGGGGCTGCATATGTGCACCTCGTCATCTCTGTCCCAAAATGTAAATGTGCCAGGCAAGAGCAGACTACTTGCTACCCCCAGGTGTTGAACGTCTGCATGCGCTGGGGCAACTGCTGTCTTTTGCCTGTTGCGTCTGACTGTGCGCCGCAGTGTGGGTCTGCGTGGTGCCACTGCATTTTTGCGTGTTTTGCAAAATGCTTACCTGCATGTTTTGATGCGCAGAAATGACTGAGTGTGCCTGTCAGCATGCATGAGCTGCGGGGGGATCTCTTTCTCTAGACACGTGAGATGCCATTGAAGTGAAGCATGTAGATTTCTTGAGTGGTGCTCGAGCCTTGCAGGCTGACCCAATCTCATTAGGCATGCACAACAGCTGCTAGGGACATGTCGTGAAATTACTGCAAGGTGCTGAGCTTCATCTTCAACAAGGCTTTTCTGTTTTGTTTGGTTCAACTTGAAGTTTAATACTTCTTGGAAAAACGGAAGACTTTCTGGGGTGCTCGTGCCAAAGGGAGGAGCATGAGGCTGGACGAGGGGCTGATCGTGAGTATGTGACAACTGGCGTGTCGATACACGTCTGCATTGCATTTGCTGTATATCAGGTGCAGCTGGCCTTCGTGGTAACTCAAGAATATCAATTGCTCGTTGATCACACGCAGGTGGAACTTCAGCGAGAGCCTAATTCTGGAGAGTTTGCTCTGGATGCGCACAACAGAGGAATATCAGTCATCGCTGGACTCGACGTGGTGAGGGCCAATTCTTCTTGACTATGCGATCCGCTGCGTGTTCGGTCCATCTGTTTGTTTTGGCAGTGCATTGCTTTTGTAGCGTACATCGCACACACACATAGCATGACCAGATGCATGCCCCTGCAAGAAGCAACCTTCGTAAGGCAGCGTTTTGATGTGTGTAACGATGCCGGGACAGCTAGCACACAAGCAGTTGTGCAAATCTTGCTGCGCGCTACTGCGGGTGCTGCTCGAAACCAATACTGCTTGTTTTCAACACCATCATATTTGACCAGCACTTAATGATGTATATATGCTCACATCATGTTCCTTGTTATCTCCAACGATATACCATGGCTACTGAATTATATTGCACCCCTTTGCATGCTGCCTCCGCCGCAGGTGCCAAAGCTACGGAGCCTGGACCTCTCCTTCAACAGGATACGTGCATTGCAGGGGCTCGATTTTCTCAAGGATCTGCGAGAGCTCAAGCTCTATGGCAATCAGCTGGCATCGCTAGCCGGCAAGGGGCTACAGGCGCTATCGCGACTGGAGGTGCTGCTGCTGCACGCGAATGCCATAGAGGAGGTTCCGCCGGGGGCTTTGGGGGGTCTCACGCGCCTGAGGGTGCTGCGGCTGGACAGGAATCGGTTACAGGTGCGGTAACTGACTGGCCTCGTGCATTTCACCTCCTGCAGTTAGGCATGGCAAGGAGCCCAGGCGACGTTGTGTATAGAAACAGCTGCTTTTGTGACGTCACCAGCCTTAGTATATGCTGCTTCAGCAGTGAGGGCTTGGTGACTGAGGCAACGGCAGAGGCTGTGCAAGCATGAGTAGCCAGTGTACAATGCAGCACGTGATTTCCTGTACATCCTGAAGTGCTCATGGTCTAAGATGGTGGCCGTGCTTGCTAGCGGGCTTCCAACCCCCAGCTGCGTTTAGGGGTAGGGTGGAAGTTAGGGTAGGGCATGGCCCATAGCTCGCACCTTCACCGAGGTGTGACATGGTGAGTTTACTAAAGTCGGCCATCGTGGATATGTAATGCGTGATAGTCAACGAAGATGTATGTTAAGGCTAAAAGCCACGGGCGCCAAATTGGCAGCCTAGTTTTATAATGAGTGAGACACTCGTTGAATGAGTTGCACAGTAAGGAAGTGAGTTGATGCATGGATTACAAAGCCACGGGCGCTTATTTGGGAGCTGCCACGGGGCATTGGTGCTGCGACTCTTTGACTTAGGCACGTCAACAAGCACACCGTTTCTCAGTTGCTCACATCTGAGGTATAGCCACCGCCCGCCATCATACAGGGTGTCTGCCTGTGTCTCATGCACAGTTCAAGCAGCAGGCCAGCGCCGCCTCCATGCTGCAGTGCTTCAATCTCGCGCAACACGTGTATTGATCAGGGTTAGGGTTGAGGGTAGCGTAGGGCATGGCCCATAGCTTGCACCTACGTTGAATTGCGACATCATGAGTTAGCAAAAGTCGGCGATCGTGTGAATTGCGAAATGATCAGCGGAGATGTCTGCTTGAGCTACGCAAACGTATGTAGGAGGTGTCACGGGGCATTGATGCTGCAGCATGTCAACATACGCACCGGTTCTTGTTGGCAGTAGTCCACATTGAGGTATAGCCACCACCCGCCATCTTACAGGTTGTCTGCCCCTGTCTCATGCACAGTTCAAGCAGCAGGCTAGCACCGCCTCCGTGCTGCAGTGCTTCACCTCGCGCAACACGTGTACTGATTAAGATCGCGCCACTCTGCTTAAATGAAGTATACATGATCCTCCCAGGGCCATTCAGTTCCCCTGGTAGTGAGCTCAATGATTGGCTGCCACTGTGTTGTCCTGACTTTGAATCTGGTCTTCGTGTCCCGCACCCGCTTTTCGAGCAGCAGTGCCCAGCTGCCTGTTGCGGAACTGCTTACCCCATGTCAGCTCCCAGACGATGCGCTCCCCACTTGCAAGCAATGTACTTCAGTCACCACGAGTGCTTCGTCCAATGCACAGTCTTCGTATCGCGCCACCTCACGGACCGTTTTGTCCTCGCATTGCCGGCAGGCGGCCAGCAAACCTGTCGCGCATACATACCTTCTGCACCTACCTACATGCCCCCCCCCCTTGCCTCACCAGAAGCTTGAGTTCCCTGCGAGTGAACAGATGAAAACGAATCAAAAGATCATAGAACTCTAGGTGACAAGGGTTGATTAGCCGCAAGTGCCTTCCACTAATAACCGTGGTCGCCGCTGCTGCAGCAATTGGCCACGAGTCAAACAGTACCACCTTATCCACTAGTCAAAAAGACTTCTGTGTGCAAGCTTTTAGCGTTCGAGGCACGGGTGTTCAGTAGTGGAAAGGTCTCACGTGTTGGGTAGGCCAGCACCACTGATATTGTAAGTCGGGTCATGTAGGGTTAGGGTTAGGGTTAGGGTTAGGATTAGGGTTAGGGTTAGGGTTATGACCCAACTCGACTACATCATGGCCCTACCACTGCACGAGCTCTGAGGCTGTTTCATCGTTACGCTGCATCTGCGCATTGAGAGCAGGCGGCCAGCAACCCTGTCGTGCGTGCATACCTGCTGTACCTATGCACACAAGTACATACCCCTCCGTCTTCTTGAAAGCTCCAAGTTTTTGCGCGCGACCCTGCCACTGCACACACTCACAAGCTGCTTCATCATCACGCCGCCTCGCCCTGCGCATTGCAGGCAAGCACGAGCTCCCCAGGGTTGAGGTTTAGGGATTGGGCTTGGGATTAGGATCAAGGTTAGGGTTACGGGCAGTGCACTCCACACTCACCAGCGATTCACTTAACTGCCCCTATTCGACAAACGACATTCCTACTGTAACAGCTCACGGACCACTCTTTCCTCGCATCGTGCGCAGGCGGCCAGCAACCTGTTGTGCTGCACTGCGCTCTGCCACTGCGCAAGGTCACAGACTGCCTCGTCATAGCTCTGTGTTGGTCTGCGCGCTGAGAGCAGGCGGCCAGCAACCTGTCGTGCAATACCCGCACAGCAAGCCCTCTCTGCCTCAGTGGAATTTGAAAATTTGCGAGTAATCCTTCGGTGGCAGCAACGCACTTCGCGCCATCTTCTTGCGACGAACGCCAGCTCACACACCGCTGTTTTGTCGCGTCGCGGGCAGGCGGCCAGCAACCTTTTGTTTCCTCACGGTCAGATTTAGGATTTGGATTAGATTAGGGGCAGCGCACTCCACACTCACCAGCATTTCACTTCATTCGCAACTTTGACAAGCGGCCTTCCCCCTGTGTCAGCTCATATTGTTTACGCTCATAAATTGCTTTTATCTGCACTGCGATCAGGCGGCCAGCAACCTGTCGTGCTGCACTGCACTCACCGCGCTCAACTTCAGCACGAACCGGCTCACCACCACCGCCGGCGTCGCGGGCCTCGTACAGCTGCGCACCCTCGACCTCAGTTACAACGAGATTGCTAAGGTGAGCGTGTGATGCGAAGTCTTGAGCGCTGCCCAGTGTAGCAGGTCACGTCACCTCTTGAAGTCATCAAGTACACATTGAAGTTCGTCGCGGGCCTCGTGCAACTGCACACGCTCGACCTCAGTTACAATGAGATTGCTAAGGTGAGCGCGCGGTGCGAAGCATTCGAGCGCTGCCCAGTGGAGCAACTCACATTCATCAAGTCTGTGTTGAAGTTGACCATCGACCTCAGTTACCATGGGATTGCAAGATGAGCGTGCATTGTGAAGCGGTTGAACGGTGCTGGCTGTCAGATGCCTCGTCACCTCTTGAAGTCGTCAAGTCCATGTTGAAGTTTGCACTTGGGATTAGCGCATGGTGGTGCGGGGCCGCTGAGCACTGCCAGTTGTAGGAGGGTTGCTACATCTGTTGCGTGAACTGTTCAGTGTCTACTTCAACTGTAGGATTGTATTATGCCACTTGAAGGTTTCAACTGGCTACTTCAACCGTTGAAGTATCCAATGTCTACTTCAACTGTGGGGGCTGTGGGCACGCAAGCGCGCTTTGCGCTTTCCCAGCCGCCGGCGTGCCATGGATGTGTGCATCGTGTGCAGATATGTTGTATGCTGACTGCAGTACTTGAAGAAAGCACTTCTACATCATTGTTCCTTGAGCAGAGCACTTTTACATCATTGTTCCTTGAGCAGAGCCCTCTTGCGCTTCAAGCGGCAGCAAAATGTCTTTGGATGCTTGTCTCTACCAGAGCGAACTCTGGGTGGGCACCATAGACAACTTGGTGCTGCATGCAGGGGGAACCCTAACGCTGCCCCTAATCCTTACCCTACCAGTTCGTGACATACTTGAGTGACTGATGTGAAGTTAAGCTTCCCTAAGCTAAGGCTGCACAGCAATGGGCGGCTGTTGCTGGCTGCTCAGCATTGAAGCCCCGTCATTCTGTGCTGCGCTTTGTGCAGGTCACTGGGCTGCAGCACCTGGCTCTGCTGGAGGAACTCAGGCTGGGGCACAATCACATCACCGATGTGGCAGGTTTAAAAGGTAGTGATGATTACTTATTGTGCGTCTGAGAGAGTACCTGATGATTGTGTTTCTGCACCTTAGATTCCCGGCAGCTTGACGCTATTGTACCGTGACTTCTGCACTTCAATTGTGAACTTTGACATCACTTGCAAGTGCTTTTGAGATCAGGTATAATGCACCAAACTAGTAACGCATACTTCAAGTAATGCATTGAAGTAAGAGCCTTCTGGACTTTCATCTTCAAATACTTGAAGCAGACGCGGAGCGTCTGTGGCGTATGCTGCGATGGGCATCAGCTTTTGAGATGTGGCAGGAGCTTCATGATGCATCATGTTGGCAAACGTCAATTCGTACACTTGCGAGTTGAACAGTCTGGAAACAGGGTTTGGGACTCTGCACCAGATAGCAAAGCCTACTTGGATGTCATCACGGCTTCAATGCCGCACTCCGTCATCTGCTGCAGGTGTGCCATGCAGGTCAACCTCACTCCAACTCTAGTCGTTGTTGCATTACCGCCTCTGCATCCCGTCAGTATTTGCAGGTTTGCCTCGAGCCTCCAATGCTAGCTACCCTTTACCCTCCCTTCACCTCATAGTTAGGATTAGGGCTAGGGTTAGGCATCTTTAGGGTCAGGTAAGAGTGAGGCACCATGGCGGCAAAAAACACGTTTGTTGTCATCGCAGTGCTTCGGGTCAAGGCCAGGTTTAGGCGTGCGGCGCAGGTACAGTCACCCTGACCCTGCCCTTCAACATCAATGTCGATAAACATCAATCGCTACACTTGCGAGTCACGAAGCTTGATAAAGGGTTTGGGACTCTGGCCCGGATAGTCATGGCACCACGGCTTCAAGGCCAGAACTTTGTCATGTGCTCAGGTGTGCGGTAGCCTAACCCTAACCCTAACCCTAACCCTAACCCTAATCCTAACGCCTCAAACCTGACCTTCAACTATTCCCGCCTTTACATTCTCCTCTCACATTGCAGGCTTGACCTCACTCGTAACGCTGCATCTGGAGAGCAATCATCTGGTCACAACGGAGAGCTTCCCTATCCTACCGGCACTGTCGGAGCTGTACCTTGCGGGAAACAGGCTGGCATCGGTGAAGGGGCTGGCAGCGGCAGGCCCCGTCATTGATACCCTCGATCTCAGCAGGTGCGATTGTCACTTTCCGAGGGCTTCAAGAATGTATGTGCTTCAGGTCATACCATACCATATCATGCTACTCTACTTTGCCAATGTTTGGAAGGGCTGGCATCGGTAAAGCATTTGTCATTAACACCCTCGATCTCAGCAGGTGCGCACTCCGCAGTATTGTCACTTCTTAGACTTGAAGTACACACTTTTTAGACTTGAGGTGTGTGGTTCAAAGTCATAGCCTATGTCATCGATACCCTCGATCTCAGCAGGTGCATTTCTCTGCGGGATTGTCACTTTACATAGACTTGAAGTGTGTACTTCAAGTCATCGTATGTCGTTGCTGCCCTTGATCTCAGCAGGTGCATTTCTCTGCGGATTTGGTCGCCCTCTTTGGATTTGAAGTTTGTACTTTTTTAGTCATAGCATATCATCGATGCCCTCGATCGCAGCAGGTGCGTTTCCTGCGGGATAGTTTCCATTTGAAGACGTGCAGAGTGTAAATTAAGTCAAACCATTTCGTGGTGCCTCTTCTTGCCATATTTGCAAGGTCTGGCACCAGCAAGAGGGGCGGCGGCGGCAGCGGGGGTTGCGATACATACCCCCAATCTCAGCAGTTGCGCTCTTTGCAGTGTGTAGACGTACTCTCAGCAGGTACAACGCTCTTTTGCAGGGGTCGCCACTGCTGCACAATGACTTGAAGTATTTGGTTCAAGTGTGCACTCCGACTCGCTCCGTTGCATGTGCTTCTGAAGAAAAGCCAGGTGCATACATGTATACATGTTGATGCAGACTTGAAGTAAAACATTGAAGCCAGAGCCATTGCTTTGAGAGTAAAACTTACCACGGTATCAGGCCAGCACTTGCCCGGCCGCATTCAGCACCCATGAATGGTTGGGCACATTGTCTAGATCGCATCTCGCAAATGGCTCCCTTCAACGAACTTGAGAGTTTAATGCGGAGCCCTGATGCGCAACCTTTCTTGCATACCCACCCTGCCCAGACCCTGACCCAAGCCCCAAATCCCCCTTCCCCTCCCCTCCCTCCCCTTCCCCCCGATATCATACCCCCCCCGCAGCAACCGGCTCACCAGCCTGAGCGATGTGTGCGCTGAGCTGTCAAAAATGGCAGCGCTCGATGAACTCGCTCTTGCGCGCAACCCCTGCACGAGCGGCGGCGGCAGCGGCAGCGGCAGCTGCAGCAGCGGCAGCGGCGGTGGCAGCAGCGGCGGCGGCAGTGGCGGCGGCAGCGGCGGTGTCGGCAGCGCCGGCGGTGGCGGCGGCGGCAGCGGCGGCAGTGGCGGCTGCGGCGACGGTCGACCGTGGTGGAGCGCTGCTGCGGTGCGGCAGGCGTTGAGCCGTGTTGCACGCTTTGACGGCGCGGAGGCGGAGCGTGCGGCGCCATCTGAAGCGGTATGTACGTATGTTTGTGAGCAAGTAGGGCAGGGTGGGGGGGGAGAGGGGGGGTAGTTGCTAATGGTAGATGACTGTTCTTCGTTGTCCTGTGTATGTGATGTGGAAGCATCACGTAACATGTGCCTAGAAGTATGAACTTGAAGCTTGTACAGGGAACGTTACGCCTGGCCCAGAGTTCGGCAGTAACATGTGGAGTGGGAAGAGTTAGGCCTAAGCTAAAACTAAGCGGAGAGGCAGGGCGGCTCGGCACAGCAGTTAAGACTTCCAAGTCAGGTGATGTTCTCATGTGAAAACAGTCCTAACTGTCACCTCAAAACCCGAAGGTGTCAAAGTTGCCGATGCCCTTGTGCAACTCGCAAGTCATCAATTGAGGGGCAGGAAATGTGAAGATAAGGGTCAGCCTCTTTGCCTCCAAGTTCACACTTGCCAGCATACATGAAACGCTTCCGCTAATAATTACAGTAGGGGTTAGGTTAGATTCGTGGTGCCTCTGCTTTGCTTACGCAGGAGCGAGGCACAATCAGATCCAAGGAAGCTGGAGGCAATTGTCAGGCTGACCAACAACCCAGTGCTGTAGAACATGTGCTGGGCTGCATAATTGAGGTACACTAAGTGACAGCGCACAGCTCAGCTCATGTTGAGGTTGGGTCCTGTTGAGCACTGACGTGGCTGTTCATGTTTGCCTCCTGAGTTCTCATTGAACTTCTCAATGATCACTTTTAGCAACACATGCACTAGCCGCGAGTCTTGTGTCGACCAGATCTGCCTGGGTCCCTTGGTTGTCCATTCACGGCACGGTGGTAAGCTCTATGCTCTCACTAAGGCATCGCCTAACCCTAACCCTAACCCTAATCCTAACCCTAACCCTAACCCTAATCCTAACCCTATACACGCGGCGCGGATGTTGGGCTGTGTTGCGGTTCCACTCTGCAAGCTCTCAGGGCGCACTGCAGACCAGGCTGGTGCAAAGGATGTACACTCAATATTTTTGGCAGCGTTGGCAGAAAATGGAAAAGTCAGGAACCAGCAGGGGGCACGGAGGAGGGGGGAGGCGATGGTTCGGGCGTGCAGGTCACATGCAGCACCGTCTCAGCCAGAGGCAGACATGCAGCAATTGTGATGATGATCCACAGTGCTCAGCCAGCATCGATCCTGTGCGCCTTGCATCGCATTTAGTCGACCAGCCCACGGCTACATCCTTCGAACACACGGGACCCCTTGGCCTCCCTTGGGGGCCTGCATGACTCTACCTTCACGACTACACGAGTCCTCCGCTGTCCTTGCCACAGATACGCGTCTGCGAGTGCACCAACGCTCTGCGCTTTTCCTCCTGCTCTGTGCCTTTTGCGGTGACACAGGACACACAGGATCCACCGCCGTGCCGCCCAGCCTCTGCCCAAGTTGCGGCTAGACGGCCGCCCTCTGCAGCATCAAGCAGGGTATCATGCGATGCGACTTCGTCAACGGGGGGGAGTACCCCCCGGTCAGCTGGTGGCGCGGGGGGGTGCGTCCCCCTGTTGAAACCGCCGTCCAGTCGGCAGGGCATGCAGCGCAAGGTGAGAGGTCGGCGGGTTGTGTTGAGGTTTCTATTCTCTTGACGTTCCTTGTCATATTGTAGTTCTGCAAGGAAGGCCTTGAGGAGCAGTGCCGTGCTGTCCGTTCTGTGTGCAGTAGAAGACAGAACGAAAGGCGTCGTTGGCGCTGCGCACACATTTTGATTGAAACATTGCTTCCGCATGCACTGCGATGGCTGGCAGACAGAAACTGATGAATGAGTACTCGCCACATCATTCATTCTGAGCTGTCAGCATAGAGCTGGTCTGAAGCACGACGATGCGCCTGCGACCTCGACCCTAGACTGCAACTTCAAATTCTTGCTTAGAACGCCACTGAGCTCGTCCCTGCGCTGCAGCGCAGGTCCCTGCGCACGATCATACTGAACGATTACACGTGACAGACAAAGGGCCTCTCTCAGGACATTGCAAACACGAGCGCTCGCCCAGCTTGGTGAAGTAAAGTGATGGCTAATTGATCAGCTGTCGCGACTCGAAGTCTCCACCAATGTCCTTCGACTCAGCTCATGCTTTCGTTGCGCTGCTGCTGCTGCCGCTGCTGCCGCTGCTGCTGCAGATGGAGCCGCTCGAAAGCGTCGCAGATGCCGCCGAGCGCTGGCGCCAGCAGCTGCGCGACATCAGATCTGCCATGGCCGCCGCCGCTGCCGCCAATGACCACCGCCCCTCACAACCCCCTGCCAAGGATGCTGGTGGTGCTGCCGGCTGTTTGTCGCCAAGCCGCAGCGGCGGCGGTGGCGGCGGCGGCGGCGGCGGCGGCGGCGGCGGTGGCGGCGGCGGCGGCGGCAGCGGCGGCAGCACACGCGATAGTAGCGGCGGCGACCATGGCAGTTTGAACGCTGACGCTGGTGCCGTGCCAGCTGTGCCATTGCATAGGTGAGTGGCAGGGTGGTGCATGACGCGTATGTGTTGGCCATAGAGGAGGGGTATGTATTGAGCACCAGTGTCTGAGCATCACCATCACTAAGGTCACGTGTTGCGCTCCACAATGTAAGAACCGCTGTTGAAACCACCGCACTTCGTGTACTGCAGCAGTGCTCAGCTTGCAGCGCTCATCTTGCACCCTTCATTGATGCCCGCTAAGTGCGCAAAGCAGCGCAATTTCTGGAGCATCACCGTCCAGATATTGCACCGAGCCAGCGCATCTGACTCAGAACTGCTGCGCTGTGACCCCGCCATCAATCGCTGCAGGCAATCGCGCAGCGGCCCCGCTGCCACCGCCGCCGCCGCTGCTGCCGCCACCGCTGCTGCTGCCAGCCCTGACACATCGAGTCCGCGGAGACGCAGCAGCATAGCAGCGTGGCCGACTAGCGGCGCCGCCGCGCTGTGCGCTGCGCGCCAGCGGAAGCCCTCGGCCGGAGCTCTGACGCGCGCGCTGCACTATGGAACGGCGCTGGAACGGTCCGCACCGCAACAGCGCTCCGCACCTGATGAAAAAATTAACGCATTGGCGGGCAACTTCAAGTGTGAAGTGCCACCCGCGCAACTGGATTTGCTGTCTGAGGGGAGCGGTTGCGGTGGCGATGGTCAAGCAAAAGCACATGATGCTTTGCACCTCGGCAGCGGCGGCGGCGGCGGCGGCGGTGGCGGCGGCGGCGGCGGCGGCGGCGGCGGCGGCGGCGCAGTGGAGCTTGTTGACTTTGCTTGCGAGGAGGAGTACGGGGACGGCTTGGCGAGCGCTGCTGCTGCTGCTGCTGCTGCAGGTGGCGACGACGCGCTCGGCCTGGAAGACAGCATGGTGAGAAGGCTCAGCGTATTGCTACGCAGCAGTCATTCATTGCAAGCGCTTGCAAGATTGCATGGAAAGAGTGTGCTGATGGTGCAGGAAGCTAGCCAAAAAAATCCTCTGGACGGCAACGAGCATTCCCAGCGTGGAAGAGTGTGTAGGACGCTCAAGGGTTAGGGTTTCCTACCCCGAACCTTGATGCCTGCTGTTTTGAGGTGGTTTCAAGTCAACAGGATATCTGATTTGGGTCTGCCAGAGTCTGCGGTTGTCAATTGCGATTTGATGGCTTGCATGGCATTCTCAAGCAGCAGCCTCCCCCTACGCCTTGTACATATTGATACCGTGCACCTGATTCGTGCACTCGCTGCCTCAAAAACGTCGCCCGCTTTGCAGGCGCTGCGGTGGGTGGACAGCGACGGCGCCGGCTACGACAGCAGCAGCAGCGGCGACGAAGCGGCAGCCGCCAGCGACGACGACGTCTCCATTCAGTGAGCACCACCATTCTGGTGCCGGAGTGTGGGCATTGTGTCAACCCCGTAAATGCATTTGGTGGCCGTTTTTGGTCAAAATATAAGTTACTGAAGTACACAGGCCTGTGCCGCAGCTCCATGAGTCAGCGCTTTGGCATCCGCCGCAATGGCGGTTTGCACATCGAGGTTGTCGAGCTAGATTTGAAGCTCTTGGGCACTATGTTGCCAAGCGGTTGTCGATTGACGCATGCGATGCACGTTTGTAAGTCTACTACACAAAGCGTGAACCACCGGAAATCATGGGCGTCAGTAGATACATTTTTCATTGGTGCCACTGTTGGCCATGCTCATGATTCTTAGCACTGCAGTACTACTTAGTAAGCTTCATCACTGTGCAGTCTGCAAAGAAAAACGCCTGCCCATCTGTGATGTTCCATAGTCAATTCTGTCCCTCGGCAGCAACTGCACTTGAGAATGTTACATGACAAAAAAAACAAGCGGGGACAGGCCGGCCGTGCGGCAGAGCAGTGCGAGGCATGATCTAGGTCACCACATTCCCCGTGCATGATGCGGCAACGCCAACTGCCGGTGTTGAAGATGAGCTGCGGTGTGCTGAGCTGCTGAGCATTGCACCAGAAAGGGTCAGGTCAGGATGCAGCAGCATGTACACGGCTCTATGAAATCATTGGCAATAACCTTTAGGGTTGATGGGTGAGCTAGGAGTGCACCTCAGGCGCAGCCTTAACCCTGTTCCGAGGCTCAGGGTTAGAGCCGACTCTAAATATGATATGCCTGTTATATCAGCACTTCGTGAATGCAGAGTAGTACGGAATATAATAAAAGTACAGGTACGGTATGCACTGCTTTCGATGACCGGTTCGGTAGTTCAACCGAAAGCAGACCCCAGCGCCTGCGGTTGAGCAAACGTTTTTAAGCCCCGCGAAAACTCTGAGCTGCAGCAAGCGGACGCAGCTTCAGCGAGAACTGCGCTGAGAGAATATGTTATCCGCTTGCACTTGCAGCATCGCGCGTATTGGCTGGCTGAAATTTGCTCTCGGGAAGTAAAGCCATGGAGTGCAAGGACGGCGTGGTTGTGACCACGCGCGAGGGGATGGGGCAGGTGCTGCAGGCTGTCAGGGATTTTGCTCCTGGTGACTTGGTTCTCAGGGAAAGGCCGTTGGTGGACTTCGTCACCGGGTCGCGTCGTTTAACTCTGCTACAAAAGTTCGTGCGCATGACCCCGGAACAGAGACAGGAGCTGTGTGAAATGCGAATGCTCGCTCATGGCGGAGCACCGCGTTTCACCAGCTGCGAGCAGCTCATGGAGGACCGGCAGCTGCCGGCTCAAGCTCAAGCACGCTTGATTCGACCATCCTTGGATATTCCAACGTCCATGTGGCTGACTGCGTATCAGGTGGCCAGGTTCAACAGCCAAGAGTTCAGCATTGTGCCGTTGCAGCAGGAGCATCTCAACCACGCGCAGAGACACCTGCCGCCGGAGGTGCCGCAGATGCGGCCGGCGGCGGTCTTTTCGCTCGCCTCCAAGGCCGCCCACTCGTGCGTCCCCAACTGCCTCTTCACGACCAAAAACCCCTACGGCGCCATGAGCTACTACGCCGCGCACCCGATCGCCGCCGGTGACCTCGTCACCATCGCGCGCGTCGCCTGCGGCGGCATGTCGACGCTCGACCGCTGGGCGCAGCTCGCGCGCCGCAGAGACTGCCTCTGCGCGTGCGCGCGCTGTGCGGGGCCGGACGCCACGCGGGGCATCCGTTGCGCGCGCTGCCGCAACGGCGTCGCCGTGCCGACGCACGCGCCGCCGCCGCCGCAGGCGCGCGAGGTGCCCGCTCTGGCAGCGGCGACGTGGCGCTGCAATCAGTGCGGCGCGGCGCCGGAGCCGGGCGCGCTGGCGGCGGCGCTGGCGGAGCAGCAGTGGCTGGAGGAGTACGTCGCCCTCTTCACCGCACCGCTGGCGACGTTCTGCCTCGCCGACGCGGACGACACGCTGCGGCAGCTCCGTTTCTTGATCAGCCGCGCGCGCTCCGCGCTCTGCGGCGTGCACGGCGTCGCCTTCGCCGCCGGCGCCGCACTGCGAACGCTGCGAGCGCGACGCGACGCACACGCGCGGTGCCAGGGCGCCGCGATCGCGATCGCGATCGCGGCCAACGATGCGTGCCCCCTCTCCCCCGCGCCCGCGCACCCGCGCGCGGCCGCCGCCGCGGCCGAGGCGCGCAACGAGCTGCGCGCCCCGAACACGCGGCACCGCGCCGCCGCCGCCTCCCCCGCCGCGGCGGAGAGCCGGGCGCGCCGCGTCGCGGCCATCGCCGTGGACCTGCTGGGCTGCGCGGAGTGCGCGGCGGCGGGCTGCGCGGGGTGCGCGGCGGCGGGCTGCGCGCGGGGCGGCGGCAGGCGCGGCGGCGCGCGCTGCGACCGCGAGCACCCCGCCGTTGCCGCCGACCTCGACCTCGCATGCGACGCGTTGCAGTTGTGCGCCCAGGTGGTCAATGCGACGCATTAGTCGTACAGTTGCGCCGCGCAAAGAGCGTGCCGTCGCGCTGCGCTGCGTGCCTGCGGAGCAGCAGCAGTGGCGGCGGCGGCGGCAGCAGCAGCAGCGCCGCCAGCCTTCATAGCAGCGTCAAAGGAGGCAGCGGTGCTGGCACCGGCAGCAGCATCAGTGGCGGCGCTCTCGCCCATGCTTTGAAAGACGGTAGCAGCAGTGACAACGCCAGCGCCGGCGCCGGTATCATTATCGGTAGCCAGGCAGATGCCACAGGCTGCACGACAAGTACTGCTAGAGCTGAGCCACAGCCCAAGAGCGCGTTGAGAGCGTGTGGCGGGTGCCGACTTGTGTCCTACTGCGGGACAGTGTGCCAGACGCAGCACTGGAAGAAGACTCACAAGGCGGTGTGCAAGAAACTCGCAGCACTGGCACAGGCCAAGAGGTGCACGCGGCGCAGCAGCTGCGGCTCGGTGCTGCCAGCAGCAGCTGCGAGCGGCGGCGACAGCAGTGACGGCGGCGGAGCTAGCGGAAACGGCCACAGCGGTGGCGGCAGCAGCGGCACTACTGTACCGGCCACAGGTTAGTGTGCACTGAAGTTGCACCAGTGGCAGAGGCAATGCAGGCACACATGACAGCTGCAGTCAGTTGCTGACTTCTGGCGGCAGTGGCTGTACCAAGTGAAGGCGGCTGAAGTCATGGCGGCAGCAGCGGCTGCGGCGGCGGCCGCGGCATCGCCACTGTCTCGGCCACATTAGCGGTGCCATTCTTCACACTATGAGGATAAGTTGAGGAGTGTGCAACGTCATGCTGCGGCGGGTAGTGTTAAAAACCGTCAGTGCTGGGACTGCTTCTGCTTGTGTGTTCACATTTGAGTTTTGGGCCACTCTGCCTGCCGTCCTTTTGTTTCGTGTAGTAAGAAGTAGAAGCAACAACGTACGTATACGCCACAAAGCTGCCTAGCCCACAGGTGTATGTTGATCACGCTCGCCACCGCCACCGAGCCTACACACACCTGCTGACCAAGTCCCTCTCTCAGCTGTCCATCATTGCTACTTTGATGAAATTGCCAAATGGCGACTACTTGAAGGTATTCTCCCAGGCTTCAAAGTGCCAGCCCTGTCGTGACAACATTGGCTGCAGGTGACAATGAGTGAGTAGCGGCCCATGTAGCTCAAAGTATGCCAGCAACCTAATGCAGGTGCTCTGAAAACACTGCTGAGTGCAGAGTCGGGAGCTGTGCCCCCTACAGCCGGACGATTACTACATGACACAGTGGATCGCTGGCTCAAAGGCTGACCATCACTGCGTGCGGACGGGTGCACCCAGGCGGAGTCGGTACAGTGCGTATCAGGATGACGTGCGGGTACCAAGATGCAGCAGCAGCGACACCAGCAGCGACACCAGCAGCAGCAGCAGCAGCAGCGCCAGCAGCAGCAGCAGCAGCAGCAGCAGCAGCAGCAGCAGCAGCAGCAGCAGCAGCAGCAGCAGCAGCAGCAGCAGCAGCGACGACAGCAGCAGCAGCAGCAGCGACGACAGCAGCGGCAGCAACAGGAGCCGTTACGCCCCCGTGCAGCGGCACAATTCTAGGGCGTGATGAAGCCTGGGGATCCCTGTACCCGCTCCTATGGAGAGCTGGCAATTGCCCACCTGCGAAGGACGGTTCTAGGGGCTGGAGCGCACTTCTGGGATCGGCGCCAGCAGCAGCAGCGCCAGCAATGCAGACGCAGCTGGGAAGATTGGAGCACGCGTGCGGAGTTGTCAGCAGCAGCAGCAGCGCCGGCAGCAGCAGCAGCAGCAACACCAGCAGCAGCAGCAGCAGCAGCAGCAGCAGCTGCTGCGCCAGCAGGAGCAGCTCACCCGCACCTGCATGCAGAGGCACCATCTTGGGGCTTGATGGCATCCAGGAATGCTGTATTCGCTCCTCTAGAGCGTTGCCCACATCAGGATGCAGTTGAGGGCTGGAAGGCATTGAGCCTTGCAGACTTGCCAGCAGCAGCAGCAGCAGCAGCAGCAGCAGCAGCAGCAGCAACTTTGCCGGACCCACCTGTGAGGGCTTGGTTGCGGGCCTGATGGTGCCCACGACTGCTGCATACAACCACTCCACTGCAGTAAATCGCCTGCAAGCTGGGGATGGACCTGAGTGTTGGAGCTTGCATTCAGTCAAGCAGCTACGGCAGCCATGGAGTTCCGCAACAGCTGGCGAGGGCAGTGGTGGTGGTAATGGTGGTAGAAGCAGCTGCAGTTGGGTGGGATTCCATAGGGGACGCACTTGGACGTAAAAAATTGTGTGCACTGGGTGCCGGTCGCAAACGGTATGGTATACTTTGATGGTATACTTCGAAGTATATATTGCACATACTCTACATGCTCAAATCCCACAGGGTTCTTCGCCTCGCGCAAGCAAAAATATATCACCAAAATGCGTTGCATCGACGACACCTGGGCGCTTAGGTTCAGCAGTGCGCGTGGTCATTGCCGTGCTGTCATCATCTAAAGTAGCGTCTGTGCAGTCACACCAAACACGCAACCGCAACCACGCACGCAAAATGTGGCGCAAGCCATGGTGCCCCATCATGGGTGGTGTGCTCGAACCGCCGCGCGTAGCTCTGTATTTAAGGCGCAGCAGTGCGCTGCGCTTGAACTGTAAGGGCAAAGCGAAACCCACTGGCGTGCCCCTCTCTCTCCCGCTGCCGCCGCCGCCGCCGCTGCTGCCGCTGCCACCGGCGCGCACTGACCCTCACAGTGGCTGCAGCACTCAGCGCGCCGTTGCGCTGGCACAACAGCAACTCACACACACACTTGCGCGTGTGGGCTGCGTGTCACCGACACACAGCATACGGTATGTATGCTCACAGAGGCACCGCCTCCGCGTCGGCGATGGCGGCCGCCACGTTCTCTATGCCGGAGCCGAAACCGACGGCCTTGTCGCCCTTGCCGCCGCTGGCGGTGCCGCCGACGCTGGAGAGAGCCGCCTCAAGCCACGCCTGAGGACAGAATGAGAGTAAAAATTGCGCAATCACGTTGCGCGCACACCTCAAGTGCGCCTTGACAGTGGCTGATCGTCCGGGTCTCACTGCAATGTACACATGGCAGCCAGCAGTCCGGGGGTCGCTAACACAAACCAATGCGTTCACACACACAAACACACGCTTGCACACATGTTTACACACAACCGTGGAGTGCTGCGCACACAGCGCGGTTTCAGATGCGCACCTTGGCAGCGCTGGACGTCCCGGGCATCACAGCGACGCGCGCGTAGCGGCCGGCGTTGGGGCCACTGACGACGCAAACCAATGCATTCACGCTCAAACACACGTATACATTTGATGAATATATATATACACATGCGTGGAGCGCTGCACAAACAGCGCGCCGTTAGCAACGCACCTTGGCAGCGCCGGACAACCCGGGCATCACCGCGACGCACGCATAGCGGCCGGCATCGGGGCTAGCGACGAAACAAACCAACGTGCTCACACTCACATGCATAATGAATATATACACATGCGTTGAGCGCTGCATGCACAGAAACGCACCTTGGCAGCGCCGGACGTCCCGGGCATCACCGCGACGCACGCGTAGCGGCCGGCGTCAGGGTCGCTGGCGAAGCCCAGCAGCGCCTTGACGTCGCCGTGCGCGGCCTTGGCCGCGGTGAGCGCTGCCGTGATGGTCTTGTTGTCCGCGCCGTCGGGCAGCACCACGATGACGCGGTCCTTGCCGGCGGCCTTGGCAGCCTGTGTGCACACGAATGGCAGGGCGAGAAAAGGGCGCGCGCATCGTATGTGCTGTGTGAGAAGGGTCCACGCGCACTGGGGGTGTGAGGTTGCCTGCTGTGTGAATAGTGATCAATTGGCACAGTGAATAGTGATCGGGTGGCACAGGTGTTCAGTGAGTGGACTTTGTACTGCGGTCCTTGCGAGTGGCCTTGGCGGCCTGCACACGTAAACGGCAGTGCAAGGACCGGCGCATGATTGTGTCGTGGGTACAGCTTTTGTGCTATGTGAGTACAGTGTACTGCTGTGCAATCACACACCGCCATCAGTGAGTTGGAAGCACTCTGATGCAGATTACATTCTCCGTTAGCTAGCGAGCACAACTTCAATTTTTTCCCTCAAACTTCAATCACGCAACTCGCCGGCGGTTGTGCCGAGCTCCTTAGCACTGGCGAGGCCCTCATTGGCGGCCTTCTTCTTGTGCACCGCGATCAGTGCTGTGGGAGTGAACTCTGACACGAGTAACATTGTTACAAGTAATTCATCGCCTGTGAGGTTGAAAGTTCAACTCTGTTCCACAACTTCAATCACACACCTCGCCGGCGGTGGTGCCGAGCTCCTTAGCGGCGGCGACGCCCTCGTTGGCGGCCTTCTTCTTGTGCGCCGTGATGGCGACCGTGTAGCCAGCGATGATGTCGCGGATGCGCTGCTTGTCCGTGGCGCTGATCGCTGCCGTGTCCAGCTGCAGTTGAAGAAACAATCAAAGATTCAGGGATGTGCATCTCAACCGTCCAAGTTCCCAAGTTTTCAATGGTGTGTTGAAGTTTCACAGCGGCTTTGTTTCGCCTCAGTCTTGTGAACAAATGTCCGTGGCGCTGATCGCTGCCGTTTCCAGCTGCAGTTGAAGAAAAAATGGAATATTGGAGTTTGCAGAGGCGAGCCAGCCATATGTTTGGAAGTCCTATAGGTATGGTGGTGTGTCGGGAAGTCCCATAGGTGCGGTTGTGATGCGCGGAGGAACGAAGTGATGTCCCATACAGCAATGTTACAATAGATTGAAGGCACAATGTTCGACTCTCGCGTGCACAGTGTGTCCATCGCTGCCGTGTCCAGCTGCAGTCGAAGACACAATTGGTTTTTGTGCAAAAAAGCGTGCGTCTCAACTAACAATTTCGACGGCAACTTAGTGAGTGTCCTTTTGTGGTGCTCCTCGGGACACTTCAACCTGCTACTTCACAGCATGGTGATATTGAAAAGCTATCATGTACTCCTCGTACACCGCATACTACCTTCCTTGACAACATCAAATTGCCGTCCGTACAAGTGCTTCCTGGCGCGTGTTCACGGACAACAAGAAAGCACTGCTCTCCTTGTAGAGATGGGGGCGAGTGACGCGGGCACACACGGCTTGCAAATGTGCATGCTGTGGACATAGCAACGTTATGCATTACAGACAGCAACGTCGGAAGGGCCACGACAGCACTTGTACCATGTAATTCAATCAAGCAAAAATGTTTGCATCGCCAAAAGTGTTGAGAGAAAGTGACCCCGAGCATGAAGACAACGTAGTAACTGCCATGCAACTGCCAACTCACCACAGGCAACCACAGGCAAGAGGCGCTTGGTCTCCTGTTTGACCTACACATTGTCACCCTGACACAAGTCGTGGAGTAACTGTCATGCAACTGACCTACACAGTGCGACCCTGACAAGTCGTGGTGCCATGTAACTGCTAACCCACAACAGGCAGGAGGCGCTTGGTCTCCTTCTTGTCCTACACAGTGTGACCCTGACACACGCAGTGTGGCCATTCTGACAAGTCGTGGTGTAACTGTCATGTAACTGCCAATGCCAACTCACCACAGGCAGGAGGCGCTTGGTCTCCTTCTCGAGCTTGAGGGGGTCTTGCGTGGCCAAGGGCGCAAGCGCCTTCACCTCCTCCTCAAATGTCCCAGCAAGCGCCTGAGAAGGAAGCGGAGGGCAACGTGGCTTGTTGAGCATTGCTGCGCTTTTGAATGGCGCTGCAGCAGAAAAACTGAGGCAACAGGCATGGCACGAACGCCAGCGCTTCTGATGGCGATGACGCGGCAGATGATACATGAACACAAGAAACGTCGCGACGATGACGCAAGCGCCTTCACCTCTTCCTTAAACGTCCCAGCAAGCGCCTGAGAAGGAAGCGGGGCAGGCACGTGGCGTGCTCAATGATCACCGCTCTCACCGCTGCACGCTTGAATCACGCTGCTAAAACAAGTGTGCTGCGACTGCTGCAACTGCCAATCTGCCCTGAGCGATGGCACGAACACCAGCGCTTTTGAGGCAATGATGCGGCGGATGCCCTGACTAAATTCTAATCCTGCCCTAGCTATGTACGCCGCGCCGATGAAATGGGTGTGACGGCCGCAAGACGGATATTGCCCCCCCCCCCCCCCCCCCCCCTCCCTCCCCCCCTCGCGAAATTTTATAAATACTTGACAGCGCTGAACAGAATTTGTACTGCAGGTGCTTTAAGTATATCCCCTACTAGCCTCGTGCGCCCTTCTCAGATAATTTTCTGTTCGATGCATTTGTCATTTCATTGATTCAGCATTCAAAGACCTCACCTTTGCCTCGTGCGCCCTCTCGTGCGTGACGGCGATGATGCGGCGGATGCCCTTGGCAATGCCTGTATCCTCCATTATGGCAAATTTCATGTTCATTCAATCCAACAAATTTCATTTTCATTGAATCTCATCAATTTATGTTGGTTTCATTTTTCATTTGATTAAAATTGGTTCATCATTTCATTGCTAACCTTGGCCTCGTGCGCCCTCTCCCGCGTGACGGCGATGATGCGGCGGATGCCCTTAGCAATGCCGGTCTCCTCCATGATAGCAAATGCCTCCGCATCACCCGTGTTGGTGAGATGCGTTCCTCCGCAGAACTCAACCGACAAGTTGGACCAGCTGTCGCTGTCGGGGTCCTGCAATTGAATTGGGTATGCATGCATAGGGCGTAAGTGAGGTGTGTGCCCCCGTAATAGATTCAACAGGGGATGGAGTTAGGTACGCGGGTATAGGACGTTGGTGAGGTAGGTGCGTGCCGCCGCGAGACTCAACGGACCCGCTGTCGCTCTCAGGGTCCTGCAATTTAGGTGGGGTATGTATGTGTAGGGCATTGGTGAGGTGCAGGCCTCCGCAGAACTCAACAGGATATAGAGTTGGGTATGCATGTATAGGGTGTAGGGTTAGGGTTAGGGTTAGGGTTAGGCGCGTGCCACGGCAAAGTTCAACGGAGAGGTTGGACCTGCTGACCCTTTTAGTGTCCTGGCATTGCTTATGTACATAGAGGTATGAGGGAGAATGGGCGGGTGTGGGTGGGGGAGGGAGCTCTCAGGCCCCAGACATAATGTATGTGGCGCAAGGGGGGAGGGGGGAAGAAGGGGAGCGCGGGGGGGGGGGGGGGGGGGGGGGGGGTAGCATGAGCGCGAGAGGTTGTGGACGGGGAGGTTGGGCCAGTCATCGCTGTCAAGGCTCTGGGGTTGGGTAAACATCTGTACAGGGGGCAACAGGGAGTGGACAAACTATCTGCATTTAGGCACTACAGAAGGTGACGACTAGGTTGCACCAGTGTTGCTGATGCGGTTTCTGAAGTTCGGTACGCACGTATAGGGCATGAGGCGGCAGCAGGGACTGAAACATTAGCGTCTCCGCCTGCATTAGCGTCTCCGCCTGTCCGTGAGTGTGTGTACACGTTGTGTAGCCTCTACACAGAGGGTGGACCTCCAGCGGCCGGCGTTGGGGCCGTCGGATCAGGCATGTACGTATAGGGCCAAATAGGAAAGTGCAAACAAGAAGAGGCACTGGGATCCAGTAGGTAAGATGTATAGGGGGTGAAAAAAGGCACTGGGGCCTTGTTTTCTGTTGTCTCACCTCCAGCATCGCGGGAACTTCCTGTCCAACGGAGAGCACCCTCACTGGGTCGGGGTACCTCTCTCCGAAGACCTGGATGCAGATGGCGTACAGACAGGAAATAAAGCGTCAAGCACCGTGATGATGAGCCGCGGGCACAACTACCTAGCCCTAACCCTAAACGTAACCCTAACCCTAAGTGGCGGGAGCGCACCAGGAATCAGATATCCCAGCCCTGTCATGCGTCTAGGTCTATGAGATTAATGCATTCGGACGCAAAGTATATACTTCAAGTACTGAAGAAGGTGGGTGCACATTGCGTACAGAAAGCAAGGCAAAACACCGCGTGAGCACCATTTGTAATGAGCTGCGGGCTGAACTGCAAGGCGCCAGGCATCAATATTCCAACTCCGCATGTTTGTCCAGCAAAGGCGCCGCCACTACTGAGACTGAGGATGTGAACCACACAACATCACTACATCGCCATAACTGAGACCAAGAATGTCAACCACGGAACATCACTAATGACTCGCTTGGGCCGCTGCCATGAGCAGTAACACGTGGTGCGCGCAGTGACGAGGTTGAAGCCAAGCCGCCGTGCAAGGCATTCGGCGAGGTGCGCCGATCGGTTAAGACGCAAGCAGCGCCGATTGTGTAGGGCACGAGATAGAGTTATACATAGCGGCTCCCCGTTTCCAGCGCGACGCGCCTACACGCTTGACAAACGTCAGGGCAAGGGTCGTGCTTGGAGCAACATGTGACCGCGACCTTGTTGTGAGTTTGGCTCTGACCCAACGCAAGTAGATCCTACTTGTGAACCTAGGCAGCACGGCTCCATAGGGCTTACCGACCGCAGCGCACGGATCTTGAGCGCCTTGTCGAGCGGAGCGACATGCGCGTACACCGGCATCTTGGCCTGCGCAAGGGGGTAGGATGGTATGAGTGCATAGCAGCAACGCTCAGGTAAGTACCTGATGAAAGGCGCAACGAGTCTCAAAGGGAGTATGTGTGCTGGAATGCCCATGCTAGGATGGCACACGCTCTTGGCCTGCGCAAGGGGGTAGGATGGTCTGTACATATGGCAACAACGCTCAGGTAAGAACCTTGTAAGAGGAACAATAATTCTCAAAGGGAGTATGTAAGCAGGGTCGCCCAATGCTGGGATGGCACACGGTTATTCTTGCCAGCGCATGAGAGTAGGATGGTATGTACACATGGCAGCAATGCTCAGGTTGAGTGCTGTCAGCACAGTGCAGCGAGCATGTCTTGGGGCGCGCAACATGTGCTGATATGCGCATGCTGAGCTGGCGAGAAAGCGCACGCGTGCATGGGAGATGCATTTTTGGCCTACGCAGGGGTAGGATGGTATGTACGCACAGCAGCAGCGCTCAGGCCAGTACCTTTCATAGCAGAATGAGTCTCAAAGAACGTGTGTGTGCGTGGCAATTTCTACTTCTATGTGAATTCATCCATGTGAACTTGCCGGGAAAGTCTCATTGGCAATTTTATCCACAGCGGCGATCTGGTCTGCCGGCAGCGGCCCCGACCACGCAAAGTCAACATCTGAACTTCAAATATGAACTTCAAGTACAGACTTCCAGCTCCTCCGCCTGAAAGTACTGTAAAGAGTTTTTCCAAGTATAGACTTTCGAGTATTTGCCACCTTGATCATGATTGTGTGAGTTTGTATTTCCATGAGTTCTTAATTGTGAATGAGCACTTGCCTGAATGGTCTCGTTGACAATCTTCTCCACGGCGGCAATCTGGTCTGCCGGCAGCGGGCCCGACCACGCGAAGTCAACATCAAATAACTATTCCAAGTATAAATATCAAGTTAAGAACTTCAAGTACCTCGAAAAAGTCAACTCGAACACGATCTTTATTTAACAACTTGCCTGAATGGTCTCATTGACAATCTTCTCCACGGCGGCGATCTGGTCCGCGGGCAGCGGGCCCGACCACGCGAAGTCAAAGCGCAGCTTGTCGTCGTCCACAAATGACCCCTTCTGGTCGCACAGCCCCTGCGCCACGGACTTGTTGTCGAGGCCGCCGCAGAGGACGGAGCGCAGCGCATAGTTGAGCACGTGCGTCATGGTGTGGTTGGGCGCGACGCGCGACCTGAGGCAGCAGCAGCAGCAGCAGCAGCAGCAGCGCTCAGCACAAAGTGCAGCAAAGTATATATATCAAATCTCGCTCGGGACGCCAAGGAGCAGATAAATAATCAACATGCTCCTGAACCGAGCGCAGCGCGTAGTTGAGCACGTGCGTGATGGTGTGGTTGGGCGCGACGCGCGACATGCGTGGCAGTGGCAGCAGCGCTCAGCATGAGGCGAATGCGCTAATTTGTTTCAAAAATCGATCACCCTCTTTAGCAATGCAACTTTTCTCAATATTATTATGCTGTGACGTGAATGTTGAGCACGGCAGCGGCAGCTTCAAAGCTCACTCATCGTCAACAACGCTGCACGTGACGGCGGTGCCGGTGGCAAGCGTTTTGCCGCTCACGGTGCCTGTGTGCAGCACGCTTCAACTCACATCACCAGCCTTAAATCCATTCACGAGTGCATTCAGACATCTCCAAGTCGTACTACTTCAAGTAAATGCTCCTATGACTGTTGAAGAAGCTCACCTTCGGTCGTTGTCGACGCTGCACGTGACGTTCGTGCCTACGGCGAGCGCCTTGCCGCTCACAATAGGTTTGCGCAGCACACCTCAACTCGCACCAGAAGCCTTGAATGTACCCACAACTGCATCCAGAAACTACCAAGTCATACCACTTCAAGTGGATACTTTCAGACTATTGAAGTAGCTCACCTTCGGTCATAGTCGACGCTGCACGTGACGGTGGTGCCAACAGCAAGCGCCTTGCCGCTCACGATGCCCGAGTGCAGCACACCTCACCTCGCACCAGAAGCCTTGAATGTACTTCTGAGTGCACCCAGAAAAATCTTCAGGTTGTACTTCTTCGACTAGAACTGTTGAAGTAGCTCACCTTCGGTCATAGTCGACGCTGCACGTAACATTCGTGCCCACGGCGAGAGCCTTGCCGCTCACGATGCCCGTGCGCAGGACGCCTCGACTCGCATCACAAGTCTTGACTGTATTCACAGCTGCGTCCAGAAATCTACAAGTCGCACTACTTCAAGTAAATATGACTATTGGGATATGACCATTGGAGTAGCTCACCTTCGGTCATAGTCAACGCTGCACGTGACGGTGGTGCCGACGGCGAGCGCCTTGCCGCTCACGATGCCCGTGTGCAGCACGTAGCCGCCGTACGTCTGGACGTTCACCACCTCGACAGACAGGTCCTCTGCGTCCAGTGACCCTGTGTCGTAAACCTGACATAGTGGCGGGCAGGAAGAATTGCGAGCGCGCAAAGTTTTGGTTTAGAGTCAGATTTGAGTGTCCAGCATTCTGGTGTGCGCCCAGTGTCCCTGATTTGACACAGTGGCGGGCAGAAGGAAATTGCGAGCAGATGTAGGGCTAGGGTCAGGGTCCGAGTTGAGTGGCCAGCGACCTACATGCATGTGTCATGCTGTGAGTGCAGTGGCGGCACAGGGTCGTTGTGCACAGGCACTTGGGCTAGATTTCTGGTGCGTCCGCACGCTCATCACCTCCTCTGACATTCGCTCTGAATCCAGTGACCCAGTGTCGTAAACAATTAGCGCAGTGGAGGAGGATGTGAGCACGGCTAGGGGGTAGGGTCTGGGTAGGTTAAGGGTTAGAGTCCGGGTACGGTTAGGGTTAGGCGCTCTGCATCCAGTGAATCTGGTGGACCTCACGCAGTGGCGGCACAGGGGCGCCGTCAGCGGTATGCACTGCGGTACACATGGGTATGTACATGTGGGCTAGGGCACGTATTCGCATTAGGGTTAGTTAGGAATAGGGTCAGGCCCTGCGCAGCCAATGATCCGGTGTGAATGCGCCCTCGCCCTTGCCAGCAAACGGCATCATATACTTCAAGCACAATGAAACACTTCAAGCTAGTGTGACGTTTCCACTGACAAGTGCCATATACATCCCTGCCCTCCCTGCTCCGCGTAGAATGGCATGGTGTCCAGGATGATACCTACCCTCTCCCCCCTCCACTGCCTCCTTGACGAAGCCATGCTCAAGCGCGCCCTTACGCACGCTAGTACCTGTACTGAAGAGTGTGTAATATATTGTATGCGTACCTGCCCTCCCTGATCCGCGTAAAATGGCGTGGTGTCGAGGATGATACCTAACCTATCCCCCTCTATCTATATATATACCCCCTCCACCTATATTATAGGCGAGGGACCCTTCAGGACGAGCCTTCTTAGGTATTTTGGCGCGCGCGCGATTCTCCACACTACCGATGCATTTGGTCGTGCTCATTTTTGCGGCCCGTGCATATGCCGTGCGTATCGCTGCAACCGTTCACCAATCAGCGCGCTGGGGTCGAGTCGCCGCTCCCAGCGGGAACACCCTGGGAAGCCTCAAGCTTATTCTGGGGCTGGCTCTCCAGCGCGTGTGGTGTTGCTGCACAAGCGGCGCTGAGCGCGTGCAGCGCATTGACGCTTGCCACCTATCGTACTGCAGGCGTAAGCCTGCGGCCACGCTTCACGGCCTGCAGGGCACTCTCATCGTGGTCCCTCGTTTTTGTACCTCAAAAAGTGAAGTTGTGCGCAACGGCTTTTTGAAGTTGCTGCGAGGAGTAAGATCGTGGCGCTGTTGGGTGTGCTTGTCGCAAGAATAAAAGCGTCTCACACGCAAAACCCGCGCTCGCAACATGCACGTATTTTAATGCTCACAGGTTCAACGCAAAAGCAGCATTTGACGCACGTTCAGAAACCTTTGCTGAGGTGGGAGCGATGGTCTCTGACCCGCTTTGAGCGCAGCTCATCCCTTGCCAGCCTCCTCTACACTATGGGTATGGGACCTCACCCCCTACCTCCGGAGGATGAAGGGAGGGCCTTCCTTGTACTAGCACTTCTATTGAAGAGTATGATACTTCTTGAAGTATACACATACCTGCCCTCCCTGCTCCGCGTAGAATGGCGTGGTGTCCAGGATGATACCTACCCTCTCCCCCTCCACCGCCTCCTCGACAAAGCCGTCCCCCAGGGCCCCCTTGCCCTTGCCGGCGTACAAGGCCACCACCCTGAAGGCACGGCCCACCGACAATTAGCAATCAGCAATCAGGATGGAAATCAGCACATTTCAAACAAGTATTTTACAGAATAACAGGGTTCAGATAATGTGCGACAGCATTCCATAAAATGCACACAAAGCAGCGACCACCCTGAAGTCACTGTGTTGCAAGGTAAAGCGTGCTGTTAGTGCCTAGGGGTGAAGCGTGCCGATAGTGCGTATAGGTAATGGGAGCATGATCATTTCTGCATGAGGCTACCACCCTGAGGACACGGCAAACATTTAATCAGGGCGAAAATTGGCACGATCCAAATACGTACAGGGGGATGTAATTGAGAGCGCGTTCGCCAGAGTTCAATGAAACGCGCACACTGGGCAGCGTCCACGACACAAGCTGCTTATTTTGTTTCACCAACGCCAAGGGTCTATATGGGCGCTTCTGGGCTCGTTGCCAGACCATTTAATGCCTGCACTAATGTTGACTCAACTCCACCAATTCTTCAGTTGTGCAAATTCATGTCTGCGAACCACTCCGGGAAGTGGTTATCTGTTCATGTCGCTTGAAGTCTGCCCATGCGCTGCGCTGTGATAGTGTTCAGTCAGTGCGCAGCACATATTGCAAGTCGGTGGGGAGCCACGATATGCAAGATAGTGTGTGTTGATGCCACCTGCACATCAGTACTCGCCCGAACAGTTGCAGGTCAGTAATGAGCAAACACTGCCGGTAAGTTTTCAGCACACATGGCAAGTCAAGTCTTTGCGAAGATATGCGAGCGTGACGTTGTCATCACAACCACCTGATAGACAGTGCTCAGCAAAACACTCGCGAGTCAGTAGACAGCAGAATAGTTGCAGGCTGTTGCTCAGCAGAGAACTTTTCCAAGTCAGATATCAAGCACAAAAACATACAGAGTTGTTCAGCGCACTCTTGCAACCCGATTCAGCAAAAAACTTGCTCAGCGTCGTGACTCGTAGCACAAGGACCCAGACTCACTTGGCTGATGGCGTGTGGTGCCACGTGTACTTGGCCTCGGATTCCGTCCCCGCCACACCCTGCACACAAAAAACAGTATACGTACGGTATACGTACATCAGTATTGGACAGCATATACTCGGCAAACTTCAGTGTACTTGAGAAGCGCGTGTTGCATCCTCACCATGCGCTGGCGCAACAAGGGTATATGAACTCATGGACTTGCTCTGACAAAAAGGCTCACGTAAGACCATGCGTGCTTTCACATGAATGGACAATTAGGGCGGAGTTCAGAGCAGCTAACCCTAACCCTGACTAACCCACGGCGCAGTGCGCAAGAACAGCAAAAGAATGCTGCAGACCGCAACCCAAACTTCAAACCCTAACCCATGATGTCAAGCCTCCAGGTAAGTGCGGTGCTGACCTGCTTTGGACGTGTTCACCAACACTTACCCTCACCCTCACCCTAACCCTGACTGTTATATTGCCCCTAACACCCCAGTCTGCATCACTTGCTCTCTCGCTGCTCAGTGTTCTGCCCCACAGTGCAATCTGACCTGACGCTGAAGCTACATACTCCCAACACTACCCATAGCCCCACTCTTCAAACGACACATGGCGTGCCGCATGTACTCACAAGTAAATGACACATGATAGATGCAAGTATCCTGCAACAGGCCGCACAAGGCTCGCCGCATATGTGTGATGGCACCTGACATCCTTGATGGAAATTGCCCGCAGTCAGGTGCTGCCAGCATCATGTCACAAGTCGGCAGTAACGCATTCATTGGTCAAGAAGGATCTGCATAATACCTTCTCACGCTGCATGCGGACCCATTGCAGCCTAGCTATGCCTCACGCCAATCTACGTGACTTGGCAGCCAGTGCTTGACATGAACCATCTGGGCTTTCTCGCACCCTGCGCGATGATTTCATGATAATGAAAAGCATGTACATACATGTGCAGACCTGCGCAGACCTCGGATCATACTATCGCTACAGACCTAAACATGGCCTACCGAACACGTGACAGCTTTCCATACTGAACAACCATGCCTCGAACGCTGAAAAGCTTGAACACAGAAGGTGCACTGTTTGACTCATGGCCGATTGCCTCAGCGACCGCGGTTATTGGTGGAAGGCATTTGCAGCTAATCACACCTTATCACCTAGAGCCCACAATACTTTGATTCATTTCCATGGGTATGTATGTTTGGCACCCTGTACCAACCAACAAACCCACCTTGGCAGCCAGCGCAGACGTCTGCTCGGCCTCCATGGTCAGCGTGCTACATGGGTATGTATGTTCAATGACCTGTACCAACCTACATACCTTGGCAGCCAGTGCAGACGTCTGCTCGGCCTCCATGGTCAACGCAGTGCCTCCCGCAGCACGCCTGGCCACCTGCACACAATCAAGACCATCAAGGATTCGTGTGTCAGATTCGGAGATGACACTTCAAGTGCTTGAAATTTGATTCCGCCACGCGCGCACGGCCATCTGCACATCGCAGATTCAGGCAATTTGCTGGGGGGCATGTGTAACAAATACGGGATCACTTCAAGTATTTGGAGTGGGTTTGCCCCTATGCGCCCATGTGCATACTCAACGTATACATGCATGCCTCCGCGGCGGCGGACTTGGCCTTGTCCTCCTCCATCTTGGCGTGGTACATGACCATGTCAACATTGTGAAGATAAGGTTTCAGCTCGTAGCACACTGTGCATACTCGATGTATACTACATGCATATCTCCTCCACTATCTTGGCGCGGTACTCCACCATGTCGACGATGAAGATAACGGTTACAATTCACAACGGTATGTATACTGCGCACTCAACGTAGATACATACCTTCGCAGCCGCGGATTTGACCTTGTCCTCCATCTTGGCGTGATACTCCACCATGACGACGATGAAGATAACGGTCACACTTCACAACGGTATGTATACTGCGCACTCAACATAGATGCATACCTTCGCAGCCGCGGATTTGACCTTGTCCTCCATCTTGGCGTGATACTCCACCATGACGACGATGAAATAACGGTTACACTTCACAACGGTATGTATACTGCGCACTCAACATAGATGCATACCTTCGCAGCCGCGGATTTGACCTTGTCCTCCATCTTGGCGTAATACTCCACCATGACGACGATGAAGATATCGGTTACAATTACAATGGTAAGTATGCTGCACACTCAACGTAGATACATACCTCAGCAGCAGCAGACTTGGCCTTGTCCTCCTCCATCTTGGCGTGATACTCCACCATGTCGACCGTGAGCCCCGCCTCCTCTGCCATGAGCTGCGTCAGGTCGACGGGGAAGCCCATTGCGCTGTACAGCAGAAACGCGGTCGTGCCGGGGAAGACCTGCGTCGCAAGAAACACAACACAACGACGAGACCGTTTTATCTCAATGGGCGGTGAACTTCAAGGCATCCTTGAACTTCAACCCCATCTCTTTGCACAGGAGGAACGCGACGTGTTGGCGTGGACCAAATCTCAATGGGGAACAAACTTCAAAGCAGCCTTGATCTTCAATCCCATCGCGCTAAGAGAAGGAACGCGGTCGTGCCGGGGAAGACCTGCCGATGCCACAGGAAAACACAACATGATCACAAAATCTCAATGAGTTAACAACTTCAAGGCAGCCTTGAACTTCAATAATGTGTGTCAGCCACGAGCTGCGTCGGTCAACAGGGGAACTCCATCGCGCTGTACAGGAGGGACGCGGTCGTGCCGGTGAAGACCTGCGCAGGTGAGTAGAGTATTTTTGTCATCGTCGCCATCGCTGTCTGTGCCGAGAATATGACACTGGCGGCCGTGCTCGCCAAGAACATGACCAAAAACACACAATGACGCAGTGCGCTTTTGGTTGTCGTGTTGGGCGAAGTAGCCCCAACCCTTGCCCTTATCCTGACCTAGCGATACGCACACCTGTGGCGCTGCAGAGGAAGAACATGCTCAACAACGGCAGCGACGTCTGCCGATTGGGCCACACCAGTGTGAACCCTAGCAGCAAACCTAACCCTGATCCTGACCCTAACCCTACAGCATCGCCACGGCCCTAAACCTACATGTCAAACCCTAGTGCTTTTCTAGTCTCAACCCCTGACCGCAACCCGTATCTGAACCCTATGCCTGGCGCACAGAGACACACAGGCAGCAGATGGACAGGCAAATGGCATCCGGACCGCTGTCATCGATTACCATCGCTTGAAGAAGCACCGCAAATGCAACTGTGCAGGGCAAACAAGTCTAGTGCACAAGGAATGCAGGACATCGTACGGCAATGCGCGCCTCCTCGCTGTAAACACGCATGCCAGCATGCCAGCATGCACGAATCAGCAGATAGTCCTGAGACACCTGCTCAGTAAACATGCTCGCTGCGCACCAAAACATTTTTTCAAGTAGAAAGTGAAGTTGAAGGACGTGACGCGAGGCATACATGCATACCTTGGGCCCGCCCGTAGCCTTGACCTTGGTGGCGGCCTTGCTGAACTCACGCAGCCCCTGGAAGCGACAATGGGTAGGAAGGTGTCAGCTGAGCACTGATGAGTTTCATGACAGCAGTGCTCAGCCGTGCTGTGAAATGGCGCAGCTTCCCGCTCTATACTGTATATAGAACTCGCGCAGCCCCTGGCAATGACAATGGGCAAAAACACGCAAGCTGAGCACATTTAGGCTTAACAGCAGGTGCTCTACACAAGAGCCACAACAGACGCGGGCAGAACCAGCAGTGCTCTACCACACGAGGATGGCGTCGGGGCGGATGCTGGCCGCAGCTGCAAGTGAGAGCAGGTGTTTGGCGAGGATGCGGTACGTATGGAGGTATGGTGTTACGTCGCGAAGTAGGCATACCTACTTACCCGCGTCCTGAAGTCCCAACATCCAGCGCACCGACTCATCAGCAGTTGTGTGCCTCGCACAAAGTACAGTTGTCGAGATCTTGAGGCAATCTATCATAATGTAGTCTTCGTAGTATGCCACACACATGCCATGTTCATCTCTTTCTTGATAATCACACTGTTCATATCTTTCTTGATAACCACACACATATACATGAATGTGGTTGGTTCGCCTTGTCGAGCGTGCAGTCGAATGTGATCTCTGCATCTTTCAAATTATATATGACAAACGATACGCAGATCTCGAGGTCAGGTACCTCTACCCCATTCAAATCATCTATGAGCATCTTAGACACTGAAGAACTCTTACTTCACGTACATGACATCTGTGATTCGTTAACGTTACCAGGACACAAGCACATGCATGCATGCATGGTCCGGCTTACCTTGTCCAACGTGCGGTTGAATGCGGAGTCCTCAACTTTCAATATATTCAGGACAAACGATACGCCATTATAGAGCTCTGGCACCCCTAACATGTACGCATCCATGATTCAGCTTACCTGATCTAACGTGCGGTTGAAGGCATTTTCCTCGTCTTTCACGATATCCATGACGAACAATACGCGGTTCTCCAGTTCCGGGAATGCGCCCTTGAGCATGTTGACCACAAACATGCCTTGTTCACGTCTTTCATCCTGATCACACAAAAACATAGAACTAATTCAAAGTACGCATGATCGTGGTTGGCTCACCTTGTCCAGCGTGCGGTTGAACGCAGTCTCCTCGTCTTTCAAGATGTCCATGACGAACGATACGCGGTTCTTCAGTTCCGGGAACGCGCCCTTGAGCATGTTGACCACCACCGGCACCAGCTGGTGGAAGAAGCCGGGCTTGGCGCCCTGCACCGGAGGGTGTGTGCGTATGGGGGGTGCACAAGGGTGTATGGGTATGGTGCCAATCACAGAGGGTGTGTATGTATGCTTGCCGCCGCACGGCGCACTTGCTGCTGCTGCGAAGCATCATGTCATATGTTAA
The DNA here is from genome assembly GCA_017506865.1 of Tribonema minus. Classification (NCBI taxonomy): domain Eukaryota; class Xanthophyceae; order Tribonematales; family Tribonemataceae; genus Tribonema; species Tribonema minus. The sequence continues at coordinate 752,426 of JAFCMP010000124.1, forward strand.
GCCTGCACCGAAGAGTGCGTGTTTACAGCGCCAGCTCAGAGGGTATGCTGGTATGGTGCCAGCCTGTACACATAGGGTATGTATGCCCTGGTGCTGTAGTGAGGCCGCGCCCCATCCTCGTCAGCATGGCGCCTGCACCACAGGGTATGCATGCATGTACAGGGCCAGCAGGTCCTCTCGCAACCCCGCCCGATCTCGCATTACACTCTAATTGCTGCATTCTATAAGCTACTTCGGCCATGGACTCAGCGCTCAACAGTATCTGCTGCCCGTACCGCGCGCCTACCTGGAGGATGCGGCACACTATGTCCTCTACGCCAACCTTGCATTACACTCTATGCTGCATTCTGAAGGTACTTCAAGAAAAAAGTCAGCGCTCAAGAAAAAAGTCAGCGCTCACCAGGATTTGCTGCCCGTACCGCACGCCTCGCCGGGGGATGCGACGCAGCATGTCTTCTTATTATCAGGCCCAATCTTCCACTAACTATTTGCTTCATTCTGAAGTACAGAAGTATGTACTTCAAGTATATACACATATGGTCAGCGCTCACCAGTATCTGCTGCCCGTACCGCACGCCTCGCCGCAGGATGCGGCGCAGCACGTAGCCCCGGCCGTCGTTGGAGGGCACCGCGCCGTCCGTGATGGCAAACGTCTGCAAGCAACACGCATGACAACAACAAACGGGCAGTCCATGCATGTAGCGTGAGCGAGCCGTTGTGCGTCCGCATAACATATGACTTGATCGTTGGAGGGCACCGCGCTATCGGTGATTGTGAAGGTCTGGGGGACACACGCAACACAAAAACAAACGAGCCGTCCATGTATGTCGCGTAAGTGAGGTGTTGTGTGTCCGCAAAACGGTGACTGAATTGCCTCGTCGTTGGAGGGCACCGCGCAACACAACCGGGTGAGTTTAGTATTATTTTCATCTGCAGGTCGGGGACCGCGCCATCCGTGATGGCAAAGGTCTGGGACAAACGCAACACGACCATAATCAGCCCTCACCAGGTTGCGTACTTCAAGGTACATGTGAGCTCGACAGGGTATGTGTAGAATTGGCTCATTAGGGAACGTGTGCGGTTCCGCCACAACGGTACGCCATGTCCACTTTGAATTGCGCCACAGCTGCAGCACCAGATTTTATGTGTCAATTAGTGTGCTCACCACGGTATTCATGTGGTGTAGCTCTACAAGTTTGGTGTACTCACCACGGTACGCGCAAGGCATAGGTCTATAAGGTATGTATCAGTGTGCTCACCAAAGGTACGTACGTATCTGGGCCGCCACGACGCGGTATACACATGTGGTCCGCCACGACACTATCTGTTGTGAGGTTAGGTATCTCACCAGGGTATGTATGTACAACCGGTTTACGCACGACGCTATTGGTGTTATCAGGGCAGGCGTCTCTTCAAGGTTCTTACAATGTGGTCCGCCACAACGCTATTGGTTTACAAGGATAGGCATCTCACCAGTGTTCGCATGTGGTCCACAACGATGCTATTGGTTTTTAAAACGAATATGGTTTATCAGGTAGGTATCTCACCAGGGTACGTATGTGGTCCGCCACGACGCGGTACGCCATGTCCACGGTGTCAGTGTCCTCCTCGCCGACCTTGCCGGAGTATGGCCTGTTGCGAATAATTCAACACAACAGAAAACTTCAACTTCAACTATCAACTGAATGTGAACCAAAAACTGAGACGACGAGCATAAAAGCTTCAACTCCTCGCCAATCTTGCCGGATATGGCCTGTTTGTTCGTGCGAAGAGAAGAAAGATCAATTTCAACTAAGACTAAGTAGGGGGCATTGTGTTCCCAGCTTCAACGGCGAAGGGTGCTGTGTTATTTGAATGACGCTTTGAGATGCTGCAGTGAACAGCGCATCTCTGCTGCTCTTAAATGCGTATTGTGTATGTATAAGTCATGGCTCGAGAAGTCGGCATTGCCTACTGAGACCAACCTTGCCCAGGCACGTCACAACATGCTGCCGTAAACAATTCTGATCTCTGCAGGCAAGCCAATACATATATATACACACATACCCAAGACCTTCAGCAGATCGAGGCACAGAGGCACTACTCTGTCCTGTTTCTGACACCTACAGATTTTGTCAAATTCAACTATGAAAAGCTGCAAAACGCGAGAGGCGGGCATCAACGCATCCGCGTTGTGGCCTGAGCGCGGCGGCCGCTTTTGAGGTTGAGCAACGTGCATGTACTTCAACAGTGGTTGTTGAAGTTCTGCAGTAGGCACGTCACCTGGCGCCGGTGACGCTCTGTATGACGCCGAAGATGGGCATGAAGACATCTGTGTCGTAGTTGGAATCCTTGCCCTGAAGGATGCTCGCCAGGCGCTCAAACCCCATGCCCGTGTCGACGTGCTTGCTCGGCAGCTCTTTCAGCACGCCGCCCGACTCCCTGGTGATGAATGGGGGGGGGGAAGGAGGGGGGGAGGGGGCATTCTGTTGTGGGCCAAGATATGCGCGTGCACAACAGGCAGGAGTGAGGGCAAGGCAGGACAGAGCCAGAACGAGCCAGAACGGGGCAGTGAAATACCCCAAACGCACATGAGAAGTGCCGTACCGACTAGTGCTGTACAACCTCAATAGTGCTGTACAAGCTCAACACGCACGCGCAGTGCATCATGGCTCATCTACAGGACTCGCATGTCAGAGCTCTACGCGCAGTGCGCTGCACGAGTCACGCTTAGCACGCTAGGGCGATGTCCATTTCGATAACTCAAAAAACAAAGATAAATCATTCTTAACGAGTAAAATGCTGTAGAAAAGGCGCCAAGGCCACCAGGAAGATGTGCAAAATGCGCATCAACAGAGAATATTTTGCATATGCAATTTGCAATAAAACCCTGCATGCGTCAGCGCACCACGCTCCACGCGCTGCGCGTGACTGCGCCAGCTCCGCACGTTGCGCCTCACGCACTTAGCACAGGCCAGCGCGCGCTGCACGCACGCACCTGTTCTGTGTCTGAATCGCGTCTGCTCACTGCACGTCAGCGCTCTGCATACTGTGCGCACATCAGCGCTCCGTGCACCCGTTGAAACTGCATGAACGAAGCTTGTCGCAGCAGATCGCACGCACCTGTTAAACTGGATGAACACGTTGTTCCAGATCTCGATCACGTCCGGGCGGTCGGCGTTGACCAGCACCGCCGCGTCGCGCCCGCCGATCCTGTCGTAGTGGATCTCTGTGCACGGCCCGCACGGTCCCGTGTCCCCCATCTGTAGGCAATCGGACAGCAACAGCCCGATGATGGAGTGTTGAAATTCTGCAATAAATTGGACAACAGCCCAAACAAACTGCGTTGGAAGCTGGTGGAGTGGTGCTTTCGTGCGGCGCTCTGTACTGAGCGCTGCTGTTGTAGTGGGTCTCCGTGCACGGGCCGCACGGACCCGTATTCCCCATCTGCAAGCAACCGGCCAACAATTCGTCCTTATTGTGTTGGTGTTTGAGTTTCAGTGTTTTTGTGTGTCCTTTCAAAGTTGGTGGGTTACTTTCGTAAAGCGCTTTGAACCGAGCAGTGCTGTCGTAGTGGGTTGCTGTGCACGTCCCCCACCTGCATTTGACAAGACGATTGCAGGTGTTTCGTGAGGCTGTCAGTTTTCCAGTGCAGGACTTGTCGCTGTTGCTGTCCAGACAGCTCAGTGCTGACGCTGCTGTCATAGCGGAGCTCCATGGTAGTGGAGCTCCGCGTGGTATGCCTCCCAGACGACCGTCAATACGCCAGACGTGTTCAAACAATGTATGATGGAGTCACAAAGACACCGGGTGCAGTGTGAATTCAATGTGCACTTCCAAGAACTTCATCCGTGCGGCCAGGTGGCATGTTGTCACTCATCAGCAAGTTCAACTGAGACCCTGCAGGAAAATAACTGTAACTCATCTGCTACAAAGTGTGTACCTCTGAGAGCTGCCCTTGCCAAAATGAAAAGAGCAGCACTCACTAAGCGAACACAGACTTTAATCACATCACACAGCACCCAGTCTCTCGCGTTGTACAAGCTTTTATTCCTCGGAACACGCAATGCAGATGCGTTGATATGATACAAGTGGGTACCTCCCATAAGTTCTCATTGGGCCAGAGGGCAGCACGCACTCTGCCGGCAAATCATGCCTCCCACACAACATTCAGCTCCTTGAAGTTCAACTCCTCGAACGTACTCCCAGAAGTCTTTCAAAGGCAAGCGGCTGCTTCAGCATACACTGCAACCGGGTTCGCCATAGCCTCCTCACAAGTTCGAACACTCGTTTCATGCTGAGAAAATAGGTGTGCGTCTTAGAATTAGGGTTAGGGTGAATGGCATCACGGAACGCACACGTCCCAAAAACTGTGCTTGGCAGCACGCGCCTCGCAAGGAAGGTTTTGGGCCAGGTCCAGCTAGGTCTCCAACGCAACACTTCTTTAGCTCCTCATGACAGCAATACAAAAGTGCCTAACAAAATGCATCCGTCCAGAAGTTGTCCTTGCAGCCAAAGAGCAGCACGCGCTTCGCAGGCAGGCATCTCAGCCATCGCCCTGGCCTCCGACACATACTTCAACTCCTCATCACATCACATCAAACAAAATGTCAGACGGCCAGAAAGTGTGATTGCAAGCAAGCACTCCGCAAGCAGGTATTTGAGGCAGATCGCCTTGTCCTCATGATCTTCACATGCTCATTTCATACTAGGAAAATAAGTGCGCATAGGCGAATGCGTACCTCCCAGAAGTTGTTTTTGCAGCCAAAGGGCAGCACGCGCTCCGCCCGCGGTACTTAAGCCAGATCGCCGTGGCCTTCAACACTTACTTCAACTCCTAATCGACCAACACATAGTTCAACCCCTGATCACAGCAATGCAAAAGCGCCCAGCAGAATACGTACCTCCCAGAAGTTGTCCTTGCAGCCGAACGGCAGCACGCGCTCCGCAGGCAGGTACTTAAGCCAGATCGCCTTCGCCTCCTCATCCGGTGCCAGCCCCAGAGCCGGATCCCCCCCGAAGTACGTGGCGTAAAGCCGCTCCGCGTTGAGCCCGAACGTAACCGTCAGGCACTCCCACGCCCACGTGATCGCCTCCTGCTTGAAGTAGTCTCCGAAGGACCAGTTGCCGAGCATCTCGAAGAACGTGTGGTGGTACACGTCCTGCGGCGGCGCGTCCCGCATTGAAGTTGGAATGGAAGTTGGGGTCAGAAACAGCGACAATAGGAAGTAGGGGTATGTATGGGCACTCCCACGCCCACGTGATCGCCTCCTGCTTGAAGTAGTCGCCAAACGACCAATTGCCGAGCATCTCGAAGAACGTGTGGTGGTACACGTCCTGCAAGTGGCGCGTCACGCTTTGAAGTTGGAAGGAAGTTGGGGTCAGCGATAGCGACACTAGAGGTAGGTATAAGGAGAGGTGTGTATAGGCACTCCCACGCCCACGTGATCGCCCCCTGCCTGAAGTAGTCGCCGAAGGACCTGCCGAGCATCTCGAAAAACGTGTGGTGGTACACATCCTGCGGACATTGAAAGTTGAGGTTCATCAGTTGGACTCGCGACAACTGAAGAGGAGGAGGTAGGTACAGGCGTGGCATGCCTACACGTGATAACCTCATGTTCAGCGTAGTCATAAAAGGACCAGTTGTCGAGCGTCTCAAAGAATGTGCGGTGGGCGGTGCGCTTCCTGCAGTGCGGCATGCAATTCAGGGAAAAAGTGCAAGTAGGTAAAGCGCGCACATGAGGATGAAGTTGCCATCCTCCTGCTTGAAGTAGTCGCCATGCAACAGTTGTAGTTTTCCGAGCATCGGACATGGATGGTACACGCCTGCGATCAGGGGGCACATGTGGAATGCCATATGTGTCATACATGCACATCTTGTCGGTCGTTATGCTTGCCGCCGGCGTAAATGACTTCTGGCTGTAGCACGCGCGCGTCAGCTCGCTGAGTGGCAGGCTGCGAGTTTGAGGCAGAGTCGCACGAAATGTGACATACATACATACATACCTTGCCGACGTCGTCGAGGTCGTTGTGCTTGCCGCCGGCGCGGATGCACTTCTGACTGTTGCACGCGCGCGTGAGCTTGCTGAGCGGCAGGCTGGGGTCCACGGTACCCAGGAACAGCGGCTTGAACTGGTTCATGCCCGCGTTGGCGAACAGCAGCGTGGGGTCATCGTGGGGGACAACGGGGCTGCGCAAGAGGGGGGGGAAGGGGGGGTGCATTTGCGCTTTCGTTGATCAAAATGTCGCATTGCACTGCAAGGCGAAATCATAAAAGTGGCTGCATCAGTGAATAGCATGGCGGACTCATCGTGCGGAATGGTGGGGCTGCGGAGAGACGAGGCGTGCAGCGAGTGCATTTGCATGATTGAAAGTCTGCTACGGCACTGCAAAGACACAGTGAGCAGCAACGATGGGCCATTGTGCGGCACGGCGGGTCTGCAGAGAGGGGGGAGTCACAGAGCGCACATGACATTGGTGCAAGGCTCTCCCACAGAGCGCACACCATCTTGTTTGTACTGCACTCTTCTATAGGAGCAGCAGTGGCCACTGCCGCTGCCACGCTGGCGCACAATGCGACATGGAACCAACTGTGATATGGACCAAGCGCACATACCTTGAAGTGCATGTAACAGAGTGAACGTATATTTGATATAGCGCAGGCCATGTGATGTAGAGGCGTTCCGCGCGATGTTCGACCTCCGTTGCTGCTGCCGGCGCTGACCACACGGCACGACCGCCGTAGTACACGCCCTGTCATGAAGATGTAGTGATGATGCGCATGTACCGGCCTTATGCTTGCTGCTGTTGATGAACACTATTGCTAGCTCCTTCCAACATCACAGCTGACAGAGACTGTGCTCTGCTGTGACAGCAGAGTGCTGTCTGCCACGTCAAGCAGCCCAGGCGCTGCAGCTTTACAGCAGCCTAGGTCCTGAAGCAAATAAAGTGGTATGAGATTGATGGTGGACAATCAAATACGCAACACCGGGAAACAATGTGACAATGATTGGTCTGCTGCTTTCACCGATGCAAGCGCAGGCATCATGTGAGTCCCGAGGCTGACCACCTTCGAGCATCAACATCATGACAAGAGATTTGGACCTTGCTCTTCGTCCACGTGATCAAGACTTTGCTACATAAGGCGGAAGCTTCGGCTCGGCGAACAGCATACACATCGCAAGGGATTGTAGACATACCTGGAGGGCCAGAAGGTGTGCTGCTTCTGCTCGAAAAACTCAATGAAGGTTTTCCGAATCCGCTCCGCGGGCCAGCCATTCACATCTGCGCAAACGCATGAAAAGGTCCTCGTCAGCTCCACTGTCCGCGCAGCAGCGCAGGGGTGCGCGATCCATATGACCGTCCCTCCGAGCTGATCAGGCTCTCGAAATTGCATACATGCAAAAGTCTACTGCTGCTCTTGTCGTAAAAACTTACCGACTGCGATGGAGTCTCCGTTAGTATCCGTCGCACTCATGGTTCCTGCTTTGCGGCGCTGCTGCTCCGAACACAGCTTTTGTCAGCTGGGACACCCAACCTTACAAATTCAAGACCTGCTTGAAGTTGTTATGTCCTGCACCGCAGAAAAAAACGAAAAATCGGCTTCGCAATTACTATATCTACGGAGGGGCCGGCGGTTCGGCGCTGGCCGGCGAGGGCCGCGGCACCTGCAACAGGGCGATGCGGTCGCCATCAGTGGCTATGACTGCGTTCCAGTTGTCGATCACGACACACGCGTGATCGCGCGCTGTAGCGCGAGGGAGGTGCGGCGGCGCCAGAAGGCAACGCGCTGCGCAAGATTGTAGCTGCCCTGCGAGCTCTGCTCGGCGAGTGCGTGTAGCAGCGCTTGTAGTATAACATAGCTATGTTATACAGCGCTTGGGTGTCGCGTGACATGGCGCCGAAGTGGGCAAAGGCTGCGGAAAATAGGGGGTGTGCTTGAGTTCAGGCGATGTAAAAGTCTGGAGACAAGCCAGGCGCAGTTGGATCCAAAGGCGACTGAAAATGGCTGTGTCGCTGTTTGAGGCCGGCGGTGGCGTTAAGGACCTTGTCGGCGAGGATCCTGCAGGACCTCCTACCAGCATCAGGACCCATTGACCGAGGCGGGCAGCGATGGCTCGTGACTTGCCATTTTTTTCTGTAACATATCTGCCAGCTTTGTTGCAATAGGCTCAAAGATGTTCATCTGCTGGTGACATCACCAGTAGGTCTGTCACGTCAAAAGCTTTTAGGCACGTGAGTCACGTGCCTAAAAGCTTTTAGAAAACGTACGACAGCAAGCCATGTTGTGGTGACTTCTGGATGCCCTGAAAATGGACTTGACCTCTGGGGGCCCACGGGTCCAAGGCAGCCTGACTGTTTGGCACATACTGTACATGCTGCAGAGGCAGTTGCCCTGCCCATGGGGTCGCCTCTGGGCTCTGACTGCATGCAGGGACTTGTGGGATTGCAGCATGCATATAAGGCCTCCCTGCTAGCTGGTGAACCGCGTTGAAATCCTGGCACTATGCAAGCCACATAGTTTTGTCTGCTTTCGTTGAAAATTCAAGTGCTGGTGATGTCAATGCCGCATCCACAATGAAAGCCGCTCCTTCAAGTCCCATGGTGTGAAGTTTAACAACTTGCAGTAGGTAGACTGACACTCGATTCGAATTTCATCTTAAGCGATTGCCTTCTTCTCGCAACACCCGAGAGTCTCAAACGCAAACGGCAATGCACAAATGCGCGGCAAGGATGAACTGGATGACCTTGATATATTCATAGTCGAGGTGGGGGCGGCGGGCTGCCGCTAGGGCTTTAACCTGCATTGACGTGCAAAAGGGTTGAAGTTTCAGGCTGGCGCCCCTCACTACGTCGTCAATCCTACCGTAGCATATGCTCGTCCGCAGCAGCTTCAGATGCCACTCATTGGGGGGGTCATCTGCCCAGAACTCTCTCTCCGCAATCTGTACTTCTGCTCCGTACAATCCGACGCAGTTGACAGTGCCCTGCAGGCACCAGGTGCCCTCCAGCCTAAGTGGCCGATAATTTTCAGCGTCAGCTCTGCGTAATGCCTAAAACGCGTCTGTAGGCGCTGTTGAAGTAAGTGCTGGTGTGGCGGTCGGCACCTACCAGCAGGCACTCAGTCATGGCTCAAGCTCTGACATAAAGTTCTGCACACACAATGGCATGTCACTTCTCGTCGTACTTCAGCAAGCCGGAGCAGCGCCAGGCACTCGCGGTTGGGCGGGTAGTGGTGGTACCAGTAGGCGCGCGCCGTGCGCATCATGCTCTCATCCACCCCCCTGACAATGTACAAATGCAGATGGTAGGGGGAGCTGAGCACTGAGCATCAATGGCGCTCCAGCATTTGATACGGATCTTCAAGGATCATCGGTCATGGGTCCTGCGCAACTCAAGTCCACCTCATGCGTTTTGCACTTTGCTACATACAGACGGGGCACACATGTTATGCTGATAAATGTCTGCATGCAGGCGCATCCGCGCTTGTTGTACAGGCGCTGCTACCTTGAATGCACATACGCAGTGCAATACTCACAGACCGTGTCATAGTACCTGTGTTCACTCTGCTAGTGAGTTAATCAGCTCCTTTATTGAGTTCACCATGCAGAGCAGCGCATGCGGTAGTTGATCGCACTGCTTGCAAGCTGTTGAATGCATCAATACTGCAAGGTGCGCCGCCAAAAAAGAAAACCAGCTTTTCCGTCATCTGTTCAAAAGGTGCTGATTGACCCTGCCACCTCTGTGCCATGACACGCAGTGACCATCACGATGAATGAAGGATTGAACTACCTTATACGCAGGTAGTCGTTGAACGCGCTCGCCAGATCGCAGACAGGGCCGCTCTCTAGGCTGAGGGTGAATGTCCCATTGCGCTCAGGGTACACCTCCTTCGCTGGGCAAGGCGTCATCTCCACATCGGTGATTATCAGGACCTGCATCACAGAAAAGATGTCAAACTCTTCATGCATGCACACATTCTCAACAGGAGTAACTCCTGTGCAGTACCCTCAAGTCAAGTCAGCTAGCATGCTAGCATGATGCTCCTGCTGGGCACACTTGAAATCTGTCATGTTGCAGTAATATACAAATAGAAAACCTGCAATAGCAACATTTACAGATTATGTTTTAATCTGGTGCCTGTTCAGGCAAGATGCTGACGCAATTGCAAACTGCGCTGGCAGGTAGCATTTGTTTTCTGTGCGTAGCATCAGCCAGCAAGGTGGTGGCATGCGGCATTGCAACTGTTGTAATATGAAGCACTTCTTATGGGTGATTTCTGCATTGGCTCCGTCTACAGCTCCCCAGCTCATGAACTGTTTGAAGTGTGGTGCATTGCACCGTGCCTGTCACGCACATCTTTACTTCTGGGCTGCAAGATTCAAGGCGACGTTGCACAACATACCAGTTGGGTGCCATGACCCCCCCCCCCCCCCCCCCCCAACAGTGTCACAACAGGGGGGGCTTTTTGGGGTGCCATGACCCCCGGCCGCCCCCCCCCCTCCCCAAGCTAGACGGCTCACGCACACCTGATTAAGTAGCCTCGTCCTTCTGCAAGGCGCCAAACAAGTTTTTGCACAAGTCCCGTATGTCTTGCATCAAGTAAATGCCGAATCTTCCATGATTAAGCAAGTACGTTCAAGAGGCTCGTCTGCGTTGGAGCAAACCTCCAACTGCATCCTTGCAGTATGCTATATAGGACACCCAGCTTCCTTCGGGGCCATTAAAATAAATAAATACAAATGCTTTTGATGAAGTACTTTCGGGATGTTTTGTGCCCTGAGCGTCTCTGTCACAAATTGTGTTGTGGCCCACGAACCAGCAGCAGGAGCATACAGTCTGGTGCAACGACAAGTTCGCACTTGACTACGATGATTTGACCATTTGGCGGAGTCAAGAACCGTAAAGTGGTGCTAGTGGAGGGGGTGGACAAGGCTGCTCGTAGGGTCAGGCGAAGTAATGTGTACTTGCCTGTACTTTGCATGAATGGCGGAAACCCTATAAAATAAGCAAATTGTGCAACCCTTGTGCTTGTGTCAAGCGTGTGGTCATACGCACTTGTGACCTCATGAACGACATGCGGTATCTACGCTGTTACAGCGATACTCTATGTGCCTTTGCATGAGTGGCGAAAACTGTGCCTGATATAGAGATGAACATTTTTATCTACAAGCCGCACCCTTAGCACCCTGGCTCAAACATATCGTCACCCCCCCAAACGCAGCTACCACTACTAGTACCGTTACTCCTCAACAAGTAAAACATGCAAGAGATGGTTGCTTTCAGAGTTGGTCAGGTGATAACACACGGATGCCTATGCGATTCGTCGCATGCAACGGATATGTGAATGATCGAGCAGCGTAATTGTGTGGGAAGCGCTGCGTGGCACTCACATTGATGTCAGGCGGGGCACTGCGGCAGTCGAGGCGCACCACCTCGTCCCCCTTTCGCAGCTCCACGTGGACTCTCAAAACTGACAACGCTCAGCAGCCGCAACAGGTAAAAATTTCATTACACAGGGTTTCAAACAGGGTCAGGGTATTCAAACTTCATTTCTCATTGGCGTATTCTTGTAGTGAGAAGCAGCTCTCCACGAACCACCACGCCATCAGGCGAATCTTGCAAGACTTGCTGCAAGAGTGAAGGATACTACCGACATTTGTATACCCACACGTTGAAGTTGTTCTCACGGCAGAAACAACATTCCCAAGTGCTGTCAAAGCATACATTGTTCTTACAAAATGCCAAATGTACAGGCACCAGCCAGGGTATGTGAGTGTCGTGCACATTGCATGCAACATGTAGTAGCAACGCATTAGCGACAAGCCAATGGCAGCATGCAACCGCTTGAATCTGAAAATCCTCAAGCAGACCTCTTCATGCATGCTTTGCGGTACACCCTTGAGGAACTCAACTACTTTCATCAGCGCGCATTCGTGCAGCCAGTGGCGTTGAAACTGTTGCAACATGTATCTGGTAGGCGTTGTTTACAAAATGATGGTGTTTCAAGAAACCAGTAACTTGTCAAACATCATCTTGTGGATCAAAAACAGTATGGTACGCAACTCATCATCCCGTGTGCTGCTTGCAACTCGCCATTTACCAAAAGGCCGCAGTAGCACACATTTTGAGTGGCATCCCACCTCAAGCTGGTATAAATGAATTACTCACAGCTGGCTCTACGTGCTGCCCATGGCAATGCACTGCGGTGATGTTTATAAACACTACCAGAGCAACGAAGGCATGCCTGCTGTGAAGGTCGCACCTTCGCCCTGCGTAATTTTGCCAAATACATACCTCGAAGCATACTCAATGTTTTCATAAATAGGATGCAGGTACCTGGACGATACGCATGCTGCTGGTTCTACAATTCCTACTCACCTTAACCCTACTCACAGTAACCCTGACTGGTAGTGCCGGTGCACTGAGTATCGCGCCAACTTGAAGGCGATGTCAAATAATATGCTGCAGTTACTTGTGCTGCCTGCTGCTGTTCCAGAGGCCTCATAGAGGCATAGGCTTCATAGGCTGCTTTGAGCGGTGAAATGCCGAGCGTGCATAGTCACTTGCCACATCTACTCTTTCGAGCCTTTTGTCATGGGAATCTCTTCGATGTATATACATATATGGAGGACAATCCACCAACAGCAGTTGCACCTCAACGTGCAGCAATTGGCGGTAACCAAGGGTCAATACAAAAACAGTTGCGTATCCACAGGGCACCTGCACTCACCTCGAAGCTCTTTAGGGCCGTCCAGAAGCTGAAGGTCAGGCAGCAGCAGCACGGACAACATGGCACAATGCGCTGAGTTAATCAGGTACATTTGACGTGACGCGCCGTATAGAACGTTGCAGCATCATCAATGTAAGTGCAGCCATTCTTCTGAAGTAAGCGTAAACACTTGATACAGCTCAAAACCGCCGACATTTTGCATCTACGTGCGTGTTGGCGATTAGGGCCTTACTGAGGCCTTGCCAAAATCAGGTTCAGAAAAAAAATGACGTACTGTTCATTATGAGCATCAGAGTGACTCTTTCCATGGCGTGCTGAAACATTGCACGGTCCCACAAACACATGCGGCCCCACAAGTGCACATGTGTATGCATACCAAGAGTAACATGCATGAAGTACGTCGTATACAATATGCATGCTGCGGTGTACATGGCAGCCAGAGAATCGGGCTCGGTTGGGTTTCGTCATGGTGCTGCTGATGCAGTACATTTTACTGGCAGCGGGTCATGCCAGATGGCAGGCTTTACCTAGCGCTGCCGCTGTGAATGCACATGCACGGGTCTGGGACACTGGACACGAAATCATGATGTAATTTTCAAGTTGAGCTCAATGGTATGTACACAGTCACCGTGGAGGAGCAGCAAGACGCGCTGGCAAAAGCCACCAACTATGGTTTTTCCACTTGGCACACGGGCCTGCAGGCACTCCACAAACAGGCGCTTGGGGAAAACACAGCGACGCTAGCACGTGGTGGGGAGCTTCGCCCCGTGAGCAACGTGGGCAACGGCAACTGCCTGATTCATACAGCTCTACACGGCATAGGCAGCGTCGCAGTTGAGCACGGACTGCCGGCCCCAGCGCCGGTGATTGCCATGCGAGAGGCACTGCTGGACGGGATGGTGGCATACGTCACGCAGGGGGCGGGCAAACAAGGGGCCAGCATGTCATCGATGCGTCAACTGACCGCGCATGCCGCAGCCCAACCTGCGTGTACACGTGAACAATTCGACACGTACGGGACACGCGCTCGCTGCCTCGCAATCGAGTACGGCACAAATGAAACGGATAGCAAGGACAGCGGGCACACGCTCCTGCTGCAACGCCTACAGGAAGAGGGCGTGTGGGGACGGCCCCTCGGTTTGTCTGTGTGGGCCATTGTTGCAGCGGTCTACGCGGTCTCGGTGACGGTGTGGCAGGCCAAGCCTCAGGCCACTGGCAGCACGCAAAAATCAACAGGGCTGGTGCTGGCACAACTGATGGGGCTGCCAGCGGTATTCGCACCGGCGACTCCAGCTCAGCCTGACTGCCATCTGAATGTGCTGTGGACGCCGCCTGGGCTATATACAAATGTGGGACACTTTGAACTGCTTGTCGCCCCTGCGGCACCTCCGCCCTTGCCAACCACTATGACAGCGTCGGCGACCACTCAAGCTGACAGCACCCACATCACGGCTCCGAGTCGGACACAGCCCCGTACTGCGCTGCAGTTGCCACAGCAGCCTGAGCCACTGAGGTGTCCACTATGCACACTGGCATTTTGGCAGCTTGGTCAGAAAGAGGACAGCAAACAGCGAGGCAAACTGTCAGCTGCGAGCCGCATGGCACCGGTAGTGGCCCACTTCAACGGTGGTAGCTGCACGAGGTCGATGCTGAACCCTGAGGCGAGCACATCACACTGTCAGCAAAATCCGGCGGCAGCATACGCCAAGGGCATCCGGCAGCAGGTTGATCACGACCCATCCGGTGACCGTGCCCCTTCAGGCAGCAGTACCTGCAGCACTGGGGCACACCATGCCAAGCATGTGCAGGAGATGAGCACCATGTATGGTTGCACGGCAGAAGACTTCCTACGGGCGGTAAGGACGCTGAGTGCATGCACAGGTGCCTGCGGCCTGGTCCATATGTCAGCCAGCGCGGGGCAGAGGCAATGCGCGCTGACCTCGCCATGCCACACGTGTCGACGGAATGGAAGCGCCCCCACGCGCGCACGCCCGGCAGTACCCCCGGGCCAGTCCGAGGGCGGGGGTGCGGGTAGCGGCGGCGCGGCCGCGGCGGCGGGGGCTGCCGCAGCGACACCTCCAAAACTACCGGCGGTGCCGGCTAGTGGCGCTGCCAACTCAAAGTCTAGCAAGAAACGCCCGGCAGCTACGGCAACCGGCGCGCAACGCCGGCGCCGAACGGCAGCTGCTGCGGCACCGCCTAGCAGCGCCGGCAGCCGCACTCAGTCTGACAGCCTGAGGCTGCAGGACAGCAGCCCCTCCCACGGGACGGCCGTGGGATGGGCGGACATGGACGTGGACCCGCCGGACGATGCCGCGTCACCGCCCCCCCCGACCACCACCACCAGTGGCAGGCCCTCAAAGCCCCAGGCACGAGCATCCCTGGCTTGGGACCTCTCGACGCCCTCGGTCGTCCACGCACTTGACCAGACCAATGAGGCGGATCTACTGCTGCTGCGGTTCACCACGACTGCCAACCCCTTCCGCACTCAGCTGCAGTGCACCCAGTGGGCACGGCTAGTGGAGCACGCCACACGACTACTGGCGGACGCCACAGACAGTGCACGCGAGGCGGCACGGGTGCGCCTCCACCATGGTGCCGGGGCATTTGCTCATCAGGTTTCTCAGACTCTAGTGCAGCGCGGCTACAGGCTGCTGCACCTGCTAGCAGCGATGGCCTTTGGTAGGCAACCGGAGGGAACCGGTATGCCGCCTGCGGCCCGGCTGGTAGCGTTGCTGTCTGGCGACTTCGCGGAGCTACTGAGAAAGACGCTGTCAGCAGCAGCGGCGCTGCGGGCCCCCAAACCAAACAACGCAGCTATGGCGTCGGCACAAACGAACTTCGATGCCGACTGGACGGAGGCTGACTCCAGGCAGCAAACAGCATGCGCTGCCCTCTCAGGCAAGCGACGGGGGGTAGGCTTGGCTGCCGCACGACTAGAGGCGCGTGAAGCATGCGCCCCAGCAGACGAGGTCACGGCACAGGTGCTGGCAGCAAAGCACCCTGAAACTGGCACCCGGCCGGGGGTAGTCGATACGCCAATGGAGCAAGTGCGCGGCCTGGTACGCGACGCCCGGCGGCACTGCTTACACAGCGCAGGGGTGGCAACGACCACCGGGCCAGCTGGCAGCGGCAGTCCTGTCTTCGAATCGGGTCAGGCACATGATCACAGCGATAGGCCTGAGGATGCTGCCAGCGCAGCCGGACGGCGCCTCGAGGTGGAGGCGGCAGACATACTGTCGACCTTGTCCGCAGCAGGGGCGGGGAAGGCAGGAGGGCTGGACGGCCTACGCTATGAACACCTCTTGATGGCCGCTGGGCCTGGTGCACCAGTGAAAGCAGCCACCCGCCCCGTGAGCAGTGCCTCGCCAGGACTAGCTGGTGATTCAGAATCAGATGTGATGGAACCGGCATTCGCCCATCACCTGGCCAAGGTGTTCACGACGCTGCTTGTTGAGCCCGAACTGCTGCCGGAGCAATCGCAACGGCTTCTCCGCGCCGCGGCCCTCTCAGGCATAGGACAGAAGCGGCGTCCGATCGCCTGCTCCAGTGTCTGGCGCAGACTCCTCGGGTCCACAGCGGCACGGAGTGTCAAGGGCAAGATATCGGGGCTGCTGGCCTCCATGTCGCAGTTTGGCGTAGGATACCGGTCTGGCGTCGAGCATGTGGCAGCGCGCGCGCGCGTGTGGCACGAGCTGTATGGCACCACTATCCAACTGGACTGTGAGAACGCATTTAACAGTGTGGATCGCGCCGCCATTGTGCGGGGGCTTATGCTCTTCTGTCCGGAGCTGCTCCCGCACTTTGAGTCCGTATACTGTGGTGACACTGCCCCAGAGATGCGGGTGGAGGTGAACGGTGAAGCTCGCATTATCTGCTCCCACCTAGGGTGCCAGCAAGGGGACCCTCTAGGGCCGCTGTACTTTGCAGTGGCAGCGGCCTTCCTACTCTTCTACCCTGATGGAGTGAATGCGACGCCCGGCAGTATGCCGGCCTACGGCCACAGCACAGCGGAACCGCCAGCCCCGCACTGCGCTTTCCTGGATGACCTCAACGTGCTGCAAGCTGCCTACTTCGACGATGCAGCGGCCGCTGGGGTGGCAGAGGTGATCCGCCGGCTGGCGGCAGGGGGCCTACGCGTTCGACCAGACAAGTCGCTGGCCATCGCCATGCGCGGCACAGTGTTTGATGAAGCGGCCAGAGCACGCCTGCGCGCCCTTGACATACCGTTTGTGGACACCACCATGCCAGAATCCAGTCAGGGCTTTACGTCGGTCGGGGTACCGGTAGGGCACCCAGCCTATGTGCACGCTGCCATGAGCAAGCATCTGTCGACGCAGGGACATGGCGATTGTCGTGGCAGCTAGCTGGAATGGCGCGGCATCACCTACAGGCAGCACAGTTCATTCTACGCAGGTCACTGACGAAGCGCATGGGCTTCTTAGCTCGGGTCGTTGACACGGCTTTGAGTGAGACATGGTTGCACGCGTTTGACGGGTTCTGTGCATGGACGCTCGAACGCATGCTGCATCTGCACGGCTGCTCTACCGCGGCAGCCATGAAGTCACACCTGCTGGCCGCCTGCACTGCTGGTGACAATGAGGAAGCCAGCAGTGGCAGCGTGCTGGTATTGCCGCGCTTGGGCCCGCCAGAACTCACGGACATCGCAGTGCCACTGCGGGCGTCACGGTTGCCGGAGCGACGAGGCGGTCTGGGCATGCCGCTTTTGGGGCTACTGGCACCAGCCGCATACACGGCCCAGGCATGCACAACACTGAGGCCGGCAATAATTCATGCCACTGTGGCAGCAGGGGCCCTGAGGCTCGGCACTGACGAACACGGCGCAGTCACCTGGTTCGCGCAGCACTCATGCGCAATACGCGAGGACCAGGGACTGCCGCCAATCATCGAGGCCGTGCGACGCTCTACGCGAGCGCTGACAGCTGATGGCGGCGAAAAATCACGCACAGCTGTGGCCGAGCAGCTCCCAGCATCGTTGCTACGGTGGGCAGCAGATACGACGGCCGCAGCGTCGACGCTCCCCACTGCGGTGCAAGCGATCTACGCCGCAACTGCCGTCACGGAGACAGTGACCACTGAGCCAGCCCCACACACCCACGGCATTGTGCCTGGCGCCGAGGCGGCCGCTGCGGCGGCGACCGTACCTGGCCCTCAAGCCGCTGCCGCGGCTGCCCCTTCCACGCCCGCTAAAACACAAACTAGCGCGGAAGAAAGCAGCTGCAGCGGCGGGCAGGAGGACGACGACGACGACTGGGAGGCCTATGCTGACGAGATCTGCAGGAAGGTAGTGCCCCGCCGCCGGCGCGGTCACTTCACGCACGGACTACAAGCCGGCCTTTCAAATGTTCTTCGACGTCAATACGAGGATTGCCTGGTGGAGGACCTAGAGGCTGCCTCGGCTGGTGCCGTGGGCAAGCCGACGCAGGCTGCACCTATTGGTGACTCGCGCGACACCAGCCGCCGCCGCCAACAGGCTAGCGCACGGGTCCTGGCGCAGCTGCGCAGCCAGCGTGCGTCCGGGGCAATGGCGTGGATGAGCGTGCCACCCACTGCCAATGACCGCCCGGGTGCGGCGCCCATGTCCAGTATGGCAGCAGCCACGATGATTTTGATTGCGATCTTCATAGACGGGTGGGGCATACAGGGCGAGGTGTGCCCATGGCGGTGCAGTGATGTGAGCCCCACCTCCACGCATGCGATCAGCTGCCCCAGCCAGCACATACGGGGGCACAACGCGACACACACTGCCCAAAAGCGGTGCCTGCAGCGCATCTTGAGACAGCACCATGTCTCTATTGTCCGCAATGAGGACGCTAGCGTCTTCAAGGTACCGGGGTATCGGGCGGACACAGTCATTGACCCAGGGTGTCTGCACTTTAGCAGTGCATACCGTAACAAGGGAATAGTGCTAGACACAAGTGTGCGCGCGCCCACAGCGAGCTCGTACCTGACAGGCAAAACAAATGCCTCGAACACGGACGGCTATGCTGCTGGGGTGGGGGAGAACGCGAAGGTCAAGCACCACACCGGCACCTTGACGTCATCTTGGGCTTTTGTGCCATTCGTGCAGGAGTCGTACGGACGGCTGGGCAAGCAGACAAGCCTTTTTGTTAAGGAGTTGGCAATGCACTCAGCACTGTGCTCAGGGGGGGGGAAGGCAGATGTGTTACGCAAGGCCGGGTTAGCTAAGCGTCAGATCCTCATTGAGCTGAGCATATCGCTGGCGCGGGAGTTGGCGGAGCGCGTCATGGCGTACACACGTGGAGCGCGAATGCTGGGCTGTGTTGCGGCGCCGGTATCCAAGCTCCTAGGGCACAGCGCAGACTAGGCTGCTGCGTTGACGCAAGCTTTTCGATTGCATAGGCAACCCGGCCTCCCTTGGGCCTTTATAAATACAAATCCATACGTACATGTAGGAAAATATTACCTTCCACAAATTGGACACACGCACTGTGATGTGCTCGCCACGTTGTCCTGGTCCCTCAAAACATACTGCGTGCGAGGCGTCATATCTGATGGTGAATCCTTTCGCTGCGAGGTCCAAAATGGCCTTTGACAGCGCTGCAAAGCAAATGCCGGGTCAGGGGTGGGTGGAGAGAAATTAAAATATGAAGTTGGCATGCGGTAATTTGTGTCCGCAAGTGCACTTGCAGGCTCACATCACAGTTATTGCTGACATGAACGACTGAAGGGCATACCGGAAAAATTGTTCTCAGTAAGCAGGAGCCAGCAATGTCCAACTGAGCGCACCAGCAGAATCATGACGTCATGCAGAATGCGAAGCGTGGAACGCAGTCTTATTATATGTATGTTCAGCTCAAGTGTTGCTTTCCCTGGAGAAAGTGATAGAAGTGGTGACGTTATCCGCCCTCCTCAGGCGTCCGTCCTTCAAGTTGTTCAAATAAGTTTGCGGAGGCGAGAGCTCAATAATACCAAACACTTTTCGTGAGCTGCATCCAGCACAGTCAGTGCGCCAGCACAATGTCATGCAGCATGTGAGGCATGGAGACGCAGTACATCTGGAGAACATCAATGCTCAAGCGTTGCTTCACCAAACCACTTTGAGAGAGAGATAAAAGTGGTGCTGTTTCCCGCCCTCCTTGAGCGCAGGCGCCCCTCCTTTTGATGAAAGTTTGCGGAGGCAAAGCGATGCACTCAATGCACGGTGATTAAGCGGCGGCATGATTCGGCCACAGCATGCACGCGGTCACCTACCGGTGGTGTCAACCTTCTCAGCAAGCCGGGTCTTGAGCACCGATTCCTCTTTTGACTGCGCTGGGCCCCCCACGACGAGCCACCCCTCCTCGCTCGGCTCAGGGACAAAAGGGACACACACGCTTTTGTTTTGAAGGGTATCGTTTAATGGCAATAAGATTCTACAGCGACCGTCAGACAATGCCGTCATACATGACCCGACGTCGGCCGCCGATACGGCATGTCCAGCACGCGTGTTTGGGGGCGACTGTTCGTGCGCTTCACGTTTGCCCTCAAATTCTGTGTTGGCGCACCCATCGTCAAACGTTGCCGCCTCGCGCTCCAACACGCTCCGTCTGGCTCACCTGCTCTGGACTCGCAGGCGGACTGGGTTTAGACGAGCCCGCACCAGCGCTCATGATTGTTGCGCTGCGATGTTGTATTATAATGTTGTATATTGTGCCGTGCCTTTGCCATGAGCTTATGCGATTTATTCGCCAAGAACCGTTCTCGGCAAACGTTCTCGGAAGTGCAGTTGAAGTGTGTGAAAGACAAAAGTCTGGGCGCACATGTGGCTCTCTGACAGCGGCTGCCGACACAAGAATGGCCTGATGCACGTGCAGCCAACACGCTGGACGGCAATTTTCTGCTGACAGTAAGGGTGCAACTTTAGTCTGGGATTCAGAGATTGCTCTAGGACGCCCAGGTTACAATGCTTGGCGACTTTTTTTCTTAATTCCTTTGCACAGTTTTCTTGCTCACCGGGTGCTGTGCCTGAAGCTGTCAACGCCGTCAACAACAACCAAAGCGGATTCAATTTTTTCTTTCTTAAATCATTCAGCGAGCTGCAACCAGACTGACGAACGGCCATGCCTTCTTCTCTCCACATCTCAGATGGTGCTGCCTGGCACAAGTCAAGCGATAACTTCTCAGCGTGGTTGGTGGCATCTCTGAAGTATTGGCGACAGGAGCTCTCTGCTACTGTAGGCTGCTGTCTTTCGCACTTCTCATGATAGTAGGCTCCATGAGATAGTAGGCTCCATGCAATTGGCTGTGCTTGAATTTGGGAGGCTGAGCTCGTAGGCTCCATGCAGCGGGCTTTGATTAAATTTGGAAAGCTGAGGAAGCAAGTAGTATTTGGGCCTGGGCAAGAACATTTCACAGCGAAGCGTGCACTTTAACGAACACAGGGGTTAGGGGGATTGGTGGGCCAGGGGGCCCGCCCATTCAGACGCGAGGTGCATTCCATCGAAGATCATTGATGATTGTAAGGGCACTGCCGCAGTGTATACATGCTGACTTCTCTGCCGCAATGCAACATTGTCATCCATGCCTGCGCAAGACGTTGGCACTAAAGCTTTGCCTGGTGCTAGCTGAGCTTGATGTGTGACCAAATGGTGCATCTCAACACTTGTCTTGTCAAGTCATATGTCAATGAGAACCAGTATCGTTGCTAGCCCACTACTGTAGCTCAGAGATGTGCGTCGCAAGATCCGCACGACTGCTGCTCAAAGCTTATGCGCCAGAAGAGCGTGTTATCCTGAGCATGCGCCACAGGGTTGCTGCACGTAGTGCCATTTGGCGGCGTCGTTTGAGTAGTTGTCGCTGAGACGCTGTCAAACTGTCGCATGACATGAAGATTTCAGACAGCAAGCTTAGATGCCATTCATCTGGGCTGTTTCGCGCCCTCAGCAATAATCAACAAGAAGTACACACTCCCCATGTCTGCAAGTGCGGATCTGCAGCAGTGCTGACGAGCGGGGCACACTCTCACGTTTTGCCATACCAACCGCCCAACGGAGCGAACTTCAAGTCATCACACCGTCTCACCTCGTGCGACACAAGCTGTGCTGCACACAGTCTTGCGTGGCCCCGGCATGATCAGTTGCACCAGCATTGCATGGTGCCAATTGGTTAAACGCAAGGGCAAAGTGCTGCCGCGCTAACAGCGACAGCGACATCAAGTTGAAGCGCAAGCCGGCGAGCGCAACGAGCCGGCTTGCCTGCATGGCATGGCATGGCGTCAATACATCAGTGCGCGGCGGTACTGGCGCACTGCCAGTTTGACAATGAAGTTGAATGGATGATGACAACAGGTTGCCAGCTGCTGAGCCGTGCCTGCGCCAGCACAGTGCTCAGCATCTGTTGTCTTACACAATGACACCCCATCACTGGCACTCCTCACCCTGTGACCTCAACTCATTTGTAGTGTGCTGTCTAAGGCCCCTATCGCCCGGTGTAGGGGATGTGCAGCTTGCCGCACGTCGTTCTTTGCAGTGCGGCATTGCATAATCCGGACATTTGTATGCAACGATGTTAGCGTCCAAAGGGCAGCTTTTGGAGGGCTGTGCAAATGCAGGTGTCACGCTAGAGCAAGCTTCTTGCACTGCAGTGAGACAACAGCTGCGACCGCGTGCAGTGGCAGAAATACACAGCGTGCTGCAAACAATATCAGAGGGCGATGCACGCGGTGGCAAAGCGCAATTTGAATTGCCGAGCACTGACACGAGACCAAAAGTGTCGCACACGCCAATGTCCTGCTCGTGCATCTCCAGGCGTGTGACAATGAGCGAGGAAGCGCCTGCAGGCTGCCGCGCAAGCGAGCGCAACACTCCGCCATCGCCGCCTTTGCACAACTTGAAGTTTCGCACGGGTGATTTGTCCGTACCGCAGAGGAGGCGCAGAAGACTCCGCAGTGACGCTATGGAATGCGCTTTGTCAGAGGCATGGCAGCAGACTTGAACGCCACGTTTGGCTGCACTGTCATCACGTTGCAGTCGCCTGGCGCTGCCAACGCAGTGCACTTTGCAGGTGTGCACGCCTGCTGCAGTCGCGCCTCGGGCTGCCCGTCTCCAGCTTCAACGTGCGCCTGTGCTGAGCGGTGCGATATGGGTTGAGCGCTGCTCACCGGGCCCTGGCCCAATCAGAAATCACGCAGTTTGATGCCCCAGCAATAATGTCAGGAAGCGAGCGCCTGTGCAACCACTCTTGCGCGCATGCGGCAGGCCTGCTTCGCGCCAGCAGACGGCAGGTGCTGGGGGGGGGGGGGGGGGGGGGGGGGGGGGGCATTGCCGCAGCTGCTCGGGGGCCTCCATGCCGGGCACTGCTGCACCTGCTGCTGAGCGTTGCTATCAGTGCTCGCTGAGCTTCGCTGTTGATTGTTGTTGAGCGCTGCTGCGGCGGGCGCAGCGAAACTGCCACATCTACTACTTCAACGCGCAGTTACTGTCACCCGGGCTGGTGAAACGCGGCAATGACGACAGACACATTGTCCACGCTGCCGCAGTCCAGCGCGCGCAGAGCAAGGTCATTCGCGCATCTGCGGGGGGCGGGGGGCGGGGGGGGGGGGGCGGGGGGGGAAGGTGGGAATGAGCAATCAGTGGGGGCGTAAAGCGAGGCCCTTGGGGCATCTGCAATGGGCGGAGGGTAGGGGGGAAGGAGGGGGGGGAAGGGGGGAAGCAAGCAGTGAGAGGGAAAAGCGAGGTCCTTGGCGCATCTGCAATGGGGGGGGGGGGGGGGGGGGCAAGGGGGGACAAGTAATTAGTAAGAACCTGCGACGGGTGGCGGGTGGGGGGTTCGGGGGGGGGCAGGGGGGAATCAGTGAGAGTGTAGAGCCAGATCCTTGGCGCATCTGCGATGGCCGGGGGCGAGGGGAAAAGGGGGGGGGGTGGGGGGTGAGTGATCAGTGAGCGCACAGAGCCAGGGCCTTGGCGCATCTGCAATGGGCGGCAGGTGGGGGGGCTGCCCCGGGGGGTATTCCGAAGGGGGGACCGGTGATCAGTGGGAGCGTGCAGCTCATCACTGTGTCAGAGATTGACGACCGAGGGACCCAAGCAGACATAATACTCGCGGCTAGTGCATGCGTTGCCAGAAGAAGTGATCGTTGAAATCATTTGCGATACTGAGTCAACATGCTTGACTGCCTGAAAATGACCTCTCATGATAACAATGTTGAAGTTGAAGTTGCTTGCCTAGATGAGCGCGGAGCCCGCCATGTTGAATTGGTATTATCAAGTGATTCAAAATAAATTCAATTTTGACTTTCAAGTGGCTTGCCAGTCGAGGGGGCCGTGCTCAGTCAGCGCCGAGCGTGCCATGTTGAGTCAACATTCTCACGGACTATCCATAAATTCAGCTTTGAAGGTGTAGTTGCTTTCCTGTCCAGGGAGCCGTGCTCGTTGAGCGCTGAGCGCGCCATGCTGTGTCAACATTATTGACCGCCTGAAAATGACTCTCCAGCAGCCCAGTGCTTGCCATATGGAGAGCTGTTGCCGTATTGAAACAATATTTAGAGCTTTTGCCATTGTGAAAGTTGACAAAGACTCTCTTGAGCAATCAATGATTGAAGCTAAAGTTGCTTGCCTGTCTAGGGAGCCGTGCTCGTTTAGCGCGGAGCGCGCCATATCGACTGCCTCTTGGGGGTCCAGCAGCGGCGGCGGCAGCGGCGGCGGCAGCGGCGGCGGCAGCGGCAGCGGCGGCGGCAGCGGCAGCGGCAGCGGCAGCGGCAGCGGCAGCGGCGGCCGGCAGCGGCAGCGGCAGCGGCAGCGGCAGCGGCAGCGGCAGCGGCAGCGGCAGCGGCAGCGGCAGCGGCAGCGGCAGCGGCAGCGGCAGCGGCAGCGGCAGCGGCAGCGGCAGCGGCAGTGGCAGTGGCAGCGGTGGCAGCGGTGCCACCACAAGCAGATCGTGTTGCATGAGGCAGGACGCCCCATGGCAATTCTCTTGTGGCGCATGCGCTCGCAGCCTGCGCACGAAAACGATGTGTCGAGGGCTTAAGCAACTTGAATTGCCAAAGCATGCGTGTCTCTAGTTTTGTCCACCGACCCGCAGCGGGATGTTTGTGGGCCCCGGCGCTGCCTTAAGGACCATAATGCTTCACGTGTTGGCAAAGCGCTGCGACTTACAGTTTTTTTCCTATCCTGGGAGGGCCCGGCCATTGTCAATCACCGACGCATGACAGCACGTACGCCGTGCGCGGTGCTGGACCGCCACCGCCGCCGCTGCAGAGCACAACGGCTCGGCATGCACGTCATACGCAGACGTTGAGCGCTCCATCGTGTACCATTGCAACTGCACGCATGGCGCACATCAACGCCGTCGCAGCAGCAACACGTAGCGCTACGCGTGTAGGCGGGCGCTGTGAACCCACTGGCAGGTGCTGCTGTCACATAACTCCTGCAGTGCGCTCAGGCACTGCCAGTGCACAAAGGGCACCAGCTGCAGTGCTTGTGCTGCTCAGGTGCGCCGCCGCAGTAGCAGCACACGCCGCGACGGGGGAGCTGCTCGAGGGGGCAGAATGCGCCCTTCATCTCGTCGCTGCAGTGCCGTCGTCACCCGATCACGTCGCTGGTGTTCGACGTGGGCACATTTTGCATGCCCAAAGGCATCGTCTCACTTTCAAACAGCGACTTCGGAGAGGCCTACCTACGTGGGGACGGACAAGAGGATTCAGG
Source organism: Tribonema minus (assembly GCA_017506865.1). Taxonomy (NCBI): domain Eukaryota; class Xanthophyceae; order Tribonematales; family Tribonemataceae; genus Tribonema; species Tribonema minus. The sequence continues at coordinate 777,803 of JAFCMP010000124.1, forward strand.
GATGGCAGGGCGGGTCCGGCGCATTGTACTCGCACGAGTAGATCAGCGCCGCTCGAGGGCCTCGACATCACACCGGATTCTAAGGGGACAGATGCAGCCATTTTCACCAACGAGTACTGTAGCAAAGCGCAGACTAGGCTGCTGCGTTGACGCAAGCTTTTTGATTGCATAGGCAACCCGGCCTCCCTTGGGCCTTTATAAATACAAGTCCATACGTACTGTAGCACCGCTGCGCTTTCGTTTTGATGCACGTGCACCACCAGGCTGATGGTGCGCCCGAGCATTGGCGCCGCACGCCGGAACCCACTCACTCCGCACCGCTGCCGCTGGCAGAAATTAATAAAAAAACGCCAGCCACCGCGCCCCCGCGCCGCGCCGCCCGCCGCCGCCCCCGAATCGGAAGATCCCCCATGAAAATTTTTAAAAGGGTCCCTGATGTACTTTTTATTAATTCTCGCTCAGGGCGCGAAAAAGCCCAGATGATTGGCATCTAGCTGTAAGGAATCTACATGTCGTATGACAGTCTGAAAGTGTCGCAAATGTACTCGTGAATTCATCATGAAGTGCGTGCGAGGTGTCAGCGAGGAGATGCAGAGGCGGCGTACTCTCAGTGGTCTGCAGAGGCGGCCTGCAACGCCAACACAAGTAAGACTGCAGAGAGAGCTCAATCAAGAGACAGAGCAGGTGCCCCGGAGCGTGCCCGCACGGAGTGTGTCATGGTGCAGGTGATCTGGGCACGCTTGTTCTTCGAAAACCAGCCGTTCTGGCCGGCGCTGGATCTGCAACGAATGGAGGATGTTGTCATGCTGGATCTTCCTCTCCCCGATGTGATCGCTCCATTTCTTAGGCAGGGGGGCAGCACACACAAGCTCCCGTCTTGGTCATCGCTGGTGTACTTCCTCGGGGTGAAAACGTACTGGATCAGCGATCAAGAGGGTGAAGTGCAGGAATGGGATCAGAGCCGGGAATCTGATTTCAAGGCAGCCGCAGGGATCACCGAGGACAGCCGCAGGCATGCACACTGGACCCATGGCGTGGAAGAGGCCTTGAAGCTCGCCGCTCGCTGGGCCGCTGACGTGGAGAGCGGAGATCGGGAGCAGAGCTGCTGAGGATCGTGGTGACGACGACAGTGGCGCTGCTGCTGGCGCGGCGCCAGAGGCGGCAGCGGCGGCGGCGGCGGCGGCATCGGCGGCGGAGGCGGACGCAACGGCGGCGGCGGCGGCGGCATCGGCGGCGGAGGCGGACGCAACGGCGGCGATGGATGCGAATGCCGCGGCGGAGGCAGCGGCGGCGGCCGATGCGGCGGCGGCGGCAGCAACGGATGCGGCGGCGGCGACGGACGCGGATGCGGCGGCAGCGAAGGCGACGGAGATGGATGCGGCCGCGGCAGCGGCGGCGGCGCCAGAAGACGTTGCGCACGGAGCGCTGACAGTGCTCGACGACGGACTCGTCGAGGACGGCAAGCGCAAATGGCAGCAGCTGCAAGAGGGCGCGGTGAGTGCGCGCTCGCGTGCGTGTCGCGCCGCGCACTTGACCCCTGTGCTTGAGTGTGTCCCAAGCGACGTGGACGCTTTCCGCCGGCCGCCGGCGTCATCTTGCGCGAGACGGCATGCGTGCAGTGGCGTGCCCCTTGCCCTTGCTGTCCTGCCGGCGCTGGCGACACGACCGAGGATGGACATGCCTTGGAGTCGTGCGTGGTGCCCTTGCATTGTGCACATACGCTTTCCTGATGTCGTGTGTCGGCATTGCGCAGTTGAATGGTGGCACTACTCGATCCCTCACGATTTGGCTGCATCCGCAGGTACTGTAGCCGTTTGTCCTCGGTACAATGAGCCCTCCGCAGACGCGCGTGCGTACTGACAGTTTCCCATGCAGTTACGCCTGTGGGGGGTGATGCAGTCGATCCGGCGTAGGTAAGCGAGTCGCCGCCGGACGTGACTCCGAATGGCATGGTGATAAATTGCTGCGACTGCCCCCCCCCCCTCCCCCCCCCCCCCCTGGCGCGCACGCGCACGCAGGGGTGCACCGATAGGCCAGTTGCCGCTGCCGCTCTGCTGCTGCTGCAGCACCCGGCGTAAAACCGGCCGCTGCTGCAGCGCAGCCCCGCGGAGGCGAAAGGGACGTGGCGACGCCGTTTCCGGCAGCTGTAGAAGACAGCTCTTGCGCCGCTGCTGCGGAGGCCGCATCAAACGCGAGAGCAGCCAAAGCTGCGACTGCGAACTTCAAGGCGCGTGCACGTAAGCGCAAGTCGGCGCGCACAGAGCCGGAGCTCGAGGATTGCATCACGGCTGAGCAGGCGCTGCAGCCGCAGCCGCGCAAACGCCCGCCTGCAAGCGCCAGGCTGTGGCGTCTGCAGCAGCGCCGGACGGCGCAGACTAGCCGGCGATGGCGGCAGCGGCGAAGCGAAGCGGTGAAGCCGAAGGCATGTGCGCGCACGGCGGCGGACACGACGTACACGCCGCTGCCGGCCTGCGCGCACAGGAACGCGCCGGAGGCCTTCGAGCGCGCGCTCGCTGCGCACACGCCGCCGCCATTCAAGGCCCCGATGGTGGATAAAAATTTATTCCTGGAGACCTTTCCTCGGAAACGTTCTCGGATGTGAGTTGAAGTGGGGTTGTGGCAGAATCCTAGATGATGATGCCTCCAGGGTACATCTGCTCATATTTATCTGTACGACGGGACCCTTCAAGTTCAGAGCCTGAACCTGCCCTAGAAGCTGTGGGTCTAGTCTGGGTGCACAAGCGGCTCTCTGAAAGCGGCTGCCGACACAGGATAATATGCTGCCAACACGCTGGAGGGCTATTTGCTTACAATAGCTGTGCAACGTTGGCCTGGGTGTAACGTATTGCTCTTGCAGGCTCAGTATACAATGCTTGGCAACTTTTTTGCCTTTTCTTCTGTGCAGTTTGTTTGTTTGCTCATCACCGCCAGCTGAGCCTGAAGCTGTCAAAGCCGCTAGCAATAACCAAAGCGAATTTGTGGACTGTTTAGTCATTTCAGCGAACTGCAAAGGGACCGACGAACGGCTATGCCTTTTTGACTCACCTTCCAGACGGTGGTGCCTGGCACGAGTCAAACGGATAATTTTGTTTTTCACCTCCGAAATGTTTGGTGACAATGTTAGCTACATGTCTATTACTAGACTGCTGTCTGTTCACCCTTTCCATACTAATAGGCTACATAACGATGCTCTCCGCTTGAACTCGAAAGGCTGAGCTTGAAGGCTCCATGCAGCGGGCTCTGATTGAATTTTAAATGCTGAGAAAGTAGTAGTCTTTGCCACCTGGGCAAGAATATTTCAAGCGCCAAGTGTTGGTGGACACAGGGTTGTGGAATTGATGGGGGAGGGAGCCCCCCCATTCAGACGAGATATGCATTTGAACCTGATGATTGCCAGGGGTACTGCAACGACATTCTGCAGGTCACTGACGAAGCGCATGGGCTTCTTAGCTCGGGTCGTTGACACGGCTTTGAGTGAGACATGATTGCACGCGTTTGACGGTTTCTGTGCATGGACGCTCGAACGCATGCTGCACCTGCACGGCTGCGCTACCGCGGCAGCCATGAAGTCACACCTGCTGGCCGCCTGCACTGCTGGTGACAATGAGGAAGCCAGCAGTGGCAGCTGAGCGTGCTGGTATTGCCGCGCTTGGGCCCGCCAGAACTCACGGTCATCAAGCCGCTGCCGCGGCTGCCTCTTCCACGCCCGCTAAAACACAAACTAGCGCGGAAGAAAGCAGCTGCAGCGGCGGGCAGGAGGACGACGACAACGACTGGGAGGCCTATGCTGAGGAGATCTGCAGGAAGGTAGTGCCCCGCCGCCGGCGCGGTCACTTCACGCACGGACTACAAGCCGGCCTTTCAAATGTTCTTCGACGTCTGACTGTCAATACGAGGATTGCCTGGTGAAGGACCTAGAGGCTGCCTCGGCTGGTGCCGTGGGCAAGCCGACGCAGGCTGCACTAATTCGTGACTCGCGCGGCACCAGCCGCCGCCGCCACCAGGCTAGCGCGCGGGTCCTGGCGCAGCTGCGCAGCCAGCGTGCGTCCGGGGCAACGGCGTGGATGAGCGTGCCACCCGCTGCCAATGACCGCCCGGGTGCGGCGCCCATGTCCAGTATGGCAGCAGCCACGATGATTTTGGTTGCGATCTTTATAGACGGGTCGGGCATACAAGGGCGAGGTGTGCCCATGGCGGTGCAGTGACGTGAGCCCCACCTCCACGCATGCGATCAGCTGCCCCAGCCAGCACATACGGGGGTACAATGCGACACACACTGCCCAAAAAGCGGTGCCTGCAGCGCATCTTGAGACAGCACCATGTCTCTATTGTCCGCAGTGAGGACGCTAGCGTCTTCAAGGTACCGGGGTATCGGGCGGACACAGTCATTGACCCAGGGTGTCTGTCTGCACTTTAGCAGTGCATACCGTAACAAGGGAATAGTGCTAGACACAAGTGTGCGCGCGCCCACAGCAAGCTCGTACCTGACAGGCAAAACAAATGCCACGAACACGGACGGCTATGCTGCTGGAGTGGGGGAGGACGCGAAGGTCAAGCACCACACCGGCACCTTGACGTCATCTTGGGCTTTTGTGCCATTCGTGCAGGAGTCGTACGGACGGCTGGGCAAGCAGACAAGCCTTTTTGTTAAGGAGTTGGCAATGCACTCAGCACTGTGCTCAGGGGGGGGGAAGGCAGATGTGTTACGCAAGGCCGGGTCAGCTAAGCGTCAGATCCTCATTGCGCTGAGCATATCGCTGGCGCGGGAGTTGGCGGAGCGCGTCATGGCGTACACACGCGGAGCGCGAATGCTGGGCTGTGTTGCAGCGCCGGTATCCAAGCTCCTAGGGCACTGTGGCACAGCGCAGACTCGGCTGCTGCGTTGACGCAAGCTTTTCGATTGCATAGGCAACCCGGCCTCCCCTGGGCCTTATAAATACAAGTCCATACGTACTGCAACGATGCATACATGGTGGAATCTCACCTCTATGCAAGAACATGATCACATGCCTGCGCAAGGCGTTGGCTTGCCAAAATACATTGAAGCTTTACCTGGTGCGAACTGCCCTCGAGATGTGACCAGTTATGCATCCCAATGCTAACTTAAAGCTTCCGAGCGATCTGTCAATGAGCACTGGTATCGTTGCAAACACCACTAGCCCAGGGGTGTAAGTTGCATCATCCGTACTGCTGCAAAGCTTTTTCACCAGAAGAGCTTGTTTTCCTGGGCATGCGTCACCGTGACCGTGTGACAGGATTGCTGCGTGTATGCAGGCGCAATGTCTGCAAGTGCAGATGCGCCGGCAGTGCTGACCAGCAGGGCACATACTGACGTCTGCCACGTTAACCGCCCGCCGGAGCGAACCTCACATCCATCACATAGCATCAACATGTGTGACACAAGCTGTGGCGCCCACAGTCTTGCCCTGACCCCATCAGTTGCATCAGCTTTGCATGGCGGCATTTGTGTTGGACGCAGGAGCAACTTGAAGGTGCTGCCGCGCTGGCGGTGACAGTAGCGTCAAGTTGAAGCGCAAGCCAGCACGCGCAACAAGCCGGCATGCCACTCACATACAGCACTTGCCTGCATGGCGTGTCATGACATCAGTGCTCAGCTGCGTGTCATGACATCAGTGCTCAGCTGCGTGTCATGACATCAGTGCTCAGCTGCATGGAGCTGCCAGGTCGCCTCTGCCAGCCCATTACAACTCTACAGCAGAGTAGTGGATGGATCTAGATGACAATAGGCTGCCAGCTGCTGAGCCATGCCTGTGCCAACACAGTGCTCAGCATCTGTTCTTACACAATGACCCCACTGTTGGCAGTCCCCACCCTGTGACTTCAACTCATTTGCATGTGCTCTCTGAGGCTCCCATTGCGCAGTGTAGGGGATGCGCAGCTTGCCATAAGTCGTTCTTGACAGCGTGGCATTGCATAAATGGCATATGTGTAATACCAATTTTGGCATCTAAAGGGCAGCTGTTGCAGGGCTGTGTATACGCAGGTTTCACGCCAGATTAAGCTGCTTCATGGCGGTGCACTGGCACAGCAGCTGCGACCGCGTGCTTGAGGAGCGGCACAAATGCACAGGCCTGCCGACGCAACTGCAAACAACTGTCAAAGGCAGTACGGGTGCCGTTCCTGCGCTCGCCACACCCCGGCGCTGAGCTGCTGCGCATGGATCTGGTCCTGCCCGACCGCTCTTTTCCCACTGACTGCCTTCAACGACTCCGCGCGCCGCCTACCGCGCATGGTCTATGTCACCTGTACTGCAGTGCAGTGCGCCAGCAACGTGCAGCGGGCAGCCAAGGATATACGGTTTCCGCCCTTCAGCGGAAGTGATTAGAGTACATGTGGACGCGGTGGCAAAATGCAGCAACGCACGCCGAGCACTGACATAAGACCACCAGAAGTGACACACACGCCAACGTCCTGCTCGTGCATTTTTAAGCGTGCGCACGATGTCCGAGGATGCGCTGCAGGCTGCCGCACAAGCGAGTGCAGCTCGCCGTGGCCACCTTCGCGCGACTTGAGGTTTTGCGCAGTTGCCTCTTGCTGGCCGCAGAGGACGCGCAGAAGTCTGCGGTGGTGACACCGTGGAATGCGCCTTGTCAGGGGCACGGCGGCTGATTTCATCGCCGCGTTTGGCTGCGCCGCCACCACGTTTCAGTTGCCTGGCGCTGCCGATATAGTGCACTTCGCGGATGTGCACGCCTGCTGGAGTCGCGTCCCGGACTCTGACTGTCTCCAACTTCAATGCGTACCTGTGCTGAGCGCTGCGTACAACGCGTTGAGCGCTGCTCACTGAGCCCTGGTCCCGTCGAAAATGACGCAGCCTGACGACCCACCAACAATGCCAGGAAGTGTGCGCATGCGCAACCACTCTTGCGCACGTACGCCAGGCCTGCTTTGCGGTCACAGACGGCAGGTGCTGCGGGGGGGGGGGGGCGGGGGGGGGGGGGTTGCCGCAGCTCGGGGGCCTCCATGCCTAGCGCTGCCGCACCTTGCTGCTGAGCATTGCTTTCCGTCCAAGTGAGAGCTGCGCTACCCACTGAGCGCTGCTGTTGAGTGATGCTGAGCACTGCTGCGGCAGGCGCAGCGAAATTGCCATTCTACTATGTAGTAAAGCGCGCAGCTGCTGTCACCCGGGCTGGTGAAACGCGGCGATGACAACGGACACGTTGTCCACGCTGCCGCAGTCCAGCGCGCGCAGAGCGAGGTCCTTGGCGCATCTGCGGGGGGCGGGGGGCGGAGGGGGGGGGGCGGGGGGGGAAGGTGGGAATGAGCAATCAGTGGGGGCGTAAAGCGAGGCCCTTGGGGCATCTGCAATGGGCGGAGGGTTAGGGGGGGGGGAGTGTGGGGGGGAGAGGGGGGTCAAGGGATCAGTGATAGCGTAGAGCGAGGTCCTTTGCGCATCTGCGATGGGCGGGGGGTGAGGGGGAAAAGGGGGGGGCAGGGGGGGGGGGGGAGGAATCAGTGAGGGCGTAGTGCAAGGTCCTTGGCGCAGGGTGGGGTGGGGTGGGGGGTGGGGAGGGGAGGATGAGTAAGCAGTGGGAGCGCGCAGGTCACCGCCGTGCAAGAGATATACGATTAAGGGTCCCGGACCCAACATTGTTTTGAAGCAACTCCCCAGAGATTAATACTGGAGTTGAAGTGGCTTGCCTGTCAAGGGGGCCGTGCTCATTCAGCGCAGAGCGTGCCATGCTGACCGCCACCTGGGCGTCCAGCACTTCCAACTCTCTTTGAGAAAAAAGTACTGAAGCTGATGTTGCTTGCCTGTCGAGAGAACCGTGCATGTTGAACGCCGAGCGCAACACGTTCCGTCAGCATTATCAAGTCATTCTCCACAAATTTGAATTTTAGGTGGGTTTAAGTAGCTTGCCTATCGAGAGAGCCGTGCTTGTTCAGCGCCGAGCGTGCAATGTTCAGTCAACAGTTTCGAGTAACTCTCCATAAGTTCAACTTTGAAGTTCAAGTTGCTTGCCTGTCGAGGGAGCCGTGCTCATTGAGCGCGGAGCGCGCCATATTGACCGCCTCCTGAGGGTCCAGCACATCCCACAGGCCGTCCGAGGCCAGCAGCACGAACTCCGTGTCGCTGGTGACGGCTTGCGTCGTGACCTGTCATTGAGGTTAGGGTTGAAGTTCAAGGAAAGATCAGGGTCATTCTTAGGGCGGAAACTATCGGAAGCTCGATACAAATTGTGTAGGAAGCTCAATACACACTGGTGCGGACAGCCTGCGTTGTGATCTGTTGGTTACCGGTACATACTTGAGGAGCGGTGAGCATATGAGTCGGAAGCCGCCGCCCACGCGCCGATGAGCGCTGTAACGACGGTACGTAGGCATGTCTCGCCAGTGCTGGCAACTCCAGTATTGAGCCGTGCTGCATAGTGCGTAAAGCCGCTTCCTCCCTGCTATCATTATTGTGGTGCAACTGATGTACGACCAGAAGTCAGCAATGCTCAAAGCTCTGCGCGGCATCGCGTCGCGTGTACAAAACCGCCAAGAAGTGACTTGCATCCAATGTTGCAACCACGTCGCATTTACAGGATGGCCACGGAGTGACTTGCCGCGAGTGTGAGTGGTGCGGCAGTTGAGCGTTGCCGCTGCTGCCAATGGCCAGCAAGACTACCAATGCGGTTCATGTGGTGTTCATTACTGGCCAAGAGTACAACGAGCGGTCAGCACCACTCAACACCTTGCTCGTATGCGCCATTGCAACGCGGGCACAAGGCCATCGAGGAAATTCCTGATTTTTGTTGTAATATTGAAATATTATTTGAGCGTGAGCGTGCTTTTTGTTCTTTTGTGTTTCAATTCTGAAGGCGCTGACACTCTTTACTGCGCCATTGCATCGCGTTTTGATGCCTTGATGTGGGCCAAATGTTTTTCCTGGTAAGTTTGTGTTGTTGCGGCAGCGCTGGCGTTCCTTACGCCTTACCTCGGGTATCGCAATGAGTGCCGCTCCAGCTGAGCCTCCGCTCATGCTGCTGCTGCTGCCAGTGGCGCTGGGGCCCGCAGCACTCCCCTGTCAAAAGCGCACAAGCACCGGTGACAAGTCATGTTGGTTCGCTCATTAGGCTGAAGCACCGCACAAATATCGGATACAAGTCATCATGGTTGGCTTAGTTGACTGGAATATGACAAGGCGCCGGTTACGAGAGTATGGCTGGCTTATCATACTGAATTTGATATAAGCATGCAACTGACAGTGTTCTGCATGTTCCTGACCTGTCCTGCGAGGGCCGTTGGTCCATGCCCTTGAGATTCGGGATTGATTGGGGTCAAGACCTACTTAGGGTTGAGGCTACAGCCAGGTTAGGGCAAGAAACAGGGCCATGCCCCGCACACACCCGGGCGAGAGTCTGCGTGAGCGGAGCATATGGGGCAGAAAAAGCAAGAGCACTTATTCGCCAATGTGTACACTTTCACGGCGCTGACGCGGTTGTCGGCAACGACGACGCCCACACGCCTGCCTATACATACATGCCTCGATGCTTACACCTTGGTAAGTGCCATGTACAAGCCACAATCCAAAGTTCTGCAAGCTACGAAGGACAGACTTAGATGGTGAAGGCCTGCGGAAGCATCTGCCGGCACCACATCTTCAATTTTGAAGTCTTCCTAGCCTTGTACTGCACGTCCCCGAAGCTGCGCATGAAGGCAACCACGCCATTGACGCGGTGGTCGGCGACGACGCCACTTTACGATAAAACTTTTGAATTCGCAGTAACCCGCCTTGTACTGCACGTCCTCAAAGCTTTGCGTAACCGCCAGCACGCCGTTGGCGCGGTTGCTGGCGACGACAACGCCCTGCAGAACAACTTCAACTTTGAAGTTACTCACCTTGTGCTGCACATCCCCGGAGCTGCGTGTAACTGCCAGCACGCCGTTGACGCGGTCGTTGGCGACGCCGCCGCCCTACAAAAAAACTTCAACCTTGAAGTTACTTGCCTTGTGCTGCACGTCCCCGAAGCTGCATGTAACTGCCAACGCGGTTGTGGCGACGACGCCGCCCATACGCCTACCCATACATACATGCCTTGAGGCATACAGCTTGATAACTTTCACGTTGAAACCACAATCCTGCAAGCTCTGAAGGTAACTTGAGTCATGAAGGCCCGCAAAAGCCTCTGCCGGCAGCACAAAAGATTTTCCTTGCCTTCTGTTGCACGTCCCCAAAGCTTCGTGTAACTGCCAGCACGCCCTTGACGCGGTTGTTGGCGACGACGACGCCCTACACAACTTCATACAAAAGTTGAATTTAATCACCTTGTGCTGCACGTCCCCAAAGCTTCGTGTAACCGCCAGGACGCCGTTGACGCGGTTGTTGGCGACGACGCCGCCCGCGCGCTTACTTGTACATACATTCCTTAAGGCATATATTTTGACAAGTGCCATGTGGAAACTACAATTCAAAGTTGTGCAAGCTAAGAACGCATGACTCCGCGACCCGGCACCACAACTTCAAACTCGAAGTTTCTTGCCTTGTGTTGCACATCCCCGAAGCTGCGCGTGACGGCGAGCACGCCGTTGACACGGTTATTGGCAACGACGCCGCCCGCGCGCCGCACGCGCTCCCTCTCGTCCGCCCTGCTGAGCCGCTGGTCCGCGCTCAACGCGACCGCGCGCCCGCCGACGCACGCCACACACCTGCAGAGGAGCATCACCAGTGTGGAATGTCACCAGCTTGAAGTGTTATTGTCACCAGCTTGAAGTGCTGTTGCTGATTGACGGCGCTGAGCGCGACGGCGCGCCTGCCGACGCACGCCACACACCTGCGGAGGAGCGTCACCGGCATGCCTTTGTTACGCTTCTTCAAGTACTTCCAATTACTTTTGAAGTATGTCTACTGGCCGCGCTCAGCGCGACCGCGCGCCCGCCGACGCACGCCACGCACCTGCGGAGGAGCGTCATCAGTGTGGAGCGTCATAAACTTGAAGTGCTGGTGAAAATCCACGACGCTGAGGAGTGTCACCACCACACTGTGTTTCACTTGTTGATGTGCTGTTAAGTCATGACGCTGAGCGCGACCACGCGCCCGCCGACGCACGCCACACACCTGCGTAGGAGCATCACCACCATGCTTATGTTTACTTCTTCAAGTACCCACCAAGTACTGTTGAAGTAGTTCATTTACTTCCGCTTGACGGGCGGACACCCTACTGTTGAAGTACTTGTACGGACCCGCGCTGAGCGCGACAGCACGCCCGCCGACGCACGCCACGCACCTGCGGAGGAGCGTCATCAGTGTGGAGCATCACAAACTTGAAGCACTTCAAGTACATTTGAAGTACGTCTACTGATCTGCGTTGAGCGCGACCGCGCGCCCGGTGAAAATCCACGACGCTGAGGAGTGTCCCCACCACACTGTGTCACACTTGTCAATGTGCTGCTGCTTTTTATTTGTGAGCTGAGCGCGGCCGCACGCCCGCCGACACATGCCACGCACTTGCGGAGGAGCGTCACCACCGTGCTTATGCTCACTTCTTCAAGTACCACCAAGCACTGTTGAACTACTTCATTTACTTCCGCTTGACGGGCGGAAACCCTAGTGTTGCAGTAGCTGTACTGATTTACGCCGAGCGTGACCACGGAGGAGTGTAACCACCAGCTTTTGTTACACTTCTCGAAGCACTTCAAATACATTCGAAGTACATCTACGGATGTGCGCTGAGCGCAACCGCGCGCCCGCCGCCGCACGCCACTGACCTCTGCGGAGGAGCGTTGCCACCATGCTGTGGTTGCACTTCTTCAAGTGCTTTCAAAGAACGACTACTAAGCACGATTGCAGGCCTGCTGACGCAAGCCACGCGCATGGCAAGCAGCCTCACCGGCGTGAAGCGTCACCGGTTTCGACCATCACCGACTTGCAGCAGCCTTTCCAGTGCTCGAATTAGCTCTATATCTAGAGTTACGACAGAAACCGTGTGTCCATGGGCAGTGATGAGGTGCTGGTTGATATGGAGCACCACTGCACGACCTGTGGAGGAGAATCACCCCTCACACATCACACTTCTTCAAGTACTTGCATTGATCTACAAAGCTGTGAGTGAAAACGCGCGCATGCACCAATGCGCGCCGCAAACGCGCGCCGCGCACTGCGCACTGTTGCATCAGCACCGCTCGCGGAGGAGCGTCACCCGGCGCACGACCTGCTTCTTCAAGTAGCTCTGCGCATCTTACGGCTGGGATAAGGGCGTGCCGCCCTGCAGATGTGCTGCATGGCGCTGAGCATCACCAGCCGCTCACCAGCGCTGCCAGATGAAGTCGCACGGTGCAGTAGCTCTGCGCATCTGATGACGGTGCAAAAACTCTGCCATTGCTGCCGTTTGACGCTGAGCATGGCCACGCCCGCTTCCTTGGCGCCCCCAGATGGCTTTGCTTCAAGCTCTCACACCTCACGAGGTGTGTATGGGAGGCATTGTAGTGCATGAGCACAGTGGCATTTCAATACCATCACACTTCACCCTAATCCCTATACCCTAAACCCAACCCCAACCCAACCGTAATCCTAGCCCTAACCTCAGTCCTCGTCCTTAACCTAACCCTAATCCTAGCTCTACCCCTAACCCTAACCCTACCCTAGCCCTAACCCTAGTTCCAATCCAGCACCTGGAGTCTCCCACGTTGCCAACAGTGAGGCAGCGTCGCCGCGAGTCGAAGCAGCACAGTAGGCCCGTTGAGCCACTGCTGTCGTCCTCCTGCAGACACCTGCAGTTGAGAATGGAGTTAGGGCCAGACTAGGGTTAGAGGGAGGATTAGGAATAGCGTTATGCCGTCACAACCAGTGTTATTAAATCAGAGAGGAGTGTCGCACCTGCTGGTGAGGTCGGGGTCAGGGCCAGGTTAGGGTTAAGATTAGGGTTAGCGTTATGCTGGCACAACCAGTGTCATGATTAGGGAGTGTCTCCCTCTGCACTGGTGTCTGCCACATACTCTCTTTCAGACACCCTGCCAAGAAGGGGGAGGGATAGGCCACCACGACTTTTTTGAGTGCCAGGATGGAGAGATTCTTCATGCACTCATATGTGAAATGATCGAATACTCCAAAGCGCATGCATACATGGAGAAACTGCAGACACGCGCTAAATACATCATGCGCAGTAGGTCGCTCGTTCTTGAACATCTTTCAGAATCTCAGGCATGAGAGCATACATGTATACTACTGTATATATGCACTCGCCTTCTGCACACGTACTCGTCCGCGTCGGCGCGCGCCGCCGCGGGCGCCTACACCGCATTTATACATATCACATAAAGAAACACCCACCTGCCGCACACGTCAGAAGCGCATGCTCTGACGTGCATACACACTGATGTACATGACATAAGTACTCCATACTGTACTCAAAGCTATAGAGTGTATTCGCTCGCCTTCTGCACACGTCCTCGTCCACGTGGCCTCTTCACGCGCCAAGTGGAAATTCACGAAGAATATATTCTCTGACACGCATGCACATTGATGGAGAGGACATGTTCAAGGTGTGCTATACTTCAGCGTTGTACGTCTAGACGTTCACCTTCTGCACACGTCCTCGTCCACGTCGGCGCACGCCGCCGCGAGCGCCTGCGCGACAGACGACGGGAACGCTGGGTGCAGCGCGAGCGCCGCCGGCAGCTGCTGCATGAGGCGCGTTGCGCACCTGAGGGCAGCAGGCAGCAGATCAGTACCTTCAAGATTAAATTCAACGCTTGCTTGGATTACACATCCTGTAATTGCTGGTTTGCATCGATAGACGGCCGCCGGCAGCTGCTGCATGAGGCGTGTCGCGCACTGAGAGGCAGCAATCAGTAACTTCAAGATGAAGTGCAACACTTCCTTGCATCACACGACATCATACACGTATATATATACTCTTTTTTTCAATGTTATGGGAGGCCACCAGCAGCTGCTGCATGAGGTACATGTACCATCTCGGTTTCATTCTATAGGAGGCTGCCGGCAGCTGCTGCATGAGGCGCGTCGCGCACCTGAGGCACCAGGCAGCGGTGCTCAGTAAATTATTAAATTCAAGATGAAGTTCAACACATACCTCAAGTATTATAAGTATTCTGGGAGGCCGTCGGCAGCTGCTGCATGAGGCGCGTCGCGCAACTGAACAGCTGGCAGCAGCGCTCAGCCAATCAGAAACTTCAAGATGGAGTTGAATACATACTTGAATCACACATCATTACTGCATATGAATTAATGATATATTCGATTTTGGTTTTATTCTATAGGGGGCAGCCTGCAGCTGCTGCATCAGGCGCGCTGCGCACCCGAGGCGGTACAACTTCAAGATAAAGTTCAAAACCAAGTAGTTGCTCATTAGTCGCAGCTTGCGAAGGGGCGCCTGCAGCTGCTGCGATAAGCGCGTCGCGCGCTTGAGGGAGCATGCAGCAGTGCTCAGCCATTTACCAACTCAAACTGATTTGAAAATTAAAATTGAAAAGGCCTCCATTACAGAGAATGAGAAGCTGAGGTAGGTTTGCAGCTGCGGTTGTGTTGTGTTGCAGTGTGAGCAGCGCTATCTACACGGGAATATCAGAACGGAGTGCTTGGTGCAGTGATTACAATTATGCAATGTAAATATGAATAGAACAAACATTTGGCCGTAAATCTGAAAAGTGACCAAGTACAGAAGACAATGGGGGAGACCCAGAGCTGCTCCTGCCCATTGTGCCCATCAAAGATTGCAAGCAGCTTGTTTTCAGGAAGTATGGTAATACTGGGCTACTGGTGCGCCTGCTGAAAAGTTTGGGAAGAACAACACCTACTGTGCTTTGTTAAACCGTGTGGTGACAATGACTGTCCCGATTGAGCAACACTTTGTTTTTTATACTACTTTGAAGTACATCAGTGGATAGAGTTCTCCTGGAAGCCCGTCTGTGGTTGGCTTGGCGGTGAGTGACCATTTGACTGTGTAGACAGCGCATGTGCTACACGTCTGATACAGCACATGTGTAAATGAGTTGCACATTCATATTTTTCGTAAGGTTTCCGCCCCTCAAGGCGGAAGTAATAAAGTACATCAGTTTCAAGTGCGTTACAAACAGGCGGGGACGGGGTAAATGCGCTCTTACCCCTGGCCGTTGTGCCCATCGAAGATGGCAAACAGCGCATGCTGTGAGAGCAGCGAGCGCTGCTGGTGCGTCTGCTGTGGTGGCTGCGATGGGGGCACCAGGCGTGCCATATCCATCACCACCAGCATCTTGTCCTCCTGCAACACCACGTAGCAGCGTACGCGCATGCTTTCAGGGTTCAGATGAGAGCTAGGTTTGGCGAGTACTAATCAGTCATGCTTCCGAATCCGTCCATGTACAAGGATTCCTCCTTTAGGTTGAAGACGCACAACGACGGGCACCAAGCATGCCATATTCATCACCACCAACACCTTGTCTTCCTGCAACGACACAGCAGTGTGCATCCATGCATGTAGGGCAAGCGTTATATTAGGTGTAGGATCAGGGTTAGTGTTAGGGTTAGTGATGCTCATCAGTCACGCTTCCAAATCTATCTTCATACAAGTTACTCCCTCAACTTGAGGTATAATGAGGGGCGCTAGTGCCTGGTCTCCTGACACGGCAGCGGCGTGCATACACAGCAAGAGTAACAATGAGCCATGCATGGCAACAATTTTGAGCTTCATCTTCAAGTTGCAATGCAGCGGGGCACCAGCGTGCCATGTCCATCACCACCAGCGACGTGTCCTTCTGAAATTTGGACAACAGAGTGCTTATATCCGCAGCACAAGTACTCGTAAATGCCTGCAAGTACAAGTCCATCAGTACTCATATCAGCCGTGCATCAAAGAGTTTATTTGCCAAGGAATTACTTTTGTAAGTCAAGCTTAGAGTGGCACCGCATCCATCATCACCAGCCTTTTGTGCTGCTGAAATGGCACAGCAGCATACACACTTTTGCAGTTGCAGTACTCATAGACTTGTATGTGTGCAGCGACAGCACTCCTGGGCCTCTGTAAACATAAGCCATGAGTACTTGTGAGCCGTGCATTGATGTACTTAATTCATTATGGCACTTCGAACTGCTCCTTGAAGTTGAGGGACAGAGCGTGCACCCCAGCCACGCCATGTTCATTACGATTGGCAGCTTGCTCTCCTGACATGACACACCAGCACACCCATTATGGAGGTGAGCGCACGCACTTCAAGTTGTTCTTCCAGTTGTGGGTATGTGCTTCAAAGCGAGCGAGTATACAACTGAAGCACTGCGTACGTGTCAATTAATATATTCCCCAAGTAGTCTCTGTTTCTTTAATACGTAGTGATATAAACATACATATGTACCTACGTCGGCGGAACGCGCTGCAGCGAGTGGCGCACCGCGCGCAGTCCGAGCCCTGGGCTGTACAGCCGCGGTCGGTAGCTGAGCTATTGATTACCGTACACATGCATAAGTACATGCACCGTGCATATATACCTGTGCTGTTGGCGCAGCTGAGCTACGTACAAGGACAAACACCATGCATACGTACCTGCGCTGGCCGAATGCCCTGCAGCGAGTGGTACGCTGCATGCAGCCTGAGCCTTGGGCTGTACAGCTGCGGTGGGCAGCTAAGCTATCAAAAACTGTACTTCAAGTATATAGAAGTGACTTTACACAAACACCATGCATACGTACCTGTGTTGGCCGCACGCCCTGCAGCGAGTGGGACGCCGCGCGCAGGCCAAGCCCGGGGCTGTACAGCTGCGCCGGGCAGCTGAGCTTGCGACCGAGCAGTGCGATGCCCTCGAGTATTGGCTGCGCCTCTGGGCGCCGTGTCTGCAGGCAGCATGATATCATGTTAATAAAGTGTTCAAGTGCTGTGCGTATTTCATCTGCAGGCCGCATGATGTCATATCAACAATGTGTTGAAGTACTGTGCGTACTTCATCTGCAGGCAGCATCATATCACATCAACAATGTGTCAAGTACCGGGCGTATTTTATATGTTACATACTTGAAGTATATCTGGTATTTCCAGTACATTCATGTACAGCTGAGCTTCAAGATGCGGCCCAGAAGTGCCCTAAACCCTTACCCTGACCCTATCCTCCAGTGTTGACTGCGACTCTGGACACTGCAATCTGCGGGCATCACAACTCATATGCATAGTAGTACATTGAACGGGTATCAGCAAGGGAATTGACTTCAGGGTCAGGGTCCGAGGTGCCCCCCTCACATGTGCAACATCAATGCTCAAACAGTCTGCGTCTCTCGTACGTACGTGTCGAGCACTCTGCGTCAATCAGCCAGCGCGCGCAAGCAAACCCAATCCTGACCCAAGCGCGCACATACCTACCGTTGCGGCGGCTGCGCCATTAGCGGGGCAATGTCCGCGTTACGCTGTCAGCAGCGCTCAGCAGCGCTCAGCAGCGCTCATCAAATTACTGCAAACAAGCTCTATAATCGTGGCCCCAGCGCACAAGCATGACCCCCATAAACCTGCAATCGTAGCGGCGGCGCCATGGCATCGAGCTCGCGGCAGCAAGCACTGCTCAGCAGGCAAGTGTGACCAACATACTACAACCCTAACGCTAACGCTGCCCCTCACCCCAATCCTAGCCCTAGTTCCAAACCCATAGCTGGCCCTTGTACCTGCAGTCGCAGCGGCTGCGCCGAGAGTGTGTCCATGACGGCATCAAGCTCGCCGCAGCTGCTGGCGGCGCGGCCGCCTTCAGGCCCCGCCTCTGCGCCGCCGCTGCGCGCGTTGCCGCCGCCGCCGCCGCCGCCACCGCGGCGGCCTGCCGAATAGACGGTCTCGCCTCTGCTCCAGTCGCTGTCCTCGCCATCGTCGTCGCTGTGCGCAATCAAGTAGACATAGGGTAAGGATTAGGTTTAGGGTCAGGTTCATAGTAAGGGTAAGGGTTAGGGAAAGGCTAGCCGCAGCGGCGCCCCGCTGAGCACACGGTCTGACTCCTGCTCCATTTGCTGTCCTCGCCGTCTTTGTCGCTGCGCGTAGCAAAGCAGGCGTGTGTGAAGTTTTGGCGTGATGTGGATGAAGAGTCACTTGAGGTTTTGATGGTGGTTGGGTGAGGTTCAAGGTCAAAATTGGGGTTAGGACGGGGGTACGGCTACCCTGCCTCTTCTTCAGTCTTGCTGTCCTCGCCGTCGTCGGCACTGTTGCGCGAGCAAGTGGGTTTGGGTTAGGATTAGGTTCAGAGTCAGGAGCAGGGCTAGGGTTAGGGTTAGGGTTAGGATAACGGTACGGCTAGCCGCCGCGGCACCCCACCGAGTAGACGCTGTCGCCCCTGCTCAATCGTTGTCCTCGCCGCCATTGTCGCTGTGCATAAGCGAGTGGACGTAGGGTTGGCGATAGGGTTTGAATGTGTTCAGGATTAGAGATAGGTTAGGGTTAGTGTAGGGCTAGCCGCCGCGGCGTCCCGCTGAATAGACGGTCTGGCTCCTGTTACCGTCGCTGTTCTCGCCATCGGCATCGCTACGCACGAGGAAGTAGATGCATAAAATCCGGGTGCGAGCAGGGTCAAGAGTTGGATATAGCGGTTGGGTCGTGGCAAGATTTAGCGACAGGGCCAGATTCGGCCTTGGTGAGCTTCGGCTTCGTACCGTACACGAGGCTGTTCAGTTCACCTGTCCTCTTCCTGAATCGTGCTCTCATTACCTGATCTGCATGTGCACCTGTTGCGCGTCCCGCACAGCTCGGCCTTGTGGGCATCTTCTGTACTGTACCGTACATGACAATGTTCAGTTCACCTATACCCTTCCTGTACTGTGCACTGCAGCTCTCACCTGTTGCACGTGCCGCACACCTCGGCCTTCGTGATCACAGGCTTGAAACATGAGGCTATTCAGTTCACCTGTACTCCTTCTGTAGTGTGCAGTGTGCTCTCTGAACTGCGCACGCACCTGTTGCGCGTGCCACAGGACTCGGCCTTGGTGAGCACAGGCTTGAGCCGCTGCCGCTTCGCGGGCGACTGCGAGGGCACTGTGCTGCCGCCGCCGCCACTGCCGCCATGCGCGGAAGGCGACGGCACATCGAGCGCTGCTGCTGCCGCTGCTGCCGCCACTGACGTCGTCGCTGCCGCGGCGTTTGAGCCGCTGTGGTGGTGGTGCGGGGGTTCGTCGTCCCCCATGGCGCGGTACTTGCTGCGCGTCGGGCACAGCACATGTGCACACGAGTTGAATATTTTGTGTTTTTCACAGGGTTTCCGCCCCTCAAGCGGAAGTCAACCATGAACTTCTTGCTGCGCGAGGCGCAGGCGCAGAGGCGACCGGTAGTGCACAGCGCACAGGAATGCTGTGCGACGTCGTTGCTAGGTTGAGCGCTGCAGCGGAGGGTGGCAGCGCTCACGGCATTGCGCGCGTGTGGCACGAGTGCTCTGCTGAGCGCTGCTGCTGCTGCAGAGGGTTGAGTGCTGCTGCTGCCGTCACACGGAGGGTGGCAGCGCTCAGAGCCAATGATTGCGTCTGTTGAGCACTGCTGCTGCTGCAGGGAGGGTGGCAGCGCTCAGGGCAGTGGAGGGCGGCAGCGCTCAGGGCCGTGATGAATGTGTCCAATGAGCGCTGCTGCCGCTGCTGCGCGGAGGGTGGCAGTGCTCAGGGCCTCAAGCAATGTCATGTTTTGTCATGTTGCTATCGAGCGCTGCTGCTGCCGCTGCTGCTGCTGCTGGGGCCATGCCATGCTGAGCAAGTCTGTCTGCCTTTGGCTGGTGAGTAAGCGCCCAGATAACTCAGTCCAGTCCGGCAGGGGTCTGTCTTTCTTTTCACGCTGCGCATGCTAATGTCATTGCGTGTTGTGGCCATAAAGATGGCACAGAGTTGAGTACTGACAACTTCAGCGGTACTGGCAACTTCAGCAGGTGCGCGCACTTTAACTTCGTTGGGTCACTGTGGAGTCACAAGCATTCTCAACGCACGCACTCAAGTTTATGATGATCCTACAGGCTGGGCTGCGGCATTCCTGAGCGCTGCTGTCAACATTTCAGTTGAGCATCAACATCACAGGCGCATGAGGCCAGGCTGCTGTGGCGCTTGTACAATACAGCACGCTTATTTTCATAGAAATTCAGAATCGAAATGCTTTACTCACCTGCTTCGGCCTGTATGCATCCGCTTGAAGAGCCCCTGCAAACACATGTGGTCAGCGAAATTGGGAATGGCCCTCAGTGAGCCAGCAATTGGCGCGCACTACGGCCTTGCTTAAGGTGGGGGTGCAGTGGCACACCTCACAAAGGTCAACTCATGCACGCAGGCTGCATGTTTCCTACACGCACAGCCATCCTTTCCGAAGGCGCAAGTGTTTTGTGGAACAGGCAGGTGCTGCGCAGCAACGATGCAGTTTGGCTGCGGGTTCCCTACAATTGCAGCCACCCTCTCTGAAGCGTGCATCAAAACAAACTCAGGGACTGTTATTTTCCCACAACCATTATCATTACACAAGCAGGTACCACTACATTGCAACAATGCTCTTGCGGCATACACACATACACACATACCTCCTTCCGCTCCATCTCGCCCTCGCTCAGCTGCGCGCGCCGCCCCGCATCGCTGCGCCGCTGCTGCACGGGAGTCCCCCTGGCAGGCGGCGCCACCCCCCCTGCCCCCCCCCCCGCCCCCCCCGTCAAGCTCAAATTTGACCCCGACTGTGGGCTGACGCTGAGAAGCGAGTTCACGCGGGGGGGAGCACTACTGGGGGGTGTGCGCGGCGGCGGCGCAGCTGCTGCCGCCGGCGCCGGCGCGGCGGCAGCAGCCGAGGCTGCGGCACCGGCAGCAGCGGCGCTTGCCGGCTGCAGCTGCTGCTGCTGCAGCATTGATCCGCTGGCTTCCCCGGGGGCCAGTGCACTGTTTTGCGAGGGCGGGGGGCCCTCTGGGGGGTGCGGTTGGGGGGTGTGGCGGGGGGCAGGTGCCCTGGTAGGGGGTGTGCTCTCGCCCCCCCCCATAGGTGGCGGTGCCGGTTGCAGGGGGGGCGGCGCGTGGGACTGTGACGGGGGCGGGGATGTTGGTTGAGGGCTGCTTGCGACGGGTGAGGTCGACAGACCTGGGGGGCAGAGGGGAAGGATAGGGGGACAAACAGGGGGCAGAGGGGGTGGGTGCGGGGGGATGCACAGGGGGCGGGACAGGGGGCCGTGAAGAAATGCGCCGCAGGTTGTACGAGTCAGTTACCGGTCTGAATGTAGAGTAGGTTACAGGTGTGCGCTGCAGTCCCGCCAACGGGGGGGACTTGCCTCTTACAATAGGCCCTGTAGCATGTCCATGGAGGACTCTGACATAGCATCATCACCGCAATACGTGCACTCGTAGGCATTGAGCAGCGTTGGTGTTTTAAAGACTCACCACCGGGCATCTGCGTTATTTGGAGGTGAATTCACATGTACTTCTTGCCTAAATGGCCTTAATAGGCACCCTACTTGTGCCACTTATACCTTTCATCACAGCTTAGCCCACCGCCATGAGTCTGCTTCACATTTCGCGCGTGCCTGATCTCGTCGCTGCTGGTGGCGACACGCATACGCAACACATACAGCGCGATACCTATACCCCGGTATGATGCATACATAGCAGTGCGCAGCTCACCCCCGCGCGTCTGCCCCATGTTGAACGCGTGGCTGATCTCGTCGCTGCTGATGGTGATGCGCTGGTACTCCGACGCAACGGGCCGGAACGCCGGCGGCGCGGGCCGCGCGACGGGGGAGCCGCCGCCGCCGCCGCCGCTGCTGCCGCCGTCGCCGCCGCCGCTGCCGCCAAACTGGCTTGATGAGCCCACGTCTCCGCGCTGCAGCCAGAAGTCCAGGGCCACCTGGTCCCACAATGTGGAGAATCATAAAGTCATTAGCGTCTTACATGCATCAAGATTCACATGCATGAATGCTTTGATGTAGCATTTGTATCTAGGGCCACCTGGTGCCATGACACAAAGAATGAGAGGCTGGTCAGCATTCATCAAGGCGTTAAGACGCGTGTGCAAGTGCATTGATGAAGTGCTTGTGGTCTGAGTGCAGACGTCGGTGTGCGGGGCTGTTAAATGTAGAGGCAGGCACTGCTGTCTGCAGATCACTGCTGTCTGCGCAACGCTGTGGTCACTGCCAGCGCCCCCCAGATGAGCACGGGGGGAGCCCCCGTTGCCGCCACTGTCACCGCTGCAGAGTGTGCACTTAATGTAACTTCAAGCACTTGCGCTTGAGGGGCGGAAACCCTACCCTCATGAAGCATGCAACAACATGCAACAAATCTGGTAATCGTGTTTCACATACTTGGTGACCATTTCTTGCTTGTTTGCATTGCTATGCGGCGCAATTGAAAATGACTTTGCTTGAAGGCTGCGGTTGAATTTTGGTCAACAACAAGAGTATGCGGCTTTCATTTGACCATGTTCTCTCATGCACAATAATGGCCAGCGGTGCAACACATCCACCAGAGCAATGTCATGTCAAGTCGCCCCGCAGAGCGCAGCTCCATCCCCAGGTGCTAAATAGTGCGTTTCAGGCCACCACTCTGTGCGCACCTGCTCCAGCCGATGCGCTAAATAGTGCACTTCTAGCGACCACTTTGTGCGCACCTGCTCCAGCCGCATGCGCTAAATAGAGCACTTCTGGCGACCACTCTGTGCGCACCTGCTCCAGCCGCATGCGCCAAATATTGCACTTCTGGCGATCACTCTGTGCGCACCTGCTCCAGCGGCATGCGCTAAATATTGCACTTCTGGCAACCAATTTTGGCGCACCTGCTCCAGCCGCATGCGCTTACTGAGGGGTCCTTGACCAGCAATGCCCTGCAGCTGCCGCTTCAGTCGCATGCGCTTAATAGTTCACTTCTGCCGACCACCCTGTGCGCACCTGCTCCGGCCCCATACGCTAAATAGTGCACTTGCGACAACCACTTTGTGCGCACCTGCTCCACCCCTAGCTCCTAAATAGTGCATTTGTGGCGACCACTTTGCACGCACCTGCTCTAGCCGCATACGCTTGCTGGGGTCCTTCACCAGCATGCCTTGCAGCAGCCGTTTCAGTCCGGAAGAGGCGGCGACGTCCGGGGGAAACTCCAGGGGGTCGCTCTGGATCTGCAATCACACACAACCAGCAAAAGATGGCATTGACAACTCTCAAAACGACGAAATGTGTGCCTCGCTTGTTTGGTGAGGCAGGGGGAGGCGGCGACGTCCGGGGGGAGCTCGAGGGGGTCGTTCTGGATCTATGTACAATCACACACAACCGGCACGATGTGGCATCCACAACTCTCACATTATTGGTGGAAGGCATTTGCGGCTAATCTCGCCTTGTCACCTGGCGCTCTACGATCTTTCAACACGTTTCCATCAACAAACAGCGTGCCTCGCAAGCTTTTTTGAGACAGGAGGAGGCGGCAATGTCCGGGGCGAATTCGAGGGGATTGTTCTGAATGTGCAGCCGCGCACAACCACCAAGAGATGGCATTCAGAGCTCTTGCGATATGATAAGCATGCATCGCAAGAGCTGTATGTTTGGTGCATGCTGCAAAGCAAGGGCTTGGGGAGGGATGGCATTCACGACTCTCGCAACATCAACAAGATTGTCTTGCATGCTCTGGAAGATATACAACTGTTGGCGCAGCCAGGCTCTGGTCCCTCTCACAACATGGAAGAGCGTGCCTTGCGTGCTTAGTGCAACGTGAGGCGCGCTGCGGAGTGAGGGCCATTGGCCGCATGAGTCTGTGCAGCAAGTCCAGTCAAGTCGAGTCGAGTCAAAATGAGTCGGGTCAAGTCGACCCCATGCCTGTATACCTTACCAAGAAGTGACTCTACATCAACCTGGCGACTGGTTGCAACGGTTCTGGTATCACACACATGTGGATGGCAATGCAAACGTCAGCTCAGCAGAGCACCAGCATGTCTCATTAGGCAGAATTTTCGCAGCGGTCAGTGCCAACTGCGTAAGATGAGCAATAGTGCTGAGTTCAACTGCTGGCCACCAGTGGGTAGGTACCAGGATGTGCAACAACGCTCAGCGTGAGACAGCGCTCTTGAACTTGAGCTGACCTACTGCGCTCACAAGCTCCACTGACAACCGCAGTGCACTGCACCTTCAACTTGAGGCAGCAGCACCACACAACGCGCCCGCACTCGACCCTTGA
Source organism: Tribonema minus (assembly GCA_017506865.1). NCBI lineage: Eukaryota > Xanthophyceae > Tribonematales > Tribonemataceae > Tribonema > Tribonema minus. Next base: position 801,852 of record JAFCMP010000124.1, read on the forward strand.
GCAGCGCATGCTTACCTTATGGTATAGCTCAAGCAGCTGTGGCGATCCGGATGGCGGCCGCCCGCATCGAATCAGTAAGCGCAGCAACTTCGCCTTGCTACGTGCTCAAAATCAGTCCTCAAGTCACACTGTCACTCTCCAGCTGCTTTGCGCTTGCCCTCTGGTGTGCGGGCACCTCCAGCAGATGTCGTGGACGCAAGTGATGGCCACCTGAACACAATCACGTACTCAGTTGTTCACACCAACCTCCATTTGGTGCCCTGCGGGCCCTGCGTGTAATATCGCACTGCATCTGCCTTGTGGTACACCCGGAGCAGCTGCATCAACGCAAACGGCTAGGATGCTACAAACGCAGCGTAAAAGCACCAGTTTGAGGCTGCGCACTTGCCTTCTGGTACAGTTCGAGCAGCTGCGTCGACGCGAACGGCGGCCGCCCGAATCGGATCATATACACGGTGGCGCCGAGTGCCCATACATCTGCCAGCTGGCCATTGTAGGGGATACCCGCACATAATTCGGGGGACATGAAGGCGGGGGTTCCGGCCCCCTCTCGCAAGCGCTGGGTGCTGTGACAAGGGGAGAGAGGGGGGGGGCGGGGGGCGGGGGGAAGATGATGGGATCAGAACTACGAATTTGTTTGTGCTGTAGCTCTTGCTGGACATGTGCAGTTTCGACCCCCTCTTGCAAGCGCTGGGTACTGTGACAAAGCGTGGGGTGGGGGGGGGGGGGGTTAGGGGGGGGTAGACGACAAATTATAGATGATGGGATCAAAACAACCACTTCTCCTTCTGTGTCGCTTACCCGACATGTGAACACTGGACACCCTACCCCTGACGCTTACGCCTCTCCAATTTCAGACTTATGTCTCGCAGGGCGCTGCAATAGCCGTTGTCCTGAGTGTAGCCCCCAAACGCGTCACCACTCAAAGGGGCACGCGGGAGGGGGGGGGGGGGGGGGCAACCACCAAGGCTACTACTTTTTGCGTTTTGTGTTGGAATGACATGCGCTGGTGGCGATCGTGACTGACTTGGGATTGCTGTGCATGTCGGTAGAGGCTCATACTTTGAAGCATTTGAGTTGTGCTCGACAGCAGCATTGACTGCACGGCATTGAGCAGATTCCTTAGAGACTTACCAAGTCACCAAGCAACGCATCGCCGCCGATGAGCGTGCGCGTGGCAGTATGATTAGGGTTACAATGGAGGAGAGATCTAGGGCTTGCGGTGACGCACCTCCCCGCGAGCATCTTGGAGATGCCAAACTCGGCTATCTCACAGTTAGAATTGCAAGTCGCAAAGCAACGCACGTCGCCATTGAGCGTGCGCCGCGGTTAGGGTTACGGCAGCGGAGTGATCTAGGGCTTGCGGTGACGCACCTCCCCGCGAGCATCTTGGAGATGCCAAAGTCGGCAATCTTGCAGTTGTGCGCGTCGTCTAGCAGCAGGTTCTGCGGTTTGATGTCGCCGTGCACAATGTTCTGCAGGTGGAGGTAGCTGAGCCCCTGCACGACCTGTTCATACGACAACAGGGAATGCAGCAGCAGGCAGAGAATGTAATGCGGTTCAGCATCAGGTAAAAAATTCAAGTGAAAGACATGTTGGCGTGCACAATGGTCTGCAGGTGGAGGTAGCTGAGCCCCTGCACAACCTGTCGCAAGGCCATGCACGGTAGCAACAGGTAGAGGATGAATGCGGTTAGAGTTCAATCTCAAGCAAGAATTATACTTCTAAGTAAATAACCTGTTGGCGTGCACACTGTTCTGCAGGTAAAGGTAGAGCTGAACCCGTGCTAGGCTTGGTCACATGACAACAGGGCGTGACATGCTTTCGCAGCACCAAACATTGGACAAATTTGAAGTGCCACTCACGTATGCATGCTGAAGTATTCTATTGCCATGTGTAGTCTGTGTAGTATGAGTCACCTGTCTGAATATGTGCCACGCGCCGGTTTAGCTCATTGGAGACAGACAATTCTGGAAGCATACCATTGATAAAACATATGCATGTACACATATTAAGGTGTCAATACTTTGCAGTATTTGCCTGTATTCCGCAACAGCACAACGACATTCATGTCAAGCGCGTGCCACCTGTTAAAGATGTGCCGCACGCCGAGTTCGTCATTGCAGTCGCAGACCACAAGTGAGGGTTAGAGTTAGGGTTAGGGTTGTACAGACGCATGATGTACTGCCGCGATATTATGAAGTCACTCACAGAATATCGATACAACAGTGGTTACTAACGAAAACGCAATCTATATCATCTGCTGGGCACCAGTTCCTATGCCCCACATGAAGTTGAAGTCGTGGAGGAGAAGTCAAGTGGCACATCGACTTCCCCCAGTAGAAGTATGCCGGACGCAACCTGACTTCCCCGTCACAACTTCAATTTCATGTTGAAGTATGGCAAAAACCCTTCATTGGCCCACTTCAATATGTGCCAGACGCCGAGGTCGTTCCTGGAGTCGCAGATCACACGTGAGTGTACGCCAGAACATGCACACATGCATGGACAGCCAGAGTATATACTCACTTAAAGTATCTCTATACAGCAGGGTCACTTGTGAACGCACATTCTCCATCATTTGTTGTGCACAAGTTCCTACTTCTATGTCCCACCTGTCTGAATACGTGCCACACGCCGAGGTCATCCATGGGGTCGCAGACCATGCTTCTTGAAGTATAAATAATACCCTCATATTATGAGGTACATGTGTACGCATGCACACTACGTACTTTGCAGTACGTTGTTGCTTCAACATGGAACGAGCCAAAGAAGATTTCAAATGCCCGCCACCTGTCTGAATATGTGCCAGACGCCCAGGTCGTCCATGGGGTCGTCGCAGACCAGGCGCCGCGCATCACCGCTCAGCACACAAGTACTTTCGCATACTTCAAAAGAACTTCAACGCTGAAACCCCTCGCAGAACCTCAACGTGAATTGAACTCCCCACCTGTCTGAATATGTGCCACACCCCGAGATCATCCATGGGGTCGCAGACCAGGCGCCGCGCGTCGCCGCTCAGCACGTTCATGATGTCGCCCTTGCGCATGTACTCCAGCACCAGGTACAGCTTGTGCACGCGCGGATCGTCCATGACCTCGTACAGGCGCAGCACGTTGGGGTGCATGACCTGCCAGGGGGGGGGGCGCGCGCTTGAAGTTCGGATACTTGAGGCTCAGGCACGCAAGCTAAACAAATGTACAAAGGCACATGGAGGAGGACGTAGGGGAGGATCCCGGGATGCCATTTGGCGGCGGCGGCGTTTGAGTGGTTGTCGTTACGACACTTTGAGACTGTCATACGACATGTAGATTCCGTACAGCTAGATGCCAATCATCTGGGCTTTTTCGCGCCCTGAGCGAGAAGTAATAAAAAGTACAAAGGCGTGCACGCCCTGGGTGAAGCCGCAGCACGTGCGCCGCTGCTTGCTCGCCACCGACCAGCAAGACTCAAGCGCACAGCCGCAGCAGATCAGCGGCTGGTGAGCTAGCGTGTGGAGCGAATTGAACATGACATGGTACGCGACGAGCACATTGGACTGCACGAACTGCTGATGGGGGTGCCCGGCACAATTGCACACAGAAAATAAAAGCTGAGATGCAAACAATGTTGAGTGACAGCTTGGATGCACAGCAATTGTAGTGTGCGTGGAGCGGTCGTGACCTTGCATGGGTGTGGGGTAGTGGGGAGCGTCAGCTGAGTGAGTGTTTGAAGTTGGAGCTGAGGTGTCCAAGGTGGCAAGATCAGTGCTCTGCATGATGTGTGCGGAGCATCTGGCGCATCGAACAGCCGCAGCGCATTTGATAGTCACCACCTGTGGCAGCGTGGTTAGGGTCATGGTTAGGATGAGGATTAGGCATGGCTTCTCATAGATTGGGGTGGGGGCTGGGGGAGAGGGGCGGGGGATTCACCCCTGACCTCGCGCAGCCTCTGCAGTTCGAGTAGCACGCCACGCTGCGCAGCCTGACTGACAGTTCCACAAGCGGCATCTCTTTCATTAGCGCAACTTAGACAAAGGGGAAGGGGAGGATCAGCTGCAGCATCCCCCATGCAACGCTCGATACAGCAGCGCGGTTGTTTCAGGGTAGTCTCTGCATGTTTGGACGTAACTGCAGTCCTGCGCTTGGCGTCAAACACGGTGGTGGTTGCCCGCCTGTGTTACCCCCAAACGGCGCCTTTCTTCGTGCCGCATTGACCGCCCTGGCTGCTTCTGGCTGCAATTGAGCGACTTTCAACTACGTCTGAAGCAGCTCGTGCAAGCTGCACCAGACTGTCATACATACGATTAAAATTTGGAATCTAGGTTAGCGATACAATTAGGTGTAGGACGAACATTGTGCCGTGCACTTTGGGTCAGCGTTAGGGTCAAGTCCAGGGCTAGTAGTATGACGGCATCTAGAATATGGAGTGAAAGGAAGGGTTGGTGTTACGCTGGAGTACCTTCTTCATAATGGCAATCTCCCGCTTGACATCGTCAAGAAAGGTGCCCTCCTTGCCCATCTGCCGCCGGCTCATGACGTCTTTGTTGATGATCTTCACCGCATACAGGCCGTTGTCGACCTTGTTCTTGGCCAGCCGGACCTGATGGCAGCGAGCACGCAGCAGCAGCAGCAGCACAGCAGCAGCAGCGGCAGCAGCAGCAGCAGCGGCAGCAGCAGCAGCAGCGGCAGCAGCGGCAGCAGCAAAAAGAAGCAGCAGCGCACACACACTGAAGGTTAACGTCAACAATGTGGCAGCAGTAGCAGCAGCAGCAGCATGCACAGATTTGAAGTAGCACCTTAATGCGGCAGCAGGACATGGCGCTCGAAGTTGGCATTGAAGACGCGGCAGCATCAGATCCGATGGCGGCGATCACGCAGCAGCAGCAGCAGCAACAGCAGCAGCAGCGTGCACACACACTGGAGGTCAGCGCCACCCTGCGGCAGAAGGTGGTGCTTGAAGTTGTTGTCGAGGTTGCAGCAGCATCAGATTTGCTCTGCATAGTGTTCTGTGCCGACGCCGTTGATTGAGTGGAGGCTGCTGCCCGCACTCCCGTGATCAAGCTGCTGGTGATGATGCTCAGCATAAGACAATAAAAACAGTCGGACATTGGGGTCGAGAGCAGCGCCAATTGCACAACGGGGACATCAAATCGGTACAGGCGGGACTGATCACATTGAATATGTCAATGAGGTCTTTACAGCACTATTGGTTATAGAAGCACTACCGGATGTATTGAATTTTTGGGGGTCACATGCCATCGTCACCTCCGCTGCGGCAGCAGCAGCCGTGGCAGCAGCATTGCTTATCACATCACCATTGGCAAGAAGGTCGTAACACAGAGGCAGCAGCAGGGGGGCACTGAAACCTGGGGAGCAGCAGAGCTCCCGAAACCATACTTCGAAGTATGTGACTATGTGCTGCAGAACTATACTCCCTTACTTCAAGATGCAATTGAAGTTGTGTGCCGCACCTCTGTAGCTCCCCGTCCCGAGTGTGTTGAGGAGGATGTAGTTGTTGACGATGTAGCGGTTCTTGAGGCGCAGAATATACACTCTTACCTCAAGAATTATTTGAAGTTGTTTGCCATGTGTGCACGCACCTCTGCGTAGCTCCCCGTCCCAGGCGTGTTGAGGAGAATAAAGTTGTTGACGATGTTGCGGTTCTTGAACCGCAGAATGCACTCTCTTACTTCAAGAAGCAACTGTTCAAGAAGCAATTGAAGTTGTGTGTCGCGTATGCACGCACCTCTGCGTAGCTCCCCGTCCCGAGCGTGTTGAGGAGGATGTAGTTGTTGACGATGTAACGGTTCTTGAGCCAGCTGCCGCCGACGGGCTGCGGGTGCGCGAGCTGCTCCTGCTGCGGCAGGCTGGCCTTCTTCCTGTTGACGTCGTGCGTCTCCTTGACATGGGGGAGGGGGGATGATGGCGGGGGCCGCCACGTACCCCCCAACGCGCCCCCTCCTGGTTGTGATAGGCATAAAAATACTTCAAGTTAGACATCAACAAGGTGCTAGAAGTCGAATCAGCAACATAAGCTCGTCCTTCATTGTATAAAGCCACATCGTGGCCTTGACATAGGGCAGGAGGGATGATGGCGGCGGCCGCCACGTACCCCCTAACGCGCCACCCGTCACAGACATGGGTCTGCATGTCAACGCTTTGAAGCAGTGAGGACCTGTCACGAGTTGCCAGTTTACAAGGAGAAGCGGCAGGCTGGCCTTCTTCCTGTTGACGTCGTGCGTCTCCTTGACATGAGGCAGGGGAATGACGGCGGCGGCCGCCATGTACCCGCCAACGCGCCGTCTGCCACAAACATGGTTGTTTTATGTAGGCAACGCTTGCGTACCTGCACTGTTTGCCAGGATCGGTCTGGCACCCATGCTGCGGGCAGTTTCTACCCTGCTTCGAAACTTGTTGTGCGCTTGCGCGAGCACACTTATGTACACTCATCAGTCGCTACAAACCAGCCCGTCCCAAAACTGGTGCAATTCTGCACCTTGCTGCAGCTTGTAGGGTCCTACACTGCCAGGTGACTCATTTCCGCCAATGCAAGCACACGCGGCCGCGCTGCGGCAGCGGCATGCACATACATACCGCCCTACCCCGTTTTAAGGCACTACCAGGGCGGGCAGCTCGCGCGAAGCATGCCTTCAATGCCCTCGCCTCTCATTGAAGACGAAACGAATTGACAGTCGCAGTGCGCTGACTGCCTGAGTGTAGCACAACGCCAGTCACCCGGAGCCCTCCTTCAAACCCTTGTCCTAATCTAACCCTGACCCTCACCCTAAGCTAGAACAGCTCGGGCATCACACTGTAACACAATGCAATGACTGCCACAATGTAGCACAATGCCAGATCCCCCCCCCCCTCACCTGTACCCCCCAGCAGAACCCCCCCCGGGCGCCCCACAGCAACCACCTGGGGGGACGAGGGGGCCCCCCCTGTGCCCCCCCCCTGCCCCCCCTGCTAGGGGGCGGAGAGCCGCGGCCGGGGCTTCCGACGGGGCGGTGCGTCGGCGTGGAGAGTCCCCGCTGCGCACTTGAAGTTGACCCCGCGCTCGTTGTAGTTCCAGCCGCCGCCGACGCGGAGGTGGGCGAGCCGATCATGCCACTGCTGCCGCTGAGCCTGGGGGGGGGGGGGGGGGGGCGTTCCGTAGTATCAGGCAGTGCTCAGCACAACTTCAAGGTTTTCTTATTGTTGTTGTGTAGCCTTGAAGTACATGTTGAGTTCTAGGTGTGAGGCATGTAGGCTGGCTGTACTTAGGATAAGGGGTGTGCGTGTGTGCCACCGACGCGGGCAAAGTGCGCCAGGTATGGGGCACTTGGAGCATCAGCAGGCCTAGGGGTGGGGTTAGGGTTAGGGTTAGGTCTGACCAGCGCTTTGTTGGCTACCGAGCACACTCTCCCGAGCTCAGAAGTTTAAAATAGACAAGGAGGTGCTGCCGCTGCAGTTCATCGACGGCTTCAGTACCAGCCAAGCGCTGCATGTGAAGCTGGAGCGTGTGCGCTGCCTGCTGTCCGTCCGACCGCCGCGCGGGTTGAGCGCTGACGCTGCGCCGCGCCGCAGATTGTGGGTGTTCTAACCTTCACCCTAGCCCTAACCCTAACCCTAACCCTAACCCTAACTTTGACCCTAACCCTATCCCTAACCCTAAGCGCAGCTGCATGCCGCAGAGCTGCTGCGGACGCCGCCGCCGCACCACCGCCGTATGTTCAGCGAGCCTTTGGCAGCAGCAGCAGTATCCCACGCCATCAGGTCGGCGGTTACGCTTGCCTGTGCACCATGTGCCGCGTCAGCGACGGCGAGTCGGTGCTCGCGCGCCGTGCCGCAGCGGGGGACGAGGCACCCCCCGAGCGCCCCCCCACCGGCACCGCCCCCACCGCCGCCGTCGCCGCCGCTGCGCCGCCAACTTTGGCAGACAAATCTGCTGCTGCCGCCGCCGCCGCTGCCGCCGCCGCCGCTTGCTGAGCCTCCGCTGCTGCCGCCGCCGCTGCTGCCATGGCTCCTGCTGTGTCCATGAGAGTCCAGTCCCAGATGTGCGCACCGCCGCCGCCGCCGCCGTCAGGTGCCGGTGCTGCCCTGCTGCCGCCGCCGCCGCCGGCCTGCGTGTATGCAAGGGGGCAGGGCGTGCGTCATAGCATGATACTTCAAAAAGTGGGCCATGTGCCGCCGCCGCCGTCAAGTGCCATTGCTGCGCTTTTGCCGCCGCCGCCGCTGCCGGCTTGTGTGGGTGAAAGGGGGCAGGGCGTGCGTCATGACATGTTGCTTCAAGAAGTAGAACATGTGCGCCCTGCACGAGTTTTACTCATCAAGTATGCAAATCCAGAGTGCGGTGCGGCAGCGACGGGCTTCGGACGACTACAACCTGTTTTGCTCCACCAGCCTGCGCACCCTGACCCTAACCCTACCCATTCGGAAGCACATCAAATACACGTATGCGTGTACACAGCCAGCAAGTCAACTGCTGCTTACAGCTCTGTCGCGCACGGGAGAGTCACCACCGGCGGATCCCTCGTCGGGAGCATCCAAGAGCCACACTCTAGCCTGGTCCTGCGCATCGCGCGCCGCCTCTCCTCCTCAACCCTAGCCCTGACCTCAACACCACCTAGCCCGACACAACGCAATCGCTTCAGCCTACCGCCCTATCGCGCGGAGAGTCACCGCCCGACACCTCATCATCATCGCCGTCCTCCGAGTCATCTTCATGACAGCCACACCTTGGCCTGGTCCTGCGCATCGCGCGCCGCCTCCTCCTCCTAGCCCTAACCCTAACCTCAACCAACCACATTGACAGAACACGGGCAAAGTCGGCAACAGCGACTTACTGCTCTATTGCGCGTGGGAGAGTCACCACCCGACCCCTCATCATCATCGCCGTCCTCCGAGTCGTTTGACAGCCCCGCCTTGGCCTGGTCCTGCCGCATTGCGCGCCGCCTCCTGCCCCTCACCCTAGCCCCAAACTCAACCTGACTCTGACCTTAACCGACCGCGCTGTGGAATGCCGCACTTCAACGCGCTTCAGTATGCGTACACGCACTCAGTCAGTTACCGCTGCTGCTTCTACTCACCGCCCTGCCGCGCATGGGAGAGTCAGTGCGGGACCCTCTGTCATCATCGTCATCGTCATCATCCTCCGAATCGTCCGACAGCCACGCCTTGGCCTGGTCCTGAGCATCGCGCGCCGCCTCCTCCTCCTCCGCGGCGCCGACGCACAGCACGCGCGGTCCCGCCGCCAGCGACGCCCCCGACCGCGACGACGCGTCCGATGTCGCGCCGCTGCTGCCGCCGCTGCTGCTGAATGTGACGTAGCCGGAGGTTTTGCGCGCGGCGGCGGGGCCCCCTGCGCTCCGCAAGGGACGGGGGGTTAAGGGATGCGAGTGTGTGAGGTTCTGAGTGTGACTCCAGGCAGTAGCGGTGCGCCTGAGAGGAGTGGTGCGTGCGACGCAGCGCCGCTATGCTGCCGCTGCTGCTGTAGGCGACATAGCGCACGGAGGCGGATGGTGGCGCCAGCAGCGTGCTGCCGGAGGGAGGGCGCAGGCAACGCGACGAGCTCTGACCTCTATTCTAGTGAGGCTCAATGCGCCTGGGGGGCAACGGTGCTGTTAAACCCTTCACGTATATGAATGGTACTTGCTAACCTAACCCATACCCAAACCCTAACCCTAACCCTGACACTAAGAGGTAGCAGCTGCTCAACGGCCGATGTTCAGTAGGTTGCCTACATGACGTCCACATCCTGAGATGCAGGCTGACCCTAACCCTATCCAACCCTTACCCTAACCCTAACGCCAACCCGAACACTAACCCTAAGTTCAACCCTGACCCTGACATGCGTAGCGCTCCAGCCTGAACCTAACACAAGTGCAGTGCGCACAACGGCAACGATGCGGCGGACGTGGTCGACTGCGCCGCTGCTGCCGCTGCTGGCGCCGCTGCTGCCGCTGCTGCTGCCGCCGCTGCTGCTGCCGCTGCTGCTGAGAGTCACGTAGCTGCATGCCTTGCTGGCACCGCTGGGCAAACGGCTAGTGTACGCGAGCAGAAGTAGCTGAAGTTACTTGTTTCAATGTTTCAGAGGCGTTCAGCAGGGACGAAGGGCAAGGTGTGTCCCGCACCCTGGCTCTAATACTTGACCCAAAAACAGTTATTAACGGTTCTATCAAACAGGAGAAGAGCGGCCGCTCAATTGTGGGGGCGGCGGGGTGGGTGGGAGTCAACCGGCGCGCGCATTGCTCAACGTCAACTTTGAAGTTGCGCGTGCGTTGAGCTCGCCCGCCTTGCACATCGTTATTGAATGCATGCCTGCACTATGCAGTGCGCGCAATCTGCAACCAGGCTGGTCCCCTGCTCGCGAGGCGCTACACGCGCGGGCCGTCGTAGATGCAGCGCCGCTAGCAAATGGCGCGCGTGCCGCGCCTGACGGTTTACAGTCTCAGCAACCTCTGATATTATGATGGCACAGTGAGGGCTGCCCTGCAGTGAGTGGAGGCATATACTTGAAAGCACCACCAGATTAGGTTTAGGGTTAGGTTTTGGGTTAGGGTTAGGGTCACACGATGCTTGCGCGGCGCTACACCATACAGCGCACACGAAGTGCCGATGTATATACTGCAGTGACTAGAGGTACCTAGCCAGAGACGTACCCAAAAGCAGCAGGTGCTCAACCGTGAACGTCAACCGCGAACGTCCAATTCTTCGTCCTATGCGAGCATTAATTTAATTAAATCTACTGCAGGTACCTACCCGTAGAGGTACCTACCCGAAAGCAGCAGCAGCTCAATTGCAGACATCCAATTGTTCGTTGTTTGTTCTGCCTCAACCTGCAAGCTGATTGACTCATCTCCACTCCACCGACCACTGCAGCCTACAGACGACCGCAATGCTCGGTCGCGCGCTGTTGCCAGGCTTCTGCTGAACCCATTACATGCGTGGTGCCTGCCCAAAAGCAGCAAGTGGACGTCCAGTTGTTTGCAAATACCTAATGATGGAGATACATACCTGAAAGCAGCAGCTGCTCAACCACGGACGTCCAATTATGCGCCGCGCAGACTGGGGGAGTAAGCCCCAGGAGAACAGAGAGCGCCTGGCCTCCCCTGGGGCCTTTATATAGACACCAGCTTACGAGTACACGAAGAGAGGTGATTGCTACCCTGAGGGAGTAGAGGTACATACCAACAGCAGCAGCTGCTCAATCGCGGACGTCCAATTATTCCCCTGAAGCGAGCATTAACTGCAAGTACTTCAAGTACCTGTCTAAAGAGATACCTACCCGAAAGCAGCAGCTGCTCAACCGCGGACGTCCAATTGTTCGCCGCGCGCTCCGCCTCGTCCTCAGAGCTGAAAGACTCGTAACCGCTCGTCGCCACGCCGCCCGCCACCGCCTGCAGCGCCTCCCGCGCCCCCCGCGCCTGTACGGGCGCCGCCGCCGCCGCCGCCGCCGCCACCGCCGCCCCACCCCGCTGCTGCTGCTGCTGTTGCTGCTGCGACACCACCCCCCGCCCCGCCCCCCCCGCCGCCGCCGCCATCACCTGCCTGATGGGCGGCGGCTTCACGAGCCTGCGACCGAGTTTGTCGACGCGCACACTGGCATCGCCGGTGCCGCCGCTGCCGCCGCCGTCGCCGCCGCTGCCGCCGCCGCCACCGCCACTGCCGCTGCCGCGAGGTCCCGGCGGCGGCGACGGCCTAGGGTTAGCGCCTGGAGTAGGGTTAGAGACACCCCACGGCGGCGGCACGCCGCGTGCGGGGGGCCTGACGCGCGGTCCTATGCGCCTGCCCAGCCTGTCCACCGCCACGCCATCGCCGCCGCTGCCGCCGCCGCCGCCGCCGCCGCCGCCGCTGCCGCCGCCGCCGCCGCCGGCCGCGCGCTCGCTCGCGTCGGACTCATCCGAGCTCACAGACACGGTGCTGGTCACAGCCGGCGACGTGCGCAGCTGCGGCCGCGCGGCGCGCACCTTGCCGCCGCCACTGCTGCCGCCGCTGCTGCTGCCGCGCTGCCGCTTGAGGCGCGACGCGAGGATGGCGCGCGGCGACGGCGCGCCCGGCGCGGCGGCGGCGGCGGTGTCGCTGTCGCTGCTGCTGTCGCCGCCGCCGCCGCCGCTGCCGCCGCCGCCGCTGCCGCTGGTTCCAGTGGTTGCCGCCACAGCTGTCAGAAGGGTTGTGATTGCGCGGACAATGGCAGCGGTGCGATGACGTGGATGGGGCTCGCTGCGATGCTAGCAGCCGCATAGATGTGAGGGGCCGTGACGACTGCATGGACGGTGGCGCCGGTACGCTTGCGGCAACAGTGGTGACGGTATGCTTGCCGCTAGTTGAAGTTTCAACAAAGACGCTGCTTGTCACATCTCATTCTGGCACAGCGCGCGGTCATCAATAAAGGTGTGGCGTAAGGCTGTGCGTCATGTACCCACGAAAATGCTTCCTCATGAAAGGTGAAACCACCTCACCCACAAGCATCATCGACGACAACAATCACCGCTGCTTGCAGTTGTCATCTGTGTGGCCACACCTCGCTCTGCACAGCGCGCGGTCAATCAATAAAGGTGTTACATAACGTCAGGTACCCCCAACAATGCTTCCGCGTGAAAACATGAAACCACCTCACCCACAAGCATCATCAACGACAACAATCACTATTTCGCTACATAGAAGTAGTACCTCCAATGACGACTTGCGGCGCCCCCCCCGCAGACGCGCTGCGCCGGTGCTGCAGCGGCGGCAGCGCCTCCTGCTGGCGCCGCCGGCTGCTGCGCTCCCCCTGCCGGCAGCTGTTACGCTCCCCCTGCCGCCAGCTGTTACGCTCCGGCAGAAGTGACTCTCCTACAGCGCGCGCCGAGCCCCTCTCCGCCGGCGCCGCAGCGCTGCCGTTATGAGCGTCAGGGACTGGCGTGGGGGCTGAGGTGGCGCCCCCTTCTGAGCACTGCTGCGCATCGGAGCGCTGCTGCTGCTGCTGCCATGGCGGCTGTGCTGTGGGCGCCTCTGCTGTGAGCACTGTGGCGAGGGATGCGTTTTATGAGGGTTTAGGGTTAGGGGGACAGAGAAGGGCTCGTCGACTGTCAGGATAGGCCTGTAAGGCAGCTGCCGATGTGGCAGGCTTCCACTGCACCCTGCATCAGCAGCGGGGCCGGGGGGGAGGAATGAGGTCGCTGTTGAACATGGTAGGGAGGCAGAACTCAGTTGCTGATGTTTGAAAGTGCCTGAAGGGCATGAGCCGCCTTTCCTTGCCCATGCTTGATTCTCGATGTGGGAGTGGGAGGTAAGAGGGAGGCAGTCTGGCTCTGTTGTCAGTATGCAAGAATGTGGCACAGGGGGATGTTGGTGGTTGTATACACTGAGCAGTTGTGAGGGTAGTTGACGAAATCGAGCGGTGCTTCGATGCGAATCAGCGAGAGCTCTACTGCGTGGCTACTCCACTGCAGCCACCTCGAGAAGCGTTTCAGCATGGCCATATATGAGCAAATGCTAGCTGTGAGTATGACTGCACAACGTATGACGGCTTCGGTATTTATCTGTGCTTGTGATGCCTGAAACCTGAGATGAACGTCAGCAAGGCATTATCGCAGCGGAATTATGTGTACGACCACGATGTACCTGCTGTTGGCAGAGATTGCACTTGGGGCCGATTGGATCCGCTGTTGGCCGGCGCTGGGGATACCGATGCACTGGTGGACCTCCGTCCCTTCCCTGGTGAGGGCTGTAGCGCTGCATTCTCAGCGGCAGAGGGCAACACCTTCGCCTTGCCCAGACTGAGGCCCATTGCCGGCGACTGACTAAGTATCTGGCAACATCCGCAACGCCATTGTGCAAAAGGCAGAGGCAGCACCGCGGGTGCTCCTGTCTGAAGTGCACGAACCCCAACTTGAGCGTTTGACAGTTTCACATCACCGCGAAGAAGAACGAACAGGTAGAAATAGTCAGATTAGACATGGACGACATAGACGCCATGACATAGACCAGACCAAGACGTCAATGGCATTCTGACACTGATGAAAAGTGCAATGATGCGTCAAAACGGATTCAAGATAAATCATTGTTTTGTGTTTTTAAATATTGTTGTGGTGGCGGCACACATGCCCTATGCTTAGCGCGAGGTGACAAGCTGCGCAGCATCGCCTGCCTCGCCTGCAAGTGCACAATGGTCACTCTTGCACGGGATCTGGTGGTGAGGTACCTCCTTGCTGGTCAGTGGGCCTCCTGTGGGCCGAAAGGCCCTGGGTTTTGACAGTTTCCTGATTAAAAATTATGGTCGTCGTAACTGCGCTAGCAAGCAGAGCCACCACACACCACCAGATCCATGATAGACGTGTAGTCCGACCATTACATCATTACATTCATCATTCATCCAAAACGTCAGATCCAACTTTTTTTTTCTGAAAAAAAGCCCCGAAGAATAATTGCCCCTATCAGCATCTACCGGAAAAGTACGTATGGACTTGTATTTATGAAGGCCCAAGGGAGGCCGGGTTGCCTATGCAATCGAAAAGCTTGCGTCAACGCAGCAGCCTAGTCTGCGCTGTGCCCTAGGAGTTTGGATACCGGCGCCGCAACACAGCCCAGCATTCGCGCTCCACGTGTGTATGCCATGACGCGCTCCGCCAACTCCCGCGCCAGCGATATGCTCAGCTCAATGTGGATCTGACGCTTAGCTAACCCGGCCTTGCGTAACACATCTGCCTTCCCCCCCCTGAGCACAGTGCTGAGTGCATTGCCAACTCCTTAACAAAAAGGCTTGTCTGCTTGCCCAGCCGTCCGTACGACTCCTGCACGAATGGCACAAAAGCCCAAGATGACGTCAAGGTGCCGGTGTGGTGCTTGACCTTCGCGTCCTCCCCCACCCCAGCAGCATAGCCGTCCGTGTTCGAGGCATTTGTTTTGCCTGTCAGGTACGAGCTCGCTGTGGGTGCGCGCACACTTGTGTCTAGCACTATTCCCTTGTTACGGTATGCACTGCTAAAGTGCAGACACCCTGGGTCAATGACTGTGTCCGCCCGATACCCCGGTATCTTGAAGACGCTAGCGTCCTCATTGCGGACAATAGAGACATGGTGCTGTCTCAAGATGCGCTGTAGGCACCGCTTTTGGGCAGTGTGTGTCGCGCTGTGCCCCCGTATGTGCTGGCTGGGGCAGCTGATCGCATGCGTGGAGGTGGGGCTCACGTCACTGCACCGCCATGGGCACACCTCGCCCTGTATGCCCCACCCGTCTATAAAGATCGCAACCATAATCATCGTGGCTGCTGCCATACTGGACATGGGCGCCGCACCCGGGCGGTCATTGGCAGCGGGTGGCACGCTCATCCACGCCATTGCCCCGGACGCACGCTGGCTGCGCAGCTGCGCCAGGACCCGCGCGCTAGCCTGTTGGCGGCGGCGGCTGGTGTCACGCAAGTCACCAATAAGTGTAGCCTGCGTCGGCTTGCCCACGGCACCAGCCGAGGCAGCCTCTAGGTCCTCCACCAGGCAGTCCTCGTATTGACGTCGAAGAACATTTGAAAGGCCGGCTTGTAGTCCGTGCGTGAAGTGACCGCGCCGGCGGCGGGGCACTACCTTTCTGCAGATCTCGTCAGCATAGGCCTCCCAGTCGTCGTCGTCGTCCTCCTGCCCGCCGCTGCAGCTGCTTTCTTCCGCGCTAGTTTGTGTTTTAGCGGGCGTGGAAGAGGCAGCCGCGGCAGCGGCTTGAGGGCCAGGTACGGTCGCCGCCGCAGCGGCCGCCTCGGCGCCAGGCACAATGCCGTGGGTGTGTGGGGCTGGCTCAGTGGTCCCCGTCTCCGTGACGGCAGTTGCGGCGTAGAAAAGTACAGTACCCCAAAGTGTCTACAACTTCTTGAAGTGCTGATATACTGCCTGCGCACTGAAGTGCTGATATACTGCCTGCGCACTGTTTCCACTTCTCGGACAGCACCAGCAGCCAAGGAGTGCCAGTGGATCGGGTCACGCAGTGGGTGCTTGAAACTGAATGGGGCTGCAGCCACCAGGCCAGACCTGGCGCGGGTTTGAACCAAGCGGTGCCCACTTCCATCTGGCAGCAAGTGGCTCAGCCTGACAACAAGCGCGACTCCCAGCGCGACATGGCGGCCTCAGCAGTACCAGCGCCTGCGACATCTCTGATGCGGCGAATATGGCGGGCGCGCTGCAACAAGCGTTGCAATCAGCACCGACGTCATGACTTGTTGAACTTGTTCAATTTCTGAACCAGTCCTGAACTGCTTGTGCGCCCTTTGCAGACTGGGCCAGCGTTGCACGGAACCTCACATGTTTGGCAATGGTGGCTCTGCTCAGTTTGGTGGGGCTGACAGTCCTGTCGCCCATACTTGCTGGGAAAGGCAATCCGGTTGCGATATTTTTGGGGTCGGCATCCTTAGCCTGTGGCTTGCTCCATGGGTGGCTGATGAGTATGGCAGATGATCATCACACCGTAGCGAAGAGAAAATATTCGCAACACATCATAACGTCACCATCACCCGGTGGGCCAGCAGAAGGTGCAGCTGCTCCGCCGATGGCGGCTCCAAGGGGCTTTGGCAAAGCTTGCAGCCGCATGGCTGTCGTTGCAGCGGCACCTTTTGCTGGCCCGCCTGGTGATGGTGACGTCACAACGATTCGATGCAATGTTTCTTTCGCTACGGTGTGATGCTCATCCTGCATACTCATCAGCCACCCATGGGGCATGGCACAGGCTAAGGCCAACTTAAACCCCACGACTATCCGTCAAGAGTGCCTGTCCCTGCAGGTATGGAAATCAGGACTGTCAGCCTCGCCAAGCTGAGCAACTACTTACGACCCGACATGTCAGGTGATGGGAAACGGTGGCCCAATATGCGAAGGGCGTGCAAGCAAGTCAGGACTGGTTCAGACAAGTTCAATAAGTGGATCGACGCAATGGCATGAATTACGCAGGCTCTCTGTAGTGCACACACAGCCGCTGTGGTGTTGACTGTCTATAGATATATCCATCACCATTGGTGACTCCTTACCAAAAGTAGGCTTCCACAAAAAAATCTGTTGTGTACATTGTGTACACTTCTTATCAAGCAGCATGCTGCAGTACACATGAAGTCCGCTCTTCTAGGTGCCAAGTTCTTGTGCACATAACATTCAATTTGGCTTCACTTGTGAAACTACCGCTTGGTGACGTAATACTCTGTGTTGCGCCACAAAATGATGAGCGCATCTCAAGGTGCGCACGTCTGCATGTTGAAGGCTCAGCGGCAGACTTACTCGGGAAACCGTCGATGCAGGTGCTCTTCACCAACAGAAGGAACTGCATCTGCAGGCAGGACGGGCCCTAGCTCGCTCAGCTTGGCGCCGTGGTAATCAGTGGTATCGGGCGTCTTGCTTGTCACTCGAGCAGCCCCATCACTTCTGCTACGTCAGAGCCAGTCAACGACCAGCATCCGTCCCCGCAAGACGCCAGCAGCAGAGAGAGCCGTGTTCACTGCTCTCTCCGCACAACCAAGCAGCGTTCTACACAGTCTGCGCTACGAGCGCTTCCTGAGCACCCGGCTGAGCAGCCCCATCCGGCGCCCGGCGGCGGACGATGAACATATTCAGCAAGCTGCTGACGATGTGCTCGGAACGGAGACTGATGATGAAAGGTACCTGGTTGTGCAGAGAGAGCAGTAAAGTATCGGCTCTCACTGCTGCTGGCGTCGTGCGCGAGGTGGCCCAGAGGTGAGAGTCGAGTCTGCGAATTGCTGCTGGCGCTGTTGCTGCTGCTGCTGTTGCTGCTGTTGTTGCTGTAGCTCGCTGCTGCCGATGCTGTCGTTGTTGCTATTGCTCGCGCGGCTTTGCTTTCGGCTTTGCTTTGCTGCTTGGGTGACCTAGCATAGGCTTTCTCTCGAGGCGTTCTCTCGACGATTTGAATTCGCAGGGGAATGACTCGCCTTTGCAGTTGAACTTCCGATAACACGTAACGAGGGTTGGGTTGCCCGCTTCGAGTCGCACTCACTACGGGACGTCGCGCATCGCGGTCCCGCAGCGCGCAGCAAGATAAGGCTAGCAAATAAATTTACATGATCGCCGATCGCAACGCGTTCTAATGTGCGCCTGCAGCATCGTGTTCTCGGCGCTGGTGTGGAGATATGTATGTGTACGTACGTGGTCGTTGCAGTCATATATGATGCATGCGCCTGACGCACCATCCAGAGGCTGAGATCATGTATCACATGTCATATTAGATGAGTAGGGATGTTGGTTATGGCCCAATCAATGTCTCGGAAGTGGGCTAGGTGTCTAGGTGCTGAGTTCAGTAGTGTCCTCTGGCCTTTTGCCAAAGCTTGCAGGTTGTGAGAGCTGACAGAGCAGTGCTCCCTTTTGGACACATGCTCAGCACCAACTTCAACAACTGCTTGGGTGGGACTTTGCAGCTGAAACACATGCTGTCATTTAAGGCATTGTGCGGCCAGCGTGCTGTCAATACACCGCGTCGCGTAACCTGTCCAAAAGCACTGTCGTGCTGTCGATACCACGCATCTCAGTACCTGTATGACACTCATACCGAGGTGCATTGTATTGACAACGCCTGGGCCAACAGCAAATGCGATAGCATACATCACAGCTCTACATTCACCGTGATTGCACACCCCACGCGTACGCCACGACACCACAGTGACATGATGGCCATCAGCAGCACGCAAGTCATCAACATCACGGTGCTGAGCGTCACTAACATCTTGACACTGAGCATCACCACACCGCAAACCTACACAATAATGCTGAGCGCCACCAACATCATGACACTTCAGCAGCTGACCACACACCGCAAGTCATGGTTGCGAGCGCCGCTGAGCAGCTGACACAGCACAGCAAGCAGCACGGACGGCGCAGGCAAAGCGAAAACAGGGACGCTCCGGTGCTCGCTTGCGCACTGTGACGTGATTGCACAGGCTCGTATGTATTGCATGGCAGTATGGTGAGTCGCACGGCGGTTTCTTCAAGGATTTTGGTAAAGTTTTGAGGTGATCAGATCTTTTTCTGAGGGATGGACGGTAAAACGGCGTGCGCCGCCCCTCTGAAACTCGGGGGGGGGGCACTGCCTCACGAACGTGTGTGCACGGCTAGCGCGCGCTCTTCCCCCCGCGTGCGCGTGTAGGAGAGACCGAGCGTGCGGTTGTGGCGGTGTGTATGTGTGCGGAGGGGAGGGGGCGAGGAGACTGTCCCCCCCCCCCCTAACCCGCCAGAGTGCCTACGTAACAAAAACAGGAGCAACCTTATAGGCTCAGCCAGTGTAGTGTGCTGCGGCCGTGCCGTACTATGCGTGTGCTCCAGGGTCGCCCGCCGCTGCGTCTGGCGCGGAACCGCGCGAAGTGGGCCCCCGCTCCTGACCGTGTCGTGCGTGTGTGTGATGATTGGGGGGCCCATTCGGCGGCGCAGCAGACGCGAACGGGCGCTCTCTCTTGTGCCCTACCCCTACCACTCCTGCTCCTTCCCCTCCCCTCCCCTCCCCCGCGCTGCTGCTACAATCTCCTCTCAAGCCCCTTCCCCCCCCCCCCCCCGCCCACGCGAACCAGAAGTCTCTATCATGCGGAGCACTGTCGCAGCTGCTCTCGCCGGCGCTGTAACTGCCCGCGCACTGTACACACTCGATAAACCCCCCCCCCCCCCCCCTGCCACTGCGCCCGCTGCTGCCGTTTCCGCTCCCAAGCCGCGCCGCCCGCTGGCCGGCGGCCCCAGTATACTCTCTAGACCAGGACCGGTGCCCCGCACAACCGCAGCCCTCGCCGTCACCTGGTCAGGCGACGGCGCGCGCGGCGCGGGCGGCGAGGCGCGCGCCGCGGCCCATCCTCGCGGGCGCGGCGACGGAGGCAGACTCCGCGCCGCCGCCGCCGCTGCTGCCGCCGTCGCCGAAGCGCGCGCCCGCGCCGCCCTCGCTGTCGCTGCTGCTGGGGCTCGCGGTCTCCTGCGCGGATGTCTCGGACGCCGCCGTTGCCGCCTTGCTCATGCGCGGGCTGGCGGCGGGCTTGCGGCGCGGCGGCGCCTTCGCGGCGGCGGCGCCCAGGGCGCGCTTCGGCGCCGCCACCGTCAGCGTCGGCTGCGGCGGCAGCGCCGCGGCGGCGGCGGCGGCGTTCGCGGCGGCGGCGGCGAGCGCAGCGGCGATGGCGGCGCCGTTGGGCCCGTTGAGGTCCTTGGCGGTGACGAAGCGTCCCTTGAGGCGCGGGCGCGAGTCTGCGAGCTTCTTGCGGCAGTCGTACTTGATCTTCTTGCGCCAGATGCGTCGCGCGCGCTTCGCGTGGAAGCGCTCGAGCCGTGCGGCACGCTCCGCGCGCGTGTACGCGCCGACGCGCGCGACGCCGTCCGCCGGCGGCGGCGGCAGCTCCAGGTGCACCGCGGACGCGAGCGCCGCGTTGTGGCGCTGCTGCGCCGCCGGCACCGCCGCCGCGCCGCGCGTGACCACGCGCAGCGGCGGCGGCGGCGGCGGCAGCGCGCGCTGGTGCTGCTGGTGCCGTGAGTGCGACGACGCCAGCGGCGAGTAGTCGTCGTCGCTGCTGTCGCCGTCGTCCATCGGCAGCATGGCGTCGCCGCCGCTGCCGGTGCCGTCGCTGCTGTAGGTGCTGCCGTGCCGCAGCGGCGGCACGTGGAAGCACAGGCCGTCAACGCCGCCGCCGGCGTGGGCCTCCGACGACAGGTCCTCTATCATCTCGAGCTCGTCGAGAGAGGCGGTGTCGTCGTGAGTGACGGCGGACGCCGCTTCGTCGCCGTCGTCATCGTCACCGGCAGCTGCGTGCTCCTCGGCCTCCGAATCGGTGCCTGGGATACACAGCATGCGGGATATGCTGTCCGCGCGGGGGCGCTTGCTGACGCGTTTGCGGGTGCAGTCCGTTACCGCTGCTGCATCTGCTGCTGCGTCGTCGTCAGCTGGCAGCATCGGCGCGTCCCCATCCGCATCCTGGCCCAGCGCCAGGAAGAAGTCGAAGGACATGCCTCGCCCGTGCTCCGCCCTCCACTCTATCGGGTCAGGGGTGGCGAGGGCCTCCAGTGCGCCATCCACTGCCTCCTCGTAGTCAACGCTTGCTAACGGCTCGGGCTCGATATCGCTGATTATCTCGAAGAAGCCCACGCTGAGTCCACGTGCACGTTTGTTGCCGGTGGCCACGGGCTCCTCTATGGTGACGGCGGCCGCGTGCAGGAACGCTGACTCGTGCTTGATCAGGACGGCAGCCATGCTGTGCGATCCTGCTGCGATGCGCTGAAGCCGATGCCTGAGGATGATATGAAGCACAACAACAGATGTCATGTTGAAGTTCGGTGCATTGTGCCATTCAGCTTGTCTCATTGCATGGCACGGCGCAGGAGGTCCTGGCGCGTCGCTACCATCTCAGCCAAGCATTATCATCACCGTGCTGGCTCTGCACGCTGCAGGAGCGATTTGTATGCATCAACTTCAAAAGCATGAGAGACGCCGGTGTGGCATGCACGACAGCAGCCAGAGGCTGCCATGCTGTCGTCTTACCTGCAAGGCCTGTGTCTGAAAGTCCTCGGCTCTCCCTTGCAGCACACAGCAGCAGCGGCAGCTGTCAACCGGCCTATCCACTTGGACTCGAATGATTTATGAGGTGCACGAGAGGGTTCGAGGCAGCTGGGAGGAAGTTGGAGCGATCTGCTCTGTGTCCCGCTCGCAGCTGTCTCTCGATCCCGCGACTTGCCTTCCTGGCGTTCTCGTCTACGCCGCCTACAGTTTAGTGAGGGTGTGTCCAAGCCGGCCACGACAACGCTGACGCCACCAGGGCCATCTGGTGCCAAAGTCCTCTGGCTTATTTCGGGGGCCTAAAGTAAGCCTAATCAGAACGACCACCCGAGGGCCTCGCTAAGGGTAAAAACAGTATTGAAAGCAGGACTTCATGTATGCGCGAGCACTCGGCGAAGAATAGAGCCTGCGTCAGGCGCCGCTTTGGAGTTCAATTTAAGTACGCACTTCACTTGGAGGAGCTCTCCTGTGTATGATTGAAACATAGCGACCAGCCGAAACACCGCGTCAGCGCGCTCCTCCACCGCAACGCAGCAACGGACCCCCTCCCCCCCCCCATGTGCAGTGGTGCGAGCGAGTGCAATCACAATGCGCTTTTGAACTTCGCGCTGTAGCTTCTTGCATCTAGCGTTCTGGAAGACGCCCTCATGCTTGGTGTGAGGTCGCGTCACATAACGTCGCACATGTTTCACCTGCGATGCATGATGATGCTGCAGCAACCCTCAGTCAGTTCTCTAAGTGCACTGTCCTAGCAACTGAGTGCACTGTCTAGACTGTACTACTAGTTGCAAACCACCAGCATTATGCATGTGATTTTTACAGCATTTGTGGCAATGATTTTTTTCTTAAATTGTACACTACAATGCGCATAAGGGAATGAGGATGAGGTAAGGATCCAGCCACCAGACTCACTGCCAGGGGCTGCGTGCAGCTGCAGAGAAACACATATAATCCATTCTAGTGTGGCCACCAGGACAAATGGCAGGCGCCTGGCACTGCGAACGCATCCACCCCCCCACCCACCCCATAAAGTGTCCCGCGTTCCATATGTATGACGCTGACTTGTAGAGCAGCCTCGCTCGCCACCAGGCTGCCTGCATTCCATTGGAATGTGTGCCTTTGTCAAGAGCGTCATTGTTCTTTTATGACTGACGAAATGCTACTCTTGCAACGGACAGAGATTCCCGGTGCTCAAGCTAATGTCCAACCTCCAGTGTGCGCTCCATGAACACTCAGGAACATCTTCCCCACTACGTGCGCGCACTACCACTCCACTGTGGCAGTATGCTGTAGCAATTGCATTCATGCCGGCGTCCAAGCTCTTGGGGGGCAGTGCAGACTAGGGCGCTGCAAGGCAGAAGACCTCAGGCATGCATAGGATACCCAGCCTCCCTTGGCGCCTTGTGAAGACAAGCCCACAAAAATGCTACATATCCATGCACTGGGCTGGCAATACTTTGTTGTTCACGTCTCGAAATTGAACATCTGCATGCACACCTGAGAAGCACTATTCAGGCTGCTGCGACGCCTTACCGGCGGCATGTAGCTGCACCATACGGTACGTACGTCAGCAGTGAGTAGCAATGGCGCCCCTCATATGACCCGGATCCCATATTTGGGCCAGCCTGGCCCAATTAACTATTTGGGCCAGGGGGGTTGAACACCCCCCAGCAAGTGCACATTTGAAGTGTGCGTGTTCGCAGCAGTCGCCCTTGCGTTTCTGGCGCTACGCACAGTGCGGAGGCCGTGTTGACGGCTCATTCTGTTGTAAAACACCAGCGGTCTGTGGTCTGGCGATGCAATGGCGTGGCTGGTGCGGGCAGCTGTCATAGGCAAGTGTTTCGAAGCGAAAGTCTGCAACTGTTGCTCTTATCCTTCGTGCGCTGTCTATGCTGTGGCGAATGCAGTGCTTGGTTTGCAAGAATTTGGAGTATTTCAGTCAACATGTAGAAATCTGCACCGGCATACACGGCAGCAGCAACCAGATTTGGCAGTCAGCACAAAGAGCAAGCACTCACTGTTGCTGCTGCTGCTGCTGCTGCTGCTGCCGCTGTTGCTATTGCTGCTGGCGGTGCTGCTATTACTGCCACAACTGCGAGACCAGTGGCTATGGTTATTATCGCTGGCGACATTGTAGGGCGACGATAGCTTTCTGCAGCAGGCTGCTGTGCTCAGGTTGCGCTTGCCGTTCGTGTGTTGCTGCTTTACCACTGCCAGTGACGCAGCTGTGGTTGCTCAAAGCTGCTTACAACTGCAGCATATGTGCACCTGACCTGTAGGCTGTAGGCTTTGTGGCTCTTGCCTTGATATGACTTGAGACTGAGCTACTGCTTGTGCACGGCGCGAGTGCTTGTCCCATACTTGTTGGATCCCGCATATGGGCCAGCCTCACCCATTCAATGTTGAGGCCTCAGAGCCACGTCATCCATTCATTCAGCACTGCCGCCTCGCTGCTGCTGCTACGTGAGCGCCAGAACTAACAGGCAGTAGGAGGGCTGGCTCTGTGGCAGGCGCTGGCGGCAAAGGGAGGCCGCTGCTGCGACAGCCCCAGTCTCACAGGCAGTAGAAGGACTTTGTAGACAGGCGCGGGCGGCGAATGGAGGCCAATGGCGGCATGGAGACTGGTTGCAATGGCGAAAGCGCTCCAACGGCATTACAGCGGCGTTGTGTAGTGATCAGGTAAAGCGGTATACTAAAGGCTCTCAAACTGGCTTTTTTCGCTTGTGTGCTTTACTGAGGCGCTGTGTGAATACCTCTCCGTTCGCGCAACATTGCATTGAACCAGGCTCCAAACAGAGTTGGTTTACCACGTCAAGCAGACAAGGAGGCAATGATGCAAGCATCGGCTCACCACCAGCAGCAGCAGCAACAGCAGCAATTGAAACGCAGCCGCTGGCGCGTGCTGCTGCTGATGTTAGCATGCTACATGCAGGTTTTTTTGTGGTTGCTGCGCAATTCCCATATGCTCCTGGCCTTAGTCGCCCGCAAGTGCATGCCAAGCGCACTAGCAGTTGCTCTGCAGGAGTCGCAGCAGTAGCAGCGCAACGGTCACTGGATACGGTACAACAATAGAGTGAAAGCGCGGGCCAAAATAAATATAGGAACGCATGGTTTTTTTCGACTTCAGTGCAATATTCTGACGACCACATGTGCTCATTCAAGGTGGCACATGGCAGATGTTCTGATGCTATCTGTTGAAGAGTGTGATTGAGACAGCTTACACACGCACCTTCCGTTTACTGCATGTTATGGTTCCACTAAATGTTATGGTTCCACTGTTAATGTGTTCAGTCACTACCGTCAACGCGGTCTACCATACCGTAAGGCAATTATCTAGTACAAGTCTACACCACGTGTCGTTATTTAGGGGTACAGCAACAAACGATTTTTTGGAAAGCGTATCCCACACGTGAAGACAAAGCTGAAAAGTGCCAGAGATACTGCAAAATTCAAATGTATCAATGCAGGCCAGAGCGGCTGAGTTGTGGCGTCATGCATGTGCATGTTGATGTGATTGGACACGCTCCCGAGCAATAGAAAGATGAAGGACCACTGATTTGCACGGAGACCGTTGGGTTTGACAGGATTGCGCATGCTGGAGACGGTCAAACATTCCCACCTGCCTCAGTCAATCCTAAGCTGAATGCGCATGCCCGTTGAGGTGAAATGCTTGAAATGTTCCAATGTGCATTGATGTTAACCAACGTCGAAGAAAGTGACAATGACCATCATGTGTTGTGGTAGTATACTGTGCCTAGTGTCAAGGAATGCTGGAAGATGGTGAAATGCTTGCAGGCAGCTGAAATTGCTGTCGTCAGCATGAACACAAATGGATAACTGGACTTGTCCACACATCGCAGCGGCGCAACGAGCAACATTTGCGACTCAGGCAAATGCAATCACTATACGCTACTCAAGAACTTGTTGCACTGTTAAATGTCTTACAACACAATAGCGTTCTCAATGCAGTGTTCAAAACATGTACGCATTATCACCTCACGGCCATCCTATTGCAATCTTATGCAGGCCCACCATCTGAGATCGGCTCCAAGCGAGGCACAGCTGCAGGCACCCTCACGAACTGTCAAATCGCCCTAGTACCAAGCAGCTGGTGTGCGCCACTTGCAGCGAGCAGGCCTGGCTATATGCTTGGCTCCAAGACAGGCAGGTGGTTTTGAAACTGCTCATGTTGCTTGCAAAGTTAGTTATCCGGAGCCTTTGTCCTGTGTGTATTATAAACACTGGCAGGTGTTGCTTATGTTGCGCATGCTGAAGGCATCATTGCAAATGGTGAGCTTGATTTATGCACCTGCAGAAGTGCAGGGTGGATAAGCATTATGCTATGCCCATCAATACAGCTCAACTGCAAGGGTTATGATTCAGCAGTAGTTGCTGTCATGATATATGCATTGCAATCGATGCCTTGTCCTGACCATCAAATTCATGCTGTTGAAATGATCAGGCTATTCAACTGCTGCTGTTGATCTAGTTAGCATGAGGTGCGTGCATGCATGGCCGCTGCTTGCGAAGAGGGCATCACTGGCCCCTGATGTGAGTATGCTGCGGATGAGATGTTTTTCTGTGACTGATGCACAAGTCCTGAACCTCTGCGGTCTGTGCTAGTGAAGGTGGTACAAGTACGCTGCAGGCACAAACTGCGTCCTTTCCATACGAGCACCAGCACACAGCCTGATTTTAGAGTGTTTCAGGTTCGTAGCATTATCAGTATTCGTGTGCTGCAAGCAGGAACCATGATCATTTAGCAAATTACCTGATCGATGTTATCTCTATCTGACGTCGCAGATGTCGTGGAGATTCCAGCAGCAAGATGGCGTGTTTTGCAGCTGCATATTCTGCATGGTGCCAGGCAACCATCCGCCCAAGTACTTATACCACCTGCAACGTGCGATTACAGCACAGCGGATTTGCGCATTGCGCCCAGATGTGTACACACGCACTGTTATGTCAAGGCACACCGTTTTTTACAACAGGCACCTCATCAATGCCCCTCTTTCTTTTCTTTTCTGCACAAATGCATTTCTGAGTTGTGCGTCCCCGTGTTGAGTATTAGTTTGTGTTACCATTTCAATTTGCGACACACTTGACCGGTTTCAAACTGTGAGGCCAACATCACATACACGCACAGGCGGCTGCAAGAGAGGGTGCATGCCCGTTCAGCAGGTTGTTTGGAGAACGGGTGCTCTGCTACACCTGATTCGATCATCTTTCAGTATTTCTCGCATTACAGTTGGTGCTGTGATCCTACGCGCATGACCTTAGTGTGAACACACATGCATGCATGCATCATGTTTGAGTTGTGGTCCTGTCAGTGGTGAAGCATCAACAGTACATCAGGCACATGTACATGCACGCACCTTGGAGTTGTCCTCGTGAACCTGATGTCAAAAGACATGCCATATAGCTGGCAAGCACATGCCATGGAATTGCAATCCAGGTCTGTATGCAAAAATTATAAAGGTAGATGACTTTGTCAGAATTCGACATCAGGTGGCTCTGGCAGAGCCAGCTTGACAACACTTGGCTCGTGAAGTCATCATCCGTCGCTCAAGATGCCATGCACTGTTATGTCGTGTTGCAACAACAGCACTAGACAAGCATACATACTCTGCTTTACAAGTACTAGCATGACATGTCATTATCTGCATTACAAGAGTAGGTGAAGCGGCTCACCGCAGCACGGTCACAATAGCAGAGCGGCTTTAGTTTTCACTATGCAGGACAAGGCTGACCTTACACAGCAGATGACAACGCAATGTATGCTTGCAAGCGGCTTACTTTTGTACATGCATAAAGTTGTCAGGATGTGTGATCTGAACGCCGAAAGCAGGAGCAGTAGAACTTCAACATGCATCATGAATAATCTTGTGATTTAAACACACATTAGGCATCACAACTGGCTGCTGATGTCTACGATTTGGGCTTCTTGCGGGCTCCGCCTGTGCTGCCCTTAATGCGTTTTCCCACCGTGTTCTGCGTACGCCGTTTCCTGACAAAAGGGTCATGGACATTGCCAGCAACCATGTCGCGCATTACCTCAGCCAGATACCTCATTTTGTCTACTGCCTGCTGTGGTGGCAATGACTTAGCGTCTGCGACAATGGTCTTGGCAATCGCCCATACCTCAGCATGAGCCTTCTCAACATTAGTCTGCAATGGCTCATCTAATGCTGCTGCCCCTGCCCAATCACCGTCGAATGCGTGTTGAGTGACATCTGTGCCAGCAGCATAGTGCATTGCAGCAAGAGCCAACACTTTGGCCAGTGCTACCTGCTGACCAGCACTAGTGGTGACGCAAGCTGCTGCCTGGGCTGAGGAAGGACGCAGCCACCTAGGGTTGGTGTTGCGGAATACAGCATTGGCAGCTGCAATGGCGACACGTAAGCATTGTGGCCGGCCAGGCGCTGCAGGATTTGATGGAAGAGGTACATCAGCCACCATTTGCTGCGCACTTGTGCCCGCCCCACCCCCCCCCTCCTTACCATTCCGCAGAGTAAGTGTGTTCTGCATAGGGCTTGCTTTGCGAGCAGCCTTGAGCACCCGCTCTGCTGTGCTCTGCGGCAGCCCTTGCAGAGTGCAACCATCTATGGCAGTGATGATGTCGCCAATGGCTACAAGCTCTGATGCCTCGGCAGCAAGCATGCCACCGTCCTCCGCGCGCGTGAACGCTTGTACGACGACCATGCGGTTGCCGAATTTGAGCTTGACGCCGAGGCCCTCGCCCTTGCGCATGCGCAGCGTCACGTCGAACATGCCGTACGCCGGAGCTGCTGACGCCGCACCGCTTGTATCGGCAGCGGCGGTGCCAGCTGCGCATTCTCCAGAGCCCTGCTCGCTATCCGCTGTCCCCCCCACCCCCTGTCCCTCCCCCGCCGCCGGCCCCGCCGCCTCTGCCACCCCCCCAGCGGGGATGACTGTCACTCGCGGCAGGCAAGCGATGATGTGACGGCAGAGCATGCCTGTCCGTATGGGGTTCAGGCAGCTGCACAGGGCAGCGCCTGAGGCCGCCACCACCACCGAGTGCTGCGAGCACCCTGAAGTAGCCGTCGCTGCAAACCACTCCTGATTTGCAAACACTGGGGCGCTGCGCGTGATCGCTTGCAACATGCCCTCACTTGCCCTCCGACTATCATTGTCATCTAATGTTGCGTCAGGGTCGTCCTCCGGGGTTGGTCCTGAAAGCAGCAACACACGCGCATCAAGTCAGAGGGTGCTTTAGAAAGGGCTTGAATGCGTCCAGACATGAGAAGAAAGTGCAGGTGACTCTCGCATCAGGGCTGCCACCACCCAGCAGTCCGCAGTGCACGGCGCCTCATTGAGAACCTCACGTTGATTGTACAGGGCTGCACAGGCAGACAACCTGAAGATTGAGAAGAAGGCAGGTGCGGCGTCTCAACGAGGCTCTGGTGTTGGTTGCAGCGGGCTGAACAGGTGAGAGGGGGTGAGAAAAATGCATGCAATCGAACTTCAAGTCCAGCTCAGCAGTGGAAACGTGTACCACTGAGGACATGAAGCTGAAGAACTGGTGGACATTAGCCTTCATTCGGCAGTGCACGGACTCATACAGGGTATGCATATACTAAATTACATCGGATGATCATGATCCCTCAGTCAGGCGAGTCTGACAGCACCCCTTTGAGGGGGGGGGGGGCCGGGGCATTTACCAGGGCGGGGGGGGGGGGGGGGGGGGGGCAGAGGTCCAAGATTGGCAAGCCGAATAAACCAGGAGGCAGGCGAGTGGGTCGAGAGGGAGGGGGGGCAGGGGCATAAGAAAGGCTGAGGGTATCGAGGATGCCGTTACCTTACTGGCTTTAGTGTACTCGACTTGCTTGGCACATGGACATGCAGTACTATAATGGGAACAGCAATATTTGCTGCAGCACTGTTGCTGTTGTCGACATTTCTGTAGGTGGGTGTTGTCGCCGTTTGGCAAAAGGGGGGCTATGACTTTGCAATGACGCCCGTGGTCTCACACAAAGAGAGGGGGCGTCTAGAATGGGGGGGCAGTAAGTCATTATTCAACAGCGGTACGGTAAGGTCACCAGGTGCGTGTGCTACATGTGCATGATGAACTTCGCAAGAAAACGTACCTGGACTGGAATTGAGACCTTCATCCGCAACCGCCACATGATACCGCGCTGCAGCGACCACCTCCTGGGCGATGTGCTTCAGGCAATGCAAAGTGCCATGATGCTTCGCTACCTCCAGCAATGCCCCGTAGATGCTGCGCAGCCCTGCATCGATGCCCTTCACAGCCACGTCCAATGCGCGGGTGCTGGCCTCCATGTATAGCTGGTCTTCCGCGCTGTATCTTGCAGTGATGCGGCTGATGGAAGTGGTGAGGGAGCACAGCGTGCCCATTTTCTCCAGCTCTGCCTTCAGCTTGGCAAAGTAGCCCTCGCAGCGCTGGGTAGAGTTGATGCCGAGGGTGAGGATGCCAAGCCGGAAACAGAAAGCCCACCGCCTGCGGATTGCGTAGATGGTCCGGTTGAGGTATGTCACCACCTCGGCCTCAGCTTTTCCAGCGTGTGCAAGGCAATGGTGCATTGCTTGCCACGCTGATTCGAAGCAGCGCTCCGTGGGCGCTCTGGACGCCAGCCGCAGATGCCGCTTGAAGTCCTGTCAGTCAACAAGAATGGACAGTACCGGTGATGGATATGCTTGGCATAAACATTAGCATACACGGACGAGCCTGGCCATGTCCACAGGCCAATAAGCACATGAAATACAGGAAGGTACAAACAGTACATGAGGCTCTCACTTCTCTTGTAGTAGTACATTTTTCTGCCATCGCTGCTTGTTGCCAGGCAAACCCTAGTAAATCGCGCACATTATCAAGCTGATGTAAGTGTATCAAGCACATCTCTGCACTTTGCAACCCTATATGCGCATTCTGTCAGATCAATTGTTTTTGAGTTAAAACATTGTGCACGTGATTCAGCTGCCCAGCACTTCCCTGGCTGAGTATGCGAGTTGCAGCATCACTGTTTAAGATGGCGCAGAACACGCAGTGCACGAAGATCATGGTTGCTTCATACATGTCACCTTTGGGTGTCAGCTGGCACATTCTGGAAAAATACCATCTTGATCACTGCAGACTAGCCAGCGCTCAACACCAAAGACTTGTGCAAGCCTGACATGCAATGTCTCACAACGTGCATTTGGCAGCGGATGACTAAAAAAAATGCCACGGAAGTTGGCTTGCCAAGATAGGGATGCACAGCAATGCTGGCTGACAACATTGCGATCAGATTGTTCCTGTCAACGTCATTTTTGTCACCTTTGGGTGTCAGCTGGCACATTCTGGAAAAATACCATCATGATCACTGCAGATTAGCCAGCGCTCAACACCAAAGACTTGTGCAAGCCTGACATGCAATGTCTCACAACGTGCATTTGGCAGCGGATGACTAAAAAAAATGCCACGGAAGTTCGCTTGCCAAGATAGGGATGCACAGCAATGCTGGCTGACAACATTGCAATCAGATTGTTCCTGTCAACGTCATTTTTGTTCACGTGATGCACTCATGGCTAGGTGCTCTACACATGCAAACAAGGGGCATGCACTCATGGCTAGGTGCTCTACACATGCAAACAAGGGCCATGCTACTAATTTCCAACAGCTGTAGACATACATTTGACAGTCAACTTCCGTGGCGTCGGGGTTGCACTTGCCTTCCATGCAGTCCCCAGTCTTGATTTCAACTTCTCCTTCACGTTCTTGATGAAATGCCACTCGCAGATCAGGTGCACCGTTCCCGGCCATGACAACTCCATGGCCGCCTCTGCAGCTGCATCTCTGCACAATAACACAAGTAAGGATAAGATTGGGTCACCAGCCTGACAGTGATGCCATGTGTAACAGGATAAGGGATGTGCGCTAGCGTATAGCACCGTACATATACGGCTGTGCAAGGGATGACTAAGAGCCTCGCTTCTTCTTCGTACATACCACGTAGGTGATACCTGAACTTCAACTTCTTTCAATTTCTCGTTCAGCAGTGTAGCGCTATTGCAGACAGCAGGCAGTTGTGCATTTGATGACACCACAACCACAAGCATAACACTGCAAGCACGTGCGGGCCGATGGTGGCAGCTGCTCAACAACAGTTTATGTACATATGTCTGGGTGACTACCTTCAGCTGTTCGCTCATGTCCCTGAAATCAAGCTGAAAGCAAACCTTGTTGCTTAGTGAGAAAGGATCATGACATGTACGCCGTATGCCGCATGCCACAATGGCTAAACTGCCGTCTTTATAACGCATATAGAGCGGGTAGGATACTTGAGTTGGCGTATATGTATATGCTATAGTATTTAATAACCAACATGTATATCAGTTTTGTTAAACAGGATACTCTTGCAGAAACAGGATATGCTGCAAGCCTTCATACCTGTCTGTGAAGCACACTCGAGGGAATCGCCCGTCCACCATTTTCACATAATGGTCGAAGAACCACGTGAACTCTTCAGTGCCCTCTCCATCCAACACTGCCTGGCAGAACAGTCTTGTCCTGCACATATTGCAGAGAGATTCGCACAGTCTGAGTCAGACATCTGTGTTTCATGGCCCGCTGTGATTTAAACTTGACTGATACATGCTCAGCAATCAATAGCATAGAAGCCATTAGCATGACAGTATACGGTATACGCATATCAGAACCATGCATTCGCGCATACAGTACTTCATCACCATCAGACATTCCTGCAACAGCGACATGACTCACTTGCTCTCGCCGTTCACGCCAATGATAATGCTGAGCGGCAGGCCATACTTGTTTGTGCCAAATGTGCAGTCCTGTGAAACACCCAAGCAAGTGGACAACAGAGACGATTCAGATTAGTGGTGCTTCAGAAAATGCAACAGTGATCACTCCAGCGGCAGTTGAGGCATTGGCACGACGACACAATCATGACAAAGCCTGCAAGCTGACCTAAATGCAAAAATATACCCCAAGGACGCAAGGATGGCACATTGACAGGTTTGTGACTGCACGTTCACTCACTACGGAAGCGTTGGCCGGCCTCAGCACACACACTGATAGCTGACAACTGCGTGCTTTGCATGCATCACCCTTTGTCACCTCAGTGCAGACCGACCGACAGTTGTGGCAAAAGCAAACTTACGTGCAGTAAGCGAGCTCAGCGACTGTGGGTCACCTGTTGAATGACATCCAGACCAAACTCCATGGCCAGCTCCACCTGCTCGCGTGTGGCCCAGAATGCTCGCTTAAACGTGCTGTCCTCCGAAAGGTCATGAGCAGCATACCCTCCTGTCGCCACCACATTGTTGAGCTCAGCAATGAACTCTTTGCTGTCGCCAGCAACGAATGCAAGCTTCGCCCTGACAGCCGCCGCTACATTGTTGAGCTGATTGATTGCCTGCTCATCGAAGACAGCCTTCAGGTCCCCGCCGAAGTGGTGAGCGAGGACAGTTTGTCGCAGCATCTTTCCACACATGCTGGGCGCCACGCACCAGCTCCTGACATCAGCTAAGATTTCTGCTGTGAGCTCGCTCTTGGCAATGATGCGGCCGATGCCATCAGGCCGAGGTAGCTGCTTCACAGCCATTGCATGGTTGTGACCCTCGCTGAATGACGAGGGGACACTGATCAGAGTCCATGGCACTGGTGTGGCAGTGACCGTATGCTCCAGGCTATCAGTGATCGCAGCAAGAGGCTGACGCGCTGATGGCATGTGAGGCTTTAGAACTGCACGCCAGCTGCAGTTGCATTTGATGCACTGATTTACCACTGTCCGTGGTGCAGCATCGGGCTTCAGTGCAGAGGCCTTCTGAGGAGGGGCACCTGCACAATGGCAGACTAGCCAGTATAGCGAGCTGTTTTTTTTCTTCAGGTACACCTTAAAACCAGCAGTGGAAGCTTGCATCTGCACGACCTCCAAAGCTTCGTTTGGTGACCCAAACAGCCTCCCCTGAAGCTCAGCACCGAACTGCATGCAAACGAACAGGGCACAATGCGATCAGCTTGACACGATCTGCTATCTAAGGTCGAGCTGTGCCGTGCACTCAGAAAACGCAGTGGCCATGCAGTGCGAGAGCTAACAGTACAGTCAAACTTGAGCCAAACTGGCCATGCCCGCGGTAGCGCTGCTGTCCGTTGGTGTGTGTCTTTGAGTTTTGAGTACGCAACATGTGCAGTGCGACTGGTCCACTCAAGCTGTGAAGCTTACAAGGCCGATGTCAAAATGGCTTGGAACATGAACCTGACTCCCTCATGGACATTGGTCTACCGCTGCAGATGGCAAGTTATGAATGAAATTTGGCAGTTGCTTCATAGTCACCTCGACATCTCCAGCGGTTGCAGCTGAGCTCGCCGGAGGCGAGCCCTCCATCTGTGCGTCACCAAGCCC
This sequence comes from Tribonema minus, assembly GCA_017506865.1. Classification (NCBI taxonomy): domain Eukaryota; class Xanthophyceae; order Tribonematales; family Tribonemataceae; genus Tribonema; species Tribonema minus. The sequence continues at coordinate 835,675 of JAFCMP010000124.1, forward strand.
ACTGATTGCTGTCTTAGCTGCTTACTCGGTCAACACGGCCTCCGCACTGTGCGTAGCGCCAGAAACGCAAGGGCGACTGCTGCGAGCACGCACACTTCAAATGTGCACTTGCTGGGGGGTGTTCAACCCCCCTGGCCCAAATAGTTAATTGGGCCAGGCTGGCCCAAATATGGGATCCGTCATATGACCACCAAAAGCAGACTTGGCGACAACAAGATGCTGGTGAGGCCGTTCGTTTGACGCACGTGTCAAAAGTCTAGACACTAGTTCGATGGCGCTGCAGTATGCATATGTCTACCGTGTTCTTTCACTGTTGCTCATCAGGCGATGCTTGCGGCGCGTGTAACACAGGTGATCACCGCATGACATGTTCTCCTGGTTCAAGCTAATAGCGAAGGAAGAAGGCATAGCAGAGCCAGATTGTGTGCCACCAGACCGAGTCCAGTGGTGCAGGCCACGCCTATAGTGGTATGTATGTATACAAGGCAGCACAGCCTGAGAGGGTACAGACCTTCACATACAGTCAATCAAGCGTGATCAGAGAGTTAGAGCGCCTGGTGCAGGAGATAGTGGAGATGGCTGCACCTGCAGTGAGATAGATGTACACGTCATCAGTCCTCCTTCGAGTTGCCGGTCGTAAGCCTGTTGGCCAGGACCACTCTCATAAGAAGTGGCCTACGTGTGTAAGACTGTCATTTTCCATGACCTTCCTTGCACTTTGCGGCACATGTCTACAGGCGATGTACAAGCAAGATTTGCTGTCCCTTCAAGGGAGGTATCTTGCACACCCCAAAAGTTTCACAACACATATATGCTATGGGCAATTAACGCGCAATAAACCTCCCAGACACATCAGGTGCTCTGCGTCAGCATCATAGACTAGGGCTAGGGTTAAAGATGACCCTACGCAATGTGCACAGCAAGTGTAGTTGGGGGTCCCCGCCTCTTTGAAAACGCAGTCAGTCTTTATTGCAGTATGGTGGCATGAATAATTGATGTACGCTGCGCAGCGCGCAGCACAGCAAAACGTGCTGCATCGCATGTGCGATTGATTCTACGAGTCTCATTCTGGCGATCATATGCAAACATGTTGTCGGCAGTGCTGCTCGACGTAACGACTCTGCGGCGACTCGCTCCCCGAGGCGCCAATCACCAGCGCTACGATGGCTGCCGCAGCAGCGCGGTCAGCGCAGCAGCAGTTGAGCTAGGGCCAGGCTATAAGCGTAGTCATGCGGCTGCTGTTACAGTGGTGTGTGTGCCCTCCCCGGCTATAGCGCCGCATCACCTTGCGGAAGCTGCAGACCAGCGGGGCGCGCCGCACTGTCCAGCAAGGCCTTCAAGTTCAACATGCTTTTTGAAGTTCTAGACGGCTGCACCGCCGTGGCGGTGGCTCGCAAAACAGGCCTGTACGGCGGCAGCGCTCAACCCTTTGTTAGGGCCACTGGGTCAAGGTGCCAGCGGTGGGCGCCGCGCGTGAATCCCCCGCGCTCATCACAGCGGCACGATTCGCGTCTCGGCTGAGGGGGGCACCACCCAGACGGCGCCTTGCAGACAGGCGTGAACAAGCCGCGGCGGCGCTGTAGGGTACGACAGGGCGCTACAAGAGGCTGCGATGTGCCACCGCCGCTCGCGCGCGCCGCGCGTCACTGCGCGGAGCTGCTCGCGCGCCGCCGGAACGCGTCCTGTATGACGTACGCGGCGACGCTGCGCCGCGTCACCTCCGCCTCCTCTGCGCGGCGCCGCTCGCGCGCGTCCTCCTCCTCGCGCCGCCGCCACTCCACCGCCGCCACCGCCGCGCGTCGACCATCCACATCGGCGCCGCCGCTGCCGCCGCCGCCGCCGCCGCCGCCGCCGCCGCCGCCGACCTGCGGGAACAGCTCCGGCAGGTCGCGCCCGCAGCCCTTGTCCTCGCGCGCGGAGTCCGCTGAGCCGCCGCGCCGCCCGCCGCCACCGCCGCTGCCGCCGCCGCCGCCGCCGTCGTGCGCCTTGATCTCCGCAAAGAGCGGCAGGCGCGCGGGCGCCAGCGGCTCGTCGCCGCCGCCGCCGCCGCCGCCGCTGCCGCGGGCGCAGAGCAGCGGCGACGCGTCGCCCATACTCAGTGGGTGGCCGCTGCCGCCGCCGCCGCAGAGGTGCCGCTTGCGCGGCGACGCCGCGCCGCCGCCGCCGCCGCCGCCGCTGTGCGCCGCGTCGCCGCCGCCGCCGCTGCCGCGCAGCGGCGGGCGCGGCCCTCCGCCGCCGCCGCCGCAGTCGACTGCGCATGCCGCCGCCGCGCGGCTGCTGTCGCGCACCGTCCTCCGCGATGGGCTCGGGAGGTGCTCCAGGGGGGCGTCGCCGCCGTCGCCGCCGCCGTCGCCGCAGTCCTTCGCCTCCGCCACGCTGCACGCGCCGCCGCCGCCGCGGTAGTGCGGCGCGGCGACGGCGGAGGATGGGGATACCGCGGCGGCAGCGCCGCTGAGGGGGTAGGTGCTGCGGCTGGAGGCGTCGTCGTCGGCGCTCCTGTCGTCTTTGAACGCGTCGTCGCTGTTCCAGCTGCGGCAGCGGGTCAGGGTGGGGTCAACGATGAATCATTGGGGACGATTGCAGCGGTCATGACGCGCCGCTCACAAAAAGCATGGGCGCACGCCGGGTGAGGGCGAGGGTTGAATCAGCAGCAGCGGCCACGTCAGATGCTGCGCTGCCGTACATTGCGAGGTTTGATGCTGGTTTGTGCATGCATCATCTATGCAGCCTGTGCTGAGTTCAAGGGTCGACAGTAAGAGCTGAACGCAGCCGGTCCCGCCCCAGGTCCCACGCACGCTGAGCGGTGACACCTGAAGGGCATGTATGTATGCAGCAAACGGCACCGCGCCAGCCGTTTCCCACACGCCGCGGCGCATCTGTGACATGCGCGGGGAGATGTGCCTTTTACGCATCTCAAGCGTGCTGAGCACCGATGCCAGAAGGGCATGTATGTATGCTTTCAGGGGCCCCAGCTCGATCGCAGGTCCCTGCACCTGTTCCGAAGACTTGCCTGTACCAGTGTGCACGGCCGTGTTGTGAGTGCAGCCGGCGCGTGCCACCTACGTATGCCGTGACAGACGCAGTCCACATCGCAGCATCACACATCCGCTTTGGTGAGCCCCCTTCACTGATGCACAGCGGTTACACCGCTCAGGGTTATGTAGGCTACCATCAGGGTTCAGGTTCTGGCAAGCGCATCGCATCGTGAGAATAGCAGCGCGATAGCGGGGCGGGGGGCAGCGATATGACTCGTATTTGACTTGCCAAGCAACAACAGGAAGCTTCTGTGGATCGTAACCAAGCACGCAAGCTGAAACTCTGGCACAGCCTGCCAGTGGGCGTAGGTACCTGAATGACCTAATGAGGCCTTTGGGATGCCCAAGCGGCGGCAGCGCGCTACCGGGAGTGCCGCCGCCTCTGCCGCCGCCGCCGCCGACAGGGCTGGTGCCGTCGCTGCGGCGAGTGGCGTTGCTGCAGCGCGGCGCAGCGTCAGCGGCAGCAGCAAAGTGAATTCGCCTCTATGTGCCTTGTGGCACGTCCATGTGAACTATTACATGTTGACGTAGCCTCTATACGCGCTCCTTAAAGCTTTGCAATCTGAGCATCTACGGGATTGTTGACAAAGACTGGCCCCTGCTGTCAGTGGCATTGGTGCCGTTGCCACGCTGCGGGTGGCGTTGCTGCAGCGTCTTGCGGCATCAGTGTTGGTGTGAAACAGGGCTGAATGCAGCGTGAAAACGCAAGAAGAACAAGGAAGCACCCCCCCAAAGGGGGTTGGGTGCGAAGCCCCCGGGACTGAGCGGTGTGACAGCACTACGCTCCAGCATCTCACTGGCGAACTTGTGCTGCCACTGCATTGTTGGTGCGCAGTTTCATGCGGCGGGCCTGCTCAAAGCACAGAAGTGAGATAGCACGAGTGCGTGACGTACAGGCAACTTCCGTCCTTCACTGTAAATGGCAAGCAAGAGAGTACATCTACGCCAGTGAACGTGGTTACCATTGAAGTTTCTGTGCGCCATGTGGCAGCCACGCGGTCGCAGCTGCGTGACTCGTGTGAGCCATCGCTGCAGCGGCTGTGATATGATATGGTTTAATACTTAGTGCATAACGTATGGGTAGGGCACGGTCCAGTAAGTTCTGGCAAGTCCAATTTGTTGGCGGTTCCGGTACCCCCCAAAAACGGGAAGGTTTTGTGTCAGCTCGAGGTGCCAGTGGGCGGCCTGCGGCCAGGGCATGGCTGCTGCATTCCCGGTCTTCCGATGATGGCTGCGGCGTGGCACAGCGCCAGGGACAATGCGAGTTCACCCCATGCAATAACAGAACCAATCATGACTCATCCCTCCCTCAAGCAAAACTCTATGCACCTCAACTTAACTCACAAGACCTCAAGCACATTCGAATGCACAGAATTTCCGACCTCGCAGTCCCTGGGACCGGGGGACGCTAGGGAGTACGGCAGCATGCCCGGTACCCCCACTCAGTCAACGCGGCGTGCAGCAGGTTGAGCAATGACAGCCGCAAGTGCAGCGCACTTCAAGAGGTGACCCTCACCTGCCAAACCCGCCCCCCCGCTCCCTGGATCGCGGGGAGGCTACGCTGGAGGGGAGGGTGCCCGATAGCCCCCCCCCCCTCCGACTAGCGTCGTCCCCTTTAGGGTCAAAGCTGCGATCGGCGGTGCCGCGCTCGCTTGCGCTGCTGCGTGACGTGGAGCCCGGCAAATGGGGGGGGGGGGGGGGGAGGGGGGCAGAGCAGTGCGTGTGAGACACGCGATGCCGGACACAGTGATGATGAGCAGCGGTCAATGCATGCGCGTTTGCAACAGTGCAGCTGCTCAGGTCATGCGCCCCTTCTACGGGCTGGGTATGTATAGGCTGCACCGCATACCAAGCATACCCCCCCCCCCCCCCCCAGCGCTCAGTAACATGCAGCTGCTCAGGCGATGCGATGCACGCCCTGCTAAGGGCTGGGTATGCATCAGCTGCACTGCGCACCAGGCATACCCCCCCCCCCCCCCCCTTATACACCCCGGCCTCAGCCCTGCACGACCCGCAGACACGCCTGATGTGTTCGATGACATCTGCGCAGCTGTCTTCTCGCAAAACAAAGATTCTGAGTTAGGGGAAGGGCAATGATGCTGGCACGCCTGAAGGGCATGGCTACCCTGCTAAGTGTGCACAAGCTTCTTGATTTGGCTGCACTTCGCACCAAGCATACATACCCCCTGTCTCAGCCCAGCTCCACGTGCAGACGCGACTGACACCTGCGGCTGCTCAGGCGATGCGATGCGCGCGCTTCTACGGGCTGGGTATGTATTGGCTGCACTGTGCACCAAGCATACCCTCCCGCATCACCTCGTCACTAAGTGATGCTCTCAGTTTGGGGCAAAGACGCTGTGGCATCCTCGGGCTGGCACCCCTGAAGGGCATGGCTACTGCACCCTGCCAAGTGTGCACGAGATCATGCGCTCAGTGGTAAAGCCAGGGTCACCGCAACACAGGGTAGGGTATGGCTAGTTCTAAACTAGGGTACCTACCTGGCTTCCCCCGGTGCCCTTGCGCGCCACGATCGCGGCCCCCACGTTGCGCTCATGCTGCATGGCTCAGCAAAAAACGCACGGCAAGATTGCTTGCATGAGCCACAAGTGCTGCGGCTGCAAGTTGTCTACCCCTAGCCCTAACTGCTGAGACCGAGAGGAATTCGTGTCCATTAGCAGGCAGCAGTCCTTGCTAACTTAGCAGCAAGTGATCAACACCAGCCTAACCTCGCCCCCCTATGTAGCTAAATTGTTGCGTTCATGCTGCACGGCTCGGCGAACAACGCACAGCGACTTGTTTCGTGAGCCACAGCGAGAGCGCCGGCGCTAGTGGCGCTGAGCTTCAAGTTGAGCAGTTTCATACTGCAATCAAACTGTAAGCACCGCGGAAACTGAGACGAATTTGTGTCAGTTCGTTGAATGTTGCGCTCATGCTGCGCGGCTCAGCAAACAACACACAGCGAATTGTTATGTGAGCTACGGGGAGAGCGCCGGCGCTAGCCACGCTGCGGCTGGAGCAGTCTCACGCAGCAATCAAAACTGTAAGCACTGCAGGAAATGAGACGGTGTTGTGTCAGTTCGTTGCAGGCAGCATTCCTTGCTGACTTGAGTGGCAAGTCTTTGATGCTACCCCTGATGTCAGCCCCAACTTCAACAAAACACTTCCACGGTTCAGCAAACAACGCATGTCGTACTGTCTTGTGAGGCACGGGGAGAGCGCTGGCGCTAGCGGCGCTGGAGCTTCAAGTTGAGCAGACCTAACCCTAAACCTAACCCTTACCCTAGATGTAAGCACTGCAGACCGCGAGGGGTTCGTGTCCATTTGCCGCAGGCAGCATTCCGCAGCAGACACTGCACTGTAGGCTGCAGAGACCGAGTGAATCGCCGCAGGCAGCATTTGTTGCTTGAGTTTCCACCAGCGGATCCACCTTAACCCTAACTTCAACCCTAGCTTTAGGGTTGTGGTCATGTTGCATGGCTCAACCAATGACACCGTGACAGCGCATTGCCGCAGTGTGAGCCACAGGGAAAGCGTCAGCGCGCTAGCGGTGCTTCAGTGGTACATTGCGGCCCCCATGCTGTGCTCATGCGATATCATGACGACAACGCTCAGCTGCGGGCTGCGCGACGTACTGTCTTGCGTCCATTCATCTTGTTATGCTGGTGTCATGCCTGAAGCTAATTCTAAACCTAACCCTAGGTCGGGAGATTACACGATGATGCTGGAGCTGTCACCTGCACAACACTACTTGCAGTGAACTCTACCTACGACTGCAAGTAGGTATAAGTCTGAGCAGGTTTTGCAGCACGCGCAGCCGTTCTCACGCTAGTAGCCCTAGATTCAGAGCGACGAGCACTGCTGCGTTAGCAGCGCTCAGCACAGGATGGCGGTTTCAGCAATCATTCAGCTAGAAAGCCATGCTAAAGCACCCAGGTTTAGCATTGGGGCAAGGGCTAGAGTTTGGGATATTCGAACTTCAAATTTGAAGTACTTACGAGCCGCCGGAGCCCGGACTCAAGAGGCTGCCGCCCATGGGTTTGCGCGCGGGGGACAGTGCCAGGGCGCCATGTAGGCTTCTGCAGGGGGAGAGGGGGCGCAAGCGGCATAAACGTGACTTTAGCTGTAAACAGATATAATTCGAATCGTTGGGTAAACTCTCGAAACTGTGTCTCAATTTGCCTATAAACTTCGTAGTTTTGACCACCAGAACCTTGTGAAGAGAGTCTGAGTCTGAGTCTAAGGCTGGTGGTGCGCAGGCGCCATGAAGGCTCCTTCCTATGAGAGAAGCAAGGGCGCAGGCGGCTTGGCTGCTGTCAGAGTCTGAAACTCTGCCCGTCAGGACTTGATGTGAGTGCGTGTTTGTGTCTCTCTCTCTGTGTGTGTGTGTGTACGACGAGGTATGGTGTCTTGCAATACACTCAAGTTTGAAGTATTTACATGCATGGGCGAGCTCGCGATACCTTGATTCCGATGATGCGGACCACGCGGTCGGCATCAGCCTTGACGCTGTTGACATGGCGCTGGCAGGCCACATCATCCCACAGCAGCGCTCAACACCATACGCCAGAGCAGCATGATGCCAGTGGTCGAATCCAGTCACAAGGCTGAGCCTCACCGTCGCTCCCCCTCCCCTGCCCCCCCACCCCCAACTGAACTCCTGCACCTACTCAACTCATCCCCCTCACTACTACTTGCTGATCTTTGTCCACTGCCCCATGCTTCACTTGAAGTACGTCTATATACCCCCTCCACACCATCGCCATACCTCACCACACCACCTCCTACAGCCCTCGTTGAGTCTTTCCAAGTCACTGCCCTCCTATACCAATACACGCGATCTATACCATTGCCATTGCTTTATCACACCTCTTGAAGTTTACTTTCCTACAGCATGCCTCACCTGGGTCCGTCGCTCCCCCTCCCCCGCCCCCCCGGCACCAGCTCTCGCGCCCCCCTATCCCCCTCATTGCTGCTCGCAGATTCATCCCCGCTCCCCCCCCCTTCATCTGGGTCTAGCCCCCCCCCCTTTTCCTCCCCCCCCATGCTGCTCTCCCCGTCTGAGCCGCCATTGGCCGCAGAGCCCTCTGGTTCGCGCAGGAGCGGGCCCGGGTCTCTGGTGGGGGGGGACTCCTTTGGCATGGAGTCCTTGCTGCATGCGCCACGCAATTAGGCGTAAGACGCTCGAAGATTAAGGTGGAATCAAAGGGTGCATGCGCACTGCTGTGCAGGTTTAGGTTAGGGTTAGGGTTAGGGTCCGGGTTAGGGTTATGGTGCGGGTTAGTCAGAGGACTTTGTGCATGCACCTGCCATACATCCGAGCTCTGCTGCCTCTTCAGCAGAAATTTGAAGCATTACACGGCACACTTCGCAGTACCTTGGATCCCTTTCTATATAGGGCTGCGGAGCGCGCGGCTGCACATATCGATTGCGCCTGCATGAGTGACCTGTCCACAATCCATAAACCAGGTGAACACACAAGTACACGAGTACAGCATGTCATTACACACCAAAACCTCGGGTCCCTCTCTATGGGCGGTGGCGCGCGCGGCTGCAGATCGAGGCACGCCTAACCTGACCCTAGCGCTCACGCAAGTATCTGCTTCATGTACGCTCTGTCTCAGGGCTGCAGTACACTCCAATGAGATCAACTACACGCAAGTACACAGTTCGTATTGCAGTACCTCGGGTCTATGGGCGGCAGCGCGCGCGGCTGCACACATCAATCGCGCCTGCATGATAACCTGACCCCAATCCATGCCAGCCCAAACACATAAGTACACTGTGTGCTTGGGGTATGCAAATAACACTCCGGTACCTCGGGTCCCTCCCTATGGGCGGTGGCGCGCGCGGCTGCACTCATCAATTCGTTCGCGCGGTAACCTGACCAAAATGCATACCAGGTAACACACACAACTACAGTACTTCGAAGCATGCATGTAGTTTACACACCTCGGGTCCCTCTCTATGGGCGGCGGCGCGCGCGACTGCAGGTCGAGGCACGCGTAGCAGTTCAGCGGACTTGGCGTGTGTACTCCGCAGTACACTCCAATTGCGTTCAGCAGAACACAGGTACACAGTACGCATTGCAGTACCTTGGGTCCCTTTCTATGGGCGGCGGCGCGCGCGGCTGCAGGTCGAGGCACGCCACGTGGCGGCTGCGCAGCCAGCAGTGGCTCAGCACATCGGGAATGGAGGCGCGCTCCGAGGGGTCCGGCCTGAGCATCCGCCGCACCAGGTCCTTGGCTTCGCTGCTAAGCCCGTCCTCCATCTGTGACAGGCAGAAATCGAGTTGGGCGGCATGGTTCAGCCATTTTCTAGCCCCAACTCCACTTTCAAAGTCAAAAGTCCAGCCCTGACTCTGATTCTACGTGACCCTCATTTATGGGTCCGGCCTGAGCATCCGCCGCACCAGGTCCTTGGCTTCGCTGCGAAGCCCGTCCTCGATCTGTGACAGTGGTTGAGAGATGCGCTGAGCGGGGAGTGTTGATGATCAACTGTAGCCTAACCGTAGCCCTAACGCTGACCCTAACCCGAATCGTCACCCTAAAACCCTAATCCTCACCCATTCAACCTGGAACCCAAGCCCAATCCTTAACGTAGCTGTCAACGCAGCCAGGGTACTGCACTCGCATCATCTGCAAGTGAACGCGTTCTGGCGGCTTTTGAGCCTACTAACCTTAACCCTAAGCCTAAGCCTAACTCTAACCCTAACCCTAACCCTAATCCTAACACTAACCCTAACCCTAACTCTAAACCTAACCCTACGCTCTCGAGGACGGCCGCATTTAGACCTAACCCTAACCCTAACCCTACACGTGCCCACTGGTGCGCATGCTCGACCACCACTTCAACTTGAGTGCATCTTAGGTGAGGATCACACCCGCTCCTTGCTGCAAAGGCATGCATGATTGAGCTCTCCATGGTCAGGCGGAGCGTCTGTCCAAGGGGTAGGGTTAGACTTGTTTTTTTGCTTGAGGGGCGAAAAAACCCTGATTGTACCGGCACCGTACACTCACTTCTTGCTGAAGCAATCTGAAGCTGAAGTAATAGTCTCCGGCATGGCAGCTCCTTCAGTACTATTACTACCTCATACCCGCAGCGCCACTTTCGGCATTGTCGTCCAAATAATAAAAAGCGGCATGCCATCTTCACATGATGCATAACTTCTCAAGTGCTACTAGAGCATCACCTTGTACTTTTTATTAATTCTTGCTCAGGGCGCGAAAAAGCCCAGATGATTGGCATCTAGCTGTAAGGAATCTACATGTCGTATGACAGTCTGAAAGTGTCGCAACGACAACCACTCAAACGCCGCCGCCGCCAAATGGCATCTCGGGGTCCTCCTTGTACTCGCTTCGCAGGATGCGCCGCCGTATGGACGCCTCCTTCGCGCGGTGCGCCCCCCTCAGATCCGTCCCCACTATATTCACATATTGAAGTTATTACTTAACTACTTCAAGTACATGGATTATTACCTTGTACTCGCACCGCAGGATGCGTCGCCGTATGGACGCCTCCTTCGCCCGGTGCGCCCCCCTCAGATCCGTTCCCTCAAACGGTAGCCGCCCGCACAGTGCTGCAAATAGCATGACGCCCAGGCTCCAGACATCTAGCGGCGGGCCGGCGTTGCTGGTGCCGCGAAAGACCTCCGGGGCGAGATAGGACAGGCTGCCGCATGTGGTGCGCACGGTGGCCCCTGGCCGGTAGAAGTCGCTGTTGAAATTTGCAATGAGGTTTTATGGGGGGGGGGGGGGGGGGGGGGGTGAAGAGTGAGGTACATAGAGAAGGGGTGCGTTGCTGGTGCCGCGAAAGACCTTCGGGACGAGGTAGGACAGGCTGCCGCATGTTGTGCGAACGGTTGCGCCCGGCCGGTAGAAGTCACTGTTGAAGTTTGCAACGAGGATTTGTTTTGCACGGCGAGGGGGGGGGGGGGTGAGGTACATAAGAAGGGGTGCGTTGCTGGTGCCTCGAAAGGCCTCCGGGGCGAGGTAGGACAGGCTGCCGCATGTGGTGCGCACGGTGGCCTCCGGCCGATACAAGTCACTGTTGAAGTTTGCAATGAGGTTGGGGGGTTTTGGGGGGGGGGGGGGGTGAGGTGCATACTATATAGAGAAGGGGTGCGTTGCTGGTGGCGTAAAGGCCTCCGGTGCAAGGCAGGAGAGGCTGCCGCACGTGGTGCGCACAGTTGCCCCTGGCCGGTAGGAGCCGCTGTTGGATTTCAGGTGAAGCATATGGGAGAGGAATGGGGGGGGCAAAAGGATGAGGTATGAAGCGGGGGGGAGCGGGGGGTGTAGGGGGGGGGCAGTGGGCAGCATGACGTAGGACAGGCTGTCTCATGTGGTGCGAACCGTCGCACCCGGCCGGGTGAAGTGGCTGTTGAAGTGTACGGCCAGTGTGTGTGTGGGGGGGGGGGGGGGGAGCGTAAGGCATCCAAGGGGGGAAGCGGGGGCAGGGTCTTCATTCACCAACAAACAAATTCACAAGTGAGTATTTTCATTCATCCACAGTCATGAACGACGCAGTACTTGAGCTCAAAAGTCGGCGATCTTGACGCACTTCAGCGAGCAGCACCACGTTCATTCATGCAAATAAACTCATCCCCATTCATGAACGATGCAGAATGCATCCACATTCATGAATGATGCAGTACCTGAGCCCGAAGTCAGCGATCTTGACACACTCCAGCGAACCGTGCCGCTGCAGCAGCACGTTGTCAAGCTTGAGGTCGCGGTGGCAGATGTGCTGGTTGTGGGCGTAGCTCACGCCGCTGACAATCTGGTGAAACGTCGCGCGTCCCTGCGTTTGTGTGCACAGGGACGAACGGCACGGAACAAATGACGATCTGATCTGGTGAAACATGCGTGTCGCTGGTGATGTGTGTATAGCGAGGATGGTACGGCACGGAACATGGGACACTTTGGTGAACTGGGGCGCGTACCTGCGTACATCATGCGTGTGCACAGGGAGGAATGGCACGGACCATGTGAAGGTCACCATAAAAGGGAGTTGAGAGTAACAAATTTGAAAAGTAATGCTAGCCCTAATCTAATTTCCGCTGCGTGCACCTCCTGCTCCAATACACGCTGCGCAGCAGAAGGCAGAGGCGCGTGATCACACGCTACCGTGGCGCCTTTGCTGGTCACTGATGTGCTTGCAAGGTTTTCAAAAAACAACAAGCCAGAGAGCTGCATCTTGCGGTGTGCTTGAAATGCACTCTGTTGTGATGCGGCGGGTGCTGCTGCTAAGTGCTGATGCTGCTGCATGCACTCCTGCTCCGCAACGCGCTGCGCGGGCAGGTGGCAGAGGTGCTTGAAAATGTCACCCACCATCCATGATGCTCAGCAACCCCAAAGCCTAAATCTGACCGCAATCCTAGCCCTAGGGGTAGGTTAGCTGAGCGCTGCTGCTGCACGCACCTCCTCCTCCGACCCGCGCTGCGCAGGCAGGCGGCAGAGGTGCTTGAACACGTTGCCCTATCCCTCGCGCTGACCTAACCCTGCCCCTACCCTACCCCTACCCCTATCGCTACCTACCGCTACCCCTGAATTTAACCCTAACCCTAACATGAAGCACCATTACGCACCTCTTCCTCCAACACGCGCTGCGCGGGCAGGCGGCAGAGCTTGAACACTGCGCCGCCCTCCGCGAGCTCACCCTAACCCTACCCCTAACCCTAACCCTAAGTTTGAGCGCTGCTGCACGCACCTCCTCCTCCGACACACACTGCGCGGGCAGGCGGCATAGGTGCTTGACCGTGTCGCCCCATTCATAACTGCAAGCTACTCCTAACCCTCACTCTAACTGCACCGTAGCCCTAAGACTATTAGCCTTGATCCTAACCCTATACCAATGACCGTAAGAACTGTTGCACATACCTCCTCCTCCGACACGCGCTGAGCAGGCAGGCGGCAGAGGTGCTTGAACATGTTGCCACCCTCCGCTAGCTAACCCTAACCCTAACTATAACCCTAACCCTATATGTAGGGTTAACTGAGCGCTGCTGCTAAACGCACCTCCTCCTCCGAAACGCGCTGCGAGGGCAGGCGACACAGGTGCTTGAACATGTCGCCGCCCTCCGCGAGCTCAAAGGCCAGCACCACGTAGCGCGGCAGGTCCACGTGCTGCGCGAGGCGGATGATGTTGGGGTGCTTCAAGGCGGTGAGGCACTGGACCTGCAAGGGGGGGGGGCGGGGGGTAGTAGGGCCTCCAAATTAGGATCGGATCGGGTCATGGTAAGGGGTGGTGGGGGGGTGGGGGGGGGTAATAGGGCCTTCATATTAGACTCTAGTCGTGGCTGGGCTTTATGTGAGTTAGGTAGCGGTTCGCGTAGTGCGGCAGGTCCACGTGCTGCGCGAGGCGGATGATGTTGGGGTGCGTCAGGGCCGTCAAGCACTGGACCTGCAAGGGGGGGGGGGGAGGGGGGTAAGGGCCTCTGAGTTAGGATTGGGGGATATGGCTAGGCGTGCTGGGGGGGGGGGGGGAGGTTGCAGGGCCTTCAAGTTGGAATTCAGTCGTGGATAGGGTTTAAGTGAGTTGGGTAGCGGTTCACGTAGCGCGGCAGGGCGACGTGCTGCGCGAGGCGGATGATGTTGGGGTGCTTGAGGGCGGTCAGGCACTGGACCTGCAAACGGAGCACAAGGGTATGTTAAGTTAGGGTTCAGGTGCCGGTTTGGGTTAGGTAAAGTAACGGTCGAACGTCCAACTCGATGTGCTGCGCGAGGCGGATGATGTTGGGGTGCTGGACCTGCAGGGGGGTCGGGCGCGCATTGTAGGGCCTTAAGGTTAGGTTCAGGTCATGGCTAGTTTTCAACAGTATGGTCGAGGAGTGAGAATGTCGGGCATGTACTTCAATAAGCGCGGCGAGTCCACTCTTGGAAGTATTGGGCTGCTCTTCACCGCTCGCGTGCTCCCACAAACCCCATGGCCAAGCGCATTTCTCCGCAGCGGCGCGCGCTGGGACATTGAAGTACATGCCGTTCCCACATATACTTGGACCACAAGCACTTGCTGCTAGATGACGCCTGTGAGAAGACCGAGCTGTTACTTAGGGTTAGGACTAGCGTTAGCTAACCCTATCCCTGACCAATTTCCCTACGTACGTGCCCCTCTTTGCCTACTTGTGCACATGAGCTGTCTGCGCCGCGCCGATGTTGCACATCACGCTTTTTTCTCAGAAACTTCATATATAACCCTGAATTTCATGTCTTAAAATTATATTATACTGGGAGCATATACTGTCTACGCACCTCAGTCGCCGTTCGCTGCGCCGCGCCGATGTGCGCACATCTTATTTTTTCTCAGAAAAGTTGTTAACCCTAAATTTCATTTCAGCAGTTATACTTGCAGCAATCACTGTAGCAATTGTACTTGAAGCAATTATTGTCTTCGTACGCATCTCAGTCGCCGTCCGCTGCGCCGCGCCGATGTCGCACATCTTGCTTTCTCGCAGAGTATTCTGAACCCTAAAATTCACGTTTTGAAAGCAAATTATGCTCGGAGTACTTACTGTACGCACCTCAGTTGCCGTCCGCTGCGCTGCGCCAATGCCGCACATCTCGCTTTTTCTCAGACATTTCAGCACCCTTTTAGCAACAATGGTATATAGAGCAATTCTCAAAGTTTCTTGCTTCGTACGCACCTCCGTCGCCGTCCGCTGCGCCGCGCCGATGTCGCACATCTCGCTTTTTCTCAGAAACTTCAGCGCCACGCGCTCCCGCGTCAGCTGGTGCTCGCCCACTCTGACCTCCCCGAAACCGCCGCGGCCCAAGAAGTCCAGCACCTTAGGGTTGGGGAAGGGTTAGGGTTAAGAGTCAGGGCTAGTCAGGTTAGGGTTTGGACAGTGCAACACGACGGGGGGTCAAGTACGCCTGAGAATGTGAGGGAGTGTTGCGCAGACTCATTGTCGAAGTTATGAGGTATTTGGGTATGTATGGGCTGCGAGCCTTGAAATTGCGGCGTCCCAAGAAGTTCAGCACCTGAAATGCACAACAGTGGGGGTCAAGCATGCGTGAGAGTGTGAGGGAGAGTGACACGCAGCCATACTGGGATACTCATCACTGCTGCATTGGGGTGTGAGCCGTGATGCAGGCCCGCGGGTGTGATGCCTAACCCCAACTTTAATTCTAACCCTAACCCTAACCCTACGAGTGTGAGGGAGAGCGGGGCCACTCTGTCATGCTCATCCATAAGTGCATTGGGATGTGAGCCGTGACGCGCCTAACCCTAACCCTAACTGTCACTCTGACAACAGACCTTGACTTGCTGAGGCGACTCCTAACTAACATCACTGTGATTACCTTCATTACCCAAGCTACTGTAAGAGTGAGCTAAACATAACGAAAAGAGTTATACTCATACCAATGATGACAATGAATCCCTGGAAGACAACCACAAGCCTTGCGTTAAAAATGCTCACATGATCGCTGACAACAATCCTTGCCTTGATAAGAGCTCACATAATTGCAATCACCTAAAGCCGCTGCCCGCCCCCCCCCCTCCCCACACACACATAAAAATAAGGACCTGAGACCAACACCGATGGCGGTGCATGGTCAACCTGACAGTGTGGCGCAGTGTCGCATCGTTTTTTTTCCCACATCAAAGCAGTTTGAGGACATCACTTACTTCATGCCTTCCAGAACATGACAAGCACAGGCAGCAGCGCTCACTCTTACTCCCCCCCCCCCACATACACAAACACGTACAATCGTGGGCATGCCCAGTTCCCCCGCGTCAGCGGGCGGCCCCGTCCTCACCTCTCTCTTCCAGAATAATAAAAGGTGCGGCAGCGCTCACCCTGAACCCCCCCATCAGCATGGGCATGCCCGATGCCCCTGCGTCGGGGGCGCCGTCCTCACTTCTCCCTTCCAGAATATCAAAGGTGCGGCAGTGCTCACCCTGAATTCCCCTCACCAGCGCAGATAGTGCCCTTGTCAGCGGCACCGCCCTTACTTCTCTCTTCCAGAACTTATCAATTAAAGGCGACGGTGCTCACCCTGAAGCCCCCCACCAGTGTGGGCACGCCCCACTGCCCCGCGTCAGCGGTGCTGTCCTCACTGCTGTCTTCCACACACTAATAGTTGAAGGCAGCAGCGCTCAGCTCAGCTCACCCTGAAACCCCCCCACCAGCGTGGGCATGCCCGATGCCCCTGCGTCAGCAGCGCCGTCCTCACTTCTCTCTTCCAGAAACCAATAATCAAAGGCGCGGCAGCGCTCACCCTGACTCCCCTTATCAGCGGCACCGTCATTACTTCTCGCTTCGAGAAACTGATGATTAAAGGCGTGGCAAGTGCTCACCCTGAATCCCCCCACCAGCGTGGGCATGCCCCACTCCCCCGCGTCAGGGGGGCCGTCCCCAGTTCTATCTTCTAAAAGGAAACAAATCAGTCGAGACTGTGAAGGCAGCAGCGCTCAGCTCACCCTGAAACCACCCACTAGCGTGGGCATGCCCGATTCCCCCGCGTCAGCGGCGCCGTCCTCACTTCTCACTTCCAGACCATGACAATCACAACGGTTGTAATCAGCAGTGCTCAGCTCACCCTGAAACCCCCCACCAGCGTGGGCATGCCGGATTCCCCCGCATCGGCTGCGCCGTCCTCGCCGGGCGGCACAAAGTCGGCGCCGTGGCTGACAAAGATGATGGCATCGTCGTCTATCATCATCAGGTCCGTGA
The DNA here is from genome assembly GCA_017506865.1 of Tribonema minus. NCBI lineage: Eukaryota > Xanthophyceae > Tribonematales > Tribonemataceae > Tribonema > Tribonema minus. The sequence continues at coordinate 852,382 of JAFCMP010000124.1, forward strand.
TCTCCACGCCGTCGCTGTTGAAGAGGCGGCTGCGGGGGCGCATACAGTATGTAGATAGTTGGTTTATAAAAAAAACTAGTAATACACTCGGAAGTACATTCCATGCATGAAAAGTGTTGCAATACTTCAAGTATCGTCAGGTCCGTGATCTCAACGCCGTCGCTGTTGAAGAGGCGGCTGCGGCGGCGCGCGCGGGGGAGGCGCACATACGTGTTCTATTAAAATACTGATATGCTTCAAAGTGCATTTCACGCATGAAAAATGTTACATTACTTCAAGTACCATGAGGTCCGTGATCTCCACGCCGTCGCTGCTGAAGAGCCGGCTGCGGCGGCACGCGCATGTATGTATTGTATTAAGATACCGATACACTGGCAAGTACATTTCATTCACGAACACTGTTGCGATATTTCGCGTGGAAACTTGCAGCTGCGGCGGCGCGCGCGCGGGGATGCGCGATAAATGACATGTACGCGTAGGGTATGTATATGGTTAGGATATTTATTTATGGTGATTGTGAGTGATTATCATCAGGCCCGTAATCTCCACGCCCTCGCTGCTGAAGAGGCATCTGCTGCGGCGCATACGCGCAGATGCCCAATGTATCACAGTACACACACGCGTACATATATGAATGCCTATCATGTATCATAGGGCATGGACTCGTTGGCAAAGCAGATGGTGGCAGTATGTCTCCAACACGATGCCACACATAGGGCTAGGGTTCACGTGTAGGCTCAGCAGTCTGTGAGATTAGGGTTGCGTTGAAAGTTAGAGTTGACCCTGTTGCCCTGGTATGAGGGCTGCGGTTAGGGTTTGAGCTGGTCCTGTCGCCGGGTTCAAGGTCGCGGTTAGGGTTAGACCTGGCCCTGTCGCTGTGGGATTGGGGTTACAGTCAGGTTTGAAGTTAGTCCATGCCACTTCCCCTCGTCAGGCTGGGGCGGGCCAGGTGCGCAGCGCACGTGCGCTTGTGCAGTCTCACTAACCCTAACTCTAACCCTACCTTTGTCCTAACGCCACGTGGCATGCCTCAGGCAGTTTATTTATTTATTTGGTGTAGGTGCAGTGCGGTCCGCATCCAAATCAACACTCACCCTCACCCTATCCCTAAACGCCATGTGCCACGCCTCGAGCACTTTTTTCCTCTTGATTCGGACTAGGCCTGTTGGGACAGCTACTCGCTCATTATATTGCATGCACCACGGCTTTGCACGCCAAGGCATGAATCAGCCTTATGTGCATTCAAGGCAGCAATGTGTTCTGGCGCAATGCAGAACCCACACTCTACGCGACTTCAAGAGTGAATCTTCAACAGTATGCCTCGCCGCACGATGACTCGCTGGCGCATGTTTCTCTCTTCTCCAGCTGATTGATTCCGCCTGTTGCAGGTCGCTAATGTGGGCAGTTTCAACTGTGGCACTTCAAAGTGCAACTTCAACAGTTTGCACCTGCACGGCACAGCGACTCCCCTTTGTATGGGTGCTCTTTGATCGTCAGCGTGAGTGCTGGTGATGCAGGCACTAATGCATATGCAATTCACATCTCAGTGCTCTTGAAGTGCCGTGACGTGACTTGAAGTTGGACCGCTGCACATAGCCATCACCGCTCTGAAGCGGTGCACTCGGCTTGTTCCGTTTACTTCAAGGGGAGTATAACGAAGCATTTGCTGTGGCGCATGTAAGATTTAAACGCTCGTTCGGGTACATTTGCTCATATTTTTGCAAGTAAGAGAAACACATGGCAGTAAGGACCAGGGACGAGATGACATCGCTCTTACGCTCAACAGCGCAGACACGCGATCTGTATGCGACGCGAACTATCCCCCGTCTGATGCCGCAGCTGCTGCGTCTACAGCAGTTCAGTACGCGTCAGCTGTCGTTATTTGGGGGTGACTGGCAGGGCAATGGCAGCATTGAGCGCTGCTTTCCGGGCACTTCACGCACTCTCACCGCTTCTGCCAAACCCTACTTGTGGCACTGCCATGCAGACAGCTCTGGTTTATTGCAGCAGCTATAACCCTCACATAAATCCTTCCTCCGCCCCTTGTCTACAGGAACGCACACAGGTAGTTCCTGGGGACCACGAGCAAGTGCAAGCCAGCCTCGGCATTTGGAATGCACGGTCGCACACTTTATCACGGGTTGCCTTTAGCAGCAGGGCAGGCCATCAAACGCGCCGTCCAGGCTTGCTTAAGAATACTTGTGAACAAAAAGCTGCGATGGCTTAGGGCACTCCTTGTCGACGTGTTTACCGTCGCCTCCAAGCTGGTGTGCTGCCGCTACATGGCAGTTGCACCATGTGAAGTGGAGGCTGCGCGCGCCACTTGCAATCTATGGCATGCCAGCAATACATTGGCACGAACTGCAACTCTGTGTTGCACACGAGTGTACTTCAATTGTTTGAGAAACAATAAGCACCACAGAAGGGTGATGTGGTTGCGTCGCCGAGCTCGACGCAAGCCGACACACATTGCCAATGACAACTTGCATCCAGCTGCCTTGAGCCGACTCGCAATTGATTGTGGAGCTGCCATCTGTCTGAAAAGCAGCCTGCCCCTAGAGTCAGAACAGAACCGGCCCTCTTGCCAAGAATTTCGCTGCCGCAATACACAAAGCGCAGTGGAGGCATGAGCGCTCGCTCAATAGAGTCATGCGGAGTTGAACTCCGTCAGCGGCGTTCTCCCTCACCTAGGAGTGCTTGCCAGGCCCATCCTCGCCTCAGCAGCGCACAGGAAATCGTCCATGGTCCACTCGGGTCGCAGCTGCAGCTGCTTGCTGCCATCAATGCGGCCATTTCTGTGAAGAGTTACCCTGCGGTGGACACGAGAGATGTCCAGCTCGTCCTCCTCCATGACTTTGCAGCAACCCCGCGGCTGCAGCAGCACCTCGCGCCGCTTGCCGCCCGCTTAGCAGCTAGGCCAAACACCTCACCATGCCCTCCCTTCCCCACTGGCCCGTCCCTTCAGCAAGCCCACCCCTTGATGGGCCACTTCGGCTGCTGCGCCGTTCCTGACTGCACGGAGTCTACTTTGTGAAGTTGCCCTGAAAAAAAAATCAATAGTTTCGTCGGTTACATCCGCCGTGCTCAAAGTTTTTAATTATACCAAAAATCACAGCGGAGCAGACGCAGCAGCGGTCATGGGAGACGCAAACAAGAAGATGTTTTTCTGGAAACCGGGGACGGACCAACCAGCGAGCGCTCCCGGCGATCGGATCGTACAAAGGGGCGCCCGCAAGCGCGAGCGGGAGATCGTGGTGAGAACCATTAACCTTATACACCTTCTTCGCGTGGGCTCTGCGTTCAAGCGTTTACTGATGAAGGACAATCAGCATGCGGCGTGCGGATCATACGGTCAGCTCCTTACAGCGGGTGACAGCCGCTGCTCACAAGCTGCGACAACAGCGCCTGCCGCACGCTTTTTTTTTACAGGGAGAAGAAGTTTGTTGGTTTTTAAGTTGGGCTAGGCCAGTTTGCGCAGAGAAAATCATTGCAGCATCTGCAATTTGCGCCCGTGTGAACTTTTTTTTGCTGGCAGACGGTGTAGGGACAACGTGCCTCTGAACATAATTGAAGTTTGACATAATTGAAGTTTGACACAGTTTAAGTTCGACACAGAGCAGCATTCTAGAGATACAGCACCCAGTCAGCGTGCGCCTTGCATGAAATCGAAATGGTCCTCAAATGTGGATTGTATCAAGCTGTCCAAGCCACGGCCGCCAGGCACGTGCCGCCAACTTCGTCCAAAAAACGAGCAAGACGATGGTGATCCAATCGTGCTGCACTCTTATAAACACTTGTATAACGCATACACAAGGTGCACAGGCTTGTGCACTAGGTGAAGCAGATGGAGAACTGGTGATGATGCCATCGTCGCTGGTGTTGGGGAAAGTGCATGCCTACACACCCAATTGAAGTTTCAACAACTTCTGCTGGCTGTACTCGCCCCTGGCGAAACATCTGATGATGCTCAAATGAAAACAACGCACAAACAACGATCGCCGCCTAACGTTCGATGGCTCAAACGAAACCCCCGCAGGACAGCTACGACCACGGCCGCCCGCTCTCCCAGAGCGAGAAGAAGGCGAAGTGGGAGGCGGAGCGCGAACGTGAACTTGAAGTTGAGGCGGGAGCGTCGCAGCCGCTCGTGAGGAGCGCCTCGGACAAGACGCCGTCCAAGGCGTCCACGTCGCTGCTGGCGATGAAGTTCATGCAGCGCAGCACCAAGGTGCAGTACGCAATGCACAGTTCACATGCTTACGGTTCGTAGCACTGTAATGTTGGGCGAGACGCCGGTTTCGTCACTGATGTAATTGATGGGGGGGTGGGAGGGGGGGGGGAGGGGGACGGGCAGGTTAGTAGTAGTAGTACTGCTGGCGATGAAGTTCAAGCAGCGCAGCACTAAGGTACGCAATGCACAATTCATATGCTTGCGGTTCGCACCTTCGTAGTATTGCGCCAAGATGCCGTTGTAGTATTGCGCCAAGATGACGGTTTCGTTTGTGATTGAAGTGTGTTTGTGGGGGGGCGGGGGGGAGGGGGGACGGGCAGGTCAGTAAACCCTTTGGCGATCACATCAGGTTCAACAGCGTCACTAACGGAGGTATGCGCGTTAGCGTCACACGCGCTGTTCGTTTCGACAGCACGCGCTTCCTCCTGGCTGCCAGCACAGCGGCCGCTGCTCTGCAGCTGACAGGTGCACTGCGTGCGCGCCCGCCATGCACGTGAACCCGGTCTGCTTTCCTACGAGCTCGTGCTTCTACTGCACATCAGCAGTGCGCCTCTGCATCGTGGCCAAGTAGCTTTGGATGGAGCACGAATTACCATGCAGATGGCATGTCAGGTGTCGTCGATTCAGAAGTACATCAGCACCGTCCAGCGGCGTCAAGCAGTGAAATACCAGGGAGATTTCTACTGTCAGAAGCCGCCTCTAGGTAGCATGCGTGGGCGCATCACGCGCGGAACTTGCGCGCTTAACGCCGACCTTGGCAGCGGCGGCGGCAGCGCTCCATCCCGTGCCAGATACATACAGACCATCATGTGCTTGAGTCGCTGGTCGTCTTTCCTAGGGCAAATGCACGCGCTTCCACGCCTGTCACACCGCTGCCATCGCCGCGCGCATCTCAGTGCAAAACGCGCAGCGCGCTCTGCGACAGCACAGTTTCGTCCATGCGCACTGCCGGTGGCGGCACCACCGATCCCTGCGCGCGCTACCGCCCTCGTCAAGTCACCTGCGCCCGCAGCATTCGTGCGAGCGCACCGTCTCTAGGCGTGTGTTGTCTCACCTCTGCGATTGCCGCTGCACGTGCGCACGCAGCGGAACGCGCAGCGCTGCGCGTTGGCGGCGGCGCTTTGGTGTGCTTACGCATTCATACCACCGTACCCTGGAGCGCCGATCATGTCGCACAACACGCCATCACGCACCAGCCCGCATACCACCACGTACTTGCTATACTGGGTCTTCCTTTTTGCGACCTCCATGCGCGCTCTTCTCACACCCCGCTGCTGCCGCCGCCGCCGCACCGCGCAGCTGACCGCGGACGAGGTCGCCGACGTCCAGCGCGCGGCGGCAGCGCTCCTTGTGTTACACATACATACCATCCACATAATGCATATTTACACTGGGTCTCCACATGCGCAACCCCGCCGCCGCTGCTGCGCCGCACAGCTGAACGCGGACGAGGTCGCCGACGTCCAGCGCGCGGCGGCGGCGCGCGCGGAGGCGTTCGACACGGAGGTCGCGCGTGCGATGCTCGACCACGGCGGCGGCAGCAACAGTGCTCCGCGCCTCGTGTGCACCGCGCTCAGCCGCCTGCCCGCGGAGATCATTATTGGTCGGCGCGGCTTTGGTGGCTTCAACGCGCTCGTCGAGGGCGCGTACGTGGACTCTGTCAAGGCGGTGCTCAGGGGGGCGCGGCGCGGGGGAAAGGGGGGGGAGGGGCTTTCCGCGGCGGACGAGCGCATGCTCGCGCGCCTGCAGCGGCTCGTGGGGTTCCAGGGAGGGCGCGCGAAGTCGCTCGCGGCGACCGCCGCGCGCCGCAATGACGATGAAGACGCTGCGGATGCGGGGAACGACGAAGGCGGGCGCCGCGGCGGCGGCGGCGGCGGCGGCGGCGGCGGCGGCGGCGGCGGCGGCGGCGGCGATGCGGAGTACTGGAAGAAGAAGGGGATGGGGGGGCACGCGCAGCAGCAGCAGAGGGGGGGGGGCGGCGGCAGCAGGGGGCGGGGGTCCGGTGGCCGCCGCGGGAGGGGGGCGTGATGCAGGTCTGGCGAGGCGGCGGTTGTGAGCTGGCACGCGCAGAGGCAAAGGCAGCAGCTGATGCTGTGATGACGCACATATGGTATGTTGGGCGGTGGGTGCGCAGCAGGGGGGGGGGGGCGGTCGGGAGCCTGTGGCGATGTCGGAAGAGCACTGCTGCGGTGCGGCAGCAACGGGGAGCGTGCGCAAAGTAAGCATCGCGCCGCGGGGAGGGTTCATTGTGTCGCTGCTGAGTTCAGCACCGTTCTGTAGCAGTGGAGGCAGGCCCCGAGCGCATGCTTCTGTCTGATGTCAGCAGGCGCGCCAGTGAGCCAGCACCCCTCGGCGCACGCATCAACTTGGGGCATGGCGATGACTCTCAGGTCATCGGGCTTTGTGCCCTTGTGCCCCCTTCCTCACCATGGAAGTGCGCATCGTTCATGTTGGAACACGGCTGCTGCGATGGTTGCTGTTCAAGACAGAGGCTGTATTCCATCCGTCGGTGGTAGGGCGTGGGTGGGGTGGTATTGGCACATTCGTGCACCTCAGCAGTGGCAAGTCTGCCGTATGTGCTGCCGGCACTGAGCAGCACGGTTGCTGTGCACTGCTGCAGGCAGTTGCAGTGGGGCAAGGGGGAGGGAGTCTGGGGGGCCATGCGTTGGGGAGTTGAACATGCAGCTCCAGCGACCGTGTTGTCTCATTGGTTTCTGATGAGCATGGCTTCGATATGCGAACTGGGGAGTGCGACGGATGCGCGGTATCGCAGTGCGCATCAGAGCACGGACACCGCAGCGCATGGCCTCCTCTCGCTGCGTGACCTTAGGGTAAGGGTTAGGGTATCGAGATTCAGGGGATAGGAGTCACCCCCCGCTTGCCGTGCAGCAGCGCTCAGGCATGACACAAGTAAACTGCAACGGCACGCATTCCACGCGTGTACACATACATATGCCTGCTGTACTTATGTGTGCCTGGCGCTGCTGCGCCGTCCGCTGGTGCGCAGCAGCCCGCGTGCGACGACTTCAACTCACGGCGGCGCGTACGCACTTGTTGGCGCGGATACAGTTGATGTCGGGATATAGTGGATCGCGTCTTGGCCAATCATCGCATGCGCACGCGTAGCTGGCTAGCGCCATAACCTGAGCAGTTGCTGGGTTCCACGGCGCCAGCGATCGGCTGATGGCCACTAGTAATGAAAGCAATCCACATACCTCACGTGGCACATGTGATTGTTTTCTGTCTATCAATGTGATGCATGTCTCATGTACTCCACATGCAGCTTGCGCTGTGTTGGTGCCATATGGCGTATGTGTACCCTGTGTGACTCTTCGGCATATATGCAATAGCTCAATATGCAATAGCTCAAAGCCGTGCCAGAGATGGATGAACAAGGGAGCCATGCAGACATGAGACTCGGGGCTAGCACAAGTCTGCTAGAAGTGATCATTATAAAGCAGGACTGGCCGCAAAACCGGCATGAACGTGAGTGAAGTGCTCGGCAGGCCCCAACCTCAACTTGAACATGTGCTGAGCCGTGCACAGTCGGGCAACGTGCACGGTTATTGCGTTTCACGCATGGCGTGACGGCAGCGCGTCCTGCCCTGTCCTCGCGTTTCACGCAAAGCGCAACGGCGTGCCGCATTGCCGCTGCCTGACGCTGCCTGACGGCACCCACACCGAATTTTGCTGCGAGCTGCGCTGCCAGCCAGGGCAGTGGCAGCGCTGTGCTGAGCGTCATCACTGTCTTGCGCCGTTCCCTGTGGGGGGGGGGGGGGGGTATGTATGCATGCACAAGCGCCCTCCGCATGCGCCGGCACATGCCGCGCGTAGTGTCGCAATGGAGCTTTGCTGCAGCGGCCCTGGCTGCCGCCACGCCGCATCAATCGCGCGTGCGCTGAGCACTGATGTCATCCACGTTGCGACGTCTCCTCCCGCCAAAGCTGCTTGACCACACCGCTTCGGCACCAGACTCATGATGGCGGCGCACCGTCGCTGTCCAGGTTGCCCCTACTGACGTCCGCGCACACGCGTGCTGCAAGCGTTCGGCGCTGTGCTGCGTGTCGTCCGAGCGCGCGCGCGCGACCGGCACTGGCGGCAGCGAGGCGATGCGTTCGCGTGTTGACGATACTCTGTAATTGTTTTGCTGTTTGTGAGCGCCCTTGGGTATTGTCGTTGCTGCGGCGGCGGCGGCAGCGGCAGCGGCCACAGGCGCGCGCAAAGCAGTCGTCACGCCTGCATCGCATTGGCGGGCGCCTCAAGCGCCGATGCATTACCGCCGCCGCTGCTGCCGCCGCTGCCGCTGCCACGCTGCTGCTGCTGCTGCGGGATCGCTGCTACTAGCCACGGCGTGTGCAGCCACTGAGGGGTGTCGAAGCGCCGTTGCATCGCTGCGATTGCTGTTGCTGCACACGCAGCTTCAGCTCCAGCTGGCACCGCCGCCCCTGCGATCATCGCAAACCCAGCGTCCTCGCATCACCGCTTCTGCGGCTGCTGCAGCAGGCCTGCTCCGCAACTTGCGCACCGGCATTCGTTCACCGCATTGTTTTATTAGAACCTTCACGTTACTGCGGCTGCTGCGGCTGCTGCGCACGCAGCTTGAGCTCCAGCAGGCACCGCAGCTCCTGCAGCGCGGGGCGCGCCACCTCTATGCCTGCAATCCAGGCGCAACGCCACCAACGAAGAAAAGGTCAGAGTAGGACGCAGCTATCGCTGAGGCAGCAGATTGGGAATTGAGTTTACCTTTGAAGCTATGCAGCCCCATGCTTTTGCTGCCATGCACAGTGACTCAGGTGTGCGGGACGTGCTCGCCTGCGATCCAGGCGCCGACGTCAAGGACAATGCAGAGGTCAGAGTAGAACGCAGCTACCACTGAGGCAGCGGATGGAGTTGAACTCGAAAGCACTGCGCTTGCGTGCTCGTGCTGCCATGTGCAGTGATTCAGGTGTGTGGGGCGTGCTCCCCTTGGGGCCAGGCGCAGCGTTGACGACAACCGGTCAGCGTACGGCGCAGCTGTCATCGAGGCAGCAGATTGAGTTGAACTTTGAGGCATCGCATCCCCGCGCGTCTATGTGCAGCACTCGTACAGCACTCAGGGACGCAAGCCGTGGTCCTGGTGGCCTTGCGAACCGCACCTTGCCAGCAACATGGCCATTAAGCAGGGCGGGCCACCATACCTCGATGTATGACCAACCCCGCGCATCGGACTCTGGGTGTAAGCAATCGGCGGCGCCGAGATGATGCGCAAGCCCGGTGACCATACCTCAACTTGAAATACACGCACGACGCGCACTTTCGCTCCGCAACCTGATGTGTAAAACGCGCAGAGGATGAGCGTTGTCACCATACTTCAACATGAAGTTTACAACTCCCAATACAGGGCACGCAACTTGAGCTCTACAAGTTCAACTTCAGACAAGGGACGCAGTTGGCGGCGCGTCTCCGCCCGCGTCGCCCTCCGTGTCCGATGCAGAAGCGCCGCCGCCCGCGCGCTCCAACGAGCGTTGGAGCCAGCTCAACAAACTTCAACTTGAACTTTAGATAGAATTTCTCTTCATGAGGGACGCACTTGGCGGCGCGCCTCCGCCCGCATCGCCCTCCGCGTCCGATGCGGATGCCGCCTAAGCGCTCCGCTGAGTGCTGCCGCTTTTTTTTTTGGCCAGGTCAATAAACTTCAACTTGAACTCTGAACATGATCTGCACAAGTTCAATTTCACACAAGGGACGCACTTGGCGGCGCGCCTCCGCCAGCGTCGCCCTCCGCGTCCGACGCAGAATCGTCGCCGCCCGCCGAGCGCTGCCGCTTGTGGTGCTTCTTGTCGTGCTTGCCGCTGGCGGTTTTGCGCGACTTGCCATCGCCGCCGTCATCGCGCTTGTGCCGGTCTTTGTGCTGCGTGCGCGGTGTCGCGGGTGCAGAGGTTCAGTGCTGTAGTCAAGAAAAGTAAGCCCCAGATGTGACATTCAGAGTTCAAGAGCTAGGTGGAGCATCAGCGCCTGAGCCGCCGCCGCCGCCGCCGACAGTTGCGCTTTGTGCCGGTCTTTGTGCTGCGCGCGCGGGCGGGTCACAGACATTCCATCAGTGATGATGTCGTTGTTTTGCAGGTGCGCGGATGTACACATATACTTCTATGGATGCCGCCGGCGACCAGAGCGTTGCAGCAGCGGATGTCCGCGGGGCGCGCCTGACCCTAACCCTAACCCTAACCCTAAGCAGCGGAAACCCGCAGAGCGCACGTGACGCGGCAGCCGCCCATTGCAGCGCATCGCCGCCACCAGGCGTGCGCGAACGGCGATGACTGCACATGAAACAAGCAGAGCTGCACCGCATTTTTGTCTGCACCTGTGGCAGCGCTCAGCTTTTGTGGGGGCGCGCGCCGACTGCGCCGTCAACTCAAGGTCTGAGGCATCTCTGTCGGAAGTTGCAGCTTCGCGGGTGTGTGACAGACATTGCTGATTAATGAGGTTTGACCCCCGAGTAGGGTTGACGGGATGACTTGTCAAATCCGAGTCGATTTGTCACCGAGTAATTCCTCTGGCGAACAGACCGAGTCATGAGTAATGTGGTTCAGCCTGAAGCGAGTCGATTTTTACTCGGATCTCCGTGTAATTTATCAGCACCTTTTCAGGCGAGTAATGGCGAGTAATGCAGGGGCAACACCCGATTTTATACCAATTTTTACAATTTGCAGACAATGTACGTGTCGTCGTCCTTCCTAGTCGTGCGCTCAATGCAGGAATGGTGCGCTTCTGACAAGGTTTCAAATGTCTTTGGTGAAGTTTACAAATCCAGATCTGATTGGCACAGCTGTTGCTTTGTCGAACTTTACGTGATAAGCGATGTCGCGCTTTTTGCCGAGCTGCTGAACTGCAGCAGCTTACAGCAGCCCACAAGCTTCTCCCCCCCATGAGATACTCATCCTCTGATCACGAAGAATTATTGCCTTTGCCGCTGCGTTCGATGACTGAGTAGTAGACCCCACGTGTCATTCTGCATGAACGGGGTCATATGATGTATACCACGTGGCTGCAGGCAGTGGGGCTCTTCCAACTAGCACGTCTGCTGCTGCTTCTGCAGCTTCCGCCAGGTTATGCGTGCCAACCTACAAGTTCGGGCGAATACTCCGAAAATTACCGCAACCGTCCGGCCGAATAAAAGGACCGATCGGTCACCCGTCGTTTGTGTTGGGACTTCGGAAACAACAGCCTCATACAGTCTGTAATCAATCGGTGCTGGGCACCACGCCGAGTGATTATTTGACTGCCCATGGCAGACCGAGTGAGTTTCACCGCTTAAAATCGGTGTGGCTGGGACCCCGAGTAACGAGTAAAACTCGGTAAAACTCGGTCCCGAGACTCGGTCTCCGAAAAAAATCGGCAATGTCTGGTGTGTGACACCAAAAGAACAAGGAACTTCAAGCCAGAGGGGCGTCACCTTCTGCGCTGGGCACTGCTGAGCGCTGCCACACGGCACGGCGCTGTCGCTGCTAACGCGGCAGGCGCCACAGGGACCTGTGCTGCCCAAACCTGATGCAAAGCCCCCCCGGCTCTCTGAACAACGCATCTTGCTGCAGTGCGCTGCAGCTTCGGATGTGACGGTGTTTCAATTAAACGGTGCGTGCCAGCCAAACCTCAAATGCAGGTGCGTCCCCTCATATATGCGCCCAGCAAAACTTCAAATGAGGGGTGCCAGCAAAACTTTCAAATAAGGGCGCGTCACCGCAGTTGTGCAAAAACTTCAAACATGGGTGCGTCACCTTTTCTGTTGGCGCGCGCGCCTGCGTCATGTCCACGATCTTCATCGGCCGCGCCGCGTTTGTCGCTGAACGCTGCCGCACCACCGTTTTGTGCTGATAGCCCTTGCCCACCTGCCGTCAAAGAGAGTACGGTTGAATTTTGAAGTTTGTGCTTGAAGAAACAATTGAAGTTTGTGCCGAGCGCTGCCGCACCCGTCTTGTGCTGATAGCCCTTGCCCACCTGCAGTAAAAAAAGAGGGTACATTTGTTTGTGCTTGAAGAAACAATTAAAGTTGTGCCGGGCGCTGCCGCACCACCGTCGTCATGTTGACTGCCCACCTGCAGTCAAAGAAGGTACAATTGAAGTTCATGCCTGAAGAAACAATTGAAGTTTGTGCCGAACGTTTCCGCACCACCGTTTCATGCTGACAGCCCTTGCCCGCCTGCAGTCGAAGAGGATGCAATTGGAGGTGCTTTTTTGACGAAACAATTGAAGTTTGAAACAATTGAATTTGTGTCGAGCACTGCTGCACTGTTTCATGCCGATGGCCCTTGTCCACCTGCAGTTGTTGACGTGCGCATGCAGAAAAGAGGGTGCACATGACGCGCGCGCTTGAAGCAACCATTGACTTTCGTGCCGGCGCTGCTGCAGAGCGCTGCCGCACCGTCGTTTTGTGCCAATAGCTCTAGCCCGCTTGCACGGGTGTTGATGTGTGCATGCAGAAAACAGGCTCAACACTGCACGTTACAAAACTGGTACTTCTATATGTATACCTCAAAGGGTACTTTTGATGCTGATGGCCGTTGCCCACTGCAGTCGTCCACTTTCGCACGCAGAAACCAGGCTTTTGTTACAATTTTGTGGTGCACGCTTGAAATAACCGTTGAAGTTCTGTCCAGATACTGCCGCACCGCTTCTGGGCTGCTGGCCTTTGCCTGATGTATGAATGCGTGCATGCACTCAAACAGTGCAACGCACAGATTGAGCCTGTCGGTGCGCAACTGAGTTTTTTGAGCACAATAGTACATGTAGCATAGCAGCAACTGAGTGCTGCCGAATTGCCGTGTGTGCTGATGATATGCTGGCATTATCATTCTGAATACATGATGAGGATCAGAAACATCATCAAATTAATAATTGCATGTAGACAGTGCTGTGAGGCCACCAGTGAAACAATGCTGCTGGCGCGCACTTTACCTACCCACTGGTATGGCGCGACTCCAAGTGTCCATGTTCACTGTCTGACGCATATGCCACACCGCCTTGGGGCACAGCGCAGCGGTATGCGACTTGTATCCCCTGCTTCTGCACAGCGGCTGTGAATCCGCTTTATTGTTGACACTGAGAAGCATACTGCACTCCTGATGACTGTGCATGACCGTATGTAATGAAAAAAATGTTGGGAGCCTGCAGAAATGGCTGACGATTACTCGGCCGTTGTGGCTGCTCATCCTGTGCTTGCGCTGGACCTCGCAATCCACCATCGCAGCTTTTCAAGTGTACCCCACGCCAACAGCATCATAACTCCTTGCTGCCTAATTGTACATGTGGGATGAGCAATAACTGTAGTGTATCGTTGCCTGAATCCACATCCATCTACGGCGCAGCCAAATCACTCGAGAGTGCCCCACTATTGCAATGTGTCGGGAAGCAGTGGAAACAAAGACCACATTCAATATATCACTCAAATCCGTTTGTCTGAAAGGTGAGCTTGAGTGTAACAGGCACTCAGGCCGCATGTGATAGTCAATACTTCAATCATCGCTGCTGTAGAAGCTCGACAGTAGTATGTTTGGGAAGTTCTTCACGAAGCCATCCGATCAAGCCTTTGCCGAGCGGCACTATGAGCTGCACGCAAGCTCTAATGATCTGCACGCTCATAGCACCTGAACTCAGGAAACGCTGCGCAATACACCATACCTTCAGGCCGCCATGATGCCTCACAAGAAGTCATTCTGCTCAAGTTTCTGCCAGACCCTTACCTCAGTATTTCGAAACTGAGTCTGGTCCACGATGAAGTTTCCGCCAGCTGCATCGCCCTCCTCCAGCTCCCTCGCCCTCAAGTCCCTCGTCAGCTCCATTTCCATGGCCAAGCCTGCATCAGTCTGGGCGGATCTGGGGATGAACTTCAGCTCGGACATGCCGTTGCCGTCATCGGAAGACGAGGCCTCATCGGCAACAGCTCGCTCCAAAGCCATGATTGCTCGACTCACGCAAGCAGCTAGCACACTAACTTCTTTCTTCCGAAGCAAAACTTCAACTTGCAACTTCCAAACCTGTCTTGGGGTAGTTAGTTGTGTGCTAGCTGCGACCAACAAGGAAGGAGGAGTTGGCGCGGAAGGGAGTGAGGGGACTGACTCTGTGTCAGCGCTCGGTTGCAGCTGATGCAGGGACGGGGAGGCAATGGCAGCAGCAGGCGCACCAGCTACATCAGCCAGTTCGATGGAGGAGGCTGGTCTGCAGCGACGCAGCGACCAGGATACTGCACGGTGGCGATCGTCATGACGATTGTGCTTCTGGTTTTTGGTGAGTGACTTCAATGCTTCATCGCTGGTGACATTGTGTACAAAATAAAATTGTGCGACCCGCAACGGCAGGACACCAAGGGTTGTTAGTAAGCAGTTCTGTACGGTTGCTGCTGCGTGCATAACAGCTGCAGTACGTGTTGCGACATGATCACACCAAGGACGATCAAATTCAGCACGATGGGTCGACTACTCTTGGCGCATCTCTTATGCTGCATTGTGTTGCGCACATGTCTCACCGTTCAGTGTCAAGCAACAGGAAAGTGCTGCAACTGAGCCGCCGCCCACCTTGCCTGAGCCAACCTTCGACAACATGAAAGCAGCTTGAAGTTGCCACTACTGCCACTAGGGCGCTGACACCACGACAACCCATGACAGATGATGACACCGCGCTGCTCACGACGTTTGTCACTGCTGCTGCAGCGTTGCCAACCATCACCTTATACGGCAGGGCGTCCAACAACATGCAGCCCAGTCTCATCTCGCCAGCGGAGGTCACGGGCCACCCGTCAGACTATCGGTGAGCGCCCACTGAACATCATCAACACGGTTGAGACTTGGCATACGGCGGCATGGTGCCTGCAAAAGTGCAGCCATGCGGGGCCTCTTTGCCACAGCGCTCCATTCCTCTACTACATGCCTGCTAAATAGCATTTTACATTCAAGACGACAGGTGCTTGATTTGGCTGGTGTGATATTGCTGTTGAACACTCACCTTCATACCCTTGTCCCAACAGCCTCGATTTGGCCCTCTTGGCATCTGACCATCAAGCGCGAAATCACGGCATCAGTAACAGCCGATGCCACGGGGCATTTCAACAATGCCTCGTACACCCCTCAGCTTCGGTACAAGCGCACGGTAGTGTCAACAATCGACATGCATTTCAGCGACGAATCAGCGTCGCGTTTGAAACGTACCACGCGCAGTTCGTGTCAACTGGCGACTCGCATTTGAGAGACCAACAGTCCCACTATTTGAATCGATCATGTTACTACGGTTGGCGGCGACGCCACCGGTGATTTGCATCCGAGAGACCAGCCAGTGCCACGTTTGATGTGATCATGCTGCTACCATTTGGCGGCAACGAACTGGCGACTTGCATCGAGAGACCAACATTTGCCACCACTCAAATGATCACGCTGCTACCATTCAGCGGCGGTGCAAGCAGCGACTTGCATCCGAGCGTCTAGCCAGTGCTGAGTTTGAAACGATCGCGCTGCTGCGGTTGACGGCGATGTCGCAGGCTGCTGGTCATTGCGGATCTCGACACGCAGAGCCGCGTCGGCACGGACGGCAAGGTCTATCACTCCATACTTCAAGAGGGGACGCTCCACCGCAGCGCCGACACGGGGCGCTACAGCGTGCAGTGGGGCGGCGCGCACAAGCTCAAGAGCGGCCACAACGAGGCGGGCCGCGGCATGGAGCTGAGTGAACTCGTGGAGTACAATGTGAGTTCAGCGGACTAGTGGATTCAGCAAACTCGTGGAGGTGCGGTGTGAGTTCAACAGACTCGTGCAGTACAGTGTGAGTTCGACAGACTGGTGGAGTACAGTGTGAGTTCAGTGTGAGTTCAGTGCAGTGGGGCGGCGCGCACAAGCTTAAGAGCGGTCACAACGAGGCGGGCCGCGGCATGGAGCTAAGTGCATTCGTGAAGTATAATGTGAGTTCAGCGGACTAGCGGGTTCGGCAAACTCGTGGAGTGCGGTGTGAGTTCAAGAGACTCGTGCTGAACATTTTGAGTTCGACATACTCATGGAGTTCAGTGTGAGTTCAGTGCAGTGGGGCGGCGCTCACAAGCTCAAGAGCGGCCACAACGAGGCTGGCCGCGGCATGGAGCTCAGCGAACTCGTGGAGTACAATGTGAGTTCAGCGGACTCGCGGAGCCCGCCATGTGGGTTCAGCGAACTCGTAGTGCGGTGTGAGTTCAACAGACTCTGAACTCAGTGAACTCAGGTTCATTGAAGTCGTGGAAGCTCAAAACAGACTGAACTCGTGGAGCCCGCCATGTGCGTTCAGGGGACTCGTCAAGTGTGGCGTACATCAACAGACTCGTGGAGTACAGTGTGTGCGCTGTGGTGGGGCTAATTCTAACCCTAATTCTAACCCTACCCCTACCCCTGGAAGCGTGGGGAGAGCATACGGAAGGCCTTCAACAGGTAAGAAAAGGCGAGGGTTCTGCACAATGTCTGCCGTTGCTGCGCCGGCTGAGGCAGCCCGATTGGCTCGCTTGGGGGGGGAATATAAGAAGAGGAAGTGCCCTCCTCTGAGGTTGAGGTTTAAATTGAAGTTTGCTTGCACCACAGGAGACACGGTACAGAGCACTCAGGTGGCACCTCACTCAGTCTTTTGCTTGCCTCTTACCCCACATAGCGGCCGCTACGCGCGTCACTTGTGTGTGCGGTGCAGGGGCGGCTGTACACATTCGACGATCGCACTGGCGTACATGGTCTTGTTTGTACTTTTCGAGTATACAGCAGTCAGGTGGCACCTCAATCTCGGCCCCAACAGCGTGTTGCTTACCTCAAACAATGCTTGCTACGCTTGTCACTTGTGCTTGCGGTGCAGGGGCGGCTGTACGCGTTTGATGACCGCACCGGCCCCAGTATCATATCAGCGACCTCTACTATCTGGCCTAAGAAAGTGTTTCGTTCGTATGTCTTGGCACATCGCTCAGCCTATCGCGCGCCGCTTGCATACCTCACGCAGCGCCTGCTACGCGTCTGTCTCGCTCTGGTGTGCGGTGCAGGGGCGGCTCTACACATTTGACGACCGCACCGGCACCAATTGCTCTTGGCATCTGGTAGTGGAAGTAACTGACCTCGACAGGCGCTCTCCTCACGGTATGCTCGCCGCACGTGTCGCTTGCTATCTACGCGTCTCAACAGCCGCTCACGTCACATTACGCTCACTAGATGTGTCGCTTGCAACTCATCTGGTGTGCAATGCAGGGGCGGCTCTACACGTTCGATGACCGCACTGGCATAGTCTTCGAGGTGATTAAGGAGAGCAGCGGGGACTACCACGTCGCGCCCAAGCATGTAAGTTCAACATTGCCAACTTCACACCAAGCGCGTCACAACAAGTATAGTGACATCATTTGTACGTCGACAGTTGCACACAGAAGTGTGCTCTCAGAGTGCGTGTCCTTTGTTGGCGTACGTCAACACGCATGTGGGTTCAACGCGCCAACGTTGGCGCCCTCATCCTGGAACTGTGAAACCGGCGCGTCGGCCTTGTGCTACGTCGATGATGATGACTTTGGCCATTCTGGTCGGTCGATTGGCATCCCACCTGTCCATGGCGTCCAATCTCTCAAGCGCGACATGCACGACTTGACCAGCGACTGTAGGTTTCAACTCTGTGACACTTGAAGTGCTTTGCGAGATGTGTGCCCACCACGTGGCGCCCCATACACGTAAGTTCAACCTTGACAACTTCACACCCAGGCGACAAAACAAGAATAGTGGGGTACGTCATACTTCTACGAAGTGTGCAAGTCCACAACTGGACTTGGTATGCTGTTCGAGTTTTGTGTTGTTCATGTGTTCTTCATAGTATGCTCTCAAGGTTTGGGTCTTCTGTCAGTGGGCGCCCTAGCCTCAACCCTAGCCCCCATACCACGTGGCGCGCGAGCACCAAGTTCAGCATTGACGACGTTACCATCCAGCTACAGATGGTTGTACTCCTCGTGCTACTGCAGTTTGACGAAGTAAAGTTCAAGTGCCACTGCACTGTGATCGCAGCAGCCTAACCCCAACCCCACCGCAGCCCTCAACTCTAATTCAAATCAAGCCCTGACAACAACACATGCGTGACCGCATCCGACCGTGTCTGTCGTGGTGCATGTCTGGCAACACACGCAAAGGCCTCGCGCAAATAGGCTCAGGCGCTGTCAAAAAATATACGAGAGCTCAACGATCTTGTTGATTCGTTTTTCATACCTGCATACCCACAGGCACATGTGTACTACCCCAGCCCATCACGAGATGCCCCTCCCGCTGTTTCATTAGAATGTAATGCCGCCAGGTCTCGGGTGAACGCGACGGCACAGTGGACAAGGGCATGAAGATAGAGTGAGGTGCTGTCAAATGCTGCGAGAGCTCGTGTGCAGCGTGTTCATGAACGCCATAGGCAGGCTCAGGCCGTGTTATGAAATGGTATACCTATAAGCACGTACCCGGGGTACCCCAGCCTACACGTGATTCCCTCCCCCCTCTCTCATCGAAATGTAATGCCGCCAGGTTCTGGGTGAAGGCGACGGTTCAGTGGACAAGGGCATGAAGATAGAGTGGGCGACCGTAAAAGACGGCGAGCTTGTGTGCGGCTCCTTCGGCAAGGAGTACACCAACGCCGCGGGCGCGGTCATCTCCACCAACAACAACTGGGTCGTGCTGGTGGATGCCGAGGGGCGGCAGCGGCGCTACGACTGGACCCAGCACTACCAGACGATGCGCGAGGCGACCGGCACCACTTTCCCGGGGTGAGTTGAAGTTGAAGTTTTCAGAGGTAACCTTGAAGTTGGGTGCTGGTGGATGCCGAGGGGCGGCAGCGGCGCTACGACTGGACGCAGCACTACCAGACCATGCGTGAGGCCACCGGCACCACCTTCTGGGGGTAAATTGAAGTTGAAGTTTTCAGTGAGTTGAAGTTAAAGTTTTCAGAGGTAAACTTGAAGTTGGGTGCTGGTGATGACGAGGGGCGGCAGCGGCGGTACGGCGGTATGCTGGGCGCAGCACTACCAGACCATGCGCGAGGCGACCGGCACCACCTTTTGGGGTTTTTTTGAAGTTGAACTTATGAGGTTGAAGTGAAGTTACCCAGTGTGATGGTTTTTTTCTTCTGCAGGCATGCGGACGCAGCACCAGCAGACCATGCGCGAAGCGACCGGCACCACTTTCCCAGGGTGAGCTCATACTGATGATGTAGTTGAAGTTGAGTGTTGGTGGACGCTGACGAGCGGCAGCGGCAGTACGGCTGGACGCAGCACCACCAGACCATGCGCGAGGCGACCGGCATCACCTTCCCGGGGTAAGTTGAAGTTTAAGTCTTCGGAGGCGACCTTGAAAGTGCTGGCACTACCAGACCATGCGCGAGGCTGTGGGCACGATCTTCCAGGGGGGTGAGCTCATGTTGCAGATATGAAGTTGAAGTGAAGTTACCAGGGAAGTTTCTTCAGGCTTGCGGACGCAGCAGTACCAGACGATGCGCGAGGCCTTCGGCACGTCCTTTCCGGGGTGAGTTGCAGTTGGAGTTTTCAGATGTGAACCTGAAGTTGGTGCTATCGCAGCTGGCACTACCGGACCATGCGCGAGGCACCCGCATTACCTTGCCTGGGGCAGCTCATACAGAAGAGGTAACGTTGGAAGTCATGAAAACATGACATTGAAGTTGGTATGTGAGCAACGGGGAGCCTCTATCTCGATGTGCGCTCCCTCGGCTACACGATCCACGAGGCAAACAGCTGAGGCGCCGGCGCTGCCAACCCTCACCCATGATATGTGTGCCACGCTGATCATCACCACAGCTATATGATCCACGAGGCGAGCAAACTGGGCGCTGGCGCTGCTAACCCTAACCCTCGATATGTGCACTGCTGATCACCATCACACCTTTATACGTCATTACTTCCGACGTACATGCTTTACATGGTGGGACAACGGCGCAGCAGTTGCCGGCGCTGCTAACCCTAACCCTCGATATGTGCACCACTGATCATCACCACAGCTACATGATTCACGAGGCGGGCAACTGGGCGACGGCGCAGCTAACCCTAACCCTAACCCTAACCCTCGATATGTGCACCGCTGATCATCACCGCCCGTGCAAACGGCTACACGGCTTGCGGGGCAAGCAGCTGGATGCCGGTGTTGCTCACCCTAGTCCTCGACATGTGTGCCCGCTAATCTGGTCGCCAGCGCTGCTAGCCCTAGTCTAACCCACCCGTTAATATGCGCGCCGCTGATCATCACCACAGCTACATGATCCACGAGGCGGGCAACTGGGCGCCGGCATTGCGGCGCTGGGTGTTTCTGCCGCGCCGCATCAGCCCCGATCCGTACGACGACGCGGAGGACGAGCGCAAGGGCTCCAACAAGATGCTCATCCTGGACGAGGCGCTGTCAAAGGTGCGTCAACTTCAAGTGTCCATTGTGCTAACTTCAAGTTAAGCCTGCAGAGGATGAGCGATGAGATGCTCATCCTGGACACGGCGCTGTCAAAAGTGCATCAACTTCAAGTGGATGCATCAACTTCAAGTGTAGCTGGAGCGGAGGACGAGCGCAAGGGCTCCAACAAGATGCTCATCCTGGACGAGGCGCTGTCCAAGGTGCGTCAACTTCAAGTGTGCATGTATTAAGTTGCATGTGTTAGCTTCAAGTGTAGCGTGGCATGCGGAAGACGAGCGCAAGGGCTCCGACGAGATGCGCATCCTGGACGAGGCGCTTGTTAAGGTGCGTCAACATCAAGTGGTAGTGTGGTGGCATCAGTGCCCACCAAGTTCAATTGCTGTGCATCATGAGCGCTGACCACCAACTTCAACTGCAACTGATGTTCATCGCAAACCGAGGTGCCCGAGGTGGGCAGCAGCAGCACAACGAGCGCACTAAGTTCAACTGCAGTGTGCGAGCGCTGACGCATCAACAGTTCAACAACTACTGACCACTGTGCTGCTCCATCACTGTTACTGCTGCAGGTCAAGGTGCGCGAGGTGGGCACGATAACGCCGAAGCGCGGCTTCAGCTCATGCAGGTTTAACTGCTGTGCAAGCGCTGACACATCAACAATTCAACAACTACTGACCACTGTATGCTGTCCATTGCTGATCGTTGCTGCAGGTTGAGTGCGCAAGGTGGGCACGATTACGCCGGAGCGCGGCTTCAGCTCACACAGGTTTAACTGCCGTGCAAGCGCTGACTTTTTAAAGTTCAATAACTACTGACCACTGTATGCTGTCCGTCACTAACCGTTGCCGCAGGTTGAGGTGCGCGAGGTGGGCACGATAATGCCGGAGCGCGGCTTCAGCTCATTCAAGTTCCTGCCGGGGACGCGTGATACCGTCATTGTCGCGCTCAAGAGCGAGGAGCGGTCGGCAGATAATTCTCAGGCGAGAAGAAGCATAATATAACTTCAACAGATGGTTGAAGTATTAGTGTTTAAACGTTAATTACTATTAACTTCAATAGATAGTTCAAGTATTAGAAATAGTGATGCGCAACACGGTCGTCGTCGCGCTCAGGAGCGAGGAGCGATCGGCGGACAACTCACAGGCAAGAAGAACAAGTCCTTCGAAGTACCATGATTTGCGTTGCGCAGAAGAAGTACATACGAGACGAGCGATCGGCAGACAGCTCCCAGGCAAGAAGACACATGCAACAGTTGCTTCAATAATTACCTGAAGTAGTAAAAATTGGATACGCAACACGGTCGTCGTCGTGTTCAAGGAGCGATCGGTGGACAATTCACGGGCAAGACGCAACGCAAACATATTGTTCATCAATCAATTGTTGAAGTAGCATAGTCGTGGCATCGGTGCGCCTGTGCAATGTGCGCATTCCCTGATTCGATGACACGGTCGTATTGAATTAAGCGCCGAGAAGCAGTCGGCGGACAACTCACAGCAAGAAGAAACACAATTGTCTGCGAGCGAAGTTTGCAGCAGGGCCCCTGGCCTCGCTGAGGAAAGCGATAATCTATTATAGGCCATGTGCGTGCACGCGTAAATGGTGCTGGGATGCAACCCTAGTCTGTCTGTTCGTGCCTGGCTTTCCTTTTGTTGGCATGCATGGGTTGCGCACGTTGCGCCTTGGAGCTAAACGGGGTTAAGCCTTAGGGCAGGGAGGCAAACCAACACTTTGTGCCCTCAGAAAAAACCCTTGGCATTAGGCACTGTGAACGTCACAGCATGCGCACACACATGAACCACGCTTGTTTTGACTTGTTTTAGGCATGGAGCCCCCCGACGCGAGAATGTCACTGTACCATCTGTTCATCATGAGGCTTTATCATGCAAGGTCCCCTAAGGAATTGCGCACGTTGCGCCTCAGGGCTAAACCTGGTGTAGCCTTAGGGCCGGAGGTAAACACCATGCACCCTTGCCCAAATGGCGCAGCCGCCAGACATGCATGTACAGTACCTCGTTATGTGAGCCTGTGCTGTGCTGCCTCATTGCTCATTGGTGCAACTGACACGCAACGATGTCATGCGAGTTCTCTCACTCACCAACATGGTGCGCGCACGCCACCAACTGCAGAACACGTACATCACGTGCAAGGGCGAGTTCTTTTGGAAGTGTATCATTGCACAACTTACTAACTTTACTGCGTTGTGCTAGCTGCTCAACTGTGCGACTGACATTTGAGGCACTGCTCACTGGTATGACTGACATTCCGTGTGGTCACGCGAAGCCTACCTACTGTACCACTCATTGTCATCATTTCATGCACCCCACCAACTGCAGAACACGTACATCACGGTTTTCGACCTGGAGGGGCGCGAGCTTCTGGCATTTTTTCATCACACAACTTATCAATTTGACTGTGTTGTGCTAGCTGCTCAATAGTACGGCTGACATTTGACTGCGCGACACCCGAAGCCTCCCACTCATTATCATCGTTTCGCGCGCACCAACTGCAGAACACGTACATCACGGTCTTCGACCTGGAGGGGCGAGTTCTGCTGGAAGAGACAGAGATGCCCGGTCTGGCCAAGTTCGAGGGGCTGGAGGTCTGGACGGCATGAGTACTTCAATGTTGAAGTTTTGCAACAGCCCGCCCTCCCCCCTGCCAACACACTGAAGGGGAATCAATCGCGCACCGGTGCACAGGAAAACTTCAAATTGAAGTCGGGACGCGCGTGAGCACATGCGCGACGGCGTAACCACTTTGAGAGCGGGCCGGCCTTGCGCTGCGGCGGCAGCAGCGCCGGTGGCAGCAGCAGCAGTTGTGGCAGCGGCAGCGGCAATGGCAGCGGTGGTGGCGACAGCAGCAGCGGCGACAGTGGCGGCAGCGGTGGCGGCAGCGACAGCGGTGATGGCGCGCGAGGCTTAAGCACAAAAAAGTGCTTCGCAGCATGCGCCGTTGCATGCGGCATGAGCATTGATGCTCCGCCACAACCTCCTGCATCGTCAACCCTCAGCGCGAATCCTCGCATGCCCAACACAATGGTGGTGATTGGGGGACAGCGAATCCCTTGCGCACACGGCTGCGGCGCACGGCTGCGGCTGCATCGGAGGGGGGGGGGGGGGGGGGTGCTTGTTTCCGCTGTGTAGCGCGCTTCTGTGCGCAGTGTGGTTGAGCATTGCTGTGATGCAGACGCAGCACTCCGTCCAGTAGCCATCTAATCCCCCCGTTTGTTGTTGAGCGCGGTTACTGCGTACATCGCCGGCCGCAGAGTGCCTTTGGGCGCTCGAAAGGGGGGTGTCTGGCGCTTGGTTTTTGTGGTGCGTGTAGGTGCCAGCATTAATCTTTACACAATGTCTTTGAAAGCGCAAGTCGTCAATACACAAGGGCTGCTTGTCAATGCATCACATGATGCTTTGCGCAAAGGACATTGCATTTTTGAAGGTTGTCGGGTCTCGGCAGGCATGCAGTTGTCTTCACAGAGTGGGGAGGGATATTGCTGCTGATGTTCACCATGGAACCAAGAGAACCCAAGTCGTTGCGACTGTCACTGTCAGATTTACTTCAAGTACGTACAGTGGGAACTCGGGGACTCTTCTCTTCTCCGAGAACGTTGAGAGAAGGCTTTTTTGAGAAGGCCAGACCAGAAGCCTGTAGGCGTGCAGAGCACAGCGATACTGCGGCGATACTACACGCGGGCAGACCACAAGCACGCTCCATGATCTCGTCAGGCCCCATCAAGGTACGTCCATGGAGCAGGCGAGGCGCTGGGGAGAATAAATGCATATGCTCATCAGCATGCTCTATCAGCACACACTATGGTGCCCATGGCACACGCGGCAGACCGCGCAAGGAGGGCTTTGTGACTGTAGCATGGTGACCTGATCGTGTTGCGGGGGCTCGGCTCCGCAGAGCTGTGCGGCTCTTTTGCCTGAACACAGGAGATCGCAACTTGAAGCTGTGTGGTGTCAATTCACGCCCCGCCTGAACTCAACTAGTTCAATGTTATCTCGCAGGTCCTTGCCACCAGAGACCAGGTCGTCGGCCAGGTCAAAGTCACCGTTGGCAAGACCATCGGCAACCACCGCATGGAGGCAGAAGGTGAGCTTTGGCTACGTGCGTACTTGCACCCCAACATACTAAGAAGCCCATCAATTATTGAGAGGTGAAGGACAAGGACTCCGGAGTGGTGTGTTGTACCAATGCTTTTGTAGTAGGTTTCAAAGCAGGCACATATCAGAGGTCATCTTCAGCAAGCGCTGAGTGAGTGTGTTGGTCATTGTTGCGCGTGCCACGTGTACAGCAGCCTCGGAAAATCTTTCGAGCAGCGCGCCATACACAGTCCTGACGGAGTAGTGGTGCCTCTCGCCTGAGCATGTAGCGTTAGTATGCACATGCAAACCACATGGTATCATTGTGGATACCCATATGACTTCTTTGTATTAGTTGGATCGTGGCTGCATTGACCATGGCATGTGACATTGCAGAAGTCTTCCTTGTTGCGGCAACATGAGGTTGGCGGTTCTGCCACTGTTGCTGTTGCCAGCATCGCAGCATGACTCCAGCTTCCGAAGAACACGCCATCAAAATGAAGGCACGGCATGTGCCTCAAACTGCTTGTAACTGTAAAGTGCTTACAGTGTTACCCTTGCGCTTTGTCCGCAGGCCACAAACAGCAAGATCACGGCACTGCGGAGAAGCAGGCAGCCGCCGCCAAGCACACTGCGGATGGTACCAGCGATAGGCTGCTCTGCCAGGTGAGGCTGGGAGTTCATAGAAGCCGAAGCGTCAGGGTCTGGGCGAAAGTTATCTCTGGGATTGAGGTCTGTGCAGGCAACACCAGCGGAGGACCCTGCAGCCACCAGGCAGGGCAGAGGGGGTAGGTTAGTATACTAGCATCGACAGTGCAACCCTTCCATTGTGTTCTAGGGCTTGATGAAGCAGGATTCAAGTGAAGCAGCTTGCGGTTGCAGCCAGTAGCGGTGACTCATTACGGCCACGTTTTATCGCAACAAAGCGGTGGTGATAGCCGTTGGACCGGGGCGTAAGCAAGGCACCCTGTTTGCGAGGAGTCAGCTGAGGTGAGAACTCCTACTTGAAGTATGACGTGAAGTTTTCCGTGGCTAATACTTGGCAGCGGCGACTTGTTCTTACCAGACGCTGCGCGCAGTTGTGCCACATCGTTGCATGCATGAGGTTGGTGTACGCACTGCGCGCAGCATGCATTGGACAGCCACTTGGTAAAGGCTCGGTGGCCTTGTCCAATGCATTGTCGTATGCCTGAGCCCAGAGTGCGCAGCATCCCCCGGACAGCTGTCGAACACGGCTGTCTGCGCAGTCACTGCGTTCATTGTGTGCTTGATGCCAACATAGAAGTATGGGACACGACAGGACTGTACGTAATAAATTACTGCAGCTACGACTATGCAATCACTGTGGTATCGCGTGGTTGATGCGAACATCTCAGATGACTGCACCGTGATATTGCGTTAAAGGAGCGGAGCCGCATTCATGAGTGCTGACTTCCATTCACCTTTGCGATCCTTCCCGTGCCTTTGAGCAGAATGCCACTGGACCAATCTTGGGCAACGAGCGGTTGCACTCGGACGGTGAGGTCTACAAGGCCAAAGGAAGGGTGAGCACTGCCACTTGAAGTACAAATGTTTCAAGTTCAAGTAGTATTTTGGCAGTGGCACACTGCGCTGTAGGGCTGCCGTGTGTCTAGTTGTCATAATTGGCAATTGCCAGGGCACTGATTTATATCGGGACCAAGTCACTAGGTCTCCATTGCTGGCTGTCACCAGCAAGAAAGCGCAACAAACCAAACACACAGCCGTCAGGTCTCTATTGTCAACAGCAAAAGCGCTCGAACTAATGTGCCGTACTCCGTGTGCTTTTAATCATGCGAGGGTGCTTGGGTTACTGACTTGGCACAACGTGCAGCTACACAGGTTATTGTTATGCGTTGGATCATTCCATACCTATCTACATGCGAAAAGCTTTGACTATTGTCTGTGCGTCCACCATAGTTGGTCCGGTAGGCGATCGCGGTGCTCACACATATTTGAAGCAGCAGGGCGCCGAAAAGCTACTGCAGAATACAGTTCACGGCAGCTGCAAGAGTACGGGCGCCGAAGGTGCCTAAAACGCGTGCAAGGCGGCTGGCTCGCAGAGAGAAACAGTCTGTTTCGCGGGGTGCGGCATTGACAGGACGTGAAGTTTAGCGCGCAGAGAACAGGCAACAACGAGAAGTGGCAGCGGCAGGGTCACGACAACGAGAGAGGCGGCAAGCGGCAGGGCGACGTGCGGGACGAGATTCGGCAACTTGAAGTGGCGCTGTTGAAGTTGTTGGTGGCGCGGCGGCGGCGGCGTCTGGGTCCGTCTGTCGCGGCGGTGCATGAAGAGGTGGCGGCGGCGGCAGCAGAACGGGGGGGCGCAAGCAGGTGAACAATCTGAGGAGCGTCAGCTTTTCACAGGAAAGACGTTCCTCAATTGTTCGCCGAATAACTGAATCAAAAGTGTTTTTGACTGATTGGTTTGAAGCCCTGTAAACCCCGTCAAGAATCAGTGAGGTTCAGCTATATATTGCAAGTACACACCGTCACTGGCACTCGTTCAGTAGCTGTAGAGCAGGCCACACAGCAGCTGCCAAAGACTTTCAACTTCAACACAAAGGACACTTTAAGTCAGCTAGGCTCAATTATGTGATTCAGGTGCAACAATTTGCTGCTTTGACGAGAGATACAACTAGATCAGCCACTGGCGCTTGACTGCGAGCGTCCTCCAAAGGTCACTTCCTCCCCTAGCTTGTTTCAATTTCCCAGAGCAGTAGATAGCGCGTCCTACCATCCCAACGTCACTTCTCGCCACACATCTGCAGGGTTTTGCATGGCTTTATCCCATTGCCGCCGTCTCTTATCCGCCGTCTCTTATTGATGACGCGGCCAAATTTATCAAAACAAAATACAATACAAAAGCAGGTTTATCACATCATTGAGCGCAGTCGCTTCGCACAATGTCAGGTCACGCAGCTCTTGTTACATCTTCTTCATCTCAAAGACAGCTACATACTGTACCTGAGCTGAGCGTTGACACTCAATTAGCACAAATCTGTACAGCGCAATAGCAAGCCTCGATCCGCCTGAGAGTTGCACTGGCATTTCCGATCAAGATGCGATTCATGCACGGACATCA
Organism: Tribonema minus; assembly: GCA_017506865.1. Lineage (NCBI taxonomy): Eukaryota > Xanthophyceae > Tribonematales > Tribonemataceae > Tribonema > Tribonema minus. The sequence goes on from JAFCMP010000124.1 coordinate 880,180, forward strand.
TTGTCGCCGAACTATTCGCGCGATGCGCCGCTGTCAATACATAGTCTTCTCCCTAAGTCGCAGCTACTGCAAGTTGAAGTGCCTACTCAGCCACTGAAAAAACCCCTGAGAACCACACACAATAACCGCTGCTTGCGTTCTACGTGATTGATTGCCCAGCAGTTTGCACTAGCGCCAGACACAAACATGCACGCCACCCCTTAGGCGACGATGCCGCAGCGAGCCTACTGAACGCTAACCATGCACTCTTTTCCTCCGCGTCTGTTGTTGTACCTACCAACCCCCCCCCCCCCCCCCCCCCCCAGGGCTCCTTCGCGCACTCCTTCACCTTCAACAACACGTGGTGCCACCAGCACGACCAAGCAGCGGTATGCGGCCCCCCGGGCTCGCCCGACCGCGGTGGCCACCGCTGCTTCTACGCCGCCAAGGCCGGCACCTCGCGCTTCGCCGCGCAGTGCCCGCAGAACGCGCAGTATGACGACAACGTGTGCCTCAGCGACCAGGAGCGCGAGCTCTTCAGCACGAGCACGCCCGGCGACTACCTGCACGGCATCTGCTACAAGGCGCGCTGGAGCGAGCGGCGCATGGGCGGCGGGCCGGAGTGCCCCGACTGCCAGCGGCACGCCGACCCCGCCGCCTCCGCGACTGCGACTTCAACTTCAACTGCCAGTTCGTTGTACGCGTCGCCGCCCAAGAAGCCGCGCACCAGCAGGACGTGAGCTTCAGCAGCGGCGGCGGCGCTGCGCGAATTACGCCACTCGAGTATCTCTGTTCTTTCCGTCCTGGCCCAGCCCAGGGACAGCAGTTTTTTTGTCTGTCCTGGCTCAGGGGCATCGATGCGTTTCGTGCGCAAACGTGTGACCGCGCCGCGCGCGGTGGCGCTCCCGTATGCATAGGCCCAACACTTTCACGCCGAGATGAGAGGCGCATGATCATGCGGCACGTGACAGTCCCCCGTATTCATAGACCGGAATCAACACGACGTGGTTGGTAATGGCGACTGCTCGCAACTTCAATTCACCGTTCCCACATCTCGCTCCCGTGTGTTTTGCCGAGCTGGCCGATGTGCGATTGTACTTATAGACTTGTATTTATATATGAAGGCAATTGCACCGGTAATGGCCACTGCATGTGAAACTAACATTTCGCAGGTCCGCGCTCGCATCCTGCTCTCGCTCTATTGCCATGATGCTCACTGGCGTGTGACAGCTGCTCGGTATTTTTGAAATGATTTTTGCTTGTCCAACGCACGCCATTGTCACGCCAATTACATTCGTTTCACAAGTACTGAACGTTATCAACTTCCACTGGCAGGCGTGTGCGGCATCCATGCATGCCACCACAGTTTTTGTGTCTGCAACGTAGCTTACTGCACTGATTGGTATTGTTCAATGCTGTTTTTGACACTCTCGTGCAACTGCAGGCCTTGTTATTTCTATCTGTACTGCCATTTGCTGCCAGGAAGTGTACTCCGACGCACCACGTAATCCAGAAGGACGTTTGAGTATTGTCGTTGGGACACTTTCAGACTGTCACACAACATGTAGATTCCGTACAGCAAGCTTCAAGTTAGATGCCATTCATCTGGGCTTTTTCGCGCCCTGTGCGAGAATTAATAAAAAGTACACACTACACGCACGCCTCGAGCGAGAATAATAAAAAGCACACACTATTACGCTTGACTGAGAAGTCGCACTGCCTCAACAAAGATGGATGGAGTGCACTGTTGACTCACATATAGCTGTCAAAATGAATGGCTTAAACGAAGATGCCCACGCAGTTCGCCAAAGGGGTCGGCAATAGTCTCTTCTGGTAGGCGATTCAAGGCATGTGCAGTAGAAGTTCTTGGATGCACAACTGAAGCGTGCAGCACCTGGAGTTGAAGTATGGCTTTCCCCACCCCATACCACGCTTGCTCAGGCAAATGAAGCATACAATCGCCTCATGACAACGTGAAGGTGCGTCAAGTGTAATCACTGGCGCTTGCAGCGCGCCCTGACTAAATATGGCACTTTCAATTTTTGTAAGAGAGGGGGTCATGACTCACAGGGCAGAGGACAATTGCTGGGTGCCAGATCCTTAGGATTCCTTGCCGCTTTGAGCATGAAGCCTAACAGAGCAAGTCATAGCATGCGCGCGGGATGCGATGATGTTGCAATCGATCGTTCCAATAAACTCGGAACACCAAGTTCAACACTTGCAATGAATTCGCGGGGCAGCTCAGCAGCTGGCTGCAGCACTCACTTCGCCTACAGCACAGAGACAACAACACTACGCCAAAATCAACCCACAGCGACGCATCATGTCTTCCTCAGGCCCCAGCAAGGTACGTGCCACGCGCGAGGAGAGGCGAGAACATGAGCATGCGCAGCCAGCGGCAAATCCGCAATTTACGCTTGCTACGCTTGCCACAGGGCAGTGCGTTGGACCATTACAGCACGATGAAGGGTTTCCAGTTCTGTGCTCGGGTGCTCGGTGTGCCACCTTTACACGCCTTTCGAGCTCAACAAAGCTATAGTCAGCCATTTCATCTGGCACTGTGTCATCCGCTGTGAACTCAACATATCCTTATTGCACCATGTTTTTCTCACAGATTTCCGCCACCAAGGACCAGGTCGTGGGCCAGGTCAAAGCCACCGTTGGCAAGACCATTGGCAACCACACCATGGAGGCCGAAGGTAAGCAGCAGCTACGCCGCGCAAAACTTACTCTGTTGCACTGTTGCACACAGTAATTTACCGAGCTTGTAGAGTTCAACTGCGCTTGTGGAGTTCACCTGCTCTTTCGTGTCGATCTCAAGGCACAAACAGGCGTGACTGCCTGAAAGTTGACGTTTTGTTGCTGTTTACAGCGCGCTTGTCGCTGAGGCTGGAAAGGTGCTGGGTGAATGGTTGCGTCACTCTCATTGGGCTGCATGAGGGTGGTGTTGTGCATTGAAGATGCTTTTCAGTCCTTGGAGTTGCATTAATGTACATAGTTTTTCTTATAGGCTTCACGTCAAAGTGCATCGCACATCCTGAACGAATTTAATTGATGTAGCATGCTATCACCAGCATGGATCATTATGCTTGTGAACTTCATGACTGATGTATATAGGCGTTACTTGTTGGCTGTGAGATTTTGTTGTTACCGACATATGTGCCTGCACTGTTGCCTCCGTGCACAAGATCTTTTCAACCTATTGAATCAGTAGTTGCACTAAGTACATTCATGCAAACGGTATCACGCCACCATAGAAATGAAACAACAACTCAGTAATGCAACGTTGCTCTCATGCGCGACTCACAGGTAACATGCAGCACACCCACGGCACCGCCGAAAAGCACGCTGCGACTGCCAAGCAGACGGCGGAGGGGACTGGCGACAAGGTCTATGGCCACATACAGGTGAGGGGCTATGGTATGTATGTATGATGCATTGTTTTATGTTCAATTTTCTGGCGCACTACAATGTAGAGTGCACACTAAACGGGCACCATCTGAAGGCAATGTGGTGCAAGGCATTTCAAGGTGCATAGCACGGGGTGCGCGACGCCCGGAGCCTTCAACTAATCACTATGAACTCAACAAGACCATAAGTTTTTGCACCCGATTCTCGCTGCGAAAACAGCAGCCATTTATCTGTGACGAATGCAGCGGCCGCGCAGGCATCTTTGCTTCACATGTGCCCTGAAGGCAGAAGCCTCAGCCACCATCATTTACAAAATGCATGTTGCGTGCCTTGTGCCTGCATACTTCGAGTCGAAGTACATGATATCGCGTTGTACCGCAATTCCAAGCTGGAAGAGCCAAGTCGCAGCAATGGTCACTGCTGACTTTTGCCTCTGCGATTTTGCACTTCCTTGTGATTGAGTGTGTCGTTTTCCCACTCTGCAAGCGCGGTGCCGCATCAATTATTACTGACTTTCTCCTCTGCATTTTCGCATCGCATGTGGCTGGAGCAGAAGGCCACAGGACAGGTCCTGGGCAATGAGAGGATGCAGGTGGAGGGGGAGATGAACAAGGCCAAGGGGCGGGTGAGCACTGGTTCATGCATGAAGTGGACATTTTTCTAGTTGAAGTATGTAGTGCTTTTCAAGTAAATTGTGAGAAAATGTATGTAGTGCTTCTCAAGTGATTTTGAAAAACATGTACACAAGCAGAGGCCAAGGTGACCATTGCCAATGGGCAGTACTATCATAGTGGAAGCAGTATGTTATAGAGAATACTTCACCAAGTATTTTGAAGTATGAGGAACATGAGACATCTAAGTCCGTTGCGTGTTTTTTTTTTGGTGGTAGCTATGATATCAAGGGATTTGCTCATGACAAACGCAGCTTTCACTGCTTTACCTCGTACAGATTTGCATATGCAGACATGATTTTTGTTCAGCCGCGACTCTATTGCAGTCCACTTATGACAGTCATCCCGTATTGGACGTGGCTTGGACGGGATTATTTACATTGTAGCTCTTTTCCTGACAGTTGAGCGTGTAGGGTAGGGTCAGGGCCGAGTGTGGCCTGCACGGCGGGAACACTACGTATGTAGCGTGCGGAAGCTGTATGCAGGTCAGGGGGTTTGAGTCACGGTGGGGGTTAGTCAGGTCTGCAGGTGTGGATGCATTGCTGCACCAAATTTCATGAATGACTTTCATGAACTTCATTTGCGCAGCGCATGACGAGGCAGTTGAGTTTGGGTATAGAAATGTGACTTGCCCTCCGCATCATCAGCACAGTGATTGATGTGCGCACCTCCCTTGCGGAGGTGGGCGAGGGTGTGTGTATGTGCGTATGCGTACGCTTTTGCCTTGTGGACGTACTCTACCCCTGAGCAGCTGAGCAGGATGGTTTAAATGTACATACCGTATTTGATGTTTTTTCTATTGACGCCCCTAAGCAGCTCAGCGTGGTGTTTTGATGTATGAGAGGCATGCTGATCGGCCCTTTCAATGCACTCCAGCTTGCAATAATGGTCGCAGCCGGCAGCACACATGCAGAGTATGAAAGCCACGGGTGCTGTTTGCTAAGTGTATGCCTTGGGAGCCGCGTTCCTTCAACTGTATGTTGTCATATATCGTTGTCGGATGCACGCCTAAGCACTGACGCTGCCGGATTCATGCCTGGGCGCTGTCATCAGTAGGTTTGAGCACTAACACTCCAACTTGACAATTATTTTGATTTAAGTAGGTATCCAGGTCTGTCTGCTGAGCGCTGAAACACAAAATGTCTTGGCACCACATGTTGAACTGCGCGTGAGGATGAGCACTGATACTTCCAACTTAAAATTCAACAATTCGCTGCAGGCAAAGACAAGCACAGCCTAGGTTGGACGCTTTCACCGACAACTCCATAGTCCACCAACCAGCTTTGTGCGAGGCCTGCACAGCTGCCGATGCCGCGATCATGTTTGAGGAACGCTGCAGTCGACGCGGAGCCGGCGGACGGTAGCGCAGCGCTGCTCTAGAGTGTGGAACGTCGCTGCCGTGAAGTGCAGATGTACATCCCAAGGAGGCCAAGCCTCTCGCCGTTGCCAACTTATTGTGCTTCTTGTACGTAATTACGGGTGAAGAGTGGAGGGGGGGGGGGGGGATCATATGGGCCCATTTTGCGTGATCAGTAAAGCAATTTGAAGTACTCTTTTGAAGGACGGGACCTGCGGCACGCACAGCTTTTAGGGCTCCCAAGGGCTTACAGGGCCATGCCCAATTGCATGCCTGACATGACAACACTGCGGGTGCAGTGCTCAGCAGCGTATGCCAACATTGCCACCAATGGCGCAAAATAATGAGCAAAGGTTTTTCAACGACACGATGTTTCTGGTGCGACAGTCACTGCGTTCTCGCTACTTGCACACCTGCACTACCACGCGCACAACTGCGATGCTCTTCCACGCATTTGCTCGTTGACGGTGCACGCGCTTTAAGTATAACCCTATGCAAAGTGCTGCCTAACCCTAACCCTAAGAGAGGAGTGTATGCGCACTGCACTTGCTGTGCCCTGTGAAGTCAGGTATGGCTGCAGCAGGAACCGACGTCCTGCTCACACGGTTACGGCAACGGCATCCAGCAGCGTCCACCAATGCACATTCAAGTGGATGCACATGTAATACATGTATACGCTGCAACTGAAGACACTGGCAACATATGCTAAGCCAGCACACGGAATGGTGGTAGAAGAAATCGGCTGTAATTTCGCATGTTGTGATGCTTCAAGTCTGAGGGCCAGCTTGACATGGTGTGAACTGTTACAATATGTCGCTGTTGAAGTATGCCAGCAATCGGCCGGCAACATCAAGCTCGGCCGATGGTCAGACAACACCGCCGTCCATCGAATCGCGGCGGTGCAGCTGCAGGTGCCCCTTGCTACATAAGATGTGTCAATGAGTTAAAGCTGTCCGTGCCGCAGAGCACGTTGTCTGAGCACTGAGGAGCAGGCACGGGCGCTTTGCTGTGCGCGGAAGCAGCTGCACTCTTAGCTGAGCGCCGCCACAGACGTCATCGCTCGCTGCCTTATAGAAGAATTTGATTTGACAGGAGTTGTGTCCTGTACAGCATGGACCCGTTGGCAATCAAACAGCAGCATGCGGCGCGTGCGCGCGTGACGTGCGCGCGGCACCCTCATGGACATGTACTAAAACAATACCTGCAGTATACTCAGCATTCATTTGCTGCTGCATAGCTTGTGACTCGCCAAAGCAGCCGCTGACGTAGTGGTGTCTCTTGCCGCAGCAAACGCTGGCACACGTCTGCGCGAATTTGGCGTACAGCGCACTCGACTGCAGCTACCATACATTTCCAAAAAAGACCTAGGAAAATCTGCCGGAGCATTGATCAATACCTCAAAGTACTTTTGTGGTTGATACGTTTCACTCAGTACGTATGGACTTGTATTTATAAGGGCCCAAGGCAGGCCGGGTTGCCTATGCAATCGAAAAGCTTGCGTCAACGCAGCAGCCTAGTCTGCGTTGTGCCCTAGGAGCTTGGATACCGGCGCCGCAACACAGCCCAGCATTCGCGCTCCACGTGTGTACGCCATGACTCGCTCCGCCAACTCCCGCGCCAGCGATATGCTCAGCTCAATGTGGATCTGACGCTTAGCTAACCCGGCCTTGTGTAACACATCTGCCTTCCCCCCCCCTGAGCACAGTGCTGAGTGCATTGCCAACTCCTTCACAAAAAGGCTTGTCTGCTTGCCCAGCCGTCCGTACGACTCCTGCACGAATGGCACAAAAGCCCAAGATGACGTCAAGGTGCCGGTGTGGTGCTTGACCTTCGTGTCCTCCCCCACCCCAGCAGCGAAGCCGTCCGTGTTCGTGGCATTTGTTTTGCCTGTCAGGTACGAGCTTGCTGTGGGCGCGCGCACACTTGTGTCTAGCACTATTCCCTTGTTACGGTATGCACTGCTAAAGTGCAGACACCCTGGGTCAATTGACTGTGTCCGCCCGATACCCCGGTACCTTGAAGACGCTAGCGTCCTCATTGCGGACAATAGAGACATGGTGCTGTCTCAAGATGCGCTGCAGGCACCGCTTTTGGGCAGTGTGTGTCGCGTTGTGCCCCCGTATGTGCTGGCTGGGGCAGCTGATCGCATGCGTGGAGGTGGGGCTCACGTCACTGCACCGCCATGGGCACACCTTGCCCTGTATGCCCCACCCGTCTATAAAGATCGCAACCAAAATCATCGTGGCTGCTGCCATACTGGACATGGGCGCCGCGCCCGGGCGGTCATTGGCAGCGGGTGGCACGCTCATCCACGCCATTGCCCCGGACGCACGCTGGCTGCGCAGCTGCGCCAGGACCCGCGCGCTAGCCTGTTCGCGGCGGCGGCTGGTGTCGCGCGAGTCACCAATGAGTGCAGCCTGCGTCGGCTTGCCCACGGCACCAGCCGAGGCAGCCTCTAGGTCCTCCACCAGGCAATCCTCGTATTGACGTCGAAGAACGTTTGAAAGGCCGGCTTGTAGTCTGTGCGTGAAGTGACCGCGCCGGCGGCGGGGCACTACCTTCCTGCAGATCTCGTCAGCATAGGCCTCCCAGTCGTCGTCGTCGTCCTCCTGCCCGCCGCTGTAGCTGCTTTCTTCCACGCTAGTTTGTGTTTTAGCGGGCTTGGAAGAGGCAGCCGCGGCAGCGGCTTGAGGGCCAGGTACGGTCGCCGCCGCAGCCGCCGCCTCGGCGCCAGGCACAATGCCGTGGGTGTGTGGGGCTGGCTCAGTGGTCACCGTCTCCGTGACGGCAGTTGCGGCGTAGATCGCTTGCACCGCAGTGGGGAGCGTCGACGCTGCGGCCGTCGTATCTGCAGCATGCTGCCCACCGTAGCAACGATGCTGGGAGCTGCTCGGCCACAGCTGTGCGTGATTTTTCGCCGCCATCAGCTGTCAGCGCTCGCGTAGAGCGTCGCACGGCCTCGATGATTGGCGGCAGTCCCTGGTCCTCGCGTATTGCGCATGAGTGCTGCGCGAACCAGGTGACTGCGCCGTGTTCGTCAGTGCCGAGCCTCAGGGCCCCTGCTGCCACAGTGGCATGAATTATTGCCGGCCGCAGTGTTGTGCATGCCTGGGCCGTGTATGCGGCTGGTGCCAGTAGCCCCAAAAGCGGCATGCCCAGACCGCCTCGTCGCTCCGGCAACCGTGACGCCCGCAGTGGCACTGCGATGTCCGTGAGTTCTGGCGGGCCCAAGCGCGGCAACACCAGCACGCTGCCACTGCTGGCTTCCTCGTTGTCACCAGCAGTGCAGGCGGCCAGCAGGTGTGACTTCATGACTGCCGCGGTAGCGCAGTCGTGCAGGTGCAGCATGCGTTCGAGCGTCCATGCACAGAACCCGTCAAACGCGTACAACCATGTCTCACTCAAAGCCGTGTCAACGACCCGAGCTAAGAAGCCCATGCGCTTCGTCAGTAACCTGCGCAGAATGAACTGTGCTGCCTGTAGGTGATGCCGCGCCATTCCAGCTAGCTGCCACGACAATCGCCATGTCCCTGCGTCAACAAGACGCTTGCTCATGGCAGCATGCACATAGGCTGGGTGCCCTACCGGTACCCCGACCGACGTAAAGCCCTGACTGGATTCTGGCATGGTGGCGTCCACAAACGGTGTGTCAAGGGCGCGCAGGCGTGCTCTGGCCGCTTCATCAAACACTGTGCCGCGCATGGCAATGGCCAGCGACTTGTCTGGTCGCACGCGTAGGCCCCCTGCCGCAAGCCGGCGGATCACCTCTGCCACCCCAGCGGCCGCTGCATCGTCGAAATAGGCAGCTTGCAGCACGTTGAGGTCATCCAGGAAAGCGCAGTGCGGGGCTGGCGGTTCCGCTGTGCTGTGGCCGTAGGCCGGCATACTGCCGGGCGTCGCATTCACTCCATCAGGGTAGAAGAGTAGGAAGGCCGCTGCCACTGCAAAGTACAGCGGCCCTAGAGGGTCCCCTTGCTGGCACCCTAGGTGGGAGCAGATAATGCGAGCTTCACCGTTCACCTCCACTCGCATCTCTGGGGCAGTGTCACCACAGTATACAGACTCAAAGTGCGGGAGCAGCTCCGGACAGAAGAGCATAAGCCCCCGCACAATGGCGGCGCGATCCACACTGTTAAATGCGTTCTCACAGTCCAGCTGCCCTCTCAGGCAAGCGACGGGGGGTAGGCCTGGCTGCCGCACGACTAGAGGCGCGTGAAGCATGCGCCCCAGCAGACGAGGTCACGGCACAGGTGCTGGCAGCAAAGCACCCTGAAACTGGCGCCCGGCCCGGGGTAGTCGATACGCCAATGGAGCAAGTGCGCGGCCTGGTACGCGACGCCCGGCGGCACTGCTTGCACGGCGCAGGGGTGGCAACGACCGCCGGGCCCGCTGGCAGCGGCAGTCCCGTCTTCGAATCGGGTCAGGCGCATGATCGCAGCGATAGGCCTGAGGATGCTGTCAGCGCAGCCGGACGGCGCCTCGAGGTGGAGGCGACAGACATATTGTCGACCTTGTCCGCAGCAGGGGCGGGGAAGGCAGGAGGGCTGGACGGCCTACGCTATGAACACCTCTTGATGGCCGCTGGGCCTGGTGCACCAGTGAAAGCAGCCACCCGCCCCGTGGGCAGTGCCTCGCCAGGACTAGCTGGTGATTCAGAATCAGATGTGATGGAACGGCATTCGCCCATCACCTGGCCAAGGTGTTCACGACGCTGCTTGTTGAGCCCGAACTGCTGCCGGAGCAATCGCAACGGCTTCTCCGCGCCGCGGCCCTCTCAGGCATAGGACAGAAGCGGCGTCCGATCGCCTGCTCCAGTGTCTGGCGCAGACTCCTCGGGTCCACAGCGGCACGGAGTGTCAAGGGCAACATATCGGGGCTGCTGGCCTCCATGGCGCAGTTTGGCGTAGGATACCGGTCTGGCGTCGAGCATGTGGCAGCGCGCGCGTGCGTGTGGCACGAGCTGTATGGCACCACAATCCAGCTGGACTGTGAGAACGCATTTAACAGTCTCAGACGTGGATCGCGCCGCCATTGTGCGGGGACTTATGCTCTTCTGTCCGGAGCTGCTCCCGCACTTTGAGTCCGTATACTGTGGTGACACTGCCCCAGAGATGCGAGTGGAGGTGAACGGTGAAGCTCGCATTATCTGCTCCCACCTAGGGTGCCAGCAAGGGGACCCTCTAGGGCCGCTGTACTTTGCAGTGGCAGCGGCCTTCCTACTCTTCTACCCTGATGGAGTGAATGCGACGCCCGGCAGTATGCCGGCCTACGGCCACAGCACAGCGGAACCGCCAGCCCCGCACTGCGCTTTCCTGGATGACCTCAACGTGCTGCAAGCTGCCTACTTCGACGATGCAGCGGCCGCTGGGGTGGCAGAGGTGATCCGTCGGCTTGCGGCAGGGGGCCTACGCGTTCGACCAGACCAGTCGCTGGCCATCGCCATGCGCGGCACAGTGTTTGATGAAGCGGCCAGAGCACGCCTGCGCGCCCTTGATATACCGTTTGTGGACGCCACCATGCCAGAATCCAGTCAGGGCTTTACGTCGGTCGGGGTACCGGTAGGGCACCCAGCCTATGTGCATGCTGCCATCAGCAAGCATCTTGTTGACGCAGGGACATGGCGATTGTCGTGGCAGCTAGCTGGAATGGCGCGGCATCACCTACAGGCAGCACAGTTCATTCTGCGCAGGTCACTGACGAAGCGCATGGGCTTCTTAGCTCGGGTCGTTGACACGGCTTTGAGTGAGACATGGCTGCACGCATTTGACGGGTTCTGTGCATGGACGCTTGAACGCATGCTGCACCTGCACGGCTGCGCTACCGCGGCAGTCATGACGTCACACCTGCTGGCCGCCTGCATAGCTGGTGACAATGAGGTAGCCAGCAGTGGCAGCGTGCTGGTGTTGCCGCGCTTGGGCCCGCCAGAACTCACGGACATCGCAGTGCCACTGCGGGCGTCACGGTTGCCGGAGCGACGAGGCGGTCTGGGCATGCCGCTTTTGGGGCTACTGGCACCAGCCGCATACACGGCCCAGGCATGCACAACACTGCGGCCTGCAATAATTCATGCCACTGTGGCAGCAGGGGCCCTGAGGCTCGGCACTGACGAACACGGCGCAGTCACCTGGTTCGCGCAGCACTCATGCGCAATACGCGAGGACCAGGGACTGCCGCCAATCATCGAGGCCGTGCGACGCTCTACGCGAGCGCTGACAGCTGATGGCGGCGAAAAATCACGCACAGCTGTGGCCGAGCAGCTCCCAGCATCGTTGCTACGGTGGGCAGCATGCTGCAGATACGACGGCCGCAGTGTCGACGCTCCCCACTGCGGTGCAAGCGATCTACGCCGCAACTGCCGTCACGGAGACGGGGACCACTGAGCCAGCCCCACACACCCACGGCATTGTGCCTGGCGCCGAGGCGGCGGCTGCGGCGGCGACCGTACCTGGCCCTCAAGCCGCTGCCGCGGCTGCCTCTTCCAAGCCCGCTAAAACACAAACTAGCGCGGAAGAAAGCAGCTGCAGCGGCGGGCAGGAGGACGACGACGACGACTGGAAGGCCTATGCTGACGAGATCTGCAGGAAGGTAGTGCCCCGCCGCCGGCGCGGTCACTTCACGCACGGACTACAAGCCGGCCTTTCAAATGTTCTTCGACGTCAATACGAGGACTGCCTGGTGGAGGACCTGAAGGCTGCCTCGGCTGGTGCCGTGGGCAAGCCGACGCAGGCTACACTTATTGGTGACTCGCGTGACACCAGCCGCCGCCGCCAACAGGCTAGCGCGCGGGTCCTGGCGCAGCTGCGCAGCCAGCGTGCGTCCGGGGCAATGGCGTGGATGAGCGTGCCACCCGCTGCCAATGACCGCCCGGGTGCGGCGCCCATGTCCAGTATGGCAGCAGCCACGATGATTTTGGTTGCGATCTTTATAGACGGGTAGGGGATACAGGGCGAGGTGTGCCCATGGCGGTGCAGTGACGTGAGCCCCACCTCCACGCATGCGATCAGCTGCCCCAGCCAGCACATACGGGGGCACAACGCGACACACACTGCCCAAAAGCGGTGCCTACAGCGCATCTTGAGACAGCACCATGTCTCTATTGTCCGCAATGAGGACGCTAGTGTCTTCAAGGTACCGGGGTATCGGGCGGACACAGTCATTGACCCAGGGTGTCTGCGTTTTAGCAGTGCATACCGTAACAAGGGAATAGTGCTAGACACAAGTGTGCGCGCGCCCACAGCGAGCTCGTACCTGACAGGCAAAACAAATGCCTCGAACACGGACGGCTATGCTGCTGGGGTGGGGGAGGACGAGAAGGTCAAGCACCACACCGGCACCTTGACGTCATCTTGGGCTTTTGTGCCATTCGTGCAGGAGTCGTACGGACGGCTGGGCAAGCAGACAAGCCTTTTTGTTAAGGAGTTGGCAATGCACTCAGCACTGTGCTCAGGGGGGGGGAAGGCAGATGTGTTACGCAAGGCCGGGTTAGCTAAGCGTCAGATCCACATTGAGCTGAGCATATCGCTGGCGCGGGAGTTGGCGGAGCGCGTCATGGCATACACACGTGGAGCGCGAATGCTGGGCTGTGTTGCGGCGCCGGTATCCAAATCCTAGGGCACAGCGCAGACTAGGCTGCTGCGTTGACGCAAGCTTTTCGATTGCATAGGCAACCCGGCCTCCCTTGGGCCTTTATGAATACAAGTCCATACGTCCAGCTGGATTGTGGTGCCATACAGCTCGTGCCACACGCGCGCGCGCGCTGCCACATGCTCGACGCCAGACCGGTATCCTACGCCAAACTGCGACATGGAGGCCAGCAGCCCCGATATTTTGCCCTTGACACTCCGTGCCGCTGTGGACCCGAGAAGTCTGCGCCAGACATCGGAGCAGGCGATCGGACGCCGCTGCTGTCCTATGCCTGAGAGGGCCGCGGCGCGGAGGAGCCATTGCGATTGCTCCGGCAGCAGTTCGGGCTCAACAAGCAGCGTCGTGAACACCTTGGCCAGGTGATGGGCGAATGCCGGTTCCATCACATCTGATTCTGAATCACCAGCTAGTCCTGGCGAGGCACTGCCCACGGGGCGGGTGGCTGCTTTCACTGGTGCACCAGGCCCAGCGGCCATCAAGAGGTGTTCATAGCGTAGGCCGTCCAGCCCTCCTGCCTTCCCCGCCCCTGCTGCGGACAAGGTCGACAGTATGTCTGTCGCCTCCACCTCGAGGCGCCGTCCGGCTGCGCTGGCAGCATCCTCAGGCCTATCGCTGTGATCATGCGCCTGACCCGATTCGAACACAGGACTGCCGCTGCCAGCGGGCCCGGCGGTCGTTGCCACCCCTGCGCTGTGTAAGCAGTGCCGCCGGGCGTCGCGTACCAAGCCGCGCACTTGTTCCATGGCAAATCGACTACCCCCGGCCGGGTGCCAGTTTCAGGGTGCTTTGCTGCCAGCACCTGTGCCGTGACCTCGTCTGCTGGGGCGCATGCTTCACGCGCCTCTAGTCGTGCGGCAGCCAGGCCTACCCCCCGTCACTTGCCTGAGAGGGCAGCGCATGCTGTTTGCTGCCTGGAGTCAGCCTCCGTCCAGTCGGCATCGAAGTTCGTTTGTGCCGACGCCGTAGCTGCGTTGTTTGGTTTGGGGGCCGGCAGCGCCGCTGCTGCTGACAGCGTCTTTCTCAGTAGCTCCGCGAAGTCGCCAGACAGCAACGCTGCCAGCCGGGCCGCAGGCGGCATACCGCTTCCCTCCGGTTGCCTACCAAAGGCCATTGCTGCTAGCAGGTGCAGCAGCCTGTAGCCGCGCTGCACTAGAGTCTGAGAAACCTGATGAGCAAACGCCCCGGCACCATGATGGAGGCGCACCCGTGCCGCCTCACGTGCACTGTCTGTGGCGTCCGCCAGTAGTCGTGTGGCGTGCTCCACTAGCCGTGCCCACTGGGTGCACTGCAGCTGAGTGCGGAAGGGGTTGGCAGTCGTGGTGAACCGCAGCAGCAGTAGATCCGCCTCATAAGTCTGGTCAAGTGCGTGGACGACCGAGGGCGTCGAGAGGTCCCAAGCCAGGGATGCTCGTGCCTGGGGCTTTGAGGGCCTGCCACTGGTGGTGGTGGTCAGGGGGGGCGGTGACGCGGCATCGTCCACGTCCATGTCCGCCCATTCCACGGCCGTCCCGTGGGGGGGGCTGCTGTCCTGCAGCCTCAGGCTGTCAGACTGAGTGCGGCTGCCGGCGCTGCCAGGCGGTGCCGCAGCAGCTCAGTACTGTCTTGCAGTGCCAGCGAAATGACAATGTGTCCGAACAAGCAACACAACTTCACAGCGTAGTCACAAATGCATGCAGTGACTGGCAAGGCCATCAATACAGGAAGACGATGCATCGGACAGCCAGCACTGCAGGCAGTTAAACTACCGAAACTCAGCCGTGCAAAATTCATGCCGCCACACCAGCGTCGATTTCTCGGCGCTGCTGCATCAAAGAGCAGAAAAACGAGGATCAAACGTACACCATTAAATCGAAATGCAGTGAGGCGGACCACCTGCTTCGACACAGACCCATTGCAGATGTTTAATCTTCCCTACATACAGGCCTGTTGCACACCTGCTCTGGCGCTACTTACAGCTGCCAGACAACCGGAGATTGATGAGCAAACAAAGGGAGTGACACCAAAGATGCAATAATATATGACTGCAGTTTGCCAACACGTGTACATGTACATTTATCAATTGGCACAGTGGCTGCCAGCGGCGAAGCGTTTCAGATGCTTCCAAGCATTATGATATCCACCTGTCCCGGTCCATGCTCCACACGGACGCAATCATGCGGCCCCAGGGCCACACACAGCACAGAACCGCCTTTGTTTGCAAACCAGACTCATGCAGTGTAGTGAAGAGAGCGATGCATGCGGTAACTGTATATGTATGTTTGTACACATGGATATGTGCATGCTCCTGTTTGAGCGCTCCGTGATCAGGGGGGAAACGCGGTGCTTGGTGGTTAAGTACATAGAGTCTTCACGCCGTCAGCGCGTATAACTTGCTGCTGTGTGCTGCAGCAGTGGAGTGGCTTCGGGGTCGATGACAGTAGTGCGCTTAGCGCCTGGAGTTTTGTTGAGCGGCGCTGTAACAAGACAGTCGCACATTGCACACACACAGATAGAGATAGCATCGGGAAAACTGACATTCAAATTCTGGGCTCGTTCTGGCGCTTATCTGGGCCAGGCCCCAGAATGTGCGCAGAAATCAAGACAGAATGTAAGACAATCGCAAATCTGCCGCAGTCCTGCCCTGGAGCCCAGAATGTATGAAGCAGATTGTCGCATTTTTCCTCGTTCTGCCCTGTGACGCAGAGTCAGGGCAGATAATCACATCAAAAAATCTGTGGTGGTGCGCTTCCTGGCCTGGTGCTGCCCTGCAGCCCAGAATGCTGCAGCAGAATCTTGTTTCTGCGCGGGCAGTTTCACAGGTTGAAACTTCTCTTGAAGTAAGTACCTGCAAGTTTCTGCGCAGTGGGTGCGATGCCGAAAGACATTACAAGATGCAATGGATGCCCTAGGACCTTTGATACTCCTCATGGGCTGGCCGTACATATGAAAAGTTGTGGCAAGCGCAAGCAGAAGCATGCACACCATGGCATTGCACACAGGAGGCTGCGTGGACCTGGACGAGGGACAAGCCCTGGCTCAGCAGCGGCTGCGGCGGCCTCGGAGACACACACGGGCAATAGCACTGAAGCAGATTCAGCAATGGACGATGACGCAGGCACTGGAGACGCTGGAGCCTTATCCTTCAGCGACAGCGACGGTGAGACACTCGCAAGAGCTGCCGAAGGGGAAAGCGACGAGCCAGCGCCGCTTCCTGCTGTGGTGGCACGCCTTCGTCGGTCTCTTGCTGCCAGAGACGCCACCAGTCCCGCTGGCGATGGTGGTTTGGAGTGGGCAGGCCCATCGCATGTCGTACATGCCGCCCAGCCTGCCGCAGCTTCAGAGGTTAATGACGACAGCATTAGTGTTGACGGCGTTGATAATGCTGATGATGGGGACACGGATGCCGAACATGAGGAGGGTGAACACGAGGAGGGTCCTTCGGAATGCGACCAGCAGTGGAGCTGCGTGTCTTTGGCAGGCTTTTTGGCCAGTAACTCGCTTTCCGATCGCGCTGGGCAGCGGCTTCTAGACTTGCTGCTCGACCCCAAGTTCACAGTAGAGGGGTTTATGAGCACCATAGGTGCCCTCAAAGCCACTGCAGAGCTCATTGTTGGCTTGCGCGATGGCAAGGATGACTCG
This sequence comes from Tribonema minus, assembly GCA_017506865.1. Taxonomy (NCBI): domain Eukaryota; class Xanthophyceae; order Tribonematales; family Tribonemataceae; genus Tribonema; species Tribonema minus. Next base: position 896,860 of record JAFCMP010000124.1, read on the forward strand.
CCGCCGCTGTTAACCAAGCATGTGATTGACCTCAATCAGCTGGGACTGGGGGACCCCAAGTATGGCCTGCAGCAACCTGTGCATTTCTACCTGCGCGGCGTTCAGCAAGCCGTGCAGGACATACTGCAGCGTTGTTCCCTTGAAGACGGGTTCGCACCCCGCTTCGAGGAGCAGCATGACGAAGATGGCAACAGGTATTGCTCACCTCCCGCATTGTGCGACTGCAAGTGTGTGCCCATGGTTTCATCCGCTGCAGGTGCTGATGTTTTGCTGCCATACAACACGCTTTGTCTTACTGAATTCATGCACTGCTCTTCACTCACAGGCTGTACGGGGAGTCTCATACTTGTGACCAATGGCGTGCAGCTGAAGACGACCTTCGCAGTCTAGGCCGTCTTCAGGATGATGCTGTGATGGTAGCGCTCTCAGCCTACTCTGACAAAACCATGTCAAGGTCGGTGGGCAATGTGGCATACTGGCCTATGATGACTACCATCCTCAATCTGCCACGGGCAGTCCGCCACCGGCCAGAATGCAAGGCGCTGCTAGGTTACATTCCTGTTCTCAAACGGCCAGCTTTCCTCAGGAAATTGGATTCCAATGCAGGGCCTGTGAAGCAGTTCAGCCTGGGTCAAGCGCGCATCGCCAACGCGTGCTGGGGGAAGGTGTTGACCAAGCTGGTCGAGATGGAGAGTGTTGTGCCAGACCCTGCTATCACATTCACTCTCAAGGATGGCTCAACCATCAGCGGCGTGCCTCGTGTGATCCTATTTGTGGGCGATCACCCGGAGTCACAGATGGTGTGCGGCATGAAGGGTGCATGGAATGCTTCGCGTCCCTGTCGTATGTGCCTGGTGCCGTTTGCCCACACAGACAGGTACTATCGCAGCACGGACCAGCGCGGGGAGGGGGAGGTCTGCGAACCCAGGTTGGTAGAACGTGTGCATGCAGAGGTGAGTCTTCAAGTTAGTGACGATCTCCTTAAGCCTTGAACTGCGCTGATTTTACCACCATGTTTTATGTGCACTGCATGTGTCAAGCAGTTGCACATGGCAACGGCATCCGAGTAGTCCGCTGCCAGAAGAATTGTGCTGTGAATGCGCTGCTTTTCCTGGCATTGATTGTTCAACACATACTCAGCAGACATGACAGGCTCTCCAATTCGGATGATGGCCTTGCCACATTTGCGCACACGGTACATGCTTGCACCACTGGCAGACGCTGACACACACAAACTTGTGTACTTGTGGCAAGAACATTAGAGTTAGGGTTAGGGTTTGGGTAGCACGTGCTTGTGCTCCTCTAGCATTGCACGCATCATGTGTGCCTGCTGCCGAACTTGTTGAAGTTCACTTGCAAATGCATATGGCAGTTAGCACACAACTGTCACAGCCTCTTCTCCAGCGGTAAGATAGTATGTTTTGTATGACTCTCGGAGCGGCAGGGGCTGGGGGAGGGTTCTGCTGGTACTGCTAGTAGCGCATTGCTCAGGTCTGGTTGGGCATGGTTGTGAGTGGTCCAATGCTGGTGATGAGCTGCTGACACTCTTGTGCGTCGGTTCCATGTTTGTGCAGGTGACGGCAGCACGACAGTTGCCTGCTACCCGTCAGGCGCAGGCGCATGTGAACGGCGGCTACCTTGGTATCATCACAGCATTCATGGTCTACGCCGGCTTTGCCACTGTCTTTGGGGTGTTCGCTGCCTCGCCGCAAGACAAGCTCCACCACTTCAAGGGCGGCCTTGCTGCGGACCTGCTGGAGTACATCATTTCCAGCTTGGAGAAGTGCCAACTACGCTGTGCTACCGCTGCAAAAGCTCTCGAGTTGTGGACTGCACGGTTGCAGGTATGATTTCCGCTTGCATTCCAGTTGGTGTACATGGAGGCAGAGCAGTCCTGTTCTACAAGTGCGCAGCTAATAGTGTGTGTTGTGATTCATGTTCAGATTTGGTAGGCACCTATCAATGATTTTGCTTTGAACATGTTGATGATTGCTTAGCGGTGTAAATTTGAAGTATGCTAGGGCATGTGACTCACCTTGCTGATCATCAACAAGCCTGTACATAAGGAGATCACCCATAGCAAGGCAGATATCAGCATTGTATGTTTGCCTATAGTGGATCATGGAGATTGCAGTACACAACAGTTAGCGTGAATGCGGCGCTGCCGACATTGTCAGCACGTGCTCGCCGGCGGGCATGAACCGGTAGTTGCACGCAACCTTCTTGCAGATCAATGGACATACATGGCAAGCTTGTACATCCACACTGGGCTGCTGGTATACTCATGGGGTACATTTACATGACATGCGGCAAGGTTCTTTGTGTACAACCATCAATGTGTACTTCAATAGATCGGCGCCAACCTCAACTTCATGCACATACTGGTACTAGTGACGCAGTACGCCAACCTCAAGTAGTACACCAACTTGAACCTAGCGTGAAAAACACACTGCGTCCTTGTTACATCAGCACGATCATCAGCGTATAGGACTTTGACGCATGACCATCAGCGTGTACGTGAACGACGTGGCACCAAATCAAGTTAAAACTGTTTCAATGAGCATGTAGGACTTTGACGCATTCACATCACGTGTGTTTGAAAAAAAGTGGCGCCAAAATTCAGTTCAAGCGCGCGCTGTTTCCATGAGCGTGTAGGCCTTCGACGCATTATCATTACGAAGTGGCGCCAATGTCAAGTTCCAGCGCACTGTTTGCATTAGCTTGTAGGACGTTGAAGCATTACCATCAGCGTGTACTTCAACGAAGTGGCGCCAACATCGAGTTTAAGCGCACTGTTTCCATGAGCGTGTACTTCCACGCATCGCCATCCTTCAACCAACGAAGTAGCGTCAACATCAAGTTCAAACGCACTGTGCCATGAGCGGTACTTCCACGCATCACCATGAGCATGAAGCACTTGACGCCTTTTTTTTTCTGGCGGCGACCTCGAGTGCAAGCATAGCATGCAGAGGCTTCTTTGTGAATGCTGCAGCCCACCCCCCCAAGCCTGTGGTCGTCAATAAGCTGCTCTTGTACATCATCAAGCATTTCATTATGCTTGAAGCAGTCGCATGCTGTGAATGCCAACATGTCTGCCGCCGGTGTGCTTCTGGTGCTGCTGCAGTCCCTGGCACGCTTCTCGGATCCTCAGGAGGGCCGCACCTATTGTCACTTCACCGGCGATATCCTGAACTGCGTGCAGCTGGCCAGCGGTGTTGTGTTGCAGTTGGTTTTCCAACTTCGGTGAGTATTTACTCATCATCTGTAGCGGATATGATTTGCCACAGCCTGAGGTGGCGGCCTCTGTCTGTATTGTAACACTGCTGGTTCGTTGTTTTTGTAGACCTTAGATTTTCCTTCTTTGAGTGTTGCAGTTGAAGTGCTGTACTGTATGTCGTCTGTGAACAGGACACTAGACTACTTGCATCATACTGTCAAACACCTAGGATCAGATTATGAAAAGAGGATGTTAGCGTTTTGTGCACTGTAGTACTGTTTTGTAGTGTGAATGGGTATGTCATAGTAACTGGCAACTGGTGGCTCAAGCAGCATGTCATACGGCAATGTGCCGTAATGCAGCCTGCGGCCCGGCCGAAATACAGCCTGCGGCACTTGCATGATGTGCTTGGCAAAGTCTACGACTGTGGCAAATGTACTGGATGTCATCTGACGCTGCTGCCAATGTTGTGCAGGTATGCGCTGGGCGAGGTTGCTGATGTGTTCGAGCCACCCATGCACAAGGCGGTAATGAGCGCGCTTCAGCACTTCTATGACGTGTACCTGGCGCTAGATCTACCGACTGCATTCACGGACGCCATGCTCAGCGACCTAGAAGACAAACTGGAGCGGTACCTGACGACTATCCACGATGTCTTCGGACCAGGCACTGCACTCAATCACAACATGTGCAAGCCCAAGCACCATGCCTGCAGTCATGAAGTGCAGTGGATCCGGCAACATGGCATGCCAGAAAACTTCTCAACGGAGCACTTGGAGGCAGGACACAAGGGACACACCAAGGACGGTGCAGCAAAGACCAACAATCACAGGTGAACCAATTTGAAGTCATTGAACTTGAAGAATCCCATGATTGGCAGTGGCATAGCTTGGTATAAACGGGGACTTGGTGCTTGTGAGGTAGAGCGTTGTGGTATTAGTAGTATCACCACATTGGTAAGCGCGGTTGTTCCTGACACGCGCCAGAGCAGATGCAACCATGTCATGTGGGGCTTCAACCACTGTGACTGCATAGCTCAGCCATTGCGTCGACATCACGTGCAGCAGCAGTGTACACCACACCTTATGCAGTATAGCGTGATGGCGGGTCCTCCACATCATTGAAGCCATTGTATACATCAGTCACTGTCACCGTAACGGTATTGTGATCAGTGTGACAATCTGCTTTTGGCGGCTGAAACTTGCCACTGTCTGTCTTCTTGCTGTACCTCCTTGCTACTCAGTGACAAGGAGAGGCAGATGCTTTGGCGTGACACCCACCGGAGCGCCCTGGAGAGCTGGCTCATGGTGCAAGAAGCTGCTGTAGCACAAGCAGCTGAATTGCGCCAACCTGAGGCCGTTGGAGAGGAGCGCGTGGAGAGCAGAATGGTCCCACCACTTGGGCGTGGCTGCAGGCTAGCTGCGGTCAATGCAGCTTGTGTGTTGCCGCCCAATATACTCGCGTACCTGCATACGTGCATGGCACACGCTGTGGGCGTGGACTTTGACAGGAGTGCACTGCGCATGCACACCAGCTACAGGCAGTTGAGCATTCATGGCGAAGAGAAATCGCTCATCATGTCGCTGCAGTGTCGCGACATGTGGCGGGGGGGGGGGGGCAGGAAGGATGATATTGTCGTCAAAGTCGCTGGAGACAGGCCGTCGGATGTGTCTACTCTAGCATATGCGCAACTGGTAGCACTTGTGTCCTACAAGAAGCAGCAGTTTGCATTCATACGCTGGTACTTTGATGCCCGCAGGCAAGCAGACCACATAGTGACCATTGCGCCCCGTTATCTGCAGAACAAGCCCCTGCGCGAGTCACTGCAAGTGATTGATTTAAGCAGCATCTCTGCGCGCGCGCACATTATCGAGGACCAGCAGTTCCAGAGCACTATCGTTGGTGAGAAGCGCTTCTTTGTGCACGACACCAATGCTAAGCTGTTGTAGACATAATGACAACACTTGAAGTTAGACTCTCTGAGATTGTATGACTGTCATGTGTTATGGTACCGTACTTGCACTTTGTGTTCATGTGGCTGCATTGGTACATGTCATTGGTGTTGCAGCAGTTGGTGCTGGCATGGTGTGCCTCACCTAAGCCCGCGTCAAGATTCTGGTGTTTCAACTTGAACCCCCCAAGCTGTCGTGACGAATACTCACTGATGACTGCTGGGACACTCAGCAACTGTGCATCAGACAAGTTGGTAATAAGAGAACTCTTGCTGCTTCGCTGCCTGCATGCGAAGAGCACCATGGTCTGCTGTGTGTACATTGCGCAGTCGTTGCAGCGCTGTGATGCAGTGGATCACACTGTTTGGCAATATCCTTACTTGTTGCAGTGCACTCATTTGAGGCGTCCCAAGCAATGTAGGAAGAACAGAGTGACGACTGATGAACGCACATGTCGTGCGGTAGAAATGTTTGTGATGAGTGAAGCCTAGATATCATGATGTACGAAACATGTGTGGCAAGTGACGCCAGCGCAAAACCTGATGGCAAAATGCAGCACATGTACTTTTTATTAATTCGCACATGTATTCATTCAGCAAATTACCCAACAGCGTGGGAACTTCAAGCCCTAACCTGTCGTGACTGGTGGTGACTGCTCATGAACATGCACCTTGAGCTGCAAACAAGCTGGGAATTGGTGAAGCCTACGTATTTGTGAAACTTGTGTGGCAACTGCTGCCAGCACCAATCCTCATGGCACATGTACTTTCATTATATTCCACTTGTGGCTGTGGAAATGCCATGTTGTAGGTGTGTCGCCTTGTTTTCACTCTTGGATGTAGCATGCAAAGCTTGCACGCCACACCCCGCCCCCCACATCACCCCCAACAAAGCACCCGCAAGCGACTGTCCCCCACATACTAGCAGGGATACTGAACAAAGCTACAAGACTCTCCCCCCACAGACAGACCCGTCTCAGGGCCACCCAGCTCCAGGCAGACTCCATCTCAAAGTGTACTTTTTATTAATTCTCGCTCAGGGCGCGAAAAAGCCCACTCAAAGTGTACTTCATTCAGCAAAGTACCCAACGGCGCAGGAACTTCAAGCCCTCAGGGCTAACCTGTCGTGACCGGTGCTCAGTGCTCATTATCACGCAGCTTGTGCGGCAAAGAAGTTGGCAATTAATGATGTCCACATATGTATGAAACTTGCGCGGCAACTGACGCCACAGCAGAGCCTCGTGGTACATGCATTTCACTCAGCGGCAGCACCGAACGGGGGGGGGGGGGCTCCAAGCCGTAGTACAAGTCGTGATCGGTGCTGACTGCTCATGAACACGCGCCTTGTACGGGGAAGAAGTTGGGAATTTATGAAGCCTAGATATGTATAAAACTTGCGGGACAACTGGCGCCGGCGCAGCACCTCATGGTACATGGAGGACGTAGGGGAGGACCCCGAGATGCCATTTGGCGGCGGCGGCGTTTGAGTGGTTGTCGTTGCGACACTTTCAGACTGTCATACGACATGTAGATTCCTTACAGCTAGATGCCAATCATCTGGGCTTTTTCGCGCCCTGAGCGAGAATTAATAAAAAGTACATGCATTTCACTCAGCAGTGTTACTAATGGCGGGGGGTACCTGAAGTCCTACCCTGTCGTGATTGGTGCTGACTGCTTGTGACCACGCACCTTGTGCGGCAAACAAGTTGGCAATTAATGAAGCCTAGATATGTATGAATCTTGCGGGGCAACTGGAGCCAGAGCAAAACCTCATGGCACATGTACTTCATTCAGCAAAGTACCCAACGGCGCAGGAACTTCAAGCCCTACTAGTAGTAGTACCCTGTGGTGACCAGTGCTATCTGCTGATGAGCACGCAGCTTGTGCCGCGAACAAGTTGGGGATCGATGAAGCCTAGATATGTATGAAACTTGCGGGGGCAACTGGTGCCGGCGCAGCACCTCATGGCACATGCACTTGACTCAACAGAGTACCTGAAGGCGCGGGGTTCCTCGAGCCCTACCCTGTGGTGACCGGTGCTATCTGCTGATGAGCACGCAGCTTGTGCCGCGAACAAGTTGGAAATTCATGAAGCCTAGATATGTATGAAACTGGTATGGCAGCTTGAGCACGGCGCAGAACCTCATGGCATGCGTACTTCTCTCAGCTGAGCCCCGTCAAGCTTGACACTTCAAGTCTGACCTGTTGTGATCGGTGCTGACAGCTTAGACCACGGAGCTTGTGCGGCAAACAAGTTGGCAACTAATAAAGCCTAGATATGTATGAAGCTTGCGGGGCAACTGAAGCTAGAGCAAACCTCATGGTACATGCGTTTCACTCAGCAGTAGTACCGAACAGGAGGGGGGAACACGAAGCCCTACCTGTCGTAACTGGTGCTAACAGCTGATGAACACGCACCTTGTGCGGCGAACAAGTTGGGAGTAAGTGTAGCCTAGATATGTATGAAACGTGCGGGAGAACAGGCGCCACAGCTAAACCTCATGGTACATGCACTTAACTCAGCAGTAGTACCCAACGGCTCGGAACTTCAACCCCTAACCTGTCGTGACTGATGCTGACTGCTCATGAACACGGAGCTTGTGCGGCCAACAAGTTGGCAATTAATGAAGCCTAGATATGTATGAAGCTTGCGGGGCAACTGACGCTAGAGCAAACCTCATGGTACATGCGTTTCACTCAGCAGTAGTACCGAACGGGGGGGGGAACACGAAGCCCTACCTGTCGTAACTGGTGCTAACAGCTGATGAACACGCACCTTGCGCGGCAAACAAGTTGGGAAAAAGTGAAGCCTAGATATGTATGAGACTTGCGGGAGAACAGGCGCCACAGCTAAACCTCATGGTACATGCACTTAACTCAACAGTAGTACCCAACGGCTCGGAACTTCAACCCCTAACCTGTCGTGACTGATGCTGACTGCTCATGAACACGGAGCTTGTGCGGCCAACAAGTTGGCAATTCATGAAGCCTAGATATGTATGAAGCTTGCGGGGCAACTGACGCTAGAGCAAACCTCATGGTACATGCGTTTCACTCAGCAGTAGTACCGAACGGGGGGGGAACACGAAGCCCTACCTGTCGTAACTGGTGCTAACAGCTGATGAACACGCACCTTGCGCGGCGAACAAGTTGGGAAAAAGTGAAGCCTAGATATGTATGAGACTTGCGGGAGAACAGGCGCCACAGCTAAACCTCATGGTACATGCACTTAACTCAGCAGTAGTACCCAACGGCTCGGAACTTCAACCCCTAACCTGTCGTGACTGATGCTGACTGCTTGTAAACACGCACCTTGTGCGGCGAACAAGTTGGGAATTAATGAAGCCTAGATATGTATGACACTTGCGGGGCAACTGACGCCGGCGCTGCACCTCATGGTGCATGCACTTAACTCAGCAGCAGTACCCAACGGCTCGGAACTTCAACCCCTAACCTGTCGTGACTGATGCTGACTGCTCATGAACACGGAGCTTGTGCGGCCAACAAGTTGGCAATTAATGAAGCCTAGATATGTATGAAGCTTGCGGGGCAACTGACGCTAGAGCAAACCTCATGGTACATGCGTTTCACTCAGCAGTAGTACCGAACGGGGGGGGAACACGAAGCCCTACCTGTCGTAACTGGTGCTAACAGCTGATGAACACGCACCTTGCGCGGCAAACAAGTTGGGAAAAAGTGAAGCCTAGATATGTATGAGACTTGCGGGAGAACAGGCGCCACAGCTAAACCTCATGGTACATGCACTTAACTCAGCAGTAGTACCCAACGGCTCGGAACTTCAACCCCTAACCTGTCGTGACTGATGCTGACTGCTTGTAAACACGCACCTTGTGCGGCGAACAAGTTGGGAATTAATGAAGCCTAGATATGTATGACACTTGCGGGGCAACTGGCGCCGGCGCTGCACCTCATGGTGCATGCACTTAACTCAGCAGCAGTACCCAACGGCTCGGAACTTCAACCCCTAACCTGTCGTGACTGATGCTGACTGCTCATGAACACGGAGCTTGTGCGGCCAACAAGTTGGCAATTAATGAAGCCTAGATATGTATGAAGCTTGCGGGGCAACTGACGCTAGAGCAAACCTCATGGTACATGCGTTTCACTCAGCAGTAGTACCGAACGGGGGGGGGAACACGAAGCCCTACCTGTCGTAACTGGTGCTAACAGCTGATGAACACGCACCTTGCGCGGCAAACAAGTTGGGAAAAAGTGAAGCCTAGATATGTATGAGACTTGCGGGAGAACAGGCGCCACAGCTAAACCTCATGGTACATGCGTTTCACTCAGCAGTAGTACCCAACGGCTAATAAAAAGTACCCAACGGCTCGGAACTTCAACCCCTAACCTGTCGTGACTGATGCTGACTGCTTGTAAACACGCACCTTGTGCGGCGAACAAGTTGGGAATTAATGAAGCCTAGATATGTATGACACTTGCGGGGCAACTGACGCCGGCGCTGCACCTCATGGTGCATGCACTTAACTCAGCAGCAGTACCCAACGGCTCGGAACTTCAACCCCTAACCTGTCGTGACTGATGCTGACTGCTCATGAACACGGAGCTTGTGCGGCCAACAAGTTGGCAATTAATGAAGCCTAGATATGTATGAAGCTTGCGGGGCAACTGAAGCTAGAGCAAACCTCATGGTACATGCGTTTCACTCAGCAGTAGTACCGAACGGGGGGGGGAACACGAAGCCCTACCTGTCGTAACTGGTGCTAACAGCTGATGAACACGCACCTTGCGCGGCGAACAAGTTGGGAAAAAGTGAAGCCTAGATATGTATGAGACTTGCGGGAGAACAGGCGCCACAGCTAAACCTCATGGTACATGCACTTAACTCAGCAGTAGTACCCAACGGCTCGGAACTTCAACCCCTAACCTGTCGTGACTGATGCTGACTGCTTGTAAACACGCACCTTGTGCGGCGAACAAGTTGGGAATTAATGAAGCCTAGATATGTATGACACTTGCGGGGCAACTGGCGCCGGCGCTGCACCTCATGGTGCATGCACTTAACTCAGCAGCAGTACCCAACGGCTCGGAACTTCAACCCCTAACCTGTCGTGACTGATGCTGACTGCTCATGAACACGGAGCTTGTGCGGCCAACAAGTTGGCAATTAATGAAGCCTAGATATGTATGAAGCTTGCGGGGCAACTGACGCTAGAGCAAACCTCATGGTACATGCGTTTCACTCAGCAGTAGTACCGAACGGGGGGGGGAACACGAAGCCCTACCTGTCGTAACTGGTGCTAACAGCTGATGAACACGCACCTTGCGCGGCAAACAAGTTGGGAAAAAGTGAAGCCTAGATATGTATGAGACTTGCGGGAGAATAGGCGCCACAGCTAAACCTCATGGTACATGCGTTTCACTCAGCAGTAGTACCGAACGGGGGGGGGAACACGAAGCCCTACCTGTCGTGACTGGTGCTGACTGCTGATGAACACGCACCTTGTGCGGGGAACAAATTGGGAATTAACTAGGCCTAGATATGTATGAAAATTGTACAGTAGCTTGTGCACGGCGCAGAACCTCATGGCATGCATACTTCTCTCAGCTAAGCCCCGTCTAGCGTCGCACTTCAAGTCTGACCTGTTGTGATCGGTGCTGACAGCTTAGGACCACGGAGCTTGTGCGGCAAACAAGTTAGCAATTAATAAAACCTAGATATATATGAAGCTTGCGGGGCAACTGAAGCTAGAGCAAACCTCATGGTACATATATTTCACACAGCAGTGGTACCGAACGGCAGGGGAACTCCAAGCCCTACCTGTAACTGGTGCTCACTGCTCATGAACACGCGCCTTGTGCGGCGAACAACTTGAAGCTGGGAGTTAATGAAGCCTAGATATGTATGAAACTTGCATGATGGCTGGCGCCGGCGCTGAACCTCGTGGCGCATGCACATCGCTCAACAAAGTACCCGACTGCGGGGGTCCCTCAAGCCCTAGTGACCCTACTGTCGTGATCGGTGCTGGCTGCTTACAACCACGCACCTTGTGCGGGGAACAAGTTGGGAATTCATGAAGCCTACATATGCATAGAACTTGCATGGCAACTGACGTAAGCGCCAAGGTTCGCACTTCAACACCTGACCTGGCTGCCACAGTTTGATTATGACTCATCGGACGCACGTGCCAGAGTGACATTCTGAATGAAGCATTGCATAGGTGTGAGTGCACTTCGTCTGATGAGGTGATCACTGTCTTTAGCCAGTATCAACCCCCACCAAGGCTGTTGTCATGATGCATCCGCTCAATTATCCACCCACACCGTCGTCATGCAAAGCAGAATCATTGGTCACCGCTGAGAACCTTGAATTGAACAAATACCAACGACGGGTACATGCGCACACAAGGGCGGGGTGCTAGCAGGCATGAGCCCTGAGCGCGACAACATCACAGCTGCAGAGCATCTGCGCAATATACAAGCCTAAGCAGCATGATGGTGATGGACTGCCATGCGCATTCAAGGCCGTGTAGAGGTGATGCCATGGGACATATTCAACAATAGAAGCACCATCACGGTGCGACAAGGCAGCAACATTCACCAAGCAATGATGCATGCTACGGTGAACACCATACTATTATTAAAGCAGAGTAAAAGTCTGCTGCACTTGCATGTGCAATGTCACACTACACCTCTTGCATCCTGCGACACCCACAGCAGGTACACGTTGATCAGAATTGCGTACACTGTCAGCCAGCGACCAGTGCACAATGTGTGCCAGGCCCCATGGCATCCACGAACTGCTGTGTTCACTATCGTGCTGTGCCAGCAGCAGCACCGCAGTCAAGCGGCCGTGACGTGCCATGTCACCTTCACCTTCTGAAAGTGCACCACGCATAGCGCTTGACTGCACCCCAGCAGCTTCAAGAACTGCAATTAATGGTGCTAGAGTATGGCGCAAACGAGTTGGGCTTGTCCACATCACATCGGTGAGGCGATTCCCGGCAGCCTCTTCCTGAGGCTTGCTGTTCAAGTACACAAAAACAACATTCTTGAAAGGTACCACAGGCGCATTGGCATCAAACACCGGCAGCAACTGCTGGCTGCTTTCTTCTAGGTGTAGTTGCACAAGCTGCTGCGGTGTGTACCTAGTCCACTGCTTGCCTTCCTGTACTATTTTCAGCACGTCTCGCAGCAGTGGATCAACATTTACGCCAATTTGCTCGCTATGCGTGCAGCAGCGCTCAGTTGACAGGGTCTCCAGGCCTTCGACCGCTCCGCCATGCACCATGGGAGTGGTGCCCCCAAGCAGTCCCCCAATCGGTTCGCAATCCACCACGGCGCCCCCTGCTAAGCCGCTCCTTGCAGAGCGTCGCCGGCCTGCAAAGTCATAAACAGCATCACAAAGCAAGACAGGAATGTGCACTACGCTGCCTCAATATACATAAAAGTTCCAGGAAGGCTTTCCATGACAAGGGAATAATGCCGTTTGCGAATTCGAAAGAAAAACTATGGCCATCGAGCTCAAGCAACAAGTTGGTCTTTCACCTCCTGAGAATGGCACGTGCAACCTTTACAAAAGTGGCGCTGCTGAAATTGCCCTTCATGACTTGAACAGGCTGACTGCCAGAATCACCGTATGAAACAAGGTATGGCAAAAGCACAACTGGCGACGCTGATGACGTCGATAGTTGACATCATGCACGCCACAGCATCACATGTGCAAAAACATTTGCATGTGATGCCATGAACACAAAAAAAAATCATGAAATTAGAAGTGGCCATAATTGCACAAAGTACGGTTCTTGCTTACCCTTTCCACCCCCAGAAGCACCACAAGAAGAAGAAGCAGCTTCTGTAGCATCTTTTTCGGCTGCTGCCTTCTTGGCTTCCGCCTCCTTCACTTCAATCACCCGTCCTGAGCGCCTTGGAGGATGTTGTGTGGCAGCCTCCTTGGCTGCCTTTCTGGCGGCAGCGCGTTCGGCAAGGTGTGACCGCCGTTGCACGTCCGTTTCCTCCAGCTCCCGCTTAGCTGCAATCATAGCAGGCATCAGGATTGCCAATTTGGCCTGGATCCGCGCTATGTTGTGTGCTCGCTGCAACTCGTGAATGTTCGATGGCAAAGCATCGCTGCCGTCCGCATCTGAAGATGAAGCACCGCTACCCTCCTCATCTGAGGAAAATGCATCTGTCATGCTACCACTGAGCGGTCAGACCGTCTACATGCGCCGGCTGTCAAGGTAAGTTCAACTTTTGACAAGTTCAACTGATAGTTGCAGTTAGCCCACACAAAGGACAGATAATCTCCTCACCATGGCAAACGACGCTTCCGCACCAAGTGCCTCGACTCGCAACAAAAGCCGCGCTAGGGAACCAGCTCCTACAATGTCGGAGCTGTCTGTTGCGCCAGTTGCCAAGAAATCCAGGACAGGTGAGGCCAACCGCCATTTTCAAAAGCGTTGGTGCTCTGATTGCCACAGACACAAGCCACCTGCCCCCCACAACGTCCTTATCAACTAAAACTTTGTTATTCGTCCCATCACTGCTGTTCACTCGTGCAGATTCTGGGCAGGGCAAGCAGCGTGCGGCACCAGCTGCTGCCGGTAAGCATTGATATTTGACAATGCTTGTAGCTTGGTGTTCGCTGTCCAATAACGAATCGAATTCAAATACAATCATACAAGACGGCTTTGGTGTGAGAAGCGAGCTGCACAATCTCTTCTGCGATGTCTGCTGGACGGTAGAGCTGGCAAACGCGCAACCGCCGCGTTTGATGCCCTGATTTTTCAAAGCAAGGGCTTGGCTCTTATTGTAAACTTCGCGCAGCAGATGATGCTTTACACGTCCATTTATTTTATGCTTTTGGGGGGGCAACATCCCTGTAAAGCATACTTAGCGCACAGCACCAATGCTTGGCCGCGCTGCCACGAGCGTCAAGCTGCTGATGATTCGAAATTTCATCTACCAGCAAGCACATGAACTGTGCTACTGCCAGTTAGTGTATATTATAATCCAGTACAAGCCCCCTTGGGTGCTGTACAGCCTCACGATTGAAGCCAGCACCAAACGAATAGCAAACATTGCCGCCGAGCACTGCACCGGCTCGCTTGCCAACAAAGATACTGTAGGAATGGCCTGGCGTGTGTGCCCAGCGTTCCATAGCCGAGAACAACCACAAAGTGTAGCACATTGAGTGGTTCTGCACATAATGAATAAAAGCAGAATGTTTACTTGGTACTCACACGTTGCCCCTGCGTGCTCGTGCTCCACCATATATGCCCTGCAGATCACGAGCCTCAGGATGTCAGCGCTCGCCGTGCCTCGGCGCTGTTGGCTGATGATGATGGCTTGATTGGTCAAGTGATGGGCACTGGCGCTGAGACGCCAGCGGCCTCTGCATCGCAGACGCCAGCGTCTGAGGCAATGGAGACGGCCCCACCTCAGAGCGATGCAGTGACCAGCACCACGTTGGTAGCGGCCGTCAGCACCGCTCTGCAAGCACTGCGCGCTGACCTCTGCGCTGCTGGCACGGAGGGCGCACGCGCAGCTATCACCGATTCTGAACTTGAACCTCTGGCGCCAGTAGTGTCTGTGGTGCTGAGTCTGGCAACACTGATCGTGGAGCAATTTGCGAGGCAGCAGGCCCAGTGTGAGGACCTGCGCACGCAGGTGGCTGGCATGCAGGCGGCGCTGGAAGAGGTTCAGGCCAAACTGGCAGGTAAGCTGCGGCTGCTAGATGTGTGGTTCATTATTTGACACTCTGAGCGCCACTGGATAATTGGAATCAATTGCCACATTGTTGCAGTACCATCTTCATGATCACCATGGCCTAGCACTGATGTTCTGCTTGTACTGCCAAGCACTAGTGATTACTTGGTGATAGACTGTCTGCATCGCAGCTGCGCTTTACCCTTGATTGAGGACCTGAACATATGACGCTTTGAGATTCATGTGCGTTGCTACATTGAATCACTAAATTATAGATGAAGAACATAGATGAAGAACTCTCTCTTGATGCTGGTGTACGCACCACGGTGACGTGACTGCTGTCTTGCTGCTGCCACACCATTGACGCGCCTGAGTGCAGGTCTTGCCATTAAACCTCTTGCCAGTGGACGTGCTAAGGTCAACGCGAAGGCTGCTAGTGCCGTGCAGGAGTTGCACCCGCTTGCCAACCTGCTGAGCGCTAGCAAGTGCGAGCTTACTGACTGGTAAGCATTAGTGCAGGCGGGCTTCTTGTTGTGACTCTGTGTCGTACCAGTGAAGCTTTGCTGCAAACTCCGTTCATCATGTCCTGAGGCTCGTTTAGCACGAACGTACACCAGTGCTCAGGCTAGCTGTGAAGGTGATTATTTACATTCAGCATTGCCATACGTTGGCATGCGACGTTGGCATGCGCTGGAGATGCCCATATGTTGCACTTGTACAATACATATGCTCGACTGCTCTGTGCTCACATCACATCGGCTGCGGCATTCATTGATGTGTGCAGGTTCATATTCGGATCACCCACCGTACTCGGCGTTTCGGGGCCGGACGACATGGCAACGGCCTTCATCAAGTGGCTGCATGGACCTGTTGCTGAGTACCTCGTCAAGAACTCGGAGGCGAAAACTTTGTTGGGCATGGTCTGTGGGGGCAAGACCGGAGGCGCTCTGCCGGAGGGTGTTTCCAAACTCAAGCACGTGACTTTGGCAGTGCTCAGCCAGGAGTGCTCACGGGCTGCACCAGGCAACAAATCTAGCATTGGGTGAGTTCTGCACTTATGCTCTCATCTTCATGACTTCGCTCACTCACCTGATTGGACTTGGAGGGCAATTTTAGCAACGGACAGTCCTACTTTCATCGATGCGCAGCGCAATCGCACTGGCTCTGCGACCTGGCTTGCTGACTTCCAATCCTTTCAAGCACCTGGTCCAGTGCAAATGTAGTTTTTAGTACATTTGGACTTTTGGACTGCCAAGCATCAAGTATCATCTGTTCGCTCAGGCTGGTGTAGAACCTGCATGTTTCAACTACCTCAACCAGATTGCTACGCAGCTACAGTAGCATGCTGGGCGCACTACTGCAAAATTGCAATGTAGTGAGACTCAACCTGAGGGTGTTATATTCTCTCTATGACACTGTCCAAACCCGAACTGCCAGTGCGACGCGGAGCATCTCACAGCACCTGCCCAAACTTCAACTGTGACCCTCGAGTGTAGGTTACATCCTCAGTGTATCCAAACTTTAGAGTATCATCCGATGAGTCACACAAGATGCTCATGCTGTGCTACCACTGAATGCACATACCCCACACTGCTTTTCTCTGGTTGAGCATCCTGCAGGGCACGCATTATCAGCCGTTATCAATCCCTAGCCAATGATGCACGCAAAGTGGTGGGCTACTTGCGCGAGGGCACCGAGAGGAGCAGCGCCGATGTGAAGAAACTGCGGGAGCTTTTCTTTGCTGAGGCACTGGCCATTGGAGGCGCACTTGACGCTTGCGAAGGCAAGTCACAGTACTCACACCATGGCAGTCACAAATCTCAATCTACGCCATGGCACCAGCTCATTACGCAACTCATGCTTTGGCGCGAGTAGCCAGTTCAGTGTGCTACAGTGCTTATGCCCTTTACATTTGTGCAGATGCCCTTTACATTTGTCGCATGGCATTGTGGCAATCTTGCAGACTTTTGTTTCAGCTTCAACTTCAAGTGATAGTACAGTGCAAATTATCACTTGTTCCGTGGTCGCGATACATGACCAACACGAGCACAAAAGAAACGGCAGAGGGGTGCAGCAACTTCTGGCGCTTGAAAATTGCGTTCATTGCCCGAGACTGTCACATGGCCACCGTTTGTTTCCATGAGATTTGAGCTCAGCTTTGTTCGCGTGTGATACATGTGTGCAGCGTCTGCAAAGTGAATCACCACCTTGTGTTGTTACCTTCTCAGTCCCATGATAGCTACTCTTTCACTGTCAACTCGCAGACCCGAGCTGCCTGTGGGTGAAGAGAGGCACATCTGCCACTTACACGCCTCCCATCAGCATCAAGAAGGAGGGTGCAGTCAAGAAAGAGGATGCAGGGGACAGTGCGGGTGACACAGGCCTGGCGGTGCCTCTAACCAGCATTGAGGCGCGACTGGCCTTAGCTTCAGCTTTCTTTCGCCAGAAGCTGGAGGAGGCCAGTGCTTTTGCGGCAGCAATCTCCACGGCCATGCCATATACGCTGGAGATGCCCACTCTCACTGGGGAGCTGGAGCGCTTGTCCAGCGCGCACATCGCCGATCATGGCGCACCCCGTTCCAGGCGACAGAAGGAGCTCGGCGAGCTAATCATGCGGCTCACGTTGCCGGAGAAATCCAAGGCGAAGCAGTCGGCTGCACCGCATACCCAGGCATTGGTGTTCCTTGCCTGGCACATGGTGAGTGGAATTGAAATTGCCAGACTAGTCGTAGATTCGCAGAGGCTGTTTCTGTGCATCCATGGCAAATGGCAGCAACAAGGCAGCTCCAGGCATACTCACTGAGCCCTGGTATGTTGTCATGTCAATTCTAGTATTTGCCACTCTCATCATCATATGCAAGCCTGCAAGTAATGGTAGCAGCTTTCAAAGCTAGCCAACACTGTATCCCAGTTGGCGATTGACATTCACACTGCACTGGTGGATCGCTTCAGTATTTTGTCAAGGTTGCATCAGTAGATATGTAGAGCCCTCACATTCAATTCAGTTAAGATGGCATGGTGCAATGGCAGCTGCTGTGGCTCAATTGCTGCACAATGTTTCTTGCGCTGGCGCAGACACTGCAGGGGCATTCAGCGATTGAGCGAGTGGGACTGCCGCCGCATGTCAAGCTTGTCGCCAATCTCATCAGAGCGACAGCTGCCAAAGAGTCCGCCCCACGCATGCCCAAGGTGCTTGATGTTCTCATCGAGTCAGAGCCAGAGGAGGACAAGGAATCCGATGCTGACTGCGAGGATGGCGAGTAAGAACATGCTGAACCAGGGGGGGGGGGGGCGGGGGCTACCATGCTGGCTACTTCTCATGGCGTTTCTGCAGTTGGTGCATGAAAGGTGATTGTGGTTGCACAATGCTCAGTGGTCAGCCATAGTGGCACTGCTGCAGCAAGGCATGTGGTCGTGGGAGAGATGGCCTGTTGGTGATGCAACTTGGTATGTAGCTGCGTGCAAGCTGCAATACAGCACTCTGGGCAGTCTATAGACAACAAGGGCTCAATGTACACAGTCAATATTATCATACCACTCTATCATGATGCATACACCTTTGCATGCACTTGTTTGGTGACTTGACGTCAGGCTGCTGATACTGTGTGCTTCATCCAATCGCATGCATTGCAACAGCAGCACGTTGTAGTCAAGGCAGAATGAGTTTTCTGGCATTATTCTGGGCATTATTCTAGGGCCACCTCTGGGCAGAAAACAAAGTCTGCCCCCTTGTTCTGGGCAGGTCCAGACCAGAAAACACCCCAGAATCGATGCAGAACGGGCATTCTGCGCTCGTGGCGTGGGCAGAGCGCAAGGCAGAAGTGGCCCAGAATGGCGTCCAGAGTTGTCCCAGCATGAAATTCTGGCCAGAACGCCCACTCTGCCCAAATCCCGCGGTCTCGGAAAGTTTTTGAGCAGATCCGTCCCAGAATTACCCCCCTGCAGAATTTGGGCAGAACGAAGCCCAGAACGACATGTCGATTTTCCCGATGAGGGAGTAGGTGAGGAGCAGTGTCTTGTCTGTAAGAAGAGGGAAGGCGTAATTAGCGTCATCGCTGTTTGCAGATGTCAAGGCCGAGGCGACACACAAAATACCCCTCTAGCTTGACTTCAAGTGCAAGTTGATGCCACTGTGGCACGATCATGAGCGACCGCCAAACTTTCAGGGCTGCGACGAGTCAAGAACTCAACAGCTTACAGTAAGGGGGAGCTGCTTGGGTACAAGCGCAAGTGTGCAAGCAGGATGGCGGGTTCTGGAGCAGCCAGTCTTCTGCTCCAAACGGCATGAATGGCCTGGCGCCCGGTGTTGCATGCATACATACATACCCAGTGTTTGTCTCACCCTCCTGATCTCGGCGACGCAGCTCCCGCACGATCGCCAGTAGCGGCGCCGTCAGCACCTGCGGCAAGCTGACCAGGCACTCTGACTCGCCGTTCAGGAGCATGAAGCGCTCGTAGGTGCCGTAGCCGTGATACGACAGGTATGCAGTGTAGAACATGTACAGGTCGTCCGACTGGCATCGACATCACGCGCTCGCCACTGGCAGGAAACAGGCGCGCATTTAGGTCCGCAGCAAACTTGGGGATATCTTCACCGCGCAGCGTGACTGCAAGTACGCCAGCAGCAGCAGAAGCATGCAGTAGACAAAAGTCGTCGTTCAGTTGCTTATGTCAGTCGCAAACATACAACAGCAGTGCCAACGCTTGTGGTGACCAGTGCCCCGTTGCTACTGGTTGGTCACTATAGTTGTAGGAGATTTACCGCAAGAGTCTTGCAATCTGCACAAGATTGCGAGCCCCCAGCACCCCATCACTGAGTGTGCGTCGCGAACACTTCAAGTTCAGGTCAAAACTTCATGTCAAGCATGATCAGTGTACTTAAGAGCTGGATGACCCCTTGACAACTGGTCATCAGGTGATACATATTGCAACACCACAACTCCCCAAGCGCGTAGTCCACTTCTGTTGTTGAGAAAGAAGTAGTGCTTTAATGCACAGTGTATGCTAATATGCACAGCAAATGCGCAGGCCTGCCCGAGTTCATTGGCTCATGGTGATTGCCCACATAAGCTTTGTGATTACAACACATGTGCTGATGGCGTTGATCCCAGACAGCTCAAACGGTCAGGCTGCATGACTGTGAAACATGACACCCGGGATTAGGGTTAGGATAAGGGTTAGGTAAAAGCGCCATCACTCACACATCCGTGTCACCATGCATTGAGGGTGTGCAAATATCAATATGTCACGCATGATTGTCGCCACATTAGTGTTTGTAGGGCCTTACATATCTTCACACTTCGAGCGGGAATCATACCAAAAGTGCATCAAGTCGACGCCGGTGTGTGCGCTGTTCTTCAATCACAATTGTTTTTAAAAAGCAGCTTGGCTTTTTCAAAACCATGTGTGACGGCGTGTGAACCCAAACAAACGACGTTATGTGCTACGTCCAAGACGGCCAAGGTCTCAGCAGGTCCTGAGAGTAACGACTGCTGGCATGTGGCACCGAGGTGACTGCCAGTGGGTCATCATGAGAACATCATGATAGCCAGCAGCCCTAAGCATGCGCTGGCTGCAATCATGATGGCTTGGGTCACAACCTGTGCATCAGCCTGCTGCTGGGCAAGAGCAATCTGGTATTGGCGGGTGCTTCTAGCTGTGTGCACACAAGAGGGTACATGCTTGCATTCTAGCTTGGTAGCAGCTGCACCTGATGGTCGTTAAACACAAGCTATCGAGTGCGCACCTTCCGACTTCCACTCAAATGCCCATTTCCCAGGTGCATACTCTGTGTGCCGCAATTAGCATCCCCTGGTGCGGCTTCACAACCGCATTTCCTGTATAACCCATGCTGTCATCGCCAACTGTCTCAGTGTAGCTTTAGCAGCATGGTTTTCGGGCGAGCTGGTGTCGAATGCAAGTTGCAGCTGGTAAGGCACAGCCTGGTGCAACAATTGCACTCGCTTGCCCAACCCTAATCACTGACTGCCTATGGCACAGTTTACACCGGCGCGCAGCCACTAGCGCCTCTTGACTGGGCACTATCGGGCACTCAGCTCAAGGCAAAACGTCAGGTAATGCATCATTACACATGTCGACGCTGTCCGTAAGCAGACCTCAATCTCGAGCAGTCGGCAAAGCAGTGGTGGGTTTTCGAAGTAGAAAAGGGGGTGGCTCAACAAAACAAATATCTGGCAAGGATGCCACCACTATAGAGCAACGTGTGGCACAGCCCCATCAATCTCCCGTGTCAAACACTTTGATGAAGCAAACACGCATGCAGGCTGTCGCGTGCAGTACAGAGTGTTCGAATATCATGAGACCTCGCCACCAAGATATATTCGAAGCAAAATTCCATGAAAGATCATCATCATCTAAACCTAATGGCGGTAGCCTGCAGTACCATAAGGTGAACGTTTTTTTGCCTTCAACTCACTCACTCACCATTTTTGAGCGTTCCATCATCTATCTCGGCGTGGTTCACAAGTTGCCATAGCACGACAAGCAGCTGCATATTCCGCTCGAGCTCACATCGCCGCTGGTAGACAGTCCTTCCTTCACCCCGTTCAGAGAAACTTGCTACCAATTTGCTGACTGCCTTCTCCACGTCGTCTTGGAGAAACTGACACCACCTGCAGAATGCTACTTCCCTTAGCACGTGCGCGGGAAGCTGTGGGACGGGCTCTTCCACACTACTCATGAGCGCCGCTGGCCGGGCAGGCAGAGCTTTGTCGGAGTTTATTCCCGCTTTAAAAAAATCACATCCATTTATTTTTTCATTCATTGTGGCGAATAAAAGAGGGCCAACGACAACCAGCTAGCCAGCCAGCCAGCCCAGCCAAAGACGAACCAACGACCGCTGTAGACTCTCCATGAGCAGCGTGGGCGAGCCTGTCCCACAGCTTCCCGCGCACCTGCTAAGGGAACTGGCATTCCGCAGGTGGTGTCGGCACCTCCAGAACGACGTGGAGAGAGCAGTCAGCAGACTGGTAGCAAGCTGTTCTGAACGAGGTGAACCAAACAGCAAGATCTACCAGCGGCGACGTGAGCTGGACCAGAACATGCAACTGCTTCTCGTGTTACGGCCACTTGCAAACGACGCCGAGGAGGCTGATGCAAAGCTTCAGAAGGGTGAGTGAGGTAGATACAGGCCATTAAACTTGAGAAAAACATTCTCCTCATGAAAATACGAAGGCTAACTTTGGTGCGGGGCCTCCCCCTTCAGTTTGTGCTAGGGAGCTTGAGGCCACCGCCAATAGTTGCAGATGATGAGATTATATTCTAGTGGCGGGCCGCACTGGAGAGACTCTCAGAGCTTTGTAGCGAGGTAAGTGACGAATGCATCATGATGATTGGACACTTTGTACTGCACGCGACAGCCTGCATGCATTGCCGCGCTGCTGCTGCTGCTGCCGTAAACTGTTTTGAAGGGAGGTTCTTCTCGCTGCGCCATTGCTCTACAGTGGCTAGTGGTAGCACCTGGCTTTGAGTTAGAGATTTGTTACTTGAGCAGCCCCTTCGTCACCTTGGAAACTCACCTCGGCTTTGCCGACTGCCGGTTGAGATAGCTCTTTCAAAGTTGCTTGAGGTCAGCGGGGACATGGTAACAGGCGTTACCTGGTGGTTTTGCTTCGGGCTGAGTGCTTAATCTACTAGTGGCTGAGCGCCAGTTGAAGTTGTGCCATGGGCATCAAATAATTAGGGCTGGACAAGAGAGTGCGATGTTCTTGCAACAGGCTGTGTCTTGCAACTTGTATTTGGCACCAGCACTCGCCTGAAACCCATGCTGCCAGAGTCATGCTGAAAGAAATTCAAAAGTGCCGACACTTTGTGGTACTAATAGTATATCGAAGATGCAGCTGCGAAGCTGCGCACCAGAGGGTGCGCACTGCGGCACAGAGGCAATGAATCATTATGAATGCACCTGCATGTGAATTTGGTAGGTGCGAACAGCGAGTTTGACGCCCGTCAGTCGCAACTGCTATTAAGTTGGAATGCAGGAATGTGCTCTCTCGTGTACGTGGCCAGAACTCAGCCGCTATTAGCAGACCACTCTCGCCCAGCAGCACGCTGATGCACATGGTTGTAAGTCAAACCCAACATTGCAGGAAACCAGCCAGGTGGCATTTAGGGCTGCTGGCTATGTTGTCGTGATGTGTCAGCCACCTCGAAGCCATGTGTCTGCAGCCGTTACTCTCACAACCTGCTGAGAGCTTCACATTGGCCGGCGCGAATGCACCACAGTACATCAATTGGCTGGGTTCACATGCTGATTTTGAAGATCTTTGAAGTAGAAATGCTTTACACAACTGTAATCAAAGAACAGTGCAGGCCGGCATCCGATTTGACTGATGCACTCAGGGTTGGCACGCTAGGGCCTAGCGGGGTTGCTGACCCCTAATTAGCCCTAAGCACCTAATTAGGGGTCATTTCATTAGGCCTAATTAGGGGCTGCTGAGCAAAAACTAGCAAAGATGCAGGGCATGACACTTGAAACAAAACTGACCATGAAAGCTTTAATTTGCATGTATTTTTTCAGTGACGATGTCATATTAGCACTGGCAACTCTGCTCAAACACCCCCCTCGTCAGCTACAAACTCATCGAGGGTGCCAATGATGACTGTGGTAATGGTGCCAAGGGGGGCGCTGCAAGTCATGGTAGTGCGGGGGCTTCAGGAGTCTTGGGAAGATAACGACTCAGCCCTCCAAGTTCCACGTTGGCATCTCGCAGTGCCACTGCTGCAACCGCTTTCTCCTCTGCTGTGAGGTGCACACACGACTTCAAGTGTGCTGCCATGCTGGTTTTTACGCCTGTTACCTCTGCTGCTGCGCCGGCGCGGTCATGGGCAAGGCAGAATGCCCTATGATGGCTTTTGTTTTTCATGCCACCATCGCGAAAAAGCTGCCACAAGCCCAACTTGGGCTTCAAGCCCTTGCGGCTCGCAGATCCGCCTGCTGCCCCAACCACTTCCACATCATCACCGTCTGCCTCATCGTCAGCCATTGAACCTTGCTACACTGCTGCTGCTGCTGCTCTGCGTGAGTGCTGCTGCTTCGTCGACGCGCAATGACGTCATCATGCATGCTCAGCAGTCGCCGAGGGGGGGCTGAGCCCCGGGGCTCTAAGGCTCCGGGAGCTGAAAAGCAATTCAGGGCAATTAGGGGCAATTAGGGGCAAATCGCCAGCCCCTAATTACTAAATTACAATTAGGGGCCTAATTAGGGGTGCCCCTAATTACGACTTGCCAACCCTGGATGCACTCTTGGTATGACTGCCACTAGAAGTAAGAAGATGGCAAACGTCAAACCCTAAATACAAAATGTGGTGACCATCATGTGTAACATATAGGTAATTGCAAACCCTCAATGTATGAGTATAGCAGCCCCTCCATGCTTGGCAGCACAGATATGTGAGTGATGGCGGCTTTACCTAACCCTAACCCTCAGTATTGGCTCCCACAGTCATGCAGCCTGACTGTCTGAGCTGACTGGGATCAAGAACCTAAGTGTTGCCTCCCACAATCATGCAGCCTGACTGTTTGAGCTGACTGGGATGAAGGCCATCAGCAAATGTGTTTGAACTGACGCTGTGGTCTGTGCACCCTCAAGCTGATGTGGGCCACCACTGTAAGCCGATGAGCCACTATGGTGACTATAGTAGTAAACGATGTGAATAATCTTTGCTGCTCTGAAACGGTCGACTTGCATCGCGACATTGCTGATTGACTCATTTCAAATGAGTCATTCGGCTTTCAACAATCCCACCAGGTTGACATAAAGTCTTGTTTGAACTTGAAAATCATCACAATGCACACTCAGTGATGGGGTGCATGAGGGTCACAAGCAGATTGCAAGACTCTTGCTGTAAACCTCCTGCACTGGTTGCCAATCAGTGGCCACGGGGGCACTGGCAGCGCACCGGCTACTGCAAGCGTTGCTCTGCTGATTGTATGTTTGCGATTGACACATGTAAGCAGCTGAACCAGCTCTTTCTCCGCTGCATGCTGCTGCTGTTCTTGGCGTACTTGCAGTGCCAGTGCGCTGTGAGCTTGTCCCGCACTTCAGCGCGGACCTATGCGCGCGCCTGTTTCCTGCCAGTGGCGAGCCACTGATGCCACTGCCAACCGATCTATACATGTTCTACACCGCATATCTGTTGTATCACGGCTACGGCACCTACGAGCGCTTCATGCTCCTGAACGGCGAGTCAGAGTGCCTGGTCAGCTTGCCGCAGGTGCTGACGGCACCTCTACTGGCGATCGTGCGGGAGCTGCGTCGCCGAGATCAGAAAGGTGAGACAAACACTGGGTATGTATGTATGCATGCAAATGCTTCTTCGACGGCCATGTCAGAAACGCAATGAGCTTGAGGCCTTTCACTGCTTTTTACTGGTATGACGACTGCATTAAAATTGCGCTACGACTCGGCTACTGCAAACCATATGCCTAATCTTGTTCTTGCTCTCATGTTTTTTCGACGGTGAGTATAGGTCTTCTGTACGTATGGTTTCTGTACCCACAAGACTTTGCCAACCCTGAATATTCATGAGATGCACATCCTGATGTGTGTCAAAATGCGCACTTGACATGGTCAGTTGAGAGCTATGTACAGCATCATTGACATGCTGCAATGACTCCCCATGCTTGAGGCGCACTACAGCCCGTGAGCTCCAGAACCCGACAGCCTGCTCGCTCATTTGTGCTACTGTCCAAGCAGCTCGCTCTCGAGCTGTTAACTTCTTGACTTGTCGCAACCCTGCAATCTCGGCGATCTCACGACTGCGTCAACTTGAACTTGAAGTCAAGCCAGGGAATATTTTCTGGGTATGTAGCCATGGCCTCCACCTCGGCAAGCAGCGGTGACACCAACTACGCGTTCTCTCCTCTTACAGACAAGACACTGCTCCTCACCTACTCCCTACCTCTCTCTGTGCGTGTGTGATGTGCGATTGTCTTGTCACAGCGCCGCTCAACGGGCCTCCAGGCGCTAAGCGCACTACCATCAGCGACCCTGAAGCCACTCCACTGTTGCAGCACACAGCAGCAAGTTATACGCGCTGACAGCTCGAAGACTCCACTTTCACGACCAATCACCGCGTTTTTCCTCAGCGCTTGAGCAATTAGATGTGTCAGCATATCCCTCGGAACAGGAGCATGTACATACATGCCCATGTGTACAAACATACATACACAGGCATGCTTCGATGTCAATGCAACACAGCATGAGTATGGTCTGCACGTGAAGGCACTTCTGTAGTGTGACTCGTGGCATGTGGAGCTTGGACCGGGACGGGCGAAAATGCTTGGCAGCTGCTGCAGCTGTGCGCCCAGGTGGTCAATGCAATGCATTTCGTACAGGTCGATGCATTTCGTACAGGTCGAAATGCGTTGCATTGACCACCTGGGCGCACACAGCGCTTCGTTACTGGCAGCCACACTGTGCCAAATGTACACTGTGCCAAATTTGCGCTCGTATGGCGGTATGTAGCTACATATATGTGATGCTAGCACATTGGTATGATCACGTTGCATGGCT
This sequence comes from Tribonema minus, assembly GCA_017506865.1. Taxonomy (NCBI): domain Eukaryota; class Xanthophyceae; order Tribonematales; family Tribonemataceae; genus Tribonema; species Tribonema minus. Next base: position 923,251 of record JAFCMP010000124.1, read on the forward strand.
GGACTTTGGTAGTTTGATTGCCTGCAAGTGTGTCTAGATCAAATTAGCGGCCTTCCTCAATTTCCCTGCCAGTGACTGCATGCGTTACTGATCACATCTGATAGTTGTGTTGCATGTTCGGGCACAGTGGTCGCTGGCACTGCAAAATGGTACAACGCAACAACCTCTGAAGTACTGATAAACCTTTGGGAAAAATTGCTGAAGTAGGTCTTTGAAAGTTATACTTCCCACCCTGAAACGTGTGGAAGATGTAGGTGTTGAGCTGTGACGCAGCACGCGCAGCAGTCTATGAGATTAGTCGGCGGCGATGGGGCACTAAGCGGCGGTGCAGCAAGCCGTGCAGGTGCAGCGGCGCCAATGCACAGTCACATGGTCTGGTGCTCTCATCAAGCGCCGTAATAGCAAGAAGCATCAGATAGACATCCAAGACCCGGGCGATCAAGTCCCTCAAAACCCATCTCTGTATGCACCGCCACGGCTACAGCCCCTGCTGCAGTTTTCACCAGTAGTGTGAGACTTTGAGGACATCCCCCCAGGCATGCAAAATGCTTAGCGCATGTAAGTACTACTAGTAGGTAGCGAGACAAACTGTTGAACATATGGCAAGTTCTCGACGTCAGCAGACCATCGTAGATGCTGTTCTACTGGTGTATGCACAAGTCAGTCTCTCAGCCAAGATGCATTATGCATAGGTGTTGTGACCCTACCATCGCCTCAGCTATGAGACACAAAACAGTTACGCAGCTTGATTGCTTAACTGAAGCACCCACCTCCACCTTCATGTACATATGTACCTATGCCACACATTTCACTTTTAACACTCGTGACAAAACGGCTGACACAAGGGAATTTGTGGCACAGATCACAGCAGCCGATCGCAGCAGAATTGAAGTAGTAGCTTTGTAGCACAAAGCAAAAAACTCCCACTGCTTGTATATGCAGATGCAGCATTCTTTGCAACATTCACAAGAGGCAAGCAAGCACACAGGACGCCAGAGCAGTGCAGAGCGGGTGTATAACAGTAATTGCATTATGATGGGTTGTGTGCCTTGTCTACAGCACGCAGAAGCGTGCCATGGCAACTGTTCTCTGATTTGATGGTATCGTATCTACAAACAGGCAGCATCACCCCATGCCTGGAGGATGCTAGCCTGCGCAATGGACTTTGTCCACATTTAGAGGCCTCCCACGGTCAGGTGCATGCCACTTTAGGCGGTGTCCTGCTTTGCCTGCTCAATGGGTAGTGGAGGAAAGAAAAAGAGCACAATTTGAGTCAGAAATGCGCATGGCAGCGGTACACACAGATGCATCGCACAATGGCATGCCTAATATGATGCGCATGCGCCGAAGAGGTCCGTGCTGTTAAGCTAAACTGCCTCACATCATGGAGATTGAATTGCCTTACTTGCGTGCATTGCCCTTCTAATGCACTTTCAGTCCACACCATGGTTCACCCTTTGATCAGCGTAGCAAAACCTTTTCATCCAGGGCTTTAACCGCCTTAAATCCATCAGGATACACAAGGCTTTCATCAAGTTGACTCCTTTACATGAGACTAGACGCACAGAGCGATGCGCCCATACACCTGAGACCACTTCACCTAATTTATAAAAAAAACTATGACCCCAGCCCTCATCCTCATTCTCACCTACCCCCCTACACCCATCACAACCTGAAAGCGCTATGTTACACAAAACCAGCATGAACCAGCATGAACACATCTGTTGTTATACACTGCTTCACAGGTATAGCACAAGCCTTCCAGTCCTTCACACACAAGCACTGGTTTGTTTGTAAATGCTTCACAGGTTTGCAGTATACTGCCACACGAAACCATACCGTTTATGGATGGCATGAACATGCTGTGCATGTACCTGTCAGCAAACCTGTGCGGCACGAATCCATGATTTACTGCTTGAGTGCACAGAAGTGTGCCTTTTGATTGATATAGCAATCACACACACACACACACACGTACCCACCTCCATAGGCACCATCCAAAAATTAAGCCCTACAAGCAGAAATAGTGGTATTATGCACCATTCATCTGCAAGTGTAGCCCCTCTGTACAAAGCACAAAGGGAAGTTGCACGTTCATTAGCATTCACTGCTCACCAGCCCCCTGGGTTCAAGTGTAAGAGTTGCCCTTCAAATACAAGTCAGTGCTCACCTTTCCCTTGGCTTTGTTCACCTCACCCTCCGCCTGCATCCTCTCATTTCCAGTGAACTGCCCAGTGGCCTTCTGCTCAGTCAAACAAGGAGGGACGAAATGACACGGAATGGCTCAGCCGAAATGTAATTTCATGAAAGGCAACGTATACTGTTGATGCGGCTAGCAGGGGCGCAGTAAGCTTTACTGCACAGTACACCTGATGTATTAGTCTAGCTCTGTTGGCAGCATTTGACACATGTCTTGACGATTCACTGACGTTCACTGCCATGAAAGAATTAAGCTATAAAGTCTTGCAACTTGATTACAGAATATGTCCCAACACATTTGGAACATCGCACATCTGCACACAGCCAGTCAACTACGCAGTCTGCAGATGCCGCCGACCTCTGCCCGCGGGGTCCACGTGCACCTTTAAAGGAGGTGACCATTGGTGATGGTGGCTGTGGACATTGTTGATGAGCCCCACGCCATTCTGCTGGAGGAAATCACGAGTGCTCATGCTCACAGTAGTTCCTTGCAGTTATAGTTTCATGAACACGGTCACATACAGCGACACAAGTGGGCAATGTGTGGCAGCGCTCACCTGCAGGTGGCCGTGGACGTTGTCGACCAGCCCCTCGCCCTTCTGCTTGGCGGCCGCGACCTCCTTCTCGGTGGTGCCGTGCTGGTGCTGCACGTTGCCTGTAACGGAAGCGCACAGAGGTGTGGCCACAGCGAAAAGTAATGAGAAGGGAAGCACGCAACTTTGTGGTAGTGAGTATGATGGCAAGTAGTAACACAACTGCCATGCAGTGGCAGTTTCACTGCTATGAAAAAAACAATGTTGAGTACTTGTTGGCAAGTATTAGCACCGCGTAGATTTTGCAATAATAAATTGTGCTTGTAGCAAGTTGGGGAAGAAACTCCTAGCGAACCAAGGCTCAACACAGGATTGCAAAGCCTTCAAGAGCTAACAATCCGATGGGACCACCTGCACACGCATTGTGGCGCATCCCTTCACATGCGAGCAGAGGAACATCAAAGGAGCAAGGCGCACATGCGCCACTGCATACTACAAGCACACAGGCGCACCCGAGGTTTTATATTGGAGGAGGCACCTCTTTGTTGAAAGCACTTTTGTACTTCAAGGCGCAGGTGCCTCAATGTTCAAGAGGAGCGTGCATGCTGAATGTCACCATCGCTCCTTGCATGGTATACTGCCACACAAGTCTGCCCCAAAAGCGGTGGCGCAATCATGCAGGAGGACGCACATCCGGTGCAGCAAAGCGCACCTTCAGCCTCCATCTGGTGGTTGCCGATGGTCTTGCCGACGGTGGCCTTCACCTGGCCAATGACCTGGTCCTTGGTGGCGTTGATCTGCAGAGCAAGGCACAGGTGCAAGGCGGAGACAGTCGTTACTAACAAGACTACAGAGGTGCAATCCGCAACGTGGCGTCAAGGGCGCCTGCACAATCTCATCTCATGGTGTGGCGACACATGCCCTCGAGTGCACGACGTGCTGGTGGCCAGCTTGAGCTCACCTTGCTGGGGCCAGACGAAGACATGATGTAGATAGGGTGGTGGTGGTTTGAGTCGTTTGAGACTTTTGCTTGAGAGTGAAGTGAACCAACAAGCTTCAAAAACATGCACATGTTCCGAGAATTGAGAAGGTTCTGGTCACATCAAGTTGATGTTGAAGTGTCAGCCTTGAATGCGTATGATGAGTCCACAGAATTCATCGAGCTGCTTCAGTCAGGTGGCGATTTGCTGATGCTCCCATGCACAAAGGCGATCGTTCGCGGTGCTGCCGCAGTGCTTGTAATCAATGCAGCTGTTGACGCCACGACACGAACAATATTGGTGAATGACGCTGGCAACTGCTATGGCACGGACATGACCAGAAAAAGTCCTTACGCACTGCTGCGCTGTGCTGCGCTGTGCGTATCGATTGAGTCGCAAATTTTAATGAGGGCGATGTGTTTGCTTGATCTGTGGGCATCACGGTGCGTTCATTTCGTGCCAATCCTATCCAAGGTTTAAGCATACATTATGCATTATTGCACGACTCACAGGTGGCTCTGTGCCTTTACTGCTACAAATGATGCGGGTGCACAAGGGATGCCGCAAGCATGTTCGCTGTGATGCTGGATGTGACTGAGTCACCATCACCATTTGTCTTATGTCCAGTCAAAGGTTCTATGGATGGAACATGCGAGGGGGACGAAATCATCCTGCAGGCATGATGGCTAGCCTTTAGCCGGCATCTTCTGCAGACAAGTGTGCACTGTGCTGAGGCATGAACGCAACACATCGGGTGCTAGGGTACAACAACCATCCAGTGCGCATGATGGCGGGCATTTATTGACATCTTAGGCACAGCGTGTGCCGTATCGAGAGTCGCAAGCACTGGAGTGCACAGTGCTGCGGTGTACTGTTTGAAGTGGCTGCACGCGTTGCCATTGCAGCACCAACAGACAAAGCATGACTACCGTTCTGGTACCATGTGTGTATTTGATGCTCCCCAATGCGCATGTTGCACATTACCAGCCTCAGCATCAAGACTCGAGAACCCTCCCAGTGACTGGGACATGAGGGCAATCTTCAGAAAATGGCGGCAATAGCACATGAGGCCTGACGCAATTTACAAACACGCAGTACGTGCTACCGTGCACTCACAGCACGTGAATATGCTCGTCAAACTCAATGTCATATCAGGGCCTCGAGGCTTGTCAGCTGGAACAAATGCCATCATTAACTGTGCTTACCTCAACACACAGCACAATAGGCAGTTTCCAGCCTAAGGCACAATCACATGGCATCTTATGACAACTCTGGTGTCGAACATTGTCCCATTTTTAACACTCTGTGAAGGCTCAGTGTACGACAACGGGCAACTGTTGCACAACGTACTTGCAGCACTCGACAATATGCTTATTGAGGACCACAACCAGGGGCAGAAACACATGCGCAAGGCACAAAAGAACAACCACATGACTGTAAAGGAGTGCATCAGACACAACATTTTGTATTTAGCACCGACCCTTGTCCTTGTATGTGGGTACACAGGTGTACCATTCTCGACAGCGTTCCACTCGCTGCGAAACTGCATGTCTTTGCATCAGAACGTCATTACCAGCTTTTTTCCACAAATATGTACAGGCAGGTGGGGTACCGTTGGCTGCCCAGACTATGTTCCGCTTTGCAGTTACGGTTGCCAGGTCTGCGCACTCAAGTCTCGCCATGTCAATACGCTGCAGCCATCCTCACGGTTCAGACCACATCCGTTGACGCGATTCGAATCATCGTTGTCCTTGCCCCTTCTGGTCTGGAGCACGTATTAGGCGGTGTCCTGCTTGGCCTGCAGAGTTGGAGCAAGCGCAGGGGCGCAGTTTAGTTGTGGTCAGAGCTCAGCTGAAAACAAAGCAAGCTAAAGTGAAGCAATGCAATCATGTGAGTGAGGAGCGCACGCCTGCTGATCAGGCCAAATTGTGCATTTTGTTGATGATCAATTTTTCTCGGTGAAGCACAGGGCACATCATGCCGCACATGTTAGTCAAGTGCTCAGCTGAAAGCAATACAAGAGTGAGGCAGCAAAGCTGCATATGAGAACGGGGGATGCCGAGGCAGCTGCAAAACCATGCTGCATCATGTACCCGGTGATCAATTCATCGGGCTCGGGGGGAAGGGGCGGGGGCGTGCATCATCAATATTTGTTTGACCGTAGTACTGTGAACTACTGTATACTATAGGAAGAGCTACGCACCACACCAGGAGGTACAACCAATGCAGCCTTCAACTCAGCGACTTCAGGTAAGCACAACGCTGCGGTGCTTGGTGCGAACGCTGATGAAGCACAGCAACATAGCCTCTTCCTGCCGCACATTGACACAGGACGATAAAGACAGCATCCCCCATCTGAAACTTGCTGTAGCAGAGCACCAGAAGCTGTGAGATGCTTGCACATGTTTACGCGTATGCACAAAGGCAGCAGCAAAACTGCCGCTGCGCACTGTCAAACCCAACCCTCAGCGCCCGTCCCCGCCCTCTCAAATCCGCGCTTGGAGCTTCAACTTACATATCCAGTCTCTCCAAAAGCAGATATAGTTGGAGTTTCACCTGGTGGCCAGTGCTCGCCTGTCTCTTGGCCTTGTATGAACTCGCCGTCCGACTACGTTTTGTTCAAGTTGCTACTGCAAGTGTACTGCTCTGCTCGCCATCCCCGCGCCTTGCTAACCTCCATCTGCATTACGACAAGGTGCTATTCTAAGTTTAAGCGTTTCCTACAAGGTACTACTTCAGGTGTGAGGATTCTGCATATCAAATATTCATTGTTAAGTCATCGCTCACCTGTCCTTTGGTCTTGTTGACCTCGCCCTCCGCCTGCATCCTCTCATTGCCCAGGACCTGACCAGTGGCGTTCTGCTCATCAGGAAACGGGTATGGTGAGATGGCATCAGTTGAATAATACTCGATCATCACGGAAAAGCTACATATAGTAAAGCTTGACAGCAGGTAACGAAAACGCATGCACAAGATGAGAGACAAAGCAAGGCACTGCATGAGTAGGCCTTCGGCGCTCGAAGTGTATAAAGCTGAGTGCGCATGATAGCCAGTCTGCTCAAGCTAATTGCCCCCTGGTGTTTCTAGCTGCAGCATCATGCACAGCCGCCACCTACTGCCACGAACTGCGGCAGTGGCACAGTGCTCACGCGGTCGCATGTGTACTGGCTGAGAGTACGCGCATGGCATCTGGCGTTGCTTTCCACTCTTGTAGGTTTGCGGATGATGCAGGAGTTTAATCATTAATGTAAGTGCAGGCATAAGGTATTTGCATCGGCCTTTCTAGGAGTGCGGATGCAGGATTCTGATCACAAATGTAGCTGTTCACTTGAGGTATTAACTTCAAGCAGGGCGTCAGGCAGCGCTCACCTGCAGGTGGCCATGCTTCAAAGTACATGTGTAGAGTGCATATGTATAGTTGAAGTACACATGTATTTGTTGCAGCAGCCTGCTGTGAGTCCTCTCTTCTTTTCTGGCACCACTCATATACATGCATATCCATGAACTTGGGGAAAGTATACAAACATATGTTCCGCAGCAGGAACTGAAGTCACTCCTTCTGCAGCGGGAGCTGCAAGGCAGCGCTCACCTGCAGGTGGCCATGGACAGCGTGCAGACTTCACCACATATCACTGCATGTATATGTACACAATCAAGGAAAACGAGCGGGCAATGTGTGGCAGCGCTCACCTGCAGGTGGCCGTAGACGTTGTCGGCAGCGCCCTCGCCCTTCTGCTTGGCCGCCGCGGCCTGCTTCTCGGTGGTGCCGTGCTGGTGCTGCATGTTGCCTGTGACCAGAGCGCAGCCCATTATAAGGGGAATGCGTCTGAGTGAAGCTATCTAGCTCGCGACACTGCCAGTATGAGCGAGATGGACCCTTCATTAGTGACAGGTGTACTAGATGAGTTCGCTGGCACAGTGGATGGGGAGCTTGCATGTATGCGGAGACCAAAGGTACCTAGGTATCTATGTCCCCACGATTAACAGAGGAGCATCATTGCAGCAGGCGCTAAAACTTAACACATTTGATCAGCACAGCAATTTGACCACGTTGCTGTATCGAAGAATCGAACCATGTCAGATGGTTCATGACCACTTGAATTTTCTACAAGGCAGTCCTATCAGCAGTTGCGGCCTAGCACAGCTTTGCATCTCAAAAAAGTTACCTTTAGCCTCCATCTCGTGGTTGCCGATGGTCTTGCCGATGGTGGCCTTGGCCTGTCCGATGACCTGGTCCGACGTAGCGGACATCTGCAGCAGGAGCGGGGGCGTAGGTGAGAAGCTGGTTGAGTCATCGCAGTTGTGCTTGACAGAGTGTCTCAATGCCCCGGCACTTCTGGCAAACAAAACAGTGCGTGCCTGCGAGTTGAGTTGAAGTGGAAGAGCCGTTGCTGCCACACAAGTTTTTGTAGAAGAATCAGAGGAGCTCACCTTGCTGGGGCCAGAGGAAGACATGGTTGTACTAGTGTGAAGTGGTGTTGGTGCGGTTGCTTTGTCTTTTGCGAGAATGAATGACCTTCAACCTTCATCAATCCTCAAAAGTATTCCGACTTTTAGGAACGCGCCCAAGTTGCATTTCAAGGAGTTCACTCGTGCACCTACGCTACTGCGCTGCTACACGCATCGACATCTGACATACCTGGACACTGGAGTATACCAAAGCAGTCCGCACACACGGCATATGTCTTCATCAGGCCCCAGCAAGGTAAGCACGAAGTCACGTCGGTGCACCGAACTGATGAAGGCGGGCGTACACTTGTCGTCACTCGCGGCAGCGCATGCATGAGTGCCTGTCAGCACAATTTTGTAGTGTGCGTCATTGTGGTTCTGCTCACGGCATGCCACGTTCCGACTGCTTGCAGAGGTGTTGCTCTCCGCTTTCGCAGCTTGCACATGTCCAGCTTCTCAGTCGCTTCACGCCCTCACAGCAGCAGACACCATGCTGTCAAAGCTTATCAGCAACTGATTGTCTCATATCGTTGACAGAAGTTATTAATCACCGAATTGCAACAAACTTCCTGCCTCAGGTGACTGGCACCAAGGACGAAGTTCTTGGCTCAGCCAAGGCAACTATTGGGAGCACGATTGGAAACCACAAAATGGAGGCTGAGGGTACGCAGCAAATTCGATCTCACTTTTGAACGTCAGCATCACAGCTGCATGCATACATGAAATATCAGCATCGCGGCTTTGAGAGTTGCTCAACCAGTCTGGATCAGTCGGTCTTTAGCAAGTACTGGAGCATCGCTTCAGTTTTTTTACGGCAGTGTCATGGCGTGTCTTGAGCAGGTACACTCTACCCAAGCTGCTTTGCAATTCACCCGAGATTGATTGCAATTGCGCATCACGCCTGAGGGCCCACTGTACGTACGCTTTGTCGAAACACATGATGGCGAGGCTATAGTCGTTGGTAGTGGCTACGCTGCTGCACGCAGAGGTAGCCCCCGTTGCAAACTGCCACGCCTCAGCGCTTTCAGAAGCTTCAGTGCTCTGTTGTAGCTAGTATGTGCGCTGACCTCTCTTCAAACCATACTGTCCTGATTTTCTGGGTTGGCCTCAATGAGCACAAGTACACAGTTTTTGAGAACTTGAACCTGCTTTGAAAACTGTGCTGCACATCCAATCACAATAGATGACCGCATTTCAACTCACCTTGGTTATTCAATCATGCCATGTGCGGCAGGCAACGCACAGCACCAGCACGGTACCTTGGAAGCCCACGCTGCTACCGCCAAGCAGCAGGCCCAGGGCGCAGGCGACCACGTCTATGGTCACCTCCAGGTGATGATGAGCAGCGCTTGCTGTAACTGTTGTAACTGCTACAGTTCAGGGTGTTCAACGCCGTGGTAGGCCCTGAACGCTTTCGTCTGCACGCGCAAGTGCGCCTGAACCCGATGTTGGTGTGCTAGCCACAGTGAAGAGCATGATGGAGAGTGCGCCAGCGATAATGTCTTGTGAGCTGAGCACTGTCTTGTAAACCTTCGGCTACCCGTGTGGGCAGCGTTCTGTTGAGGTCAATGCTGAGTGAGCGGTCGTGTTGTGGCTCCTCGTGTACATCATGCAGGTTGAGCACTGCACAGTGAGCATCGAAGCCTGTCATGACGTGGCGCTAAGTGCGCACTGTGAGGTGGAAGTAGTACATGTGAGGCAACTGGGTATATATGGTCAAGGAGGTCTGACCAAAAAGTGCGCACACGTTTTGGTGCAGTCGGAGGTGCCCCTGTCTTGACAGCACCCGAGACCAATTGCAGCATCGATCCAATATTGTCGGCTTTCAATGGTGATGCCTGCCTGCACGCCTGTGCAGGTATACATCACTGAATCGCATCCTTAAACTGCTTTGTGTCATACGGGTCTGTTCTGGCTTTAATGCCGCTGCATTTCAGCAGTTGATTCTGTAATGGAGAGACATTCAACAGTCCCTCGTGTTTTCTATGCCGTTTCTTGTTCCCTGTTCAAATTGAGCAGAAGGCGACAGGACAGGTGCTGGGCAATGAGAAAATGCAGATGGAGGGGGAGGTGAACAAGGCCAAGGGGCAGGTGAGCACTGACTCACATCTGAAATGCATCTTCATATTCTTGAAGTAGTACGTTGGGCGGAAATGCAGATGGAGGGGATGTGAACAAGGCCAGGGGCAGGCGAGCACTGACTCACTATTCAGAAGTGCCACTGCCGGCTGTCACGATGTCGTGACAACACTCATACAGCCAACGCGTGTGCCAAGCACCCCCGAGCCGGCTGTGTCCGCTCGTGTTTCTACTGTGCCGTTGTGAGAGGGTGTTGCAACGTAGACAGCTAGCTGCTGCTCATGAGCCTGTTGCTCCACATCGGCAGAGGTAGACATCAAGGTGACCAATGCAATAGAAGACAGATGCCAGGCCTGTGCTGCTACACGTGATTGTGACTGTGTTGTGGTCTGCGTACCGGCAAGTGTAACTGCCGGCAAGTGTACTGCCGCGACCGTCAAGCGTGCATATGGCAATGAGAATATAACTGCCACAAATGCTCCACTCCAACAGTGGTGCATGCGCCCGTTCGGTCGCTTGCGAGCGTGTGTGACAGTGGGGCTTGTGACGTTGATCATGTCACAATCGGGTTGCACAAAAGTGAAAGTTGGAGTTAATTTCCGAGTTCAAGTGTTCCTCTTTTGGTGGAGTGTATGCTCGGAATCGAGCAGACTCACCACATACCCCACAAATACGCCCTTCGCTCAGCATATTGTCATGTCGAGGTCTGCTCAAGGCCTATTCCTTGTCGCCAAATGTGCCCCATATGCGCCGTATTTGTGTGGCCAAACACGTTTTCGTGCAACCGTAATCATTTGGCATTCTGGCACCATTTTCGCCACAATTGATTGCCAGCATAGTGCATGCCTTACACAAATAGGTATTGGAAAACAGGGGCGGCGCACAGAAAGGATTAGGGTTAGCAGCCATGCCCTAACCGCAGGCCGCCTGCAGGCGCTTCGGGCTCGGCGACAAACAAATGATGTGATCGTTGATTCAAAATGAGGGTCAGGTTTCACTCTGCCGGGGCACCAGAACTCACCAGAAGGTGCTGAAGAAACCTTGGGAGTGAATTGTGCCCTACACCTAGGGTATGCACTAAGCGTTGAACCGAGTCGTGTGCGTACAAGGCGACATGTCTGTACATGTTTATACACATGGGGACGCGCCCGCCCGCCTTACCCAATGGCTGAAGTTGAGGTGCTGGTGCTGACCAGTGCCCCCCGCTTGCCACGTCCTTCATTTTTTGCAGGGGAAAATGGACACGGCTTAAAAGGGAGTTAAGCCTTCAGCAATGTCGTAAATATGGACGGGTGTGGAAGCATTGGAGCTTAAGGAACCAGGATGATTTCCCGGCCTTGGGACGCTTTGCGCCGAGCTAGATGAGCCCCTCTCGGGCTCGTGTGTGTACAGTACATTACAATGCCAGAGTGGCGTGTGCTTGAAATGGCGGAGAAATAAGAACCACATGTGATGATGTTCCTGTCAGCTTGCAATTTACGGTGTGATGCTGGCAGTTGCATGTGATGTTGGGCAGTAATGTAATTAGTGAGTTGACTCAAGTGGCATGTGTTCATCTGACTGTTCCGTCATGTTCAGTGCTTTCCTTTGCTACTTGGCAGGTGTCAACTAGACGGAGAGCTGCTTTTATATCAGCGTGGTACCTCATTTCAGCAGAAATGCGCAGGTCGTGTGCCACTACAGTTCTAGTGTTACTGACTCAGCCCAGTGCTGATCGTCTGACGAGTATACTTTCTTCATCAAAAATGCTTTCAGAAAGCAAGCCTTACATTCTACTACTGTCGTCACTTTTGAAAAACTGAAAAACGTGTGTTCTGGAGGTTTTTGGGCGCCCGATACCACCCTTTGTGCTGATAGCGCTACATACTAGCAAGCATGTCTGCCAACTATGTTCGCCTAAATTCAGAGCCTGGTACCTATATCCGCCTACATTAACAAATTGGAGCAGCACAGCACAGCACAGCAGCTACCAGCATGCACACCAGTAGTGTTCAACATGCCAAAGACCACCTGGCGCAGCCAATCGCTCGAGCCATATTGGAGCGCTGCACGGTGTTATGGTTGACACGATCATTAAGCGGGGCACAGCTATACACACAAAGGAGCAGAAATGATAAAGTTCAGCTATTGTAGTCCAGCTGCCTGAACAAAGTGATCACACTAATGTGGTGGTGGAGTGTCCTTGCTGCTGGTGCTGCACATTTAGCAGCGAAGTGGTTCTTGGTGCCTTCTGTATTAGGGTCAGGGGTAAGTGTAATGTTGTGTATGTGTTGCGCCCCAACGACACACCTCTAGGTTGATTGGTCTCCCTGTTTGTGCCAGGTAAGTCATAGTGGAGCCCTTTATCATGCTATTGCTTTTTTAAAGCCTGCCGAAATCGGGGGGGGGGGGGTACGTTTATTATTGTCAGCAGAACTTCTAATTTGTTGTGGACACGGTGTAGGGCTGCGATATTATTTGGACTATACCATACGAATGTATAGTCCACTGGTGCAACTTTCGTGCCAGTTGAAGTTGATAATGGAACTTTTGTGCCACCTGAAGTTGAACTGGAACTTTTGTGCCATCCCTAATCCAACCCTATGGCACAGTCCGGGAACGTTCTGCATTCTCAATGATGCTCAGCAGCCGACGGCGATCAACTGTGGTGATGCTCAGCAGCCCTCAACTGCGTAATGCTCAGTGGCTCTCAAATGCGATGATGATCAGGGGGTGATCAGGGGGTGAGTCTAGTCGCCTGCTAAGGTCGAGTACAGTTTGAGACGAACACCGCATGAGTAACACGGAAGGTCGACCGAGGCGAAACAAATGTCAAAATAACATCACACGCAACATGACGCGCAATGGACAATTACGTCAGCACAGTTCGCTCAGCAGATGCGGTGAATGCGGGCGACACAACTTCAAACTATGAGGTCAACATATCTCCATTGAATCTTTCTTGCCGTATAAGGCAACGGTAAACTTCGTGGCCGCCGGCTTGACAGCAACCGTGGGCTATGCCTTGCAGTTCAAGGCTCCAAAAATCACCCGGTCTCGACACGAGTGCGGTGGGGGACGGGCGGGTGACGGCGGCGCTCGTCAACGGCGCCAACAACGGCGATGGTGTCGTATATTTGACGCAGGCGCCGAGGCGCCTGAAAGTGAGGGTGATCGTGCAGAGTACACAGGCTCTCGCAGCCGGTATCAGCATGCATTGTCATGGACGACAAAAAAGAGCCCCTCTGAACGGACTTGTCAGGCATGCAGACTGCTTGCGACTCTTTGTGACAGTTCCTGAAGTATCTGCAAAACCACGCGGACCTGAAGGACTGGGGAGCAGGGGTTCGTCGCTTGGAAGACTTTTTCAAGGCGGCGCTGGCGGTGCTGTGGCTGGAAGGGGAAGGGAAGCTGTCCCACTGGCTGCTGGACGTGCAGATGTCGAAGGTCGAGACCGACATAAAGATATTCGACAAGTTAAAAAGCTATCCCGGCAACAAGGTCAGCAGCAATTTTGTCAATGCAACCAGTGGTTGACCAGGTGCCTGCATCAATTCACGAGTGATAAGTCTGCGATCATACGTCTGATCTAGAGTGAGGTGAGACCATCAGCGTACACATTGAGCTTCATCAACGCCCGCTTCTTCTTGAAGTAGCGGCAACATGCATGAACACCATGCAGCACACACAGATACACAGCAGTGACAGACGTCGCCCGCTTGCAGCTGCATACCACAGCAACTGCATGTACCGACATCCCATTGCACATGACGCCCTGCTGCAGGCCGTCATTGACAGCTCCCACCCTTCCGGCGGATTTCGGCGACGCCGACATGCTCTGCGCCCTCCGCCTCGGCCACACAGTCCACTGGTGATGGTCTCACACGATGATCTCACACCACTTGCTACGTTGAACCAGACCAGACTTATCATTGCAGACTTATCACTCGTGAATTGATGCATGCATCGCTGGCACATGGTTGACCACTTGTTGCTTGACATTTGCTTGACAAATTGGTACTGACCTTCTTGCCGGGATAGCTCTTGAACTTGTTGTACATGTCGATATCGGTCTTGACCTTGTGAATCTCCACATCCAGCAGCCAGCGGAATAGCTCCGCTTCCCCTTACAGTCGCAGCACCTCCAGTGCCGCCTTGAAGGCGTCTTCGAAGCGACGACCCCCCACGCCCCAGTCCTTCAAGTCACTGTGGTTTTGCAGATATTCCAGGAACTGTCACAAAGAGTTGCAACAGAGTCTAGAAAAATTTGCCTGCATGCCTGACAAGTCAATTCAGGGCTCTCTTTCGTTCATGACATTGCATGCATAAAGAGATCTAAGCTGTAGGTGACAAGGTGTGGTGTGCTTCCGCCACTGGCAATGCCTTCGACTGACAGCCGTCGTCGATGCTGACGGCAACTGGCCCCTGAGAGTCAAACGGTGTCGCCGTGTCCACAACAATCAAAAACTCTCACGTTGGAGGCACTTTCAAGAGGCGAGTTCCCACTTCAGTTTGAGGTTAGGAGACACAAGTAAAGCAGAGAAGCTCCCACCCCTTGCGAGCGCTGGGGCCTGTGAGCAATATGTGGCAGAAAAGCTAGTCACCTCCTTCACAACTCTGGCATCGGTTTTCTCTGTGCTGGGTGCCAGTGGTCAACAAGATGGCGCGCAAATTGATGTTGGCGATGTGCCTGGGCTGTGGAGTTCGAGCCCTGCACTGCGGAGTTCCAGTCAGAACGGCGGTGATGCCACAGCAGAATTTACAAGTGGCGTTACTACGCAGGAGAGGTGGTGGCGATCATGCTGCCCGCACTGACAGGCGGCGTCCAAGAAGGTCAGGAGCCACTCAAAAAACTCTTTTTTTCTGCTTTGAGAATCTGCGATGCTTAGGGCCCTTGAATTATCAGCATAGTCTAGACGCTCAATAATAACTCACATGTGTTGATGTGCACGCAATGTCACCTTTGCCTGGTACTATCGTCACGAGAAGCTGCCTATGCACCTCTGCCAAATGCCGACCGCAGCGACACATGGGCCAGCAGGGTCAACCTGCTGTCAGCAGCAGACACCACCATTGCTGCAGTCAAGACAAGTCAGGCTCCCATTTGTGAGACCGCCGGCAGGTGCAAGGAAGAGATGACAGTGCAAACAGGCAGCCGTACTGTACATCGGCCTTTTTGGACGACGCGGCAGCTGAGCTCTTGCTCTCCGGGTTATCCAAACAATCAATGTATGCGCTCCTGTCTCTGGGCGATTCAAATGATCAACCTGTATGCGCCTCACAGCATCACGGCCTGTGGCATTGCACTCGCTGACACAAGCACGCGTGCGCGCTCTTGCCTGCCGGTTATTGCTGCAGCGCGCTGCGCATGGCCAATCCGGAGGCGACGCGCGGCGTGCTGAGAGATAAGGACGGCGACGTGAACCTGGAGTTTCAGTTCTTCGATGAGGCTCAGGTTAGTTATGGTCTGGTTACCGTGAGGGTCAGGGTCGCAGTTGCAGCTTTGGGGGCCAACTTGAACTTGCAGCACACCCGCAATAGTGAAAGGACGGCGACGTGAATCTGGAGTTTTTGTACTTCGATGAGGCTCAGGTGAGTTACGGTCTGGTCACCGTCAGGGTTAGGCGGCAGTTGCAGTTTGAGGTGCCAAGTTGAACTTGCAGCACACGCGTAATAGTGACAAGGACGGCGACGTGAATCTGGAGTTCTAGTTCTTCGATGACGCTCAGGTGAGTTACGGTCTCGTCGCCGTGACGGCCATGGCGCAGTTGCAGTTTGAGGGGCCAACCTGAACCTGCAGCACGCGCGCAATACTGATAAGGACGGCGGCGTGAATCTGGAGTTCTAGTTCTTCGATGAAGCTCAGGTGAGTTACGGTCTCGTCGCCGTGACGGCCATGACGCAGTTGCAGTTTGAGGGGCCCACCTGAACTTGCAGCACGCGCGTAATACTGATAAGGACGGCGGCGTGAATCTGGACTTCTAGTTCTTCGGGAGGCGCAGGCGAGGACGGCTGACAGTTGACATTGAGAAAGGTTGACGTGCAGGCGCGTGGCACATGAAAGGCTGATAATTGATATTGACGTAAAGACCGGCGTGGAGGCGTCAGCGACCACGAACAGCCAAGGATCGCAGTTGGCAAAGGCGAGACTAGCACACGCACTTGTGCCGTGCGCAGGTGACTTGCAGCACGTATGATGCAGCGTGGAACGCTCAGCTGCCACCAACTGCAAGTAGACTGCACAACAACGCTATTCTTGAGCAGCGCAACAGGCTTCAAAAGGCAGTGCGCGCTGCACTGCCTTCGTACGTTTATGTCAACTGTGCGAGGCGCTTCCCACTGCGTTGGCTCCCGTCCTACCCGTTTGCTCTCGTCATACCCAACGACCACTTCAAACCTCTTCTGGATACTCCCTGCCGTGAGAGGGTGTTCCATATCCGTGATCAGTAAGCACTGCTGCGCATGGTGCCACGGCACTTGCCATGCTTCGCCAGCACTGGATCATGGGCTGGGCATGTAATACCCTCTCACAGCAGGGAAAATCCAGAAGAGAATTGGAGTGGACGTTGGGAACCTATGATAGGAGCCAATGCAGTGGAAACCGCCTCACATAGTTGCCGAACACGTACGAAGGCAGTGAGTGCAGCGCGCACTGCCTTTTTTCTTTATGCGCTGCTCAATGATGGCGTTCTTTGGCAGTCCACTCGTAGGTGGCGGAAGCTGAGCATTCCACGCTGCATCATACGCGCGTCTGCGCGCGAAACGGCGCAGCGCACCACCGCGTGACTGGCGAGCCCGGCCAAGGCTCTGCGTTAGTGCCGTGGCTTCCCGAGTGCTGAGCACTGAGGACTGCCACGTCTCTCAGCAGCGTGGCAACGGCTATGTCCATACAGATGGGGTTTAGGCGCTGACGCTCCACCCAGATCTTGAACTTGGGACAGGCGCGGGCGCTCCACCTGGATCTTGAACTTTGGACATGGCACCTGGGGCTCATCTGTTTTTTTGCTACAACACTTAGTGCGGCGGCAAAGTCTGCTGGGCACCTATCATTGGTATCACTACATTCTAAAGCGTGTGATTTTTTTAGTAATTGACATGCATGCACGCGCTGCCATCCTTTGCGCAGGTGTACGTGCAGGGGGGGGCGGGGGCAGTCAGGGCCCGGTTCTCATGTGTAAACGCCCAGTAATCTGCTGGGTACTATTGGTATCACCACATTCTAAAGTGTGTGAATTAAGAATGAGTATCTGACATGCACGCACACGGTGCCACCCTTTGCGCAGCTCTACGTACGGGGCGGAGCGGGCGGTCAGGGCGCGAGCGCATTCAAGCTGGCGGCCAAGGGGCAGCGGGGGCAGGCCAATGGCGGCAGCGGGGGCAGGGGGGGCAATGTGGTGCTGGAATGCGTGGGGGGGCTGAATACGCTAGGCGAACTCAGGTACCTCTATAAACATGTTACATGTATGTTATAGCAATGGATATGTATGTATATGTATATACAAGGGACATTGGGAGTATTGTATGCATGAGGGGCAGCGGGGACAGGCCAACGGCGGCAGCGGGGGCAGGAGGGCAATGTGGTGCTGGAGTGCGTGGTGGGCTTGAATACGCTCGGCGAACTCAGGTACCTCTACCTTCATACACACTTGGATGTGTGTGCATAGCAATGTATGTAGCAAGCGCATGCATTTCTGGTGAACGCAGTACTTCTTTGCACATCAGCGGAAGATGTCCGAACACGCACTCTTGCTTTGTACATGAAGCGCATGCGCGGCAAACTTGCGCACCTCCTCATGCGTACATGCGACGTGAGTGTATGCAGCAAGCACACGTGTGCTTGGCAGAAACGTTTCCTTTTGCGCGCATCCGCGCATGCGCTCCGTCGCTCTGCACAGCGAGCCGACGAAAGCGCAGCGCTTGATGACGCATCAGCGCAGCGTGTCCAAATGTATGAACGCCTGCCGCGCTTCAGGTGCCCCCGCGTTTTGGGTCACCGCGCACGTGCATACATACCCGGTCAACAATTGCGCAGCAATCGGATGCAGCACTGTGCGCGGCGCAGCTTTTCAGAGGCTGCCGCGTGGATGTACACTGTGTAAAAATGCTGTCAATTTTTAGCTGAGCGCTGAGCATGCACACAGTGTGGGGGCGGGGGGGGGGGCTCGTGCTCAAGCGGCAGCTCGGGAAGACCAGCGGCAGCTGTATAATGTGTTTGCTGTCAGCTCAACCCTGACAATCAGAGGGCGAGCGGGGGAGAGAGGGGGGGGAGCGAGATAGCCAGAGAGCCACATTGCGGTGTCAATTGTTACAGCTTATTAGGGCGCTCCGGTGCGTTCCAAGGGCGCTGCATTAGAGTGTGCGGCACTTGGCACCTGCGCCTCTGCGACAACAGAAGTCCCACCCTGGATGTACATTCGTTCTCCGTGTACGTTAGCAGGCATTGAAATTCCAACACGGCTGCTGCTGCTGTCCCCAGGGGCGTCGCATCCTTTGTGGCCGACAATGGCCGCGACGGCGGCATGTTTCAATTGAAGTTATGGCGCTTTACTATGAGTGACGTTCCATACGGCTGCTGCTGTCCCCAGGGGCGTCGCATCCTTTGTGGCAGACAACGGCCGCAATGGCGGCATGTGCTACAACAACGGGCGCGACGGCACGGACGTGGGCGTCAAGGTGCCAGCGGGCACCATCGTTGCAGACATGGTGAGCGCTGACACGAAAACTGCTTTCGTAACAATGTATCAAGGACACCATAGTTGCAGGTATGGTAATCGCTGACACAGTAAATGCTTTTCAACACAAGCATGGACTTTGAAAGTGTGAATGGAAGAGCCGGACTTGTGCGTCAAGGTGCCAGCGGGTACCATCGTTGCAGATACGGTGAGCGCTGACACAGTAGATGCTCTACTCTTGCTGCTCCTCCTCCTCTCCTCTTTCTTCAACCATGTATGAACTTTAAGTGTGAATTGAAGTGTGGAGTGAGGAGCGGATGCTGATGTCAGGGTGCCGGTGGGCACCTTTGTTGGTGAGCGCTGACACAGTGAATTTGGGTCATTGGGCACCACTCTCCAAATCATGGCAACAAGTTCACCAGTTGGCAGTACAATTGTCGCCTTGGTGGAAGGTCACTGGTGGAGTTTCATCAGTGCTGAGGATGCTTTTGCCTTGCATGTTTCACAAAATGTACATTTGACATTCGATTTGATGCAAAAGCGTGAATGCTTCAAGAACCTGGCGCGAAGGGAGTCGTTGAGGCAATCAGGGAACCCTGGGGCGTCATGGAGCATTTTAGTGTTGAAGGAATCAAGTGTACATACAAACTCGCCGACTCTTGAATTTGTTACCATATACAGGATTTCAGTCATGCTTCAGCACTGAATGAATCTTGAGGCTTCATGAAGAAAGTCAGGCATGTTTCAGCACTGAACGAATGCTGAGGCTTCATGAAAAATGTTAGTCCTGTGGGGTGGCTCACATGGCATCGGTCAGTACCACGGCTGTCTCGTCTTCCTCTTGGGTGCGCACCTCAACGAGCATGTTCATTGTCACCCAACGCAGCTCCAAACGCGCGCGTGGGGATGATCCTACGAGTCACTAGACTCTCAGTTTGTCACTTTTCACAAGCGTTGGGAGGATTGCAGGCAGGTCACAGGCAACGGAGAAAATGTCCAACTACGCCACTGGTTTATCATCGTCTTGCTATCTGTGGGGGAAAATCACCTTCTGAGAGAATTGATATATGGACATGAATGTCTCTCTCTCTCTCTCTCTAGGTGACAAGGTGTGGTTAGCCGCCAATGCCTTCCACCGATAATCATGGTCGTTGCTGCTGCGGCAATTGGCCACGAGTCAAGCAGTGCCACCATATCCACAGGAGCCAAAAGACTCCTGTGTGCAAGCTTTCTGGCATCCGATGTATGCGTACTTTGAAGTATTGTACCTTCAACTATCACCATGTGATGTAACTGCTGGCCTGGCCTTTCAGGACACGGGCGCCATTCTGGGGGAGCTCAAGAGCCCCGGGGACAGGCTCATCGTTGCCAAGGGGGGCGAGGGGGGGAGGGGGAACGCGTCGCAGAAGGTCACGCGCGGAACAGCGCCGCGCGCCACGCCGCCGTCGCCCGGGGAGCGTCGCCAGTTGAAGTTGGAGCTCCGGCTGGTCGCGGACGTGGGGCTCGTCGGTGAGCGCTGACGGGGCGTATGCCTGTACTTCAAGGTGAAGTATGTAACTCTTCAGCTGACACAGCATTATGCCCTTTGCCGTACTTCGCGGGAATTGTGTGAGGTGAGTTGTGTTCTTGTTGGAAAGAGTCATGTACTCGTGGACTTGTATTTGCAGAGGCCCTGAAGATTGAGTCGTGTATACCCAGGAGTGAGTAGCGTGCACCGTGGCAGAGTACGCACGTGTTGTGGACTGCGATGACGTTGAGAGACTCCATGAGGGTTGAGGTCGTGTCTTGCACGTTTGCAGGGGCGCCGCTTGCAGGGTAGAGCGCCATGCTGGTAAGACGAATTCATCCTGCAAGTACTTGTATACTTGGGGTTGCAAAAAAACGTATTTGGCCACACAAATACGGCGTATTTGGGGCGCATTTGGCAACCAGGAAATGTCGTGAGCAAACTTCATTATGATAGTATGCTGCGTGAAGGGCGTATTTGTGGGGCATGCGGTGAGTCTGCTCAATTCCGAGCGTATAGTCTGCCACGAAAGGGGCACTTGAACTCCAAAATAAACTTCAAAATACGCTTTTTTGCAACCCTATGTATACTGTAAGCGCATGCATTGCGTCACACAGTCTGTACACTTCAATTGCCTTCGCAGTATGAAAGGACTTGCGCCGTGTTGAGTGTACGTGTACACCTGGAAGCATCTATGTGGGTCATGTAGACTACCTTACATGTATCCAGTCTGTCAGAGTGTAGCTGCTTGAAAGTATTCGTATCGCGTTCGGCGCAACCACCAAAGGGGTCCCAACTGCGGGAAAGAGCACGCTGCTTTGCAAAATTGTGCATGGTCATGTGTGCACGGACAATACCAACATTGCCATGTGCTTTCATATATGCAGTCTGTACACAGCGAGCTGTGAGAGGTTTGCTTTGCATCTTGTTGGCTGTTGCAGGCGTCCCAAATGCGGGCAAAAGCACGCTTCTGGCGGTGGCCAGGCGGCGCGCATATATTAGGACGTATATATATATATATATATATACATATATAGCCGTTGGTGCAGATACATACACATTTCGAAGCATAGCGCTCGTACGCTCAAATTTTTACTCTAGTTGTACTGAGGTGCATACATCGTGATGTATACGTGTACCTTGGCGATGCAGGAGCACACGTCATGATGCTTTCCAGTGCATATACAGTATACACGTGTTGGTGACTGATGTTAAATACTTCGAAGTGTACGGTATATACGAACTTACATCGTACTTCGTTCGCCCTTAGGCGTCCCGAATGCGGGCAAGAGCACCCTTCTGGCGGCGGCCAGCAACGCGCCTACATCACAACGTGCACATAGCCGTTGGTGCATGTATATACATGCATTCTTCACACACGTTTTCGTGACTATACGATGTGACAAATTTGAATTGTACTTTGGTCGCTCTCAGGCGTCCCGAATGCGGGCAAGAGCACGCTACTGGCAGCGGCCAGCAACGCGCGGCCAAAAATCGCGGACTACCCCTTCACCACGCTGGTCCCGAACCTCGGCGTTTGCGACCCCCTGGCACTGGGCTTTGTCGGCCGCGGTATGGTGGTGAGTGTGGCACGTCAACTTCTTCTGCAGCATACTTCAAGTATGCTTGTATAGTGGCACACGCTTGAAGCGCTTGTTTTGATCGCCACCTGCGAGCACCGCGGTGCATGCGCGTGATGTTTCGCGGTATGTGTGATTGTTCATGCGCGGCACTGGGCTCTGTCGGTGCGGCATGGTGGTGAGTGTGGTTATTTGACTGCTTCTACGCCAAACGCTTGTGTGCAGGGCTTGAATTAGGATTAGGTTTTGGGTTAGCTTGCTGATGGCCACCCGCGCGCCCCATGGTGTTCACACACTAATGTGCTTCATAACCTACTTTCAGGTGGCAGAACAGCACTCTACGCTTCATGTATGGTTTGAAACATGTACTGCCCCGTCTGCTACCAGGGAGCCCTACGCGGTCCATGCACGGTGCTTGGTCCATGCATGACATTTAGCATATGTCTGACTGTGCATATGTCGCTGGGCGGCGTGGCGGTGAGTGCCTCAGGGTTAGGTTTAGGTTTAGGCTGTCGCCTGATCATCCTCATTACTGATACCTGATTGCGACGCAATGCTCAACCTGACTTTCAACCCTCACCCCTGTTTAACACACCTGTCCTCCACACGGCCCACTGCAGCTTGCTGACATCCCCGGCGAGGGGGCGCACGGGGGGGTGGAGCTCAGGCCCGCATTTCTGCGGCACATTGAGCCCTGATAGCACTACTAATGGCTTTCGTGGTGCGGGGAAACAAGCGCCAGGGTCCGCATTCCCACCTTAATCTTCTCTCCGCATCCCCAACGCTGCCCACTACCACCGCAGCTTGCGGACATCCTCGGGCTTCTCCAGGGGGCGCGCAAGTAGGCGCACGCGCACAGGGGGCTGGGGTGAGATCCCGCCTTTCTGCGGCCCATGCGGTTCTGCCGCCTTTACAGCCGCTCACCACTGATACTTGATCTCGTCGCGAAAACGAGGGCCAATGCTCAACGTGACCCTCATCCTAATTCTATGCACCTCTCCTCCGCACGGCCTACCGCAGCTCGCTGACATCCCCGGGCTCCTCGAGGGGGCGCACAGGGGGGTGGGGCTCGGTCCCGCGTTCCTGCGCCATGTTGAGCGCTGCCGCCTCATCATCCACGTCGTCAGCGGCGCGTCGACAGATCCCGTCGGCGACTACGTCGCCATCAACCAGGAGCTGGCGCTGTTCAGCGCGGACCTCGCGCGCAAACCGCAGGTGGGTAGGGCATGTAGGTTACTGCAATCAGTGCTCGGGAGCTGGCGCTGTTTCAGCGCGGATCTGGCGCGGATACTGCAGGTGGGGTAGGCATTCAGGCGTGGGTAGGGTATGTAGGTTACCGCAATCAGTGCTCAGCGCCCAGGAGCCGGCGCCGTTTCAGCGCGGACCCGGCGCGAAAAACCGCAGGGGGGTTGTTGTGCATGCTGGGTAGGTTGCTGCGACCAGCGCTATGGAGCTGGCGCTGTTTCAGCTCAAACCTGGCCTGGAAACTGCAGGTAGGATGCTACCTCAGCGCAGACCTGGTGCAGAAACCGTAGGTAGCATTGTGTGAACCGTAGGTGCTGAGCACTGCTTCAGAGGCTAGCGGGGCTCGGAACTCTGCAAGCTGCAAGCTGCGGAGCGCGTGAGGCTGAGTACACGTAGTGCTCGTGGTTATGAGACCGGGAGCTGGCGCTGTTGACCGCGGATGTGTCTTTTTTTTTGCAGGGGGGTAGGTATGACACGGTGGTTTAGTTGAAGCAATGAAGGCTTCACCTGAAGTTATCCATTGTGGCATGCGTGCCTGAGCGCTGCCGCTTACCTCAATTACAGCGACGCTCCGCAGCACATTCTTGTGTTCAAGTACAGACACACTCTGCAGCGCACACATGCAGCCGCATCATGCTGAAGCATTATGCTGCAGGTGCACAGTCTGAACTGCACCGCTGTTCTTCAAGTGCAGGGACGCTCCGCAGCATGATGCAGTGCATCGTGCGGCGATGCTCAGTCCCGTCAGAAGCTGCAAGTGGTTGGCAGAGCTCGCTTGCGGTGCCGGCTAGGTGCCACTGCTGTGCACTGCTACATGGTCCCGCAAGTTTTGACGCTTATCAAACACTTCAGGCAGGTGACAATCCTGTGCGCTACATGGAGTGTCAGCACCTATTGAAGTTTCAGGCAGGTGACGCTCTCGTGTGTTGTGCACCGCTCATTCGAATTCTGGTGCTGAACAAAAGTTTGACTTGCCGGAGGTTGAGGCGATCAAGGAAGAGCTGACCCTTGGTGAACTTTTCAGGCAGGCGACTCTCCTGTGTGTTACAGTGTGAAATACTTGTTGAAGTGACAGGCAGGTGACGCTCCTGTGTGTCTGCAACGCTCTGCACCGATGTTCATTCAGGTCGTGGTGCTGAACATGATTGACTTGCCAGAGGTTGAGATGATCAAGGAAAAGCTGACCCTCAGTGAACTTTCCAGGCAGGTGACACTCCTGTCTGCGCACAGTGAAATAGTTGTTGAAGTTACAGGCAGGTGACGCTCCTGTGTGTCGCGCAACGCTCCGGTTATGTACATTCAGGTTGTGGTGCTGAACAAGATTGACCTGCCGGAGGTCGAGGCGATCAAGGAAGAGCTGTTGGAGAGGATACGGGAACGGGCCAACCACACCAGGTGACGCATTCATGTACTTCAAAATTGAAGAGGTTTGGTCACGAATCAGGGCACGGGAAAGCCCAGATGGTCAGTGTCAAGGTTGCCGCAAGGGTCAGCATATGCCTTGTGTCAGTGGTCATTGCCGATCACACGCGCGCTTGTACCTTGAAGTACTGTTGCAAACGTCAATGCACTGTGACACACTTGAAGTGCTCGAGAGCGACTTCACATGAGAAGTCACCGCTCTGCGACGCTCTGAACTTCAGGACAGCCACTCCACCCCGGGGTGCAAAACCGCTAATGCTATACTTCACATGGTCATGCTGCCCCTTACTCATGCAGCGCGACTTCTTCACAAGCAAACATGTGCGCCCTTCGCATTTTCAAATGATTTTTCCCTGCGCCCTGCGAGCCGTCACCGCAGTTGCGCCATGCTCCCCCTTAGGGTTAGGGATTGAGTTTGGGTTTAGGCTAGGGGTAACCCTCCCCCCCCCCCCCCCCTCCCCCCCCCCGATTGAGTGATGCCTGCTGCAGAAGCATGGATGTTCCTCACACATGCACATGCCTCCTCCCCCGCTCTTCACGCCCTGCAAGGATCCACACCGACCCGCCCCCCTCCCTGCTGCACCACCATGGAAGTGCCCCCCCCCCCCCTAATCAACACCCCCCCGCCCCCCCCCCCCCCCCATGCAGGATCATGGAGGTGAGCGCTGCGCGCGGCGACTCCGTCACGGAGCTCATGCGGCGCACAAGTCAGCTGCTGGCGCGGCTAGAGGCGCAGGAGCAGGCGCAAGCAGACGCAATTGCCGCCGCCGCTGCTGCTGCCGCCGCCGCCGCCGCTGCCGCCGCGGCACCCTCAGGGGGAGAGGAGGGGGGCGGCGAAGGGGGGCGCGAGAGGGTGCACAGGGGGGACGACGGGGGGTGGGTCGTGACGGACGCGCGGCTGGAGCGGTTGGGGGGGGAGATGGTGAGTCAGTTAGGGTTAGGGTTAGGGTTAGGCGTGTCGCGCTTGCGCCGCTGCTGCTGCTGCGCTTATCGGCGGAGGATGAGCGCTGCTGCTGTGCATCGGCGGATGAATACGGCGGCGCTGCTGCCGCGCTCTGCGGCCCGCTCTGCACTATGCATGTGTGCGGCAGGGGCTGGTGGTTTTGGCTCGCCAGGGTGCACTAGGTGGCTCGGGCGCGCTGCCGCGGCCGTGCACAGCGCGCACACACGCGCAGTGTGCAGCGGCTGTCATTCTACATGGTATATGGCATCATTTACACTTCAAGTACACCACAATTTTGTTTGACGTGCAACAAGTAAAGCACGCATCTGGTGCAAGAACTTCAATAGCCGCGAATGCGCGTCACTGTGCGCCGGGTGATGATGATGGAAGGCAGCTACAGCGCTCAGCTCGGCGCGATGTGTGCGCGTGTGTTTACGCATCGTCCACGCAGCTGCACGCACATATATGGTGCCGTACGCTTGCATCTGCAACGGTGACATGGCTGGCCTTCTGCCGCGCGTGTGCGCCGCTCTGCGTTGAGTGATGATGGAACGCGACCGGAAGGTGGCTACAACGCTCAGCACTCGGCAGCAGCGCTTCGCATAGTGCGTGCGTGCTTTTGCAGGCGTCGTCGACGCAGTCACGTGCATCCAGTACCATAGTTGCCAGGCTTGGGTTGCTGCTTTTGAGGGTTAGGGTGAGAGCGCACATGGACGGCAGAACCTGGTTGCATCGCGACGGTGTCTGGCATCTTCCATGATCATTGCAGGAGCGAACCAACATACTGACGATGAGTACCAATCTGTGGCTCTTTTTCCTGCTGTGCAGGACTGGGACTACTACGCCGCGGAGGAGCGGTTCATTGGGCTCATGGATGCACTGGGGGTAAGAACTTCAATATGAACTATAGTACCTTGAAGTGAAAAGAACCGTAGTGGCAATGCGACAGACATTCACAAGCGGCACGGAAAGGGGCTGCACTCGTCACAGCAAGTCAACTCAATGAATCATGTGTAGCGCCAGGCCATCTGAAGGCGCACGTTCCGCATGACAACCTGTGCGAGGCCTAACCCTAACCCTAAGTCACGTGCCATCAACTCTAGCCCTAGGCTGACCTGTTGTGCAATGGCAGAAACTGGGGCACACCGTGTCAGCACCGCACCCGCCTGCAAGATTGTGTTCGCACAGGACTTGTGTCTGCTTCGCCAAAGGGCGGCTGAAGCAAGCATTTAGGTTGGGGCGAGGTTTGGAGTTGGAGGTAGATCGATGCAGACGCAGCGACGCTCGCAGAGAACAAGCAGGCACAACAGGCCAGCACACGCGCTGCTGGTGCTGCAGCGCTGGAGTGACACCAATTTTTGTGACACCAAACCCTGATTAAACCCCAACCCTAACCCTCCTGTGGTACACCCCCCACAAGCAGAGCCCTAAGTTGACCTGTCGCGCAATGAGAATGGCTGGTACGCACTGTGTCAGCACCGCATGCGCCTGCAAAGGCATGTTTGCACAAGAAGATGTGGACGGTAGGGACCTTGCATAATGGCACTTGCCTCGAAGCAAACGCGCCGATGGAGAGCAGCCTGATTGATGCGTGCAGGATCTGCAGTTGCATCGCCACTGGCAAACAACATAAAGCAGCTGATGCTGCAGCTTTCGGGCGAAACCTTTGCCTTTTTGTATCTGTTGCAAGCAGAACCGCAGTGGCTGCCCACCCTGCGCGGCGGCCCAACGGTGTCAGTGCACTTCGCATTATGGCAGTTGAGGTTGCCGTTCACCGTCCTCCGGCTTCACACATGATCCGCACCAGCATTGCCTGACAGTCACTTTAGAGCTCCTCGACTGCCAGTGTACAGAGAGCACTGCCTGAAGCATTTATCCCCGCTTTACGTCGCTCGCAGGTGCTCTCGGAGCTGCGCACGGCCGGCGCAGACTGGGGCGACAGCGTGACCGTCGGCAGCGTAACCGTCGCGCTGCGGCGCCCCGCGGAACACCTGGAAGACACGCCAGTAGAGGCCCCTTCCGGCAAGCGGCAGAGTGCGGCGACGGTCGCGCGGAAGGGTCCGGTGAAAGCGCGCCGCCGCAGCAGCGGCGCCGCATAGCGGCAGCGCATAGCAGCAGCGCTCGCTGACCTGAGCAGCAACAGCAGCTGCTGCGTTCTTTGCGTTGCGCAGCATCGAGTGGCACTGCTGCTGCCGCTGCTGTGACAATGCCGATTGCGATAGCGGCGGCGCCAGCAGTCGAGAAGCTGAAGCGGGCTTGCATCCATGGATTGACAGCGCGTGACGTGCCGCCACCGCAGGAGCGGCACTGCGCAGCAGCAGCAGCAGCAGCAGGGCTGCAGTGGGCGCCTGTTGTCCAGCTGCAGCAGCATCGGCTCTGCTGATAGCACTGCAGACATCACTCAGTAATGATGTGTTGTTAGTCGGTGTACAGTCGAGGAATGAACTGCGGCGAATGAACTGCTGCAACCCTTCTTTGGCATCCGTGCTCTGTGCCCTGTCTACATATATGCATAAGTGCGTGTGCACAAGTATACATCATTCGTTTAGCGAGCTGGTTGCTTCGTGTGTCACATTGGGGTGCATTTAGAGCGGGCAGCGGAGACCGATGATCACACTGGGAGCATGCTTCAGATGCCATGTATGGGATATTCACATGGTCAGGGAACTGGTAATACTAACAGATAGGGGGGGCCCTGTGGAGTTTCTTGGTTCAAGCCTCTAACTGGAGTGTCACCGCCACAGCCTGGTCAAAAAGTAAGAGTTGAGCTTTCCAGTCAGCCCCAAGTAACGTCTCCGTTTCGGCACCCATCACCATCAATCAATAGGTGTCTTTGTGGGTGATGAAGTGTTGGTGGAACCCAGTCCTGGTGCATGCAGTGAATGCAAGCCCTTATGTGGAGCATCGCCACTGTAGCACTTCTGTCACTGCACATTGCAGTGTCTCATCCCACAGGCTGCTGGCAACGCCAATGCAATGCTGTCAGTATTACAGCCATTCGAGCTGGCCTATAGACACCAGCAGCACCTCTGTCCGAATGAGATGCTTCACCCGCCGCTCAGCTAAGCGATACCTGAAGGAACCTGCTGGCCTTGCGAGGGGTTTATGGGGACGCCTAATGCAGCACGTTGTCTTGTAGTGAGATTCTATCACATGACGGTCATGACCCGCGGCGGCTAACCTCACCCTAACCCTAGACCTAACCCTAACCTAACCCTAAAGGCGCTCGGCTCAGCCCCAGTGTAGTGTCCATCTGCTGCATGCAAGCGCTGTTCTCATGGATATTGCCAAGTGCATTGTTCTCAGTTGAAGTCAACTACTTGGGAGGCAGCACACTGGCGCCAACTCTGCGAGCGATGGTCCTGGCACTGTTGCACTCCTGACTTCCTGGTTTTCAAATGCTTTGGCATGACCTTGTGCCAGCAAATGCAACACATCACAGATCGCTCAACTTTACACGTGTTAAAACAATATGGGCGGGCAATTAGGCAGCAGCAATGCACAGTATATATTGAAGTAGAACCTTGCAAAGTGGCCGGAAAAACACAAGAGACATTTCATTTACAATCAACACCGCCAACTTCTGGGAATCAAAATGCATTGGGTATGCGCATGGGAGCATGCTGGCAACACCCATCATGCGATTGTAAACTGTCTGACGGCACTTCAACTCAGATATCAAACTTCAACTCAACTACTAGCAAAGCACAGGAACACGCGAGGGTCTCGCAAACGAGCCCTCCGCATAGCGCAGACTTATACTTGCACCAAATATCTGGTCCGAATGTCCAGTCAGTCACACAGCTGCCTCCATACATACGCTGCAAGACCCCCCTAAAACCCAATCGGCTAAAGTTGCAGAGCAGTAAAAGTACACTACCAGAAGTCTGGCACTATCAATCGCAGCCTAGGCAGCGATGCCGCTAGCTGATGGCGTACCATGACTTTACGGCTCGCGCCTAGGCAGCGATGCCGCTACACAGCTGATGGCATACACACATACCATGGGCCGCAGCGCTCTACGGCTCGCGGTAGGTGCCGAAGAGCAGGTCCCAGCAGTTGGTGATGACGCCGTAGTTGCACGCGTCCATGCCGTACTGGTGGTGCTTGCCGTGACTGCGCGACGACACCATCCACCGCGAGCCCGCCATGAAGTCCATGTCCAGGTTGTGCGTGAGGAACGAGTACAGGATGATCGCTGCGACGCAGAGGAAGATGGTGCCCCAGTGCATGGTGATGATCGACGTCGGCGCGATGGCGGCGAGCGCCATGAGCGCCATGTCGACCGCGCCGAAGACCAGGACGACGGGGGTGACGAGCGGGCGCAGCTTGTGGTGGTGGTAGTGCACCGAGTCGTAGAGGAAGCGCGTGCTGTGCGTCAGGCGGTGCTGGAGGTACATGAGCAGGTCGAATCTGCGGGGACGCAGAGGAATCAGCGCGATGATTTAGTCCACTGGTAATGTAAAGACGAGATGGCTGCAGTACCAATGGCGGGCGTCAGATAATTTGCAGTGGTACAAACAAGCTAGTTTAGTCAAGGCATGTTCTTGGTGTTTCTGTCCCTCCAGCAGAAGTAGACCTATTTACAAAGTGCAGCGAGATTGCGGCAATGGCGCCTGTACGCAGTGGTGCCGATATGTATCGCCGATGCACATTAGCGATGATGCATACTGTAGCACATAGAATTACGTCATTGCGCCTCATGTAATGTAAGCACAAATATGAGTCAGAAGGACACCGCTGAATACTTACATTATAAACCAGAGGAGGACCGAGCAGATCCAGTAGGCGAAGCTGCGCTCCCGAATGTCCTGGTAGGTGGATAGCGGCAGGGAATCCTGCTTGAGCAACCAGGACAACGCGGCAAAGAGAGGTGAAGCCTCCAGGCTGCACTTGAGGGCTTCTGCGGCGCTGTCGAGGACCAGGCGAGCCCCGCGTCGCTGCATCTCGCCGGATGACCATGAGAGCGCGACGCCAAGTCCGATGCCGACTGTCATGAAGGGCACGATGTAGACTAGGCATAGCCATGTCATGTTTCCGATGGCGGGGATCGCTGATGCAAGCGCAGCGTGTGTGTCGGGGCCCTGATGCCAGCTGTCGAGCTCGCCTGCGGCGCGTTGGTTGATCAGGAGCATCAGCATCACCATCACCGTTGCTGTGGCCAGTAAGCTTGAATATCCCATTGGAGTGGAGTCCTGTGCTATGTAGAAAAGGTTGAGGGTGCGCCAAGTTTGCTGGGCTTCGAATGCTGAGTGTGACTGAATGAGTGAAGCCGCGTTACCATCATCTCACGCTCCAGAAGAATAAGCCCGCCGCCGCCACACCACCTAGAGGAATGACTTTATTCTCAAAACATTTTACCCGCGGTTATTGCCGCACGGCAATTTCCAGCCGAGGCTCCTGCGCGCTCATGTACGCCACAAGATCATACTCTCCGCCTGGCAGGATAATGCTCGCAACGCATGGCGCAACGCTCTCCGTGCCTCAGACAGCGGCGGTGATCCTGCTGCTGCTGCTGACTTTGCTCAGGCGAGTGCTGAAAGCGCGGCGCAACAGAATGCTTGACCTCACAGGGCGCTGGGTGCTAGTCACAGGTTGTGATCCGGGAGGCATCGGCGAGCTCGCCATGCAGCAACTGATCAGTCGCGGCGCCAACGTGCTAGCGTTCGTCTTCACTGAAAAGGGAGCTGTTCAAGCGAGAGCTGCAGGCGCGGCGCTGGCCTGTACCTTCGATCTCAGGGACGGCGCTGCCTTGAGAGCAGCATCCAAAGAAGCATTGGAAGCATGCCAGGGAAAGCTGTGGGCCGTGGTGCACAACGCAGGCGTCACGCAGGCAGGGCACTTTGCATACCAGACCATGGACAACTTCCGAAATATCATGGAGGTCAATTTCTTTGCAGTGGTGGAGCTCACGAGACAGGTGTTGCCGGCAATAGCAGATGGGCAGGGGCGAATCGTCATCGTCAGCTCAGTGGATGGAATGATATCGATAGGAGGTGAGTTGCTTGTGCGCTCAGCTGAACAGATCTTCATCGCAAGGTGGTACATGGAGAACTTGAGAGGACCGTGCGCCTTAGGTGGCAGCAGTTGATCAACAAGAATGTTGGCCAGTGTGCTTCACAGACACAACACAGTCTCAGCAGTTCTTTTAGCTGGATTGACGATGTCACTGCTGGCATGCACATTCAGCGTGCGCTAAGAATTTGGTGCCTCTGGTTTGGTAGCCCCCGCTCTCTCTGGAATGATGAATTATTCAGAAGCTGTGACTCATATGACACTTTGTGGCATGTGACTGATTTGACACTTTACGGCATGTGGCTCATATGGCACTCTGTGGCGCTGCGCCTGTACAGATTTATCATGTACAAAGCGCTTTTCCTCAAGCATGCGCGTGTCAGTGAGTGCCATGTGTCATCTCATTACATGGCCAAGTAGTTGCGCTACTTTTCAAATTGTAGATGAACTTGAGTCCTTCTGGTCACGTCGTGCGCGCGTGCCCTAGCGCATGCCACAGTGTCACGACGATAGTCTCATAGCGACTGAGCCATGCAGCCAAATCCACAGCGGTAACAACTGAGCCCCTTGTGTGCTGTGCCATCAACTTCAACAGGAAACTCTCCGTATGATGCCAGCAAGCACGCCGTCGACAGCCTGGCCACAGTGCTCCGCCTCGAGCTCGAGCCATTTGGCGTCAAGGTCAGCGTCATCTGCCCCACCGGCATGCAGACGCAGCTTCTTTCCAGGTAACACCAACTATCACCTGGCTCATTTGGTGCGATCCATGTGACTGATTCATAAAAATGCGCTACAGACTGCTACTTGTGGAAGGCAATGGAGTGAGGTGTTGGCCACCAGCCTGAGGGTGTTCCTGTACGCCGTCAGGGTATGATCAATGCATCAGATCCTGAAGACCGACGCCAGACTTGCGCTGCTAGAAGTCAATGTACTGTTGTCCACCGATAGTTGTCGCCGCTGTCCACCAGTAGGTGTCGCCGTTGTAATCGGCTCAAGCGCCATGTCAGCAAATTTGCGCAACGCCACATCCCAGTATAATAAGTGTATGTTCCGTAGACGCCGTGACGCGTGGTCAAGCAGACACGCGAGTACATAGAGGCACCATTAATTTCAAGCGAACCCAAACGTGCACAATACATGGCATAGAGGGCATACTTGAGCATCGAACAATGCTCACACTGGCGGAGGGGGTCCCCTGTTGGTTCGCATGTGCTTCATGTGTATTGATGTCTGCAGGCAAGCCTGTAATGGTGTTGCTCAGTTGCTGGTGAGATGTACGTCAAGGGTCTCAGTCGAAGTTTGAGCATGCACTGTGAGCCCCTGTCTGATTTCCTGGTTCCCTACAATGCAGCACTACAGTAGCGCGGAGTGTTAACGACCTGTGGCTGTGTTGATGTCGTGGTTGCGCTATTTGCCAAATACCTGACGTTACTGGTAGGCAGAGGCTGCGTCACCTCAATGCAAAGCCTGAGTCGACTCAAGCCATTGCGAACACGTGAACACTGCGCTCAGCGCATTTCGTAGACCAACTTGAATGTGAGCGGCAATTCAGATCGCGTGAGAGACTGCCTCATTGACACGGGGCAGCGCATGTGGTGCTTGAGCTAATGTTGTCGCAAGTGAATGCAGCTGAACACAGTCACTACCAATGCTATCTAGAAACAGTCACTGATCGCCAGGCCCACCACAGATGGGCTTCTAGGGGGTATTGCATGTACCTACACACCCTTGACTCACACATGGCACCGCCCCTTCGCAACGCGCAGTTTTCTCTCACAAAGCGCAACTTAGTCCATGCCCCCTTGCGGTGCTCCGACACGTGTGTCACATCAGCGTGCCACGAATGTACCCCTTGCTCACGCATCGCATTGCGCAGGTTCACGGAGACGCGCCGCCAGACGTGGAAGGCCAGCGCCGCCCCCCTGCGTTGCTCCGACACATGGTCATAATGACTCACATCAGCATTCAATGCATGAACCGCTTGCTCATGCATCGCAACGCGCAGGTTCACCCCGACTCATTTGCCACGTCAGCATGCAGCGCATGTACCTACATACTCTTAACTCACACATAACACCACCCCAATCGCAATGAGCAGATTCACGGAAACGCGCCGCCAGACGTGGAAG
Source organism: Tribonema minus (assembly GCA_017506865.1). Taxonomy (NCBI): domain Eukaryota; class Xanthophyceae; order Tribonematales; family Tribonemataceae; genus Tribonema; species Tribonema minus. The sequence continues at coordinate 956,983 of JAFCMP010000124.1, forward strand.
ACCAGCGCCGCCCCCCTGCGGTGCTCGACACATGTGTCATATCAGCGTGACTCAAAATCAGCGTGCAGTACATGTACCGCTTGCTCACACATGGCAATTGCTTGACGCGCAGGTTCACGGAGACGCGCCGCCAGACGTGGAAGGCCAGCGCCGCGCGCGACCCCGACGCCTGGTTCAAACGCATCTACTCTGAGGAGTGGCTCGAGCGCAGCATCGCCAGCGCCGACGCGACCATCGCGCGCTACGCGGAGCCGCCGCAGGAGGCCGCCGACCACATCGTGCACGCGGTGAGCGCCGTTGCGCCGCGCATGCGCTACCTCGCGGGACGCTCCGCGCGCGTCGTGTTCTGGGCGCTGTGGAGCATGCCCGAGTCGTGGTGCCACTGGGCCACTAATAAGCTGCTGGGGCGGATGCCGGGGCCGGGGGCGCCTCTGCCCGCGCAGTGAGAGCGGGGCTGACGATGAGGTTGCGCGAAGAGGGATCGGGGAAGGGGGGGTTCGCGGGGGGAGGAAATGGCAGCAGGGGATGTGACGCGCATGCAGTGGTCACGCCTGCAGTCGCTGCAGTTGCTGCATATATGTACAGGAAGGGAGCCAAGGCTCGTGACGCGAGTTTCGCAGGGGGAATATGTGTGAGTCTAGTACCTGAAGTTGTCAAGCTTGCAACACATTTCAGCCAGATGTTGTTTTTCAAGTGTTGTGGATCTCTGTGATCTTTCCAATTTAGTACATCTAGGAGGCAAAGGGGTGGCAGCAGCCTCAGAGACGTCTGTAAGCACATGCAGCCGTGAAGCAACATAATACGCACTTGACAAATTTTGAAAGCTTTCGCTCTTGGCACTCGCCACCTTGTCGCGGCTCTACAATGTCATCAAGTCGGAACGTACACTTGTATACGCTTTCGTGATAGCGCCGCTTGCTAGCATCTCTGCTGTGCTGGTCACTGCGCGACACATTCAATGATTTGCAAACTTGCTGCATATCTTCAGCACGGGTAATGCTTGCCGCACTCGCTGTGAGCGCACATGCACTGCTCACTTCAGGGTGAAGTGACTTGAACTTTTGATGACTGAAGGCAAACTTCATGGACTATCAGAACATGTTGCAAGGACATGCACTGTGTACAGACACATGGCAATCGGTCAGTCCAAATTCTACAATGCAAAATACTTCACACAAACTGTCATGGCCGGCATTTGTAAACCGGACGGACATTCACCTCACTTGGCGGCCGCATCAACTCGACAGAAATTGGGCTGTGTATGGTGATATGACAGACGCGCAGGGACTTGCAGTTATTGTGCAGAGCAGCGCAGGTCAGCCTGTCAATCCAGGAGGATTGTCTAGACAGCTGCCAAGGCCCCCATGTCCTAGTAGCCCTAAACCTATTGTTAACCCTTGCCCCAATCCTACCCCTACTCAAAGCTAACCCCCGCTACATACTGTCCTTACCAAACCCTACCAATTGATCAACACATTGGCCTGCATGCCTCTAGCCGGGCATACTGATACGTTTGCGTTTTCACAAGCACTGCGTGCACTTGCATACACACTCCAAAAGTAGCCGGCTCTTCAAATTTACTTGACATGTACATGATGTGAGCTAAGCCAAAGTGCTCAGTTTGTGTGGCTTCGACACCTTTATCACGTGCTTGTCAGCGTATGTCTCAGGAAAGCGACACCACATTACACTGGAATCTTGCCTTCCTCAGTGGGCAAAACAACAATGCATCTGACACTCCACGCAGCTGCAAATACCATTAAGCCTAAGCTGAACGCAGCCAAGCGTGCCATACCAGAAGCGCCACAGTTGAAATCAACGTCCACTGGTCCATTACCTATACACACGACCCAGTTCGATGCTCGCTCGCCACAATCGTCTCGCACATGAAGCCTACCTGACAGTTGCAGTACTGCGCAATGTGTGCTCGTGGCCCCACAACATCGAAATCCTACCCTTCAAGTAGCACATCTTTGCGTCACGGTTGGTGACAAATGTTACGGCCATGACCCTGGCCCTGAATACACGCATATGGTATCACACTCAAACACTTTGCCATGCGCTGCATGAGAGCGTGCGCCCGTCGATTGAGCCTTCCATAAACACAACAACATGCTTGATGCGCTGCAGGTCCATCAAAAGGAATCCTTCACCGGCCGTGTCTCACTCTGAATTAATCAGGGTTAGGGTTAGGGTTAGGGTTAGGGTTAGGGTTAGGGTCCAAGCATCGAGGCATCAGGCAGCATTGGTCACACGCACGTTATTTTGTGCAACAGGTGCTGCCAGCGATCGCTGTTGCCGCCAGTCTTCAAGCAGATGGTACACAGCAGCATGGGGCGTGGACGCCCACAGCACAGAAAAGGCGACGGAACGTTTCGAGGCTTTAATCAAACTTTCATGCATATTGGCACTCAACCAGCGGTGGTCAGTACAGAACTGAGAGCTCGCTGAAAGCGGACCTATCTGCACAGTAACAAGCGGCTGCGGGGCACGGACTGAGTGCCTGACATGGATTCTGCATGAGCACTGAAGCCGCAGACCTCACTGCCTAAGTTGTGGATTGACAGTACCAGCACCCCTTCTGAGCATTGCTGTCGCTACCAGATGTGCCGTGGCGAGCATACGCGCGGACCGGGCCTGGGTTCGTGACATAAGTTCTGCGTGAGCACTGAAGCCGCAGACCTCACTGCCTGAGCAGTACCACCAGGAGCCCTCATGAGCATTGCCATCGCTACAAGATGTGCCGGTCACCTGAACTGCTCACTGACCACAGCAATTCTTGTCGCGCTAGAGTGGCGGTCATCCGTTGGCACGCGCCCACTGCAGCACCTCAAGGTGCCCGCCTTCTGCAGCGCGGCTGCAAGTGTCCTCATTCCAGGGACAGCCGTTGGCTCGCGCCCACTGCAGCACCTCTAGATGCCCGCCTTCTGCAGCGTGGCTGCAAGTGTCCTCATTCCAGGGGCAGCCGTTGGCATGTGCCCACTGCAGCAGCTCGAGGTGCCCGCCTGCAAAGGCGCGGGCGCACGTTTCCTCGTTCCAGGGGCAGCTGTTCGCGCGCGCCCACTGCAGCACCTTAAGATGCCCGCCTTCTGCAGCGCGACTGCATGTGTCCTCATTCCAGGGGCAGCTGTTGGCGCGCGCCCACTGCAGCAGCTCAAGGTGCCCGCCTGCAAAAGCGCGGGCGCACGTTTCCGCACTCCAGGGACAGCCGTTCGCGCGCGCCCACTGCAGCACCGCAAGATGCCCCCCTTCTGCAGCGCGACTGCAAGTGTCCTCATTCCAGGGGCAGCCGCTGGCGCGCACCCGCTGCGCAGCTCAAGGTGCCCGCCTGCCGCAGCACGGCTGCACTTTCCTCGCTCCAGGGGCAGCCGTTTGCGCGCGCCCACTGCAGCATGTTGAGGTGGCCAAACCGTGCCGCAGTGCTGCATGTCCGCTCGTCCCACGGGCAGCCGTTGTCCCTGAGCCACTGCAGCGCTGCGAGGCGACCGCATATGGCGGCACTGCAGCACGTGTCCGTCCCCCACGAGCATCCGTGCGCCCTCGCCCACTGCAGCACGTGCACATGCATGGCCGCTGTTGGCAGCAGCGCCACACGTGCCGGCGTCCCATGGCGCGCCCTGGGATCGCGCCCACTGCAGCGTATCCAACCTACCGCATGACGCCGCTCCGCTGCACGTCTCCGTGTCCCACGGGCACCGCTGCTGTCGCAGCCACTGCAGCGTCTCGAGGCTTCCGCCGCATGCAGCTGCTTGGCACGTCGCTGCGTCCCACGGGGCCCCGTTGGCGTGCGCCCACTGCAGCATCTCGAGGTGACCTCTGTAGGCAGCTGCCCAGCCGGTGTCCCTGCCCCATGGGCACCCATTGCCGCGCGCCCACTGCAGCACCTCCAGATGCCCGCCGACGGCGGCAGCGCGGCACGTTTCTTTGCTCCAGGGACACCCGTTTGCACGCGCCCACTGCAGGACTTCCAGATGCCCGCCCTCGGCGGCTGCGCTGCACGTGTCCTCACCCCTGCTGTCGCAGCCACTGCAGCAGCGCCAATTGGCCGTCCTCGGCAGCTGCACATGTGTGTAGGTGCTGCAGCGGCACGCCATGCAGGGTGTGGAGGAGGCGAAGCCCTTCAAGTTCGCCTGTGTTTGCGCAAGAGCGGGATGCATGCTCAAGATCCAGGCTGTTGGACAAAGCCCAGACAATAAGGCTGGCGCTTGCAGCAGCCTCCGCAGCAATTGTTATGTGTTTCTCCTCTAGATTTCGGAGCTCAATGGCGCTGTTGAAGGTGCTGCACGTGCTTCTCAGCATGAGTGACGAGGGCAGGAACGCCAGGATGCACTGCGCCAGCATTGGATCTGCTATCTGAGCTCAGCCGTCATCCCTCTCTAGATCAGATCTTTTTGGTGTGTTGAGAAGTAAAACTTTAAGTCGGCACTGTGGGGAGCTCCAAAACTGATGCAGCTGAGGATGTGCAGGCTGCCTTCTCCATTCTACGTCTTGCCGTCCCCGCTCGCGCAGGGCATGTCGCGCGCAACACGGCGCCGTCCCTCGCGCACGAGGAGCTACGGCGCTTCGACGCCATTACGCTAGCGGCTGTGGCTGCACTGGCACAGGAGCCATCGGCGGGGCTTACGCCGCCGGCCCACGAGGGCGCGCCGGCGGCAGGTGATGATCGCCGCGGCCCGCCGGCGGCTGCAACGGCGGCGGCGCCGCCCTCTCTGTGGGCGGCGGCAGTGGCATGGGTACGCGGCGCCGACTGGGGTGGCGAGGCCCCAGTGAGTCAGACGCTACCAGCACATCAGCAGGTACGCGTGCATCTGCGGCTGGGGAGCGGTGGCTTTGGCGTGCTGGGCGCGGCTCTGCGTGCATGTGCCGCATTCGCTGCACGTACCCTCGAGTCCATGGGACCGGCACTGGCGGCGTTTCCAGTCGCGGCACGCAGCCGCGTCCTGGAGCACGCCCGCTACGGCTTCACCTTCACACAGATGCTAGTAGCTACCTCCCTGCAGCAGCTGCAGCGATGATGCCGCAGCGGCCCTCGCACTGCTCCTGCCCTCGGTCTGGTACCGGGACTGGCGCCAGGACGACGGCGCATGGCGGGCGCTGCGCGATCTGCTGCAACGGGCAGGCGGAGCTGCGGGGCTGGGCATGCGGACTCGCGCCGGCGCGCGCCGTGCTGCGCCAGCGATGGCGCGCGAGCCAGGCTCTGCCCAGGCCCCGCCGGCCGTCGTGCTGCCGCAGCGTCAAGCGGCGCTATCACGGGTGCTAGACGCAGCGCTCGCCGCCACGCAGCTGCGCCGGCTTGCAGCAGCAAATGCGTTGGAATCAGTCGCGGCGTGGCGCAGCCGCTGCGCCTCTAAGGGCGCCGGGGGCTATGGGTTTCTTGGCGCAATTGCCGAGCACTGACCCAGCGGAGACCATGTCGCCGCTAGAATTCTGCGAGACCCTGCGGTGCCACCTGGGCGTGGAACGCCCCGCCCCCCCTGCGGCGCGGTGCCCCAAGTGCCATAAACTTTGAACCAGTGGACTGAGGCGCCCACCTGCGCCGCTGCTCACAAGGGCTTAACGTCACGCGACACAACTTGCTCGCAGACGCGCTCTTCAACTGCTCAAGCAGGTGGCCCACCTCCGCGGTCTTGACCGGGACACCTTGCCCCCTTCCGCCGCTACGCGGCGCACCACGGGTTCAACAAGTTCATGGACATCGTCTTCGGCAGCAACCAGGTTTGCCTTCCAGTCCCTAGAGTGCAGCCGAGCGCAGATGCGGTAGCGGCAGGCCGGTGCACTAAACTGCGTGGCGGCTGTGAAGTAGCTTGTTGCATAGACGTCACCATACGTGACAGCTCATGCCCCTCCCGCCTCCGTCCGCCTGAGGCTCAGGGGGGCGCGCGCGATGTGCAGCGCGTGCTTGAATCGGTTTCGCAGGAAAAGATAGACACATACGTAGTCTCAGGGCCCCTGGACCCCACTACACACACGCTATATTCCGCAGTCTTTGACCACTTCGGCGCTATGTCACGCGACACCCAAGCGCTGCTACACGCACTCGCCGAGCAGAGCTCGCAGGGCAGCTACAATCTCGCGCAGCGCGTTGCCTTCTGGCGCTGCCGCACCTCCCTCACGCTACAGCGCGCGCTCACACGTGTCGTGATCGACAACTGGAACGCAGTCATTGCCCCTGATGGCGACGTCAGCGCTTACCGCCGCATCGCACTGTTGCAAGTGCCGCGGCCCTCGACGGCCAGCGCCGAACCGCCGGCCCCTCCGTAGATTTAGTTATTGCAAGCCCGGTTTATCGTGTGCTCAGCCCATGCGGTCCAGGACATAATATACAACTTCAAGTCCAGTAAACGGTTCAGTGTGTTGTTGCGTCTCCAGCTGATGAACACACTGTTGGCAGCTAATTTGCGGCCTTGCGCCACAAAGTATGTAGCCATTGTACTTCAGAGTATACTGTTTTGCGACATTTGAACAAGTTCAAAACACAATAATCATAGGTGGCCATTTGCTCCTAAATAGTGGCTAGCTTGCACACACAAAGCTGAATGTGAGCTTTTCATGACAATTCCATGAACATCAGCGCCATGGTGCTGCAAAAGTCAATGCGCTGGCCAATGTTTCCTGGGCCACCATGCATACCTCCTGGAGCGCCGTCCAGGCCAGCGATGCAACCGTCTCATTACACTGATGTGCCAAGTGGTCGAGTTGCTGCTGCTCCTGGCCCATCGCCCTTCGGCTCAGGTCCAGCGCCGCCTGCGCCTGTCGAAGCGTGGCGCTGTCAGCTGATGCGGCCTGATACAGGGCCATAAGGCTCGGCATGAGCTGCTGTCTGCTGCTGCGCCGCCGCCGCCGCCACAGCCGCCCTGGCAAGCGGGTGCGGGCATCACGCTGGCTGACGCAGCGCTGTGCGCCTGCTGGCCAGGTGTCAGCGCACTTCGCCTGGGCGGGGAGGAGGGTTTTGGTAGCCTCGATACCACCTCGACGTCCATGGCATCATCACCGAGGGAAGCAGCGCCCTGCGCTGCTGCCGATGCTGCTGCTCCAAACGCCGCAGCGCCGCTGACGGCGGCAGTTGCCTGCGGCGCGGGCTGCGGTGTCAGCGGCGCGGGCGGTGGCGGCAGAGGCACCGGAGCGCACGCCACGCTCTAGGCACTGCTGCCACCGCCGCCGCCGGCTCCTGCAGCGCCCACCTCCTACACCGGCGCCCCCGCCGCTCCCAGAGGCGGCAACGACACCAGCAACGGGCTGGCCAGCGTGGCAGGCCGTGCACGCTCTTGTCTACTCGCACGCTTGTAGTACCTCGATTATTAAAAAAAAGTACCTCGATTATACAACATGTCTGCGATGCATCACGGGCAAAGTCGTAGTGTGCCCATGTCTAGACAGCCTGAGTAGTCGCACTGACATGGAAATCCAGTTGGGGAGGACTCTGCGTATTGTCTGTTGTGCTCAGGTTTAGAGGCGGTGCAGGCGGCAGCGGCAGCAAGTCCCTCACGCCGGATGCCAGTAGACATCGCGCAATGCGGGTTCGTTTTCGTTCAAAAAGTCCGAGCGCTGCGCCTCTGTGCGCATGCGGCGAGAGGCGCGCATGCAGAGAGTCCTACAGTATGTTCGGAAAAGACTTCTTTTCTGGAGCTGGCTCTGTGCACGCCTGCGATGGCGCCCTGCTATCTTGCGGTTTCCTTTTTATTCAAGAGCTGCTTCCCCAGGCTATAGTATACTTCCCGCAAATGGTAATGCACATGCTCACATTGACGTGTCCAGTTCATTTTGGTTCCCTTTCGTGCGGTTTTTGTTGCCGGTTTCCATGCTTTCTGGTCAGCAATTGTTCACGTTGTGATGGGCTGCGTTACTAGCACTGCAGTGCTCATGCAGTACGCCAACTGTGTCAATGAGCTCGCCGACGCGGCAAATTCATTAGAGGTTGCTTGGGAAGGCGCCAGAATGTCACAACAGCAATTCGGTATGCTGTTTAGCACATTGCTCCACCCCACCCCACCCCCCCACCCCCCGCCAGCTGTCAAAAAATCATCGGCTGCGTTGGCGCCTGCATCGCTATGCCTCGTCCTCTTGAAACGAGCAAGCCAAGTTGTGGGCACTCTCTGCCATGGACTGTGATCAAACGTGTGACTGTGCAGAGTTGTGATTACATGCATGCTTTCAAGTACCATCATAAACTTCTCGATGCACATATACATGCCGAAAGGATACAAAGGATACACTTGCATCGGTCACCTGGACTTGATGTTTGCATCGTATATGCACCATGTCCTGGGACGCTTTGAACGGAGCACTGTCGTGCCGACAACCGGCAACTTTTTTGGGAGTGTGTGGCTCTGTCACATCGGCCCCCGCGGACTTGTGCACGAATAGACTGAATGAGCAACGTTTAGAATAGAAAAGCGCTCTGCACTGGTGGCTTGGGCTACTAGCCCCTCAACTACCAAACCTGGGTCCGCACCCCTCCCCGCTTGGCGAGCAATGCCTGCTTGTGCTGTATGTACTTTCACGGCTGGAGTCTTGAGCTACAATTTTTTATGCCGCTACAGCGTTCATACATCCGGCAGCATCCACTAATGCAGTTGACCGTAAATTGAGAGCAGTGGTATATCCCATAAGAAACAATGAGCATATGTGCATCCAGCGCGCATAAGCAATTTATGTAAGGAGTATAAACAGCAGTAAGCCGCCTTGGTGCGCCGCGGTTCGCGCTTCGGGCGGTGGAAAGGAAGACTCCTTCAACCCATCCACCCATAGCCCTATAGGTGCCGCCACCTCACAGTGTACAAGTCTACAAATGGCACATGATGTCGGCCGTCCCCCCCCCTTCCCGACCCCCTGTCAGGCCAGGCCCGGCAACTGCACCAGCTGCACGGCGTGCGCGCTGACGCTTGCCACGAGGGCGCCGCGCGCGCGCACCGCCAGCGCCGGCGACGCGTGCTGCGGGCCCAGCACGGCGCGCAGCGCGCCGCTGCGCGCGTCCCACACGCGCACGCGCTGCGTCTGCTCCTCGCCGGACGCCACGAGCACGGCGCCGCCGCCGCCGCCGCCGCCGCCGCCGCCGCCGCCGCCCCAGCCGCCGCCGCCGCCGCAAGAGTCCCAGAGGCACGCGCGCGACAGCGCACGCGTGTGCACGTAGCCGCCGATGCTGCCGGCGCCGTACGCGACGCAGCCGGCCGGCAGCGGCTCCGACGGCGCGGCGGACTGCGACCCTGCAGCGGCGGGTTCTGCTGCTGCTGCTGCTGCTGCCGCGGCGGCGGCGACGGTGAAGAGGCGGTGGCTGGCGGAGGGGCCGCGGTGCGAGGCGAGAAAGACGGCGCTGCCGGCGGCGGGGGCGCAGGCGGCGAGGGACGTGCAGGGGCTGCCCAGCGCGATGGCGCGCGGCGGCGCTGCCGCGGTTGACGCTGCGGGCGGCGGCAAGCGAGTCAGCACAGAGAGCGGTGAACACAGTGAGGCTCTCGTGAGTGGCTGATGAGAGCGGGCTCGTGACAGGAGTGATGCGTCAGTTGCGGTTCCAGCATTACTGTATGTACGGCAAGGTCGCTGATTGATGCAGTTGCACGAGAGCCACTTTAGACAATGGCAGATTCAAAGCACTCCGTCAAGCCCATTTGTATGCAGCACCAGCTGCCTGCGCCCCCGGTTGCGTGATATTCAAATACTATTCGTAGACACAGTGAAGGCAAACGCTGTCGTCACAGTCATGCATCACCCCAAATCCTTGAATGCTCTACATATACGGCTCTACATGGCCTGATTATTTGCACTTGAACGCTCCATATGCCCGTTAGGCTCAGTGAAAAGTGAGGTACGATGGTGCACTGCAGTACAAAATTTATGCTTCTTGTTGTTTTAAAAAAAAAAGGACAACATATTTTGAGGCATCACAATTCGTGCTTTGTTTTCAACAGTAGGTGCAACATTTGCAGCAGAAACACACCATCACCGGTACGCATAAATACACCATACTTCAAACTTCAAGTAGTTGAAATAGATGCAGGCCCAACACACACACCATCACCGTTGCTCAGCGGAAACAGGTACGCCTGCGCATCCCCCACGCGCCCCACAAGCAGCTCGGGCACGCCGCCGGGTCCCGAGCTCACGTGAGCAAGGGAGTGCACTGCGCCCCTGCCGAGCGCTGCCGGCAGCTCCAGCGACTTGCAGAACGTGCGCGTGTTGCGTATGTCGTACGCTTGGACCACGCCGTTGTCCAGGCCCACAAAGACCTGTCATGTGAGCAGGGGAGCAGACAGAGGCGTGAGCGCTGAGTGCAGGTGCTGCAGCAGCGCTCAGCCGTGCTGCAGCAGTGGCGCAACTGCGCGCATCTGCGCGCTGAAGCGCCACGGAGGGCTTGCGCAGCGCGTAGTTTGAATGTAAGCATCATGTGAAGTCGCACATCATTGCTGACCTGGCTGCAGGACTGCTTGGTCTGGGGGAAAAATGAAAGCAAAGCAGGTGCCTTGAAGAGGTTCACGGGCTATAACGTCGAGGTGCGTGCTGCCTGTGTGCTGAGCACTGCTGACGGTATGCTACCATGTTCTGGATTATCAACATCAAATTTTCATTGTGGAGATGAACATGACGCTTGGAACTCAGTTTTGGTACACAGTGCTCAGCATGCACGTTTGTACAAAAAAGAAATGCCGCAGGCCATATTCGCTTAAGGTCGAGGCTCGGCATGCATGCCAAGCAGCCTGTAGTTTACATGATGACTCCCTGGGCTGCGCGCATTTTTTGCAGACACAGCATGTCCCTCCCTGCTTGGTGGATTTCCAAACAATGTATAGTCTGAATTTGCAAACACTATCTGCTGGGAATTCAGACATCAACAAGGCCGCGCCGTGCTTGTCGTCATGGAAAAAGCCACAACGCGCTGTGACAGACCAGACAAATGCTTTGGCCTGCAGTGCTCCTTTAAAAAACTGAGGTTTCTCCACCTGTTGACAATGTTACCTGCATAGGATTTGTGTCGTTCCAACAGCAGCTCCAGCCGCGCCGCTGCTGGTTCCAGCACAGCACCTGCGGACGTTCGGCGCAGCACGACGCACGGGGAGTGCGACGATGCAATTAAGCATGTGCCAAAATGGTGCACGTGGAAGAACGATGATGGGCTATGCCAGCTTAGACCGAGCCCTACCTCAACCTGACCCTACCAGTAGTCATAGAACCATTGATACGGTTATCAGCAGCACCAAAGTACAACATTGTTGTGTCGGCGGCAATGCCTTGAGCAGTCTGTCCATTAAAAGCATCTGCACAGCAAAAGCGCGTATAGAACAGCATTGGCTTAGGGTTAGGGTTAGCCTAACCCTAATGTGTGCGCGCCATGTTGGATGCCGCGTGCCAATTTCGCATATACGCGGCCCCGAGCTTGCACATACCAGGACAGTTTGCTATTGAGATCGCTTTGTAACTAGTCATCTGCAACAGTGCTCGTTTGTCTGCAGCATACCGGGTACTGTAAGTACCACAGATACTCATGCATCCGCTTGGTTGCGCAGCCAAATATTCTCAGCAGAGGCGCTAGCCGAAGCCCGCTGGCAGCAGCTGCTCAACGCATTGAATACATGTACCATCTTCACATACAATAAGCTCTCAAACGCTTGGTATGGTGCTGCCACACAGCCGCGCCGTAGATGCACAAACCGCGCGTTGAGCACTGCTGTCGGGCGAGCTCACGTCCGCTGGCAACTGCTCAGCGACGCCTGGGACGTTACAAACATGCATCGCATAAAATACCATATCCATATACTTCTACAAGAAATGCTCCAGTGCTTGGTACGCGCCTGCCAGTGTAAAGCAGCATTGTAGACGTACCGCGCGTCAAAACCCGCATCAGTAGCTGCTCAGTGCTTCCTGTCGCACACCACGTGCACAACTGCACATTACAAACCACCTACACCTCAGAGCCATCGAGCATGCACTCGTCGCCCACCTGGCGGTTCGAGGCCGCGTCATAGATGCACAGCCGCGAGTCGAAGCCCGTCGTCAGCAGCTGCTCCGCGCCGCCCGGCGCGCGCTGACATCACACACCGTGTTGACAACCCCATTTTCCCCTACTCTATAGTACTGTATATCCATTCGTAGAGGTTTACGAAAACAATTACCTGCCGGTTCGAAGCTGCGTCATAGATGCACAGGCGCGAGTCGAATCCTGTCGTCAGCAGCTGCTCCGCGCCGCCCGGCGCCGCGCTCACGTCGCGCACCGCCGCGGCGTGCAGCCGGACGCCCTGGCAGTGCCGCGCGCCGCCCTCGATGCTCACGCGCATCACGCCGTACGGCAGCGCCGCGGGGCCCTGCAGCTGAGCCGTGGCGACGACGTAGGCGCCGCCGCCGCGCGACTGCAGCGGCGTAGGGTGCGGGGGAGGGCACGGAGTTGACATTAAGCGTCGTGATGTGTTGCTGCAGTATCGATGGGGGTTCATCTGTGGTGCGCAGTGTACGCAGTGTGCTGCGCTGACTGCAATATCGATTACAGAAAGGGGGCAGTTGGCGCGACTGCGGCGGCGGGGCGCGGGGGGGGCGCACAAGTCGGCAGTAAAGTGTATTGATGTGTTGCTGCGCACTGATCAGGGTTACCCTGCTGGTGTGCAATGTGCGCAGTGTGTACTGCGCTGACTGTGAATCATCGGATTACAGAAAGGGGGAATTGCCGCAACTGCATCGGGGGGGCACGCAGGAAGCGCACAAGTCGGCATTAAAGCATTGCCATGTGTCGCTGCGCACTGATGGGGGCTACCCTGAGGTGCCACGTAGGCATGTGCCGCTGCGCACTGACCAGGGCTACCCTGATGCGCAGTGTACACATTGTGTACTGCGCTAATTGTAATGCCAATTACAGAAAGAGGGAATTGGCGTGACTGCGGCGGCGGGACGCGCGGGGGGGCGCACGGAGTCGGCGTCGGCGATGCGCTTTCCGGGGTGGTGCATGAGTCGGCATGGCAGTAATGTCATATGTCGCCGCGCACTGATGGGGAGTTGCCGCAATGTACGCAGTGTGCGGCGCTGATTCGTGAGACCGTTCGCAGGAGGGTGAAGTTCAAGGTGAGGTTGAAGGCACTGTGCCATGTAGGGTACCAGATGCGCACTGCTGCTGCGCGAGTGCAGCGACGGGACAGGGGCAAGCTCATCTCAGTCGACGGCGATGAAGCCGCCGTTGCATGTGCGGTCCGGGATGTAGTGTCGCCGCGCACAGTGGCGCACAGTGACAGGTTACCGCGGAACATGAAGTCAGGCAAATGAGCGCAATACAAAGCGTGAGTTCAGTTAAGCCAATCGCAGCACCTTTGAATTGATCGGCAGCATAGTACATGGGAGGCATCATCGCTGGGAACGCCACGCCGGGGCCGCAAGCAGCGCTAGTGCGCACAGCGCTGAAGGACGCGGGCTGCGGTGTGATGGCTTATGCAGTTATCTATGTTGCTGCGCGCTAAAGATGTCAGCGCTCCGATGGAGGCTACGGCAGTGCTCTGCCGCTCGCGCGCCGTCAGTTGACTGCACTATCAATGACATGCGTAGTTGCAGCATGTCATGTCAGCCTGAACATGAAGTCTATGAGTTTGTTGGAGTATGCGGCCACTGACTGACTGACTGTAGCTCTGGCACAAGTAAATGCGGGTAACGTCAACATGATGTGGTGAGTCAAGTCCAGTTTGACGTCAGGGGGCAGCATGCCACTATCGTACCTGCAATTGGTCAATTGCTGAGTTCACATTCTGCGCGCCCATCCGGCAATGCGCCCTCAACTTACGAATGTAGAGCTGCTTGCGTGCCGGATGGGCACACAGCGCATCTACCCGGCAGAGTGCGCCTCAAATTAAGAAACTGAGAGCTGTTGGCGCATTGAGCGCGCATGTGCATACGGCATCAGTGGCACATGTGCACTGTTCGCTTTTGGAAAGGCAATTGCGCACCTCTCTGCAGCGCACAGCATCGCCCCACCCTGCACCAGAAGAAGCAATCAGGAAATTGCAGCCCCCAATGTACTCTTTGTGTACAGGGCACACTGACATGATATACATGCGGACGCATGCGACATCGACGGCGGCGCGGGGTGCCTGCCACTCCTGCAGCTGAGGTATAGGGCTAGGGTGCAGGGCTAGGGTTCAGGGTCAGGGGTAGGCGCATACCGCGCGCCACGCCAATGGCCAGGCCGTGGCAGCGCAGAGCACCGCCGCACAGCTGTGCAGGCCATCGTGGCTGACACTGAGCGCGAGGTGGCCAATCTATCATCAACACATGCACATACTTCTGAAACATCCATACATCAAAGTGCTTGAAGTGTTGGCAAGCTCGCCTCCAGGAAAGTGACCGCGCGCCCATCCGCCAGCGGCACGCGCCACAGCGCATCCTCCACCTCTGCAGGGGCCACGGCCGCGCCGCCGCCTGCTGCGCTGCCGCCATATGCGCCGCCGCCGCCGCCCCCCCAACCCCCTCCTGCCGCGCCGCCGCTGTCGCTGAGGCCCCCCTCCCACGCGCGCCTGCGACCGCGTGGCGCTCGCAAGTGCAAAAAAGGGTCTGGGACCGTTGGGGCAGCAGCGATGCTCCACGCTCCTCCAACAGCTGCAGCGTACTGCGGCGCCTGCGCCGCCGCCGCCTGCCAAGGCGAGAGCGCCTGCGACGCTGGCGATGGCGACACCGCCGCAGGTTCCGCCGCGTCCGCTGCCAACAGCTTGCGCATCGCCGCCGCTGCCGCCGCCGCCGCCGCCGCCGCCACCTCTGCACCCGCCGCTGCTGCTGCAGCAGGCGCTTCCGCTGGCGTCGCCTCTGCCTCTGCCTGTGCCGCCGCCGGTGGTTCCGGGGATGGCGAAACGTCGCCGTGCTGCCGCTGCGCTGCGCGCGCTGCCGCCGCCGCCGTCGCCGCATCGTCTGCGTCCGCTGCTGCCGCCGCTGCGCTGTGCAGCGGTGACGCCCCCCCTGAGTTCGGAGGTGCCGCAACAGGCGAGCCGGTGTCTCCTGCCACTACTGCCGCTGCTGCCGCTGCTGCTGCCGCTGCTGCCGGTGCTGCTGCTGCTGGCAGGCGCCTCATTGGCGAAGTCCGCGACACCCAATCTGGCACGCCGAAGAATGCCCTGGCTTGCGAGCTCGTTGCTCCCGTCGCTGCCGCTGGTGCCGTTGCTGCGCGCCGCGACCTAAACGACGCCACCTGTGACAGCTGATCTGCCATACCAGGGTATGGCGCGATAGGCACCGGCGCTGGCGCACGGGCGCGCTGCGGCGCTGCTTCTGGCTGCGACGCCGCCGCCGCTGCTGCCGGTGCTGCCGCAGGTGCGTGCTGCGTCATGCGGCGGTAGGGCACGCCCGGGTACGGCATCGCCGCTGCCGCGGCCGCGGGGTGCTGAAGCCCCTGCAGCAGCGGCCCTGATGGAACTATTACCGGGGACGCGCCACGATACGGAGCGTACGCATGGGCGCCCTGGGCCTGCTCTGCTGCCATCCCAGAGTTCCAGAACGCTCCGCCACCGCTGCCACCGCCGCTGCCGCTGCTGCTGCCGCCGCCGCCGCCGCTGCCGCTGCTGCTGCTGCCGCCGAAGCCGCCGCCGTCGCGCCATGCGTGCAGCGGCATGTGCCGCCACGGTGAGTAGGCTGCCAGGCGCGCGTCTATGGACATTGAGTGCGGCACTGGGAAGCCCGCCGCTGCTGCGGCTCTCGCAGCGGCGGCGCTCTGGTGGCGCTCCGCCTTGAGCGCCCTGAGCTCGCTCTTCACCATCTCAAACTGTATCTGCAGCTGGATCTTCTCCTTCTCCACCTGTTGACGCAACGGTCAGACGTGCACAAATTCGGCCTCAATTGAGACAGACTGTTGAGCAATGGCGTGTAGCGTGTGCGCGCGTGCACCTCGCGGTGGCGCCCTCGGTGCCTCGCTGCGACCGTCCTGACTCTGTCATTGGCGAGACGTCATGGACTTCCGGCAACGATGAACGTCAACACGAGACTGATTTGCTTGCCCACTATGGTCGCCACGCTGGCATCCTTGGCCGTGTCGTCTCTGTCATTTCGAGCGCTGTTGAAGTTGCCGCCGCCAGCCAGCGACGCTTCTCTGCCTCATACTGTGACTACGGGCCGCACCGCACGGCCCCGCTGCACAATTATGCACAGCATACGCTCTCCAAACGCAACTGAAATCATTCGCGCAAGCCTCTAGATCCACGCAGTCCTCGCCCCGAAAGTCATTGACAGCGCTTGTCAATCTCCCCCCCCCCCACCCCCCCCACACACTCACACGCCACGCACACACTAATCGCACGCGCGTTCAGTCACTAAAATTTCCTCTTTCATCATGCCCCCTTCCATACTCAAGTCTCCTCCCCCATCATGCCCCCATCAATGTTGAACCAGCCACCGCAGCAGCGCTCACCGCCAGCCGCTGCCGCCGCTCCGCGTCCGCCTGGCGCACGGCCTCCTCCACGCCGTGCGTGTCCGCGACGGCGCGCGCGGGCGCGTACAGCAGCCGCACGTCCTTCAGGCGCGCGCGCGCGTTGCACACGGGACACACCTTGCGCGCCTGCACCGCGGAGCGCATCGCGCAGGGGGGGGGGGGGGAGGGGGGCGCAGCTGTGGCGTGAGGCGCACTTATAAGTTGCAGTTGCAGTTGCAGTTTGCACTGCGACGGTGCTGCTATGTGGCTGAGGCGCGCGAGCGATGGCAGCAGCGAGAGAGCTGGGAATATGCGCGCCATGTGGCGGCGAGCGGCTGCGATGTGTCGGCGCTGCAGTTTGTGTTGAGTGTGATGTGTGCTGTGCACAGGGGCACAGGGCAGAAGGTGGGCTGCGTGCGCAGTGCTGGAGCGGCAGCGCGCCGGGGGCAGCGCTCGTGGCGTGCATTCGGTGCGTGCACGTAGCCGTGATGAAGTGGTGGGGGTGCATCGACGCGTACCGCAGCAGTGCTCAATCCGTCATCGTCATGCCGCAATCATTGGAGGTATATGTGCATATGCTGCGGCTCAGCCCTGATCTGAGGGCATATCATAGGGTGATGTGGTGACTGTGAGCATCAACGATTCAGCATTCGGCAGGCATGGCATTCTCACCTTGAGTGCCTTCAGTATGCATGAGTGCCCAAACAGATGCCCTGCGCACAGCGAGGAGCAGCAGCACAGATGACGCATGCATTAGCACGTTCATAGTTTCCTTTGAGCAAATGAGCATCTGGCCCGGTTCCTATAACATACTGCACATCTACCCTATATCGGCACACAGTGTTCAGTCCGTTGCAGCTGTCCTGATGCACATTGTGCGTGTGGCCCTGTGCAACGAACGCCTGGGCCCCCTATAGCAGGCGGGTAGCTGCAGATGACATCAGTATGCTCTGAACAACTACATCGCCTGCAGCTGCTGCCACAGTCCCGTGGTTTGAACTGTACAATGATCCTAGCAAGACCAATCGCGTCAAGCGGCCGCAGCAGGTGTCGAAAGGACATTGCTGCTGCTGTACTCTCCAGCTTTGAGACTCACTACCGTGAGTAATAACATGGAAACCAGACGATGCGTCTGCCTGCGCTCATGACCATCATGACCATCCCTTGAAGGCCCTTCCGGGACAACCTGGACCAATCACTTGCAACGCACCGCAGGCCAGGCAGCACACCCTGTGTTCGCCTGTGCTCGTGAACTCGTCCAAGCACACGACGCACTCATTCACCGGCGGCTCCTGTGTGCCGGCCGCCGCTGCCGCGGGAGCAGCGGGCGGCGGGGCTGCGGAGCCCTCCTGTTCAACGTGAACAGTCGATGCGACAGTAGTGAATGTCAACAATTGACTTTGAGAACATTGCAGGCTGCCAGGCCTTCATGGTTGACAGCAGTGTATTCTCGTATGTGCTGCTAACACCTGCGCGGTAATGAGTGCACTGAGAACTGTACATGGACATGTGCGGATGGCCCGAGACAATCCCGGTCAGCGAGATTTGCCAGCGCAACTTCAATATCTGTTTTCGCATATGCATCAAATTGGTTGGTTCGTGCCATCTTGGTGGGTGATACTTGAGATTGCAAGCGAGTGATTGCGTTGCCTCACAAAAGTCTGCACAGCCAGAAAAAGAGCGCTGTTGCCAGGCAGGCCAACTGCCTCTTTGATGGGAGCAGACATACAATCGCCAGAGCACGCACACAGGTCTCATCGCCTCGGTGACCTGGTGAGGATGGTGCGACCGGCGACCGGCAGCTCACCTCGTTGTCCTCTCTTTTGCGCTTGCTTGTTGCGATGGCGATGGCGCCATCATCTGATTTCTCCTCCTCCTCCCCTTCGCTGCTGTTCCCCAGCACGACGACATCAGAGTCGCTCATTGTGAAAGCAAGTTGCGATGATGCTACCCTCGAGCAGCCTTGTCTGGTCTCATCACCCGTGCACGTCAAGGCTCAGCTCAAGCGTGCGCGAATCATAACCTCAACTCACAACTTCAAGCGAGGACTTGCCAGAGACAACTAGTTGTGATACTGTAGTGCATCATGTGATCATTGATGGTGAATTGCTCCACATGTCAAGCAGGCGTCTCGAGTTTACAAAATGTGTACATTAGCCTCTGAGGAGCACCTCTATGGCCATAGAGACTTCGGAATTGCATACATCTCAAGCACTCCCATGCCATGCAAGATGTCATGCAACCATGCAATCAATATTATGCCACCAGAGATCGTGCAAATCATGTTATGGCCGCACGTGTATGCATGCCATGTACATAGCTTGCATCATCTAGGCAGTTGCGCCAGAGGTGCATCCAACTGTGATGGTAGCAGTGCGGTTGTCCAGTGACAACGTGGCAATCTGCAACCTTGCTCCTTCTACACGTGATGTGTGGCCTGTCCATCGTCAGTATGACTTCATAAACTCATGCACGAGCACCTGGCCGCGGTCAGATGATCATGGCAGTGAGCACTGCCTTCTTTCTGTCTCAAGCCTGATGACGCTTTTTGCGATCGCAAACACCCCTCAGCATTTGCGGTGTAGCTGCATGACCGATGTCCCTCTGGAGCTTCTTGTGGATGTCAACTTGACTGCTGTATCGCTGCATTCGCCACAGCGGCGACGATGTGCGGTGTGGAAAGCTCATTTTTCACAATGCTGATCGTCTCTCGACCGCGTCGCTGAGCTCAACGGGGCACCGCCGCTGCGCCTGACTGCCGCCTGATCGGCACAACCCCCCCGATGCAGTGCGCAGCGCGTGGTGGTACGCATCGCTCCCGCTCTCAGACTTCAAGACAGTACTGCAGGGGCCACCTGACTGCGTGACAGCAGCAAGGGCCGTTGCAGGACGTGGCTGCTGCGTCCGCCCCGCTCGCGAGCGCGCCGCTGCCGCGCCGAAACCACGGCAACACGCGCGCGTCGTCCGTCCACCTCCACGACAAACTTCAGCTTCAACAGTGCGCCACCCCGTCGTCATCTCTTCAGCGCCTCGCCGGGCTTGCCGAGCAGGCGCGCGAGCACGGCCTCGGGGCCGCCGGCGCGCGCCTTACTGGCGCCGTACAGGTCGCGGCGGCGCGCAAAGACGCCTTCGACGTGGTCTGGCAGCACGTCGAGCGCGGGGCGCTTGGCGGCGAGGCACACCGCAACGGCGAGGCCGGCGGCGTAGACGATGCCGAGCGCGACGATCGCGCGCGCGTCGCCCGTGATGCGGCGCGCCATCGCCGCGTCCACTTCCGCGCCGCACCCGCTGCGGGGAGGGGGACAGGGGTGGGTGGGGGGAGGCAACGTTGGACGGGGGCCTGTGAAGACGCTTGTGATGCTGGGCTGCACAGTTGAGCATGGTGGTGAGGCCGGCGGCGTAGACGAAGCCGAGCGCGACGATCGCGCGCGCGTCGCCGGTGATGCGGCGCGCCATCGCCGCGTCCACTTCCGCACCGCACCCACTGTGAGGGGGGGGGGGGGGGGGGGAGTAAGCGTTTCAAAGGCATTGTACGGTATGAACGAGTGTGTCGGCAATGGCGGCGGTAGGCAGAGGAACGTGTCACCGTGATGCAGCGCGCCATCGCCGCGTCCACTTGTGCGCCGCGCCCGCTGCGGGGGGGGGAGGGGGCGGGGGCAGGCACTGTTGGTGTGCAGTGAGGATGGGGGTTGTCGATGTGCTTGTGATGGTGCGATGCAGGCTTGTGCATGATGGCGAGACTGCCAGCGTAGACGAAGATATGTACAGTTATGGCACTAGGGTTAGGGTTAGGGTTAGGGTGAGTGCGCCGTGCCATCGCTGCATCCACCTCGGGGGTGCTGACAAGGGGGGGACTTGCTGTTGAGGGTTTCGCTGTCATTGTAGGGCATGAATGACAATGGTGATGGAAGGGCACGGGAAGGTGGCAGTGAGAGCCTGAACATCACATTGAAGATGAGGGCTGCTAACAAAAAGATGTGGGGCTCGCCTCCGAGTGCAAGAGCAACCGGATATTGCATTCGTGACCGATGCTGCTGGGCAGTGACAGGCGCAATGTGCCACGCATGCATGGCCTGGACTGACGTTGATCAAGCGCTCAAAACTGCAATGCCATTATACGAGATGGGGCTGACCTGCTTTGTCATGTTCTACCGTCAGTAGGCATTCGGGTCTCAGTACTTGTTCATTATCGATCAGGGCGCGAAAAAGCCCAGATGAATGGTATCACTTGAAGATTGCTGTACGGAATCTACATGTCGTGTGACAATTCTGAAAGTGTCTCAATGACACCCAGTCTCAATTACTTCTCATGCGTACGCAGTTCAAGTCAGCAGATGGGGGCGGCACATGCGGCAGATGCCAAGGCCTCACGGGAACGAACAAGCCATCACAGAGGTCCTACAATGACTAGTGCACTTGACACACGGCATGAACATGATGCTGTCGTTCAAGACCTGTCAGCAACAGCAAGCCGCAAGTACGTTGAGACGTGCGTCAGAGTTGCTCACCTTGACGTGCCGTCAATGACGGGCTGGTTCTTGCACTCGCCGAGCGGGTAGTCGAACCTGACACGGCATCGGTGAACGCGATGCAGCAGCAGCGGTCGCGTGAGGCAAGCCGTGTGCTGCAGGTGTGCGCCTCTGCAGTAATGGGTGCTAGTTGCATCACAGCTGCATGACATAGGGGGGTGTAGCGTAGTTGAAGCCCATCGGCACACGTTTTGTGTAAGAACAACGGTAGTTCAGGAAGAGCTCAGGATCTTTCGCTGGGAAGCCTGCTGCAAATCAAGTTGCTTGGAAGCTTCTTTGCAAGTTCTGGCAGGTTCTGTCATTTTCTGGGGAAGGTTATGCCCCCACGCGCGCGATGGAAGTAATTCCGCAATGTGTTTGGTGCATCTGACAAAATGATCACTTCTCTACTTTCACACCGGCCAGTGTCCCCTGCTTCCTCTGCTGCTATGCACTGGTAGCGTTGTGCCTGCCTGCATAGCCCAGCTTAGCAACATTTGACATGCACCCACACCTTTTTTCCTGCTGGAGTCCATTTACGTGCTCGTGGGATCAGGCGAAGGCGAGTTGACATTGGCATCACACTTCCTCAACACACATGTAAGTATCACATCCCCCGAACTGAGCCCCAAAACCACTTACCACTAGTCACAATAGCCCAACCACACCACGTCTCTCACCTGCACCCCCCGACCACGGGCTCCAGCGCAGACTCGTCCACGCTCTGCGAGCAGTAGTACGTCTCGCCGTACCACCCCGGCTCCGCGCCGCACACGTACCGCGCGTCGCTCTCATAGTCCCCGCCCCAGTGCAGCTGGCCGCGCGTGGGCGCCGCGGGAAACGCGCGCGCATCCGGAACGCACCCCCTTGGCGCGCCGAAGCCGCAGCAGTCGCCGTCCTCCTCCATGTGCGCGGCGAGCGCGTAGTAGCGCGACGCGCCGGCGCTCAGGTAGTTGTACGAGCGCCACACGTCGAGCATGCGCGCGTAGCGCTCGGAGCGTGCGTAGGCGGCGCAGGCGGTGGTAGGCGGCGCGGTGGCGCTGCGCGCAAGCAGGCACGAGCGCTGCTGCGCATAGGGGACGTCCGGCGCGATGTGGGAGCGGAGCGCGAGGCCGGAGGCGATCTGCATGAGGACGAGCGCCGCTTCCGCCAGGAAGTACTGCGCGCGCGCGGCGGGCGGATGAGGCGGCACACGGGGGTGAGTGCAACAGGATACGTGCGGCAGGTAATGAAGCTGGCCAGAGGGGATTGTGCCTCACAGAGGGTTTCTATTCGCTGCGTAAGAAAGAGAGCAAGCGCAAGAGATCAGGACCTCACAAGTACATCTGAGGCAATTTGTAAGCTGGCCAAGTGTTGCATGACTCAGCCATGCTGCGGTAGAGCTGCTGCCACAAAACGCAGTTCAACAGGCCATTTGTGCAAAGTATGCAGCAGGTGGGTGTGACTCACCACCAACAGCAGGAATTTGTTGTGCCACACCGCTCCGCAGTTGAGTATTACAGCAGCGACCACTCCAAATATGCTGCACAGAATCACTACTGCGCCTATGGAGGTGATGCCGGCTCCAAACGCCATGACCAGATGCTGGTTTGCCACCAGCCTAGAGCCTAAGATCAGAAGGTATAGACCGCTGATCTGCCCTCCGCCACAAGCAAAGAATTGAGGAGGAAGCATAGGTGTTAGTCGAAGCAAGCAGCTTCGCGGTCGACTACAGCAATTTTGCAGGGATACATGTGTAGGAGCTTTCTGACCTGAAGCCACCAATTGTTCGTGAATCGATCGTGGAAAGTGATCACAAGTACATCAATAAGGAGATGAAAGCATTTGAGTGCAGCTCCGTGTCGCGTGACCGTCGAGGTGCGTCAACACACTGTGTTGAAATTAGGATTTTTTTTCGGTTCATCGTTGCGAGTACTTACAGCTCTGAGAGCGCACAGCGTGAGTGCGCCTAGCCGAAGATTTTGCATTGTGCACATGACTTTGTCCTGGCCAGCGCCAGCGCCAGCGCCAGCTGCGTCTGCACTGGTCAGCGAGCTTCACTTCATCCGTTTGACAGTTTCTTCCGTGGACGTGGATTCAACCGTGAATTCATTCCCTCGACTTGAAGAAGCCCTTCACTGCATGAGAGCTAGCGAGCTGACTACTGGCGCTGGCGCTGGAGGTGAGGACTGACGATAACACGCTTGAGCGCATTTATTTTGCGCAGGAAAGCCGCCGCCAGGCTCTTGCTGGCGTGTGTAAGCGTCATCAGCAGCTCTGAATTCTCAAGATCCAGTATTGATTCTTGTCTTGCCAGTCCATCAATACATGGTGCAGTAATAGTTGGATGGTAGCTGTCTTGCTGTCCGAATCGCTGATTGTAGCTGGTCCTATTTTTCCGCAGCAGCAAAGCAGCAGCCAGGATGAGAGCCAATGCTACTGTCGAGGGCGGAGCTCGGAGGGGATCCGGTGCAGGTCTCTTCCCATTCAAGATGCCCACGATGTCGGAGCTCAGCAATAAGGTGAGCAAGATGCTACAGAGTGCACTATTCCATCACTCCCTGCCCATGGTGTACATTTGGGTCATACTTTGCCGGCAGTAGATGTGCCGATGTCTTCACACAGCGGCCGAGCTTTGTCCGCCTGGTTGACATGCTCAGCATAAGCGGACATGATTACATGCGAACACGTAGGACGCTGCCCTCATATGAAAACGTCAACTTATCACTTCAAATGCTTTCATTGTATAACACTCACAAGGCACAAAGCGCACATGTAACTACTTGCGTGCTTTTAAAAACGCAAGAGCTCGTTTCATGTAGCGTGCTTGTTTGATTTGATTGTATGATTTTTGCTTTACCTGTCAGGTCGGGGATCTGCTGGGCACTGGGGAGTTTTCAACCTATGTCGGTGAGCTACATCGGTTGCAATGATCGTGCAATCGTGATGAAACGAGGCCTTGATTCCATTTATCGCTGCATGGTGTGTTGGGACGCTGCCACATTAGCAGTTAATAATGCCAATCAATCAGTTTACATGCCAAGTGACAGTGCAGTGTTATTGCTAGAATGTTATGAGGGAGTTTTGGCGCATTTGCAGAGGAACAGCATGCCATCGCTCAAAAGCCTCTGGAATCACATGGAATGGCGCACTTGCTCGATGACACTGGTGTCGCGCACAGAAGGTCTTTGCTTTAGCGTAAATTGACACTCGGTGCCTCAGTACTGCCTTGTGATACTGTGCCTGCTGTTACTTCAGTTACTGCAGTTGCTTACTGCAGTTGCCGACAGTTACCGTGCGTCCGACACTGTGTTAGCAGAGCTCATCGCTGTATCTTCACAGCATTCCCAGGCTGCATTCACGCGCACGACTGTGCTAGAGTCAGAGTGAAGGGCCGCAGCGTTACCACTGCATGATGAGCACTGCCATGATGAGCATCGCCGTGATGCGCAACATTGTCGTGGTGAGCAGCACCATGATGAGCATCGCCACGCTGAGCATCGCTGCTGCTGCTGCTACTGCCGCTGCTGCTGCTGCTGCTGCGACGTCTGACGCCGCAGGCGAGATGGTGATGCACGCGACGGCGGAGACGCTGGTGGCAGCAGACTGGAGCCTGAACATGGGGGTGGCGGACACGGTGAGCCGAGGGGTTTAGCCCTAATATTAACCCTTGTTGAACCCAAGCCTACCAATCTTGTTGTGCTTCAAGAAGTATGTATCTTCAGAGAAAGGCACAAACAGCAAGGTTAAAGTGGTGATATGACAGGGGTATGTGTACTTCACGTGCATGGGAATTTATGAGCTGTGTGTACACACACAGGGCTTTGGCAGCGGGGAAAGCGTCGTGCGCTGTCTTGAAGACTGCGCTTGGCAAGGCCATGCACTGGCGCCAAGAAGAGAAGGGTTGTGATCGGTCAATGCCTGATGTTGTTCACGAGCATTGACGCGGACGCAAGGAGAAATCAAGCGTTCATTGCACGACATGCATACTTCAATCACGAAGTTCATGTCAGGAAGCGGGCACAGCGTCATGCGGAACAAATTGGCCATCTAGAGGGAATGCTGTGCCACTCGGTAGTCGCACACCCCTTGCATCACGAACCCTCAGCTAGGGCTCTGCGTGGTGGCAGAATCGTGTGTGTGCGTTTGGCCCAGCACTCATCGCATGTAGGACGCCAGTAAAGGCCCCACAAACTTCAAGTAGCTGAGCGTGGATGTGGAGGCGTCTGGCTGCTGCTGCTGCAGGCCCACTGCAAGACGGTTTTGTAAGTAGGGATGCATTCATGTCATGTACCACTGAAGTTTGCAGTCCAGTTACTGGAAGTACCATGTTTGAGCTACTTACAAGGATTAGAGTGTGTGATGTCGATCGCATCGACTACGGCAGCTGCGCCGTGCAGCAGCTGCTCTGGTGTGCCTGCCCTTTGACTCTCGTGGCAGCGAAACCAGCCTTTCATGTTGAAGCATGCAGCAGGTGCGGCAGGTGATGCGCTGGTACTGAGCTTCCCATCAAGATTTTGTGGCGGTACTTCAACCGTTACACAGTCATGCTTCTGCCACTCACAGTTGGTCGTGCTGCAACTGTGATTGAATGTCGTGAGGCGCCTACATGTGTGACATGAGAACAGATCGTCACAATCGACGAGGTAATTTCTGAGACAATGGACCATCGTCACAATTGACGAGGTGATTTGAGACAGTGGACCTTTTTCTGAGGCCTCGCCAGGGCTTGATGTGGTATTTTCGAGCAACAACATAGTCTGCATCATACCAACACAGTACAACCTGAACACATTTCGAAACGAGCTATCATGATGAATGTGTCCCAAATTTTGATGAAGTGTGAATGCTCAACCTGTGTGAGGTTGAGCACTGTTTACAAGGCCGCT
Source organism: Tribonema minus (assembly GCA_017506865.1). NCBI lineage: Eukaryota > Xanthophyceae > Tribonematales > Tribonemataceae > Tribonema > Tribonema minus. Next base: position 982,710 of record JAFCMP010000124.1, read on the forward strand.
TTGTGGTGTTCAAGACCTACAGTTATGCCTGCGCAGCATTTGAACACTGCGCCAACATCTCTCTCTCTCTGCCGATGTGTTTAACTGATACTTGAAGTAGACGCAGCAGTGCTCAGTCAGCGGCCTCCACTCCGCCAGGCGTCGATACAGCTTTGCTGAGTGCTGACTGTTGGCCACCTCTATCTGCTGCGCTGTGGCGGCAGATCGATGCAACCGTGGAAGGTCCGCAGAACGCAGCGAAGGCGTTGCAAAGGCGCCTCAAGAGTGAAAACGCGAAGGTGGGTGCGCGCCTTCCACCTGCTCACCCCCCTTGTGTGTGCGCATTCATGCCTGATGTCGTAAGCAAGTTGCTACGCTGTCGGGGCTGTGAAACTAGGTGTCTTCTGAGCGTTGAAGACGGTGTGCAGCTGAAGGCAGTGGGGGATCTTGGGGTGTTTTCATCGTATTTGGTTGCAGTCGCCGTATACGTACTTCGAAGTAGGTTGGTCTCCTGTGCAAACAGCGGCATCGCAAAGCAAGCGCAACGTTTGTTTACTGAAGTAGTGCCAGCTGCAGGCACAAACTTGGTGTTATGATTGGCTGTGAAGAGCTTCTCAAGAGAAGATGGTGGTAGGGGGTACCAGGCAGAAGCTGCCACCGTTGCACACGGCCCTGCTGTGTCCCCTGCAGTCACAAGCAGCAGCGCAGCGGCAGGGAGGATGCCTCCACCGGTTCTGGCTTGATCAGCAGCAACCTTCAGGTACCATGTGCTGCTTGGGAGCGTATGGCTCACCACCGTGCCAGAGGTGAACAACCAAGGGACTCAAGCAGAAACAAGACTCACGGCTACTGCCTGTATTGCTAGAACACGTGATCATTGGGAACCCAGGAGGCGAACATGAACAGCCGCGTCAGTGCCCAACAGGACCCAACCTTCAACATGAGCTGAGCTGTGCGCTGTCACTGCCGACCCGCGCAGGTGGTGTCGCTGACGCTGACGCTGTGCGACGTGTGTGTAAAAAACTGCCGCCCGCCGCTGCACGCCGCGCTCGGCACGCGCGAGTTCCTGGGCCACGTCGAGGACGTCGCCGGCGGCCGCCTGGGTCCTCAGGTGACAGCACTCGCCACAATTAGCAATACCAGCCACGAGACACGCTGCAAGTATCGACGCTTTTCCCTTGTGATGTCAGTATAAGGCATCTGCAGCAGCGCTCCGCATGAGAGCATGCACGAGTTCCTGGGCCACGTCGAGGACGTCGCCGGCGGGCGGCTCGGGCCTCAGGTAACAGCGCTCGCCAAAATCAGAAACAGTAGGTGCTGAGATGCACCAGTACACGTATGCACGGAAGCACCTCTTATGTGTCATTTGCATGTGGCATCGGCAGCAGCGCTCAGCATGAGAGCTCCTGGGTCACGGCGCGCACGTCCCACGCCACTGGGCAACGGGGGCCTTAGGTGACAGTGCTCGCCCCCAGACGCCCAATGAAGTCGCGGCCGCTGGCATCTTAGCGCATACAAGCGCGCCTGGTATGGCCATTATAAATCACGTCCGCAGCAGCGATGTGCACTGCGTGACGCTTTGCACGCGAGGCATGTTTACACAGCACTGTGTGATGGCGGCTTCAGTCTCATCTGCAGCGCTCAGGATGGCGTCGTCTCGCTGCATGCTGCGCCGCATGCTCGAGTGCGCGCCCCGCAAATTGTATGAATGAGGTTGGCGGTCGTCCACATTCTCATCGTCTTGCCTGTCCCGTGTGTCTGCGTAATTTCGATCGCAGGTGCAACAACAGGCGCTCGAGCTGGTGCAGCAGTGGGGCGAGGCGTTTGCGGGTTCGCCGCATCTGTACTACAGGTACGGCAATCAGCGAGATGCTCACTTACTCAGGTTTCGATTATGCGCCTTCCGTGCTTCATGCGTCACCGGCGACAGAGCATGCGCTGCCTCTGTGTTCACTGCGCATGCGTGTTCATGTATAGGCATGCACACTGAAGGTACATGAAAATGAGCACACCTTAGACGACGGTCCGTCGTGACGGAGTCGAGCAGCACGACGGCTAATCTGACCGAGGTGTAATGACCGGGTCGTGCATACGACAGACTCTGGTGTGGCCGTATGCGACAGTGCTGACAACGACAACAGTATTATCCAGCAGCAGCAGTCGACGGTGTCGTGCAGACGACGGAGCTCCCGAACTCCCCAGAAAACTGCCTGTTGACGGAGTTGAAGTTCTGTTTTGACATGTTTGACAAATGATGTGAGCACCCACACGCACGCAAAGGCGGTGATACGTCTATACGCTGCCAGCCCGCTGTGCAACGATGCCGCAATTACTCAAATCAGCGGTATTTTTGGTTCGACGAAATGGAACTGAGCTGCGACAACCCATACGCAACAGACGCCGTGCAGACGACGGAAAGTGCACCATCCTTGTGCGACGGCGTCGTGCAGATGACAGCAAATGGGGCACTCGTATGCGACAGTGGCACGACAAACTTTTCTCTAGCGCTGTCGCGACTCCGTCGTCTACGTTGCTCCGTCGTCTAAGGTGTGAAGATGAGCAAAGCCCGTTCTCCAACTTTAGGTCTGTCTTCTGGCCCTGACCGCAGCACAGCTTACGACCAAATGTCCCGATCAAACTACAGAATGCTACACCAAACAAGCACATGTCATTTTCCGTACAGCTCCCTTGTAACGCGCAAATGCACGAGCAGGGCGCCAATCCCGACTGTGACTCTGACTCAAATGCATCTATCATCCCTGGCCACACTGCATTTCGCTCTATGCTCGCACATGCGCGATCAGGGCGCCTGTTTTGACTCTGACTCTGACTCACAGATGCATCTCTCATCCTCGTCCACGCCGCAGCTCGCTGTACACGCGCATGCGCGAGCAGGGCGCCGCCTTCCGACTCTTGACCCTGACTCAGATGCATCTCTCATCCACGTTGCAGCTCAATGTACACGCGCATGCGCGAGCAGAGCGCCACCTTCCGACTCCTGACTCTGACTCAGATGCATCTCATCCACGCTGCAGCTCCCTCTACACGCGCATGCGCGAGCAGGGGGCCGCCTTCCCCCCGCGCCCAGAGGGGGACGCGCCCCTGTTTCTGCCCCCGCGCGCAGCCCCCGCGCCCGTGCCGGCTGCGGCGGGATCCCCGATGCCGCTGCCGACGGTTACGGTGACCCCCGCTCAGGAGCTCGTCAAGCTCAAGCTGGACCTGGTCTGCGTGCAGGAGAAGCTGTGAGTGCAGGGGCTGTGCTGAGCGGTGCTGCTGCTGTCTGGTTGAAATTGAAGTTGAAGCCGCATGATGCTCGCGTGTACTAGCGTCGATTGATCCTGCCCGAGCGGCAGCGCGCGTCGTGACGTTGGGCTTTGAGTGGGGTGAACACAACACGTAGGGAGAGTGCAGGAGTATCTCTGGTCGTGTGCAATGGACTGTAGAGTTTGGACGCCTGACTGATTGCAGGAGCGCTTCTGATCCCCAGACTGCTGTCAGCTTGTCAAGGATGGCATGCTGGGCGGAGTCTTGCCAGGCGACTACGCTGAGCCTCCAGGTACTGCCCCCCCCTCGTTTAAAGAGGCCAAGAGAATGTGACAGGGCAGTTGGCGTGGTGGCCGCTTGAGTTCAAGGGTAAGGGTTAGGGGGGGGTTAACCTTAGGCGTAGGGCGCCATCGACACATGCCTCGTACCAGCATTCTCCCACCCTCACGTGGAAATGGGCAGACGATCACACAGTCCGTAGCTCGTCGTACCCTGCCACCATGTACTTCAATTGAAGTTTTTATCTTAATGCCGGCTGAAACCTACGGCGTCTCTGCGTTTATTGCCTCAATAATGAGCTCATCAAACTTGATCGCCATTGGGAAAACCTCGTTGCCGCCATCTGACACCCGTCGAACGCCTATGATCGTATTGCGTTTCTGGTTGTCATCGTCAGTGAGCTGTGCCAGCAGGTGCTGCAGGAAACGCCCGGCATAGAGCACGACGACGTGCTGCGCGAGCTGATTGGCTTCCTGGAGGCATGCAGGCCGCGACTTCACGAGCTCATACAGGTGAAGTTTGCACATCGAAGAATCCATACTTTTATGTTCATTTAGAATCCATCTTTGAATTAGTTTGGAAGCTCCATGCAATTGTTTGTTGAGCTCATGCGCCTGCACGCGCTCGTGCAGGTGAGATTGCACTTGGAAGAATCCATCCTTCAAAAGTTTGGAAGCCCCGTGCCATTGTTTGATCAGCTCATGCGACCGCACGAGCTCATACACGTGAAGTTTGCACTTGAAGAACCCACTTCAACATCATCATATCACACGCTCTGCCCATGACTGCAGGCTGGCATCATCGGTCACCTCGAGCCGGATGTGCTCGAGGGCTGCCTGAAAATCAATGATGCGCTGCTGCGCACGCTGGCGGCCGAGCGCGACGGCACCAAGATAGGCGTCGAGTCCATCGATCTTGGCTTCGGCGATCTGCAGGTGCGAAACCGTCGCCGCATCCGAACTCTAACCTAACCCTTGCCCCAACCCTACCATTGAATAGGCGTCGAGTGCATCAATGTCGGCTGCGGCGGTCTGCAAGTACGAAACCTCCGCCGCATCTGAACTCTAACCCTCACCTAACCCTTACCCAGTCCTAACCCTGAATAGGTGTTGAGTCTATCGATCTCGGCTTCGGCGGTCTGCAGGTGCGAAACCGCCGGCGCAACCAACACTTCAACTGTGAAGTACGCAGTGCGCCTTCTAGAGCTCGCTCGCTCTCGCAGCCGGAGCGGAAAGCCTGTGCCTGAAAGCGAGAATAGCGATGACGCTCCGCACGTCATGGCACCAGAACACGGGCGCCCGTGCGAGCGCTTTTGTGCAAATTTCGATGCTGTGTGTGGTTTACAACGCGCTCATTCCTGCAGTGCGCCGACACGTTCCAAGGCTTTGCGTCGATCTGCTTGGCACTTGTGCTCTCACTCTTCAGTAGTTGAAGTTTGGTGTACGGCACTGTTGCTGCCGCAGTGGCTTTGCGGCATACGTAGCTTGCGAGCGCACGGCATTGCCGCAGTTGCGGCATAGGCGGTTCGCCAGCACGTGACATTCAAGATCGCTTGAAACCTTGCTGCCGACAGCAGCATTCAAGTTGTACACTGGTCACTGGGCACGGCACGCGTGTGCAGTGTTCGTCTTCTGCAGCTTGCAGTGCTGCCAAGTACCATCTAGTCGTTTGGTGTGTCACCGCACGTGGCAGGCATCAACCATGTATGCCCATTGTACAAGCATATCGCCGTGTACGAAACAATCTTGTTGCCCCATTCGTGTGGGGGAAAGGGGTACACGAGAAGTTGCCATCAGAGCAGCGGCGGCGGCGTCACTTAAGTTCTTTGTGCCGATGGCACTGTGGAGTATGGCCAAGCCTGATCATGCACTCCCAAATGTCTGGCATTTGCGCCTCAACCAATCCAAGCGGACTTGATTACTGTAGCTCACACAGCAGCCTGCACCAGACGCTTCGCTGGACGGTGCAGCAACTGTTCTGCCACCCGCCAACAGGCTTTCTGACTCCTCTTTCGCGTCACCACCGACATGCAAACTGCTGTGCTGAACGCTGTCTGCACACCGCGTCCGCGCTGCGCGCCGCAGCCGGGCTCCGAGGACGAACTGCACACCAGCGCGGAGGCGGCAGCGGCGGCGCCATTCAAGCCCCCCGCCAACACCACCAACTTCTCCATCGCGGACGAAGACGACGACGACGAGGGGGACGCGCCGTCGCTGGCGCCGCGTGCGCCAACTGCAACGTCAACTTCAACCCCTGCCGCCCCCCCCGCCAAGCCGTCGGCGATGGCGCCGCCGCCCGCCGCCGCCGCGGAGGACCCGTTCGCGGGGCTCCTGGATGATGCGCCGCCGGCGACTGCGCCAGGCGCTAAGCCCGCTGCTGCTGCTGGTGGTGGTGGTGGTGGTGGTGGCGACGGCGCTGCGGCGGCGGCGCCGCCAGCGAGCGCGCGCGCGACGCTCGATGACGACCTCAAGGACTTTGAGAGCTTCCTCAACGAGCGGTCGTGAGGGAGGGGCTGAGTAGGGGTGAGGGGGGCAGGTGTGGTGCGTATGGGGGGGGGGGGGCGGGGGGGGGCGATTGGCCGCATGTGCACCGCATGTGAGGTTTGTCGCTGCCCCTGCAGATGGTGTATAGGGCGGTTGCTGGACTGCACTACAGCCTTGCGCCGCAGAGGCGCGCGGGCGATGGTATTTTGGCCGTGTTGTTTGTTTCCTCCGATGGCCGTCGCGCCGAGACTGACACAGGCGGCTTTGCCAGCGTATAAGCCCTTGCTTTCACATGTATAAATGCACGGGTTTCATTACCCCTGGGGCCGTTGAGCATGCAATTGTTGTGTGCATGGTGCATGTCTGTTCGCGTGTCTTGTGCTAGAACATGCGTTGGCACACGCATTGCTTACCGTTGTGGATCCGACTTGAGTGCTTTGAAATGTCGCTGCTGGCTGCGCGCGGCATACATGCTGCCATGCCATTCTTGTTGCGCAACTTCGTGATCAGGATCAAGGCTTGCGATGTGTAGCTGGTGAACACGGCAAATGCGTTTCGGCATCGTGTCTTTCTGTCTGGCATCATGAGATATGACACGGGCAATGTGGGCGGTGCCCTCATGGGAGGCAAGGAGTAGCACACGACTGCAGGAGCAGCACACGTCTGCAGCGTGCTAACATCAAATTTCGGCAACGGTGCCTGTGAACCGGCACCCGTTGCTCAACAGCGGCAAATGTATGACTTGCAGGCTCACGCACAACTGCAGGCTGACAAGGGGTTGACCCCAGGCAGATGCAGGTTTGTGTGCAAAAGTACGCGGCGATGGCATCATAGCACACGATGCAGCACAGCCTCATACAAACAGTGTGGCCAGTGGTGCAAACGGCACTGACAATGAGGATGAAACGCACACTTTACATGATAAATACTTCGGTATTATTGGAGTGTGAAGAACTTTTCTCACTTTGTCATGAGTCACCATCGTGATCTTCCTCGGATTGTGGTTCTGGCGGTCTGTTTGCCGCCGCCTCCAGAGCTTCCAGCTTCTCCAGCGCCACACTTTTGATTGGCAAAAGCTTAGGTTTGCAAAGCACCTCGTGCAGTGACGGCTTCTCGCTGAACACCAGGCCCTTCTTGGCGATCACCTCCTTCAGCACTGGCTCTGTCATGCCCTGCAGGTGTCAAAGCCCGCCGCTCCTTCTTTGCTCCCTGACGCTGAAAACGGTCTTCAAGTTGCTACTGTCGCCGCTTAAAAGCTTTGCTTTTGCTTTGCTCCACTGCACGTTTTTTTAACGGACTTGAAGTTTGTGAACTTCCCGGCTGAACTCCGGTGTGTGAGTGCGCTATGGAAGCAACGGGTGCTGTTGACATCACAGACGGAAGAGCCAGCGGTGGTCGCAAGAGCAAAGCTGCCAGCAGCAGCATCCTGAACGTCAACGTAGGCGTGCTGGGCCATGTCGACAGCGGCAAGGTGTGCATGATGCTATTTGTCAGAAGCACCACGTGTTGCACCTGTAGCCACGTTCTTGTTCATGATGGTCTGTTCTAGTACATGTCACTACAGTAGACCGCGAAGCTGCTCTGGATCAAGTGCATAAGGCATAAGTATCGCATGAAGTACAGCACACACTGCCTCGGCAGAGGCAGTACATATAGAAGTAGTCGATAGCAATTGCTTTTTGATCTCACTTTCGTCCCCATTCACAGACATCGCTGGTGCGTGCCCTCAGCACAGTGCTCAGCACCGCCGCGCTCGACAAACACCCCCAGAGCCGCGAGCGGGGCATCACCCTGGACCTGGGCTTCAGCGCCTTCACGGTGCCTGCGCCCGCCGCCGTCGCAGCGCTCTGCGACAGCGTGCAGTTCACGCTGGTGGACTGCCCGGGACACGCGTCGCTGATACGGACGATCATAGGGGGCGCCCAGATCATAGACATGATGCTGCTGGTGGTGGACGCGACCAAGGGGATGCAGACGCAAACGGCGGAGTGCGTGGTGATTGGGTGAGTTGAGTTGACTTCCAATCGCAGCGTTTGATTGGGCGAGATAGCTACTGATCGCCATGCGTAGTGCAGCATGTTGCTATAGTGATTTTGTCACGCGGTCTGCCCGATGACACGCAAAGGCGGCTGGCGGTCGTCCGGTTAGTAGACCAATGCAGCACGCGTGGTCGCGCATCGTTTGAACTTGGTTCAGCAAGTACAGTCGCTCGCTCTGCGCGCTGGTTCCCAAACAGCAAGCTCAGATGTAGTGGCTGTCGATAATGTAGAGCGTTTCCATGCGGCATCACCAAAATCGATGCACCTTTAGTGCTCGACTTATCAGCGCGCGCCTCTCGCCGCCCGCTAAGCCGGAGGAGCGCGCTGACGGCATTCGCTGATGACGAGATCCAGGTGGATCACACACGCAACTGCAGCCGCCAACGCCCCTCAACGTGTACAACTCAGATCTTGCAGCGGAACAACATTACATGGGTCCACCTGCAATGTCAACCTGGTCTGTGCACAGCACGGCAATGGCGCTGCGCGCTGAACCCTTCATCATTGTGGCCCTCCTGAGCACCATACCTGCATGCGCACGCGCTATCGCGGCAACTGCCTCCCCCCTTCCTGGCGGCATGCGTCGACGCTGAGTGGCAGCCCCTCCACCACGACCTAACAGCAATGCTTCCCAATGACGGTGATGGAAGCAGCCGTGCGTCTACAGCGGCAGCAGTAGTCCCTGCGCGCGCAGCAGTGGGAGGACGTTATCGCGGCGATGCGGCGCAGGTCCAGCGTATGCTATTGGGGTCGGGCCGGGGAGATGGGCCAGCGCTGCCGCTGTAGATGCACGGCTGCTTTCCATCACCGTCATTGGGAAGCATTGCTGTGAGGTCGTGGTGGAGGGACTGCCGCTCAGCGTCAAAGCATGCTGACAGGAAGGGGGGGAGGCAGCCGCCGCAGACCACCGCACGCTTGGTTTCACCTGACCATTCCACAGTGCTCCGCGCAGCAGATGAGCGCCGATGCCCTGCGCTGCCGTCCTGTCTGTCGCCAGTTCCGCAATAAGCTGCAAAGGGTGTTGCACACCTGTTGCGTAGTTTGCCGCTTCTACGATGCCCCGAGGGCCCATGCATAGGCCTGTAACAGGTGCGCGCCTGCGGGTGCCACGGACATTCGCGACGCTGCCATTGCGGCGGCATGCCGCAAGTGCCACGCACGATGTCACCCTGACGCACCCGTCGCTGGGGCCAACGCCCAATCCACGCGGCACAGACACGGTGACACACACGCGAATGCGCGCTGGCTCTGGCCCGCATTGCGCACGCGCCGCGTGCGCCAGCAGCACCCACCGTGCGCCAGGTAATATGTTGATTGGTGTACTGATCCTAAATTCAAAAGGCCAAATGTATGCGCTGCGCAAAGTTCGTGCTGTCTACTGAAGGCTGTGGCGACATTCCCCGCGCACGGGCCTCAACGTGTCGCCGTTTGTGCAGCGAGACGACCATGGCGAGCGCCGATGACCTCGTCATTGTGCTCAACAAGGCGGATCTGATGCCGGAGGACGAACGCGAGGCGCGCATAGCGCGGCTGCAGGCACGCATGCGGCGCCAGCTGGCGGGCACCAAGTTTGCGCGCGCGCGCTTCGCGACGGTCGCGGCGGCGCCGGGGGGTGGCGGGGGCGGGGAAGGGGACAGCGCTCAGCCTGCGGCGCCTGCCGATGCCAAGGTGAGTCAACTTCAAGGTTGAATTTGAGCGACTCGCGGTGACGTGATGCTTGAGATATTACTGAACTTGCATGGTAGGTTCGTGCACCATGCTGCTGGTGAGAGCACTGTTTGGTGCTTTGGGGGTTGGGGAGGTTGATGGCTCATCAAGTGGCACTTGGGCTAGCTTGCTGTGGGTGGGGCTGTACTGTGTTGGTGTCGGATGCATTGTCTCAGTGTGTGTGCCTTGACGTGATCTCACAGCGCTGCATCTGATTCCAATGCGGTCTTGCTTTGACGCAATGGTGGCTGGGCTTGTTGGGCAGCGCAGCTCGTGAAGCCCATCTTTATCTTGAAGTTGAACTTCATAGTTTAATTTTTGCTCCAGATAACTGTTCACGTTCTCGGTGCGTTTTGCGCCACACCGCTACTTTTCTCACACCAAATCTCACAAGAGTCTCGCATTGTCTTTTGCCTAAAAACTGCGACTGCGTGTACAGCAGCATACCTCAGCGGGCGTCGTGGAGCTGGCGGAGCTGCTGCGGTCGCTGGTCAGGAGTCCGCAGCGCTCAGACACGGGGCCGTTTCACATGGCCGTGGACCACTGCTTTGCGCTGCGCGGGCAGGGAACGGTGCTCACGGGAACGGTCCTCAGTGGCGCCGTGGAAGTCGGTCAGGTACGCCTGCCGCGCTTCAATAAAGCAAGCAATTATTCTCATCACTTGTGCTTCTGCTTACCTAGTTGACCTCTCGTATATCCAGAGCGCAAACTTTGATATACCCTTTTCTCCCCAGATACTGGACTTGCTGGTGATTGCAATCTCTTGTAAGGTCGAGGCAATGCAGGTGTCCCAGCGGCCGGTGCAGCGCGTGAACAAGGGCACTCATCAAAGCGCCACGCATGCCCGCTGCCCCCCATTGCAACACACTTGCCGCCACCCATCCCCCCCTACCTCCCCCCCCCTCTCCCCCTCCCCCAGATGATAGAGCTGCCGGAGCTCGCCATCACCCGCAAGGTCAAGTCGATGCAGGTGTACCGGCGGCCGGTGCAGCGCGCGCAGCAGGGGGACCGTGTGGGGGTGTGCGTTGCGGGTCTTGACGCGGCACTGGTGGAGAGGGGGGTGGCGGCCGCGCCGGGGGCGCTGCGGCCGGTGCGCGCCGCGGTCGCGGCCGTGCGTGCGGTCAAGTTCTTCAGGTGCGACACTTCAACACCGCAGTGTCGATGGATAGGAGTAGTACTGGTCTTCGCTGCGGAGCATCAGCAGTTGGGGGGGGGGGCTGCGGCCTGTGTGCGCCGCGGTCGCGGCCATGCGCGCGGTCAAGTTCTTCAGGTGCGCTACTTCAACAGCGCATTGCCGATGAATGTTGAAGTATCTAGACTGCTTCTGTGCCAATGGACACTTCATCTGAAGTAGTACTGGTTTTCGCTGTGGATGGTGTCAGAGCGCAGTTTGCTTCAGCGCTGCGGCCGGTGCGCGCCGCAGTCGCGGCTGTGCGGGCGGTCAAGTTCTTCACGTGCGGCGCTCCAGCTGTGCAGGGCTGATGGACACTTCAGTTGCAGCAGTACTGGTTTTCGCTGTGGATGGTGTCAGAGCGCAGTTTGCTTCAGCGCTGGGCGCTGCGGCCGGTGTGCGCCGCAGTCGCGGCCGTGCGCGCGGTCAAGTTCTTCAGGTGCGACGCAGTGTCAATGGCTACGTTATTTGAAGTAGAATTGGCGGTTGCCCGGGACGTTTTGAGACTCTCAGAGTCTCACAGTGAGAGCGAAGTTGCATCAGCGCGGGGGACGGGGTGGAGGGGGGGGCGGCGTGCGCCGCGGTCGCGGTCAAGTGCTTCAGGCGCGACGCTCCAGCTGTGCAGGGCTGATGGATGCTTCAGTTGCAGCAGTACTAGTAGTAGCTGTGGATGGTGTGAGAGCGCAGTTTGCTTCAGCGCTGGGGGGGGGGCGCCAGTGTGCGCCGCAGTCGCGGTCGTGCGCGCGGTCAAGCTCTTCAGGTACGACGCTCCAACTGTGCGAAAGGAGTGGCTTCGGTGCCGGGGGGGCGGGGGGAGGGTGGAGAGAGCGGCGCGGTCGCGGCCGTGCGCGTGGTCAAGTTCTTCAGGTGCGACGCTCCGATAGCACGGTGCTGATGGACAACAGTACTTCATTTGGAAGTATTACTGGTCTTCGCTGTGATGCTGTGAGGCAAGAGTTGCAATTGCGCTGGGAAAGGGGGGGGGGGGGGGGGGCTGGTGTGCGCTGCGATCGCGGCCGTGCGGACCGTCAAGTTCTGCGGGTGCAGTGCTTCAACTGCACGGTGCTGCAAAGTACTGATCGTCAGTGCGTGTGTGCTGTAAGAGGGATGTTGCGACTGGGGGGGGGGGGGGGGGGAGGGGGGGGGGGGGGAGGGGGCAGCTGGCGCGCACCGCACATGCTGTGAAGTGTGTCAGGTGCGGCGCTTCAATGCGGGTGTGCTTCATTGGTGTGCGATGGAACTTCTGTTCTGAAATCTTGAAGTGCATTTAAAATTCTGAAGTTTGCGCGGGTGATGGAAACGACTCACATTGCAGGCGAGCGGCGGCCGGCGGCTGCAGCACAGCGAGGCTCGTGAAGGTTGTTTTTCATATGTGGGTATTGTTGAAGTTGAGATGCGGTCGTGAAATTCCGTGCCTGGCGCACATGCACCACTGCACGGGCCTGAACTTGTCAGCTATAACGTCATCTCACCGCGCGCACCGCTGCCCCCCCGCAGGGGCAAGTGCCCATCCGGCGGCAAGCTGCACGTCTCAACGGGACACGCCACCGTCATGGCCACCGCCACCTACTTTGGCGCCGCGGAGATGGCCGCCATCCTCGTGGACCGTTCCCCGGCGCAGTCCGAAGAACAAGGAACGGTGCCCCCCCCCGGCGCGCTCTCCGACATCCCCCCCGTGCGCGTCGACTGGCGGCGCGACTTCCTGCAGCAGCCGGCCCTCACCAGGGGGTCCGACCGCCCTGACAGCCAAGCCGCTGCTTCCGCCGCCACTTCCCAGGAGGGGCGACCCCCCCTCCAGTTTGCGCTGCTGCAGTTCCAGACCCCCGTGTTCGCCCCCCCCGGCGGCCTCGTCATCGGGTCCAAACTCGACGGCGACGCGGGCGCGCAGCCTGCAGGAGGGGGGGCTCAGAGAGGAACGGTCCCGGCGCGCGCCGCCGCCGCGGAACCTTCCGGCGGCGGCGGCGCCGGCCGCTGCCGCATCTGCCTGTACGGCCGCATCGTGGAGGCGTTCGGCGCAGGCGAACTGGACGCTGCGCGGCTGCGACTGTACACGACGCGCGAGCGCCGCGGCGTCATCTTCCGCGTCGGCGCGGCAGCGGGCGGCGGCGGCGGCGGCGGCGGCGCTAGCGGCGGCGGCGGCAGCGGCGGCAGCGGCGGCAGCGGCGGCGCTGCCCACGTGCATGAGGTGTTCGGGCGCGACCTGTTTGGCCGCGACAGCCGCGTGGCCGCGTATGTGGGTATGATAGTGGAGGGGGCTCAGGGGGAGGTGGGCCGCATCGAGGGAACATTCGGGCAGGCGGGAAAGTTCCGCGCGCGCTTTCCCCTGGGCATCGCCGCAAAGGTCGGTACCCCACTGCGCACTGCGTGAGACTACCAGGATGCGTTGGGCTGGTGCCGTTCATGATGCAATTGGGAATTGCTAGCAGGACAGTGCCATGCTATTGAGCTGGAGCAGAATGCGGACCGATCAGCCATACGGATGGACGCACTACAGTCTCAATGACAGCGCGAACTTGACAATTTGATGCCAGAGTGAGCGCAAATTGAAGTTAAACCATGATCAACGGATAGGAATGCTTCCCAAACTTGAACAGTAATGCCATGGCTGAATCGGAGCTTTGAGCACGCTCGGGTGATGCTGAATTTCCCCGGATATGAGGAACAGCAGCAGATGCTTTACGCATTGCAGATTCACACTGTGCGCAGACCGACGGACTCTTGTGCCTGCACAGCCACTTTTGACCCTGATGCCTACTCGCATACCCTGCACAGCAGCCACGCGGCCAGTGCGCTGCGTTGCGTCTTGCGGCGCGGACCTGCGCCGCCTCAACGTGCAAGATGGTGTTTTTTGGGCTACGGTGGCACCTGTGCGGCCAACCCTAGCCCTCACGGGGCAACTCTAAATTCCTCAGCGGCGCCCCCTGCACCCGCGCCACTGTACACGTCGCTCTGCAGTCAGTGCTCAGCCCTGTTGCTCGCTGCCTTACCCCCTGTGCAGGAGGGCGACCCCCTGTACCTGCGCTACCGCCGCTACGCGCACGACAAGACGCGCGCCATGGGCCAGGCGCACCTACAGGCCGCCTACGCCGCTGCGGAAACCGCCGCTGCCGCCGCCGCTGCTGCCGCCAGCACTCCCACTGCGCTGCCGCTGCCGCCGCCGCTGCCGCCGCTGCCGCCAGATGCGAGCAGAAGCAGCAGCGGCAGTGTTCTGTGTGGGAATGGTGCATCTGCAGTGCCGTCAGCGGCAAATGGCGGCGGAAGGGGGAGGCAGGGACCGGAGCGCTCTGCATGCTTGCAAGACGGCTTACAGGAACGCGATGCGGAACTTGCTGCAGAACAGGCTGCAGGGGGGTCAACACAGCAGGTAGGTTGCTGGAAGCATGCACATGTTGGAAGCGGCGTGTACATGCAGCCTGCTGACATTGTGTCACGCCGCGCCAGTGTCGTATCTGTTGCGACACAGAAGCGCTTTCTGCGGCTCATGGCGGCCTGGCCGTCTGGTGTTAGACCAGACAACTCTCCGCTGGTCCCTTTTTCTGAATTCTGCTTTTGGAATGTTCACATTTCAATCCAGATTCTGCATGCGGTTCTGGACTCCGGCTGGTGAACTCACTCCCACGCTGCTCTCCGCTCCTATGGAATCTCAGGCAAAAGTGCGAGACGGCGCGCTGGACAGCCTCAAGGGCGACCCCGACGCGCACGGCCGCTACTTGACCGCCATTGTCAGGGGCCTCTTCACCATGGAAGAGAACGTCAAGGACTACGTCGGCCGCAGCGTGGTGACAGAGGCCGGTGACGCGGGCACCGTCACGGCGGCTTTCGGGAAGGCGGGCAAGTGCAGAGTCGCATTTGCGGATGGCACGAGTGCGGCGGAGGGCGCCAAGGTGTGGCTGCTGGCGCGCAGCGCAGAGGGAGATGTGCCACACGTAAGCTAGCGCATTGTCTCTTATCATGTGGGCCTGACAGAGCAGAGCTCAGCGCGGGTCTGAGTACAAACCTCGGTGAGCACTGACGTGCCGCCTTGGACAGGTTTTGCACTTGCATCTTGTTTCCAATTTATTTCTTTCATTTTTCTCAAAGGCAACACATTTGCTCTTGTGAGTTGTGTCTGCTTGGTCGCTTGGATGTCTACCCCTGGCACGGTGGTGGCGCGATGCGCTGTCATCACAAAAGGGGGTGAGGCCGCAGTGCCGCAGTGCTCAACAGACTTTGTCACCAAGAAGCGAGCAAGCAGCGGACGCGGCATCATTTAGTTGCTGAAGGGTCAAGGCCAACAGAGAGCATCAACCAAGCAGCTGGTCGGCTTGCGGCAGCTTGCGGCAAAGTGGGCGGCTAAGCGGCGTTCGTTGCTATGTGTATATTGCTGGGTACAACCAGCCCTCGTGTGCGCAGACCAAAATTTTAATCGTCAGCCAATAGACTACAAGCTTGAGTGTCATGACGGTGGCGTACGCCCTTTGGTGAGCAGCCTGTTGTGTTGCATTGCAGACTGTAGATGACTTAGCATCTCAGTGCAAGTCCACGGGTACACTGCAGTATGTACATTGGAGCCAAACACCACTGTAGAATTATGTTTCTGTGTGCCAAATGGCAGGCATGCAGCACGAGCCATGCAAGCACGTCATACCGCACGTTACCGCACAACATTGAGGTCAGAATGGGGGGCAAGTCAACCATATTTAGCTTCTTGACGGGGCTGGTGGTTCCATGGCACAGCCGATTCTGGCCTTTGTGCAGTGTAGAAGGTGAGGTTGAACCGCTGGTTCTCTTGTGTGGGCCTCACCACGTTGACACTCTACACCGTGGCAAGTACACGTGCAAGTCGGCTTGTAGCATGCACTGAAGGTGGTCAAGGAGGGGCCTCATCAGCACGTGTGATGCATGCTGTGCACTGTGTGTGGACTGTAGGGAGGGGGAGGGGGGGGGGAGGGGCGATTGTTAAGGGCCCTGCAAGTTACCCGCGCATCGTCATGTACTACCTAAAATCATGTGGCGGTGTTGATCGCCATCACCAACACGGCCGCAGCTAAGCAGCTGCACATGCGTCCCCTCCGGCAAAGCAGCGCATTTGTCCCTCAGACCCAGTGATCAGCATTGTGTGCAATACGCGGGCAAAACATTTCCCATGCAACTCATGCTGAGCGGCAGCAGCTGCTGCAGCAGCAATAGCAGACGATAGGAGTGCCAGAGTACATATGTCCCAATGAAAATGCGTGTATTTTCATGTCTTTGAGTTGGCACAAATGCGTTGTTGAACATGCCTTCAAGCAAGTCCGCAATGAAGCGTCGCGCCCCCAGTGCTTCCCTAATCTATGTGCCATCAAAATACTGTCATGAGCTGCAAGCGCGCGCTTGTTTCTCAAATACCGAGCAATGAACACTTGAAGCATCAATCGTCAGGCAGGCCCCAGGCTCAAAGGGCAGATACCAAGTACAAGCACATGAACACCCAAGCGCATGCATGCCTGAGGTTGAACAATAATCTGTAAGCAAAATTGCAATTGATGTGTGACCTTCTCATACGGCGACATGCTACAAATCAACAAAAGCTCGAGCCACTGGGTAGTCTGGTGCTGTGAAGCTCCCATATAGGCAGGGGCAGGAGGGGCACGATTGGACAGTTTAAAAATGACGGAGGCGGGCATCATCACACCACAAGCACTGCAACTGCATCACATCTTCAAGTGGTCACACGGAACAGACAAGAGCAATCTGCATATTTTTTCTTGAGTGCTGTATCATTCGAGTCGCTCAACTCTTCACCTCTGCCATGGATCAGCCATCATGATGTTGTCACTCTTCTATAGGCGCAAACGACAGGCAGCGTCGTCCCCGTCTGTCACACTAGCTGCACTGTGTGTCAAGCCTACGAGCAGAGTCTAACCAGCAAACTGTACTGCAGCGCCATGCAGCGGGCCCTGGCGTTGCAATCGCAGGGAGTACGCCTGCGCAATGACGTGCGGCGAGACAGGGGTGAGGGGTAAACATGAACGCGCCATTTGTGTGGCATACTGAGCAATCAGCACGGATACCGCAATCCCCCTGCTTGGTGCATAGGACAGCTACTTCAGGTACCTCCATGATAAGCGCAGTGTCAAATGCCGCAGCAGTTGCTGAAGGCCACGCAAGGCTGGTCAAGCAGATTAAGGCAGCGCATGCATGTGTCATGACTCATTTGCATAGTACTTCTCAGGCTCGCTCAAGCTGCTTGACTACAACCTCTGGCAAGACACATTGTGGCATAGGTGCAAGGCAAGAAATGCGGGGGGACTCGAGTGTTGCATAATTGATGTCTGATATGCTGGGTTTTGGCGCAGCGGAAAAATACAACTCCTACATGCTCTATGGCTGACTGTACAAGGCAAAGGCCAGTATGCCATGCGGCCTTCGCAAGTACATATCCATGACACGTTGTTGCGCAACTTTTAACTATGCAAAGAATTCAGCCTCAACAGGATACACAAATACTTCGCAGTGAAGTAGAAACGACCAGCGTATATACACCAGCCATACGCCTTTGCGTGCTCAATCATTACCATCCCAGAAGCGTGGTGCAGCTGGAAGGTGCAGCACATCAAAAACCCACGCGGCAGGTGCATTCGCCACTGATGCGTATGCTGCACACCTCCATCACGTATTAGATGTGTGACCTGGCAGCCTGCGCATGTCAGCAGCATGACTGTATAGATGACACCATGCATGCAGACGACACTCTGCGGCCTCTCACCTGCTGCAGCCGCTTGCCAGAGCGTCGTCGCAGGCTGCGCGGTCGCCCGTGAAGTTGCTGGTGATGCAGCATGGCGCATTGGCAGCAACTGCCGTGCAGGGCTCAGGCACGGCCACGCAGGTGACGCCGGTTTGCGCAGCTTTCAACTATAATGCAAGCCATGAAGTCCAAGAATGCGTCATCGTCGCATCCAGCCGGCAAGACCTGCGGCGCGCACAGGGGGGGGGGGGGGGGGGGGGCGGAGCAGAGCACAAAGCTAACGGCAGTGTGCGGGCGGTAGGCGCCGGCAGTGCGTGTTGGCGCGTGGCTGATGTCATAAACGTGCGACTGGCGTGCAGCTGCCGCAGCGCTCCTGCAAGTTGCCCGCACTCGAGGCGCAAGTGTCACGACCCCTGGTTTGCTTAGCGAGCGGTGTCAGCTGCAGTTGCGGTTATCTCATGAGTGTCAGCAGTGCTGCACACTAACAGGTGTGACTGCATGCAGTGGGCATATCTGAACCTAAGAAACCTGCAAGCAACAAGTACTAGTTTTTATCAACATGTTTCAAGATATATATACATATCAGCAATTTAGCGCGCTTACCCTTGAGCACAGTGGCCCAGGGAAAACTTGCGGTGAACGCAAGCAGTACTAAAATGCGCTGGCAAAAGCCACCAACTATGGTTTTTCCACTTGGCACACGGGCCTGCAGGCACTCCACAAACAGGCGCTTGGGGAAAACACAGCGACGCTAGCACGTGGTGGGGAGCTTCGCCCCGTGAGCAACGTGGGCAACGGCAACTGCCTGATTCATACAGCTCTACACGGCATAGGCAGCGTCGCAGTTGAGCACGGACTGCCGGCCCCAGCACTGGTGATTGCCATGCGAGAGGCACTGCTGGACGGGATGGTGGCATACGTCACGCAGGGGGCGGGCAAACAAGGGGCCAGCATGTCATCGATGCGTCAACTGACCGCGCATGCAGCAGCCCAACCTGCGTGTACACGTGAACAATTCGACACGTACGGGACACGCGCTCGCTGCCTCGCAATCGAGTACGGCACAAATGAAACGGACAGCGCGGACAGCGGGCACACGCTCCTGCTGCAACGCCTACAGGAAGAGGGCGTGTGGGGACGGCCCCTCGGTTTGTCTGTGTGGGCCATTGTTGCAGCGGTCTACGCGGTCTCGGTGACGGTGTGGCAGGCCGAGCCTCAGGCCACTGGCAGCACGCAAAAATCAACAGGGCTGGTGCTGGCACAACTGATGGGGCTGCCAGCGGTTTTCGCACCGGTAACTCCAGCTCAGCCTGACTGCCATCTGGATGTGCTGTGGACGCCGCCTGGGCTATATACAAATGTGGGACACTTTGAACTGCTTGTCGCCCCTGCGGCAGCTCCGCCCTTGCCAACCACTGTGACAGCGTCGGCGACCACTCAAGCTAACAGCACCCACATCACGGCTCCGAGTCGGACACAGCCCCGTACTGCGCTACAGTTGCCACAGCAGCCTGAGCCACTGAGGTGTCCTTTATGCACACTGGCATTTTGGCAGCTTGGTCAGAAAGAGGACAGCAAACAGCGAGGCAAACTGTCAGCTGCGAGCCGCATGGCACCGGTAGTGGCCCACTTCAACGGTGGTAGCTGCACGAGGTCGATGCTGAACCCTGAGGCGAGCACATCACACTGTCAGCAAAATCCGGCGGCAGCATACGCCAAGGGCATCCGGCAGCAGGTTGATCACGACCCATCCGGTGACCGTGCCCCTTCAGGCAGCAGTACCTGCAGCACTGGGGCACACCATGCCAAGCATGTGCAGGAGATGAGCACCATGTATGGTTGCACGGCAGAAGACTTCCTACGGGCGGTAAGGACGCTGAGTGCATGCACAGGTGCCTGCGGCCTGGTCCATATGTCAGCCAGCGCGGGGCAGAGGCAATGCGCGCTGACCTCGCCATGCCACACGTGTCGACGGAATGGAAGCGCCCCCACGCGCGCACGCCCGGCAGTACCCCCGGGCCAGTCCGAGGGCGGGGGTGCGGGTAGCGGCGGCGCGGCCGCGGCGGCGGGGGCTGCCGCAGCGACACCTCCAAAACTACCGGCGGTGCCGGCTAGTGGCGCTGCCAACTCAAAGTCTAGCAAGAAACGCCCGGCAGCTACGGCAACCGGCGCGCAACGCCGGCGCCGAACGGCAGCTGCTGCGGCACCGCCTAGCAGCGCCGGCAGCCGCACTCAGTCTGACAGCCTGAGGCTGCAGGACAGCAGCCCCTCCCACGGGACGGCCGTGGGATGGGCGGACATGGACGTGGACCCGCCGGACGATGCCGCGTCACCGCCCCCCCCGACCACCACCACCAGTGGCAGGCCCTCAAAGCCCCAGGCACGAGCATCCCTGGCTTGGGACCTCTCGACGCCCTCGGTCGTCCACGCACTTGACCAGACCAATGAGGCGGATCTACTGCTGCTGCGGTTCACCACGACTGCCAACCCCTTCCGCACTCAGCTGCAGTGCACCCAGTGGGCACGGCTAGTGGAGCACGCCACACGACTACTGGCGGACGCCACAGACAGTGCACGCGAGGCGGCACGGGTGCGCCTCCATCATGGTGCCGGGGCGTTTGCTCATCAGGTTTCTCAGACTCTAGTGCAGCGCGGCTACAGGCTGCTGCACCTGCTAGCAGCAATGGCCTTTGGTAGGCAACCGGAGGGAACCGGTATGCCGCCTGCGGCCCGGCTGGCAGCGTTGCTGTCTGGCGACTTTGCGGAGCTACTGAGAAAGACGCTGTCAGCAGCAGCGGCGCTGCGGGCCCCCAAACCAAACAACGCAGCTACGGCGTCGGCACAAACGAACTTCGATGCCGACTGGACGGAGGCTGACTCCAGGCAGCAAACAGCATGCGCTGCCCTCTCAGGCAAGCGACGGGGGGTAGGCCTGGCTGCCGCACGACTAGAGGCGCGTGAAGCATGCGCCCCAGCAGACGAGGTCACCGCACAGGTGCTGGCAGCAAAGCACCCTGAAACTGGCACCCGGCCCGGGGTAGTCGATACGCCAATGGAGCAAGTGCGCGGCCTGGTACGCGACGCCCGGCGGCACTGCTTGCACGGCGCAGGGGTGGCAACCACCGCCGGGCCCGCTGGCAGCGGCAGTCCCGTCTTCGAATCGGGTCAGGCGCATGATCGCAGCGATAGGCCTGAGGATGCTGCCAGCGCAGCCGGACGGCGCCTCGAGGTGGAGGCGACAGACATACTGTCGACCTTGTCCGCAGCAGGGGCGGGGAAGGCAGGAGGGCTGGACGGCCTACGCTATGAACACCTCTTGATGGCCGCTGGGCCTGGTGCACCAGTGAAAGCAGCCACCCGCCCCGTGGGCAGTGCCTCGCCAGGACTAGCTGGTGATTCAGAATCGGATGTGATGGAACCGGCATTCGCCCATCACCTGGCCAAGGTGTTCACGACGCTGCTTGTTGAGCCCGAACTGCTGCCGGAGCAATCGCAACGGCTTCTCCGCGCCGCGGCCCTCTCAGGCATAGGACAGAAGCGGCGTCCGATCGCCTGCTCCAGTGTCTGGCGCAGACTCCTCGGGTCCACAGCGGCACGGGGTGTCAAGGGCAAAATATCGGGGCTGCTGGCCTCCATGTCGCAGTTTGGCGTAGGATACCGGTCTGGCGTCGAGCATGTGGCAGCGCGCGCGCGCGTGTGGCACGAGCTGTATGGCACCACAATCCAGCTGGACTGTGAGAACGCATTTAACAGTGTGGATCGCGCCGCCATTGTGCGGGGACTTATGCTCTTCTGTCCGGAGCTGCTCCCGCACTTTGAGTCCGTATACTGTGGTGGCACTGCCCCAGAGATGCGAGTGGAGGTGAATGGTGAAGCTCGCATTATCTGCTCCCACCTAGGGTGCCAGCAAGGGGACCCTCTAGGGCCGCTGTACTTTGCAGTGGCAGCGGCATTCCTACTCTTCTACCCTGATGGAGTGAATGCGACGCCCGGCAGTATGCCGGCCTACGGCCACAGCACAGCGGAACCGCCAGCCCCGCACTGCGCTTTCCTGGATGACCTCAACGTGCTGCAAGCTGCCTACTTCGACGATGCAGCGGCCGCTGGGGTGGCAGAGGTGATCCGTCGGCTTGCGGCAGGGGGCCTACGCGTTCGACCAGACAAGTCGCTGGCCATTGCCATGCGCGGCACAGTGTTTGATGAAGCGGCCAGAGCACGCCTGCGCGCCCTTGACATACCGTTTGTGGACGCCACCATGCCAGAATCCAGTCAGGGCTTTACGTCGGTCGGGGTACCGGTAGGGCACCCAGCCTATGTGCATGCTGCCATGAGCAAGCATCTTGTTGACGCAGGGACATGGCGATTGTCGTGGCAGCTAGCTGGGATGGCGCGGCATCACCTACAGGCAGCACAGTTCATTCTGCGCAGGTCACTGACGAAGCGGATGGGCTTCTTAGCTCGGGTCGTTGACACGGCTTTGAGTGAGACATGGCTGCACGCATTTGACGGGTTCTGTGCATGGACGCTTGAACGCATGCTGCACCTGCACGGCTGCGCTACCGCGGCAGTCATGAAGTCACACCTGCTGGCCGCCTGCACTGCTGGTGACAATGAGGTAGCCAGCAGTGGCAGCGTGCTGGTATTGCCGCGCTTGGGCCCGCCAGAACTCACGGACATCGCAGTGCCACTGCGGGCGTCACGGTTGCCGGAGCGACGAGGCGGTCTGGGCATGCCGCTTTTGGGGCTACTGGCACCAGCCGCATACACGGCCCAGGCATGCACAACACTGCGGCCTGCAATAATTCATGCCACTGTGGCAGCAGGGGCCCTGAGGCTCGGCACTGACGAACACGGCGCAGTCACCTGGTTCGCGCAGCACTCATGCGCAATACGCGAGGACCAGGGACTGCCGCCAATCATCGAGGCCGTGCGACGCTCTACGCGAGCGCTGACAGCTGATGGCGGCGAAAAATCACGCACAGCTGTGGCCGAGCAGCTCCCAGCATCGTTGCTACGGTGGGCAGCGGATACAACGGCCGCAGCGTCGACGCTCCCCACTGCGGTGCAAGCGATCTACGCCGCAACTGCCGTCACGGAGACGGGGACCACTGAGCCAGCCCCACACACCCACGGCATTGTGCCTGGCGCCGAGGCGGCCGCTGCGGCGGCGACCGTACCTGGCCCTCAAGCCGCTGCCGCGGCTGCCTCTTCCACGCCCGCTAAAACACAAACTAGCGCGGAAGAAAGCAGCTGCAGCGGCGGGCAGGAGGACGACGACGACGACTGGGAGGCCTATGCTGACGAGATCTGCAGAAAGGTAGTGCCCCGCCGCCGGCGCGGTCACTTCACGCACGGACTACAAGCCCGCCTTTCAAATGTTCTTCGACGTCAATACGAGGACTGCCTGGTGGAGGACCTAGAGGCTGCCTCGGCTGGTGCCGTGGGCAAGCCGACGCAGGCTGCACTTATTGGTGACTCACGTGACACCAGCCGCCGCCGCCAACAGGCTAGCGCGCGGGTCCTGGCGCAGCTGCGCAGCCAGCGTGCGTCCGGGGCAATGGCGTGGATGAGCGTGCCACCCGCTGCCAATGACCGCCCGGGTGCGGCGCCCATGTCCAGTATGGCAGCAGCCACGATGATTATGGTTGCGATCTTTATAGACGGGTGGGGCATACAGGGCGAGGTGTGCCCATGGCGGTGCAGTGACGTGAGCCCCACCTCCACGCATGCGATCAGCTGCCCCAGCCAGCACATACGGGGGCACAACGCGACACACACTGCCCAAAAGCGGTGCCTACAGCGCATCTTGAGACAGCACCATGTCTCTATTGTCCGCAATGAGGACGCTAGCGTCTTCAAGGTACCGGGGTATCGGGCGGACACAGTCATTGACCCAGGGTGTCTGCACTTTAGCAGTGCATACCGTAACAAGGGAATAGTGCTAGACACAAGTGTGCGCGCGCCCACAGCGAGCTCGTACCTGACAGGCAAAACAAATGCCTCGAACACGGACGGCTATGCTGCTGGGGTGGGGGAGGACGCGAAGGTCAAGCACCACACCGGCACCTTGACGTCATCTTGGGCTTTTGTGCCATTCGTGCAGGAGTCGTACGGACGGCTGGGCAAGCAGACAAGCCTTTTTGTTAAGGAGTTGGCAATGCACTCAGCACTGTGCTCAGGGGGGGGGAAGGCAGATGTGTTACGCAAGGCCGGGTTAGCTAAGCGTCAGATCCACATTGAGCTGAGCATATCGCTGGCGCGGGAGTTGGCGGAGCGCGTCATGGCATACACACGTGGAGCGCGAATGCTGGGCTGTGTTGCGGCGCCGGTATCCAAACTCCTAGGGCACAGCGCAGACTAGGCTGCTGCGTTGACGCAAGCTTTTCGATTGCATAGGCAACCCGGCCTCCCTTGGGCCTTTATAAATACAAGTCCATACGTACTAAAATGCGCTTTCTGCGTGTACTCAATGACAATTTCCCCACTGTGCATAGTGCACATGACACCTGCACCCTCGTCCGGTGCTTCATGCTTTCAACTCCGTGAATGGATTGTAGTCAGGCCGGTGGCATTAGGTACTGATAATACTAGTTATATGACTGGTGCAGTGGCCCACCTCTGCGGCTGCCGCCGCCTCGTTGTCGATGCACGTCGTGACCGGATCTGAGCCAACGGGGTCGCCCTGCGCAAGTTCCTTCACCGCCTTCTTGAAGGCATCAGCAGCGTCAGTAAACGCAACAACGCACGTGGCACACGCCGTTCCTGGACCACAGGTTGCATCTGCCTGAGCGACGCAGTCTACAAGCTTGCGGTCGGCCGCCGATGCCTGCAGCGCATGGATGGCTGAACGCAACGCCTGCTGCTCGTCATGGTGGGGCGACGGCAGCGCAGAGGCCGTGGACGAGACGGATGCCAGGAGTGTCGCGGTGATGGCCACGAGCACGAAGCGCCGCTGGTGCGACACGGCCTTCATACCATGCACACGTGCCGAGGCGACCATGATCAAAGCGAGCTTCTCTGCAGGAGCGAGGCAGCAACGAAGGCGACGTTTTCTTATAAGAGCGCAACAGACCGACATCACAACAAGTGTGTGGTAAACCGACCGAGACTGCGCACAGAGGTCGGCAGCCGCTGTCTTCAGGCAGCGCGCGTGAGTGTGGACCAACATCGCTGACTTCAAACTTGCTTTACAATGGCTTACCGTGTGTCGAGGGCAGGCGGCGCAGTGTGATGTGTGTATGCAGCTTGCAGCTGCCATCACATCGTGCAGTCAGGGGTCCGAGGAGAATTTGCAGCGTACAGCAGGTCAGGTCTGGTCAGGTCAGCGGCGAGAGCATCAAATTTTTGTGTGTTGCAGTTGCAGTTGCAGTTGTGGAATGCAGCCTTTTAAAAAAACAAGTCCATCGGGCATCGGGCGCCCTGATGCAGAGTGACTAGCTCTTGCAGCGACATCGATGCGCCTCATGATTAGTGCTATAGCACTGGCAGTGGCTGCGACAAGCTTGCGTAATCTACAGATGCAGACGTCCGATTTACCGCGATCTGTTTGCCTATTGAGCAGCGACTAACGCACAGAGCTATGGAACGCATGCGACAGCGTAGTCCGTATTCTGCCTTTCATGTGTACTTGTTCTGGTAATTGTGAGCGCTGTCTCCGCCTGCACATGTTAACGATGATCATTCACTACTGAAACAGGACGTACGCCGCCATACTAAAGTGTTTGCTGGAACTATGCAAGCATCACACACTGCGCACTCAGCGGAGCAGACG
This sequence comes from Tribonema minus, assembly GCA_017506865.1. Taxonomy (NCBI): domain Eukaryota; class Xanthophyceae; order Tribonematales; family Tribonemataceae; genus Tribonema; species Tribonema minus. The sequence goes on from JAFCMP010000124.1 coordinate 1,008,109, forward strand.
CGACGAAATCGAAGGCATCACACATGCAAGTGACTATGGTCGCCAGTGCTTTGCACGAAGTTTGGAGAGTAAGCAGAGACCGCACGACAGTGGGTTGGGCTACACAGCATTGAGCACATTGGGGCAGCCCAACGCCTAACTGCATACTGATTATCATAGGTAGTACGTCACTACATCAGCCACATGCCTGCTGCTTGTGCAGGATGCCCTAAACCAGGCAATGCAGACGACTACATCAGGATCAACATTCCCAACACTTACTTTAGGGACACAGGCCTCAGAATCAAGACGCCAGCCGCCATTGCATCATGATGACTTCAGACTTGGTAGGTGGTTAGCAGGCTCAGACGAGGACAAGAAGTAGCAGACGAGAGCAACCAAACACCATTGGTCTAAGTGTTGCATCATTAAGGTTGCTCAATTTTCCACGTTTGCCTTCAAGTCATTGGCAATCAGTGATCGCCCGTTTCACTCTGTCGGCAGGCAGGGACAGCTGGGATCAACTGAGAGCTCCCGGCTGCACACCCGCTGCACAGGATGTCAGGCCTGCCAACTAGCTCCAGCGCTCAAGCTACCCTGTCGTGCAGTGCATCCTGGCTTATGACACTGCAAGCGAGCACAGCGGGGCGCGCCTGCATGATGCCGCAGGGCAAAGTGAGGGTTACCTATAACTTAGGGTTGGACGATGCGCCAATCATCTGCCAGTGGCCAACTGAGCAAACAAGACATGTGCCATTTGCAGCAATAGTTCAAACAACTGGGGTGTCCATAAGACATGATGTGCCACATGCTGTGTTGATGCTGTGTCACGATGGTCATTTGTTGAAGGTTACCTCAGGCTCGTCAAACACTGTCCTAGTACTGTCCTAAAGCAGTGCCTGCAGAACTCGAGCGTGTGCAAAGTGTCAGGTCTCAGCTGGGCGACTTTGCCCGTGACGCATGAACTTGCATAGCACAGCGTGGCATACACGCAGGGCACAAAGTGCTGAAATTGAGAGTAGCATAGCAGGCGAAATGTGCCAAGACACCGGGGTGTTGCACAGCTGGAGATATTGCATGCATTTTGAGCCAAATTTTTGGCCAAACTCATGAGTCAAGTTGAAAGTCACTGCGTCATGCGGCCTCAAGAAGTGATAAAAAGAACTGAATGCATGTTTATGGACGCATTGTGGGCCAATTTGTGGCACAACTCTACTCATATGACCTGTTTCAAATTTGTTGATTTGATGTGAACAATGAAAAGTGACCAAACCCCGGGTGTGGTGCAGCTTGAAGGTGCAGCACGTAAATGGTGCAGGTGCGCTCGCTGCCAATGTGAACGTGGCTCACCTGCACCAAGCATCGGGAGAGCAGTGTGGCATCTGCCATTACGCACTTGTGAATGTGTGGGGCCTCACTTGCATGGCTGTCTGGTGCACGACGTGAGCATCATGCCGCAGGTGCATTTTTTCTGATGCGACTGGTCATACATTGGGCATTGAACAAACGCCCTGACAACTGACACGCCGACTAGTCTAGACGCGACTGTTCCAGTGCATGGACACGCGCCTTCTGCAGCATCGCCAGAGCTTCATTGCAGGTTGCGTGGTTGTACGTGAAGTTGCCAGTTATGGAGCATCTGCCACGCGCAACGTCTTGCGCGCACGATTCATGCACGTCCACGCAGGCGGTGCTGATTGTTGCAGGGTTCATCTGCCACACACGACACAGCCGTGGTGAATGCCTTGTTGTCGATGCATCCAGCTGGCAAGGCCTGTAGTGATGAGGGGGGAGGAGGAAGGCATGAAACGCATTGGCCCAGGCGTGGTGCAGACAGCAGGTGCAACACGGCGGTGCGTACCACTGTGACAGCATTGTGCATGGCTGGTATCATCATGATCCACTGGTGCATGCCATGGCCGACACGCAGCTGCAGCACTTCTGTGAACATCATGACTAGCCTTCAGGCGCAGGGTCAGAAACTAACACAGCACTCATTCAGTGATGCCAGCTGTTCTGACACACGCTTTGTAATGAGTGCGGCTATGCAAATCTCAAGCCGCATCCACCCAAGAAGATCCCCTCCAAAAAACTAAAGAATTTCCTGTGCTGTTTCAGAAGTGTGCTCAGGAGAACCAGGTACACCGTCAACATTGGATGATCGTGTTTTTCTGCAAGTTGATGGCAAACTTAAATCTAAGCAGTACAGCTATGAAGTCTCTCATGCATGCCTCCGCTGCGTTACGGTAGTGCATCAAACGTCCGCCTGCTCCCAGCGGCCTCTTCCTTGGGGCACCTGTAGGCACTGTACAAACAAGTCGTGGACCACAAACATACAAGTCGCCTGAAGCTAGAAGGGTAAGACGACTCACCTTTGTGACTGCCACCAAGACGGCACCTATGCACGTGGTTGCTGAGATCTTCTTGCCGCCGGAGGTTGCGCCCTGCAGCAGGTCCTTGAGGTCCTTCTTGAAAGTATCCTCATCAACACCATTGGCGCACGTGGCGCAGTCGGTGCCTGGACCACAGGTTGCAGCTGCCTGAGCGGCGCAATCTACAAGCTTGCGGTGCGCTGCCAATGACTGCAGCTCCCGGATGGCCCGACGCAGCGCCGGCTGCTGCCCGTCATCGTGGGGCAGCGCAGAAGTCGTAAATGAGATGGACGCCAAGAGTGTCGCGGTGATGGCCACAAGCAATAGGCGTCGCTGCGGCGACCCGCCCTTGTCGCCGTGCACGAACGGCAGGGCGACCATGATCAAAGCGTGGATGAAGATGCCTGCTTGTTTTGCGAGAGCCAGCAGCGGGCAACGAGCAGTCAGCTTTACATTGTGCAACAGAACCAGGACCCGCCGAAAACAACTTGATATTCCTGCTGAAGCTGCGGATGAATTGTCTGTCATAGGTGATCAACGATGGCCCAACAGTGCACGCCGCTCCTTTCCTTGAGACAACTTTTTTCAAGGCAATATCCGCAGCTTACCGTGCGTCGAAGTCAGACGCGGCGCAGAGTGGACACTGATTACAGTTTGCACGTCCGCGATACAGGTCAGGAACCGTCATCATGGTCAGTCAGTGCAGAAAATGATTTTATGGCGGGGCTGGGGCTCAGGTCAGTGGTCCGCTCAGTCAACAACAAGAAGAAACTTCAACTCCACGCTACGTTGAAGTGATGGTTACCTCGGCAGAACGGCAGTCACATGCGTACACTATAGTCTCTTAGGCCAGCTGGATGCTCCGTGCCTGACTCGACGGCCATTGCAGCAGCTGCACCTGCACTACCCATCCCATCCCATGTACTTGTTCCCTGTTTAGTTCATAATTTATTCCGCACTTTTATTCTCTGAACCCCCACACACACACAGAGTGGCGACGCTGACAAATTCATCGCATGGCGTGGCGCGAACGCTGCACAATGGCACAGGCACCCCTCGCCCCTGCACGCTGTCTCGAGCTATGTAAGCACGGTCCGACTCTGCGTGAAGAGAGACTCAGTACAGGTTTCAGAATGGTTTTGCTTTCAAGGCCACCCCCCCGAGAAAGGTAAAAGCAGAGACCGTGGTGGGGCGTGCAGTTTGGTGAAAGCGAGGGCACAGAACATCAAAAGGAGCCTATATATATATATATATATATATATATATATATATACATTATCCCAATGTACATATAAGGTGAGGGTACCCTACACTGTGTCGTACCTATTGGGCGGGAGGCAGCACTCTGGTCAGTCTCATCATTAGATGACATGATTACGAGAGTGCGACTGATAACCGCTTCAACTGCACTCGTTGCAGCGCCAACCTAAAGCAGACTGCACAGCGGGCCCTCAACTAATACGTGCATATATATACACTTCCTATAGAGTAGAGCATATATAGAAAGTGCTAAATATGCATGTACAGAGAAGTACGGATATATATAGACACTACTCTAGAGTGCATACATAGAGCGTACACTAATCTAGATGCAGTGCATATATAGATTCCGTAGGAGTAGAAAGATGTTATTGTGTCCAAGCCCACAGCACGTCCCGCCTCGCCAGACCACCCCACAACACCACCCAACCCCAAGCACCCCCCACTGGCACACGCATACCAATCCAACCGAACTCTGACCCACCCACCAATTCGCTTGTTGCATGGGCGCACCGTGGCAGTCAAGTTCAATTTTTCAACAACAACAAAACAGGGAGAGCATGCATATGTCACGGACGGATGAGCAATACAGAATGCCATGGCACTTTCATACTTCTTCAAGTACCTATACGCCATGCAGCAAAAGTCTCCAACACAGCCAACAGGATACGGAGCATGCTTGCAGCGAGCTTGTGATGATGCTCAATTGATTCGGGTCTTACTTTTGGGATGAGTGTTTGCTTGTTTCAGATAAATTAGTTGAAACTAAATATTACAGGGTTCTTGTACTTTTTGTTAATTCTCGCTCAGGGCGCCAAAAAGCCCAGATGATGGTCTAACTTGAAGCTGCTGTACGGAATCTATATGTCGTGTGACAGTCTGAAAGTGTCTCGACGACAACCACTCAAACGCCGCCGCCGCCAAATGGCATTTCCTACGTCCTCCTCCATGTGCACCACCCCCTTGTACTTTTCGATTCATAATTCTGTCTTTAGGGCGCCATGGTGGAATTCAAGCTTGGAGTTAGATGAATTTGCAACCTGGTACAGTTTTTTCCTGCTATGTGATTCTTACATACACACACCCCAAGTTATTGAGGATGAGTGTACGTGGTGTTGTCATATGATGATTGCTGCTGTGTGCTGATGCCCTGTCAGCCATATGGCGTTGCACTGCAGATGGCATGCCTGCCTGCCATAATGCTGCACACATGTGGTGTGCAGCATGCAGTGCAGGTTGTGCAAGACTTAGTGTGGCCCAGTGTGCTGCATTGACATGCCTTAATTTGGGATGAACTGGTCCATAATTTACGATTACGGTATATATGCCATCTATGCCAATGACATGTATACTATAGGTATTACACGATGGTATACTACTTAGTAGTTGTCATCCGAAGAGTCATGTATACGTCTTATCGACGCAACGATCGCCGTAGCAGGAGTTCGGCTATTTTATCTTTACGGTATGCTGCAGAAAACAATCGCAAAGCACCTCATGCCATGGCAGTGCAAATATTCATGGCTGTGGTGGCACGTGCAGCTGCCCCTGCAGTCACTGGTGGCTCAAGCTCTGCTTGCTGTAACCGTTTCAACTTGGCAGTGCGCAGGACGTACACTGAGCTGACTCGCCTGTGAGGCTTCACCTACCATGTGCATACAACGACAAGCTTTTGGGATGTGCATGCATATATAGCAGTGCTACATGCAGCATTTGAGATGCTAGTATGTATGTGCATGCAAAAAGTTAATCAAAGTTCTCATGCGCGCATATGCAGTCTATCAATTTGAAACCAACTACGTGTGCACTTGTGTATTTATAGATCACTGCGGCACACACTCTCTAGATGATTTGAATATATAGGTCTCCTGGGAACAAGAGACAAGTTTGCTCTCAATTCCTCAAGTCAAACCTGGAAATTTGACCGCGTGCCTGGCGTGCGTGCGAGAAGGACAAGCAGCACACAAAAGCCACAGTAGCAGCGCGCCTCACATGTAGCGTTGTAGCAAAACAAGACGGCAGGTGCGTCGCGCTGTACCTCAGGTTCATGAATTTCCTTGCTTCCACTCCTGACGACTTAGGCAGCACGCTGCGGTATCGATACAGTGACTGAGAATGTTGTTGTGATAGTGCAGGCACCCGAGGTACCGCCGCTAGCGTGGCTTAATCGCTGCATCTCGGCAAAGCCACATGGCGGGGAGGCAGAGGCTATGTCTTACTAAGAATTCTTGTCTCTTTGTCAAAAATCAAATGTGAGCGCAGTTTGCTAGTGGTTTTGCTCATAGACACCCTTCATAAGTACACAAAAGCCATGGCCGTAGTGGTACGTGCAGCTGGTGGATGCCAAAGAGAGCCTGAGGAGTCTCAGAGACTGCTGCAAGACAATTAGTTCGTCTCAGCATTGAGGCATGCCCGATGCCCAGTTGCATAGCTATGCAAAAGCGGATGATCATATTTTTATCATTAGAAAAGCCGCATGCCTGCTGCATGCTCAAGACTGGGCAATCCAGGCAAGTTGAATGCAGACGACTACAGCCATATGCATATGCGAATGATTCGCAGACCGTGTATACAGCATGATGCGTAGCCCAAAAAATTGAAGGTTGCATGCATGCACAAGCCACTTGTAGCGCTTGGCTGCAGCGAGTTCTGCTGTATTGTCGGTGACACTTTGAAATCAGCCCACACCTCTCATGCCATGAGCTGCAGCTGCTGCAGCCTTCGCCGTCAGGCTAGCCAGCTTTGCTGCAGCTGCCTGCATTCGGATCTATCATTGATGGCGTACGCATAAAAGTCGCACAGGCAGCCACTTGTCATCGCCCACTCCATGCCCAAGATGCTGAGGCGGTGGTGCTCAACAGGGCAGCCCGTCCCCCTTGTGAACTTCAGGATACCATCTGGCTTCCACCGGGCAGCTGTTCAAGTTGTGCCCGCTGCTGCAGTAGCAGCTCCAAGCTACTTGAGGCTTTTGGACCACCCGTGCACACCTCGCAATCTCACGGGCAGCCCCGTCCCACCGTCATTGCACGATTCCCAGATGCTCCTCTGTGACGGTGACATGCCCGTGCGCCCCTAGGGCAGCCTGCTCATGGCCTGCCAGTGCGCCTCAGGACTGGCCTATGTCGAGCAGGCACTCAAGTACGCGCAGCACCTGGTGTCATCTGCACACAGCCGCCAAGTAGATATTATCGGTGGTAGGGCTCATCGGCGAGTGGGCAGCAGTTGCTATGTCAGTTACGCCAAGGCACACATTTTTTAAACGTGTTCGAGGGGCAGCCGTTGCCGTGCGCGCATGAAAATTGAACCCAGAAGACCGCCCGCTACGGCGGCCTGGCACGTCTCCTGCTTCCGCGAACACCCAGCACCGCGTACGCCCGCACACACCGCAAACTAACTGTCGAACGGGAACTTCAAGTTGAAGTTTTTGGGGCCAAAGTAGGACAAGGCCCACGACGACGACGACGACGCAAAAGGACGGTATTTCGCGTGCGTACGCCATTGTCTCTGAGCCCACTGGACGCAACGTGCCTGACTCGACGGCCATGGCAGCTGCGCCATGTAATTCGTAATTTATTCCGCGCTTTATTCCGCACCATTTTCATTCCATCCTCTGACAAGCTGCGGCGCTACAGCAGCTAGATCATTGCATGGCGTGGCGTAAACGCTGTACAATGGCACCAGGCACGCCTCCACCCCTGCACGCTGTCTCGGGCTAGGCACGGTTCAACTCTGCGTTGGGAGAGACTCAGTGCAGTTTTCTGAATGGTTATGCTTTGAAAGCCACCCTCGCGAGGGGCATACAATCCATGGCCGTGGTGGGACGTGCAGTTTGGTGAAAGCCAAAGAGAGCAAAAAACATCAGGAATCTCTATGTATACTGCGGATTGCACGACGATTGAGACCTTTGTTCAAAACCAAAACACAAAACACGGTGAAAAACACCGTGAAAAACACGGTGAAAACGGTCAAAACACGGGTGAAAACACGGCACAAAAACACGCAAGAAAACACGCAGCATTGCTCATTTCCTCGTGAATAATCACCGCATTCATGAAAGGCATGAAGCCGCGGTCAGGCGCATGCACGCTGAACAGCACCACCGCAGCACATCTGCAGCAATCAAGGACATCAGATTGTCATGATAACATTGATTGACGCAATGGTGCCGCCTACAAGGGCGGCGGCGTCAGCAAAGAGAGAGTTGAGAGCGCGAATTGCTGCATCTCGTGATTCTTGAAAAACACGCGCTGCAGGTCGTTTGAAGGCGCGCCCGCCTGCTGTAACACAGCAGTTGATGAGTTTCTTTGCTCGGCACTCACTTTCATCGCGTCCGACAGGTGGCAAGCCATCCCACCATCCATGAAAAAGTGTCTTTTTCGGCTCGATGGCGGTCAAAAGGCGCGTGTTTTGCATCGTGTTTTGCGTGTTTTGTGCCGTGTTTTCTGCCGTGTTTTGACTGTTTTCACCGTGTTTTTCACCGTGTTTTGTGTTTTGGTTTTAAACAAAGGTCTCAATCGTCGTGCAATCCGCAGTACATCCCAATGTACGTACATCCGAGGTGGGGGTATCCGACTGTGTAGCTACCTCTTGGGCCGGCAGGCAGCACTCTGATCCATCTTGTATGATTTATCTTACAGGTGACCGATGACAGGGTGGTAACTGATACCGCTTCAACTGCACTCGTTGCAGTACGTTCCTAGGAGGCCTACAACAGTCGGCCCCTCTGCTAATACGCGCATATATAGACGCTAACTATAGTGCATATATAGAAGTGCTAGATATGCATGTATAGAGAAGTATGCGTACATATTTAGATGCTACGTAGATGCATACATGGGGCACACTAACCTAGATGTGCACATATAGATTCCAGCTGTAGAGAACAGAGACTCTTTGATGTTCTTGCTCTCGCGGCCCCAAGCACGTCTCGCCTCGCACACCCCAACGTAGTACCCCACCCACCCACCCAACACCCCACCCATATCCACCCCACCCCATCCCACCCCCACCCCTTCCAATTCCCGCCATCCACCCCACCCCCACCCCTTCCATCCTCCCCCACACGTGACTCAAGTAGGCCCCATGGGCGCTTTTACTCACTGACTCAATTGATACATAGGGTTCAAAGCTTGAGGGAGGCCAAACGTTTGACGTGTGCCTGTATGTAGGCGGTCACGTCGTATGCAGCAACCTGATCCTGCTGCGCAGCCGCGGGGGCCCCGGAGTCGCCACTCACACTCCCAAGGCTACGCTGCAATGGATACACCGTGACGCGCTGGCCAGTTGGATCTCAGGGTGAGGCTACATGGGATGAAAAACATGAATACTTCTGAGAACTAGATTTTTAAGTATCTGATCTGAGTTCTTTGGTAAACGACTTCATGCATGTTTGAAGCTGCCAGTGCTACAGAATTCGGCAATCATTCACTTGCATCGTCGTGAAAGCACCACTTTCAGATTTGGGCAAGAGAATAAATAAAAGTACGCGAAAAAGCCCAGATGATGGTCTAAGGTGATGCTGCTGAACGGAATCTGCATGTCGTGTGACTTCTGAAAGTGTCTCAACGACAACCACTCAAACGCCGCCGCCGCCAAATGGCTTCGACGAAGTACATCCACCTTTATTTGACAGATGATGTTTCCCTTTTTCAAGTTTGCAGCATCCAGACCAGGGCCTTGCAGCGTGACACACCTCATGCTGCATAGCAGAGGATCCTTCTGCTCCACATGAGTATTTTTCAGGCCAGCGTAGGCTTCGCCTCCCTTCAGAGTTTCTGGTACATAAACACCCACTAGCGTGCGCCCTATGAGAATGAATAATGCGTGCATGTTTCTGCCCGCCGGTTCATTCTTTACAATCTCAACTGCTCAGAAGCATGTTGTGAGCGGCAATGCAACACAGCAGCAGTAGGTGGCTGCTGCCACAAATGAAAAATATGTACGCGTCTGCGGCGCGCGAGTGAATGGTAGCGAGTCAGTTGGCCTGCGGGAGACTACAGCTGCGCGGTGGGCATAGCGTGTGCCGAGCTTTGTGATGCCAGTTCCGCCGATTCATTCTTTGAAGTCATGCCCACCCAAAAGCAAGTGGTGAGCAGCGATGCAACACAGCAGCAGCTGATTTGTGGTGTTGCCTTAAAATGAACAGCATGCGTGCTGAGGTCTGTGATGCCATTCTCTTTGTGAGCACACCACGAATGCTCCCCGCTGGAGGCATATGCCTTGCACATCAGCAAGCGCCAAGCAACCCGCACAGAGGCAGTACCCATTCACTGGGGCGCCTTGTGGTCACATGGGTGAATTCATGTGCCACCAGTCCCCTACAGCTAGACTACTTTACATGTTGAAATCGTCGCCAGCCCTGCCCGCCCGCAGTCGCCCCTCACTGCAGTCAATTCCCCACTACGCACGCTGCTCTACTTGTGATAATGGCTCAGGTCGAGCTTCTTCCTGTTGCGCGGCGCCACCGGCTTGGATAGCGCGCTGTGACTGGCCGCCTGCGCCATGGCCGCGCTTCGCACTGCTGCCTCCACCATGCCCATCTCAACCTATGATCACACGCAACAGATTGGGGAACAAGCATTTCCACGAGTCAATAAAGGGCGCGAGCAAACAGTTATGCAGAGGATGTGTGCAAAGCAAATTATACGGCATACAGGCATCCCAGCATACAGTGCTCCTGAATGGTGAAACTGAAACTATGACCATGCCGCGCACAGCTACCTCCCATGGCAACTTGTTGGCACAGTCGGGGCGCAGAGCACCGCGCAATTGATACTTCGAAATGCAAGTTTAGCTGAGGCTTGCGGGCACATGCACAGTCGAGCATGAAATCGAGTCACGGGGCTCGTAAAGATTTGAGGCAGATTTTCACAGTGTCAGAACTATCCCGCTGTTCTCGCAATTTGCGCTGCTGTCTGTCCTGGCGAGTAGTTTGTGGGACATGCGCGCTTTTGTTGCTGCAGGGTGGTGAGAGGAGGTCAAGCTTGTTCTGTCTATGCAAGGACTGCTCCAGTGCAGCAGCGGGAGGTTTGCATGTGTAAAATATGTGACAGCTACACGACCCCCGGCACATGTGCTCACAGTTTGCGTCACACAATCCCTGTACGTAGTCCAGATCCATCAGAGGTCTTGCAGAAGGGTTATGCCTGTCAGCAAAGGTAACAGTGGTTTCGTGTTAACCAGAGCCTACAACAGTAGTGACTGCTCGTTTGTTTGCTTAAGTACAAATGTACTTGGGACTATTCAGACTTGGTGAAGTTTATGTCAAGCATCATCGTTTGCCGCTTGTCAATTGAGTTGGGGCTGGCTGCGCTTGCACTCCGCAATCATTTATAAACATACGAAACGCCAGTGCCTGCAGTGCTTCATGATGAAAATGTCATACCTGCCCAAGGGCCAGCAGCCCCCCCTTGAACACCGCAGGCTCGGCAGCAGCGAAGCGCAGCAATGCTTGCCCCACAAGGGCACTGACGGCTTCATCTTGCAGCAGCAAGGCGCGTGCGAGCAGCGGCAGCACCAGCTGCATCACCGCACTTCTGCCGGCCTGAAGGCGGCAAGCGTTTTGCAGGCCCATGCAGTACGAGTGAGGTGCAGATTCAGACGCACATCAAGTCGCTTTATGAATAGGAATACTTCAGAAGTACATGATGTATGCGACACTTTGGAAGGAGTCGATGCCATCATTTGTGCACTTGTGAGAGCTTGGAGGCAGCATTTGCAGCACAAGAATGGTGTCGTGTCTTTCTACCACTCAAGGCATGACCAAACTATCGCACTGCACTACCCAAACAGCCGACTGGGAGCACTGATTTATGCACGTCAGCAAAGCTGAGGTGTTAGATCAAGTCGCCCGGCCAGTCGTCGCAGCTTCAATTGAGATTTCTGCACACAGGTAGCAGCCTTCAAGCTGACGTACCGGTGGCGCAGCGGTGCAGGTCACGAGGGCCGCCTTGCAGCACTCCATCAGGCACGCTCGGGCATCGCTGGGCTGCTGCTGCTGCTGCTGCTGCTGCTGCTGCTGCTGCAGGGCGTTGACGGCGGACAGGACTGCCTCCGCGAGCGCGGCCGCGATGCAGGGCCCTGCAGGGGATGCAGCGACACATGGCGGGGGGGTGAACACGTACGCCATTACTCGCCAGATTGGCAAATTGGCGAAGCAGCTGACTGTGATGGAATGCACTGTAGCTGTCACGAAGGTTTGCCGTTTGGCACTGACAGCAGGCTCAGAACATCGCGGGCACGCCGTTGCCCCTGGGGTTGGAAATAAGTGGGCGCATTCCCTGAATACGAGAGGGGTGTTCCCTCAAGCGCATACATGCCATCTCCGGACTGCCAGCAACAACGCCTGGCAGCGAGGCGCCACCGTCACGCCTTGACGCTTTCATATTACAAGTTACCGTGACCACCAGCCACGAACTAGGGCACCACGCCCCCATGACCCTAGCTACACAAAACTCACCGAGCAGTACGAGTGTGTAAGGCGACGTGCTCCCTTCGGACGGTGCCGTCAGCGCCCCTCGCACCGCGGCCAGCAGCGCCGCGCGCGTGGCGTACGGAACCGCCGCCTCGCCCGCGATAGCGCCTCGCAGCGGCGCCGCCACACGCAGCACGAGGGCGTCGCGCTCAGCGCCGCCGCGCTGCGCGCCGAGGAATGCGATCACCGCCGCCCAGGCAGACACGAGCACCGCCACCGGCGCTGCTGAAGTTGAAGTCGATCCATCCGCAGGCGTGCGGGCATCGGCGGCGGCGGCGGCGCCGTCAGTGAGCAGCCGCAGCAGTGACGCGTTGACCTGCGCGCCGGCCCAGGCTGCGGCGCGCGCCGCCGCCGCCGCCGCTGCCGCCGCCAGCGCTGCCTCTGACGGCGCCGCTGGTGCTTGTGCCGCCACGGGCGTTGCGTCGACAGCTGGCTGCGCGCTTGCTGCACTCTCCGCAGCTGCCGCCGCTGCTACTGGAGCCGCTGCTGTTGGCGGTGTGGCGTCTGCCGCCGCCGGTGGCTCATCCTCCACCATGCAAGAGGCAGCTGTGTCGGCAGCAGCAGGCGATTCCATGATCTCCTGTACTGGCGCTCCCGCCGCGCCTGGTGCGCCATCCGCATCTTCAGCAGCGCCTGCCGCAGCAGCACCGCCATGTTCATCCGGCAGCGCTGCGGGCGCAGAAGCTTCTGGTTCCGCGGGCCCTGCGGCAGCTGACATGTCGGTCGGCGACGACGGGGCAGCGCCGCCAGCATCAGCGCTCAACGTGTCCTCAGCACCGCAGCGCTCAGCAACTACGGGCACGTCGCCTCCCTCAGCCTCTCCGTCCGTGCCAGCAGATGCGTCCGCCGCGTCAGGCTCGTCCATTGTTGCGAAGGTGCCGTCAACACCTTTGTCACTGCTCTGAGCGCTGCCATCAGGATGGTGCTCACCCGATTGTGGCGGTGCCGATGCGTCACCTGGCTCTTGCAGCTGCTGCGCAGTGCCCGCGCCTGCGGCCTGCTCAGCAGTGCCTTGCTCGGACACTGCCGCGGAAGGTTGCTCAGCGACGGTTTCGGAACCAGCCTCAAAAGTTGTCGCCGCTGACACATCTTCGCTGTCGTCCACAGCAGCCGCAGCAGCCGCACTGCCGTCGTCCAACGGTGCGTCCGCGTCTGTAGGCGGACATCCCTCTACAACATGACCGTCATTGGTTTCACCAAAGTCAGCAGCGTTTGCCGCGGCAGGTGCGGTGCCCGCTGCTCCTGCCGGCGGCAGCACTGGCGGCGTTGCTGCTGCTGCGTCTCCTGGTGTTGCTGCCGCCGCTGCCACAGCCACTGCTGCTTCCCCGATCTCTGAAGGAATAGTTTCCATGCTCGGGTCGGCGGTAACGATAACAGCAGCCAAGGAATCGTCGAGAGACTCTGTGGTCTCACAGGCGCCCTCTTCTGTCGACACTGGCACCTGTTGCACCTGCACCTCCGCTGCAGCAGCTGCCTCTACTGCAGTGGCGTCGCGCACATCCGCAGCTGGCTCGGCGTCAGCATCAGCAGCGTCGGTTTCGGTGGTAACTGCCATTTCACTCAGGCATATGCGGATCGTGTCAACGGCCGCAGCGCCCACTGCGCTTGCACGTTCGTCGCTGACACCTGCAGCGGTGGCGGCAGCAGTTGAATCATGAGGACAGAGGAGGCGTTGAGCTGCATGCGCGTACGTCTGGCGCAAGCGGTGATGCGCAGCTGTGCTGAACAGACGAGCATAGTGTCCGCTTGCCGCACTATGCTGCCATTGATCGTTAAGTGGTGCTCAGGGGCTGATGACATCGGCAACATGCTGCGAGGCACTACAAGACACGTCGCACTAGCACGTCTGACTGCCAGAAAAGCAGCGTCTCTGTCTGCACAGAGCACGTGCATTCAATAAGACCACAGGAGAGTCATCATCTTGCGAGTGATGCTACCGCGCCTGTGAGGCAGGAACCTACAACACCGTGCCTACTGCTCAGTGGTTGGACCATCATGACTCAGTGACACCACAGCACAAGAAAATTGCGGAATCGTCGGAACGCTCCCAAATCACACAAGTGGTCAAGGAGCAATGCGCGCTGCAGAGCGGACAACCTGCCAGTGTCTGCACCCACCAGACGCTGCCCCACGAGCAGGCCCTACACGTTCAAGAAAAAGACTACAACTTCAAGAAGAAGAAGTAAGCACTCACCTGGTGACATCACTGCTGCCAGAAGCCTGCACACAATGGGGGCAGGGATGCAGCAGCAGAGTCAGCACACGCTCTCGTAGATCAATCTGAAGGCTTGGCACAATAAACGGATTTGGAGGCAGTGGAGTGCGCACTTCCCGCATCAATGAAAATGCATTGCAAATACCTGCAGTCGTGTGACCGCAGAAATAAATCCATTTCCACATGAGTCGTGGGGGAGAATATGCATGGCTAGCTGCAGTCAGAGCCTTCTTTTTCACCCTACTCATAACCTATTGGCATAGGCTGTCGCACTTGTTGATGCCGGCCGTCATGCACTTCTACAAGAAAGTGCGTGCGCAAAAATTGGCGGGGTAGCGGCGTAGATGCCTGCTGCACGAAAGCGCGCAATGGGCGCCGCAGCAGCACACGTGTGGGCGCATCAAACGCCATGCCTCTGCGCGGCGCGCCCCTGGCGCGGAGCACTGCACACACAGGGCGCTGGGCACTGCACACACACGGCGCTGAGCACTGCACACCCCCAGTGCCGAGCACTGCACACATACAGTGCTGAGCACTGCATGCACACGGCGCTGAGCACTGCACACACACACACACACACACACACACACAGAGCGCCGAGCGCTGCGCACCTGACGGCGAGCACCAGCAGTGCGGGCAGCCCTGCGCCGTGCTCACCGCGCGGGCACAGCGGCGCGAGCCGCGGCAGCAGCGGCGTCAGTGCCGCCAGCTGCGCCCAGTCCATCGGCGCCGCTGCCGCCGCCGCTGTTGCGCTGTCGCTGAGCTTGCCGCCGAGGGCTAGCGCGGGGCACGCAGCGGTGAGCGGAGACACAACGGCTGCGGCGAGCGCGGGCCACAGCCCTGACGCTGCGGCGCCTTCGACGTCGTCGGCAGCTGCGGCGAAAGGTGTGCATCGAAGGTGAAGGCGATCAGGATAGAGGTCTCAATGATGTGATGCGCATGAGCGGCGGGGGGGGGGGGGTAAGATGCCAGCAGCGTTGGACATGCGCTTGAAGCGGCTATCGGAGACTGACATGTGCAAGGGTGTGGTGTGCTTTGCGTAGCCATGTGCAGCGGTCCGAAGCGCCAGTGTCGCGGCACTCAGGTCTCAATGCGCTGGTGAGCCGTGAAGAGCCGTGTCAGATGCTGCAGGCAGCCAAAGCTCAACGACTGCCTGCCATGCACCACATGGTTCGAGGTACGATGGCTTCATCGTCCGCTGCCTGGCACCGATGGACAACAGCTGTGCGCGTGTACCGTTCCACTACAGGCCCCCGTTCTTCCACCAGTGACAGCGCAGCCACAGTGCAACTTCACCGTGTTTCACTCTTATGTGGCTGTGTACGGCTGCTGTACAGATTCGAGCTAAACCAGAAGCCACCAGGCTTAATCCAAATCCAGAGAACTTTCCGTACAGGTGTGTGAAGTTGCAAGCAACGGATGAATGCGCTAGCAGATCTCATATAGCAGTAGGCGACAACCGTCCCCAGTACAGCACAGACTCACTGGATAGTTGCACGGCAATACATACTTCACATGTGAAGTACATAGGGCTCACCAGCATGCCCGCCCTCCTGCAGCGCCGCCACGTACTCCGCGCCGCCGCCCGTGAGCAGGCCCTTGAGCAGCAGCGCTCGCTGCCGCTGAGCCGCGCCACCACATTCCTCGCCACCATCCCCATCGTCATCACCGCCGCTCGGCGCCGCAGTGACGAGGGCGACGACCTGCCTGAGCGCTGCTGCAGGCACCGGCGGCGGCCGCGGCAGCGGCAGCGACAGCAGCGGCGGCGCCAGCAGCGCGCGCAGCGCCGCGAGGAGGCGCGCCTGTGACTCTCCGCGCGTGACGTCCGCGCCCAGGGGGGGCTGGTGACGGGGGGCAAGCGCGCAGGGGGAAGCGGGTGAGAGGCAAGCAGATGATGGGAGGAAGGCGTGTGACAGGGGTTGGGCCTGTGTGTAGAGGATGGGTCGTGTGAAGCGGTGAGCGGGAGCGATGATGCTGTGCAAGCTGATGCGGCGTGCTGCGAAAGGCACATCTCCGCGCACCAGAACACTCAAAACTGAACTGAAGTACAGCTGGCATCAGAGCCAGCCTGCTCGGCAGTCATGCCAATGCTCAGGCCGGTACTGCACGTCAGGTACCTGGACCAGAATGCGGCCGGCAACAGCCGTCAGCCGACGGGAGAGGCCGATGATCGCTTCTGCACTTGAAGCACACATCAACCAGCAGTCGCAGTGACACAATGTGTACACGAAAACCTCACACAAGACGCTGCTCCTGACGTGCTCGTACATACAGGAGTATCGACAACACGTACCTGCCCATCGGCCAGCGCCCGCAGCGCGCACACGCACGCCGAGAGGAGGAAGCGGCACGAGCGCACGTCGCGTGCGGCGTTGCACGGCTCAGCTGCAGCCGCTGCGCACGCCTCCCATTGGCCTGGCGCGCAGTGCATACATGTACGTTGTGCATAATGTAGAAAGGTGCATAGTTTAGAAAGGTGCGCTGCATGCATGAGCACGCGGGAGGGGGGCTGTTTCCAGGTGCTGGAACTTTGCAGACATTCACGTGCTGGAACTTTGCGGAAAATAATGTTCAAGGCTCATAAATGGCCAGACAGATCAGCCTAGGTAAGGGCTAGTTGTGTGCTGCAGTATTGTTGACCTCGTTTTTGCTGCGGCGCCACCAATAGACGCGCCTTTTGGTTGCTGATCGCTGCTACATTGCTGTTGACATTCACAGGTGACATTGCATGAAACTTCAAGCACGTGTGTACCCACAATCTTCAAGTGCAATTCTCTGTACACCGCTTCGACCAAGAAACATGCAGCAGACATGCGTTCTGTTTGTGGGGAGCCGCAGCGACAGGGTGGGTTCGGTGAGCATTGCAGGGACGCAATTGGCTGCGCCGCCTGTTGCGCAGCCTACGCCTGTGGCAGGCAGAGTAGTTGTCAGTTGATGAGCACTGCACTTCATCATTTGTGCACGTCATACGTACTTATGAGTGTGTCGAGCACGCCTGCAGTCATGCTTGCCAGTCATTGCCTCCGGCTGCCGCTTGTTGTCGCCTGTGACTCGCTCAGCATGAAACAGTTTGCGTCCATCGCCACGTCTAGATACCAGTGTCAAGCATTCCGGCGTTTTCAAAAGCCATTGTGCAGATTGCACTACAGTCAAAGACGTCGACCGGGTCAACACCACGGGCGCCTTTCCTGACAAAGGAAGTGTAACGCACTCTTCCCAGTCTGCACTCATGATGTGAACCCACCTAACAGGACCCCCCTGAGCTGCCGCAGCCTGATGCCCGGCCCGTACAGCAGTCCGGTTGAGCGCTGCAGCACGCCGTCAACCTGTCAATGAGGGGTCACAGGCACGCAGCGTCAGTCAGCCGTTACATATCCATGCGCAGCCGCCTAGCAGGGTGGGTACGCCTTCAACCACGGCGTCCGTGCCTGCCTAGCACATGCAAGTGCGCCAAAGTGACCATGCTCATCGTCGAGCCCTGCTCGCGAATGCTCTGAGGCCTGTTGGCCAGGGGTCACACACACGTAGCGGGGTCACACACGTGGCGCAGTCAACATTTGAGCGCTGCCGTGAACAGCACAGCCGCGCTTTCAACTTCGGCACCGGCGGTTGCCTGTCACACGCAAGTGCGCTACATCGCTGAGCACTGACCTATAAAGCTCTAAAGCACCGCTCAGCATGCGCTGTCAGGGACTCTGCGTGTCGCTGCTGCCGGCGCGCTTCGCAACGTGACGCTCTACATCCTCCGCTCAACCCCCATGGCATCAACGCGCACCCCCTTTCAATTCTGCCAAACTGCTGCCACCTCAACTCTTGTGCACTGCCGCTGCTGGTGAACAGCAGCATGCCGTGCGCATCGCCCATTGCAGCCTTCGAATGCTCACGCAAAACAACTGCCTTGTGGCATGTGCTTGTCCATGGACATCGCGAAGCATCGCCATCGCTCTGTACAGTCCGTGAATGAATATTTTTGCTTTTCATTGCTCACTGCAGCCGTTCAGACGCTTGCAAACAGCATTATACCTGAGGCCAGCCTTCGATGCCCTGCGCGACGCGCGCTGCATCAGCACTCAACGCCACCTGACTCATCCGGAGCGCTGCGTGTCTATAGCATCGCTCAGCATCACTACATCACTACTTTGGTGAATGTTTTGCAGGTCTAAAATGCACGTTTTTCACAGTCAACCCACTTGAGGCCAGCCTTCGATGCCCTGCGCGACGCGTGCTGCATCGGCGCACAGCGCCACCCAGCTCAGCCTGAGCGCTGGCGTGTGCTCCTCCATGGCATCGCTCAGCGCGCGCCGCCACGCGTGAGCGCTGCCGCCGCTGCTCTCGAGCGCCAGCGCCGCCAGCACCCTGTCAGGAGAGCAGAAAGAGTGGTTTTGCAAACATGGAATATGGGTAAGGTGGCAGCAGTACCTGTACATGTCTCAGAGGGGCCAGTGCGCCTGCCGAACAGGAGCGGAGCGAGTGAGGCCGATTTGGGGAGAAACAAAAGGTCGAATGCTCACAAGGTTACAGCAGTTCCTCCGTGTCAGCGACTGTTTGACCCTCTTACACAGGTGTTGATGGTTTCCTGGTGCTTCGGTGCGTTGTGCCCGATGAATTGACACAGATGTACCTGTGTAGACCATGTGAAGATCAACAAGGCGATGATGCTGCACTGTTGTTACTCGAGTCATTTCACTGAAGGTTGTTACATACTTCAAAGTATTTTATGACAGCGGCGGCTACAAGACTTGAGCCGTGTCGCCCTCTCCTCCAGTGCCACGAAAGGATCATAGTACTCTGAAGGCTGCGCCCTGACTTGAAGTTACTCAAAAACTCGGTTTGAATTTGTTTACTTCAGCTGTGTCACTCCAGCGCCACGCATGGGCAGTAGCACTCCGCAGGCGGCACCCTGACTTGGCATAGAAAAATATTATTCATGGTGCATTCATGGTTTATTCATAATAAGACAACACAAAAATGCAATGTTACCTGAGGCGTGTCACCCGCTCCTCCAGCGCCACACACGCGCTGTAGCACGCCGAGAGCGGCACCTTCACTTAGCATGGAAACCATTTCATATGGTGCATTCATGATAACAAGTCAACACGTATTTCTTGTTACCTGAGGCGTGTCACCCTCTCTTCCAGTGCCACGCACGCGCCGTAGCACTCTGAGGGCGGCACCCTGACATCTGCCGTCCACGCATCGCCCACACTGCCCAAGCGCATCTCTTCTTCGGCAGCGTCGCGGCGCGCGCCATGCGCCTACAACAAGGCGATGACAACCCGTGCTATGAGAACATACGCAACGCTGTTGACAAACCGTTCTACTTGACCAGAAGTATGAGCACTGTGCATGTATATCGCTGTCGATGCATCATGCCCGCCTACGGTGTCGCCAATGCTACCTAAGCGTATTGTTTCCTCGGCAGCGTCCCGGCGCGCGCCGTGCGCCTGGCACAAGGGTGATGACAGTCAATGCGCATATGTTCATACATGCACAGCACTGTCGTTGAAGCGCTGATCCATGACTAGAGGTAGCGGCGCGCGCCATGCACCTGGCACAAGGCAATGACAATCAACACATTAGATGAGTACACGTACACATGTTTCATCACAACACTCTTAACGCACGAAGCGCTGTTCAAGTGCATCTCTGGCGCCTGGCACAGAGTGGTGATTCACAATCAATGCAGGCTCTTTGAGTAAAAGCTTGCCACTGTAATTTGTGTGTAATAGTAAACAAACTCATTGCGCCCTTCCCTCAAATGCATATTGGCGCAACAAAGAGTATGCTGCGCAGCTGCGGCGCACGCAGTCAGCAAATAACATCACGCAGCAGTGCGAGGAAAACGAGTACAGGGGGGATACAGCGTGGCGTCTTGAAAGATACGTACTTCGCAACAGCAGGTGTGCCGACAGGCTCGTCAGTTGTTCAAACTCAGCAGACAAGTACACACCGATACCTGTACATCACTGGTTTTCCCGGCCAGCACGAGTCGACTTCTAAATCTGGTGCTGCATGGCGTTCGTTGAATGCTGGAAATGGAGCCTCCCGCTACGCCAAATATGTGATTGTTAGTTATGCTTACATCAGCTACCTATACGTCACAACAAAAAGTGTCCTGATGAATACTCCGACTTCGTCGTTTGCAACAGTATGAACGCACCTGGAAAGTCTTTCCGGAGCGCCTTAGCAGCTCCGCTGGCACCACCTGCCTCACCAGCCTGCAGCAGCGAACAATACAATGGGTCAATTACACAATGGCTGTTACGCATTTGACTGTTCGGCGCGACTCACGTTCCACCAGCGCAACGGCAAATGATGAATTATCATTGAACACAGCGCAACCTTTGCTCCCCCCCCCCCCCCCCTCCTCCGCCCCGCATGCGCAGTCATCGCCGCGAGCCTCACCAACGCGCCGATCCGTGGAGTGAGTGACTGACACCTGCACGATGCGTCAGTTGCACTTGTGGCATCTGCGGTACGCGCATCAAATCGTCAGTTACAGCAGCGTCGGCCTCTGCAGTGTACCGCCTGCTGGTGCCGCGGCATGCGCGCATGCAACTCACAGCCTCAGACGGTTCCTTCACAGCCGTACTTCTAACCTGACCCTAACCCTACCCCCGACCCCCATCCCTGCATGCGCACTCGTCGATGGCGCAGCAGCAGCCACCCGCCATAAAAGCAACTGTGCTACGCCATCGCGTCAGCACGAGTTGAAGTTTGCCAGACAAGGGTACTCGCCTCACTGCAGGTGCGGGTGGCCTCGCAGTCGCAATTGGCAGTGGTCAAGCGCTGGCCGAGCGCATAGCAGGCCTAGCCGTGGAAATCGTCTTTTTCTTCTATCACGTCACTCCAGATTGGTCGAATGCTGACGTAACCCTGGCCGTATCCCTAACCCTGTTTTTTCAGGACGTTTGGTGCATGGCTGGCGGATACGGCCCCTCATAGCCGACGCGGCAACAGCGCACATGGGGCGCTGAGCATGTGCGCTGAGGCATGACTGACCGCCGCCCCGGAGTGACCTCACAAATTACCTTAGCTCCGGTGAGACATAAGGGCGCCAGACATCGCCAAGTCAACAGATGGTCCTGAATGGGCTCCGATTTGAAGACCACAAATATGATGAGACAAGAAAAAAGTATATTTATACAATCAAACAAAAACAAATTTTGCTAGCCAGTGGCAGGGTACGAATTGGGTTACCAATAGTGTGTTGGCCACAGCAGTGCAATTTGCGCTCCCTGGGTATAATGGGGAGGCGTTCAGGAGCACTTTTCTCTCTCCAAAGGCAGGGTGCTGAGAGTGATCAGTCTGACTCCTCCCATGTGCACGTTTTTCTCTTTGAGAGGGTGTGCAGGGGGGCGTGGGGGGGGTAAAGGGGGTAGCTGGCCTGATGCCTCTCACCTGCGTAGCACCACGACATCAGTGACGAGACCCTCCCGCACGAGCGCCTGCGCACGCCAAGGGCAAAGCGTGTGCGAGCGCGTGTCAGCCGTGAACTACGCATGCCACGGAATCCAGCAGGATCAGATGTCCTCTTTAAGCTGCACCTGAAGTACGAGGCAACGCGTTTCTTGAAGTGTGAAGTGCACACAACCAACGCGTTTCTGCAAGTGTGAAGTGCACACCAGCTCATCCGACTCTGCATGGGCATGAGATGTGGGTATGTAGGGATCCACATACATACATACCCTGTGCCTGGTACCCTCACTCAGCGCTCGCAGTAACGCTTGGGCGGAGCGTGTGCGCAAGTGTCAGCCGCAATCTACGTCCACGCATGCCCGTGAATTGATGGCGGGAAGAGGGTATATGCGGCTGCACTTGAAGTACAAAGTGACGCACTTCTAAAGTGTTCGCGCATGCTCAGGCGTTTTTATGACTGCATGCACAAATTCGGGAGAGAATGTACATACACATGCTGTGCCATCGCTGACAGGTAAATGCCGTTGCCATCGTCGCCAATCGTGCGAGGATGCCGGCTGAGATCAAGCGGAGGCGGCGATCGCGTGTCACATGCAGAATAAACGCCATGAGTACTCGTTGATGGGTACACGCCAAGTCCATGGAGGCACTCATTTGAAGCATCTTTCAGTTGCAGCTGCCCCCGACACATTGCAAACACACTGATGGAGTACACTCCAAAGTCAACCAGTACACTTCGAAGGCACTCAAGGCATTTACAACCTACAGCCCGCTCCCGCCCTACACACGCTGTGAACAGTTGTCAAAGGCTCAGCCATTGCCATCTTCAGGCAAAGGCCGTGCATCAGAACTAAAATGCTGGGTTAGCCTTTGCGCAAGCCAGCATTTGCCTCTTAGATGGCCTTCAGGCCGCCCTGCGCCAGGTCCAGCCTGCAGCCCGCTGCCAGCTGTAAAATGGACTAATGTGGTTAAAGCCTGACCCTGACCCTACCCCTAATCTCAACTCTGGTTACGTCGGGTTCGACTCTGCGCAGGCCAGCCTTTGCCTTTTTTGGGGTCAGATTTCAATGAGGTTTATGGCCGCCCCTCACCAGCACCAGCCGGCTGTCCGTAGCCAGGAGCGTATTGACTAGCATACGCTCTCAAAGAAGGCCACTCCCCAAAATACCTACCAACCCCCCCCCCCCCCCCTTCGCACCCGTTGCGAACGTCTGTAGGAGCTCTGCCTGCGCCCCTATTTTGGAATAAGGTCGACTTTGCGAGCCAACAGCCTGTTTCAAAATTAAGGTCAGAGCTAGGGTATGGCTGCCACTAACCAGCACCAGTCGACAGTTCCTCCAATCTTGCCCCATTCCTGAGCCCTAGCCTGACACACACCCCAACCCTGGCTAAGAACAGGATTTGACTCTGCGCAAGCTTACTGCCTGCTTCAGGGTTACTGTAGGGTCAGAGCTAGGGCATGGCTGCCACTCACCAGCACCAGCCGGCAGCCCCTGGCCAGCAGCGGCGGCGTGTGGCTTCAGTATTAGGGTCAGAGCTGAGGTATGGCTGTTACTCACCAGCACTAGACGGCAGCCCCTAGTCAGCAGCGGGGGCCACACGCCGCACGCGAGCGCCGGCCGCGCGGCGCTGGCCATCTGGCTCACGCTCTGCTCCAGCGCGCGCGCGCCGCTGGCGTCGGCGTCGGGATCCGGCGCCTGAGCAATGGTGTCGCACGACGCGGCAATACGATTATAAGTGTGTGCCTAACATTGATCAGTTTCAGATTTGTTCTTCACTTATTTCGCTGTGTTATAACTATTATGGCGGTGTGCATCAGTGCATTGGCACCTGTCATCTGCTTGCATGCTGTGCTTCGTGCGCCTCCCCAGTAACACATGATGTGCATGCCATAGTAGGGTGACCACAAAAAAGTGCCACCAGGCCTAAAAAGGAATGCATGGTAAAACATCCCGGCCTAATTAGGATGCTCGGTACGCTCCTAATTCTTGACTGACCGGCCTAATTTAGCACATGACGGTATGTGACACTCACAAGTATAAACAACAGCATGCATCAAGTATATGCATGCGCCCGTGACCGACATCGGCAACGCCGCTTCAGCGCATTGCACAACGCGGTCCGCCGAACTGTGCCGAGAGGCGACAAAATAGGCACACTGACAAGCGCCAGGCGGCAATACTAGCACGAAGGCACGACGAAGCAACGCAGAGCTCACACTGCAATGATTTTTTTCGCAGTGGGCGACCATTGAAATCGGGTTGTTGAAGTTGTGCAGCAGCACTTTGAACAAAGTACCGGTGCTTGATGCAAGTAGAGCTACTCGTACAGCTGCATGTAAACGAGGTTTTTAGCCAGCTGTTTTTTTTTAGATGAACAAGTGACAGCAGCCACCTTGAGATTGGGGATAATGAAGTGCCTGCGGCAAGCAGCAGAAGAGTCGGGTGTCGTACTTCTATGGTGGTGGCATGCCGCTCTACTGGCGCACGAACCTGGGCCCGAGCAAGAACAATCACATTGTTCAATAACAAATGCATTCAAGTACTTGAAGTATTTGAGGTACTTTGAACTTTGCATCATGTACTACAGTGCTCAAGTCTCACATTTGCGTATGCCTGCAGCGCAGTACTTAAGGTACTCAAAAACCATGCACAATGTCTTACAAATGCTTCAAAACAGTGCCCAAGTCTCACATTTGCGTATGCCTGCAGCGCTTCCAGCAGCAGGTCCACCCCGCCCGCCTGCAGCTCGTGCAGCTCGCTGCCGCCGCCGTCGTGCACAGCAACACCCGTTGACAAAGCGCACATGTGTGTCAGCAGTGCCGTAGGCTTGCTGCACAATCTGCAGGATCTAAGTAATGCCTGGGCACGACTTAGCGTGTTGAAGTCAGCTGCGGCCCCGCACACAAGCGCAGCGAGCTGATTTTCGGAGCCGCCCAGCATCAGTACCGCGCTGGCAACACACAATGTGCTGAGCCCTAGGGTGTACACCCGGCACTCGACTCAGGCTCCAATTGTGAAGTGCATATTCGCAAATGAGCTGCAATTTTTAAAGCAGTCGGGACGACGACGAATGCACGCTCACCAGAGCAACTGTTCAAAGCTTCTTTGGCATCAAGCATTACGTGTCCACCACTCGCTCCCAATTCTGCAGGTCGTTGCGGTCGGCGCGATCAGGCTCGACTAACACTGCAGGAGACGCACGTTGACAATAGGTGCCAGCCTCGCCTGGCGTGTCACCGCACCCTGTAGTAGCCTCAAAGCAACATGGGGCGTTCATGGCTTGCCTACCAGCAAGGTCCCTGCTAAAGGCAACTTCCTTTACGGTGGCGTTTGCCTGCGCCAATCCTAGGGTTAGGACTAGGGTTAGGGCAAGCATTGCGTTCCGCTGCTGCTCACCCCAACTCCCTCCGACAAAACCTCACATCATCCTGCTACCGTGTAGACGCCCTGCCCCCCCCCCTGATGCCTGCCTGAGCAACGCTGCAGCTGTGTGCCCAACGCGTCAAGCGATGCGCTCCGTTGCTGCGCGCGCCGACTCTCTCCTACCGAGCAACGCCTTTTTCCTGGCGATACCAGCCTGAGCGGTGCTGCCCTCACCTGTCGTCCGTGGACGCCGTCGCTGCAGTGATGGCAGTGCTCAGCAGATCCTCCAGGTACAGGCAGAGGTACGGCGGGGTGGCCTGCCACGCCGCCGCTGCCGCCGCCGCTGCCGCCGCCGCCCCTGCCGCCGCAGCTGCCTGAGTGTTGCCACCTGCCGCCGCGGGGGCGCCGGCGTGGCGCGCCACCGCCGCCGCTGCCTCCGCTCGCGCTGCCCTGATGTCCGTCTGCAGCAGCAATGGCAGCGCATTGCATTGCTCAGCACGTGTCGAGGGTGAGTCCTGCCGAGCGCTGGTGTTGCTGTTCATGCAGATTTCGAGCTGGCTGCAAGTGATCACGTCTAGCAACGCGTCGCGGGTCTGGCATCAGCGGCTACGACAGCGCATAGCTCAGCAATCAGCGGAGTACACTGCACTGGATGCTTTCAGTGTGGCGTTTATCCATGAACATGTTGTGTACAACGTATGTGATAGCGTTGATGTTGAGCGCAGTTCCCGATGGCGTTCGTGCCCGCACCCACACACTGCCCCGCACACAGTGCAATGGTGCCGGCCGCAATCACATGAAGCAACGGCGAAATCGACTGGTGGCCTACGCTCGCTCAGCGTTGCAATTTTGGGAAACGTTCTTCACAGCATTCTTCAGAGCATGTGCTTTTTTGTTTTTGAGTCAGCTACGTTTTTACGCTACTTCGAAGTATCTTTCACCCAGAAGTGGGAGTGGACAATGGCCCTGAGCACGGTGAGCGCAAGTGAGAAGTGCTGGCTGATGAGTGTACTGACGCAGCACTGCAATAAAATCTACCTTCATTCTCAAGTACACTCGAGTTGTACGTGTGATACTCACCTCAAGCTGCTTTCAAGAACTTCACAATAAGATTCAGAGTAGGCAGTGCTCAACGAAAGTACTCCACAACAAGAGTACAGGGGCTGGGCAATCATCGCTGAGCACTGTCAGCGTGAACCTCGCCCTTGCCTGCACCTTAAAGTACTTCGAAGAACTTCGCAAGAAGGTATGGGGTAGGCAGTGGTCAATGAAGTACTTCACAAAAACACATACAGAACTAGGCGAGGATTAGGGGTACGGTTAGGGTTAGGGTTGAGGTTTTCGCTGAGCACTGACAGCGTGACCCTCGCACTTGCCTGCACCAGGCGCGGGTCGCGCCTCTCGCGCAGAGCCCTGAGCACTGACAGGCAGCACTGCACAGCTCGCAGCTTGACCTGCGCCGTGGCAGAGCGCACGCAGCACACGCACGAAGTGAACGAGAGCACAGGGGAATTTGTGACGGGGGGGAGGGGGGGGTATGAGCAGCGATTTCTGAGCCTGAGCACTGACGTGATCATGCAGCTATCAACTTCAGCTGCACGGTCCGCAGCTTGACCTGCGCCACAGCAGAGCACAGCACCCGCAAGAGGCAGAAATGAACACAGCACAGGGCGACGGGGGACAGAAGGGGGGGGGGGGGGGGGGGGGCTGTGAGCGGCGAAGTCTGTGCAGTGACGCGATGATGCAGCTCGCAAATTCAGCTAAGCGCAGAGCCCCATGCACAGCGGCTGGGGTGCGCAGCGCATCCAGCGTCCGAACTTCTAGCATGTGGCACAGCATGCGGCGCTGCCTGCGCTGGCGCTCAAGCGAAAGGCAGCCGGCACCTCTTGAGGCCTTTACATTGCAGTGCGAGCAAGCGCGCGAACAACAATGAAGAGCAGCGCGGGACACGTGTGGCAGCCGGCATGATATTACGAGCGCGGCGCTGTTGCTGCGACGATCAAAACACGCTCGTGTCTTCAATAAACGCAAGTGGACGTGCGCGACCGTTGCCGCCGATCAATGAAGCGTATGTGTTGAATCGGCTGCTGCGGCACTCCTTGACATTGAAGTGTGCTTTCATCCTGCCCCTGACCCCCACCCTACCCCAGACCTCAACCATCGTGCATACACAGTC
The DNA here is from genome assembly GCA_017506865.1 of Tribonema minus. Taxonomy (NCBI): domain Eukaryota; class Xanthophyceae; order Tribonematales; family Tribonemataceae; genus Tribonema; species Tribonema minus. The sequence goes on from JAFCMP010000124.1 coordinate 1,035,368, forward strand.
GATGTACTTCAGCGCTTGCTGAGCAAGTACACACACGCAACACGAAGTACTTCAAGTATGCACACACCTAAACAAGAGTACTTCAAGTATGCAGCAAAGGCATACATACATGCATACCTGCCAGCGCGCGCCGGCCAGCGGCGCCGCCACCTCCGCCGCCGCCCTGCGCGCCGCCAGGCACACCGCGACCCACTCCTGCCCCCTGCCGACGCGCAGCGCGGCGGCGGCGCTGGCGGCGGCGGCGGCGCTGGCGGGGCCGTCCTTGCCCGGCCGGAAGTCCTCGTTCTCGTCGGTTTCGCCCTGCAGTAACGTGCGGCAATCACGGGTGTCGTGTGAGCGCTAAACGTATCCGTAGCCCTAATCCTAACACGCAGGCGTGGCAGCGAGCGACCTTCGGCTGCGTGCGTTGTGCCGACGCAATGATGATGCGCTGGCAGCATACATCGGGGACGGCACGGCGCGCGAAAAACGAATGGCAGAAGGGGGCGGATGTCCCGCCTCCCGCCCGCGGAAGTGAGCGTGCTGCGGTGTGGGAGGGGAAAGGGTGTGTGTACATATGGCTGGGGTGCGGTGGGGGTGGGGGGTGGGGGGTAGTGGAGTGAGGGGCGAAAGCGAGACGTGCATCTGGTGCAGGGGCATCTCTGTGCCACCAAACTTGGAAGAAAAATGCTTCCAAGTTTGGTAGTACATGCGCTCATGTACACTTTGAAGTATGCTTTCAGATGGTCTAGAGTAACGTGAGCGAAGTAGCACGCGTCAGCAAGGGCCGCCTGGGTGGGCCGACATCTAATTAAATCCTTGTCCACGAGTACAACGCTGCCAGTAGGTGCAGCTCGCCGATCAGACCAAACTTCAGCGTAAACTTCCATACCTCAGGCGACTGAGGCCCTGCTGCGGCCCTCCCACAGCGCACTCGCGAGCAGCGGCCAGTGCCCCCATCTGACATAACACGTCCGTACACATGCACTCTAGTCCCCACATCCTCCGACTTCATCTTCGATGCCAGATCTGACTTCAACTCCAACATGAACTTAAATACCTCAGGCGACTGTGGCCCTGCTGCGGCCCTCCCGCCGCCTGCCTGCCCCATCACCAGCGCTCGTGCGAGCAGCAGCCAGTGCAGCGGGCGCGTCGCGGCAGCAGCGCCGCCGCCGCCGCCGCCGCCGCTGTCGTCGCATGCGACCAGCGTTTCGACAGCCGTCAGCACGTCGCGCGTCTGCGGCCGTTGAAGGGGAGGGCAAGAGCTAGTTCAGGGTTGAGTATATGAATTTGAAGAGACGAGAGCTGCAGAAGTTGGACCTAGTCGGATAGTTTAAAAGTTATCACAAAGAGACGTGATATGCTCAGAGCGAATGGCGTCATCCGTTCTGCACCGGTGCTCCCACGAAAAGCACCGCCGCAGCAGAAAAGGGCGCCCGTATCTGAAGACGAACAAGGTGTCACTTTTGTGGAACAGCAAGCAGTTTAGTGAGAGGTGTGTTCATTACACACCACCCTTGCCAGTGCCGCACTGCCCTCTCAGACCCCTGCCTGCGCACAATGCTACACCGGAACGGCGCGCCCGATGCAACAGCAGCGGGCTCACCAAACTTCAATGTTGACGTTATGTAAAACAGTGCTGATCGTCCCCCTTTCGGCCCCTTGCAAGGCCCCCGATGAGCACTGCTGCCTGCCAGCGCACCGAAGGCAGCGCACCTCACATATTTTTCCTCGAATAAAGGGCTGCCGCCTGAAGCCGCGCGTGTCAGCAGACCCGAGACCGGCACGAGCAGCCGGCAGAAAGCTGCTGGCAGGTGAATACGGCAGAAGCGATTTCACGTGCGAAACGCTCTACGCGCAGTGGGCGCTGCACTGGCTGCCTATGGGCTGCGTTGCCAACTCTCACTAACTCCCGTACATGAGACAAGCCCAGATGGATGGCCAACATCACGTTTGCCATCAAGTTTGCCATCAGAATTCAATGCCTTGTCACAAAATGCATCCATGCTCATCGTCAGTCACCCATGGATTATCAGCAGCCTCTAACACACCCCGTCAGCGCAATGATCTGCGCGGCGCAAAGCAGCACTCTGCACCAGCTGCAGTCACACGCGCCGGCCAGGAAACAAGCAAGTATGCACATGGGTGTCCTGTCAAGTGGGTCGGTGCTCGTTGACGACTGCCCGCGATGCAAGCTGCGTGCGCGCAACATCCTGAAAGGCGCAAGCAGCGCTCTGCACCAGCTGGGACCACTCGTGCTAGCAGAACAGAAGGAAAAAGACAAATGGCACACACAGGATAAAAATTCAGCAAGAAACGGAATGCTACTCACGGCTCTGCGCCAGCGCTCCTGGTGCCCCTCGAGGTCCCTGCTGAGGGCGAGGCCGCGCCAGAAGGGGGCCCCCGCCCACGCGCGCCCCCCCAATATCCTCTCCAGCGCGCACAGTAGCGCCACCTGGCGCAATTGTTATCATGTGGCAAGGCAGATGCGGGCATAGTGAGCCCAGTGTAGGAGACAAAAAAAGTGCGATGCACTAAAATATGGCACCAGAAGGGGGCGCCCGCCCACGCGCGCCCCCCCGAGATCCTCTCCAGCGCGCACAGTAGCGGCACCTGGCGCAATTGGTATCATGCGGCAAGAAACATGCGGGCAGTTGTTAGCCCAGTATTGGAGAACAACAAGAGCAATGCGCTAAGATATGGCACGCTGCCGCCGTCACCGCCGCCGCCGCCGTCGGCGTCACCGCCGCAGCTACCAAGCCTGACAGACGGATGGGAATGAGGGGCCGGAGCATGTGTGGTATGGCATCATGACGAGCTGTTCTGAGGTGCTGGTGCGTCAAGAGGAGGTATCAGCGTCTTCCGGAGCATATGCTTGAAGGTATAGAGGCTTCACTGTCGCCGTCAAGTAACTTGATCTACTTCAGGCGCTTCGAAAGTGCAAAATCTGGAGACTGTCCGGCATCAGAGCTTATCATGACACTTCAATGTTGAAGTGCTTACCCCGCATGACTCGCACCCTGCGCGGCAAGGTCGCTCGACACAGTGCGGCAACGCTATCAGATTGGTGTTGCCAACGACACATCATGCTGAAGTTCTTCCGAAGGTGTGCAAGAAAGGCCCTCCCTTGGTCCTCCAGGTAGCGGGCGAGGAACCCCTACTGCATGTGGCAGGTCATTTTTCCGAAGGTATGAGTAGAAGCATGTGCTACACTCTGACACTGATGCTACGTCAGCACGTTGCTTCCGCATGGCTGGCCTCCAACGCGGCGAGGTCACGCGGCGCCAGTATCTTCATGCAGCTGGCGGCATCAGAGTTACTCATGACACTTCAATGTTGAAGTTCTCAACTCCGTGAGACTTCGCCTCCAGCGCGGCGAGGTCGCGCGACGCAGCGCGGCGACGTTTTCAACCGTTGATATTTGCCAATGACACATAATGCTGAAGTTCTTTCAAAGGTAAAATTTAAAGAAATATCCATCATCAAGTTGTTTCAGGCACAATACCTCTGCATGGCTGGCCTCCAGCGCGGCGAGGTCGCGCGATGCCAGTATCTTGACGCAGCTGGCGGCGGCGGCGACGCAGTCGGGCGACGCCTTTGCGGGCTCGCGCAGCACACCATACACCAGCGCCAGGCCCCTGCAAGTCATGGCAGCCAGCAAAACTGTGAGGCGATGTATGTTTGCCAGCACACTTGTGGCCGGCTCGCCTAACCCTAACGCTAACCCTAAGTTTCTTGTTGGTATGCTGAAACTTTAGTGTGGTGATGGCTGGTGAGGGTATGCATGTTTGCGTTGGTGCTGTCGTTGGCTGTCTCACACGCGTTGTGAGCGTACGGTTGACACCGTTACTGGTGGTGGTGGCTGGCTCGCATCGCCGGCCCAGCATGACCAGCACGCGGCGCGCGTCTCTATACCGTATGTATTGGGGTGCGCACGGACGCACACAGGCGCTCGAGCCGAGGCAACCCTCCCTGCATCTTTGTGCACCATGATGCAGCACGAGCTGACGATGCGGTCTGACAAACCTCTGGCGGGCTCGCACGGCGTCACGTGGACTTAACCCTTACCCTAATGTTGACATCAAGGCGAAGCCGCAGGAGCCACGCATCATGGCGATACTGCGGCGTCGTGAGATGCGCACAGATCGTTCATGCGCCTGGCGAAACAGCCATTTTCCGGCACTCATGGTTTGGGGTGAGCGCTTGCCGCCATACGCAGCCCTGACTTGAACGCTAACCCTAATACTCATCTCATGAGCTAACCCTAATCCTACCGCAATGCTTTGCGGGCAGACTGCACGCTCCGTCTTGCCTAATCGTCTGAGCAGGCTGTCGACACTGTGTTTTGGTTCAGTTGGGTCAGGCTAGGGTCAGCAGTCGGCGCAAGCCCTCCTGTGTCTGCGCAATTTCCCCCGTGCGTGCGACTTCGGTCACAACCAGTGCTCCACTCATGAGCGCATCCCGTGATAGGGGGCAGCTTCCCTCCCTTGTGCCTCACCACTACGTGCAGCAAGTTAACTCGTGGACAGCACGACAGGCTGAAGCTGAACATGCAGCAGACACCCCCGCCACAATTCCTGAGCATCACCGCAACACGACGCTGGCGAACTTGCGCTCACCTGTGCAGCACCTCGTGCCTCCCCACTACGTCAAATTGTGCGTAGCACAACAGGTTGAAGCTGATAGCGCAGCGAACACCCCTGCCACAATTCCAGCAAAATTCCACAGCCTCACCGCAACACAACGCTGGCAAATTCGCTGGACTATAAAGTTTTTTTACTCTTCAAACATTTCTGGTTGGGGGCCGCTGAAGTAGAAGGAAAACATGCTTTACCTTGGACAAGTCCCACAGAGCAAATCGTTCTCGCCTGGGCAGCACCAGCGGCAGGTAGTCCGATTCACAACTATTATAACACGACACAGCAGCGCACACCCCGGCCACAACAACCTCTGAGCATCACTGCACCACAACGCTGGCGCGCATCGTGGCCACAATTTCTGAGCATCACCACAACACGACACTGGCGAACTCTCCTTCACCTGGGCAGCACCAGCGGCAGCACCTCGTGCCTCACCACTGTGTGCAGCAAGTCACAGCGCGCACTGCACGACAGGTTGAAGCTGACATCTGAAGCTGACAAATGCAGCGAACACCCCTACCACAATCCCTGCACAGCTTCTGAGCAAATCACCAGAGCATAGACACAGTAGCAAGCCGCTGAGCATCACCCGCAGCATAGAAGCACTGGCGAACGCGCTCTCACCTGGGCAGCACCAGCGGCAGGTGGTCCGGCGCGAGCATGGCCAGCACCTCGAGGAAGCCGACGCAGTGGCGCGTGACGCGCGAGTCGGTGCGGCCGTCCGTCGTCACGCCCAACGCCAGCGCCGACCACAGGCACACCAGCCGCCGCAGCGCCGGGCAGCCTGCCATTTCAGGGGGGCAAAATAATGGAAAAGTTAAGTGTTGACTGCCGTTTTAGGAGGGGAGATAACATGCAAAAATCGCGTTTTGATCGGCGGGAGTGTTGAAAGGGTGGTTACCGCTGTCAGACTAGGCAAACGTGCTCGTGTAGCAAGTGGAACGCTCTGCAGTATCTGAAGCCAGCGCCGACCACAGGCACACCAGCCGCCGCTGCGCGGGGCAGCCTACCGTTGCGGGGGGACAACAGACAGAAATCGCACCATGATCAGCGACAGTGTTGCAAGGGCCGGCGCAGCGCGGAGCAGCGTGCAGTTTCGCAGAAATGCGCGCATGAGGGCAGCGCTTAGGTCAACGTGGCAAACTTGTAAGGGGAATCTGGGCACACCAGCTGGCGTAGTGCGGGGCAGCCTGGGGTCTCGGGGGATTATAAACAGGCAGAAATCGCGCTTTGATCAGCGGCAGTTTTGCAAGGGAAGTGGGGACATGGATGCGCTCGTGTAGCTAGTGAAACAGTCTGCAGCACTTCTACCTGAAGTTGCAACAGGGCACACACGAAGCGCGCTCTGGTCAGCGGCGACGTTTGCTGGTGAAGCAGCGAGATCGAAGCACTGCCGCAGGCAATGCGATACTTTGCAGTACTACGAGCAGTACTTTAAATGCGGCTTCGTGCGTCCGCATGACGTTGCAATGAGCGCGCCGAGTACAGGCATGTGTCGTAGCGCGGATCAGCCTGCCGCTGCGGATTAACCCAAACGCGAATTCTGACTGTTACCCGAAGAAGAACACACAACAGCCGCGGTTCAGTCAGGGACAGCATGGCGAAGGCGGCAGCGGCGCCGCCATATTGAAAAGTGGTGGGAATGCTTTGTGTATGTATATACTTCAAGTGTATATAAAAATGATACACCTTGAAGTGTGCGGTACATGGCGTCATCGAGCACTGACCTGGCTGCAGCGACTGCAGGATCGGCAGAAGGGTGCTGGCGAGGGCGAAGAGCGCTGCTGCCAGGCACGCCTGCATTCCACAAGCACCGCCGCAGGCGTCAGTGCAATCACTCATCACATGCACTACATCCATACATATACCATCACATGCACATATCATCACATACACCTGGGCTGTCTTTCACAAGGGGGACGACAGAGGCGCGGAGTCATGTGACTGGTGTCTGTCTCGCATGTCTGCTGCTCTGAACCAAGCCCGCGATAACACTCAAACCTTGCAAGGTTTGATGGGTGTCAGCTTGAATGCTTTCGGGAGCCGGCTCAAGGTGACATGAACGTCATCACATCGTGCAGGTGTGCCTGCGCTCCAAAAGCACCAGCGCAGGCGCAATAGTCTATGCTTGGAGTCAAATGCCTCTCTGACAGCGCCACCATGCCATTGAGCTACGCAGACGGTCCCCAACAAAGCTGAAAGGCCTCTCCCAGCGTCTGCGGCCCAACTGACGTTACTTTTTTGCCATGGCTGTGCCCCTGCTGCAGCGAGCACTAGCCCAATAAGCGCATTGCCCGCGCAAAGTCGCACCGGACGCTGTGAGCAAGACTCTTCTCGCCCTCTCCCCCGCATTGCGAGACGCATTGAGAGACCAGAGCGTCAAAGCAAGTCCGCGCTCAGCGCACCACAATGCGAGACGGTCTGCGCTCCTTACGTTCACCGTGGGACCTGAGACTGAGTAATTGCCCCCCACGTACTCCAAGCACTTCCCCCCGAAGTCAAAGCACTTCCCTACTCAAGGCACTATGAGATACATGCTGAAGTTCGTGACTATGATCATGAACTGCACACCTCTTCTGCCATGGCGGCCTGACCCCCCCTCTCCACCCCGACGGGGGCGGCCACGCCCCCCCCGGACGCCCCCGCCACCGCTGCCTTGGCGGCAGCCGTCGTTGTCCAGACCCCCATCGCGTGGGCCTCGAGCAAGTCGATGATGCCGCTGCACCACTGCAGAGTGCTCTGGACCTGGGGGGGGTGCAGTGCGTAGGGGTGAGGGGGTGTGGGGGGGAGAGAGGTGTTTGTGCAAGGTCAGATGTATTTGAGCATGGGGGCATGTAGAAGGTACCTGCGTGGGCATATCCTCTGCGGCGTTGACGATCATCGCCACCGGGGCACCCACCATGCACACGCGCGTGGCACTTTATTGCCCACCGCCAGGCAAGCGCACAAGTTGAAATCGATATGGACGCCCTATGCATGGGGAAACAGGGGGGGGCATGCAGGTACCTGCGTGTAGCCCGTGGGCATGTCCTCCGCGGCGCGGACGAGCATCGCCGCCGTGTGCAGCCCCCACGCGCGCGCGTGTCCGACCAGGGGAGGGTATTCATTGCAATCAAGGTTGATTGTAACAGAAAAAAATGTCAATTTGAGCATGGGGGCATGTACTTCAAAGTAGAAGATACCTGCGTGTAGCCCGTGGGCATGTCCTCGGCGGCGCGCACGAGCATCGCCACCGTGTGCAGCCCCCACGCGCGCGCGGGGTGCGGCACGTCACCTCCCACCGCCAGGCACCGCCGCACGTCGGCCCAGAACCAGCCCACGAGCACGCCGCCGCCCATGGCGCGCTTCACGCAGCCCAGCGCAAAGAGCGCGCCCTGTTAATAGGGGGGTTTGGGTCAACAGAGTAGGGTCAGGCAGAGTGTTAGTAATGGGGTAAGGGCCATTGGTGGCACGGTAGAGCCAGGCAAAGGATTGGTACAGGGGTTAGGGTTATCGGTGGCGTGCTTCACGCAGCCCAGCGCGAAGAGCGCGCCCTGTTGACAAGGCATTAGGGTTGGGACTAGGGTTAGGCTGGGGTTAGGGCCATTGGTGGCGCGCTTCGCGCAGCCCGGTATGAAGAGAGCGCCCTATTAATCAGCGGGTTTGGGTTGGCGGAGTGGGGTCAGGCAGACGATTAGTACTAGGATACGGGCCATTGTTGTCAGGTTTGCGTTGGCAGACTACGGTCAGGCAGAGGGTTAGTGCTGGGGTAAAGGCGAGTGGTGGCATAGTAGTAGAGTCAGGTCAAGGATGAGTACTGGGGTTAGAGCCATTGGTGGCGTGCTTCACGCAACCCAGCGCAAAGAGCGCGCCCTGTTGATAGGGGGGTTTGGGTTGGGACTAGGGTTAGGCTGGGTTAGGGTCATTGGTGGCGCGCTTCACGCAGCCCAGCGCGAGGAGCGCGCCCTGTTAAGCAGGTTTGGGTTAAGAGAGTAGGGTCAGGCAGAGGGTTAGTAATGGGGTAAGGGCCAGTGGTGGCACAGTAGAGTCAGGTCAAGGATTAGTACTGGGGTTAGAGTCATTGGTGGCGTGCTTCACGCAGCCCAGTGCAAAGAGCGCGCCTTGATAACAAGCGGGTACAGGGGGTGGGCAGAGGGTCAGGGACAGGGGTTTGGGCTGAGGTGACGCTGAGGCGAAAAGCTAGGGTCAGTAAAGGGCCAAGTAGCTACCGCTACTAGCACGCAGCAATCGCAGATCTCAGCATCACAGCCGCGGTATAGAGGTATAGGGGATGCGCCGAGTCGCTTCAATGCACGTTTTCAGAAGAAAATGAATTAGCATACTTCTGATGCACTTCAAACACTTTGCAGAATGTCGTCGGGGCCGTCAGCGACCTCCCCTACCCTTACCTGACCCTAACTCTACCCTAACTGAAAACCGTGCATTCCACAACAGACAGTGCATGAACGCGTCCCGTATCATAGTCAGCATCTCGGCATTTGACAAGTGAACTAGCGGCCCTCTGATGCTTCTATACTGCAAGCATGGCATGAATGCACGCCACTGCGGCAGCGCTCACCGATCGCCTGATCGCTGCCACGGCAGGCGGCAAACTAGCATTCTCATGATGTACTTCGAGTATGTCCATGCGAGTATGTGTCAATGCGGGTATGTCAACGCGTGCTACTGCAGCAGCGCTCACCGATCGCCTGATCGCTGCCACGGCAGGGGGCTCAGACGTACCCGCAGCACACCACCACCCCATCATCACATGATCGTCACGTTACTTTTTCATTGAGTGCCTCTCAGCGAAACTGATGCAGCAGCGTTCCTTGATCGCCACGGCAGGCAGCGAAGTAGCATGCATGCTCATTTATGCATGGCACAAATGCGTGCTACAACGGAGGTGCTCATTGATCTCCTGATCGCTGCCAAGGCAGGTGGCACACTAGTACACTAATGTTGTACATTGCTGACAAGTGAGTGTGACGCGTGTGTATTGTAGCAGCGCTCACCGATCGCCTGATCGCTGCCACAGCAGGCGGCTCTGACGTCCCCGCCGCCCGCCACGACCCCGCCAGCCCCGCAGGCGCGCCGTCCGCGGGGGACGGCAGCGGCGGAGCGGTGCCGCCGTCCTTGCGGCGCAGAACTTCAAGTAGCGCTTGAACTACGTACACCGCAAAGCCGTCGCCAACCTGGGGGACAGTGTGGAAGTGTGTGAGGCAGAGCGATGTTAAAGTGGGGCAGCTGCGGTGCGGAGCAAAGCCGCCGTCCTTGCGGCGCAGAACTTCAAGTAGCGCTTGAACTACGTACACCGCGAAGCCGTCGCCGACCTGGGGGACACACGTGACATGGGAGTGCACACTACGTGATTTGAACGCCGTACAATGCGTGCCGGCGTCCATTGCGGCGCAGAACTTCAAGTAGCGCTTGAACTATGTACACCGCGAAGCCGTCGCCAACCTGGACAGCTTCTGTCACCTTGGCAGCGAGCAGCCCCATGCCTTCGCCAGCGGTGCGCCTGACAGCAGCGGTCATCAGGCGGCAATCGGCGCGGCCAGCCCTTACACACCGAGTGCATGTCAACAGCGCAATCTCAAGTATGTCAAGCGTGTTATGAAGGCTTCGAAGAGATGTCTGTGTTGCTGCGTGCACCTTGGCAGCGAGCGGCCTCATGCCTTCGCCGGCAGCGCGCCTGACGGCAGCGGACGGTGCCGTCAACTTCAAAAAATAACGCCCAGGATAATATGTCCACAAGTGCTAAGGATCTCTGGGGTGCTTCTATCACCTTGGCAGCGAGCAGCCCCATGCCTTCGCCGGCGGCGCGCCTGACGGCGGCGGACGGCGCGGCCAGCAGCTCCAGCAGCACCTCCCTGGCGCGCGCCACCCACGGCAGCACCACATTGTACCTGCGGTGATGATCAGCAGCAGTAACTTAAAAGTTGTGATGAGGATCGTGACAGTGGGTCAAGATCGGCATCGGCTGGTGTGCTGAGATGCACGAGGACAGGGAAACTCAGCGAAGAAAATCTGAACAGGATGATGGTCGGCGCTACATGGCTGACAAGTGAGGCAATCGTCATGGTGGAACGGGAGGCGAAGGGAGAGACAGCAACGCCCCGCCGCACCACAATTTGCAGCAGTGCTCGGTGCCATGCCAGGCGGCCTGGCAGGCGTCAACGGCGTGTGCACTGCCCCCTGGCTCTGACATTGCTCAGCGCTTGCACGGCATGGCCGCAGCGCGCTACAAAAGCACAGCATAACCATCTCAGCTGTACACGACATCCACCTACGGGGCGCGCATTGCGGCTCAAAAGCGGCCGTGATGATGCTTGCAGCGTCAGGAAGTGGTGGGCATTAAGCAGGAGCGAGAGGGCAATAAACGCGCGGTCAGCAACTGCAGCGTCAGCCGCGGCACGGCTGCGGGGGGGCAGCTGTAACATGTGCGCTAGCACCAGCAGGGTGTGGGATGCTCGACGTTGAAGCGCAACGCAACAGTATCGAGGTCCTGCTGCAGCACGTTCGCAAGGGCGCGGAGCATTGTGTGACAGCATGCGCGTGTGGCTGCTTGTGCCATTGTTAGACAAGTACTAGACGATGCTCGTGGTGATGCTCACCATGGCGAACTTCACAAAGTACAGCACGCGGCGTCGTGGTATAGGTAAAGGCGTCAACAACCTTAAGGGGCTGAGTATGTTTATAAATAGTTCCAGGCCCTAGCGTAATCAAGGTACTTGCAGCAGTGACCTGGAAGTGTGCCAATTGCTCTGAACAACTTTAGAGTGTGCTGCTGTGAGACATAACATGACCTTCGGTCTCTGCAATGCACCTGCTGTCGGTGTACGGCGGCAGGCTGCGCAGCTATCCCAGCTTGAGCGCTGCCACGTTGTACTTCAATGGTAGTATACAATACATACATACCTGCTGTCAGTGTACGGCAGCAGGCTGCGCAGCAACGCCAGCATGAGCGCTGCCACATTGTACTTCAAAAGTAGTACTCCAACAGTAGTATACAGTATACAGTAATAAATACTTCAAAGTGCATACCTGCTGTCGGTGTACGGCGGCAGGCTGCGCAGCAGCGCCAGCATGAGCGCTGCCACGTTGGCGGTGGCCAGGTGCTGCCGCCTGTCGCGCTTGCGCCTCTCCTCCTCCGTCGTGAGGCCGCCGACGCCCAGGCCAAACACGTCTTTACGCGCGCTCACTCCGGGCCTGCGACGATGGCGGTGCGGCGCGTTAGTTATGTGAGAGCACAGGCTTTGAGACATGCTTTAGCTCGCGCTTGCGCCGCTCCTCCTCCGTTGTGAGGCCGCCAACCCCCAGCCCGAAGACGTCTTTGCGCGCGCTCACTCCGGGCCTGCGGTAATGGCACGGCGGGAGCGCCACGTAAGGGCAAAGGCGTCGGGATGTACTGGACATGTTTCGTCGCGTACGTGCTCTGCTCCCTGACCATGGGGGGCAGGCAGCGCAGCACGCGGCCAAAGACGTCTTTGCGCGCGCTCACTCCGGGCCTGCGATAATGGCGGTACGGTGCAAAAGCACAGGCTTGGAGACATGCTTGACTGTACACCATCGCGCTTGCGCCGCTCCTCCTCCGTCGTGAGGCCGCCGACGCCCAGGCCGAACACGTCTTTGCGCGCGCTCACTCCGGGCCTGCAATAATGGCAGTGCCGCGCCACAGCCACGCTAAAGCACAAGACTCGGTACGCGTACCGCCGGGTTCTTCCATTTCAGGTCCGTGATAAATCTAGGTATGTCGTGCGTTGTGCAGGCAGAGCAGAGCTGCAGCACGTGGCCGAAGACGTCTTTGCGCGCTCAAACTGCGGGCCTGCGATAATGGCGGTGCGGCGAGTCAGCCACGCAGGAGCCTAGGCATCGAGATGCAAGCTGTGGAGTGTAAAGTGGGAATACGCAGGTGCTTCATCCTGGCGTACTTTGGTATACTTGCATGTTGGCGGGCAGAGCAGAGCTCGCAGCACGTGGCTGAACACGTCTTCGCGCGCGCTCACTCCAGGCGTGCAGCCATGGCAGCAGGGTGCAGCAGCTACGCATACTTTATTAACAATATATATAGAATTAAATCATTACGAGACCCAAAGGCTGCCCCTCTCAAGCAGGCTGAGCACTGTAACGCAAGCAATGGACCCCGCTGGCGGCCGCGGGGAGGGGGTCACACAACGCTCACAACGGCGATCGTCGCTGCATCGCCGTTCATTCTGTTCATCCAGGAATTCATCCATCCCGCCATTCAGCCGCGTGGCTTTCTTTTTGCCACTGACAAAGCCGTACGGATGCGGTGCGGTGCGCTTCGCGCAAAGCAAATTTGTTGAGAGCATCAATTATACCAGTCTGTGTGATTTGTTCCAAGGCCCGCCGTTGAGGCTGTCAGGAAGCTGTTTCTAGAACGTGAGCGACGTTGCTGCACTGAATGTAACTTCAGGGGGGGGGGGTAAGTGACTGTAGCTTGTTGCTGTAACTTGAAGTTTACATGAGGTAAGCGGGACGTACTCACTTGAAGGCATCGGGGAGCAATGCCACCACCGCCTCCATGGCCATGGCCTGAGTCTCCTCGCCCTGCACACGTGCAGGTAGGGTAGGTATCAAAGAAAAATTTGAGATCAGTCGAAAGCAGCCCAGTAGGGCTCCGATGATGCAGATTTCGGATCGGTGCAGATCAGTTCAAAGCAGCCAAAATGGGGCTCTCATGATGCAATTTTGAGCTTCCTTTGACGTGAGCTCAAGCCTGCATGTGGCGATATTCGTTCGCAAAGCATCCTGGACTGAGGTGCCGTGCAGACGCTGTTGACGTTCAACAATGCGCCAGAAAGCTGGGTCACAGCATGCACAAACAAGACTTCTAAACTGCGGTGCTCGTTGCGGCATAAGTGTGAAGCCGCAGCGGTACCACACAGAGCATGTGCATGTGGCACGTGTCTCCGCTGAAGCACCATATACGTTTGACACTGGAATGAAGCGACAGTGTCGTTGGTCAACTTCATTGCTGCGCCTGCCTGGTGGCAAGAAAACATTGACGAAGCAGGTGCAATCCAGCAGGAAGGCACTGTTATCGAACATGCGGTTCAGAGCTCTGCCAGACTTCACATGCTTCAACAGCGCACATGCACAACGACACCTTGACACAATCGCTTCACTCCTAGATGGCTTGCCAGCCGTCGGTAAGCCAAAGGTCGCTGCAGTGTGCACTGCGCGCGTTTGCAGCACTCTACAGGCTCCGCCAGCCACTGATGTTTTTCATCAAGCATAAGCTCAACATCTGCCATACCCCCCCCCCCCCTTTGGCAGCTCGCATGCAACAATGCGGCTGTGCGATCGCTTGACTTCCAGGGGGGCACAACCCCCATGATCTCTCAGCATCAAGAGCAGTTGACACTTCAAAGGAGCCACAACCCCCATGATCTCTCAGCATCAAGCGCGGTTGACCCCCACCTGATAGCCAAAAGTCGCGGCAAAGACGCAGATCGCGCCGTCCAGCAGGCGCACGTTGATGCTGCTGCTGCTGGCGGGGGGGCGGCACCAGTGCGCGCCGTGCAGCGGCGTTGGGGGTTCCCCAGATAAACCTTCATCGCCTGCGGTAGAGGAAGGTACCACGTGTTGCTTTGGTCATGTTCAGTAACAGCAGACCGCAGGTGTCAATTGTTGAAGTAGCATGTTGGAAATGCAGGCGCACATGGCAGAGAGACAGTGCCATCAGAGCCATTGGCGTGAACAGTGCAGCGGCGTGGGGAGTTCGCCAGCTGGCTCCTCATCTCCTGCGATAGAAGGAGGGAACATGTGTCGCTTGTGCGTTTTCAGTGAGGCAGCAGACCTGCAGTGCGCAGGTTTCAACTGTAGAACTTTCGGGCGCTGCAAGTGGCAGGGAGGAAGCGCCGTGAGTGCGATCGCCAGTGCGCGCCGTGCAGCAATGTCGGAGGCTCTCCAGATGGCCCCTCATCTCCTGCGATAAAAGGATGGAACCTGTGTCGTTTTCGCGTTTTTAGTAAAGCAGCGCCACACCACCACACCACACCACAGTGTCAACTGTTGAAGGGGTTGTGGGCGCTGCCACGTGGCGGAGAGACAGTGCCATCAGTGCAATCGCCATTGCGCGCCGTGCAGCGGCGTGGGGGGTTCCCCAGATAAACCCTCATCGCCCACAAGAGAGAGACGGTGCATGTGCTGCTTTGGTGTGTTCAGTGAGACAGCAGACTTGCAGCGCGCAGCTGTCGACTGTTGAAGTTGCGGGCGCTGCACGCGGCAGAGAGAGCGCCATCAGAGCGATCGGCGTGCACCGTGCGGCGGCGCGGAGGTTCCCCCAAATGGCCCCTCATCTCCTGTGGTAGAGGGGTTGAACATGTGTGCTTTGGCGTTTTTCCATGAAGCAGCAGACCACCACAGGTGTAAACTGTTGATATTCATTGCTGAAGTTGCGGGCGCACATGGCAGAGACAGTGCCATCAGCGTGATTGCCAATGTGCGCCATGCAGCGGCGTGGGGGCTCCCCAGTTGGCCCCTCGTCGCCTGCGGTACAGAGACGGTGTATATACATATATATATTTGCTGCTTTGGCGTGACTTGCAGGAGCACGGTGTGCAGTCCCGCTAGGAGTCGAAGTGGCCATGCAACACCCAGTGAGTGATGCACCTGATCGACAGCACCTCCAGCCTGGTACGATGAAATATCTCCGAGCTGCTACATGCGTTTTGCAGCTGCACGGGATGGTGCACTTGTACGGTGTCCGCAACATCTGGCAGGCAATCACACCAATGCGCATGAGCCCAAACTCTGAACCACGCAGGGGTTCCATAGGGCCAGGGGCTGAGCGCTGCTGCATGTGGGCGTAACCGCCACATCAGCCTCAGCTCTGTATAAGCATGCAGAATAGGCAAGGCCTTCAAATGCCACAAGAGCCCAACCTCGTATGCAGAACTGGGGTAGCGTCCGCACTAGACCAGCTAGAATAGCCCCAATTTCGGGCCAACATGTAGAACTGGGATAGCCAGTCGCTGGGAGCCTTGCTGATGCTTACCCGCCTCCCTGCCTCCCTGACACCATATGCCAGAAGAAGCTCAGCTTCTATCAAGGAACTGGGGTGGCACCCCTCCGCCAGACTAGGCCTAATTTTGGACAGTATGTATATCTGGGGTAGCCAATTGTTGAGAGCGCTGCTACTAGTTACCTGCCTCCCTGGCCGTGTGTTCGCGGCCCGCCCAGATGCTGGCGCTTGCGGCCATGGCTTCACGCTCCTGCATGAGAGCACGTGGGTACAGCGCACACAGTCAGCACCACTTCAAGTGATAGTTGAAGATAGTTGAAGACCCTCACAAGACTTTTGTGAGCATGATCGTGCCTGCACCAGTTGAGGTGAAAATTGCAGTTGTGATGTGCGCCAGATGCTGGCGCTTGCGGCCATGGCTTCGCGCTCCTGCATTTCAGCTCATGGGTCTGGCGCACGCAGTGTGGGGACGTCAGCGCCAGTTGAAGTTACAGTTGTAGACAGGTGACACGCCTTGCAATACTTTTGTGTGAGCGTGATGCGTCTGCACCAGTTGCGGTGGTGATTGAGGTCTGATATTTGCCAGATTTGCGCTCGAGGCCATCGCCTCGCAATTCCTGCGGAAACCGCACATCAAGTATGGCGCAAAATCGCTTGCGTTGCCACAGATTAGAGTTGTCCACTCAACGGGGTGTACTGTAGCTTCTGCTTCAATGAAGTCCTCAAGATCAAATCGAGCTGGTGATTACATACCAATGGCAGGTACAATTGCGGGCAATCAGAAACTACATCGGCGTGTCGGCGCCACCGTCCTTCGCCAGCAGGCGCAGCCTCTACTGAGAGTTCTACCTCAACAAAAGCACGACGCCTCACCTGGTGCCCAATAAGAATGCTGGCGACGAGGGCGTGCATGGCGAGCGCGTCGGCCGAGTTGTCCTCATCAGGGTGCAACATCTACTTCAAGTACACCTTCAACATAAACTTGAGGTACGGCAAATGTCACCTGGTGTCCAATTGGAATGCCGGCAACGAGGGCGTGCATGGCGAGCGCGTCGGCAGAGTCGTCGCCCTCGAACGGAACGCCGATGCCCTGGTACGGCGGCACGCGGCAGGCTCCCGATACCTCCAGCATGGAGTCCTGAGAGAGCCACGCAAAAACAACATGCCGCGGGGGTTGCCATACGTAGGCGGTTTGCCGTTTTGAGTCGAAACAAGAAGCCAATACCTGGCAAGGCGGCATGCGGCAGGCGCCGAGACGTCCAGCGTGAAGTCCTGTGAGTGCCCAGTGAACACGGCGCGGCGCATTGCCATTGCAGTGCAATTCACAGTCATTGCAAGTGGGGAAAAACAATGCCTGTCATGAGGGCACGCATCACGCCCACTACAGTAACATAGGTGGGCACGTCATCATGCCGCATATACAAGCAACAATTCTCCACATTGTCACCGCCTCTGGCCAGCGAAACATTTGTAACTTCAACAACTCACGCTGGGGTTGAGCATCGCTGGCAGCAGCGACGCCTCGACGTCGTTGGCCGTGTACGTGCATCGTGTCCTGTAAACCGACGTAGGTGGGCATGTCGTCGTGCAGCATATAACAAGCAACAATTCTCCACATTCTCACCGCCTCAGGCCAGCGTGACATTTGTAACTTCTACAATTCACGCTGGGGTTGGGCATCGCTGGCAGCAGCGACGCCTCAATGCCGTTCACCATGTAGTCGACATGCATCATATCTGCACGGAAGCATGTGTGGGTACATCAAAGCAACGCAGGCGGCGGGGACACATTTGTAACTTCAACGACTCACGCTGGGGTTGAGCATCGCTGGCAGCAGCGATGCCTCGACGTCGTTGGCCGTGTACATGCGGAAGTGGTCCAGGCCCCACGCGCACATGCGCTCGCACGTCGCGGGGAAGCAGCCCGGCGGCAGCCACGCAAAGCACTCCATCAGCATTGCCTGCGCGCAGCACAGGCGAGCAGGAGCAGCAGTGCTCAGTGTACATAAGGTACGGCGACAGCCACGCGAAGCACTCCACGAGCATCACCTGCGCGCAAAACGGGGGCAGCAGTGCTCAGTAGGGGTACAAGAATGGGGGCTGTCGCAGTTACGATACATACGGTATGGCAGCAGCCACGCAATACACTCCATCGGCGTCGTCTCCGCGCAGAATGGGCGGCAGCAGCAGCAGTGCTCTGTAAGGCTGCATCATAAGCAGAACGGGGGCTGCTGGATGCATACGGTATAGCGGCAGCCACGCGAAGCACTCCATCAGCATTGCCTACGCGCGGACCGGGGCCAGCAGCAACAGTGCTCAGCAAGGGCACATTGCAAGAACAAAAGGATCCATGTGGTATGGCGGCAGCTATGTGAAGCCCTCCATCAGAGTTGCCTGCGCGCAGAAATGGGGCAGTGGGCAGTGCTCATCCTCTGCACTGAACCGTTTATGAATCTTGGAGCCGGGCTGTTTTTGCTGGTTCATGATCATGAATATTCATGCCGTTGCTCATGGTGCAGGCAACGAGCAAGAGCTTGTCAGAGCAAGCGCCTACGACTGTGAAAAACGGCTGCGTAAATAGAAGTTTGCATATATACCTGCGGTTGGACGACCGCTTGCTTGTCATCGACGCAACATCGCATCATCCCAAATCCATGCATGAATTCACGCGCAGCGCGCCTTCATCATCCATGCCCTGCGACGTCCCATTCATCTGAATTCACCCATGAAATCACGCACAGCGCGCATCCTGCAGATGGTATCCTGCTATCACATTGTGCCAAATTCATTCACGCATGAATTCATGCGCAGCACACCTTCAACAGGGTCCTGCAGATGATGCCCTGCGTCTTGGAGGGGCTCTTGAGCCTGCCCTCGACGGCGGACGCCGCCGCCTCGAGCACTGCCACGCAACGCCGCAGCGCGTCCGGCACGTTGTACAGCGCCATCGGGCAGGTGCGCATGTAGCATAGCAGTGCTCTGCAACGGCAACAGCGATCATCGACGGACACTTCCGGTGTGATGGAATCATGGTTGCTGTATTTTGAGTTTTGATGCGCACCAAGTAATGCTGAGCGCTGCCACGCAGCGCCGCAGCGCATCCGGCACGTTGTAGAGCGCCATCGGGCAGGTCCGCATGTAGCACAGCAGCGCTCTGCAGTGACAACCGGTTGTCAACGGACATGTCAGGTGTGATGCGACATGGCTGCTGCATTTAGAATGATTTCATGCGCACTGAATAATGCTGAGCACTGCCACGCAGCGCCGCAGCGCGTCAGGCACGTTGTACAGCGCCATAAAGCACGTGCATGCAGCACAGCAGCGCTCTGCAGTGACAACAGCGGTCGTCAACAATCATGTCAGGTGGGATGTGGCGTGGTTGCTGCACTGACGCGCGCGGCGTCGCTGATGCCTCTAATGTTGAGCACTGCCACGCAGCGCCGCAGCGCATTCGGCACGTTGTACAGCGCCATCGGGCAGGTGCGCATGTAGCGCTCTGCAGTGCGTACAGTAGCAATCATGAACAGTGCGCATCAAACACATCCAAAAACAACGATGGTCAATGGCGGAGGCTGTAGGTGTAATGCGCTGCGCACAAAGTGATGCTAAGCACTGCGACGGTGCCGCAACACCGCACATGCTGCTGCGGCAAATGTTCAACAGGTGACGTGATGCACGGCATGACGCAGCGACAGAACGCGCCCTGACATTGAGCACTGCGACGCTGTGCCACGCAGCACCGCAGTGCGTCGGGCACTGTGTACAGCGCCAGTATAAGAATCCTGGCATAACACGGCAGCGTTCTGCAGTGACAGCAGCGGTATAACCTGACCCTACTCCTAACCCCACTACCCTCAATCCTGTATGTTGAAGTATGTAAATGCGCGAAACAACGCGTAGCCTGAACATTCCAACGCCCAGCGCCACAGGCGCAGTTCAGAACGAGTTCTACCAGTGAGACGCGGGAGCATCTGTTCACATGCGTGGCCTTCACTACACAAAGCGCCAACCCTAACCCTAATACTGTGCGACGCCTCGCCGCAGCAGCCGCGTCAAGGATTGTGAGCGCTGTGACTGTGCATGAAGATGCACACAGCATTTGCCAATGCATGGACATGAATATTGCAAATCACAATTCACGTACATCATGACCCGCACTTGCGCTGCAGTGCCTCGCCTGACGACGGCGTCGAGGATTACGAGCTCGCATGGCGTTTACCAACAATAGTCGGTTAGGATTAGTGTCGGAATTAGGGTTAGCGTGACTAAAGTCCACGCATGCGAGGCATCCAAACATGGCGCTCACTAACACTGGCTAGTTGAGGTAGGGTTAGGGTTTAGAGTGACACAAAAACGTGGCCACACAAATACGGCGCATTTAGGGCATGATTGGCAAGCAGGAATATGTCTTGACGACATCTCAACATGATCGTATGCTGCGCGAAGGGCGCCTTTGCGGTGCATGTGGTGAGTCTGCTCGAGTCCGAGCATACAGTCCACCACGCAAGGGGCACTTGAACTCAGAAATAACGTGAATACGCTTTTTTGCAACCCTACCAGGGCTACTAACGTCACATTTTGCGGCGCCTTACCTGACGGCGGCGTCGAGGAATATGAGCTCGTGCGTCTGCTCGAGGCCGGGAAGCGCAGCGGCCTGCGCGCAAGCGTACACGCATACATTGGCATATGTTAACCATAGTCTGTGATGCCGGAGAATAACACTTGCAGTGCCCCTTGGGTCAGGGTAAGAGCTTGTAATACTTCGGAGGCCTTGCTGCTCAGCAGCTGGAAATGTGAGCCATCAGCACATTATTTTGGCAGCGCAGCAGCGGACTCTCGTATTGCGATCGTACATAAATGCGCGCGCACCGGGCACATTTGATGATGATCCTGGGTGTACGCAGCCGCGTAAACTGCAAATTGCCGGCGAACATGCGTGCGGTTGTTCGCGGACCCGACGTCAGCGGCCAAGCGTTATGACTCTTTCACACGGTGCAAGCTGCGAGCAAGCGGCGCATGCAGCGGGCACAATTCATCACGATCACGCGTGTATGCTACAGAATCGCGCGCATCGCAACATAATAGCTGTCATGCGTGCTGTTCGTGCGTGAGCCAGCCTAGAATTCAAACCCTACGAACACTGCGTAGGATACAACGCCTAGGCACACACGGCACACTCGGCCTCCCTTCGAGCCTTCACAAGTACAAGCCCATGGGGTTACAACTCCCCTCAACGCCAACACGTCAGCAGCGTGTGCCCCTGTCCCTTTTGTCGCCATGAAACAAACCGCATCCTGTGACTCTCGCACAGCCAAAGCCGAGTGCTGGACCCTTCCTTCGAGTCAAAGCGCCGTGAAACAGAGCTACAGCGCCAGCCATGCTACAGCGCCAGCGGGTCGTCGCTGTGGGCCGCCCGCCTGTGAACACATTTTCTAAGCGTACACACAGGCATACGCATTCATATACATACCTGCCCCTCTGTCGCTGCCGCCGCGGCGCGCTCCCACAGCGTGAGCATGGTGTCGCTGTGCGCCTCCACCCACGCACATACTTGTGAAATGTATTTTGAAGCATAAATATATACATACATACATACATACACATGCAAATACATACCTGCCCCTCAATGGCTGCCGCCGCGGCTCGCTCCCACAGCATCAGCAGGTCGTCGCTGTGCGCCTCCGCCCACGCGCCGCCGTCGCGGCAGAACAGCGCCGACATGAGGCCCCAGCCGGTGCGCACGGACGTGCACGCCATGCCCATGCCCTGCGTACGCAGAGAGCAGCGTCGTTTGGCACACTTGAAGTTTGCAAATCACTGCTTCAAGATGCACTTGAAGTTCAAAAACACTTGTGGCAAAAGGACACATGTGACACCAAGTATGACGAACACGCATTTGATGCGCACACATGACACCAAGTATGACGAACACGGACCATGAAGACATAATGCCCAGCCCGTGCGCACGGACGTGCACACCATGCCCATGCCCTGCGCACGCAGAGCAGCCGCACTCATCACCGTGTAGACAACCACGACAAAAAAATGCGTGGTGCAAGGTCATGTCGATTACACCGGTAATATAGCCCGGCTGGTGATCAGAGCGCCCACGCGGTGATCACAGTGCTCAGGACGTGCAGGCCATGCCCATGCCCTGCGCACTCAGAGAGCAGCGTCGTTCGGCGCACTTGAAGTTCACGAAACACTGTGGCATGTCACCATGCGCACATGTGAACCCAAATAGGAGTTTGACACACACGGAAGTCAATGAAGACATGAGGTCCCAACATTTAGCTTAATACTTTTAAAGTTTATAGTAAAAGTACCCTTTGAAGCTTTCAAAAACAGTACTTCGGAAGTATTCAAATGTCTCCAAAAGGCGCCGGTGAGGTCTGGGACTGCAACTTCAAAAAACAGCTTTCAGTATACTTCTTTGAAGGTATTTCTGGATGTCCACTTCCGAAGTGTTATGCCCGGCGCGGTATAGGGTAAGGGTGTACCATTGCTGGCGCCGGTGAGGTCGGGGAACTGTGCCACGGCTGCCAACTGCATACTGTATGCCGAACACTCAGTACAGTTCTTCTCTGAGTAATGCACTTCAGAATGCACTTTAGTAATAGAAGCGCTTTTGCCTGGCGCAGTATAGGGGTAAGGCGGTACCATCGCTGCGCCGGCGCCGGTGAGGTCAGGTAGCTGCGCCACGATGAGCGCGCCAGTACATTAACGCTAACATACGCATGCAGTAGCGTCTCTGTGCTACCTGCTGCTGCCTGCTTGCCCCTAGCGCAAGGGTTAGGGTTAGAGTTAGGGTTAAGGATAGGGTAGGGTGAGCAATGCTCACCAGGGCGTTGATGAGGCGTGGCACACTGCAAAATACAACTTCAAGTACAATGGCTTGAAAGGATGTACTTCCAAAGTACATTGAAGGATTTTCTCCTGGCGCGATACAGGGGCAGCAGAATGTGCGGAACTTACCATGGCTGCGCCGGCGCCGGTGAGGTCGGGAAACTGCGCCACGATGAGAGCGCGCGCCGCCGCCGCAGCGTCTGTCTGCACATCTCCCGGCACTCCCAGCGGTAGCTCCTGCACAACCTGCGCGTGCAGCGGTTCGCAAGCGAAATGGTTTTTAGGCGGCAGTGAAGAGTGCAGAAAGGATGGCACATTGTGAGGATTTTGCAAGCGAAACGGTTTTGAAGCGGCCGACATACGAGCGACCAAGAAAGAGTGGCCCGAAGCACTCTGCGGCACCTGCACAATTTACGCCCAGCGGCAGCTCCTGCACAACCTGCGCGCGGCGGTTTCGCAAGCGAAGCGGTTTTGAGGCGGCAGCGAGGAGTGAAGAAAGGATGGCACACATGCTATGACGGTTTCGCAAGCGAAACGGTTCTGAGGCGAAACGGTTCTGAGGCAGAAGACACTAGAGGGGACAAGAAAGAGCGGCATGCACGCACGCTATGGCTGGCGCGCAACCTGCGCGTGGCGCGGGTTTCGCAAGCAAAACGGTTATTGCAAGCGGCGGAGAACGAGGTATCGAGAAGAGTGGCAGCAGTGCACACAATTACGGGGGCACAAGCGGTTACGTTGAGCAGGGGCGGTACTGAAGGTCGACGAAGCGGCAGCGGTTACCCCAGGCCCTGAGGTGCACAACGCTCAGCTGCCGCTCTGACTGCGACGATTCTGGCCCGTCGCCGCGAGCACGCAACGGCGCGCTGCGGAGCGCTACCTCACGACAGTAAGCCTTGTGATGATGTACGGCGAACGCAGCAGGGTGCCTAACAGCACTGGTACTTGAGGTATTGCGGCGACAGCGCTGCCGCGCAGGCTGTCCCAATGCATTTTCCGCAAGGCTGCGGCACACAGCGCGTCTTGCACAAACGCGCGTTCTGCCACGCGAGTAGGCCATGCGGCGGTGATACCTGGAGCGACGAGGATGCCACGATGATGGCGTTGCCGTGCTAGCCCATCACTTTCTTTCACTTCACTTTAGGTATATAGTTCAAGTATATACTGCACTCTATGTATATGCTTTGAGTACTTAGAAGTATACTTCTGAAGTATGATACGCAGTGCTTTCTACGCAGCAAGCAGGTCGTGCGGTCGAAGTAGCTGGAGCAGCATGGATACCGCGATGGTGTTGGCGCGCCGACTGCCCATCGCTCTTTCACTTCACTCTCTTTACACATGATAAGTGCGTTCTACCCAGCAAGCACGTCATGCGGTTGAAGTACCTGGAGCAGCATGGACGCCGCGATGGCGTTGCCGTGCAGCGCGTGCATGCGCACGCGCCGGTCCACCGCCGCGCCGCCGCCGCCGCCGCCGCCGCCTTTGCCAGTCGTAGCGTCCTCCTGCGTGACATGACCAGTGCACGTTCGGACAGATATCGAGTCAACATGTATTTTCAGCCATACTCGGCACTGCCACTGTGAGTCATGCAGAGGCGGTGCTGCGGGTAAGCACTGCAGTAGACTAAATGAACTGGCCTTCACGAAAGTCCCGGGAAAGGCAGCTGCCATTCTGGTTATGCCTGCAACCACACTGCCTCTACTACCGTGGTATCCTTCCCACGTACGTGCCACATTGCATCCTAATCAGCAGTGGCCGAAGCCAGCAGCGCAATTCGTGAGGGCGCTCCCTGACATAACCTCGACACAACGTAGAGAGCTGTTGGTCACTAGCCTAACGCCAGAGGCAGACAGAAAGATGATCATAGCAGCGGAAAACCGACACCAGTAATGTGTTACTGGAAACGAATGTATTGCAAGTGGTCTGTCCACCGACAAGTGAAATTGCCACTATTGCTCAAGCAATGAGCGTGAAATAGCAATTTCTGCCTCCAACTTGCGTACCGCTGACAGCTGCAGTCGTGCAAAACGGCATCTGCAGAGTGGGGCTGGTGTGTTCTGCATCTGACTTCAGTTGAGCAACGCGTGCGTACTTACCGCGTGCGGAGAGACACCCCCAGCTGCCGTGATTGCTGCCAACTGCTGTATCCTGGTGGCATGCAGCACCGGGTCTTCGCCCGCAGAGCTGTCTCTGCGGCGCAGCAGCAGAGCGGTAAAAGGCTTTCATCATGTGTGCCCTGATGTCTACGCATTGCTCTGAATGCAGGCATTTCTGATTGCAGGCATCTCTGAAGGCAAGCATTTCTGAATGCAGGCATTTCTGTATGTGACTGCTACTCTTGGTGCTTGTGTGCAGGTGACCGGTCCTTCTATCAATGAACACGATACTCGTCCATGACGTAATGTATGTAACTCTTACCGTCACGCTAGCCCTAACCCTAGCCCCAACCACCCGCGCTGGCGTGCGAGGGTGCACTTGCGGTCAAGCATGCGGGTGCGCACGCTTCGCATCATGTAGGGGGCTTGGCAAGTATCACATCGCGCATGATGTAAGGGTATGCAAAAGATCATCGAGGCATGTAGGCCTGCAGCGTCGTGGGCGCCACGCACTGCGCCTTGCCTTCGTGGATGCTGCCGTGCAGCTGAGCCGCTGCTGCATACCCAAAGGGTATGTATGACATCACATACCCTGCATTTCACCTGTGCACCTGCGGCGCCGTGAGCGCCCTGTAGTGCGCCCTGATCTCCTGGACGCAGCCGCGCAGCTGAGCCGCTGCGGCATACCCAAGTATATGTACAACATCACTAAGATATGCTGCTGCATACCCAGGGTATGTATAACATCATTAAGATACCCTGCCTACCCACCTGTGTGCTTGCGGCGCCGTGAGCGCCTTGTAGTGTGCCCTGATCTCCTGTACGCAGCCACGCAGCTGAGCCGCTGCTGCGTGCGGCAGACCGTGGCCCGCAGCCGCCAGCGCCACCGCGGCTTCAAACCTGTGGCAGGCGCCAAAAAAACACACATCCGTTGTTATGAATCGCTGTGTGTCTCCTCGCTTGCTTGTGCAGTGCACCCCCAGACTACGTTGAAACGCTCGTTCGGATCGGCGCAGACACCACAAAACCACACAGGTATTTGATGCCAGCACCACCGCGGCTTCAAACCTGTCGCAGGCGCCAAGTCACATAAGGCAGTTTTGTGTGTCATTTGCTTACCCTTGAAGGATGATGTATTACACTGAGGAACATTATATTGTCTAGAAGGGTTTTAGTGAGGTAAAATCTTAGTGATCAGTTTTACCAGGTCTGGTGATGCACACCACTGCTTACTTCTGATTACTTCGTAGCTCTCTCTTCATACCCGGTGCGCTCGCAGGGTGCTTTGAAAAACTCGTGATAAGTTGTTGGCGGTGACTTGTTTTGTAATCAAGAATCGCACTCCAATGTCAGGTGCATGCTGAATGCTGTCTGTCATGCGCTCTTGTCCGCCAGCGCCACCGCAGCTTCAATCCTTCTGCAGACGGGGCACAACGAGAGCTCTGATGCTGCTTGGAGCACTGCTCATCTCTGGCTGCACTACAGGTTACTAAAGGAACCCTGGTATGGTATGTGGATGGCAGCAAGCGAAACAATCAGTGATAACCAAGTAGAAGCTGCAAGCAGCTGTTAATTGTGCTGGTGCTCCATCTGCTGCTGATCGGTCCCATGATTTGCTGTGCCCCTACATACTGCAAATCATTGCGTCTGTTGTGATAATGACAGCGAGCAGGCTCGAATCTGCCATGCTCAGGTGAGTCCCACCTTATGCTTCACAGCTACTCCAATGCAGTCTCAAAGCAAAGTTCTACCTCAGCAAGAGCGGGAGCGGCAAAGTGTGGAGTGTCACCATCACCGTGAGCCGTACGATGCGTACATCACCAAGTTTACACAAACCCTCCAGAGTAAATCAAACAGCGTTTTCAGCAGTAGTTGTGGTTCCTACCTTCAACAAAGAACTGGAGCGGCGAATCGAGGAGCGTCACTCGCACCGTACGCCACACGGCGGGTGCGCCACCATGTCACACAAATTCCTCCATTGTACCTTAAACAGAGTTTCCAAGCAGTAGCTCTTACTTCAACAAGAACTGACCATGCAGCGTCGCCCTCACTGCGCCGCACAACGGGTGCCTAAAATGTTCACACTATCAGCTCCGTGATACAGAGCTTCTCCAAGCAGTGTCAAAGCAGCACTTCATACTTCAACATTTTGGCAGCAAGACCTGGAACGGCAGATTGTGGAGTGTCACCCTCACCGTATGCCATACGACGGGTGCGTCACCATGTGACACTAAATACTCCAAAGCGATTTCAACAGTGTAATTTATAAAGCAGCACTCCTAACTTCAATATGGGCGGAAATGGCGGACCGCGGAGCGTCACCCTCACCGCACGCCATATGACGGATGTGCCACCAGCGGCGCGAGGCAGCCGCAGAGGTTGTCCTTGAGCGCTGCCGCAGCCTGGCCGAGCGCGGTCACCAAGTGACTCAGCTCCACTAGGCATGCCTGAGGACAGACAAACATAAGTCTCAAAGTGGTGCTGAATGTGGCCTTCCCACACCCCAGAAATGAACGGGTTAGAAGCGAAAAAAATTTCAAAAGGTATGTATGTGACCTCAGCACACTCCGAGCGTTGTCACCAAGTGGCTCAGCTCCACCAGGCATGCCTGAAGACAAACAAAAGAAGCGCGTATGGTTCTTACAGCGTGACCCTGAGAGTAAAAAATTGAATGTACAACATTGCTGAAGAAAAGGTGAGACTCAGCTCCACCAGACATGCCTGAGGACACACGAATAGAAGCTGAGGGTGTTGCTGAATGTGACCACCCCACACACAATTGAGTTTGTCCGAACATGAAACAGATTGGAAGTGAAACACTTCCAGGGGAGGTTCAGAATTAATTCAGAGAGGATGGGAGCCAAAGTTAGCGAACCTGGAACAGAGCACAAGCAAGGCGCAGGAAAGCGGCTGCTACCCAACCCTGCAACAAACTCATCCTGGCTCTCGTCCTGAGCGCCAGTCTCGCATTGCACAGCGCCGCAAGCAGGCGGGTCAGCGTGCTGACCAGCACCACCATGCACGCCTGCCGGTACACATGTCAGAGCCACACACACAGGGAAGCGCAATTGGTCCCATCGAGTCCTGGGTTGAGCGGTGTCGTGCTGGCGGCCTGGCGCATACACGCAGCACTAGCAGGCACCTACAGTGGAGTGCTAGCAGCGGGCAAGCGCAGACAGCGGCAGAAGGCACTGGTTCAGCGCGCAGTCACCTGGCTGACTTTAAAGCATACTTCAGTGCAAAGCAACCCCCCATATTGAAGATAAGATGGTTATGTTGGTGAAATGTTTAATTAAAGATCCGTTTGATAGTAACGTTGGTGTAACATGAAAAGATCCATTTCTTACAAGACCAATTAAATTTGGAATAGTCATACTTTATAGTGTATACATACTTCCAATTTCATATTGAGATTTTGATAAAAAGGTCGCCGGGACCTGTGTGGCGATGGGCCGAGACCTGTGTGGCGATGGCAGACAAATGAGCCTGCAGCTGGTGCACGGCTGGAAGCCCTGGCCGGGCTAAGCGTGGCAGGCGGCCTTGCTGAGCACTGTCATCAGCCCTGACCCTAACCCTGACTCAACTTCAACCTCTCTACCTGTACCCTTGAACCAATGGCAAGAGCTCTTCACCTGCAGCTGGTGCTCGTTGAGCAGCGGCTGGAAACCCTGACCCGGCTGCGCGCGGCCGGCGACCTTGCTGCGCACTGCCAGCAGCCCTAACTCTAAAACTGACTTGACTTCTAACCTCCCTTGAAGCGATGGCAAGAGCTAGTCAATTGTAGCTGGTGGTTGTTGAGCAGCGACTGGAAGCCCTGGCCGGGCTGCGCGCGGCCAGCCACCTCGCTGAGCACTGTCACCAGCCCCCTCACCCCTAACCCTGATTTCTTACTTGCATTAAAGCGATGGCAAGAGCTAGTCACCTGCAGCTGGTGCTCGTTGAGGAGTGGCTGGAAGCCCTGACCCGGCTGCGCGCGGCCGGCAACCTCGCCCAGCACGGTGAGCAGCTCTCGTGCGATGAGGAGCTGCCGCCCCTCGTTGGCGCCCGCGCACAGGCCCGCGCGCACGACGTGCTCCACAGACGACCGCACGAGGCACGCCTGCGGTGAGAGTGAGACTTGGAGATATGAGGGAATGAGTCACAGGAGTAGGTGTGCGACAAACACATGTTTTGTGGGCGCCCGCGCACAGGCCCGCGCGCACGGCGTGCTCCACGGACGACCGCACCAGGCACGCCTGCAGCAGGCGATGATGATGTTCATTGACCCTAAGTATCTTGTAAGAGGGTGATTCGCCAGTTTGAGCAAGTGAGTCGAGTAGTACACAGAACCCAAGGGTGAGCAGAGGCCCGTGCGCACAGTGTGCTCGACGGACGACCGCACAAGGCACGCCTGTGGAGGGTCATGTTGAGAGTCAAACTCGAAGAGATGGGTGAATGAGTCACTGCAAGGAGTACTACTACAGCACCAATGTTGAACAGAGGCATGAGCGCACAGCGTGCTCCCAAGACGTTTGCACGGACCACGCATGCATGGGTCACACAGAGAGCTAGACTCACGGGATCCAGTGAGTGAGTCACACAGAGTGAGTCGTGCTGCAGCGTGCAGCAAGTGGTGTATTGTCGGCAATTGCGCGCATGCGCATGACGTGCTTCACGAACAACCGCAAGAGGCACGCTTGCAGCAGGCGATGGTGATACAAGAGGGCCATTCCACAGATTCCGCAGCCTTGTTGAGCCCAGCTGCGTGCATAGCCATGGATGTACCGACAGCATGCAACAGCACTTGCTAGACATGCGCTGGCCATACATCCTCAGGTTTGACGCTCTCTTTCCGTTTTGACTTCGGGGTAGAGTTAGAGTTAGGTAGGTTCAACACGCCGCCTATCGTCACCTTGTGGGGATCACAGCGGGCATGGAAAGTGCCCACAGTTCCACCAGTGCAAGTTCCAGTGATTGGCGAAAAATGAGGGCAATCGCAGCAAACAGAACGGAGATGCCCCTGTTGACAGCTGCTTCAAACAGGTGGGATAGACCATTGCATTCTCATCATAAAGTGCAGTTGTTAGGGTGACTGCCAGAAGAGCTCACTACGGGCGCCTGCTGCACAGTACGCGTGCGCGAGCATGCTCTGGCCACTGCCGTGCACAACGAAGGCAGCCATTCCTCCTGAAACGCAACGCAGTTGCAGGAGCGACTTGCAATGGGGAAGTCGGCGGGTGGATGGGGGCTACTGGTATCGAGAGCCAGTTTTACTTCAACATTGAGCCATTACTTCAACTTGCATCAGTGAAGACCCAGTGCGGCTTCAAGTGCGACTAGGAATGAAATCTGTGTGTGCGCGTGTGTGTGTGGGGGGGGTGCACTGGTGTTCAGCCGTGTTACTTGAAGTGTTGAGACATTACTTCAATTTGCATTGGGCGTTGCGCGCGCACCTCGTTGCCGTTCTGCGGGAGCTTGTCCGTCTCTACCAGATCCAGCAGCGCACGGACCAGCCACACGGCGCTGACGGAGCTGTGTCGCGCCGCCGTAGCAAGAGGCGGGTCGGATGACAAACGTGCAAGGAAAGGGGGGGGGCACGGGAACGAGGGGACATACATGAGGCATT
Source organism: Tribonema minus (assembly GCA_017506865.1). Taxonomy (NCBI): domain Eukaryota; class Xanthophyceae; order Tribonematales; family Tribonemataceae; genus Tribonema; species Tribonema minus. The sequence continues at coordinate 1,065,502 of JAFCMP010000124.1, forward strand.
CAAAGGTTTGCCGCCGTTGCATGCGGTGGGCCAGGTGACAAGCACACGGGGTAGGTGAGGGAGAGGAGCATATGCAGTGCACTGAAGTAGGCTTGTACTTTGAGGTATATTTTGAAGTACGTACAACACATGTAGATCCTGGTTGCAAGTCCATGGACATCCACCATCTGGGCTCTTTTGCGCCCTGAGCAAGAATTGATAAAGAGTACATACAACTGCAGTACATCATAAATCAGCATCATTACTGGACATTCCCACGCCGCGTTGCCGTTGCATGCGGCGGGCCAGATGACAAGCACACGGGGCAGGGGAGGAGCGTATGCAGTGTGTCAAAGTAGGCTTGTACGCTGGAGTATATTATGAAGTACAAACGACTGCAGTACATCATAAATCAGCAGCATCATTACTGGACATTTCCACGCCGCGCCGCCGGTGCATGCGGTGGGCCAGCGCTGCCTATGCCATCGCCCGCTGCGAAGTCAGAGTACTGTCAACGTTCCAACTCACCCACTGCGCTTGCTGATGTCAGGGTGCATGATGCGTTGCCACCGTCAATTTGCCGGCGAGACCCATGCAGTCACTCACTCTGAAGTCAGAGCGCCACGTATCAAATCAGAATACCAGCTTACCCAATGCGCTTGCTGATGTCAGGGTGCCTGAGAAATGCCACCATCGCCGCGGCGGCGCCCGACATGAACTCGCGCGTGCCAGGGCTGGGGTACGTTGCCCTGCAATAATAAAAGTGAACAGAAGCTGAATTATTCGAGCAAGAACGGAGCTGAGGGGGAGGGGAATGGGCAATAGAAAGCAGCAGCGCCCAACATTATGTAGCACGCAGCTGCAGAAACTGAGCTGAAGAAAGACGAATGGGCCACTGTACGTCATGTGCAACTTCATGTTCTGCTTGTTCTTTACTTCAACTTGGTAAAATGAATAAATTCAGCTGGGGGCAGTACCGGCCATTCGTAATCGCAAAGGGGCACGCGCCACTGGGATGCCAGAGGTTAGTGTCTGTCGCGAGACGCCAGAGCGTGACCCGCCGCTCGTCGCGCGAGACAAGCAGAGGCAGCGCTCAGCTCCAGGATAGGGACAGAATATACTGCTTTGAAGTACTTGCTTCATTACGTATGTCTTGCTGGGTTCTTACGTCAGTGGAGCAGGCAGGCGCGACAGGCACCAATCACGTGACCCATTTCATTCATCTGTCGATCTTCTCTTTCAAATTGGTCTAAGGGTATTTGCTAGTGTCAAGTGGGGGGTCAGGCACTGGGTCAGGCACAGGGTTAGGATCAGGATTAGGGACCCCATATTTGGGTTTATATATATATTGCCTGGGAACAGTGCACATAGCCAGCGCGTAGCCTGCTCTGATGGTACCCCTGAGGTACTTTAACAAGTATAAAAAATTGAATTTCACCCCTTGCGCGTGAAAGAATCACCCAGCAGATGCTTGCTCTCAAACCCCGACTCAGAGCTAACGTTGAAGCTAAGCTTGAGCTGAAGTTCAACAAGCATTTGAAGTATGTGCGGAAACTGCCGTCCTCACCGCTCGGTATGTGCCTGTCGGACAGCCCCTCGCCCTAATGACTACCTGAGTGACTTCAACAAAGTTACTTCAATGAATAGTTGAAGTATAAGTGTCTTGCCTGTGGAAGAGTTCACAAAGCCAGCGTGTGGCCTGCTCGAATTCTACCCCTGAAGTACTTCAACATGCATTTGAATTACACCTTCTGCCTGTGAAAGAGTGTTCACAGCAGATGCATGCTTCTAAACCAGTAGATCCATGCTTCTCAACCCCCACCCTGAGCTAACCTCGAGCTGAAGAACCTCTACAAGCATTCAAAGTATATGTACATTGCAAAAGAAGTGTCTTGCCTGTGGAACAGTTCGCACAGCCAGCGCGTGGCCTGCTCCAGGCAGAAACCGCCGTCCTCAACGCTCGGTATGCGCCTGTCAGACTGCCCTCCCCTGACCCTTATGTTGCCTGAACTACTTCAACAAGTATTTGAAGCATATGAAAAATATAGATCTTGCCTGTGAAAGAGTTCACAAAGCCAGCGCGTGGCCTGCTCCAGGCGGAAACCGCCATCCTCGATGCTCGGTATGCGCCTGTCGGACAGCTTACTCACGCCAGCCTGAGGTCATGCGGCAAAATGGGAACAGGCGTATGGGATGGAATGTGAGATTTACTGGGTGTTGGTTTTGCGGAGCAGCGTAGCGCCATCAGCTTGTTAATTGGCGCAGGCCAACAACGGTATGCTTGTGTCGGACAGCTGGCTCCTGTCGGCCTGAGGTCATGCGACAAAAGAAAAGAAAAGGGGGGGAACAGAAGTTGCATCGAGAGATTGTGAAGTTATTCGTTGTTTTGTGTGATTGTCGTCTTGCGGGGAGGCTCGGGGGAGCAGCAGCGCGAGGCATCCCTTGAAGTTGATGATTGACACAATTAGGCGGGTTGGACAACTTAAGCATGCCAACCTGAGGACGCGCGGCAAAACGGGAACAGGCGCATGGAACAGAGGGTGAGATATTTGTTTGCTTGTTTTTTGGTCGTCTTGCGGAGCGATCTCGTGGAAGCACTTGGGGAAGGATCTTGTGGAAGCACTTGAAGTTGGTGATTGACACAGCCCTAGCACAGTTAGACCAGTCGAACAACTTGCGCACGGCAGAGTAAGGACACGCGGCAAAACGGGAACAGGCGCATGGAACAGAGGGTGAGATTTTCATTTGCTTGTTTGTTTGTGGTCTTGCAGCGCCATCTTGTGGAGGCAATTGGGGAAGCAGCAGCGTAGCGCCATCACCTGCTGATTGGCGCAGGCCAACAACAGTTGGCACGCAGCTGCACCAGAGCCCTAGCTGACACGCCTGTATGACATTGCCGCCATCTCTTGAAGTTGAAGTGTGGCGCAGGCCAACAGCGGGACGCACAGAGCTGCAGCAGAGCCCTAGCTGGTAGGCCTAATCTGACTGCCTGGTCATGCCAAACTGAGGATGCACGGCAAATGCAGCAGCGAGCAACGACCAGTGACGCCGCTGCGAAGCATTCATTGACGGTGGGGGTCAGACGGGGCCTGTGCCTGCCCCCCCTGCACCGCACTCGCAAATGCTGGGCTCAATTTACACAGAGGACCGACAGATGCGTCAAGATGAGTGCTTCTTGGCTGTCCCGCATGCCTGTCACCGGAGGCATAGCTCGGTAACATCGTTGTTTGAGGCATGCGCGTCGAAGGAATGCGATGAACGATCTGTGAAATGGTGAGCGCTGCTGCACTTGCGTTATGGCGACTGAAGTCGCGATCACTAGTGGCATCCGTTTGCGCACAGCTGCAGGTCCTGAGTGCCACTGCGGCACACACCCCGAAGACAGGAAAAATTCCAGAGGCGACAATAAATGTTGAACGTTGCTGCACCTTCATCTCAGCGCTCATCTCTTCGAGGAGATGAGCGCTGAGATGAACTATTGTCCACTGCATGCGGGTCTCAGGAGTGCGATGCGAAGTCATGTAAATGTTGAGCGCTGCTGTTCATCTCAGCCCTCATCTCTTTGAGGCGCGCGCTAAAGATTCCTAAGCGCTCCTGACCTTCATCTCAGCGCTCATCTCCTTGAGGCGCGCGCTGAACTTGTCTATGCTGCTCTGAGCCGCGGAGCCGGAGGCCATGCCGCCGCCGCCGCTGCCGCCGCCGCCGCCGCCGCCCCCCCTGCCGTGGTCGTCGTCGCCATCCTGCGCAGCAAGCCGCGAGCAGCGGCGCCGCAGCAGCTAGGGTGAGCAACCGTTGAAGTACATGGTGATTGAAGTAAAGTCATAGAGCGCTGGAGGCGAAGCGTTATTCGGCCGCTGGCAGAGCGAAGGCAGAGTGTCCGAGCTTTCTGCGAGGATCAGGGAGCTTTCTGGGAGGATCAGGGCATACTCAACGACTCCGAGATGACGTTGGAAGCACTGACCATGATCTGCAGAGTGTGACAAGAAGTGTTCGTCGTCGCCGTCCTGCACCGTGAGCGGTGTTGTCGTGATCTCAAATATGGTCATCATCGTCGACGTAGATTCAAAATCTGTGTGTAATGTCGTTGGGGCGCAATGGCAGCACATGACCGCTATAAGCTGAGACTGGTGCACAACATGCATGCCGATGAAGATCACAATCACCAGCGCCACTTCAGCTTCTTGGTGTATATACTGCCGTGTTGATCGTCGCTGTCCTGAGTCACGAGCAGCGACGTCGCAGCAGCGAGGCTCAAGGGATCGTCCGCTGAAGTATGAGGTGCCTGGAAAAGGCTTATGGAGCGCTGGAGGCAAAGCATTATTTGACCATAGGCGGGGTGTGTTTTTGGAGGGTGAGATGTGACTCAGAGACGGAGAGTCTACTCAAAGACTCAGAGATCACGCTGGAGTTATTTGACATGATCATCAGAGGATGACAAGTTTGTGCGGCTGTCGCCACCGGCATGCTGTGCCGCCCGGGCTTCCCCCATCCCCCCCCCCCCACCATCGTAAGCGTCGCTGAGGCAACATTTTTGAGCGCTGACGGAGTCCGGCCTGATTGCGCTGACACAGGGGCCCATTTGCAGCGTCTTGTCACCAGTGTCTAAACCTATCCATGACATCAATACTGCCAGTGACCGAACAAATGCACCTGCTGCAGCGCGAGCACCTGCCGACTCCTGTGTTGTTGTGATCATACACAGCAAGGTACATGTCCATTGCAAACAAATCATGTGAACACAGTCGCGGGGCAGACGAAAACGGGACACAGCAAGTGTTGGATTTTTGGCTGTGTAGATCGTGGCACGCAGCGCTGTCACGTGATTCGAGATGGAGGCTATGCAACTGGCAAAGCAACACCCACGCCGATCATGACAAAACGGGCATTTACCTCATGCAACAATGCGCAAAACAGCAGTACGAGAAGCGAGGATATAGCCGTGTGCGGTCGTTAACGCCTTACTGTGAGCATGGCTGCTGAGCATCACCAGCCAAGCACAACTGAGGCTCACCTGATCTCTGGCGGATGCGGCAAAGTTGGGCCTGTCCCCTTCCCCCGAGGTGCCCTGCGCCAAAATTTGCAAGCGGCACTGTCAGCTACGGATCGAAATTATGTGAATACGGGGGGGAAAACGATGCACATTTCGTACGTCTACCCGTATACAAATCTCAACATACACATTTCGCCAACCCTAATGAGAGCACACACGGGAACAGTTACGATGTCAGAAGCGTGACATTTCCAAGTAAGGTGCTGCACGGCTTCAGCACAAATACGAGTGCGCAGCATCATGCAGCCCGCGCGCCCACTGCCGCAACAGCAGCTGCTACTGCTGTTGCCGCTGACGGTAGCGGCGGTGACACGGACTGCAGAGTTATACGTGGTGGAACCTCTGACATGTTCAAAGGTGCAGGTAGGCATGGATTGAGGGGTAGGGGTTAGGGTTGGGATTGTGCGCTGGATCAACGTGGCCGAGCCTCAGCGAGAAAAATGTGCTACGAGTAAGGGCAGGCACTGAAGGTGTGAAAACCTCAGCTTTGGTTTTGAGCAGCAAGCGTTCCATTAACCAGCTGCTGCTCCTCCGCCGCATTGTCACATATTTACACGAAAGTGTTGAAGTCATGCATTATTTCCACTGAAGCGGCGAGCACTGCAGCCACGGCACGCCGTTACACAAGCAGGGCAGATGTTGAAGTCGTCAACTACCTCAACCAAAGCAGCGAGTCTTGCTCTACTGCTTTGCCATCACGCCCACTTGGCAAGAAAGGCGCACATTGAAGTTGACATTACCTCCACGGAAGCGGCGAGCACTGCGGCCGAGGCGGCTGCCATCGCGGACGGCACGCCTGGAGATGCGTCCATTATCACAGGTTTTGAAGTTGCGATCTACCACAACACTGCAAGCTGTCAACTACCCAGCTGCTGCTCCTCTGACGCATTGCCGCAATTTACAAAAACATGCTGAAGTTAAAATTCATACTATATTAGCATTACCTCCACCGAAGCGGCGAGCACTGCAGCCACGGCGGTAGCCATCGCGGACCGCACGCCGGGAGATGCATCCTCCAGGCCGCGAGCGCAGGGCAGCAGCACGCTCTCCAGCGTCGCACTGCGATAGCACCACGAGACAGTTACGGCAGTTACGTGCGGCACTAATTAGTTATTTGCGGCATCCAATGCATGAGCTTTGGCAGCAGCACGCTCTCCAGCATCGCACTGCAATAGCACCACAAGATAGTTACTTGATTCATGGCAAATTGATTAATTTAAAAATGAATGAATGTGCGGCATCCAATACATGAATTTTGAGGGGTTGGTCCAGTGTGGCACGCATGCAGATACCGTCTTGTCTATAATCAAGGACACTGGACGGCTTTTTTGTTTCCGCGTGAAAAGGGGGGGTGGGCGTCCTTTTTGCGCAGCTAAATTAAAAGGGGTGGGCGCATCTTGAGAAGAGCACAAAAATGGAATTCTATGCACCTCATTCTTCTTCAGGGATGATTCGCTGGCCTAGCCAGAGGGGGCCTAGAGGAGGGGCCACGGCGCAACGTTTCGTCCCTCACCAGTTATGTCAGGGTCCAGCAGCCTTTCGATGTACCAGAGAGCAGAGGTCAAAGCTGGTAACCAGCGCCTATTAGGCTTCAAGCCAGTCACGCAGCAACATACAGCACCGCGTGGCCCAGCTCTAGCACCACGAGCAAGTTCAGCTTTGCTTTGTACAGGCATGAAGTTTAGTAACGGACTATGTGGCATATTTATAAAAGAGGGGTGAACATCTTATTGTTGCAGCAATTGTATACGGGGTGGACATCTTTTTGATGGAGCAATAAAAATGGTGTCCTATGTTTTGGTTCTGGCGTTAAAACCAGCAAAAAAAGCCGTCCAGTGTCCTTAATCATAGACAAGACGGTAGACGACAATCACGTGACTCGGCACCTCCGTCGCTACCCTAGCCTGCTCCGCAGTGAGCAGCAGGGTACTTCGGGTTGGAGTAAGGTAGATGTCACACTGTGAGACAGTTACAGCACACACAGGCATTTGAAGTTGCATAATACGCTTCCGAGTATCGTCAATTGCAGATCATAAAATGACACCAGTTGCATTTCCCATTCTCAAAATTTGCCCAGGTAGGAATTGAACCTACTACCAGTCGGTGAATATGCATGGCTGCCGAAACAGGAGTTGTTGGTTGAATGTCATCTTTCGTGGTAAACCGCGCGCGCTGCTCTGCAAGTTCGGCGGCAGGCACATTGATGCTTTTGGCTCAGGATTAGACTAGAGAGGGTCAGGTTTATGTCAACTGCCTTCTGTCGCCGCGCAGAGCTGGTCGCGGCCGGCCTTGATACGCAGAGCAAATGCTCTCCAGCCGTCAGTGCATTTGAAGTATCAGAGGACACCTGCCCGTGTAGCACGTCCGGAGTGGTTCTTGACGTAGACATGATGGTAGTCAACGAGTATACGAAAGAGTGACCATGCATGCCATCAGCGACTGGTATCGACCACTGCGCATGTGCGGTCACACGCAAAGCAGATTTGACTTCAGTCAATGGGTACACAGATTGCCCGTGCTCTAGAGCAACAAACGCAGTGAGTCTTTCGAAGAGCAAACAAGCTTGTGGACAACCACTACACAAAGTCAACATATTTTTTTACAGCGTGCGCCGGGTGGGGCAGTGCGCACCTGCAGGAGTTGCTGGATGATGCGGCAATGGTAGGTATGGATGGCATGGTTTGTAGGGCATGGTACGTGTGTACGGCGTAGTATTGATGTACACAGCGTGCACATGCTCTCAGGCAACGAGCACACAAATCAAACGGACACATGCATGCTACTTCACGCACTGTTGACCAGGGCAGAGCACAGTGCATGTATTCAAACATGGATCAGATCGGTTCAGGGGGCCAAAACCGCCATTCGGTTCGGTTTGCTGCACGGATTAAAGTAATGACCGGCGAGCACAAGAAACAGGCGGCACCTGCTGCTGCCCCATACCTGCGGAAGTTGCTGGATGATGCGGCAATGGCGGCCAGGCACGTCGCCGCTGCGCTCCGCACCTGTACAAAACGAAGCACGGATCTTGTGTCAATGCACTGCTTCTTTGAACGATGCTTCTTGGTGCCATTTGTGCTGTGTTGCCAGGCATTTGTGAATGGCGCTTTTGAGCTGGATTGACAGGCACGTGGAGGAGGCGTGCTCCATACCTATCCAAAAAGCGGCACAGACGTATGGCATTGTACATGTAGAAATATCTATCGTGAGCAGGATCGACTGAGTACACTGACCATACCTCCGACCAGAGATCCAGGGACACCGCCCTGAAAGAAGCAGCTATTGCTTTTCTTGTAATTGGCTGCAGACACTTGATGCTCCACGCCAAACACTTCAACATGTACTTCAAGAGGCTTCAAATCGGTACATCACAGTACCAATAGTACACCTCTGGACAGCAGTCGGACGTATGCCTTGTGGCGTATTTGACGGCATTGGTGCGGCTCACGCGCGTATACACTGGCCCATGAGATTCAGTGCCAAGCACCTCAACAAGTACTTCAACACACACTTGAAGTGCCATCACACCACACTAGAATCACACCTCCGGGCAGCGGGTGGAGGTAACGCGCGTGGCGCACTTGGCGGCGTTGACGTTCCTATGCATCAATGCCGACCTGCTTTGTGGTGCAACTTGATGTTACTTTCAGATATCGCAAGCACTTCATCATGCTCTTGAAGTAGCACCATTAAGACAGAGATGCATGGGATGGAATTGTACCTCTGGGCAGCGGTCCGAGGTGGCGCGCGTGGCGTACTTGGCGGCGTTGACGTGCACGGCGCCACCCACATCGCCCACTCCCGCAATGATCGCCGACAGCGACTGCCAGGGCCAAATGGCATGACAAGATGGCAAGACGTGCAGCACGTGAGCACTGGCGTTGTGGAGAGAAAGCCTGCACTGGGTTAGGGGTACGTTTAGTGGCTCACACCTGTACAGACGACGGAGCACATCGTGGCGTACACGTGCGGTGCGTGTATGCTGTACTGTGCTGCCGCACTGGTGCCCAAGCTCTCAGTGCACAGTGCAGACTACGTTGCTGCACAGGATCTAAACCCTAGGAAAACTGGCCACCAGCAGGCCTCCATTCAGGCCTTCATACATGCAAGACCATGAGAACAAATGACGGTGAATCGCCGCAGAAGGGGATATTCTGCCTCCGTTGCCATGTTTGCCGATGATTGTAAACTAAGGCTGCACGAAGAAGGCACGCAGTCCACCATGCATAAGCATAGGTACCCACCCTCTGCAGCATATCCGCAACTTCGAATCTCCCAACTCACCATGCACAAGTACGTCCCCCTTACCATATGCCAACTGCCACTACAAGGAAATCAATCAGAAGCGCTCGGTCAATGACTCTGCATGCTTGCAGACGTTGCACAGATAGGTACGCTGACATGTATCCATTCATATTTACTCATGTATCCATTCAGATTTACTACTCCGCCACGTGTGCTGGACTGTGGGACACACCTCATCACGAGGGTCCTGTCGCAAAGGGCAGGATTTCTGATTTCCAGTACTAAACCACTGCAATTTCCAGTCCTAAAACACTGCCGCGTTCTTCTACCGTTGACTTACTGCGCTGGCTGCGTAGGCGCTCTTCCAACCTGCACAGTGCCGAGCTTTGCGCCTGTGTAGCAGTACACTTGTCAAGTCTGCAAGTGCTTGTGCAACGACCTAAGCCCAACCCTAACCCTGACTCTAACCCTCCCTTACCCTAACCCTGACTGCAACCACAGTCGCACCCAGTCGCACGCTCAGCCAGATGTGTTTGCTCTTCACCCTTGCCCTACTTAGGACTAACCCTCAACCTAACCCGTAACCCTGACCCTCACCTCCATCACTGCCACTCTCACGATGGGGTCGGAGCTGCGCTAAGGGCTAGAGTTCCCATATTCCAGCACCAAAAACTGTCTTGTGCTCCTGACTCACCTCCATGGCAGCCACTCTCACGATGGGGTCGGAGCTGCGCAGGTGCTTGCCGCACGCGGCAACGGCCGTGGGCAGCACTGAGACCACACGCACCCCTGCAGTTTTTACAAGACAACAGTTGCAAGCGCAGGCGCCGTGGCATCAGTCCGAGGGAGGTTGCCGCACACAGGGTATGTAGGTATGTGTGATACGAAATGCGCCTCTGCAGTTGCAGGCACAGACGCCGTGGCATCAGGCCAAGGGAGGTGACGCACACAGGGTATGTAGGTAGGAGGGTGCCACGACGTGAGACCACGCGCACCCCTGCAGTTCAACTAACAAATGTTGAAAGCACAGACGCCGTGGCATCAGTCCGGGGGAGGTGACGCACACAGGGTATGTATGACGTCGCCGGCAACGTGCAGCGCCGCGTTACGGTCTTTCAGGCATTCTGGGGGCGGACCATGATACTTTATTGTACCTACTACTACGTATTTCTTTCTTTGCTGTGCCTACTACACACTCTGAGCTGAGCGCTGGGACAGCTCTCACCAATGAGCGTGGCGACGACGCCGGCGACGTGCAGCGCCGCGACCCCGCGTGACAATACCATCGGTATTTGTGCTAAACGATAAAGGTCCACCAGGCGCTCTGATCATTGCTGGTAGACGACAATGACTTGGTCTACTAACAAGTAGCACTGCACTGTACACTGCAGCCGCTCGCTCACCGGTGGGCGCGGCAACGTCGCCGGCGACGCGCATCACATCATCATTGTCACTATCACTGGACAATGAGAGATCCAACAGCGCAGCATTGTGACAGCGCCGCGCCCTGCGACTGCAGCTCCTCACTCACCCGTGAGCGCCGCAACGTCGCCGGCGCCGCGCAGCCCCGCGTTGTAATTTTCTTGCTATTTGGGCAGACCATGAGACTTTACTGCATTTTATACTTTGAATTGTATACTTTAGCATAGGACAACAGGAGCTAGTATATGCTTTTGGATATGGCAAGAGGAGCTTAGCGCTGGGACAGCTCTCACCGGTGAGCGCAGCGACGTCGCCGGCGACGCGCAGCGCCGCGTTATGATGGTTTTCTGCTATTTTGGGCAAACCATGACACTTTACTGTACCTACTACCTTTTTGAAGTATAAAGAAGTTACATTTCCAAGGATACATTGTCCATAGCACCCGGGTATGAGTGCTGCAACAGCTCTCACCCGTGAGCGCGGCGACGTCGCCGGCGACGCGCAGCGCCGCGACGCGCGTGCCTGCGGCGCAGCGCTTGCCGTCCGCCGCGGCGCACAGGTCGTACACCGTCGCGGCAGCGCTCAGGCCCTCGCACGCGCCCAGCGCCGCGCACGCGCACGCGCCGACGAGCCTGCGGAACGGCGGCGTGACCTCGAGCCCAGGCGCGCTGAGCACTGCGAGCGCGGCGGTGACGGCGGGCGGGCCCTGCGCGCGCAGGACGTCGGCGGCGCCCGCCGCTGCGCGCAAAGGGGAGGCGCGCGCAGCGTTGCAAGCGGGATTGAACGCGGCAGGCACCTCAACAATACTTTGTAGTTCATACAGTATGTGTTAGGAGTGACATCGAGCCCGGGCGCGCTGAGCACTGCGAGCGCGGCGGTCACGGCGGGCGGGCCCTGCGCACGCAGGATGTCAGCGGCGCCCGCTGCTGCGCGGAGCGGCAGTGGCAGGTAAGTACGCACAGAGAGGCAGAGGCGGGTGGGGATATCCGGCGTCGGGAGCAGGCTTGAATGCGGCACGCAGCTGGGAAGTGGTTCACAGAACACACTGAATCAGAAGTGACTTCAAGGCCGATGCGCTGAGCACTGAGAATGTGGCGGTCATGTGGTGGTGGGGGGGGGGCAACTTACAGGTTGATGCAACCGTTTTTCAAAATTGACTTGATGTGTACTTCTACCATTATGCAGATTCATACAAAAACGTGTCTTGGAACTCACTCAATGCGTACCACCAGGGGCAAATGTGGTGTTGTAAACGCTGCCAATGGCAGAGGTGCTGCAGTGAGCGGGCCGCAACTGCTGCAACTGCCGAGCTGTTCTGAGATGGCAGTCGTGGTGCGCAGGGTCTGAGTCATGCAGTAAACTCGTATTCTGTTTGTTGCTAACGTTGCATCAGACACTGTGGGTGTCAACTGTGGTGAATGCGCGCACCGGAGGGCAGGGATGGGCGTGATGCCCTCTGTCAACAGTGATTGAGAAACGCCAAGCCGATGCCAAGCGTTATTCATGACGGACAGAGAGCACTACGTCTTCACCCCTGCGCAGGCAGCAACTAAAATTGTGTTGCTGCCGATGTGATTGCTTGTTGACATGGTCTCTTGACATGGTGTTGCGCAGGCGGCTGCGCACTGCTGCTGATAAGGTAAGTACGGCAGCAGCCACCAACCATTCAGCAGCGGATTGCGACGGTGCGGGGCCGGGTGGCAGTTGTCGTGCCCCAAATCCGCTCAGCTGTTTACAATGCACTCATTGCCAACGAACAATAATCTACTTCCTGAGGCGTCCATTTGTTTGAGAGCACGATGCATGCAACACAATGTCACTGCCTGAAAATTGTGAAATCGGCTTGTTAGTTGACAACCACCTGACAGTCGGTTCGCTATAACCTCCACAAAGGCAGTTTCTAGTTGGACAGCTCCCAGTTGAGTCGTGCGCAATGGCCCACTGCAGTTAAACTGGAATGAGGTACCCAGCGGAAACAATTTATGTTCCGAAAAGTGTCGTAGCAAATGACGCATTGACCGCTAATGCCACTGACACAACTTATTGCTGGAGGCAGCGGTGCACTCGCGATCACGTGCACCCCACAAGCAGTTCTGAGCCGCATCGATCCAATATACTTACACTTCAGCAGCAAATGCATTTTCGTATCGCACCTGGTGCCCGGAGTACTTGAAAAACATGTGTATTGTTGAGAATGTTTAATCGACGCTTTAACTCGTGTCAGTATCGGCACCGAATCCAGTTGCATGTTTTGGCATGATGATGCTTACCCACAAACAAGCGTCTCACCTGCAGGTCTGACAGTAAGTCTCTCGAGCGCCTCCAGCACATCGTGAAGAGCATAGAAAACCCTTCTGCTGGCAGAGAAAGCCTGCTCCGGAGGTGCTGCTGCGACTGCGGTGAGTGCATTTGTCAGCCGCGCTGTCACAGAGATCAGCAGCACAGCCCTGTCATCCGCAGGTGCTGGCGCTGCTGATGATCCTGCAGCGGCTGCACGCCAGCTCCCCACCATTGCTCCCTCCTCTCCTCCTCCTCCTCCTCCTCACTCACTCCCTGTTCGGGGATCTTCACTTAAACTTCACTTTCAACTTCAAGCGGTAACTGTGAGAAAACAACGAGGAGGGAGGAGAGTGAGTTTTCTCTGGCTTGCTATGCTGATCTGAAGTGGTACACGCGCGGCAAAGCGATGTTGTCCGGAGCCGGAGGAGAGGAAGGTTGCAGCACGGAGGACGCCAAGGCTGATTACAGCAGGTTGGATAGAAGTGGAAATGGCCGAGATCGCACATCTGCGTAAGCTCATGACACATGGATGGAGCGAGACTAGCGCCTGCGGTCTCGTCGTGGAGGTGTGGCAGCACATACAAGTGTTGTGAGGAGCAACAGGGACAAGGCAGCTGCGGTGATATTCTGAGCTCTGTATGCGTTCCTCGTTCGAGTGTGCAGGCAGTCATCCAATGCACTGAAGTTGGCAGTGCGCAGGTGTGCTTCCATGTGCAGTAGTCATTTGTTGAAATAATTGGCGTGCTTTGGCAAATGGCAGTTGACCGGACAGGACACCATCCAATGCGCTTGAAGTTAGCAGTGCGCAGCGCTTCTGCGTGCAGTCGTATCGAAGTAAATCGATTGGCATGTATCTGCACCTTAAACACAAAATGGCAGTTGACAGGGCATCAAACAGAACACTGAGAGCAAAGGGAAGCCATGACCATTTCGAGCACACTGCCTGCCACACGATTAGTGTCAATAACACCAGGAAAATCCACTTTCGGCATCAGCAAGCGCAACAGCGGCGGCGCTGCAAGCCATTTCAATCCACTTTGGGCACTAGCAACCTCTTTGGAATGTCAAAGGCACAGAGTGGCAGCAGCTTCTCTTGCCATTTCTAACCATGTGTGCATACTTGCTGCCTTGTGTGCAGCCACGGGCCTGCCGAACCCGTCGCACTTAGTGCTGCCGGTGCTGCAGCAGTGCAACACTTAAGCGCTGATGGTGACAGCGCTCCGACGCTGCTGCAGTCGCCAGTCCGCAACTTAAACTGCTCCGTGGCGTACAGGTACGACCGAGGCCTCATATCTAATTATCATGTAGTGCACACCTGCATTAACAAAAAAAAATCAATCGGCATATGGGCCCGAGCGTGTATGATCTCTGCGTTTGCATCTGCAGGAAAAAGTGCTGCAGCGCTGGGCTGCTGGAAAATGAGGTGTCAGTGTAGCACCTCATGGGCCACCAAACCTACCCTAAGCTGAAAGTTCTTGTTGTGTACTCAACATTCTCAAGACAGTACGCCGCCAAGTCTGTCTGAATCAGGATGGACTGAACAGGCAGCATCACAGAAACAAAACAAATTCCCCCCAAGTTTCTACGTTTTGCCAACATACTGATTGTTCATGATTTTCTACAAGTTTGCGGTCTTGAAAACCAAGCGGATTGAGCAACAACTCAGGCACATGGAACACTGCCCTGTCAGGCCAGCACCCGGCACTCCTCGCAGAGCACCACTATCTACTTTATACGGGCATACAGAGCACTGTCGCGCTCAGAGGTCGGCATGTGACACCAGCTCTGAGCAACACTGCTTCAATGACTCAGGTGCATACGGAGCACTGCTACGCTGGCGCGCAACTGATCATCACCGCTTGACTTACTCCTCAGTCAGGCGGACGGAGCACTGCCCCAATCAGGCCCAGCTGAGCATCACTGCATAATTGACTCATGACTCGGGCTTGAATGACTCATGACTCAGGCGGATGGAGCACTGCCGCGCCCGAACCCAGCGCGCGCGCGCCGATGCGTTCTGGCAGGCGCTTAAGGAGGACATTGACAGCAGCACGAAGCAGGTGAGCCAAATGTCGCTCATGCCTCTGGTGCATTCATACGCCAGAGAGGGCAGGGTTGCCAGTGCCCTAACCCTAACCCTACCCCTGATCCTAGTCCTGACCCTAAGCGCATCTTGGCAGGCTTACACTGAGGACTCACCGTCCCCCTTGACACTTATCATGCCGAGAAAACCACCGCATCAGCGCATTGCAATGCCCCAGAAGGCCTCTACCATGCTCCTGGAGTTAAGGATTTCACAAGGTGGCGAAAGCCGACACAACGCTCAGGACCGGTCCTTGCGTGATTTTGCTGCTACAGGAAAGACAAGGCCTCTCCGTTTGACACCTCCATCAGTGCATGTTCTCATGATATTGTATTTCTCACATAATGCACTGCATGTGATTTTGTGTGTCTCACCAAATGTCATCCAATACAGCGTTTGCCAGCGCCTGACTCACGCCAGGGGGGTGCTCGGGAAGTGGGGAGGGGGTGCGGTGGGGGGGCTTGCAATTAGTACTGTGGGCACTCGTTTTGGAGTACGATTTGCGCCGTGGCGTAGAGAAATGCCAACTTGCTTTTGAGTCATGCACCTCACTGAACCCACAATAGAAATGAATCAGAGTCCACTACCAGTACCCCCAGTCACCATGTTGAGAGTGGAGAATTACATGTGTCCCTGCCCTGCTAATTCCACAGGAGCAGGCCGCAAAGGCCAAGCCCCCCATGCTGAAGATGGGGTCCGTCGGCAAGCTCATGAACGCCGTCGCCGCGGCTAAAGTCAGGTACCGATGCCCCCCTCATGCCTGCATGCTCGCTTGCAGGATTGTGTACCTGACGTTGTTAATTGATTGCATCTTCGCAAAGCGTAGCCCTAACGCCAACCCTCGTTCCTGCATGCGCGCCAAGTAGGCAGAAGGGTGTGCCTGATATGCCGATTAATTCGTCTTGCAAAGCGTAAACCCGAACGGTAACCCTAAGCCACGCCCCCCTACGCTGGCCAACCGATAATTGCAGCGCATGCTTGCACGTTTCTTACTGCCCATTTTGCTGCCCAGCCTGTTCCGCCGTGATGATGACCAGCAGGTGCGCTCACTCGACGATTTAAGGCGGCCACCACTCCTGCTTTTTTACTTTAGGCCGAGTGCAAGAAACGATGCAGTTTTAGCAGACTCCTGCTTTGGTAACGACCACTGCAACCTGCGGCGCGGCGGTGTCCGCAGGGCTGCCGCTGAGCCATGTGCACCGCCACAGCGCTCAGCAGTCCCCTGCCTGTACCCTCACCTGCGGCTGAAGGCCCATGTCTTATCCCCCTTCCCCCCCTCCCCCCTGCCCCCCCCCCCCCCCAAGGTCACAGGCGCAGTCACAGCAGCTGAGTGACTCACTAAGCGACTCGAAGAGCGACTCGAAAGCCGCGCCGGTGAAGTCTGGGCGATGGGCGGCGCTGACACGTGCTGCCGCAAAGAAGTTTGCCATCGACCCCAGCGACCCTCGCAAAATGGTCTGGGACAACGTGAGCTAACTCTAGCCCTGACCCTGACCCTAACCCTGATCCTTAACAGAGCTTACCGCCTGGCATGCGCATCAGATGGGGGGCACTGTGCTGAAGTTAACTCACTTGTTCATGCGAACTTACGGAATGCAATGCGTGCTGCACTCTGACCTACCCCTAGCCGTGGCCTCGCCCTGTCGGTACTGGACCTTTCTGCTGTGGCCGCACCTAGCCTCTGAGCGCTGTTGCAAGGTGCTGGCTCACATTAACTTTTGCAAAGAACACCCTCAGAGACCTTGTCATTTGCAGCCCGTTGTATGGAGCCGCATGCGCGCAGCAGGCAAACCCCTCCTTGAAGATACATCGAGTGCTTCGGCGCCCCCAAAGCAGCACGAACTCCCTTGGCGCCCTTGACATTCCTGGGCGCTTCACAGCTTTACAGTGGCGCCTTGTCTTTAAGAGCACTGGCGCTCCCATGCAGCATCGTGAAATCCGTTTGCACTGTCGATGTCTGGACACTTGACAGATGGTAGCACGCGAGGAATCGTGGAGCAACATACTCGCTTTGTGCCGTAGATTTTGCAAAGTCGTAGTGAAGTTGTAGCCGTTGCGGCAACGTACTGCGCGCTGGCGGTACCGAGGCATGTCACATTTCTCTTCGCAAAGCGTCAACTCTGCACCATTTACTACGATGTGACAGTTGACGAGACCCGCTGTAAGGCATGAACAATTTCACTCATGATCGCGCTCTCAGTTCGCTAAAATTTCTCAGAATTTTCCGCAGATCGTAGGCTGTGCGGTGGTGTACCACGTGCTAGCCATGCCGTGGCGCGTCACCTTCCTTCGCAACTCTCGTGACCTCATCTTTTTGGTATCCACTTCCCTAGTTGCACTTCAAAGTGCGACATGCACAGCCTAATCAAACCCACTCTAAGGCACGCACAACTTCATTCACAATCGCGCGCTCAGCTCTCCACGCTTGTCGCAACTTCTCGCAGATCGTAGGCTGTGCGGTGGTGTACCGCGTGCTAGTCGTGCCGTGGCGCGTGGCCTTTGCGGCACCCAGTGCTGGCGCGTGCTTCGCCTGGGAAGCAGCGATTGCAGCGCTATGTGCGGCAGACATCGTGGCGCGCTTCGCCACCGGCCGTAGAGATGGAGACACCGATGTACTCGTCGTCGACCACAAGTGAGTGTGAGTCTTAGTTTTCTGTTTTTTCAAGTCTGAGTCTTTGAGGCGCTGTGTGCAGCAGACGTTGTGGCGCACTTCGCCACTGGCCGCAGAGATGGGGACACTGACGTACTTGTCGTCCACCACAAATGAGTCTGAGTCTTAGTTTTTTTGTTTTTTCAAGTCTGAGTCTTTGAGGCGTTGTGAGCGGCAGACATCGTGGCGCGCTTTGCCACCGACGGCAGAGATGGAGACGCTGATGTACTCGTCGTCGACCACAAGTGAGTCTGAGTTGTGGTTGCTGTTCACAAGTGAGTCTGAGCGGTCAAGGCGCTGAGCATGGCAGACATTGTCGCGCGCTTCGCCACTGGCCGCAGAGACGGAGACACTGACGTACTCGTCGTCAACCACAAGTGAGTCTGAGTTGTGATTGCTGTACACAAGTAAGTCTGAGTTTTCAAGGCGCTGTGTGCAGCAAAAGTTGTGTGTGTTGTGATTCGAGGCACAGGCGCAGTGGGCAGCGAAGACTGCAACAGGCCCGAAGCGGTGCTGCCCCGACCAAGAGGTCGCCAAAGAGACCCACAATGCTGGCGACTATGACCAGAATAGCTTTAAAACTTCCACTTTGGCAATCGGGTCATTTGGCAGCATCGGGGTGCAGGGGCGTCAGCTGCTGGAGGCTGTCGCTACAGAATTCGCGATCAAAATTTTGGTGCACGGAGCAGTCCAGTCCTCTGGCTCTCAGGGACATGGCACTGGCACGAATACGCTCAGCTCTGTCGGCAGCCCTCCACATGGCGTACTCGCTGCGTCTTATGACTCATTGACACTGTGACACATGCCAGCGTCCAGAAGGGGCAGATAGACGATGATGTATCCTTAGTAGTGGGGGGAAGATGCCACTTGACGGTCAAAACAGATAGGAAGAAGTGATTGTCACCGCATCAGCACACTTCATCAAGAGATGCACATGGACTCAGGACGCTGCATGGTTTGTCAATGGGCTTTTTCACAGCCTAAGCGAGAAAAAACAATCAGTTCATTTGAGGGACCTGAAATGCGGAAATGCAGTTGGGGGTGCACAGACACTGTACCCTGCGCGAACAAGTGCGTCACAATCGCGTTAGTCTTGACAGCGTGAACCTCAATGTATAACACCTGGCCCAGCCGTCATGGGAGAAGCCACTCATACCCACCAAGAGCTCAGGGCATGCAATGACTGTAACATTGCAAATCTGCAGGCGCTGGCTATTTAATTTAGTGATAGCTTGCAGGAATTGTGCAAGGTAGTCATTTCTGCTCCGTTGTGTGAACTCTGTAAGAACAACACCCTCAAGCGAGCAGTTACCGCAGCTCAGCCAGCCCCGTTGCAGTGAACCGCTGGTTGTCCGACTAATACTTGATGATGCACTGCATGCATGCAAACTTGCAAAACATGGAGAGGAAGCGTCACACCTCAAATACCAGGGCTAAAACAACGTTGCCGTGGGATGCAGAAAAGCGCTTGCAAGCCGTAACACAAAGCGGGACAGGCAATGCCTCACACGCCGCGCGCAGCACACAAAACCAGCGACAAAGCACAAAGCGCAGCTCACGCGGACAAACAACTCACAAATCCTGGCAAATGACAACTCCAATGCACACAACAACGCTGTCGTCCACAACTGTCCACAACATGGCGACATCAGAAACGTTTATTCACAAATATGCAATCTCCAAGCAATAGGTTCACGGTAGCAACATGGCAAACGTTGAATCAACGACAAGGCATGCAGTCACTGTGGATGGTGGATGACATGCCATTGCATGCAAGTGTGCATCATCACAACAGGTAGCAGCGAGTGGAAACACACAAATCACAAATGGACAGCGTGCGTACGTACGCAAAGTTGTAAAAGGTTGCATTGAAATGGAAGCTTCACCTCATAATCTCACTACCCATCTAATGCCACAAATTAACACTGCCTTTGTGCTGTGTGTCTACTTCCCTAAATCTGAACAGCACTCACTGCTCATTAAGCCAAAGCCTAGCACTTGAAGTTCTTTCCATCGATCTTACACACTTCATGCTCACCACACACCAGCTGCGGCCAGTCTCGCGCGGTTGGCAGCATCTACACCCAATCTGTCTACTGCTGACCTGCACCATTGCTGCACCGTGGGATTGTCCGTGTGGGCGCGCATGGCTGTTACGATCGCTGCGCATGCCCCAGCTGCGCCCAGCTGGTTGTTGTTGGCAGTGTTGTTTGCCAGGTTGTTGACCGCCCGTGCACAATGCCACTGCACGTTCGCATGGGGCCTGTGGACTAGCATGACATTCACTACTGTTTCGCACGCCCCAGCTGCGCCCAGGTTCGCGCAGTTGGCGGCGTCAACAGCCAGGTCGCCGATAGCCTGCGCGCAACGATCCTGCACGTCAACATTGTGATCGTGGGCAAGTACGCCTGCCAGCACTGCTTCGCACGCCCCAGCTGCACCCAGCCTTATTGTGTTGGCGACATTCTCGAATGACAGCCATATTATCGCCAGCGCGCATGCCTGCTGCACATTAGCGTTGTGCTTGTGTTTCAGCATGCCCGTCACTGCTGCTTCGCATGCCCCAGCCTTGCCGAGCTCCGTGCGGTTGTCGAAGTCAAAGCTCATCTTGTGTACAGCGCACGCACCCCGCCACTGCACTGCGGGGTTGTGTTTGTGAGCGGCCATACCCGCCACCAGCGCGTTGCACACCCCAGCTGCGCGCAGTTTGTTGCGGTTGGAAAAACACCCGTCCGACAGGGAGCTAACTGCGCCTGCACACTGCCACTGTACGTCAGCATTCTGTACGTGAGTAATCATGCCTGCCACGACCCCTTCGCATGCTCCATCTGCGCTGAGCTTGGTGCGGCTGGCGGCATCGACAGCCATATCAGCCAACAACTGAGCACATCTCGCCTGTACGGCACCAACGCTCGAGCAGTGGTGCATGATACTTACCACTGCAGCCCCATCTTCCGGCGCCGTTCTTAGTAGCTCAAGCGCCCTTAATTCAAGTGGATTTGGACTTGGTTCCGGGCTTATCGAAATGGTTTCTGAACGATCAACGCGTTGCTGAGGGCGAGTCTCAGAGCTCTGCGCCCCGAGAGAGCTCAGTGTCTCCACCACGACACTGAGCGTTAAGCTGTGCTCTGCCGAATCTAAACGTCGGGTGAGGTCGTCGAGCTTTGCATCGACGTCACCGAAGAGAAAAAGCCGAAGTAGGTGCACGCCACGCACGCGCGTTCCTGCCCACCGCCCCAAGCATTTCTCAGCGTCCTTGAGTGTCGTTTTAAGCGTTGATAGCTGGCCGTGATGCAGAGAAGCCTGCGCGGACGACAGTCGCTCTACTACGTTGCGCACGTTCGTGATGCGGTCGTGCAGTGCGTCGAATCTGCTGCGTCCGGCCGCGATGGCCTCTATCATCCTGCGGCACCGATCCGCACAGTCGAGTATAAACCTGATGACGCCAATGGCGGTTGGGACTGTTGCGATGGTCGCCATGTTTGCTGCTGCTGGGGGGCTCACAGAGCGCACTGCAGGACCAAGCTACGTTTTTTGCTGTGCTGTGTGTGTGCTGTGGTTTCCTGTCGAGGACCCTTGACTACAAGCCGACGCTTCGAAGTTTCTGCCTTTTTCTCTGCCTCTTCTGAACTTTCTAGTAAACAAGGATGGCCCTCCCTTAATCCTCCGGAGGTAGGGATCCATAGTGTAAAGGAGGCTAGCAAGGGGTAAGCTGCGCTCAAAGCGGGTCAGACACCATCGCGCCCACCTCAGCAAAGGGTTTTGAACGTGCGTCAAATGTTTTTTGTTTGCGTTGGACATGTGACCATTAAACTACGTACACCTTGCGAGCATGGGTTCTGCCTTCCTGTGAGACCGTGTTATCTCTACGTCAAGCACTTTCAACAACACCTCGATTTCTTGCAAAAGTGCCCGCAACTTCGAAGCCGTTACGCACAACTTCACTTCCTGAGGAGCGAAAGTGGGGGGACCATGATGAGAGCGCCCTGCAGGTCGTGAAGCGTGGCCGCAGGCTTGTGCCTGCAGTACGATACGTGCCAAGCATCAATACGCTGCACGCGCTCAGCGCCGCCTGTGTAGCAACATCCCACGCGCTCGAGAGCCAGCGCCAGAATAAGCTCGAGGCTTCCAGGGTGTTCCCGCTGGGAGCGGCAACTCGACCCCAGCGCGGTGATTGGTGAACGGTTGTAGCGGTACGCAAACGTGTACGTACCCACCGCGAAAATTAGCAAGCCCAGATGCATCGGTAGTGTGGAGAATCGCGCGCGCGCCCTGATGGGTCCCTCGCCTACAAAACAGTGAACAAACACAGTGGGAACGAACTTCAAGTTGTTGACCGAGAAGGAGGATGTATAACGTATATGGGACGTGGGCAGTATACATATTCGTGTATGCCACACTGCACCATGAACACCACCCAGAGGAAGTGCGCACAGCATAATATCACAAGGCATGCTGAACGCGACAACAGCAGTATCCAATGAAACACAGCACGTGCACACTTCTTTCACATGCGTTGACAGCCGCAGCATACTATAGCTCACACTATAATGGTGCTTGCCATGGCAGCTGCTTCACGCATGCTATGCAACCGTGACGTGATTACTATAGGATTCATGGTGCATGCGCCGCAGTGCGCTGCACGCATAAGCTGGGCTCAGAGCAGCTGTACAGCACATGCGCGGCTGAATCGAGTCCGGCCTGTCACAGTGGATCCACCTCTGACCAGCACATTGAGCCACTACCACCTCCCGTGTTCGTGATAAGAGGGTTCTTAGTGATGGTGAAGGATGCAGTCTTTGAAGCTCCCGCTGTGTCTGTGATCACACAACGTCAGCTGCCCGCTTTGAGCCCTGTCTTTGCAGCATTTACAGACTGAGTGGGACCGTCTGTAGACTGGCTCGTTGTCAGTCTGCATATTATATCACCAAACGGCAGGTACAGAGTAGAATGCCAGTTTCAGGCAAGCAGGAAATGTGCACTGGCCGGTGAGGTATGCGCCCAAAGGGCACCCGTGGCAGGACTGTCACAATGCTGTGACACCTAGCCGCAGCAGTGAACAGGACGTGGACTTGGAGTTGAGTCTGGCCAGCGAATGAAGGCGACATGGGCGGAGCATGGTGCGGTAGTACTATAGATATAACTGCTGACTGCCAAGGGGCCCAAGGTCAGCCTGGTCAGCAGTAAAAAGCCGCTGCCACCGACCTCATATGCGAAGCAATGAGATCCAATCACTGATGAAGTATGAAGGGTATTTTGATGGTGCAACAATTTTAAAGATCATTCAATGACAGCTGCTCGCAAAGCGCTGACGTGCTGTGATCACCGATGATAAAATCAAGGTTATTTAAGGTTCAGCCACTGCCAAAGTGCAGTGTCACAGGTGGAAAGGGCATGGTGCAGCTGGACACTCAAACACCAAGCCGAGTTTGAAGTTGAATATGGTCAGCGAGTGAGAATAGATGTGAGCAGAGCATGGTACGGTATGTACAAACTGCTGACTGCTAATGGGCCCAAGGTCAGCATAGTGCAGTACAAGCCGCTGCTGCCGACCTCATGTGCAGACAATGAAAGTCCTGTCACCGCCCAAACGTTGAGGCATGATGGTGCGAATGAGATCAGCAACTGCCAGCCATACGCCACCCTCGAAGTGCATGCTGTAATGTCCTACCATTATTATACTGAGATTCAGCCGCTGCCGCAGGTACTAGTAGAAAGGGCATGGTGCAAAGTGCCCAAGTTGAACTTGAAGTTGAGTCCGGTATTAAATGAGAGTAGGCATGAGCGGAGCACGATGCGGCAATTAATGACTGCTGACTGTCAATTAGCTGACTGACTAGGTGCACCAATAAGCCAAGGTCAGTATGTTGCAGTACAGAGCCGCTGCTGCCGACCTCATGTGCAGGTAATGAAATCAGTGAACCACTGCGGAAATACGTAATAGTGAGTGTTGTCTCACCCACAATGCAGTGCGGAAAGACTCAGCCCTTGCCGCAAGGGTAAGGCCAGAGGGCATGGTGCAATTGAAGGGCAATAATTGCTGAACTCAGAAGCCGTGTGTGAAAACACAGAACTTGATGTCTTGTTTGAAGCGTGAGATAAAGAAAGGGGGGGGGGGGGGGGGGGGGCAGGGCACGAGTGGTGTAGGCTGACCTAGGTGTCTCGACCAGGCAAACCTGTTCATGCTGGCTACTCCTCTGTGGCTGCCGCCGCGCGCTCCGCCGCTATTGAATCTCCCGCGCACCCGTGGATGTGCAAGCGCCGCAGCGGAGGTGGCGTCTCTCTGTGCTGAGTGTGAGCGTAGGGGCAGCGGTCCTTGAAGCAAAGCTTGTTGACACGCGGCTGAGGCATACACCACACGCCTGCAGGTCATTGTGGGTGCGCCAACCACTGCAGTGGCCGGGCTCTGCAGCACCGCCGCACTGCATATGAACTGGCACGAAGTGTGGTGGTGTCGGGCCAAGGTCCAAACGTGATGCTTGAAGGCAGCGCCCAGAGCAGCGCGATGTTCGTGGATCAGCGGTACGCCACGTCATCCATGCGCACTGCGAGCATCATCGACAACTGATCGGACGGTGTACTGCGTCGGCTCTCAGCGCCACGAGGGTCTCACGCGCACCCCATGGTAGTCCGCGGCGTCACCACAGCCACCAGAGGCTTCAGTGACGCAATGGCGGCGTCCAGAAACAGGCAGCGCGGCGTAACAGTGAGTTCAACAAGCGCATAGGCCCCCGCTGCACCTTCCACCCCCTGCGCTCTGCCGTGCACCGGGCCGCGCATGCTTAGAACGGCCAAGGCGTCGTTCAGCAAGAACGGGGCGGCCAAATCCGCCACGCTCCATTGCGCTGCTGGTGGACGGGCGTGCTGCCCTGCCGGTGGATTAGTCAAGGGCACGGCAACGCCGCCACGCGATGCTTTCGGAATGGTGGAGATGCAGGCCGTCCGCGCCGAAGCACCGGCTCCCACACTGCCAGCTGTGATGAGCTCGCTGCTGCGTCGGAGCCAGAAGTGTCATCATTCACTGATGCAGTGCATCAGGGAGCTGCAGAAGATAGGCGTGTCGCCGCAGATGGGCGGCAGCACCACGTTCCCGCCTTGCAGCGGCGCTGAGGCCGGATGCATGCGGACGGCGTCTTGCTGACAACAGGGAGGACTCGGAGTGATAAATGCGTTGTCCATACGCTGCATCGGCTACCTCTCCGGCCGTCCCTGCCGTTCCAGCGGCATACGGAGTGCAGCTATCAATGCGCCAAACTAGTGTTTGACGTTCCGCTCAAGCTCAGCAGCTGCCGTGACCTCCGCCGCCGGCAAGTTCGGCTGGGCCTCCGCTTCGAATTCTGCGGCCGCCAGTGCAGCCGCGGCCATGGCGGTGGCAACCTTAGGGTGTACAGTATCTCCAGCAGCCGCATCTAGACCTCTGCCAATAGCCGCACCTTGGCAGACTGCTTAGGGTTATGGTTAGGGGGTAGGGTTAGGGTTAGGGTTAGGGTTGGGGTCAGGTCAGGTTTGGTTAATAACCTAACCCTTATCCTAACCCTGACAACAGCACCTTGAGCGCTGTCAACCCCATGACCGCCGCGGCCTCTGCCAGCACCTGGTCCCCTGGCAGCTGCAGCTCTCGCAGCGTTGCTCTCCCTGCATTTGCTTCAGCTGTCAATGAGCAAACTCGCGAAAGTGCTGGCTGGCTGACTGGTGTTGCCGTGCCCACCAGAGCTTGGTCTCGTGTGGTGTGGCAGAGTTTGCATACCTGCCTACCATATGCTCTCCTGCCCCTCTGTTTCCCATTGCTGTTTCCTGGTTTTTGGCCCCAACTTTGTACAACAAAACTGCTGAAAACTTAGAGGCTGGTGACCACGTGTATTTCCGTCCAGCTGTAAGTGTACCCCGTTCCGCTTCCGCCCGCCGGTGCCAGAGCAGTGATTTGATTGGTAGATCCTATGTTGATGAGCACAGTGGTGACTGCTTCATGCGTGACTGTAATGGCGGAGTTCTCTGTGCTGGATAAGGTGAACAATTTGGTAGTCGGCGTCGTCGCAGCATCACTGACGCTCAACGTATAGGTTTCCGCACTGAGGCTCCGAGTTGTCTCGGCTCCGATGCCGGTCAGGCCCGTGGCAGCGCCCAAAGACAACGACCAGAGCAGTATGTGTATATATGCACTTGGAAGTAAGTCAAGTACTTAATAGTATGGCCATCTTGAGTGACCCACATGCGTGACGCTAGCATGAGTGACTCAGTGATGATTTTACTGACTCGCTGCGGTGCCGCGCAGGGACATTGCGAGGCGCTACGTGCAGGGCTGGCTGGTGCTCGACTTGCTGGCTGCAGTGCCCCTAGACACGCTCCTTCGGCCGGCTATAGGGTACGCCAGCTACGTGGTGCTGGTGGCGCTGCGAGGGCTGCGGCTGCTTCAGGTGCGTCACATATCTGTACTTCAATGGGGTTGTCTCAGCGAGTGATGGCGTGTCTGGCGGCGCCAACTCGTAGGGGCAGTAGTGGGGGGTCTGAGGCGGACGAAGTCCGCTTGGAAGCCAATCTGTAGTTGGCTTGGCGGTCAGAGACCGTTTGATAGTGTAGATAGCGCGTGTGTTACACGTTTGACAAGCAAATATTGACACAGCACATGTGTACGCGAGTTGCAGATTTTGTTTCTTCATAGAGTTTCCGCCCCTCAAGCGGAAGTAATTAAATTACTTCAAGTGTCAACTTCAAATATGTGAAAAGCTGTGATCGTCAGTTGGCAGCACCAGTCCTCCTGCAGGTGCAGATTGCGTCGGTCATAACTGGTTTCAGCAGACGAGTAAGTCAAACTGTTATTCAACAGATGCTGCATGGGGCTTTTGACTGCGCCTGTGACCCCTGACCCTATTCTACCATTGCGCGCAGCATTGTTTTGGCTGCCTGGTGTTTCTACTATGCTATGCTGTGTCTTGAGTGGTATAACCCTAAGGCAGTTTTGACTTGCACATACTCTCTGCCGCCCAACACACCATTGTACTGTCATCATGCGCGGCGCGCTTGTTGCGCCGTTGCCGCTCAATAAGCTTTGACTTGAAGTAGGTGGTTTCTGAGCGCACATTCAGCAGCGACCTCATCTGCACCGGGTGCGCAAACAAGGCACCTGTGGAAGACACTCACTCCATCACTCACTGTGTCATGTGTACACCTGTTCTTCTGTGAATTGCCGTAACTGCTGCAACTGTCGCAGCTCATGCGGCTGAACAGAGCCCGCGTGGGCCCCTTTGAGATCGGCCCTGTACCCCTCAGCATCGTCAAGGTATGTGTTGCGGAGAAATCTGACACGACGTGCTTTCAGGCCAGGCAGGCACTATGGGGCCAGACAGGCACGCCTGATTTGTGGCTTGCCCATGATGCGATGCCTTTAGGATTAGGGTACGGGTTAGGGTTAGGATTAGGGTTAGTGTACTACGCACTATCCGCGGCACTGTATGCCGCGTTAGGCAGAGCAGTGCAACGACCTCTGCGTCAGGCAGCATGTAGGGTTAGGGTTAGGGGTAGTGCATGGGCGTCGAAGTACATGCGAAGCGAACTCAAGCACTTGAAAGCGCCGCCCGCAACAACTTTGGGGAGACAGGCCTGTCGCTCTGTCAGCGTCCCTTGGCCGTATTTGTTTCAGCTGCAGGCCCTCTTGCTATATTGGCATCTTCACCACAGCCAGCAAACAGTCACTGAAAGTATGGCTTAGCTGCAAATCCTGACCCTAACATTCACCCATTCGTGTCACTAAATTCCGTGCCCTGTGATGCATGACTCAGCATGTAGGTATTCCTATCCATCACTGTCTTGCTGCACTTGCCCGAGCTGCTTGCTTCACCATCAGTTACTGCAATAAGTATATAATGCATGCATATACTTTGACGTAACAGCCGCATTGTGCTTGGTGTACGCCTCGAAGATCCATCACAGCCCCTACGCATCTTTCTAAAGAGCAGCCAGTGTTCCTCCATTGCAGCAGCATGAAGTTGGAGCTAAATTGAGATGATTGCGCGCCATGGGGATTTTGATGCACTTGTGCATTGCGTTTCTCGTGGCATGTGATGACATTGAAGTGTGTCGCGCTTCAAAGAATGGAATGGAGATTATCCGTCATTGGAGTACATCTGCCCTGTTGGCCGACTGCTGCGTGCACGACTTCACACTGCTAGTGCAACTTCAACTTGTGACCCTCCGCAGACGGTACTCATCGTCGTCCTGGCGGCGCACCTGCTCAGCTGCCTGTGGTTCTATGTCGCGTGCTACGACAGGTGAGCACTTGCTCATACCCGCATACATGTTTGATACATACCTGCTTCAGATCTTTTTCTTATAAAAAAATGTCTCTTCCTTGTTTATCGACGAGAAAGGAGGTATATCAAACAGCGGAGTATGTGAAAACAGTGCAAAAGTGCAAACTAGTAGATCGCCTCAGTCTCTCACACGTTGAAGTGGTACTTGAACTTGTTGGTTTGCGCATCAAGCAGGCACCGGAAACGCGTGTGGTGTGCCATGATCTCATTGCTGCGATGGCATTGTGCCTCTCGCTGTGTTTAAATCGTGCGGTAATTCTGCAGCATGTACATGGCATGCTCTGACCTTATTGCTGCAACTAACAGAGCATTATTTCGCTGTGTTCAATAAGGCACTCATGGTGCAGCGCACAGCTCTGTGCTTACAGCGGCTTGAATGCCAAATCTAAACATCGTTGCACCCCATGCTTGCTTACATTCGTGGCATCAGCGCGTACGCTGGACGTTCTACCTTGCTCACAAACCTCAACTTCACCTGCTGCCTGACTCGTACCCTCCCTGACGATACTCCGGTGAGTCCTGACTTGAGGTTGCAAATCTCGTTTTTGTTGCACATTCAGCGTCTTGTAGTAGCAGGACCGGAGGACTGGCTGCGGTGTGGCCACAATGGCTCACATCTGAGCCACTGCTTTTCCAGCTGCTTTTTGGAAATGATACATCAGTGCCAGTCCCCCACCCACTTCTGCACTCATGACATCAGGATCCATGCCATGTGCAGAACACAAACTTCAGCTTCAGATCACCCGCTTGTTGACCAGTGGTTCATGTCCAGGACCCCCTGATATTACTTCAATACTTTGAAGTATCACTTTGAGGTCAAAAATCTCTCCTCTGTTTCAAGTCCAGTGTCTACGTGGTGGGAGGGCCAGAGGACTGGCTGCGGTGTGGCCACAATGGCTCGCAGTTCAGCCACTACCTCGCCAGCTACTACTTCATCACGTACACCATGACGACTGTCGGCTACGGAGACATACACGCAGAGGGAAAGAAGGAGGTGAGGCATCTGCCGTAATTCAAACTTGCAGATGGTCAATACTTCACAACGTACATCGTGGCGACCACCAGTTAAGGCGATGTTTACGTGAAGGGAAAGAAGGAGGTGAGGCCTCTGTTGTACTTCAATTTTCACTTGAAGTTGGTCAATACTTCATCTCTTACACTGTGACAACTGTTGGCTACGGCGACATGCACGCAGAGGGAAAAGAAGGAGGTGAGATCTCACCTTCAGAGAATACTTGAAATGATTTACCCACGTTGATACACAAGGCGGAGTGCAGAAAGGAAGTGAGATGTCAGACACACTTCATAGCGCAGTATGTGGCTCGCGTACGGCCATGGCGACCGCCAAACATGTCAAACGTCGACTCCGTTGGGTGAAGGCATTGGCCAAAATGCTAAGATGCTGTATGCGGCTCTTTTTCGAAAGCATATGCCTGTGAGGGTTGGGGTAAGGGTGAGGCTTAGGACCTAACCCAATTCCTGATGCCTAACCCTAACTAATCCTTATCCTCGGGTGCTCAAAAGTGTTGGGCAGCTGTTCTCACAAGCAACTGCTTGCGTCGCCACAATGATGGGCAGGTATCCTGATTAACATCATCGGCTGTCAAACCGTCCCTACTCGACCCTTGCCCTAATCCCACACATACTCCAAGAGGGTGGTTGCTAATCTTAACCCTAACCCTGATCACGCCCTTGGCCTGATGAGCGTCATCGACTGTCACACCAGTCTAGCTTTAACCCTACCCCTGACCCAAACCCTCGTCCTGACCCTAACCCTAGATGGTGGTGGCTGCGGCCATCGAGCTCACCGGCGCCACGTCCTTTGGCCTGATCATTGCGGCCACGCACCGCATCGTTCAGCTGATGGGACCTGCGGAGCGTGCTGGCAGCAGGAATGCGCGTGAGATTGGGGTGAGTTGTACTTGAAGTTGTGACATGAACTTCAAAGACGTGTTGTCGCATCGTCCGGCTGACTGGGCCCGCGGAGCACGCCGCCAGCAGGAATGCACGTGAGATTGGGGTGAGTCTTACTTCAAGATGTCATCAGCAGACATCAACAGTTCGACAGAAATGAAACTTCAAGTTGGGTGCTTTGCCTGTTCACGCAGCAGGGGTGCTTGTGTGCCGTCAGCAGTGACGCGCTGGAGACTGTGAGATTGGCGTACCTAAGTCTTCAAGAACTCTTTGACACCTGAAGTGGTACTCCAAATGACAGTCGTTGCGCATGATCGTTCCACGCTCAACGTCGCGCCGGCGCTTCTGCGCTGGCACCGCTTGTGCGCAAGCAGCAGACTTGCGCCTCATACTGGGGTGGCAATGACTCTGACTCTGACTCTGACCCTATGGCGACTGTTGTTGCGCTTAAATGGTCTGTCATATCGTACCATACCTGTATCTCTGCAGGGAGTTGCGTGCGCAGTGTAAGAGCCATGGCTGTGTGAGACCGCAACATGGCTCAGCAGTGAGGGTACGTACGTATCCCTGGCGGCGTCGCTTCAGTCAGCGCAAGGTCATAGGCCACACGTGCATTCGGCGCGCGTGATGCTGAAGTGCCCTGCCAATAGTATGCGTCACGACACACCACCATTGTACTTTTGCGTGCCGAGAGGCTGGGGGTGGAGGGTCATGGTGAGCGAGTTGTGCTTGTAAGACTGCGCGCTTATAGGGTATATAACGTCCGGTCTTACCGCCAGTGTACATACGCTCCCCCTTTGCACACGAGCGGTGTTCCACATGTTGGCCAAGAGCCGAGTGCCCTGACAGGCGGTGGCCTACTTTCAACCGCTTTTTGAAGTGTGTTTTGGGCTGACGTACACCGGTCGTTGACGCAGAAGCACATACGCGAAGTACGTTTCAAGCTGAAGTGAACTGGTCTATAACGCAGGAGTACATTCGCAAAGTGATATGTCCTGGGCTGAAATGAACTTGATCCTGGCGCAGGAATACATACGCGACCGGGGGCTGCACGGGAGCGTCGCCGCGCGGCTGCGCCAGCACTTCCGCTACCACTACTTCAAGACAGGCGTCTTCAACGGGGCGGCAGTGCTCGCGGACCTGCCCCCCGAGCTCGCGGCGCGCGTGCACACGGAGGCGCATGCGGCAGCGCTCAAGGTGGATGAACAACGTGACTTCATGAATGATTATTGCTGCAACCATGGTTGATTCGTGAATCACGAGGCACGAGTGCACACGTAGGCACACGTGGCAGCGCTCAAGGTTGATGAACAAAGTGAATTGATTCATGATTCTTGCTGTCACCATCGTTTTTTGATGATTTTGATTTGGGTTATGTCGCAGCGCTCAAGGTTGACGACGTGAATGCATTCATGATTTATGCAGCAGCAGCGCTCAGGGGTTGACGAAGCTGGCTTAGACACGGATCTTGCAGCAGTGCTCATGGTTGCCAACGGGTGATAGGTGATACATGCCACTGCGCTCAATGTCAGCAAGGTGGTTGCAGCACGATTTCAAATGCGTTCAAAAACTTGAAGTGGTACATGACAGCTGCACTGCTGACTTTGGCAGCGGGATGACGACACACATCAGGATGTCGATTTTTGAATGTGTTCTTCATTGCGTTTATTGTTATATTCACTTTTCATTTACTCCCATGCTCGTCGCTCATTCTCATCACTTGTACTCTCATTGCTTTTGCGGGTGCCATTGAGGTTTGAAGCTGAGGTTGTGACTCTCCTTGTTGCAACTTGGCGCAGGGTCTGGCGCTGCTCAGCGCACCTGCGGTGAACACAGAAGTACTTGCGCTCTTTGCGCGGCTGCTCAAACCCATGGAGACTTTCCCTCAGGTATGCGCGTGGCTGTCGCACGTGCAGCCATTTTCAGATGCGGAGGACCGCGCGGACGTGCTTTTGGTGATTCTTGCGGTGTTTGGCGTGCGTACTTTTTCAAAGAAACGCACCAGCATGATTGGTGCAGAAGAAAGCGCCTGAACTCACACGCCAATGTCGCTTTCTTCACGGCGGCATGATTCATGCATACATACACACTTCAAGTTGAGTTCTTTCCAAACCATGAGCCTGTACGCTTTACCGCAGGTGCTGCTGTGCCGTGCTCGCTGCCACCTGCTGCTGCTGCCACATGACATCATCGCAGCGCATGGCTCGGCCGCCATATACTTCGAGTGTTCTTCAGATCATGATGTCATTGATGTGTTTTTTTTGCGTACTGCGCTCGTGTGAATACAAGCTCATGACTAGCTTGACTTATGAGCCTGGACGTTCGATTGCACTCACGGCTGAGCCGTGCTCACTGCTGCCATTTGCTGCTGCCGCAGGACATCATCGCAGCGCAGGGCTTGCCCGCCGCAGAGGTGTACTTTGCGAAGCTGTCAGCATACTTCAGATTACAATTTCAACAACGAGTGATTGTTGGGCACCACGCCTTCATGAATACAGGCACCTAAGTACTTTGACACATACATGAGATAATCCTGGACTTGGGTGGTGCTCACGGCTGAGCCGTGCTCACTGCTGCCATTTGCTGCTGCCGCAGGACATCATCGCAGCGCAGGGCTCGCCCGCTGCGGAGGTGTACTTTGTCGTACGCGGCAGGTGCGGCTCGGCGGTTGCTGCAACTAGGGTTAGGGTTAGAACCTGAGGCATGCACCAGGGTTGCGGTTTTTGACAAGGGTACTAGGGTTACTACTATGGACAGAGCCGTGTCAACAACACTGTCGCATCGCTTGAGTGTTGTCATTGGACGTGGCACCCCAACACCAGTTGAAGTTGCGGTCACGGCGGTCACTGGCGCCAGAGATGTGGGGCAGGGGGGCATTTGTGCGATACAGCGCCGCTCAAGCTGCTGGCGCGCAAATTGAGCGCTATGATGCATGCCCGTGACACCATGGCACGATTTACCACTGACACCCCTGAGTCGAAGTGTGAGTCCTACCGGCCACGCCCATGGCCACGCCCATGCACATACCTGCAAGCACCACCGACCCCAGCCTACCAGTTGCCGCTGGCCCCAGCCTACCGGTTGCCGCAGCGCGGAGTCAGTGTACATGGTGCCTTGCGGTAGTTGCATGCCATTACACGCCGTGGCCTCTGACACCCCCCCGAGTTTGAGTCTGAGCCCTGCTGCATGCACAGGGTGGAAGCCTACCAGCAGGCGCCACCGGCCGCGGGCGATTTGTTGCCGGAGCACCGCCCAAGCTGTAGGAGTCGTTGTACTTAAAATTTTGCCAAATGCTTTCAATGGCGGCATGCCATTGCATCGCTTGACCGCTGACACCTCTGAGTCTGAGTCTGAGTCTTGCTGCGCCCGTGCACAGGGGTAGAAGCCTACCAGCAGGCGCCCATTGCGCGGCCGATGTGTTGTGCTTGTGTTTTGCCAGATGCTTTCAATAGCTGCACGCCATCACACGGCTTGACAACTCGCAGCACTGACCTCGTCGCTGCTGCCCGCACACGCATGCACAGGGTGGAAGCCTACCAGCACGCGCCACTGACCCCAGCCGATCCGTTGCCGCAGCGCCAAGTCGTTGTTCTTGTGCCTCGCCAGATACTATAGGTAGTTGCATGCCATTACACGCCATTACATGGCTTGACCACTGACACCCCTGAGTCTAAGTCTGAGTCCTGCTTCCCGCACGCGTACACAGGGTGGAAGCCTACCAGCAGGCGCCGCCGGCCGCGGGCGATGCGCTGCCGCAGCGCCGCCGCAGCATGATGACAGTGCTCAGCCAGGCCAAAGGCGACCTGGGCCCCTTTGTGGGGGCGTGGGAGGGGGGGAGCTGCTTTGGCCTGTCCGAAGTGGTGAGCGCGTTGAGGCGCAGCAACAGTTGAATCTAGGTTTTGAAGTTCTTCGAACGCGTCTTTTTGCGGAGCATCAGCGGGTGCTACGTGAGCATGAGAGCTTCACGGCACGAGCCGAGTCGATTCGTCGATTGCAACAGTTGAAGTTGTGACTTGAAATCTTTTGAACGCTACTTGCGGAGCCTCAGGGGGTGCTTCGTGAGCGACGCAGCTCGAAAGGGCCATGAGGAGAGTCACCAGAAGGTCACCTAGTACCAGGCGAACAAGCTTTTGCTGCAAGTAGTTGTGATGTGTGAACACACATGATTCATGATGTGGAAGTCGTAAAACATGTGCTGCGCATTTTATGCTAGCCTACCAGCAAGCACTTTGCTGCAGCCGTGTGTCTCTCCTTGCTGGCTGTGCCATGCAAGGGGTGCTGTACATGCTGCTGCCTCTTTCAGACTCTTCGCAGAAATTTCCACATTCTTTAAGGCTCACCTAGGCTACTTGCAAACCGTGATTGCAAACATCTTGTCCTGCTCCTGTTGCCAATTTGTTGTACTTAATGCGGCTTCTGCTCTGTGAGGCATGCTGCTATATATAGTATAACCCTGCTTTGCAGGCCTTTGCGCAGGAATAAGGCCTGTTCCCCAATGCTGAGCGCTGTTGTGCTCTTACATACCTACCCTGTGTCGCGCCAGGTGGACGGGCGCAAGCTGGAGTGCACTTTCTTCAGTGCGACGCGCGCCGACCTGCTGTGGCTAGAGCAGGTGGACCTGCTGCAGGCAAGCGGTTTGCAATCTTGAAGTAGTGGGGGGCATGTATGTTGGTACTTGCAGTATACTTCAACGTCTGAATTGCAAATTTCGTGACCTTTGTTTGTTGGATGACCTGTTATGGCTGGAGCAAGCGGACCTGCTGCAGGCAAGCGGTTTGCACCCTTGAAGTTGGGGGGCACGTAGGCACTTGCAGTATACTTTGAAGTCTGAATTGCATGGTGTGTGGGTATGCAGGTACCTGAAGTAGAAGTATATGAATAACTTTACCTGCTTCAAAGCGATAACCTGCTGTAGCTGGAGCAGGCAGACCTGCTGCAGGCAAGCGGTTTACAAACGTGAAGTAGTGGAGGGCATGTATGTAGGTACTTGCAGTATACTTCAACGTCTGAATTGCAAATTCCGTGACCTTCGTGAACCGGATGACCTGTTGTGGCTGGAGCAGGCGAACATACTGCAGGCAAAGTATTACCAATCTTTAAGTAGGGTGGCACGCAGGCATTTGCAGTACACTTTGAAGTCTGAATTGCACAATACAATATCAGTATTCTTCAGCAGCGACCTCCTCTAGCCAGCAGGCCAACATGCTGCAGGCAATTTGGAGCGGTTGCAAGTAGGGCACGTAGGTATTCAAGCATACGAACTATTTCGCCTTCTTCAGTTCAACGTGCGCAGACCTGCTGTGGCCGGAGCAGGCGGGCCTGCTGCACGCAAGCGATTATTTACAAGGTTATAGGCAATTGATGTAAGCAGGACCATTGCTCACTTGAAGTCATCGGGCTCATGAAAGTCACTTCACACTTTTACTAGTACCTCAACGCTACCTCAAGTGCCGACATACCTGAGTACCTGCTGTGGCCGTGCTTTCCTTGTAGACTAGTAGTATCACCTCTCCTTCAAGGCGTGAATCTCATTGCGAGTATTCCACAGCCTTTACAGCCGGTGCACTGTCACCCGCGGCAAGCCTGACCCTCCTACCCCTCCCCCCCCCCCCCTCCCCTCCCCCCCATGTGTTATCACTCACACGACGCCTGACTCCCCCCCCCCTCTATCCCCCCTCCCCCCCTCGCCTATCAGGAGTACAATTTTTCACCTGCGGCAACGCCTGACCCAACTCCCCCCCCCCCCCCCCCGCCCCCCATGCCTTACGTCGGCCGCTAGGCACTGGCGCAATACGAGGACCTTGCAACATACATTGAAGCGCAGTCCGCGACCGCCGCTAGCGCGATGCGCGCGTGCCTGGCGTCGCCGGTGATCGCCAGCGGCGCGCCGTGCGTGACACGGCTCAGATCGCGCGTCGTCATCGATGGCGCGGATGCGCCGGCGGAGCGGGTGCTCGCGGGCACGAGCGTCGAGAACTTGTGAGTCACTTTCAAGTCACTCACGAGTCGTGTGGCTCACCAGCGAGTCACTTGAGGAGTCGAATAGCACGGGGGGTGGGTGGTGCCGGCTCGAGCGTCGTGCACTCGTGAGTCAACTGCAAGTCATTCATGAGTCACTTGTGAGTCGCACAGCACGGGCGGAAGTGAGCTCGAGCATGGGACTCGTGTGCGTCTCTGCCATTCGATTGCTGGGGAAGGTATGAGTCAGTTGTGAGTCGCCTGACGAGTCACTAGCGAGTCGCACAAGGGCAGCGAAGTGGCACTGTGCACATGCTGGGGCTTCGTTCTGCTGGCATGTTTGATGATTCTCTGGGGGGTTGCTGAAGACTGCACTGTAGTTGCTTATTCTAAATGCCGTTTCTCTGGACTCATCTCACAGCGAGTGCACCACGGCAACGCTGAGCCACTTCCCAAGCTTAAACTTGAACAAAAATTGCACCCACATGTCTCAGCAGAGGCGACCTTGTCAACGTATATCAGCAGCCACCATCGCAGTGCGTGCATCTGCTGCGAAGCATGTCAGACAATTCACAAACTTCAACTGTGTGTTGAACTCAGGTGCGTGCTGGCGACGCTCCACGCCAGTACGAGCGCTGCTGCCGGCACTGACACGCTGGCGGGCGTCATCGCTGCCGTCGACATACGTCAGGAGATGCTCGACATCAACCAAGGTGTGTGTGCATCCGTGAACTGCAAGTGAACTAAAAGTGATCTTCAAGTGAATCTCAATCGAGTTGCAACTAATTTACAAGTGCGGTGGTGGGCTAGTATTCTGAGCTGTCCTGTTTCATCACTGCAGACACACGTTACGACTTGTTGACATTCTGTACCGGCCATACAATAGGTCATTCGCGCAGTGCTCGGAGCACACCAGCGTCCGACCATGTAGCAGAAGCACATGTACGTTCACTGGCAGCTCTCAGCGGCACTGCATTTCCAGCTGGACCTTGTTTGTCTTCTCGTTGTACCAGGTAGCATTTCAGGAAGAAAAGGATGAGTTGTGCCTTGGAGCCCACTATTTCAACGCCGAACCACATACATACATATGGTACTGAAGTATACCACATAATCACATGCATGCATGCTGCGTCGCACATATACATGCATACTTCTACATATGTGTATATACTTCGAAGTATGGCACAATGTCACGCATTGAGCCATGCTGGCTGTTGTGCCCGCGACCTCTGTGGCGCCTGCAGCACGTCCTTGCCCTAACCCTACCCTTACCCTGACTCGGAGCATGCAGCGCGCGGGACGCAGCAGCATCGCCATGCATATAACTGGGTCAGGGTTAGGGCTAACCCTAACCCTAAATATAACTGTTGTGTGGCGTGCATACACGTCAAGTTAGTTGTTCTGAGCTAAGGACGCACCCTGTCGCATGACGGGGCAGGGGCAGAAGTCCATCAACTCTTGATGCTTCCGCTGGCTCGCGGTCGCAATGCGGCACAGCACTTTGTTTCAGAGCCGATTCAAAGTCACCAAGCTGTTACTGCCGCTTTCGCAGGCGTGACAAGCGAGATCAAAGCCCTCGCCGGCACCGTAGAGATTACGCACTGCCTGATTTTTAGCCCTATTTGCAGCAGCATGCTACAGGACAGGCAGAGGTTCATCTAAACAATAACGCTTACAAGAGTAGACAGCAACTGGTCTCTATCAGAAGCTTACTGCTGCACGGCGGCGCAACGCTCAAACGCACCGCTGCTGCAACCCTTTACCCTAGTCCTAATCCCAATCCCGACTCTCTCAGGCGTGGCTGATGAGATCGCCGGCGCGGTGAGGAGCGCTGTCGCGTACTGTCTGATTTTGAGCTTCCATCGCAGCATCTTGCTACAGGACAAGCAGAGGTTCATTGGAGTGAGTACGCGTCTCTCATGAGCTCTCCGCCCGCATCTGATCGCACCGTCACTGTTGATTTGGACCCTCAACCTCTCAGGCGTGACCAATGAAATTAAGGGCCTCGCCGGCGCGGCGCGGAGCGCTGTCGCGTTTGTCGCAGCCACGCTGGGTGTGCGCCGGTCCGCTCAGGTCCACACGCAGGTAAAGTCAAGAGTTGCTTGATAGTGATTGAGCACACAAAGTCGCCTTCTAGAAACAACATTACGGTAATGTAGCGTAGTTGACAGAGTTCACTCGCCGCATTCGTCACAGCTGCCCTGGGGGTGCGCATGCACGCGCAACTTCACACTCAGACAACGCTAGACGCTGTGAAACGACTACTTGGCCCATGCGCTCGAGGACACGCGAGTCCAGGCGTCCTTTGCGATTTATGCAAGGGCGCGTCGGATGCGGTCAGCGGCCTGTACGATGAAGTCTGATGCTCACCCTGACCCTAACCCGAGAGGAAGTCCGCGCACAGACCGTTGTGCAAAACTGGTCCAGATTACGTGCTATGGCAGCTGTACCTAGTCTGCTGACTGCAAAGCGCGCGCGTTGCGAGCGTTGTGATTGTTCTGCTCACATCAGAAACGTTGCACATCCATCGGTCAGTGCATTTTCCCCGTTAGGGTTAGGGGTTGAGGTAGCTAACCCTAACCCTTACGCTCAATCCAAATCTGAGCATGGTCCCCTGCCGCGCTGCAACGCACGCGTTGACGCATGGCGCGGGCGACAGGTTAGGGTTGGGGTTTACCTAGGGTTTACCTAACCATAACTCTGACTCTAAGCTGATGACCCTCAAGCATGCTGGCGTGAGTGCCGCAGCGGTGCATCCGTGGCTCTTGCTCGTCACTCTGACCTGCGCCTTGCAGCTGCGCCACCTGCAAGACCAGCGGTCCGCAGCGCAACACTTGACTCTGACTCGTGACTCTGTGACCTGAGCACTGCTGCCGCACCATGATCATGCCTCGTGCCTCTGTGACATGAGCACTGCACCATGACTCTGACTCACGACTCTATGACCTGAGCGCTGCTGCCGCGCGCGCCTTCTGTGCAGGAGACCACCAGTCCACGTGCGCACTCTGGCGACACCGCCGCAGCATTGCTCGTCCGTGGCATCGTGCTACCCGGTGATGTAAGTATATTGATACTTAAGTAGGCACATGGGCAGCTTTGAGCACTGAGACAGTTATAGACAGTCTTTGGTGGTGTTGATTCTTGGTGTCCACAGTTGGGCCAGCATGGTCGAATCACTTCACGCCGCAGCGCTGCTCGCCCTTGGAATCGTGCAGCCCGGCAATGTGAGTGAGCAGATGAGAGTTGCTTCGAGTACTTGACACACGTTTTGACCTTGGGTCACGAGGCTGAAAACTCAAGAAGTTGACGGAAAACGGCTTGACTTTGCTCTCTATGGGGAAACTTACTGGGTCTCAACAGTGCATGTAGTGCGTGGTGGCAATGTGCACGACACCCGGGTACTGCAGGTGCTGACACTGGCCGTGTTGCTATGAAGCGGGTTCGGCAATATGCGTTCTTATACGCTGTCTGCGCGTCGGTCCGTTGTGTCATGCCTGCTGACGATTTCACAGGGTGCGTGTTTGCGTGAACCCTATCTGCCAGGGAATATGATATTCACGTACTATAAAACATGTAGCATGACACATCATCTGCAGCATGGGCTGCGTCCATATGATACATGTGCGTTATGTCGCAAGCACTGATGGTTTTCTGCGTGCCGCCGCGCGCAGGGACTGCGGCACCGCAGGTGCTGACACCAACCGCGCTGTTGTTGATTGAGCGCCTTCAGGAAGAAGCGTGCTGACACGCTGTCTGAGCGTCGTGCGTTGTGTCACGCGCGCTGATGGTTTGCTGCGTGTTGCTGCGCGCAGGTGCGCAAGCTGCGCTGGGACCTGCTGCTGCTCGCTGCCGCGGCCGTGGAGGCACTGCTCATCCCATTTGAGGTGAACTCACACATACTTGAAGTACATACATCGCGGAGGCAGAGGGCCAAGATCAGGAACTTTGCAGGGAAGAAAAAAGGGAGCAGTGAGCCGAATTGAGGGACTATGCAGAAGGGGGGGGTGGGGGGGGAAGAGTACTACGAATGGTAGAGCAAGAGGTTGGTCGGGCATGATCTTACTTAGAGATAGTCAACTTCAAGCAGCTGAAGCAGCAGGTCACACATCAGTACCTATTCACATG
Organism: Tribonema minus; assembly: GCA_017506865.1. NCBI lineage: Eukaryota > Xanthophyceae > Tribonematales > Tribonemataceae > Tribonema > Tribonema minus. The sequence goes on from JAFCMP010000124.1 coordinate 1,105,515, forward strand.
CTCAACAAAACGGTGCACGTGTACCACTTTCAGCTTCTGGCTGCTGGCGGAAGGCACAGGGTCTGGCGAGGACACTCAGCAGCGCGAGCAGTGGGCCCGCAAGATAGTGATTCACTACATATACAAACAACTGCAAGTGCAAGCGAGTGCACTTCGAACACGACGTGGACTTGAGGATTTGGTTTCCTCAACAGCACTGTGTGCATAATCATCAACCCTAACCCTAACCCTAACCCTAACCCTAGCCTAACCCTAACCCTAACCTTAAGCAGCGTTTGCCCGACTGCGCCATAGTCGGTGAAACGTACCGGTATGACCAGCCACTACACAGAAGCGCCAGGTCAGATGCTTGCACATTGAGAACTTGACCAGAACGTGACATGCATGACCAGAAGCTAACACAATGACCACAGTCCAAGTAGGCTTACGATTGACATTAAGATTAGGGTTAGGGCTAGGGTTGGGATTTGCTCCGCTCCGCATGCGCCCAGGAGGTTAGACTTGCGTAGCATACCGGCCTGTATGACCACACAGCGTCATCGCCGGCGCGCCGAGCGGTGCGGCTTCAGTTTTTTGTGATGTCAACAGGCAGTGCTCAACACTGGCAGGTCCAAAGGGTGAGTTAGGGTTGGGGTTAGCCCTGACCCTCACCCTAATCCAGGGTTAACCCTAGCACTGACCCTCACCGCAACTCCTGTTCGAGTAATTCCGACCCTCATGAAAAGGTGCAACGACTATCCCACTGTCTCCACCATGGAGCCACTGCCGCTGTGGTTGCGCACTCGCGCCGTGTGCTGCATCAGAGTTGAGATTGGGGGAAGGGGTAGTTCTAGATCACGGCAGGAATTAATCAGGGTTAGGGCTAGGGTCAGCAGTGGTCTTCGCTGGCGGTCGCTCACTGGGTCGGGCTGCAATGACCCTACCCCTTTCCCTAACCCTAAGATTTGGGGAAGGGGCAGGTCAAGATCGGGTTATCATTAGCGATTCAATTCAGGATGAGACTGGGGTTAGGGCTAGGCCTAGGGTTAGGAGTAGATGTAGGGTTAGGATTGGGCCCCTTCAACGCGGACGCTGCTGGTATTTACCGCCCCACTGAATCTCCTGAATCTCTGCACTATCATGAATCCCCCCTTCCCCCCTCTCCCGTCTCCGCAGGTGGCGTTCCTCACCGGCGATTCGCCCGTGTTGACAACTGCGGAGGCCCTGTCGACCGCGCTGCGCATACTGTTCGGCGCAGACTTCCTTCTGACCCTGCGCACGGCGTTCGAGGCGGCGGATGGCGGCGCCAGCGGTGCTGCCGCAGTCGTGCTCGTCAGCACTCCACGTTTGATCGCGCGGCGTTACGCACGCACGTGGATGCTAGGTCAGCGAGTACCGCCTCATCAAAAATTAAGGTTTATCAATGAGCGATGCCACTGGACTTGTTTTGCACCTACATGGTGTGAAAAGGGGGCGGGTGGGCGTGTATTTTGTGGTGCGCGTGGGGGAATATAAAGTACTTCCAGTAATATAGCACTGCTGGAATGAAAACTACTTCTAAAGTAATAATAACGCACCGCTGCAGTCGTGCTTGTCAGCACTCCACGTTTGGTTGCCAGCCATTACGCAAGCACGCGGATGCTAGGTCAGTAAGCAGTAGTGATACGCTTTCACATTGTAATACTTTGTGATGCGTGTTTGGGCCAGCACCGATTGTGTGGGTGCCAGTGTCCCACAACGCTATTGGAAGCAACGAAGTTGGGAAAAATGGCGCGATCGTGAGGCGTTGCGCTCGGACGCGGATGCTAAGTCAGCGAGTACTGTCTGGCCAGTAAAGAAGGCTTGATTAAGGCCACTGGACGTATTCTTGCACCTGGCGTAGCAAGGGGGGGTGGGCATGGATATTGTGGTGCGCATGAGTTAGTAATACCTCACAATGAAGCGCTGCTGCCGCAGTTGTGCTCACTAGCGCCCCAAGCGCGATGTCGCAGCGTTACGCGCAGAAGCAGATGCTAGGTCAGCAAGTGGTAGTGATACGTTACACATTGTAAATTATGTTTTTGTGATGCATGTTGGGGCCAGCATGAACTGTGTGCATTGTCGGCACCTCGCGACAGCGGTAAAGGCGGCAGAGGGCGCCGCCGCCAGTGGTGCCGCAGCAGTCGCGCACGCCAGTGGTCAGCGCGTATGCTGAGCAATGCTGCACTGCTGCCACCCTAACCCTGACCTGAGATGCTAACCCTATCTCTTAGGGTAGTCCAAACTTATACCATCGTGTGCTGGGGGCTCTGGGCTCGCGAGGGCTGGGGTAAGGGTTGGCATCAGGGTTGGTGCAAGGGTTGACGTTATAATCGCAATCAGGGCTAGGGCTATTCTTGGAGTTAGGTAGGGAATAGGGCTAGCGGATAGGGCTAGCGTAAAGGTCAAGGTTACAAAAACACGGCTGCTGCCTTCATCTCCTTCAACATCAAAGCATTGACGAAGAGCTGACAGCTTCATTGCCTGCTTGCTTGTGCGCGATGCAATTTTGTTTCCGGGCACTCGACTCAGCGCTGTCAGCGTGTTCCTGACATCTTATTAAGCTTATTGAGGTGCACCAGGGTGACGCTTTCCTGGATTTGTAAAATATCAAGGCCAGGAACAGATGGCTGACGTGAATATTGATCAACGTAGCGCACCGATGGCCAGCTGACACTTCTGTTGCTCGCGCTGCCCTCGTGCAGTTGATGCCGTGAGCGTGTTTCCGCCGTCGCTGCTGGCGGCTGATGCGGCGGCGCGGCGCGCGGTTCGCACGTTGCAGCTGACGCGCGTGCTGCACCTCGTCAACACCGGCCGTGCGCTGCGCCAGGTGAACACATAGACCATGTGAACTGCTGCGTGAAGACAGTACAGTGTGTCTGTCTTTCAGACCCCACTTCTACTTTCTACTGCCCGAGCATGGTCCTGATTGATGATCGGTTTCGACCTGATAGTCGAAGTAGGAAGTGCGGGTTGGCCTTGAACCTAACTCTAACCTCAACCCAAAGTATCTAGTGACACACGCCCTCTTCTGGTCCAGTTGTTTCACTGAAATGTGTGCCATATGGAAACTGCGCGTGCCGGTTGGAGACAGAAGCCAAACGCCGCGACTGAATATGTGTACAAGAACCACACGTATGCTCGAAAGTATGCACTCGAAGGAATTTCGGCAGCTGCAGAAAGTCATGCACTGCAATTAGGTAGGCATAAAGCTAGCACCAGGCTGTATGCATCGAGCAGTCAGCTCTCGCATCCTTACACTGTAATAAGTTCCTCCAGCCTTCTGCAAGGCGGTGTAAGTAAGGTTGCTGGCCACTTGGAGGTCAGCTACATGTGCGTTGTGTACAAGAACCACACGTATGCTCCTCAAGCGGGCGTCTGCAGCTAAGGTACGCCTCACAAGTGTTTTGTACCAGGAGGTAGGTAGGCATTGGGTGATAGATCGAGTGCATATGCAGAGTGCGTAGTGTTTGCAAAGCGTCTGGGAGAGGCAGCAGCATGTGCATCGCTCCGTGCTTAGCACCGACCAGCGAGGGTAGGCACACAGCAGTAGCAGAGTGCTCGCCGGTAGGCTAGTGTAGAAAGCAAGGAAATGCCACTCGAGCGACCCTTTATGTGAGACACCTGTCGGCCCTGCAGCGGCCACAAGCGGAGCGACAGCAAGCACTTCTGGATGCAAGCTGCAACCGCACGTTGCAGGCAAACAACGCCAAGGCAGCGACGAGAGAGAAGCTGGCGACTGCCGAATGGCAGCAGTACGCGCTACATGTGGTCGGCCCTCGTCCGTGAGGGCATACATACATATACATACCTCGTGATCAAGGAGAGAGGCCGGGGTCTACCATCGGCGGCATCATACAAGCGGCTAGGGTACACCTCAGCCTCGGCATCCACTGCTTTGCGCAGGGCATGCGCGCTGGCACCATTGCCAACAAGCTCAGCGCCATCGCATACTTCCACAACTACTGTCTGCCGCGGGCTCCGTGGTGGTGCTATCGGGACCTCCACCGAGAGCTCCACCGACACTCCTCGCAGCGGCAGGTGGTATATATGGCAGTATGCGATGGCGCTCAGCTTGTTGGCGATGGTGTCGGCACGCATGCCCCGCTGATATCAGTGGACGCCAAGGCCGGCTCTACCTCGCCGCTTGCATGACTCCCGTTCGCACTCCTTGGTCACGGCAAATGTCAAGTTATGAGGTATGCCCCCACGAATGAGGAACCAACCTCATGTAGCCGGTCGTCTGCCGCTTGGCAGTCGCAGTCGCCGCTTTCTCCCTCGTCGCTGATCTGGCGTTGTTCGCCTGCCAGGTCCGCAGCTTGCAGCGTTTGAATGGTTGTTGTTGGTCCGCAACTCGCTGCTCCAAGGGCCGCAGGCGCTGCGCGGTGGGTCGCTGGGCTGGTGGCATTTCCTTGCTTTCTATGTCAGCCCACCGCCTAGTTTCTGTGTGCCCGTTAGCACTGCCTGGTTGTGTGGCACTCCTCGCAAAAACTTTCTACTTCAAGGGGGCAGGTTCCCCCCGTCGTCCGCCGTTAAGTTCCTTCATGGGGTAGGAAGGGGGAGGTGCCGGGACAAGCTGAACAGTTGTCTGTTACTACGGCCATGCACTGAGGGAAGGTCGGCACTGGGGTAATAGTTCGAAGTGCGGGGGTCGGGGGCGATTGGACACCTGGGCGACGTAAATTGTTGTGGTGCGAATTGCGTACATCATCTCCTAAAACGTTTGAAACCAGTGTCACTACTTTAGAGAAGTGACACTGACTGGTTGAAAGTAGTGACAATGAATGCTTTCAAATCCAAGGGTTTTGCCTGGTCAAGAGTACTGCCAAGGCTGTTGCGCCTACGACAATCGCAGCGCGCCTTGTGCTGTCTGTCGCGAACGTCCGTTCAGCGCTGCCGCATACTTCGTACTTCAATGTATCATCCTCATGAACACCGCACACTTTTTTCCAGAAGCATCACACACACATATTTATCAGACGCGCCACACTTGTTCCTGATACGTCACGCGCTTTCCTGGACACATCATTTTGTCAGTGAGCGACTGTCATCACTGCTCAGCAACACGCATCAGCAGCCTTCAACTAGCCTCATCACCTCCCGCCTGCGCGAATGAATTGCGCCGCCGCCTGCGCTGCTAAGGCTATTTCGCCTACGATAAGTGCAGCGCGCCTCGTGCTATCTGTCGCACACAATTGTTTTGCGTCGTCACTTAACACTGGGTGATGGATCGATTGCAATCTCAAGTAGTGACAGTGACTGGTTCCAAAGCTTCTGCCTGCAGCATGATCGAGAGTACTGCCAAAGCTGTTGCCAAGAGTACTTGCTGCCAAGGCTGTCGTCACCTACGACATAACCGCTTCACACACTGTAATTTCCACAGTATACTGTACTTCGTCTTGTTTAAAGAATGAAACGCAACAATACCTTTCAATAGTATACTGTATTATTTAGTGAATGAAACGCAAAAATACCTTTCAATATAAAGCTTTTTATAATTTATTTCTTATACAACTCATCGCCTCCTGCCTGCACGAATGCGCCACTGCCTGCGCTGCCTCTAACAGTTCGCTGAGGCCAGGGCCGCGGGGCGAGACCAGAACGCCACGCAAGCGAGGGCCGTCAGGTGGCTGCAGACCCTGCTGCAGCGCTGTCCCGCGTGGGCCACGGAGCTGCTCAAGGTGTGAACTTCAAGTTGAAGTGTTTCCTACCTCAAACCAGAAGTATGTATCATTCCCAACTAAGAATATATCATACTTCAGGTAGCAGCATGTTGGGCGACGCAGCTGCTCGAGGTGCGGCGCAGTTATTCTACTTCGAGTAGAGGTATATTATACTTCAAGTGGAAGTGTGTGACGTGATAGAGCTGTTAAGGATGCAACTATGACATCTTACGCCAAGTAGACTTGCATCGTACGTAAAGTAGAGTTATGTGAGGTGGCGGAGCTTAGGGTTAGGGTCAGGGCTAACCGAGGCGAAACTCACATCCTCATGACCTAATAAAGGCAAGTATACTCATCAATGAAGACACATGGGATGTGGGTATACATTTGTGTACTTGAAAGTGCTCCATGCAACCAGGCACCTAGGCGATGATTTTGGTGCATGTGAATGTAGGTACATGCTTCGTGTATCGCAACTTGTGCTCGCAATAACCAGCAAGGCCAGACCTCATGGCTGAGCTCGCTGCCCTTGTGCCATCGTAATGTTCGAGTTTGGAACATGCTACACGACCTCGTTGCTGCGCTGCTTTTAAGACCTCAGCTGTAGAGGCATTTGCATATCTGAGGCATTTGCCTCTTTGCCACCTCCAACCTCTGGTTTCAAATGCCTCTTTATGAACTGTGCTTTCAGAGCTGTATACGGAACAAGAGCTGCACGGACGTGCGCATCGTGCGCTCTGCTTCACACACACGCCATAATTGCCAGCACCTCACATAACTTGAAAACCTAAATTCAACTCAACCAAAGTTCAACTTCCTCACCCTCACTCAAACCTCAACTTCCCTGCTCGCGGGGTCATCAGGTCTTCTCCGTGAAGTTCTACTGCGCGCACTTCTTCGCACAACTTCAACACCTTTGCTGAAGTTGAACTTCATCACTCAAGTTTTTAGCTTCTTTGCTGAAGTTCAACTTCCTCGCTCCCCCTCCAACTTCAACTTCACCAGGTCTTCTCCGTGGTCTTCTACTGCGCGCACTTCTTCGGCTGCGTGTGGTGGCTCGCCGGCCAGGCCGACGCCAGCACTCGCAGCTGGTGGCGCCTGCAGGGGCTGACGCAGTCAAGCGCTGACACGGGACGCGCATACCTAGCCAGCGTCTACTTTGCCATGACCACCATCACGACTGTTGGGTGAGTTTTGCTGGGTGCGTGCAACTTGGTATTGTGCAGCTTGCTGCTTGAATCTGCCAGGAGCATGTCGCTCCCTACCCCTGTGAGGGCATCGCTCTGCGGTCCAATTCACTTACTTGGCTGCAGCACTGACCCAGTGGAGCGCTGACACGAAGTGTGCCTATGTTGCCAGCGTCAGCTCTGCCATGACCACCATCACAACCGTTGGGTGGGTCGCACTCAATTTTCGAAGTCAATGGTATCTACTTGAACCTTGTTCACCAACCGTCATTACGTTTGTGTCAACGACATCACTCCTGGAAGTGCTAAAAGACATTGGGTGTGTTCGCTGCAGGCGGGATTATGTAGGTCCCTGCTTCAGCTTTGAGAAGCGCTTGTAAGCAAAGAAATGGTGCTGTGAGGGCATCACTCTGCGCTCCAATTCACTTGCTTAGCTGCTGACGACTCGCGTACCTTGCCAGCGTCTACTTCGCCATGAACACCATCACGACCGTAGGGTGAGTCGCACTGCGTACGTTTGACTCAGGGAGTATTATGCAGCTCCCTGCTCGAATCTCAGCTGGTGCTTTGCCATGACAACCGCCACCAGAACCGTGGGGTGAGTTTCGCTGGCTGCGCTGCTAGTGTCTGGATCAGAATTCATGTAGCTTCCTGCTCCAGCTTCAAGAAGCCCTACTAAGCATGGCATGCTGTGAGGGGCAAAATGTTATGCAGTCCGATTCAGTTGCTTGGCTGCAGGGGCTGATGCAGCGGCGCGCTGAAACGAAGCGTGCCGATGTTGCCAGGGCTTGCTTTGCCATGACGGCCATCACAACTGTCAGGTTAGTTGTAGTGTTTGGCGTGTTCACTGATGCCTCCCTTGTATAGCACCGGTATGATGCAGCAGCCGATGGTTCCGGTGCAGCACTGCGCCTGCCGCAATGATTCTCAGTTTCTTTGACACCTACAGGGGCTGATTCGGATAGCCTACCTCACCACTACCCCATCAGGTAGCCCTAACCTTGGCCCTGACCCGCATCATCATACCGGGCCCTAACCCCCAATGCTAATTCCCCCATGCTGACCCTAACCCTACCCCTGCTTCGTCAGGTACGGCGACATAGTGCCTACCAGCGACCTGCAACGCATCGTCGCGTGCGTCATTATGTCGTGCGGCACCACCATCTTCTCTTTTGTCATCGGCGCTATCTCCGACCTCGCGCGCGGCGCTGCGAGCGCTGCCGCCGTAACCGCTTCCGGCGGCGGGCGCGCGCAGGCGAGTGACTCTCCCCCCCGCGCCCAGTTTGCTGCGCTGCGATGCGTGTAGACAGTGCAACATCAGGTTCAGTTGTTGTGCTTGGGTAGGCATCGGACTTCAATTCTGAGCGCGGCGCGTCGAGCGCTGCCGCCATAACCGCCTCCGGCGGGGGGCGGATGCAGGCGAGTGAGCTCCCCCATCCCCCGTTTTGCTGCGCTGCGATGCGTGTAGACGGTATGACATTAACCTTAGGTTTTGTGCCAGGGTAGGCATTGTACTTCAATTTCGCGTGCGCTGCGGCGAGCGCTGCCGCCGTAACTGCCGCCGGCGGGGAGGGGCGCGCGCAGGCGAAACGGACGCATGCTGCGCGCGCGCACTTCGCTTCACTCTGCCACAGCCATAGTTCTGCCATGCTGTGGCATTGACAATGCAGCACCACATTGAATGTTCTGCTGTAACGAGGCGGCATCATGCCTTGAGTGAGGTCAAAGAGACATCAGGCGTAACCCTGCCATCGATCACCGGTGTCGTCCTGCTCGAGGTGAGGGTTCAGGCACTGCTGCAACGGGCGCCGACGCACGCAGAGGCACTTCACTTGCCCTGCAAAACAAGTGCTCATTTAAACTTCAACTGCGTCAGAGCGACATGGCTGAGAGCGCCCCCCCCCCCCCCTCCGTTCCCCGCCCCCTTCTCCCCGCTGAGCACTGCCACAGATGGCCGATGGCTACATGGACGAGGTCGGCGTGGTGGGCCACATCCGCCACAGCGTCCTGGCGCACTTGAACTTCCTCGCCGAGCGCCAAAGGTGCGACACCTGCCGCGTCAGCAGGCAGTGCTGAGCATCCTGGGGCGCCGCTTCAAAACTTCAAGTTTACAACTCTTAGAAGTGGCTCACTCATCACGCTTCAACCCCCCCACCCCTTGTTCGGTTTGTCGGGTCCCCCTTTTTTCTTTTTTTGCTGCCCCATCCATAATACGTCTTGACATGCCTGAAGCTGCTGCCCTCGCTTTCGCATTTGCCTCTTCAAGTGGTCAGTGCGACAGTACCCGGGCACTTGACGCCTCACAAAACATTTTTGCTGCTCCATCATCCGTCTCGACGCGCCACACATGCTCCGCGTTTGCCGCTGCGCTCAGTGTGACCGTATTTGGGCACTTGCCACCTCACAAGAAAACATCACACATGGCACTGCGCCGCAGAGCTCAGGATGTCAGCGCTGGTTCAGGCGTTGAAGCACTGCGGATCTGCCGCGGTCAAGTCTGTTGAGAGTTACCAATGCAATTGAGCATCACCATCACGTTCTGTGCGCGGCTCACGCACACGCTGCGTTGTGTGGGGGCGAACACTACAGTCTGCAGCTGACCAATCTTCTGCTGATGGCAGCGGCGGCGTCAAGCGCAGGTGTGCGGAGTGCAGCAGGAGGCCCTGGAAACGTAGCTTGAGATAGACTCCTTCAACTTCAAGATGACAGTGGCAGCCGGGGCGGCATCACCAGCTTTGGGGGGGGGCACAACCATAATGTATTGTCTGCTCATACCCCACCGTAGCATTTGGTACTGTGATTTTGCAGCATATTGCGCACTGTGGCACCTGATTCCAGCACGCAGCATCGGCCATAACAGTAAGTGCAATGACAAAGAAAGCAATGACAATATGTTCTCGTTGTGTAACGGGCCCATTGTTTCTCATGTTCGCAGCACCTGCGACGAGGCATCGATACTCGCAAGGACGCCGGCGCGACTGCGCGCGCAGATTGTGCTGCACATACATGCGGACACCCTGGCGTCGCTTCCCATCTACGGCAGGTATGTATGTATCCTGAACTTTGAGTGCTTGAGCATGCATCTACAGTACTAGAAGTACGAGTTTGAGCAAGTGCTCATGTATGCACTTGAGCATTCCTGCTCTGAGGTGCAGAAACTGCGTAACACACGCAAGGGATGCAACTCTCGTGCTCGTGCAATGCGCGTGCTCAGAGCGCATTTGCAAGCGCAGCTGACCATGCACGTACCCAACCGCATGCACCCACATATAGCAGGTATGCTTTGTGCTTGCGTATGCGTACGAATAATCCAAATCTTGCACATGTGTTCATGTGTTTGGGAGGATATATGTAGTCAACAACACTTGCTTTGGGTGAGGACCATGAAGCCCTCGTGAGCTTGCTCACCTCAGCTGCATCCGTCTGCTGCTCACGATACGAATTAGTCCTTCATGGTTGCAGTTTCGTTCATTCGGAAGAGTGTCTGATGTCACTTGCTTGGAGTTGGGGCTAGGAAGCCCTTGTGAGCCTGACCACCTCAGCTGCGTCTGCCTACTGCTCATGACAGGGATGACACCTCCATAGAAGTAATGTATTGATGCCTCAGGGTCCGAATTAGGAAGACCTCGTGAGCTTGACCACCTCAGCTGCGTCTGCCTACTGCGCTTGACAGGGGTGAGATGTCCCATTTGTGGCTGTGAAAGCGCAAATTCTTGTGTATCTGGGAGCGTATTCAACAACACTCGCTCAGTGGCTAGGGCCATGAAGATCTAGGGCCCACCTCAGCTGCATTCTGCTTGTGACAGGGATGAGACCTTCATGGCGGCGGTGCTGCAAGTGCTCAAGCCCCAACTCTTTGCAGCCGGCGACCTCGTATACGATACGGAGGGCCAAGCGGAGGGCATCTACTTTGTCACCAGCGGAGTGTCACAGGTTTCCGTGCACTATGAAGTTCAAGTGAGCACACACGGGATCAGAAGTTGAAGTTGGCAGACGAGATGCATCGGAAGCAGGACGTATGCTACTGGCTTGCGAGACAAGAAATGAAACAGTAGACCCGAGGAATGTGCATACATGCGGCTGAGCTGGCTGTGTGGCTTGCCGCTCACTGCACAAACCATGCACTCTGCTGCGCTCACAGCTCAACCCTAACCCTTTCCCTAACGCTAAACCTACCCTAGCCCGTGCCCTAATTTTACCCTGAGAGGCTCAAGTACACTTACAGCACCAGCTCCAGCGTTGGCAAGTTCAGCTGATGCAGCACTTTGAGCAGAACTGAAGTGCTCATTCTACTACAGAGAGTACTGACCCTCTGCTGGCAGTGCCTGCAGTGCCCTCCTAGCTACCCGGTGCGCGAACGCAGTGTGCGCGTATATGCTACATCACAGCACTGTGTGAGCTGACAGAACGCGTGGAGGTAGGTGGACGAGCAACGGATGCAAGTGCGCAGACGTACATCACCTGCTCATAGAGTCATTAAGCGCACGCTAAAGTAGTGCAGGTCATGGGCAGTTCAGTGCTGCCAATGTCACTGCTTTGGGTCAGGGTTTAGGCGATGCACCGACGGTCAGGGTCACGGTTGGGGTTAGGGTTGAGGTTAGGGTTAGGATAAGGGTTAGGGCTAGGATTAGATGCAAGCGCCCACGTAACCTGCACTTTTTTTTTTATGTGACGAGCACGTTAAACAGCAGGGACTGCCACATGTGTCACGTTTTGCAACGGCTGCCTGCTCTCCCGCTTCTCAGGAAGGGCGATCTCTGCTTGTGCCCGTCGCGGTCGTACCCCCCGGCAAGATGTTCGGGTACACGGGACGGCTGCTGGGGGCCAAGGGGGGCAGCAAAACGACGGCGCGCGCGCTCACGGAGCTGCAGGTGAGCGCTGCCACATGTCTGCTGTGCGCAGAGTCAGAGCGGAGGGCATGCTGGTATCTGTCCCTTTGGTGGTCGAGGCACAGGCTTTGCCACTGCGGCGCGGCTCCTGCAACGAGCGCTCACAGAGCTGCAGGTGAGCACTGCCACAGGCTTGATGCGTGTCAAGTGAGAGTGGAGAGCTGGGTGGCGCCTATTCCTTTGCCAAGGACCTTGAGTGGTTGTACAGGCTTTGCCGACGCGGGGCGGCCCCTGGGGGGCCAAGGGGGGCGGGAAAGCATCGGCGCGGGCGCGCTCACGGAGCTGCAGGTGAGCACCGCCACAAGGCTTGATGCGCGTCACATGAGAGCGGTACCTCTTCTTTTGGTGGTTGAGGTGGGATACCCTGTGCCAACGCGGTGCGGCTCCTGGGGGGCCAAGGGGGGAAACGAGCACGCATGGAACTGCAGGTGAGCGCTGACACAGGCTCGATGCGTGTCAAGCGATAGCATAGAGCGGGCCGGAACCTCCTTTCTTTGGGGGCTAAGGGGGCAGCAAAACAAACGACGCACGCGCTGACGGAGTTGCATGCAAGCGCTGCCACCGCGTGCGACGCGCCGCGACGTGGAAGAGCGGCGACACCCTGTTTTGTGCATTACCAACTTTGAACACTTGAAGTTGACAAAGAATGCCGTACCGCCGGGACGCTTTGGGCTGATGGCCCAGTACCTCGTCCTCTTCTATTTGTCGCGGAGGCGCAGCATGCCATGCGCATCACGCTCCTAACCCTAACCCTAACTGCGTCGACCGCCGTGAAGCTTTGGTTGGTGACCCGGGAATCTCCGCCTTCTTTGGTCGTTGAAGCACAGGGCGCGCAGCACAGCGTGACTTCTAGGATGGAGAATCGTGAAATCGAACATGGGCGTAATATCGTCTTAATCGTGCAGCTGGTAAACGCCTGGAGCTTGCAACGGAGCCGGCTGGCACATATTCCACTGCAACGCGTCTCGCAACACCAACCGTATCGCGCATGCACTGTCGGCAGCGCGGCTGCGTGCTGTGCCGCTTCATCAGTGCTCAGCAACGGACAGCTGTCTCACCGCGCAACATTGTGCGTGGCGCACTCAAGCCCTCACCCCATCTCTAACCCTCAGCAGGTGCAGCACGACAGGCAGACCAAGCACGGATGACTGCGCAAAGCCAGCGCTCAGCGCTTGTGTCAAGAAGTGCTCTGGAGCCGCCCAGAGCTGCCAGCACGCCACGATGACCGTGCAAATCAGCGCTTGCTTTCAAGGACTGCAATCAAGCTGCCCAGCACGAGCTGCGGCACCACTCAAACGTCAACTTCAAGTACAACATTGCTTCGCATGCACGGCAGGTGTGCAGAAATACAATCAAGCCGCATCAGCAATATTGAAGCCGCATCACCACTTCAACTGCAACTTCAATGACAACTTCAACCTCAATGCTTTGCGTGTGCCTCAGGTGTACTTGCTGCCCGACGAGAAGCTGATCGCGATGGCGCGCCTGCAGCCAGGGATAGCGCAGGAACTGCAGGTACGCTGGGGTTCTGTGAAAAGGGGTGGGGCAGGATGACGCTCAAACTGAGCTCTGAAGACTATCTTTGCTGAGCACTGCCAAACACGCTCTCAAAAACGCATGATTCCAATCACTGCGTGTGCGTGGTGCACGCTGCCAGTCGCACTGATAGCTGCTGGTCCAGTCTGCATACAAGTGTTCATACTTCAAGTGCATACTTCAAGTGCTTCGCAAGTGCGTTGGCCTCCACACTGCCGCTGCCTCATTGCTGTATCGTCTCGTGCACGGCGCAGAGCTCTGCACTGACTGCAGTGCTCACCGCCCGCTGGTGACTCTCCACTACGACTCCACGCGCGTCTCTTGCTGCCGGTCGGAGCAATCTGAAGTGCATAGGCAGAGCACTGCTGTCCTGACTAACCCTGATGCTAACCCCAATCCTAACCCCAATCCTGACCGTAACCCTGACCCTCCCGCCATCACGATCGGCTGCGCTTCGGTGCCGCGCGAGTCAGCATGGCGTGGTGGTACTTTACTGGGCATTTGCAAACCTCAGCCCTAATCTTGCCTCCATTTCTGACACCGCGCCGCTGCCCGCTAATGCCGAGCCGGCTTGCCTGGAGTTGGCAGCCTTCACTAGGGGTAGGTATGCAGATGCATTCACAAACCTCAACTTCAACCCCAACCCTATTTTTGACACCGCGCCGCAGCCCGCTCAACATGTGAATCATCCCACATTTCTGACATTGCGCCGCTGCCGCGCAGGCATGCCTGGAGGAGGCGGTCTTTGACCACCCGCAGCGCGTGTTCACCCCAAACTGTGAATTTAACACCAACCTGCTGTCCACTGGAGTGGCGCAGGTATGCCTGGAGGTAGGGTAGGTAGCAGATACATTCACAGACCTCAAACCTAACCGTAAGCCTGTTCTGACACCATGCCGCTGCCCCTTATGCGGCGCAGGCATGTCTGGAGGAGGCGGTCTTTGACCACGCGCAGCGCGAGATGCGCGACGCAGTGCGCACCAAACAGAGGGGGGCTGGTGAGGTGCGTAGCAAGAAGCAAGCATGTGCGAATCTACAAACCCGTACTTCAACTTTGTGCACGCACGAGATGCGCGACGCCGTGCACACCAAACAGAGGGGGGGCGCTGAGGTGCGTAGCAAGACGCCAGCATGCGCGAACTACAAACCTGCACTTCAACTTTGTGCACGCACGAGATGTGCGACGCCGTGCGCACCAAACAGAGGGGGGGCGCTGAGGTACGTAGCAAGAAGCCAGCATGCGCATCACTGCGAGTCTGTACTTCAACTCTGCGCACGCGATGCGTGACGCCGTGCAGCACGAGCATGGGGGGGGGGGGGGCGGTGAGGTGCGTACGCAGCAAGGAGCAAGCACACATAGACTTGTACTTCGGGAGTGCACGGAAACTTTCCACATGCGCAGCGCGAAAAAAGTGCGACGCCCTGTGCGACCTACAGCGGAGGGGAGGAAGGTACATGGCAAGAACCAAAGCACGCGGAAACTTCAACGCCGTGCTTCAATTGCGCAGCATGGGTGCTTCGTGTACTTTGAGAGTTTGGCGCGTGCAGAACGAGATGCATGGAATGGTGCGCAGCAAACAGGGTGGAGCCGATGAGCTACACATCATGAAGCCAGCACGCAGGAACCTTACGTTAATAGCTCAACTCTGCGAACGCACAGAGTGAGATGCGTGCCGCTGTGCGCTTCGCGGCTGCCGGCGAGGTACAAGCGGTGCCTTCTTTGTGCCTTCATGATTTGATTTGCCTGCTCACGCTCGGCGTTTCAGTTAAAGCTTTTGAAAACCTCAATCCCTGAGCAAAACCCCAATTGCAGCCCACACCTTAACCTCAATAAACCTAAACCCTAGCCCTAGCCCCGCCACACCCTCACGCTAACCTCAACCTCAACTTCAACCCGAACTCACGCAGCGGCTGAGCGATACCTCCGCCGACGACTGGGCCGTGCGCGCCGCAATCGCCATCACGCGCCCGCCGCAATCATCATCAGCAATGCTCAACGTGGCGGCGTGGCAGCGGCCGTTTGGCGCTGCCGCCGGCGGCGGTGGCGGCAGCATCGACAAGGCAGTGCTCACCCTCGCTGAGCAGCTGCGCGCGACGGACAGGCTCGCGGCGCACGCGCTGGCGCGTCTGGCGCGCGAGGTGGACGCGACGCCGGGCCGTGAAGCGACAACAACTACGACGAGCAGCGATGGCGGTGGCAGCGGCGGCGGCGGTGGCAGCGGCGGCAGTGGCAATGGCAGTGGCAGTGGCGGCGGCGGCGGCAGCGGCGGCGGCGACGGCGACGGCGGGGGCGGCGGCGGCAGCGGCGGCGGAGCGGTGAGTACCCCTTGCGTAAGAGGATGTAGCAGCCCCAGCCCCATGCGACGTCGCTGGCGCACCTACACGCGCGCCGCGCTGGCGCGGGCAGTGCGCAGACTTCAGATGCGGGGGGCGAGTTGGCGTTTACGAAAGCAGCGGCGGCGGCGGCGGCGGCGGTGGCGCGATGAGCGCCGCTTGCGCAAGAGCAGCGGCAGCAGGCCCTATGTGCGATGGCGCTCGCATGGCGGTACATGTACCAATTCATCTGCACTGCCCGCCAATGACGCCGCGGCATTTGCGCAGTGCCTTGCCAGCGCGGTGGCGCCGCGCACGGTTGAGCTGATTGACGACATCTTGCGTCAGACCGGCGTCCTCCATGACGCAACGGATCTACAAGTACTCTCGCAGCTGTGGATCCGTGAGCAGTGGGCTGCCGTAGATCCGCCTCATCTCTCAAGGCCGAAAGGCAGCGTTGGTGCAGGGGGTCTAAATCGCCTTTGTTCGGATGCGCTAGCAACTCGCGTCGGCTGCAGAGACCTGCGAGCCCGCACCTGCCTCATCTTCAGCAGCGCTCGTCACGACATGTACGTGCGTAAAAAGGTGCAAGCGCTCATGAGCGCATCACTGCAACAGACGCCATCGTCAGATCAGCTGCTCGTCCCTGCGGCAGACCCCCTCACAGTCGGCGGCATCGGCGGCACTGTTTGCGCATCTGTATACACATGTGACAACGTGCGGCGCGCTGTGAGTACAAACTACTTAACCTCAGTCCCCACCCCCCTATCTGCCGTGCTGTGCTTGGCGCAGGAGCCTTCGGAGACCGGCTTGGGGCACTCAGCTCACTCCGCACACGCCACTGCCGCCGCAGCGGCTGAAGGACTGATTGCCCAACGCCTGAAGCCTCTGGGCCAGGCTGTCGACGGCACCTGAAGGTGCAGCCTTTCCTTTCTTTTGCAGTATGCAAGGGGGACTATCTGCACTGCAGAGCGCCCCTACTATGTGCGCTTTGAGGCACCAGCGGTCTCGGCGCTGCGTGGACAGCATCGCCATATGGTGACCGCCAGGAAGCGTGCTCTGAGCGGTGCGAGCGCCCCTAGAAAGCGCGCGTTGAGGCATTACCGGCCTCAACGCTGCGTGACCAGTCTCGGTGACTGTCCGCGCACGGCGCGCAACGCAGGCGTCATGATGCGCTGCAGCAGCATCATCCTCCCCGATGACACTGCGGCGCATACAAATTTTTACTTCAAACATGTGCCACACTTCAGCCTGGATGCCTACCCTTAAACCTAGCCTAACCCTAAGCGCACACGGCACGGTCTCCCCGGCGCCTCTGTCGACCTCACGTGCGGAGCACGCTTTGCTGACGTAACGTGGTCTATTGCAATATGGGGAGGGGCGGCTCCTCAATTCATCCCCTGGGTTCGTCCCCTGCGCCCCCCCGCTAAATGGCAGCCCCCGCTCTATGGGGGGCTGAAGCAGGGGGACACGGAGGGGACCCTGGTGCACGCCAGGGGGTAAAAAATGACCCCTCCCCCATGAATTCGTATGATTTGTCCATGAGAAATGCGAACAACAGCATCTCTGGGGTCAAGCTGCAGAGCGGTACAATTACATCTCTGGGGTCAAGCTGCAGAGCGCTGCTGCAACACTGCTCAGCCCCGCACGCGCCAGTCCGCGAGCCC
Organism: Tribonema minus; assembly: GCA_017506865.1. Lineage (NCBI taxonomy): Eukaryota > Xanthophyceae > Tribonematales > Tribonemataceae > Tribonema > Tribonema minus. The sequence goes on from JAFCMP010000124.1 coordinate 1,122,767, forward strand.
GTCAGGTGCCGCAGCTGCCGTCGCGCGCAGCGAGAGCGCTGGCGACAAGGGCTGCGAGTGTGCGGGGTGGGTGCGGTGGCGCCGTTGGCCTTGAGAAAGCGCGGCAAATTGCAAAGTAGACTGGGGACTCAGAGGCAAAGGGGATGATTGAATGCAATCTTCGGTGCTGACACGTGGCATCCGCCCAGTAATGCATGCTCGAAAAACAGTTCCCTATTAATAGGCTGATTCCTAAACCGCTGGCACATTTTTGTGGCATTCCACAAAGTGGCCTGTTGTAGTGAATGAGCAGCGTTCCGATCCTCTGCATGTGGTGCACCATGTGTCACCATTGCGCACAAATAAGTCAGGCAAGGAGCATACCTCGACACATGCAAAACAATCTTTAGCCGTTGCCATTGCACGCTGTTTTGAATGCCCCGCATCATGTCACTGAGCAAGGGGTACGCCGTGCGAATGCATGACGCCCGTTGATGCGTCATCCACTGAGGCTATCTTGCCATTGCCATCACACTGCGTAAGCCGTTGACGCGAACGCCAGGCTGGCTTGATTGTCCCAATCGCTGCGCATGCATGTTGCATGCCATGTGAACGCACGTCGCCTGTCATTGCATCATGCTCTGGGGCTAGTGGCCGGTACAGATAGACAAGAACACCGAGGTAGCCTCGCATATGCATCCACTGGCGCAGAAGTCAAGCGGGCTGTCAAGCAAGTGTTTCTTGAAGCAACAGGTACTGTACAAACCACAGATGTGGCTTGCCATCACGCCCACTTGGGTAGCGGCCGGCAGTTTGCCAGCGACAGTTACACACAGGTGTAATTGCTGTCCGCCCGCCCCACAGTTAGTACATTGCACCAACCACAAGTTACTCGCAGCGGTAAATGGCAATATCTTGTCAGGCTTGCAGCCTGCGGTGAGCCGTGACCTCGCTCATCAAGGAGGCGATGCTTTACTTAGTTTTATAGCCTTTCTCTCTAGCGTCAGCGCCTGGCGCCCAGTGACTCCCTCTGCTTATCTCTATGATATCGGGGTTCACGTAGATAGCCACAATCTCCAGTTCAGGGCCCATCATGGTGACCTTGGCCTGCATGAAAACTTTGAGATGGAGTCTGCGTGGAGCTGGGTGGCCCTTAGAAGGGTCTGTCTGTGGGGGGAGAGTCTTGCAGCTTTGTTTGGTATCCCAGCTAGTGTGTGGGGGACAGTCGCTTGCGGATGCTTTGTTGGGGGTGATATGGGAGGCCCGGTGAACCACCGTCCCGCTCATCAAGGAGGCGATGCTTTGCTTAGTTATATAGCCTTTCTTTCTAGCGTCAGCGCCTGGCGCCCAGTGACTCCCTCTGCTTATCTTTATGATATCGGGGTTCACGTAGATAGCCACAATCTCCAGTTCAGGGCCCATTATGGTGACCTGGGCCTGCATGAAAACTTTGAGATGGAGTCTGCGTGGAGCTGGGTGGCCCTAAGACGGGTCTGTCTGTGGGGGGAGAGTCTTGTAGCTTTGTTCGGTATCCCTGCTAGTATGTGGGGGACAGTCGCTTGCGGGTGCTTTGTTGGGGGTGATGTGGGGGGCGGGGTGTGGCGTGCAAGCTTTGCATGCTACATCCAAGAGTGAGAACAAGGCGACACACCTACAACATGGCATTTCCACAGCCACAAGTGGAATATAATAAAAGTACATTGCACAAGGTTCTGTACTCCAAAGAAAGTAACCACAGCGCCTTGTGCACTGATGTGAAATTACCCGAGGGCATGACAGTAGCAGCACAAGCAAAGCAGCACGCACGCCACACACACACCGCTGCCAGCGGCTTCGGTAGAAATAATAAAGTCATTGGCGCGTCTGGCAATTAATACAGTTCCACAATGCTGGCCCTAGCGGCCACTCACTCGTTATGTTCATGGCTCCCCACCCCCCACCCGGCCCCGCCCCCCCCCCCCCTCTCGTTACTGCTGTGGGCACAGCCGCAGCAGCTCACAAGGCCCACCCCACCTCCCGCCTCGCTTACAGCCACCCCCGCCGCGCCAGCAATAGCCCGCCCGCGCAATGCGCCGCCAAAGCTCGCCGCTGCAGCCCACACACACACCAGCGGCAGTACGAGCCACTGAAGTTGCCGGCCGCTGTTGCCGTCGCCGCCGCCGCCGCCGTCGCCACCGCTACCGCAAACAGCTGCCGCTGCCGCTGCTGCCGCCGCCACTGCCGTCGCCGCCGCCGCCACTGCAGCCGCCACCGCAGCAGCGGAACGGCCCGCCCCTAGCGACCCTCCTCAGTGCTTGCTGTCCTCGCAGAACGCCTTGTACGCCGCCTCGTCCATGAGCGAGGCGAGCTCGCCCTTGTCAGCGATCTTGATCTTGGCAAACCAGCCGTCGCCCATGGGGTCGTTGTTGACGAGCTCCTGGCTCTCGCTGAGCTCCTCGTTGACTGAGGTGATCTCGCCGCCGACGGGCATGTACACGTCTGACGCGGCCTTGACGGACTCGACGGAGCCGAAGCTGTCGCTGTTGGGGGGGGGGGAGGGGGTGGGGGGGGGGGGGGGGCATGTGAGAGAGATGGTGAGAGGATTGGACGAGTGTACTGCGGCTGAACTGGAGTCGTGTTTGCTTTGCGAGTGTGCTCGACGGAGCCGAAGCTGTCGCTGTTGCGGGGGGGGGGGGGGGGGGGGGGGCGCATGAGAGAGTTCGGTGAGAGGATTGGCTGAGCGTACTGCGGCTGAACTGCGGTGAACTCAGATCGTCTCTGCTGTGCGAGTGTATTCAACTGGACGGTAGACTGTAGGGTCTGAAATAAGGGTGGAACGAGGGGGGGGGGGAGGGGGGGAGGGCAGCAGGCATGAGCCGGAGGGTAATCTGTCGCGGGTGAGTGCCAGGCTGGGACCAGGTGTCGGTGATACCGATTACCAAAGGCAAACTTCAAGTTATTCCAACTGCCCCCGCCCTTCCTGAGGCCTTCCCTTCGCAGTCACATGAGCGTTTTTGCTAACCCTAACTCTAACCCTTACCCTGGTGAGCTGTGTTTGTGCTGAGGAGGCACCTGCGGAGCATGGATGCATGACTTGTTCGCACTGCAGACTGTGATAGGGTCTCAGCGTCAACAAGACCAATCCGACGCGACAGCGACGCGTGAAGTGCCGTATTCCACAACTGATGCCAAATGGTTGAGCTGGTTCCAAACGCTTGAAAGAAACAGATGCCATCTAACAAGATTGTCTCAGCAATGCTGCTCTGGGATCTAGTCAGATATGCCAATATCCATCAAGCTGCTGCAGACTCACGTCTTGTCAGATGTGGCGCCCACTGCCGGGAGTTCGACCCCCCCCCCCCCCCCCCCCCCCCGAGGTTGTTGATTTCAAACCCTACCCAATACCAAAAAACAAAACAGGTGCCGTATAACAAGATTCTCTCAGCAAGATTGCGCCAGGATTTTATCAAGATGCAGGCACTCACGTCTTGTCGAACGAGGCGCCCACTTCCGGCAGCTCGATGGAAAGTCTTTCTTCCATTTACATTAGGTTGGTTAGTCTTTAGTGTTGGTATTCTCTTGGGTACATGTGCTCAGCGAGATGCGCCAAACTTCATCACTCACGTCTTGTCGAATGAGGCGCCCACTTCCGGCAGCTCGACAAACACCACCTCCCCGAGGTTGACAATTCCAAACCCTATCCTATCAAGCAAGTACCTGAGGACAAAACAGATGCCATCTTCTCTGCAAGATTGCGCCAGGATATCATCACGCTGCTTGCTGCGCACTCACGTCTTATCGAATGTGGCGCCCACTTCCGGCAGCTCGACAAACACCACCTCTCCAAGGTTGTCCGCGGCAAACTGGGTGATGCCAATGGTGCCTACGTCGCCGTCAACCTGGGTTCACAGGGCGCAAAGGGCAACAGAGCGTGCAGCATTGCTGAGCCTGTATGCAAATTGGCGTGGAAGGGTGTGCAGCGAACGCACGGCATCAGAGCGCCGATAGATTGAGGCGTTTCAAGCCGCTGTTGTACTGCATGTGGTGATGCCAATGGTGCCTGCGCCGCCGTCAAATTTGTTGAAAAAGAGTGCAGAGCGCAGCAGCGCGTTGCTGAGCATCACCAGTTTCTAACAGAGTGGATGTTATTCAACGCACAGCATTAGAGCGTCGTTAGATCTAGGCGTTTCAAACCGCTGTCGTACTGCATCTGGCGATGCCAATGGCAGCAGAGCGTTGTTGAGCATCACCAGTTTTCAGCAGCGTGGAAGTTCTCCAGGGTTCTGGTCGACGGTGTGGAAGTTGCACACGAGATGCACAACATAGCTACTGGTGTGGAATATCTTCAGTGGTTCTTGTCGACGGAGGGGGTGGAAGTCAACGGAGTGGAAATTCTGCGACAGATGCACAGCATTATTTGAGAGGGGCACTTCTGACCGTTGTTGCGCTGCATGCGGTGACGGGCGTGGTGCTCACTCGCTGCCAAGAGAAGTTTTGCTGAGCGCTGCCGTGGCATTCTCTACCTTCAACTTCAAGCTCACCGTGTCAACCTGAGGCTGTCGAATAAGAGTCACACGCCTTCACAGCGGATTGTGCTTCACTCATCCCTGGTGGCCTGCATGCCTACTTGCAGCCCATGTACTTCAAACCGGCTGATCCCTACATATTCATTATGAATCTGATTGAACGCGCCATTCCAGCTGCAAAAACACGACGCCAGTTCTCGAGGCTGCTTCACCAGGGTTCGGTTATGATTTTATACGAGGCACCCTCCACGTTCACCTTCCGTTTACTGTGTGAACGTGGTAAACTGCAGGCGGTGCAGTATTACCTTTGAGTACCATGTATGAGCTGCCAACACGCATTGCTGTCTTGTGCTGCTATTCATTCATTCATTCATGGGCCATTCATTCATGGGTTTTCATGAGTGGTGTTCACTGTGGCCTGAGCACCAATTTTCACCCCCTTGTGTGTGTGCTTGCGCTTTCCTGTGAGGCCCTGGCTCCCGTTTGCCAGCAAACCCTGACGCGAGCCTTATCGTTGGCCCGGAGCGCACAGCGGGGGCATTGCCTGTGTCATCTCTCTGCCTTTCTCATTTGTTGAAAAATAACACCAAGAGCTGGAGTCATGCAATGTCCACTTTGAAGTTGTATCCTCTCTGTCTCTCTCTTACGCCAACAAACAACAAGTGCTGCAGTCTAGCCTGTTGGCACACAGCGGGGGCGCCACTCAAATCACCCATCATCCATATATCTAATCTCTCCCTCCTTCTCATCCGCTCATAACGATACCAAGAGCTGGAGTCATGCAATATCTGTATCCCCCCCCCCCCCCCCTCTCTCTCTCTTGCACGACAAAAACTGCTTCCCCTACGTCAAAAATCACAAAGGGCTGTATGTGGCAGGAATGTTTGCTGCCGTGTAGAGTTGCTGTGAAAACGACAGTTGCATGACCCTAACCCTAACCCTAACCATCGAGCACCTCGTGACGTTCATTCATGCACCTGACCAAATTCATGCGTGAAGGTTCCGGAGAGGAATGCTAACGTTCGTTCACCATCCCGCACACTTCATGCGTGAAGGTTCCAGAAAGGAACGCTGACGTTCACTTATCATCCCGCACACCAAAATACATTTGTGCGACTCAGCAAAGTGGTCGTCCCCACCGCCTCGTGGTGCTCATACCACAGCCAATATCATGAATGAACTACTTCACCAAAGTTCGTGTTGACATGTTGTCTTCATGCTCACACACACCGTCAGGTATTGGCACGGACATTCGTGTAACTCAGCGCAGTGGTTGCTGACACACCAACTCGTGAGTACTCTTGTCCCACAGGCACATTCATGAATCCACAACTGTGAAGTGATTCATAAACATGCTACTTGAAATAAATTAACATGTAAAGGTCATACCTTGACGTATTCGCGCGACTTAGCAAAGTGGTAGCTGGCCCACCAAGCCGTGGTGCTCATGCCAATACACAGCCAATATCATGAACCCACTACTGTGAATCCACTACTGCGAAGTGAATGACCACGGACAATTCCGCAAACTACTTCCATCAATGTTTTTGAAACACTGGAATGCGATGTTTGCGCTGAATCGCACCTTGAGACATTTGTGCAACTCAGCAATGTGCTAGCTGCTCACCGCGTTGTTCACTACAGCAAATTCATGAACTGCTTCATCAAAGTCTGTACTGGACTGTGGCATTCACGTTAAATCGTACCTTGACGTATTCGTGCGACTCAGCAAAGTGGTAGCTGGCCCACCGCCGGCCCACCACCTGGGCGCCCCCGAACGCCTGGCGCTTTCCCGCGGCCGCACACCTGAATTCATGATTGTGGATGAATGAACACATGAAACGCTGTCAATTTCATGATCGTGAATGAACGGATGAATGAATGCGCTGTCAGGCGGTGCGGTCGCACGTGCGAAAGCTGCGCTCTCACACCTGTTTCATGATCGTGAATGAACGGATGAATGCGCTGTCAGGCGGTGCGGTCGCACGTGCGCTAGCTGCGCTCTCCAGCCCCAAACGCGCTCGTGCATGCGATCAAGAATTGCCCGGAGGCTGATCTGACTGAACGAATTGTGCTTTAGAGGTCAAATCAAAAGGCGTACTCGCGCCCGCTAAGCTGCCTAGCCCCAAGGTAAAATATTTGAAAAGATAAGGATCGAGTGCTGCATTGATGATCTTGTCAGCACAGCACGTTTTCCGTCGCTTGAAGTTGCCACGAAGGAGGCATTTGACCGCCTGTTTTTCGTTCATGTAAGGACTGGTGAGAGAGACGCAGCCCCACGTGCATCAGTCGGAAAGAAAAAAAGCCTCACGTGCTGCCCCCTCCCCCCCCCCCGCCCACCCTTGTGTCCCTGGCACAGCCTGCCATGATGCTGCAAGGTCTGACTTGCCAGTTCGTGAGAAAAAGAGGTGATCTTGCTGAGCACGATCATCTTCACTCGCCGCGTGTGTGCTTTGACAGTCCACAAATTCTATGCACATGCACATGTTGCCAGAAGGAGTACTGCAGCTGCTAGTCCAGCCAAGTTCTGACGCAAATCGACCCCCTGCTGGTGGTCGGCCTTTTTTGGTTTTGCACGGGCCTGAACCGCATCAAATTCCGTGAAACTCGTGACGTGTAGCTCAACAAGCTACTGGTATATCTCTGTGAGCAATTGACAGCACTGTCATGGCATCGACGACGCATGACTTCTCACATCGACAGGATAGCATGCGGATCGTGCAGTGACGTAAGCGATCATGGCTAGACAGGCAACAGAGTCAGATGGGCCAGTCAAGCCCATATTGCAGAGTGCATGCATGACGAGTGTGTAACTGCGTGCGCCTGACAGCTTGAACGATGTGCACAATACCATCACTGTCGCAGCGGTCATCTGCGCTTCAGGCTGGTGAGCCGAAGGGCTGCTCTTCGACGGCTTCCGATCTACTACCTCCAGTGACGTCTCGACGTCTATCCCCTACAAGACAGCTGCAGTTAAACCTGAACCATGGCTTGCGTAGCGTCATGCTCCAGCGACGGCTGCTGTCCACAGCAGTCAAACATGCGCACCTCCCTACGCACCGCTGCTCTGTTCTGATGCGGGATCTTGACTAGGCAAGTGCTTGATGCCAGCCGAAGCAGTACGCCATTACTAGTGTCGCCAGCTTTGGTTAACCGATGAATGAATCAACCGCCACATGCTGCAGCTACGGTGTGCTGGCGCCGTGGGTCCTAATGCCAAGTTGCAGCATCAACAGCAACTGCTCCTCTCGTTTTGCTTCGAAAGTCAGCGTAGTGCACATCGTCGCTCACCTGGGCATCTGTGCCACCGCCCGCGATCCCATCATAGCAAAAGCCCTCATCGCCATGGTGCTCTGTGTGCAGCAACGCCACCAGCGCAGCAGCAGAGTCAACAAAAGATGTACGTATGAGGTGTCGAAGTATCTAGAAGAGCGAACCTGTGTGTGGGCAGGCCTTGCAGAGGCTACGCCAGGCTCCTTACCTGTGCTGGTGCGGGGTGCACAGGGGGGCTGCTGTGTGTTGGTGCTTGCGGGCGGTGTGTGAGGTGTCCCGCTGCAGCTGCGATTGACGAGGAGCGATGCCACTTTTTTTAATTCAGGCTTAGGCACCACCGCAGTTGTATATACGCACACACAGCGACAGTCAGGCGACGCCACAGCCCGCGCTACACATCCAGCACCATGATGCAGTCAGCGGTACGCGCAGCTGTGCGCTCGGGGCGCACCCTGGCCCGCGCTCCCGCAGCAGGTACGCATGAAACAGTTGCCGAAACATGCACACCACCGCAGTCATGGTCAGTACATGATTCGCTGCAATGCTGCAGGTCTTGCTGAGGATGTAGATGGCTCAATAATGTGTGACTCTACCATCATGCAAGCTGAAGCTCGTTTAGCTGTCAGTGCGGCCGGCTGCCCTGCAAGATGTCAAAAGTAGATTTTCTGCTGACGTGCAGCAATGAAGGCGATGCTTCACGCACGAAATGATGCGGGTCCCGCTGTGGCTGCAGCCCCTTAGCTCGGCAATCCCGAGCAGGATTCATATGCATATCGCTGCTGTAGCAGTTGTGCAGGTTATCGTGACGTCAGGTTGTGGCGCACTGTATCTTTGCCAACAGCTGCTAATTATGATGATGTGCCATTGCAGTCGTCTCCCGGCGCACGATGGCGACGGACGAGCCATTGGAAAAGACTGCGTACTATGACATGCACGTGGAGCTCAAGGGCAAGATGGTGCCCTTTGCGGGCTACTCACTGCCTGTCCTGTACGAAACCGAGGCGGGCGGTGTGCTGAAGGAGACCCTGAACACCCGCGCACTGGTAAGTCTAGCCAAAAACTACACAATAAGTTTCACATTTGTGAGGCGGCTGGTTTGTCTCCCCAAGTTGGCGAGTGCAGACCTCGTGAACTGGTACCTAAGAATAAACTGTTGGAATTGCAGCAGCCCCTACATGATTCACTCTGCTTCAGTATTGACAGAAGTTCTTTTTCAAGAGAGTCAAGCATTATGTGACAGGTTGCAACGGGGTTGTCTGCAGGTCACACTCAGTTCCATCAGCAATATGGAAGTAACAAAGAGAGTGATTACTCTTGAATGATGATGGATGCAGTTGGAGTTGCGGGCTTTGACGCCATGCGCACGCGACGCATTGCGGACCATAACGTCTCTAGCATCGCCAGCCATCCCATCAGTCGTGTACTGCATTCCACTGCGGCCTCGGTAGTGGGGCCCCTGGTGATTTGACTGAGCACTGAGCAGTTTTACACCGCCCAGATGGGGCGAATCCATGTTGCATCACAATGTAGAAGTGCCAAGTACCGCCGCTAGGCAAAGTAGGCAGAGTTGATGTTTGTTCCCTTTCCAAAACACTGCATCGCCTGTGGCATTCACGTACTGTGCTGATTGCTGATGCACACCTGCACCAGTGTTGAGCGATGGTGCGCGTGGTGCAGCTGTCACGTAATTGAAGTTGAAGTCGATGTAAGTTGCACTGCCTGAAGTGTCTTGGAGAGTCAAACGTCAAACAGCGCTGTTGCGCCGCTAGAGCTCCACTTTAGTGGTTTCGCGGGCCAGCCACTTGTGCAGATGCTCTGCAGCAGCGGCGCCACGGTCAATGGTGGAAGGCACTTGCGGCTAATCACCCCTTGTCACCTAGAGCTCTACGATCTTTGAAACGCTTCCATGGCACCACACACTTGCTGTGACCTGCTTTGAGCAAGGCTGCAGCGCCAGCTCCGACGCGCCGCAGATGTGGCGACTGCGGTGAACGGGCTGTCGCAATGAGCTGAGCCGTGCTGCCGCCTCTTCACATCTCGCGCTTGTGCATCGGACGCCACACCACCGATCGGCGCTGCCGCGTGTGGTCCGCGCTGAGCAAAGCTGCAGCGGCCTGTTCAATGGGCCGCACACAAGAACAGGATTAAGGGCTAGGGTTAGGGCTAGGGCCGCACTGCACTCATCGGCGCGCTGTCGTGGCGCGTGATACGGGTCAATTTGGGCTGCAACAGCCTAACCCTAACCCTAACCCTAAGCTGCACATCAATCTAAATCTCTGTCACATAATGTCTGCCTGTATGGCCTCGCTGAGCAGGGATGCAGCGTTCTCTTCGATGTCTCGCACATGGGGCAGCTGCGGTGGACGGGCTGTCGCGATGAGCTGAGCGGTGCTGACCCTAACTGATACCCTAACTGATACCCTAATCCTAACCTGCGCATGAATCTAAATTGCTGCCACCGCGTGTGATTCGCGCTGAGCAGGGCTGCAGCTGCCTCTTCGATGTCTCGCACACGAGCACAGGGTTTAGGGTTAGATTGGGTGAGGGCTAGGCTTAGGGCTGCACTGTGCTCAAAGGATCCCTGTCGTTCCGTGTGATGTGGGCCGATTCGGGCTGCATCAGCCTCTAGCCCTAAGCCGCACATTGGTTCTAAATTCTGTCATACCTGCGCGATCTGCTGAGCAGGGATGCAGCGGTCTCTTTGACGTCTCGCACATGGGGCAGCTGCGGTGGACGGGCAAGGACGCCGTCAAGTTCATTGAGCACTGCGTGGTGGGCGACATTGCGGGCCTCAAGCCGGGGGAGGGGCGCCTCAGCCTCATCACTGACCAGTCCGGCGGCATAATTGACGACACCGTCATCACCAACGCAGGTGAGCGCTGCTGCCACCGCATGCCTGAGTAATTAAAAAGTCAACGATGCTTCAAAGGGGTATGTATGATCAACGACGCCAACACCGCCACCGCCAGTGCGCACTGCATGCCTAAATATCTCTGTACCAAAGGATGCAATCAAGTGGTATCATTGACGACATCGTCATCACCAACGCACGTGAGCGCTGCTGTTGCCACCTTTGTGTATACGTGTTCATGAACAAAGTGAATAATCATTCATGAATCAAGCCTCATTACGGACCAGTCCGGCGGCATCATTGACGACACCGTCATCACCAACGCCGGTGAGCGCTGCCGCAATTGAGCGAATTTATTCAATATTGCAATCAAGTGGTATGATCGACGACACCGTCATCACCAACGCCAGTGAGCGATGCTGCCACTGGCCACTGCATGATGCATGAATGAATTCATTGAAATGAACATAACCACAACTGAGATGGGCATGTGATGACACTGTCATCACCAACGCCATCATTTGTTACAACAATGCAAACAACTGGTAAGATGGACGACACCGTCATCACCAACGCCGGTGAGCGCTGCTGCCGCTGCAGTTGTGGAACATATTCAACGAGACGCAGACCACAGTGCAAACTTGTGGTTATCTACTCAACAAAATGTGAAGTCACAGTGCGAACAAGTGGTATAATCAATTACACTGTCATCACCAATACCGGTGAGCGCTGCTGCCGCTGCATGCCCAAATACGCGTTCTAAGTTCAACTCCGCCACGATTGAGCCAGGGCGGTATTGTTGTGACACTGTCATCACCACTGCGAGTGCTGCAGCAGCTGTCGGTGGCTGCTGCGTGCCTGAATCTAAATGATTCTCATTTCTTAGAGAGTAGCGGTGTAGGTATTGATGACGCCACATCACCGATGCTGAGCGCTGCTGCTGCTGCGGCGGCAGCAGCGGCGGCGGCGGCAGCAGCGGCGGCGGCAGCGGCAATGACGGCAAAGAGGTAATGACGGCGGCGGCGGCGGCGGCGGCGGTGGCGGCGCAGCGGCGGCGGCGCAGCGGCGGCGCAGCGGTGGCGTGCGCAGAATGCAGACTCATCATGAATGTAATTACGTATGAGTTTGGTGGCGGCAGCATCAGTGGCGCCGTTATTACAACGCTGGAGAGTGCTGCTGCTGAGCACACAGCTGAGAGATGTGGAACTGACTGAGCCAGCATGACGGCGGGGGTGTCTGGTTCGGGTTCGAGTTGAAATGTCTTCTCAGCAAGGCTAGATCGCAGGCCCAGCTCTGCAGCAACAACACGTCATTGCGCTCGCTGCAAAATGCAGCGCCAATGAGAGATGCGCCCATCAAAAGTGCACATTCTTTTCACGAGGACGAACCAGTACACGCGCAACACCTCTGTGCTTGACAGTACATCTTTGTACTGACAGTACAATCTGTGTACATGATAGGACGATATGCACCCAATTGAGACAGCAGACATGCCGAGCGGTGCTGCCGTGCCGCGCAGGCCCATACTTGACAGTACACATGTGTACTTGACAGTACAATCTGTGCACTCGACAGTACAATACGCACACAACTAAAGTAGAGCTCTGCCGCCGCGCCGCGCAGGCTCGTACGTGTACATGGTGATCAACGGCGCGTGCAAGCACTCCGACATGGACCACTTCCGCCGCGAGATGGCCAGCTTCAACGGCGACGTGCACATGGAGTACCTCGCCGAGCAGCAGCTGCTCGCGCTGCAGGGGCCCGGCGCCGCGGCCGCGCTCGCGCCGCTGCTGCCGTCGTCCATCGACCTCGCCGTGATGCCCTTCATGACGGGCGTCGACTGCAAGGTTGCGGGCATCGAGGTGCGTGAATGTGGAAGTTTTAGCTTTAAGATTACAAAGTTGAAGTTTTTGAGTTTGTAAGTTTGTGCTTGGGGGGGCCCGGCGCGGCGGCCGCGTTGGCGCCGCTGCCACCGTCATCCATTGACCTTGCCGTGATGCCCTTTATGACGGGTGTCGACTGCAAGGTCGCGGGGCATCGAGGTACGGCAATGTTGAAGTTTCTAGCTTGAAGTTGAAGTCTGTGATGCCGTGATGCCCTCCATGACGGGTTTTGACTGCAAGATCGCAAGCATCGAGGTACGGTAAATGTGTGTGTGTGTGTATGTGTGTGTGTTTGTTGATTGATGTCTTGAAGTTTCTGCTTGGAAATTAGTGAGGCATTTTTGAAGTTGGCAGCGCTGAGGCGGCAGCGCTCGCGCCGCTGCTGCCGTCGTCTATCGACCTCGCCGTGATGCCCAAGGTCGTGACATCGAGGCGCGAGTGTGGTGACGTTTTCTGCTTGAAGTTTGCTGCTTGAAGGTTGCGAATTGAGGCTCGTGCATTCGAGGTGCAAAACGTTGCACCCACCACGCTACTCGGTCACCGCAGGTTCACAAGCGCGCAACTACGAAATGCATCAATGCGGCGTGCCCTGCTGCCGCTGCGTGGCACCTATGTGAACGCATCCCAGAGGGGTCTGGCAAACATGGGCATCTGAGCATCAGGGTGGAAGCCGTGTCAAGCCCCCAGCCACTGCACGGCACTGTGTAAATGCATCTCAGAGGGCCACGCATATGTCCTAACTCTCTCGTGGCAGCCAGCACAACATGGCGCTGGCAGTTACATATGGTGCTGACAGTTACATGACAGTTGCGCCCTTTTTTGTAACCCCCCCCCATGCCCCTCAGGGCTGCCGCGTGACGCGCTGCGGCTACACGGGCGAGGACGGCTTTGAGATCAGCGTGCCCTTCGCGCAGGCGGTCAACCTTGCGCAGTCGCTGCTCAAGCACAAGGGCGTGATGCCCACGGGCCTCGGTGCGCGCGACGCGTTGCGTCTCGAGGTGCGCGTCAGTGCTCAGCGCTTGCCCACAACTAGGGCTAGGGTCTGAAGGCGTGAGGCTTTGATAGAGTGCGACGTCGCGTAGGTGCGTGTCAAGCGCTCAGCTCGTACCCTACCAGCGTTGCAGCTGGGGTTATGCTCAGGGCTCTGTTGCTAGCGGGGTTGGGGTTGTACAGGCCGTTGACCTCTCGCGCAGTCGGTACCGAAGCCCAAGAGCCCAAACGCCTGGTGTAGGTGGGTTTGGGGTAGGGGATTGGGATACGAGGCACGCCAGGCATGGCCTGCGGTCTTGACCAGAATCACATATCACAAGTGGGTCAATTTTTTGTCATGATGTGCTCGCTTACCACCGTGCGCAGGTCGTACAGGCTGCTGGCCTCCACCAGCTCAGGGTTAGGGTTAGGGTTAGGGTTAGGGTTATGCGTGTGCTGCGCACGGGGCGGCAGCTCTCATTAGGGTCTGGGTTAGGGTTAGCTTTAGGGTTAGCTTGCAGGTCTTCTCTGCGCCTGTGGCGGCGCGGAGTTCAAGGACGTCACACAAGTTGACGGCAGGAGCCGTGCGCCGAGTCACCCTCGCGAGGCGCCCACGACTCAATCGGGGGAATTAGAGTCATCTGCAGCAAAGTAACTCCTCCGCACCTAGTGCGTGCTCATCGTCAGCCGCCTGTGAAACCCTGGCCCTAACCCTTAAGCTCACCATCCGCCCCGCTGCCATCGCTCGCCGCCATGCGCTCAGGCCAGGCTGTGCCTCTACGGAAACGACATTGACCTCACGACGAACCCGGTGGAGGCGGGCCTCCGTGGACTATGGGGGGCGTCCATGACTCACTCAGGGGGGAGTCTGAGTCACCTGCGGCAACTTTTACGTGCTCAATTTCAGCAGCCCGTGAAACCCCCACCCTGACCCTAGCCCTAACCCTAAGCTCACCATCCTTTGCTGCCGTCTCTCCGCCGCCTTGCACCCTGCAAACCAGGCCGGGCTGTGCCTCTACGGCAACGACATTGACCTCACGACAAATCCGGTGGAGGCGGGCCTCGCGTGGACTATGGGGGGCGTCAAGGGCCGCAGGCGCACGGAGCAGGGCTTCCTCGGCGCGGACAAGTTCCTGCAGCCGGACGGCAAGCTCAAAAAGGTCACGCGCAAGCGCGTCGGCATCGCGGGCATGAAGGTATGTACTTCAAAGTAAGAAGTATGAAACCTTGCCCTGACACAGTGAACACCGCATCAGCAGTGGCTTCTGCACGATCCATTGATGCTCTGAGGTGGCCAATAACTTAGCTGCAGTGTAAATGGCAAGTATTAGAAGGTCAGACGCAAGCGCGTCGGCATCGCCGGCATGAAGGTACGTTGGTCATACAACTTGGTATGCATGTATGCTGCTGATGTAACTTCAACCCCACGTACAGGCGCACTGGGCCAACAGCACCTGAATAAGCCAGCGTAGTGAGAGCATGCCAACGAGTGACTGCAGCGTGTGGCAAGCTCGAGAAGGTCACGCGCTCGGCATCACCGGCATGTAGGTATGCATATATGAAACCTAGCTACAGCGTGACGGCAAGCTCGAGAAGGTCACGCGCAAGCGCTTCGGCATCACCGGCATGAAGATATGCATATATGAAACCTAGCTAGCTGGTCCTGACCCCCCCCCCCCGCGCCCCCCATCCCGCAGCCCCACGCGCGGCCACCCGGATCTTTGACGCCACAATTTGCATGCAACAAATCAGGAATCTGAGTCTGAGTCGCAAATCCCCCCTCCCCCCCCGTTGCCCCCTCCGCAGGCCCCTGCGCGCGGCCACACGGAGATCTTTGATGCCACAATTTGCATGCAACAAGTCAAAAATCTGAGTCTGAGTCGCAACTCCCCCCCCCCCAAAATAAATCATCAACTCAGAAAGATCCTACCGCCCCCCTCCCCCAGGCCCCCGCACGCGGCCACACGGAGATCTTCGATGCCGAGGGAAAGACCAAGATCGGCGAGATCACGAGCAAACTGCATGAAACAAGTCAAATATCGAGTCTGAATCGCAACTCCCCCCCCCCCCCCCCTCGTGCAGGCCCCCGCGCGCGGCCACACGGAGATCTTTGACGCCGAGGGCAAGACCAAGATCGGCGAGATCACCAGCGGCACGTTCTCGCCGTGCCTCAAGCGCCCGCTCGCGATGGGCTACGTCGCGGCGGAGCACTCCAAGACGGACACGCCGGTGATGCTCAGCGTGCGCGGCAAGCTCCAGCCCGCCGTCGTGTCCAGCATGCCGTTCGTCGAGACGCGCTACTTCAAGCCCGCGGCGTAAAAAGATTGAAACCCCGTGTGTGTAACTTCAACTTGAACATGGCGGCTGCGGCGGCGGCGGCCGGCGAACACTAGGCCCAGGGTCACGCAGCTGCCCCCCCCCCCCCCCCCCCCCTTAAGTGCCCACCCTCAGAGTTGAGGCGTGCGGGTGTCTGAGAGTCAGTGCTCAAGCGGCACATCCGCACTCGCGGTGCTGCAGCTGGTGCCCAGGCGCTGAGTGGCGAGCGGCGCGCAGAGCACTGTCACGACAGGGGCAGTGAGCAGCTGCAATGGGGGGCGGCAGGGGACGGGGAGTGGGGGGCTGCTACGCAGAGCAATGCGCGCGCGCCGCCATTTAGTTTCTGATATAGAGCTTTTATACATAATGATAATTCTCATTTGGCCATCAGGGGGGGGCGGGGGGCGCCGTCTTTGTGCAAAATCCGGCGCACCCCAGCACCACAGCATGAATGACCACCATGCTCTCGTCTCACTGTGGAGCGCTGCTGCCGCTGCTGCGTGCGATGCTTGCGCACTTGCTGAAAGTGTTTAGCTGTCTGTCTCAGATCGCACATTGAAGCTGTCATTGTTGGGCGGCTGTGCCGCAACGCAGCATGATGACCTACAGTAGGGTTCGCAAGCCCCCACCTCTAAACTTCAAGGGTGAATCCTCCCACAGAAGCGGCGCAAGTCATGCGGCTACTCATGTGCACATAAACTTTGTTTTTGTGCATGTCTCTTGCCTCGACTGGGCGGAGCTGTGTTAGCAAGGAATGCGCGAGAAACACATGTTTACAATGCATTGCGGTATTCATCAACATGGACGCTTCATGGACGCAAGCTAGCGAGCTTCTCTACGTGTACTGTTCAGAGTGCTGCAGCAGTTGCAGGCTCTGTACTACGCACAGATATGACACCGTGCCAGACCCTGAGTGCCACCTGTAATGACTTGCTCCCTGCCTGAAACACTGCCTTTGCATAGCTGTCCAGCTCCGGCGGTGCTCGCTGCAGCGCTTTCGAAAACTTCAGAGTACCTCCGATGGTTTCTGGTGATCTTCTAAGTTGTGGCCCTCCACAGGTGAGGAAATACTGTAGTAAATGCACATGAATTATTATTAGTAACGGATGCCTGTGGACGCTGATGCTCAGCATTTTTTAACACTTTTAACCACGACCACCAGACTGGATCCGTCTTCTGCAGCGGTGTCGGCAGCCTGTGCTGATGAGTGATATGTGCCCCAGGTAGGTACTTTTATTGATTTCGCATCGCAAGGCGCGCGAAACGCCCTCTCTTTGGATGTGCACTCAATGCAACATTCCTTCTCCGAACAGAGACTCGAACGCAAACAGGCTTTCCCCTCTTCACACTACCACCAACACCCCAGGTACCACGCACGAGCAAACATCACCAGCGCCGACGCTGTTGCTACGTGACAACAGGCACACCTCACACGCACACAGCCAAACATGCACTGAACACAGCCCCCAAGACAGCAGCATACCATGTATGAGGTCCACTGTGATGTATTCCGGCAAACAAGGCCCTGCGCCATGAACTTGTGGACTGGTATTTACAAACCCAAACCCCAGGGAGGCCGGGTGCCCTATACGTTCCTAGGGTTTACCGGCTCTGACCAAGGCGCCATGTAATGACGCGCATGACACCACCGCGTGCAAGCGCGCAATGCACAACACCGCCCATCTGACAGACGCACCACTAAAGCTAACGCGCTATTAAACAGGAGTGGGCTGCCTTTCGCCCCCCCCCCCTGCCCCCCTTGCCCCCCCTCTTGCCCCCCCTGGCCCCCTTCGGCCGCCCCTTGCCCTTGGTGGAGGGTTTTGCGGGCAGCGCGGCTGCTCGCAACGGGGTGTGCTCTGCGGCCGCCAGATACGGCGCAGCAAGACTGGATTCCGCTGGCGTCGGCGTCTGAGGCAACGGCAAGAGGGAGGGGAGATGAGAAAACAACCCTAACTATATTTCAAGTACAGTACGAAAGAGGTTTAAAACATGCGGTCGGGCGTTAGACGTCCGCTTCCAGTGCTTTGTGCATGGTTCGCACACGCATAGCTGATTCTGTAACGGTAGACGACGTGCTCTGCTGATCCTGCAGGTGACCACGCAGCATATATCTACTTTGCGTATGATAATCAAGTGATTCGTGTGCAGTATACGCGCGCGTTCATGTATGCACATCAACATCCACTGAGCACTGCGCACCGGTGCTGCACCGTATCGTCGCCGCAGCTCCCTGTATAGTCTATGAAGTATATGATATTCCAGTAATTCTTGTGCAGTATACGCGCGTTCATGCATGCACATCAACATCCACTGAGCACTGCGCACCGGTGCTGCGCCGAATCGTCGCCCCAGCTCCCTATACCTATATATACATAGAAGTATATGTTAATCAAGTAATTCTTGAGTTCATGCATGCACATCAACATCCACTGAGCACTGCGCACCGGTGCTGCGCCGTATCGTCGCCGCAGCTCCCTGAACGCGGCGGCGTCTGCAAATGGATACCCCGTGAGCGAATCCCTGTACTTGGCTGGCCGGCCCGTCACCTGCAGCGGCAGCATCAAAACTGGCGCATGTGACTCTCCAGTTCCAACAGCGCATTTGAAACATTTGCTACCACGGTGCTGTCAGCCGCGGATTCCGGTGCTGATGCATGCACAACACACAAGCGGGCGCTGCGCTGACTGCCCGCCGCTGCGCAGGGCACAGAGCAGCGGCCAGCTCGTCGCCTGCAGCGGTAGAAGCGGTGCGTGTGACTCTCCTCCGCTTTTGAATACGACTTTGCACTTGTATTGCAATCCGTTTCCATTCCTCTTGTACTTCGGAAGAGGCACTTTGGGGAGGCGACCTCAGTCACATATCCCCATGTTTCCGCGTCAAATTGTATGCAGCTGCTGCGCCGCCACTAGGAAAGCAGCGCGTGGGGCACACGCAACAGATCGGTGCGGAGTCAAAGCAACAGGACTTGCATGATTTACCCTGATCCTAACCCTGATTCTCACCCTAGCCCTAACCCTACGCGCGCGCATATGACGGGCTCTGGCACATGGGAACGCCGCTTGTGACTCTCCATGTTCAACACTGCCGTGAAAGATTTGCTACAGAGGTGATGTCAGCTGCACATTTTGATGTTGGTGTGTGTGCACAACGAACGCGCGGGCGTTGCGCTGTCTGTCTACTGGGCCATTGCTGACACTGAGAGACAAAAGCTTATTCACAATTTCTGATGAAAATCTTGAGTCTCTAAAATTTCAATGGTTTGAACATTATATAGTTCCCCAAAAAGGAAGAATTCCACTGCTGCGCAGGGCACAGAGCAACGGGCGACAAGACCGCCTCAGGCAGCCCAGGCGCTTGCGCGTTTGCTACGCACATGTCAGATGCCAGGGCACACAAACACAACTAATCGACACTGACGAGCGTTAAGGAAAAGACATGTGATCAGTCTAGCTTGACATGCATGAGCCTGAAAGCGGAGGCAGCGGTACTTGATGCAAAGCTTGCATAAGGTCCGCTGCGCCCGCTGCTGGGGCATGATAGTGGCAATGTATACAAAATGAATACATACCTTGCACAAGGTATAGCAAACCTTTCTTAAGGCATACATGCCTTGCGTCAGCTATTTAAACCTTACACAAGGTCTGCTGTGCCCGCTGCTGCTGCTGCTGCTGCTGAGGCGTGATTGGGCGCAGGGGGGTGCGGCCAGATGGAAGTTCAAATCTGAAGTGAGAAGTTCAATCTAAAGTTACATACGACGTACCTTGCATAAGGTCCGCTGCGCATGCTGTTGGGGCGCGACAGGCGCGGGGTGCGGTCCCGTGAGCACGGGAGGTGCGGCCAGATGAAAGTACAAGTTGAAGTTACATACGTACGTACCTTGCATAAGGTCCGCTGCGCCCGCTGCTGAGGCGTGATGGGCGCGGGGTGCGGTCCCTTGAGCACGGAAGGCACCAGGTCCACCGCGGGAAATGTAACTGTGCAGGGGGCGCCGCGCTTGCTGTAGAACCTGATGTCGCAGCGCATGCACAACGCCATTGTCGGCAATATTTAGTGCATGATAACCTTTGATACGTCAATGAAGTATCCTGTTCGTGGAATTGGCGCTTGAGGCCTGCGTCGCCGAGAATGCGCAGCACTGTTGCCGCCGATGGTTCACACTGCTTCTTCTCAGGTAGTCCATCAAACAGCAAATATACTGTATATGTACATGACCCTTTGAATTAAAATTATACTCTGATCAGATGTACTGCCAACGCACCAGGACATGAGAGCCAATTTACCAGCGCTTCAACTCTAGCAACCCCCATGCGCACACCTCAACGCACCAGCTAACTAGAGGCATCAATGAATCATGACGCCAAGGAGCACCACAAGCAAGGCATGCAGCACTTCACATGCGCCCTGCGCCGGCTCGCCTGCTGACGAAGGGCATTCGCTGGCAAGGGTGAGGGCTGGGGCTAGGGTGACCGCATGCGGCACTGCACATGCGCACTGCGCTGGCTCACCTGCTGATGAAGGGCATGTGCTGGCGCGGCTGCGTCTCCAAGTCCTGCGCATGACACGGTTGGGGTCAGAGGTTAGCGTTACGTTTGGGTTAGGGTTAGCAGTGCGCGGTCACTGCTGCATAGTCAGAGCAAGTACCAAAAAAACATACTCAGTGCAACTACCAGACGAAGAAAAAGAATGGCACTTGCGAGCAAGCGGCTGCGACTCCAAGTCCTGCAGAGCACTGTCGCCATCACACATGGTCCGGGCACGTATCGAACGCATAGTTTCTTTCCTAATCCATGGTCAGCGCAGGTGGCGAACGCATTGTGCACTTGCTACTCCATGCTCGCTTGGGGTACAATAAGCCCATGCGGTATCGCGGCTGCGTCTTCAAGTCCCGCAGTGCAGAGTTGCCATCGCAAATGGTCAGCGGAAGTACTTACCCAACGCAGTGCCGTGTACCTGAAGTGAATTCTGTCAAGTTGTACCACCTGCGCCTCTTCTGCTAGGCGCCGCTGCTGCGCGGCCCAGTTGGTGTTGAAAGTGTCTGTTGGTGACACGGTCTGTCGACACTAACAAGAACCGCTACATGCACAGACTGCATACTTCAAACAAAGATCGGTATGTACTTCAAATGTGAAGTTGTCTCACCTGCGCCTCCTCGGCCAGCCGCCGCTGCTGCGCGACCCAGTTGGTGTTGGCATGCTCTGTTGAATTCGCGCCAAAGCTGCTACTTCTACAAGCGTTTACACTTCAACATGAAGTAGATTTCAGTGTGTTCACCTGCGCCTCTTCGGCTGGCCGCCGCTGCTGCGCAACCCCATTGGTGCTGGCGTGCTCCCCGTCCTGCATAAACTTCAAATGTGAAGTATGCACCTGGTGAATATGTACTAAAGTCATATGCAGAGCGCTCTCACCTGCGCTTCTTCAGCCAGTCGCCGTTGCTGCGCAACCCAGTTGGTGTTGGCGTGTTCCGTCTCGCTCGCAGCCTCCAGCAGCATCTGCTCCTGCGTCAGCCTGTTTTCGGTGCGCATCAATCGTAACCACCAGCAAGCACGTCAGACTTGTGATCTGCGGAGCGCATGAGACCCACCAATCGCGAATGAATTCATTGAGGTCAGGCAGGCAATCGATGGGCACAAAAAAACACAGCGCATACTTCTATATGCATGTATTCTGCAAGCGCCTGCAGCAGCATCTGCCCCCACGTCAGCGTGCGCGGCGCGCGCAGTGGAGCGTCAACACCAGCGATCACGTCAGCCTCGTCAGTTCATTGAAAGATATGAAGCAAGTGACAATTCACGTCACGCAGGCACTGGGCGAGCGGATTTAAGGGCAAAGCACTGCGTGTTGCTCACGCTCTTGCATCGCGACCGTCTGCCCGCCACGCCGCGCAGCGGGTTCAGATTACGTCAGTTTTTGTGAAGGCGTTGTTGGTGTCGTGACTGCGAGGGCATTGTTGTTGTCGTGATCTGTCAGGTGTGAAGGATCCTGCCGACGCGCGTCGAGTGCTGCCACCAGTTCAACACGTCAGGCTAGCAATCAGTTTCACACGGCCCTGCTGCGGCAAACGCCCTGACGTTGCCCACCATTGGGCACACACAGCAAACGTTCATGGCACAGGTGATGCGCGCCACCTACACAACAACTTCAACTGTGCAGTTGCAGCACGTCACCTGAATGCGCGCGCCGCTGCCTGCGGTTGTTGCTCCGCGCCACCTGTGGCTGCTTTGCGCTGTGCCTGCTGCAGGCGCTCATGAACACACACCAAACTTCAACTGTGCAGTTGAGGCATGTCACCTGAATGCGCGTACATTGAACTTCAAATGTGAAGTTGAGGCACGTCACCTGAACGCGCGCGCCGCTGCCTGCGGCTGCTGCTCCGCGCCCTTGCGCTGCGCCTGCCGCAGGCCCTGCTCCCGCACCTTGGCGCTGACCTGGCTTGACGAAATGGCATGTGGCACGGCTCAGATCATGAGGCGGCACGGCTCAGATCATGGGTGTGGCACGGCTCAGATCATAAGTGTGGCACGACTCAGAGCATGAGCATGGCACGGCTCAGACTACGAATGCGGCACGGCTCAGACCAGTTGATCATTTTACGATCAAGTTTGAACTGATGAAGTACTACTTCTATTGACCATCTCAAGTTTGTTGTATGCCACAGTGGACAATATGTTCATCACAACAGGTCCAGGTGGTGTAACACAGCATGTGGCACGGCTCATACCATGAGTGGCACACAGCTGAGA
The DNA here is from genome assembly GCA_017506865.1 of Tribonema minus. NCBI lineage: Eukaryota > Xanthophyceae > Tribonematales > Tribonemataceae > Tribonema > Tribonema minus. Next base: position 1,145,283 of record JAFCMP010000124.1, read on the forward strand.
TCAACTAATCCCTCGCTATACGGTTCAATCTGATCAACTACACTAGTCCTTTTCTTGACGATTACAAGTGTGTACATGACGGTGGACTAGACCATATATCAAATAATATTTTAACGAACGGCTCCAGGTCACGGCCCAGATCATGAGCGTGGCTTAGGTCGGACCATGAGTGTGGCACAGCGCAGGCCACAAACCGAAGTGCCACAACGAGGCGTAGCGATGTGACACATTGCTCAGGAGTGAGGTACACAACTCAGCGTGAGACAGAAAAGGGTGAGACAGACATGGGGCACGACGCAGGTCGAGTGATGTTGCATCGCTCAGACAGAGCCATGCAGCACGGCTCAGTCAAAAGACGTGACAGGGCTTGGAGTCCTAGACTGTGAGCAACGCGACACACCTCAGACGAAGCATCATGGGTCTCCATATTTGTGAGGTCTGCGGCAGCCTCGACGCACATCCGAACCTTGACACTTGATGCTGCTGTGAAACGTGCCTTCGTTGTCTTCCTGATGGTGGTGCGCACGCTGCTCACCTTCTAAATGTAACGACTGCGTGACGTGCATACTCCAACTCTAACCCTCACCCTAACCCTAACCCTATCTATAGTGAACCTAACACCTGAAAGCACCACCGTCTCAGTCTAGGTGGTGGTGTGCACGCTGCGTACAACATCACAACCCTAACGCTGACCACACAACTCTCGTTCTGCTACCGCGCGCACCTCTGTTTTGGTCTTGGTGGTGGGGCGCATGCTGCTAACATCACCTAGAAAATGACAGCTTAAACTGCACAAAGTGTCCCTAAGCCAAATTTTCACCCTATTCCTGTTGCCAAATGCACCTCTGTCTACGCCAAACCCAGACCACACAAACCTGGTTCAGCTACCGAATGCACCTCCTTTTTTGACTTGGTGGTGGTGCGCATGCTGCATACGTGACCAAGGCAATAGCAGCATTAACTGCAAACTCTAACCCCAATCCCAAGACTAACCCTAATTCTGTTGCCAAATGCAGTCAGGTGGTGGTGCGCACGCTGCGTATGTTCCAACAGCTTTACCCCTGACCAAACAACTCTGGTTTCGCTACCGAACGCACCTCCGTTTTCGTCTTGGTGGTGGTGCGCATGCTGCGCTCGGGGGCGTACCCCCCCAAGTCGTCCATGGCGGTTACATCACCCGCCCCCACGTCTTCCCCCCCCTCACCGAGCGCTGCTGCCTCCACCGCCTTCTTCTTCGGCGGCGCCTTGGGCTTCTTGGGCTCCTTGTAGACGGCAGTGGCGGCTGCCTCTTTTCTGTTGGTGGCCGCACAAACAGTTGCATCAGTTGACATACTTTCAAAATTGGTCTATGTATGTGCTTCAAAGTTCTTCATGTTACTCAGAGTATATTGCATGCGCAATGGTTGGCATGCACGTCCGTCAGAGCTCCTTGTAGACGGCGGTAGTGGCTGCCTCCTTCCTGTTGGTGGCCGCAAAATGCAGTTGCGCCAATTGACATACGCTGGAAATGTTGAAACGATTAGTCTGTGTACTTCAACACAATTCGAAAAATGTACCATGTACGCGCAACGGTCGGTGAGCGCCGGCCGCCTCCTTCCTGTTGAGAGCACCAAAAAAGCGGTTGCGTCAGTTGACGTACTTCAAGATCACAACCACGTCAATCGGCAATGAGACAACAGGGGTGCCTAGGACAAATGACGCCTGACATTGTACTGAGTTCCGTGACCAACAAGGATACGCCAACAACGCGCGTGCGTGGATTAGCGCGGAAGGAAGGCAGCGACATTCAGAAGGAAATGCTGCTCAGACCCCAATGATGGGCACACACAGCCAAGGTTGAGAACTTGCTGTGTGAAAAGTACTGCTGAGGTTTCGAGACGACCACCAAAGCGGGAAGGATCCCTCTATGTCTCAACGTACAATTGAGCGCCCTCCTTCATCAAACGCAGATTCCGTTGCATCATGTATGCACCACCACCTGTTCTAAAGGTGCCCCCATGTAATGCCATGGAACTGCTGCACTTGAGCCACTGATGTTGACCCTTACCCTAATCTTACCCTGACCCTAACCCTAAATGTAACTTGCCTTTTGTCCTGTCGTTCTGCTTTGCGCAGATCCTTCTCCAGCTGTCATCGGCAGGGCAATACAGGAGGCGATGGCGGTGAGAGTTAGCGTCGGGGTTGGGGTCAGGAAGCCATGGCGGTCAGAAGAGTGACCGGGCGAATGCTGTGCAGCTGGGAGCGGTCACACTTCTAGCCCGCTGTCCTCGTCAAAAATATCCGTATTGAAGATGCCCTGCTCCTCTGCCTTACCATGAAATTGAATAGAAGCATATACTCAGCTGGAACACGGCTACCTGTTGCACACACGCGCAAACTTCACCTGCTCGTCATCCTCGCCGCCGCTGCCCTTGTTTTGAGACCCTTGCCCCCTCACCTCCGAATAAACTTGGACATGCTGAGTCGCATCAGCTGTTCACCAAATCACGCGAGACTCGTGATGCTTCAACGCGTCATCAACCAATCCTGTACACCCCACACTTACACAAACGGTAACCAACAGCGGCGGCTTCTGACCCGACAGCGCCATGTGCATGTTAGGGCTGTTATAATGGCATGCTGACTGACACTCGCGCTGAAAGGAGTGCGCTGGACGGAGAGCCCGGCCGTCGTCACGCTGAGTGCTGCTGCAGCATACTTGCAGTATCTACAAGCACACAGTTACGCGCAAAACGGCTACGCCACCTTCAACCTGCTCCTCGTCCTCGCCGCCGCTCTCCTCCGACTCGTTGAAAGTCCGTGTCGAAACACTTCTTCACTCATTACCAGCCGCGTACACCCGACAGTTACACGAACGGTAACCGACAACACCTCACCTGCTCCTCATCCTCGCCGCCGCTCTCCTCCGACTCGTTGAAGTCCGAGTCAAAGACGTCCTGCTCCTCCGCCTCCGTGCTGTACTCGCTCTCGTCCTCCTTCCACGCGTCCTGCCCCCAGAACTCCTGGTCCGCGTCCGCGTCCTCGCCGATCAGCTCCGCCTGGGACAGAGCTCGGCAGCAGCGCAGTGTCAGTGCTCAGCAGCAGCGCAGTGTCAGTGCTCAGCAGCAGCGTGTCAGTGCTCACTTAGAACTCCTGGTCTGCGTCGGCGTCTTCGCCGATCAGCTCCGCCTGCGACAGCAGAGCGCGGCGCAGTACAGTACAGTGCTCGGTAGCGCAGCGCAGTGCTTAACAACAGCAGTGCGGTGCTCAGCAGCAGCAGTACATTGCTGAGCAGCAGCATAGAAGTAGTATGTTGCTCAGCAGCAGCAGAAAGCAGCAGCAGCGGCGCAGTGTCAGTGCTCAGTAGCAGAGCAGTGCTCAGCAGTAGCGGTGTCAATGCTCAATAGGAGCAGCAGTGCAGAGCTCAGTAGCAGCGCAGAGAAGTGCTTAGCAGCAACTCATTGCGCAAGCGCGTTCGCCCAACGACGGGATCCACGACAGGGCCTGACGGAGTCCTACCAGTGTCATAGAGCCCACGACAGGCAGTCAAGTGATGACATCTGGTTTGCCGCAGTGGTTTTGCTGACCAGGTTCCTGTGCCATACAGCGACCACTAGACTGGCGTTCAATGTTACGTTTTTGATTGAGCAGTCCTCGTAAAGTCATATGCCGCACACGCAGATGTGAAACATGCTTGCATGCAGTGCTATCGGCCCACGGGCTTCCTGCCATGCTCCTCATTCTTGAAGACGATCCAGAACAGTGAAACGCGACATTTCATGACGATGATGACTGCCATAGCATGCTGTGTGATGCGATCAGGCGTTGAAGCGTCAGCAAATGTGCTGAGCCCGTTGCCACCTGCGTGCGCCAAAGGCATTATTAGGCTGCGGTGCTCCGCCGTGTTTGCGATAGCAAGAGGGTGAGCATAGACGATCGAGAAGCAAATTATAGCTTGTGAAAAAAAAGCCTATTGATTAAAGCCTCAACATATTCTACAATGGCTAATCAATTGCCTAGAGGCCGTCGTCTTCCTCTCTCTCTGATGTTGTTGAAGCTCGAAGTCGATCGTTCAAAATGATGCGAGCCGGCCAGGTACCTGTCGCTTCCCTCGCGTTGAGCGAGCATTGATTTTCACACTCTGCGCCGCTGTCGCCTCCTCCAGCTCCCGCTGTTTGCGCTTCAAAGCTGCCATAGCTCCAATCGAGACGCTTGTTGTGCCAGTCCTGTTCGCCCGTCCCAGCTGCCGGTAGCCTGGTCGCCTCTGTAAATAATGGTATATGAATCAGTTGCCCAAGAAGTACAGCAACAGCGAAGCGAGAGCCAAGTACATGCGGCGATGTGCAGGCGGAAGTTGGCGACTGCAGTTGAAGTTGACTTGAAGTTTGGAATTTTGGAAAAAAATCCCAGTCAACGATCTACTGGAGCGTTGGACCGGTAAGCTTATTGGCGTCCGACACTATGTTGTTGCTTGTTGTTGCGTGATCCGTTACAGTCTGAGGTCTGAGATAGATCTGAGAGAGAGAGAGATCATGCCTGTCGTGTGCGTGCATGACCGACTTGGGACCAAAAGTGTCGTGCGGAAACAGCCGCATACAGCAGCCAATGTTGCGAGGCGGGATTGCTCGCCTTGCGCACCTGGACTTGTGTTGTATTTGCATCTGTGTTTGAACATTCAAAGCAACACCTCACCTCTCCTCTCGCGGCGACTGCATTGGATCTTACCACATCTGATCACAGTTCATTTATGAATGAGTAGCCAGTCGCTAACCCAATGTTTGCTTATCTGGTGGACGTGGCAGGCATCTGGACAGCTCGCTGCGATGAGCAAGCCAGCAGGGAAGCCGGGACCAGCCACCCTCACCGAAGGCGAGGTCACGGAGATCACGAAGTTTGTCAAGGCCGCGAAGGCGAGCATCCCCGCTACGTCAGATGACGGCCAGGTGTGGTGGCGGCGCGACCAGTGCTTCATGAGCATCCCGCAGCTCACCCTGGCGCTGCCGCCGAGCTTCGGCAAGCTGACGAACCTCACGACGCTGACCCTCAACGGCAGCAGCCTCTTGAGCCTGCCCGACGTGTTCGGGGGGCTCTGGAGCCTGAGGGAGCTCAGCATCTCCAACTTCAAGAACCTCACCGCGCTGCCGCTGACCCTCTGGACGTGCACCGCCCTGCGCCGCCTCATGCTCGGCGGCTGCACCAAGCTTGCGACCCTGCACGCGGCGCTGGGCCAGCTGAAGATGCTGGTGATGCTCAGCTGCAGGGGCTGCACCGCGCTCGCCAGGCTCCCCGATGAAGTGCGCGAGCTAGCGCTCCTCGAGGAGCTGAACCTCGTGGGCTGCCCCGTGCTGAGCATGTACAAGGACATGGTGAAGAACCCCGGCGCCAACTTCAAGGGCTGGACGTGGGACCAGAGGAAGAAGGTCTACGATGCGCTGCTGATGGGCCTATAGAGGGGTTTGAGTGGCAGTAAGTAGATGCAACGTGGCGCAAAGCGCATGCGGTACAGTCAAGCCCGCTGAGAGCCCCCCTTGTGCCTGTCTTTGGGATCTAAGGTTGTGAAGGTGTGTAACCGCTTTGCTTTGTCTGCACTTAGAAATATGGTTGTCGGATGCCAACGGATGTTGTACTGTGTGATTTTCGCAGCCTTACATTTGTTGTCGCCTTTTGAGGTTTGAACACCATGGTCAAAATATACTTACTTTGAACTTGGAATCGCATATGGATCACCCCCTGTGTTCACTTCTTGCCTGCAACTTGCTGCGGCATCTTGGCTGTTGCCCAGTGCTGCACTCATACCTGCAACATGTTTCTGGCATGACGCATGGCTGGTGGCCGCAGCATCAAGCATGGTGTTTGTTCACAAATGTTGAGCTTCATCTCACTTGTGACGAGAGTGGGTGTGCTGGCGTATCGCAGTGGCATCATGATCCAGCAAGGCAGTGGAAGACCAGAACGCGTCTGAACGATCGCCTGCAAAACGTTTGTACAGGTTAGAAGTGCGCTCATTGCTATCAGTAACAGTTGCCGCATCCCGTGCACTTCTGAAAAATCCCTTTAGCTTCGAGTGTTGAGTACGAGGCAGTTGATGTTGTCCAAGTCGGCAGCTGTGCCTGCATGATGCCGTGCCTGATAACTCACTGCATGATGCTGGTCTGCATGACGAGTGTGCTTGAGCCCCGCATGCTCTTGTTCTTGTTGCTGGTGCCATGTTTGTGCACCGATTTGTGCGCTGTTGTGCTGATGTCATGGCTGCGAGGGTTCATGCAACCATTTGCATTATGATAACATATACTTGGCAGCAAAATGATAGAAGTACAGAAAGAAAAAAAACGGGGAGCAGGGGCGGAAGCTGCTGGAGGCTGTGGCGACAGAGTATGCCAGCAGGATGTCAGTGCCCAGAGGAGCGTGCCCTAAAGTTCTTAAGGGCATCGCCCTGGCGTGCTTACGCTCGGCTCTGTCGGCAGCGCTCCACATGGCGTACTCTGGCCGTGTCATGACACACATGGCAGAATCCAGGGGGGGGAAGCACATGGAGGAGGACGTAGGGAAGGATCCCGAGATGCCATTTGGCGGCGGCGGCGTTTGAGTGTTGTCGTTGAGACACTTTCAGAAGTCACACGACATGCAGATTCCGTACAGCAGCATCAATATAGAATCATCTGGGCTTTTTCGCGCCCTGAGCGAGAATTAATAAAAAGTACAAAAGATGCCCACCTGGACTTCAAGGGCAGTCACTGCTGTGGAACCCAGCTGCATTCTAACAAACCAGACATTCGCCCATGCACTGCTGATGTCTTCGTGCTTCAAGTATGTCTACTTACATGCGCAAAAGTATCTCGCCATTGACACGCTCGTGGCAATCATGACAGCTTGACAATTGGTCTCTGGAATGTGACCTTACCTTATCTGCATTGCATTCACGTTTCATATGTTTATGATAAACCCACTGTAGAAGGTTCTGTAGCTCGTCCCAGCAGGGGTGCCCAGAGAGTGAGGATGACCTGACTACGTAGCAGCTACTGTGTCACATTACAGCAGCGACAGTGTGCCAGTGACACCATGATTCTCAGCATGAGGGAGTCACGCAGGAACGCCAAATGGCACTGCGCCAACGTTGACTGGATGATCACGTCATCGGCGACCATGATCTTCTTGAAAGTGTCTAATTCCATCTATATTTTGTTAACACTCAAAGTTCACCTTCCACACTTCAACAACTGAAAGTCGTGTGAAAAAACTGGCCTCAGACGCAGTATGGTGAGCACGAGGTTTGCTGAGCACGCATTACTGGAACCAGTGCTGGCGCAGTGCATCCTGGCGTTCCTGCGTGCGTCTCTCATGCTGAGAAGCACATGCCGCACCTTCAACAGCGCCTTAGAGCTGCGAAATCCAGAGGAGAAGTACACAACGATTGCGGCAGAGGCTGTCACAAGCGCCAGCCTCATCCTCTGCGCCAAGCCCAATGGCCTGAACCTTGAGTTCGCATCGCTGTCCTGCGCAGCAGGAGGCGAACTCGAGGGGCTCCGCCTCCACCACACCCTGCATGGCGTGCCCCTGCGGGACCCACACTTGACCAGAGCTGCTGAGGGCGGGCATATGGCGCTGCTGCAGTGGCTCAGACATCAGGGATGTCCATGGGACAAGGCCGTGTGCAGCGCCGCCGCCAAGGCAGGCCACCTGAAGGTGCTGCAGTGGCTGCGCGCCCACGGGTGCCCCTGAGACATGAACACGTGTCTCACAGCTGCTTTAGGCGGTCATCTCGAGGTGCTGCAGTGGGCGCGTGCCAACGGCGCCGCATGCGGCTCGCACGTGTGCTTCAACGCCGCGTCGGGCGGTCACCTGCACGTGCTGCGGTGGCTCCGGGCCACCGGGTGCCTCGACGACTACATGGCGTATGGCGGCGCAGCCACGGGCGGTCAAATCGAGGCGCTGCACTGGCTCAGGAGCAATGGCTGCGTGTGGGACGAGGCCACCTGCGAGGCCGCGGCCGGGTGCAACCGTCTCGCTGCGCTGCAGTGGCTCAGGAGCCACGGCTGCCCCTGGGATGCGTCGACGTGCGCTTCCGCGGCGGAAGAAGGCCACCTCCACGTGCTTCAGTGGGCACGCGCCAACGGGTGCCCATGGGACGAGGAGACGTGCAGGCGCGCCGCGGTGAATGCGAACCTGAATGTGCTGCAGTGGGCACGCGCCAACGGCTGCCCTTGGAACGAGGACATGTGCAGCTGTGCTGCAGGCAGCGGAGATTTGGGGGTGCTGCAGTGGGCGCGCGCCAACGGCTGCCCGTGGGACAAGGAGACGTGCGCTGACGCGGTGCGCAATAGGCGCTGGCATGTGCTGCAGTGTGCGCGCGCCAACGGCTGCCCCTGGGATGAGACGACACGCGCTTTGGCGGCTCGCAACAGGCACTGGCAGGCGCTTCAGACGGCGCCCGCCAGTACATAGATGCCCCTCATAGATCAAGCCGCAAAGCCACAGCGGTTCTGGTGAGTCAGTCAGCAGTTGAGGTTGGTCAAATTGAGTGGTTTTTAGAAGTACTGGTCAGGGTGTTAGGGTTGACAGTCACTAGGTATGTAGACTCCGTCTTGAGGTCCCACTTGGCATGCGCCAGGTGTGCATGCCGCGCCCATACATGTACTTCGAATTAGTTTTGATTCCTAGATATACTTGCCTTCTGCTAGTGTGAGTTCCTGTTGACCTCTTTCTGCCACTTTGGTCGCTGCATGTGCAATGAGGAGGGCACACTGCGCCTGTTAAATGCTGCTGGTTTCTACATCTTTTGCTGCTTTGCATGACATGCAAGAAGACACGGGCAACAGTCGCTGCTGGCGGAAGCTGTTGCATGATTATCGTGTGAGCTTGTGCAGCCTCTTGCCTGTGTAAGGATCAGGCTCCGCATTGCGCGGCGGTTGAAGCCATCTGGATTGGTAGTCTTGCAGCGCACTGAAGGACGTTTTTTTTAGAGAGCTCACGAGCCGCCACTTGGCACTACACCAGTCACATGTCTCAGTGTCTCTCTGAAGCAGGCAGGGTTGGATTGCTTGTCATTTATCTTTGTGTTTGTGTTGATTTTGTGGTGTTTGTGTTGATTCACACAGAGCTGCTGCTGAAAGCGCATGGCTAAGGAATCCTATGATCTGCGCCGACTAATGCCTTCTAACCTGCTGAAATAATGTACTTCTACGTAGGTAAACAACAGCAGGAAAAAGAGTGGAGAGATTGGGCAGCCCATGGCAGGGGTGGTGGTGCCTTCTTCGCCTTTGATCTTGAATGAGGAAACTTGCACACGTGGAATTCCTGTATGCTGACGAAAAGGCCAGCTGCTTGGAGTGCACATGCAGCCAATTTGACTGCATGCATCTGTATAAACTTAAGCAACGCCCATGCGCACCAGCTTTTCAGATTTGGACATGTGCTGTGCTACGCACCTTCAGCAGTTGAACATGTACCTACAGATAGGTACACGCAAATTTCAGCAATACGATATGCTCTTAGCGCAACTTGATTGAATGGAAAGAAGGCAATCACATTTTGGTGAACATGGAGCCTGCTGTGTCTTCGATCGAGTACTTCAAAGTGGTGTCCACAAGGCATCCCATCAGATGGTGTGAACGCGAACGGCATGTCATGCAGCGTGCAGTGTCTTGGAAGCACATCCAAGTACATTGATGTTTAGAGGCGATCGACCGTGCGTACTGAGACACTTCCAAGGTGTCCACAAGACACATGCCGATTCTGATGGCAAACTGGACATCCACCACCATTTGGACTTTGTCGCGCCCTAAGCGAGAACCAACAAAATGTACATTCAATGTATGTATTTATAAATAAATTTTCAGGTATTTGTCTACATGGCGTTGACCCCTGCGTCAAGAACTTGCTCGCGCGCCGCCTCCCCCCCCTCCAACGGGACAAACACGCCACTCCACGGGTGCGCGCCCGTGGCGCTAGTGCCCTGCTGCCGCAGCGGCTGCATGTGCTCGTCAAAGAAGTACACAATCGGCGTCGCCCGGGGGAACGCTAGTCTGACGACGTCCTGCTCCGGGATGTCGTCGAGGTACTGTAAGCATGAGCAAGGGGGTGAGAGGTAGAGGTTAGCTTAAAGGGCGGTTCAGCAGCAAGGAGGATGGGCAGCCATGGAGGACCAGGCATTGTACATACATACTGCATGGTGTGTACTAACGCTAGTCTGACGATGTCCTGCTCCGGGATGTCGTCGAGGTACTGTAAGCGTGAGCAAGGGGGTGAGAGGTAGAGGTTAGCTTAAAGGGCAGTTCAGCAGCAAGGAGGATGGGCAGCCATGGAGGACCAGGCATTGTACATACATACTGCATGGTGTGTACTAACGCTAGTCTGACGATGTCCTGCTCCGGGATGTCGTCGAGGTACTGTAAGCGTGATCAAGGGGGGGTGAGGGGTAGAGATTCGCTGAGAGGGCGGTTCAGCAGCAGGGGGGTGGGCCGACACGGCAGCGCTCAGTGGAGGAGCGGGCCTTATAGATACATAGTATTACATACTGCATGGCATGTGACTGCCCTTGATTTCTGCCGAGGGCGCAAAATGGTAGTTCTGAACTTTAAAGCATAATATTTGCAAGAACTTGTGAAGTACACAAACGAAGTACCTCATCCTTGTGGGCACTGCGTGTGCTGAATGTCAAAGTTTTCATCAGTGGTCAATGAGGGTGTGCCCACATGCGTGCAAACAGGTGCTCCAGGAAAACACCATGCAGTATTCACGAGGCCTTTGCAAACGCACAAAGACCAGTATGCCCAGGTGTTCAAAACCCCCAGAGCTTAGAACAATATGCCCTCCGCAACGCACGTACTGCTGCATGTCCCTCTTTCTTGAAGTTCAAGCAGCGTGCACAAGTGTTGAAGTTCAGCAGCGCGCGAGGTCCCACACTGCACAATGCGAAGCAGTCACCATATTCATGAATGTGCTTCGCAGTAGCGATTTACGACGGTACTACGCGGGCGCCGAACTCAAATATCCGCATGCGCAGAGCTCACCCTGAGTAGCGTCTTGAGACACACGGCGTGCGCGCAAACCAGCAGGCGCTCGCCGGCCAATACCCGCCCCTTGAAATTTTCTTCCCAGGCTCTGGCAACGATCGCCGATGCGACCAGCACCACACACGCGAACGAGCCAACACAACTATCGGTTAGCACAAGGCACACCAGGTACTACATCACGTGATAACACTCAGATGAGTTGCAGAGAAGTGCATCGATGAGTACGCTTCACGACATCACATGTGACGAAAGTTAGATGGGCTGTCCAGGCTTGCAGGTGAGCGTCACGACGGATGCATTACCTCAACATGTGACTTGCCATTCTTGCACAGAGCCTGCAACAACGTTTCAGTCCATGCTCCGCAACTTGGCGTATGCAGAAGGGAACAAAGCCCCATGTCCATGAAGGAATGCATACTGCGAGGTACTATCGAGGTACCACCCAAAGTGTTATTGACCCTGCATGACGATGCGCTCATCAGATCTAAGATCACGCGTCGGCACTGGCCATGCACACACAGTGCTCAGCGCAATTCGCGTCTCGTGCAGACGTCTACTCGTGCGCTAACGGGGTTCCGCTGCACACAAGGCTGCATGGCCCTTGCCGCCCATACGTTCAAACGGACCTACCAGCTGCCTACCTGCAGTGCGCACTATGTGCATGCATAGTCACCTCCAGAACTCTTGGAGGTATGCAAACATAAATACACGTATCATGACGTATGCATACATACCCCTCAACATTGGCCGCTGCACGCAGCGCGCGCGCCTCGGTGGCGCCCCCCCGTACTCGCCCCCCTATGCGAGCCAGCATCGAACCAGAAGTACGGCATGAAGTGCACGCACCCTCGTTGGCCATGCCGCAACGTGCGATTTGTGCCAATGCCACGAGGATTGCAGCAATGACCTTGCACCTGCTGTTGCATGTGCCTACAGTACCCTCACCTTGACGTTTCATTAGCCACGTTCTTGCACATGCCTACATACCCTCACCTTGACGTCCGCGCCTCGGCATCGGCCATGCGCTCAGTGCTCAGCATGGCTGCGCGCAGCGCCGGTCGCACTGTACTTTACTTGTTCCTATGCATGCCTACCCTAACCTGGACGTCCGCGCCTCGGCATTGGCCATGCAGTCAGTGCTCAGCACGTTGACGCCACGGTGCGCGCAGCGCCGGTCGCGCTGTCACTGTACTGTTCCTACGCATGCCTACCCTCACCTTGACATTTGCGCCTCGATGTCGGCCCCATGCACTCTGTTGTTGTACATGCAGGCTGCACGAAACCGTACTTGTTGAAGTTCATTTCTCAGTTCAAGTGCCCCTTGCGTGGTGGACTGTATGCTCGGAAGCGAGCAGACTCACCACATGCCCCGCAGGCACGCCCCTGGCGCAGCACGTTATCATGCCGACGTATGCCTGGTCGCCAAACACGCGCCAAATGCGCCGCATTTGTGTGGCCAAATACGTTTTCGTGTCACCCTACATATAATACATGCCTACATACCCTCACCTGGACGTCCGCGCCTCGATGTCGGCCATGCACTCAGTGCTCGGCACAATGACACCTGGCTGAGCATAGCGCCGGTCGCACTGTATTAACCTGTTGCTGTACATGCCTACATACCCTCACCTGGACGTCCGCGCCTCCACATCGGCCATGCACTCAGTGCTCGGCACGGCAACACCGGGCTGCGCGTAGCGCCGATCTGTCGCCGGATGCAGGGGGTTGCTATGTGGCATGGGGGGCGGCGGCACGCGGTACTCGCTGCGCCAGACGGTGACGCTGTCGGTGCCGTAGATGGCATCCGACTCCAGCCGGTTGCGGCCGACCTGCGCGCGGAGGGGAGGAGTCGGGGTCAGAGTCGGGTTGCGAGTCAAAGTCATGAGTGGAAAAGAATCAAGAGATTGTATAGCTCTAGGTGACAAGGAGTGGTCAGCCGCAAGTGCCTTCCACCAATGACCGTGGTCGCCGCTGCTGCAGTCATTGGCCACGAGTCAAACAGTGCCACCGTATCCACCAGTCAAAAAAGACTTTTGTGTGCAAGCTTTTTAGCGTCCGACGCATGGGTGTTCGATGAATATAGCATGTCTTGCGTGTAGACGGGAATGAGGCTTTCTGTAGCATATTGCATGCTGCATGCGCGCCGCGGCGTGGGCGGTTGCGGCCGACCTGCCCAGGAGGGGGGGAGTCGGGGTCGGAGTCGGCGGTTGCGAGTCAGGGTGGGACACAGAAGTTGGGGGTCAGAGATCCTTGAACGCGATGAACAGTGCACGTCTTGTGTGCAGAGTGGAATGAGGCTCTCTCTAGCGCACTGCCAGCTGCATGCGCGCGCGCTTGTGGGCGCTGCAGCGTGGCGGCCGCTGCGCACGCTGCGGCGACAGTGAAACACAGCTTCACACGTGTAGAAACTGTCGTCGCAGCACTACGCCGTTTCATTTGTGCACTGCTTTCTTGTGTCCGCACAGTAGTCCTACGCTACGCCGTTGCTTCACGTGAAGCACCAGCGCAGCGGTATCAGTTGGCGGTAGCGAGCGAGAGCAAGCACTTAGGGTTAGGTTGAGCTCACCAGATCGCCAAAGAAGCGCTCGTTCATCAGCCACGTGCGTTTGTCGGGTATCCAGGCCTGGTCCAGCTCATCCATCACCAGCCAGCTCGTCTTGATGGCTCTGCAGTCAGCGAGCGACGCATTCGGCAGTCGCACAGTGGCGGTCAACTTAGAGGCGCATAACATCATGCGCCGCGAGACCACAATTCCAAGCTGCAGCGTGGTCATGATGGGGACACCAGCCGGCTTGTGTTGATAGCCCCGTTTGCAGAGGCGTAAGCACACAAATATGAGCGCATGACGCCTCTTACGCTGACGGGAAGCTCAAGGCACAGCGTGCTCATTACTCCTGAGAGCTGATTGGCCGTAGGGACATGGTCCAAGCTGCGACATGATCATGATGGGACAGGGTGACGTGATTATGATAGGGCAGGGTTGATCGAAGAAGTATTGACATTTTGTCAAGATTAATGACATTTTGTCAAAGTCCCCAGCGCTGGCGTTGACATGCCTGTACTCAAACTGCAGTTGTTGAACGACACTCTGCGTCTTCAAGGCCTTCTCCTGCCAAAGTGATCTGGGTAGGTAGGCAGGGTGGTTTTTTGAAGAGTGACATGCCACACACATCCCAACCTCACTGAATGGTCAACCTGGCATTTCTTGAAGAGTGACGTGCCACACTTGCGACTACCCCCCCTTAAAGTGACTGAAGCTCGGAGGCGCGAGACGTCCCGAACACACAGAGAAGCGCTGCATTTGACAACCGAAACGCACGAGCGCTGCCTGCAGAAATGTTTTCATTGCGGGGCTCAGCCGCACTCACCGCTTGAGCATGGACGTCACGACGCCATCAAACTTGAAGTTCGAGCCCGCCAGCGCCCTGCCTGCTCTTCTGGCCTCCCCCTCCCCCTTCTCCGTCAGCGGCACGTCCAGCCACCCGATGAACCTGTCCTGAGCGTTGTAGGTCGACTCGCCGTGCCTGCGTGGTTCGCGATATATATAGTGCTCAAGTGACACTTGAAGTGTTGCTTGAAGTGTCACTTGAAGTGTACCAGCGGCACGTCCAACCAGCCGATGAACCTGTCCTGGGCGTTGTGCGTCGACTCGCCGTGCCTGTGCGCACCGCGATATGTAATGTTCAAGTGTCACTTGAAATGTCACTTCAAGTGTGTCAGCGGTGGCGACGGCGCTTAATAAGTGAGGATGGCACAAGTGTCTCATACGAGAGCTTAACAGAGAGTTCCAGGCATCAAATCAGCATGCCGTGCCTGCGCAGATCGCGTTTTGTGTAATCATAGCAGCAAATGTGTCAGCAGCGGCGCCGGCGCTTGATATCAAGCGAGAATCGCGGCGCAGTGCCACGCACGAGGGCATGAAATGAGCTGCAGGTGTCAGGTCTGCAGGCCTGCACATGAAGGGTGTGTGAGAATGGCTGTTGTACAACGACTCTGGGCTTGCCGTGCCTGTGCAGATCGCGTTTTGTATAATTTTAAGTGTCTCTTGAAGTGTCACTTGAAGTGTCACTTGAAGTGTGTCGGCGGCGGCGCCGGCGCTTGACAAGTGAGAATCACAGTGCAGTGCCTCGCACAAGGGATTGCAAGAGAGCACCAGCCTGGACATGAAGGGCGCGTGGTAGATGCTGCTGCACCGTACGCTCGCCATGTGTACGCGGTTCGCATTGCGTACCCGCAGCAGCAGCCAAGTGTCACTTAAAGTGTCACTTGAAGTGTGTCAGCGGCGGTGACGGCACTCACATGCTATGAGAATCACATTGCGACCAATGCGCGGAGGCGTGAGACGGGGCTTGCTGTGTACATGGCACGTCACAGAAATGAAATCATGTCGAGACCCATGCACGAGAGCGTGGGACAGAGAATCGCGCATCAGGTCTTCGTATTGAATGTGAATGGGGGCCTGCGTTGTAGTAGTGACTGCGGGCGGTAAGGGTATGCATGCATGAGTTGGACGGTCCCATGGCAGGCGCCATGCGCCAGCTTGCTTACTTGGCCGGCTGAAGCGAGTCACGACAATGGTGCTTTGCTTATGCATGATGCTCTTCAAGCACTCTGATCCAAGGACTAAATTTCAATCAAAAACGGCATCCTGCATGAGCAATGTCTATACTTGAACTGACTGTGGCAAAGTTGGCCGGTCAGCGAGGTGCCACGGGTAACGAATTAGAGTCCCACGATGGTGGGTCGTGACGCAACATGAGGACTTGTACCTGAAACGTGGCAGAATAGGTCCACCACCTGCACCAGAGCAGGTTCCCTAGCATACCCACAGTCGTTGCGGTCTCTTCAATCATCCTTACCGACAAAAAGGCTTCATCAGAGTGGTTGTTACGCGACAGTGATGTCATAGACAGACATTTGCACAGCATGGACAGATACTTCGCTCGCACGCATGTGAATTGTACTTGAAATAGTGTTGGGCTGGAGCCTTAAGCTTAGCTTGTTGACATGCACACCGAAGCTCGCCTGGCGTGCTTCTGACCAACGGCAAAGAACTTTTTTGCGACAAGTCTGTCTTCCAGGCAGTGAGGACTGCCAACCCTCTATCTAAGTAAGCTGACACAGTTGCAGAGATGTAAGCTTGTAGTCATTCCATCAGGAAGACACCTGCAAGGCAAATGTCACCTGAGAAACACGACCTGATACTTTGCGCCATCTGGTACTTGTGCTCCTGGTGGCGCAATCAGCGTGCGAGCAGCCGGAGCAGCGAACGCAGCGCCTCGCCGGATGCAGCAGCCCAACGCACCCAACACCGCTGTTAGGCCTGCAGGATTCCGCATTTTGGCTTGACACACACGCTTACTTCTGAGCCCAGCAAGTTCAACAACAGGTGACGTGCATATTTTGCCGAACTTGAAGAAGAAGTTTCAACCGGGAAGTGGAAGTGAAGGTTTCCACACGCAAGCAGGTCATCATACTGATATGTGTTTTAAAGCGCCTAACCCAGCACGGCAAGTTTTTGTCACATCTCAATGCGCTCAGCATGAGCCTCAGTGACTGAGTGCAATGCTTACGAGACAACTGTACCAACCTGAGGGGGGGGGAAGGCAGATGTGTTACGCAAGGCCGGGTTAGCTAAGCGTCAGATCCACATTGAGCTGAGCATATCGCTGGCGCGGGAGTTGGCGGAGCGCGTCATGGCATACACACGTGGAGCGCGAATGCTGGGCTGTGTTGCGGCGCCGGTATCCAAACTCCTAGGGCACAGTGCAGACTAGGCTGCTGCGTTGACGCAAGCTTTTCGATTGCATAGGCAACCCGGCCTCCCTTGGGCCTTTATAAATACAAGTCCATACGTACCAACCTGATGTGATGTGCTCCGCATAAAGAATAGATCCTGCAACAATGTATGAAACGGGAAACTGTCTGGTTTATGATGTACTTCACATGTCACTTTGCTTCGTAATGCGTGATGGCATGTGACAACACAAGCTGAACACCGTCATGGATTGTTCGATGAGGCGGCACACTGCAAGGTGGACTGTAGTGTGAACAGGTCAGGGGGCAACTGTGCAAGCCTGAAAGTGCAGCGGCCCAAGCTGCCGCGATGTTGCTCAACTGCACATTTGGGCCGTGGCCCGATATACTGGTGCCACTGCCATAGTCATGGTTGCAAGCCAAGCAATGACTGCAACTGCAACACGCAAGGGCAGCTCTTATGTCTCATCTTCGTTCATTCATCCATTCTTGCAGGGTGTTTGCTGCCGCTGCCACAGTGTGCTCGCCGCCACACGATGCATGCAAGCAAATGGCGACAAAGTGATCATTTAAACTGCGACACGCCAACCACAAGTCGACTCGCAGACCGCTGGTGAGCCTGAATGCCATGGCACCGCGCATTGCTCTTTACTGTCACACAGCGTGGGCGTTAAACTTGAAGTTGGGCATTGAATTTGATGTTCATATTTGCTTTGCCTTTGTGATGTGTGGAGACACGCAGTGCTGACGACCGCAACAGCAGTGCTCAACATGCTGTGCCAGTGCTGCACAGACCGCGCACTGCCCACGCACTTCACTTGAAGTTTGTAAGCTCTGGGCGCGGAGATGTGCTACTCCCCAAGGCCCTCTGCCGGCCTCTTCAAGTACCCTGCCGCAAGGGGACAACAACATGGCGGCATGTCACAGGTCAGCGAAGCACGCCCGATGTTCAAGAGATAATGATGTGATCAGCTAACCATGAATTAAGTTCTAGCAGCAAGCGCGCTGGCGAATCTCTTGCAAAAGTATGCAACGTGTGATGGCACATAGCGGCCTAGCATCGGCGCTCTACACATGCGCTTTCGCAACAAGTAAGCATCAGACGGCCAGGAGCTGTCGCAGTCCTGATGCGATGAATTTCTCCTATCTGATTGGCATTACCAAGTCATCCGTTTGAGCCATCGATTAACGCATGAGCAGATTTCACGGATAGTGTTCCACCAAACTTTTCTCTTGCACACTTCTTGCCAGTAGGACCCAATCGTAACCAAGCAAAAATTTGAGCGCTCCCCGGGGACTTTTTGGCTGAGTCATTGCCTAATGTTGGTCCGGAAGTGCATTTTTGCGCTCAAACAGGCCCTCTATGTGGACCTTGGGGGAAGCCTCGGAAGGGTGCTCTACCCGGGGACTTTGGAGGAAGGCAGGTTGAGCGCAGCAGGCGCGCACCTCGTATGGCGCGGTTAAGAATGCCGGCGATGGTGCCCCCGTCTGCATCCCCCTGTGCCCCCTTCTGATTCATCACAAACATTGGACTTGAAGAACAAATCAGTTTTCATGCATACTTCAAGTTTTTGAGTTTCATACATGCACAGCAGAAACGCACCTCGGATGGCGCGGTTAAGAATGCCAGCAACTTATTGAAACCATTCTGAAAATGTAAACATACACAGCAGGAACGCACCTCGGATGGCGCGGCTAAGAATACCAGCGATGGTGCCCCCGTCCGCGTCCCCCTGCGCCCCCTTTTTGCCGCGGGCAACCTCATCGAGCACGGCCGCGCTGACAAACACCTTGCACGCACATACTTCAAGTGCTTGAAGTACACCGCAGTCTTAATATATATAGTGCTGCACAGCAGATACGCACCTCGGATGGCGCGGTTAAGAATGCCAGCGATGGTGCCCCCGTCCGCGTCCCCCTGTGCCCCCTTTTTGCCAGGGGCGACCTCGTCCAGCACGGCTGCGCTGACGGACGCCTTGCGCGCGCCGAGGCGGTAGATGTCCTCGTCCACGGTGCCCTGCGCCACCAGCTTGATCACGCGCACGGGCTTCGTCTGGCCGATTCTGCGAGCGCGTCAGATCGAGCACATGGGAACATTGAAGAAAACTCAAGAAATCAAAAGAAAATTCAGGCCTCCGAAGTATGGTGGCTGCATGCAGTGCTGGGTTGAGATGGCGGTATGAGCCGCAGTAACACAGTAACACATCAGCCCAAGTCGCGCGCAGTCTGATCACGCGTGCGCGCTTCATCAGGCCAATTCTGCGAGCGCGTCAGATCAGGCGCGGGTACATTGACAATTAAGAACTTTCAAGAAAATGCATGTCTCGAAAGTATGATGGCTGCTGCAGTGATGCAGTGATGGGGTAAGGCGGCAGCATGCACTGCGTTTGACGACACATCACGCAGCGTTGCACGCAGTTTGATCACGCGCACGGGCGTCGTCTGGCCGATTCTGCAGGCGCGTCAGATCAGGCGCTGTGACATTGACAGAGAGTTGCAACGATGAACGCATGCGCTGCGACGATACAAGCCGGCTGCGGGCACTGCAGTGTGACCCGAACATTGGCGGAAGTAGTGCATAAGAGCGGGTGCTCAGGGGAAAGTAGCAAGGCACTCTGATAAAGACAGAAAAGCCATGCCCTTACTGCCCACCTAACCCAAACCCTAACCCTAACCCTAACCCCTAACCACAGCGCAATCAGCGCCTGTCGGCACAGCAAGGCCTGCCGTGAGCGCAGATGCCTGCCTACCCCCAAAAAACTACACGCAAAAAAGGGTTACTGCGATTCTTTGTGCACGGCTCTGCCGCAACAAAGATAGTAAGCGCTCAGCAAACTCATGCGGCTTCACTGTTATGTCATATATTGTGATGGATAGTGGTCGTGGTTGCACTAGAAAGGAGCGGCAGAGCAGTGTATGAATACGGACGCGCCTCTCCAGAATGTAATCCATGAGCGCAGCGCCACATGCAAAAAAAAGCACTGGCGATTGGAGATGCAAGCCCAAGGCACATGCTGGACGCGGCAGCGTTGCAGTAGAGCGCGCCTACGCAGCGCAGAGCGCGCCGCATTGACGCGCTCCTAGGGGTATGCTGGTATGCCCGCTTTGCAGCCAAATGGGTTTATTTGCCAACAGGTCCTGCATAAAAGCGCGTTGGCGCTCACCTATGACATCTGTGGGCGGAACGTGGAACAGGCAGCGGGGAGCGGAAGCAGGCGGCGCAACGAGTCAGTCGCGATCAGGGTAACGGTGACAGTAGCAACGAGCATGGAAGGAAGGCGTCAAGCATGAAACGGGCAGTGCTCATTTCTGTGCAGCCTGATAAGACAGCGTATACTGCTTTGCAGCAGCGACAAAGATTATTATTTCTGGTTAACCACATTTTCTACTGCAGCAGAAGAACGAGGACAGATGATAAGAAGTACGCCCAAAACAGCGAAGCTCCTGGAGCGCTGCGTTGACTTGGCCAACGACGTGCTGGCTGCATCTTCATGCTGGAGCAAGCTACAGGCCTGCGTATTCTGTTGCGCTCATGCAGTTGTACCTTTTGCTCATGCGGTCAGGGTTACGATTAGGCATCAGCAGAAACTGGAACATTCTCCTGTCAGCTCATGCGGCAGCATCAACAATGACGACTCAGTGACAACTCCGCCGTACTGCACAAAAATGTATGAGCACTGCACCTGTCTTCTGCCTGCTTGTCATTTTCGGGGTTGAAGTCCAGGTCATGCAGGATCACCTGCAAGACACAGCAGCGAGGGGTTAGGGCTAGGGTTAGGGCATGCAATACCACACATGAGGCGCGGCATTAGAATAGAAGGATCCTAAGGAGCAAATGAGTAGGCAACAAAAAACGCCCCGGAAGCCCCGTTTCTGTGCAATGTGGGACTTGCGCAACGCTGCAGCACTGAGCAGCAGGAGTGCGCGAAGCTCTCGCACTTGTGCCAGCTATTTCACGTACTTCTGGCGTACTCTCACGTGGGGCCGCAAGGCAGGCGCACGATGCTGAGCACTGTGACAGCCATTTTCCATGAAACATCAGACAAGCAATGTAAATAGCAGAGTGGCTGCTTGCGTCCTTCAACAAAGTGCTGCGCCAAAGCGCAACAAACAACGGACGTTCGCTGGCACTGCAATTCAGGCAGTGCGTGTGCCCGCCAAGTGTTGTCAACACAACACCGTGTGTTGATACAGGCACCGAGATGCGTTGACACACTGGGCGCACAGCAGCGCCAGCATGAAAGAGGACGCCAAGCTGGTGGTTTTCTGTCAGCGCCGCATGATCCGACGGATTGGCGTCCACGCCTCAACGTCGGGACCGCCTAAATAGGTATAAGTTCATAATCTCACTTCGAAGTATTAGCGATGAGGCCATATCCACAGTCCCGCAGTCATAGGGCTGTCCCTGCAAAACATGATAGCAGACTGAGCTGGTGCGTTTTGTACCTAACCCTGACTCTAATCCTAAACCTAACGTCAACTCTAACCTGAGCCTATTCCTAAGTGGCTAAGCCGGTCAAGCGCACCAGCGACCAACTCTACTAGCCAAAACGCACATTGATGCTCCTGGCCGAGAGCGAACACTGTGATACTGAATGTAAGTATACATTGCATTTCAAGTACATGGAAGTATTTGATATACCCTAATTACATAATACATACTGTATCAGCAGATGTATACATACCGTATCAGCAGATGTGAGGTTGATACCCAGGCCGCCTGCGCGCGTGCTCAGCAGGAATACCGCAATGCCGGGATCTGCCGCAAATCCCTGGATGAGCGCCTGCACAGATACATACATACCCACAGCAGTCAGAAACATGCCCATATGTTACGTCAGTAGCAATACATACCCATGCACAGCCACATGCATACCCACAGCAGTCAGAAACACACATGCCCATATGTTACGTCAGGAGCAATACATACCCATGCACATATGCATGCTATGTACCACAGCAAGTGGTACGTACATATATAATGTCAGTGTCAAATACGCACAGGCGCAGAGTCTGCCAGTAAATCCTTTGGGCGGCAGCGCCGATATACACTGAGGGTCATAGACTACGTGCACACACACAGGAAGCCAGCTGCTGGCTAATATTTCAAGTGTGGCACGCACGTGTCAGACGGATTGTGCAACATACATGCAGGCTGCTCGAACATGCCACTTCAAGTACTAGAACTTCAGGCAAAGTGATGTCAACACACATACTTTGCAAATTCTGTCGTGTTCCGGCTTTGTTGGCGTGCTGATGCAGCTCCTGGCACAAGGCATGGTGGCAAGTCACTCGGTCTGGAGCTGATGAGCAACAAGTACTCCAGCTACTTGAAATGCAATGGGTGCTACGCCTGCCAGTGCAGTTCGAATCAGCGTCCATGGGTGATCTGATGGTTGCCAATGATCGTGAAACCTTATTTAAGTAGAAAGACTGCCTGCACTCGAGGAGAACATCGCATGAACCAAACGGTGCAGTAAGAAGCGAGCACGTCATTGCTATTCACAGCACTGCTGCTGCTGTTGTCTGATCCTGAAGAATTGCAGACAGTAGCAGCTACAACTGCTTCCGCATGCGACCAGCAACGCGCGCGGAAGAACAGCTGCACCTGATCAGCTGGAAGAAGTGCATCCAATTATGTGCGTGTGGAAGTGCGTGTTGAAGTCTTGTCACAGCCCTCATAGTCGAGCCACTGTCACTGCCGATGCATGGCACAGGCCTGATGACGCAGCATTTCTGATTGTGATCATAAGTCCATGAGCATGGAAGATCATGTGTCGCTGAACTGGCGTTGTCGAACGTAAGCCTAAGCCCAAATCTAACCCCAATCCCAACCCTAAGACGAACGCTTGTGGATCCTCTCAAGCACTCCCAAACCTTACCGTAACTCTAACTCTTCCAACATACCGTACACAAAGTGCATGTGATAAACTCTGAGCGCGGGTTTGGGTTAGCCGGTTAGGGTTAAGGTAGCTTTACCGTGACACTAACCCTGATCCCAATCCCAACCCTAATCCTAACTCAGACCCTAACCTGTTGTTGTTGAACTGGCGTAGATCTGTCGAGCCACGTGTAGCGCTAGGGTTAGCCTAATGCTACCCTGACCCTACCCTGACCTAGCCCAACCCCAACCCCTAACCCTAACTCTAACCCTAACCCTAACCCTAACCCTACCCTGTCGTTGCTGAGCAGGCGTAGACCTGTGTCGAGCCGCGTGTAGCAGAGTGCATCTGACTGATGCAGCACCAGTGACCCCTTGGGTCGTTGTTGAATTATGGATTGGTGTTAGTAGCCTAACCCTAACCTAATTTTGACTTCAACCCATCCTAGGCTAACCCTAAACCTAACTCTAGCCCTATCCTGTCGTTGTTGAACTGGCGTACATAGAACCATCAAGGCGCGTGTAGCGCTAGGGTTAGCCTAACCCTACCCTAACCTAACCCAACCCTAACCCTAACCCTAACCCTAGCTCAAACCTGTCGTTGTTGAACTGGCGTAGATCCGTCGAGCCGCGTGTAGCGCTAGGGTTAGCCTAATCCTACCCTAACCTAACCCTAACCCTAACCCTAACCCTAGCTCAAACCTGTCGTTGTTGAACTGGCGTAGATCCGTCTAGCCGCGTGTAGCGCATGCCCAGGACCTCCGACAGGAACACCTCCATCAGGTCCAGGATGCGCGTCCATTGACTGCAAGTGCATAAAAAGCGCAGGAGCGTCATACTTCAAGTTGAGCGTTGAGCATTACTGGTAGTTTAGGATTTGGAAGAGCTCAGGCAGCAGTATGCCTAGTACATTGTGAGCGGATAAGCGCAAGAGCGTCATACTTGAAGTTGAGCGCAACACAGCAACGACGTCTTGCGTCAAGTTGAGCTCGACAGCGTTTGATTCCTGACCCAGTTGACCTTAACGAGGTTGGGATGTGAGTCTATTGATTAAGAGCAGAAAGGTGTAGAATCAATACATCGAGGTCTGGCCACCCTTTTGTAAAAGCCTGAAATGCAGGCTGACGAAACACCCTTGCGGCATCCCTATGAGCACAAATGTCTGCATCAGGAAACATGATGTAGTGATGACTTACTTTGAAAAGTTAAAAAAGAGTTGTACTTCAGAAGTACTATCCTGAACCTACTGTGATCACCTGGTGGCAGCTCATTTCTTGAAGTACACACTCGTCTTAATCAGTGCCTGCCCCGCATCCCTGAGCATGCGGCAGGGGAATTGGCCCGCTGCAGCGGAAATGCTTGTCGTACGCCGTTCCACCCATGTTTGCATACTTGATGTATGGTCATTTTGCATACTTGATGCATGGTCATATCCTATGTTAGTGTGTACTTCAAGAAATGAGCTGCCACAACTGGATCACGGTAGGTTCACGACAGCACTTCTCAAGTACAAGAAGGGCATCATGCATTTCATGCATTCGCAGTGCGCGTGTCTACACGCACAGCACCCTGCGCTCCTGGCATGCGAAGCGTTGCCACCGGAGTCCAATACACAACTCAAATGTATCATGATGTGTCCTTCCGAGCACCATCATCGTGACGGAACAACAACCAGCAGACGATGGACTACAAGGCACACTACTTCAAGCATTACTGCTGCCGCCACCCCTAGTCCTGACCCTGACCCTAACCCTAATAAACAGAAGACAGCGCTCACCTGAATAGCAGCACCCTGTGACCCTGCGCCTGCAGCTCGGGCAGCAGCCCGCGCAGCCGCACCATCTTCGCCGAGGAGAACAGTGCATCCTGCTGCAGCGTCAAATCTTCGAGAGCTGCGGCGTGCGCATCAGCAGGAGTAAACGCGTGCATTTGGTGAGTACACCTGTGTATTGAAAGAGTACGCACCGTAGACTGTGCCGCGACTCGCATCAATGTCAAGCCCGCTGCTGCGACGTCAGAGCCTCCAAGATAGACGTTGAAGTACTTCACACGCAAGCTTGGATGCAGTGCACACGGGCTTCATACATACATGCGCGACGCACAGCAACATTAGCTGCTCACCAGGAAAGTGGCTGCATAGCTGGTGCATGGCGTAGTTGCTAAACGTCTCCAGCTCCTTGCGGACCATCTGCGGCATGAAACCTTACAATACAATTGGAAGTACTTGCACACAAGCCTGGGTGCAGTGCATCTACGCTTCATAAATAGAAGTAAACATTGTGCAGCAGCGCTCAGAGGCGTACCCGGGAAGTGGCTGCATAGCTGGTGCATGTCGTAGTCGCTGAACGTCTCGAGCTCCTTGCGGACCATCTGCGGCGTGGCGGCGTCGCCAAAATATGCGGCCCCGTACGCGACCTCAACGATCCTGCTGATGGTCGCATCATCCTGCGTACAGCGAGCAAACAGTAGCAGTGAATGGTATGAAATAGCAACAGCATGCTGATGATGATGGTAATTGTGAATCTTTAACACCTGGTGCTTCAGGCGCGACAATACTAATCAAATGGTGATGAGGTATCGCCAAGTACGCGGCGCCAAACGCGACGTTGGCGATTCTGCTGATGATTGCGTCGTCCTGCGTGCAGTGGCGACACAGTCGAAGTAGAGTTGCCAGGTACTTGGAAGAATGTGACAGCTACAACAATGATGACGAGGATGGTGATGATTGCAGTCTCTCCTTAGACAACAGTGCTCAAACGGTTCTTTGAAGTATTGGCAACGAACGCGGCGCCGCACGCAACGTTGGCGATGGCCGCATCGTCTTGTGTGGCGAGGAAACAGTATTGCATGCATGGAGATGGCAGTAATCATAGCAGCTGGTGGTTGTCTGCCCCCAGCTCCGTGAAGATGCCATGCTTCGAATGCTCGTTGAAGCTGATAAAGACGCGTGTGAAGATGCCATCCATACCTCTAGTCGAATAGAAGTATCCATTAGGATAAGTAACACTCCAAGCACACTCATCGCGAGACCACTTGCCTCACCATGTAGTGGTGCAGCAGCAGCAACGGCTAGCTGGCGGCGTTGCGCAGCTAGGCAAACACATTTTTTCACACACTTCAATACTTGAAGTCAATACTTTCTGGCAACAAAAACTCGTGCTGAATACTCAGTTGCCTAACCTTGTAGTGGTGCAGCAGCAGCAGCGGGTGGTTGGCGGCCTTGCGCAGCTCGGTGAAAACATTCTTAGCCTCTGTGGTGCTGCCCACAATGGCCGCAACGACAGCGTTGGTGTCCTCCGCAGCATCGCCCTTGACGCCGCCGCCTTTTCTCTTCAAGTGCGCCTGCGGGCGTGAGTAAAGGGATGCATTTTCGGCAGCGCAGTGAGATATACATGCAGTTTTGTTGGACCCACAGATGGGGCCACCGGTTGTGAGCGGGTGTTACTGCAAAAATCCGGTTCTTGGTGCATCCTCACACTTTCTGCGGCCAAGCACGGCAACGCAAGGCATACAGCTTCGACACCGGTTAGGAAGAAAACAGAAGTACCGAGCATCAGAAACAGGCAGGAAACAGATTGCACAGTTTACAGCAACGAGATGGAAATGCCTGATGGAAGCTGCGGTAAAACAATGCATGTACAGAATCGGCAGCAACGGGAATGCGAGCGTAGATGGTGCCTGGCTAGCTACGCTCGGTCTGTGATTGGACGGGGCTAAAAAGACATCGATTTACCGTCATCGCCTTACCCGGCGCTTGGCAAACATCAGAAAAGCTCAGGCGGCAGCAAGGAATGCAGCCATCGGGAGCAGTGCTCAGTCTCAAGCTACGTCGCGGTAAGCTCTACAGAGGTGCCTGCACCAACAATACTCGGCATGCAGAAGCGCGCGCATGCGCATCGCTGCGCACAGTTTGAGGCCATGCTCACCTTGAGGATGCCATCGTAGAGCTGCTTCTGCATGTCCCCCTGCCGCGATCAGCAAAAAACGTAGCAAAAAGTCAAGTCAGCGCTCCACACACGCAGTAGGCGCTCTAGGTGTGAGCGAAGTTGATGTTTGCAGTTGACAAACGGGCGGTGCAGGTCCCTCTGCAGCGCTCAGCAAAGACAATGGCGTTACATCAGCGCTCCACACACACAGGAGGCGCTCTACGTGTGGGTGAAGTTGAGGTTTTCAGTTGATGAACGGGCGCTGCAGCACGGCTCAGCAGGAGACTGCGAGCCGTGCGTCGTGACTTGTAGCATGAACTGCGATGTCATTGCTACTCATCGGTGGTTGCAGTCCGCACTTTGCATGCAAGAAAAGAACGACGAGCCAGGAGAATGCCCCAGATGACACACCAATGGCCGTTGCAGTTTGGCTCATATTATTCAAGCTCACGTGCCCTGAATGACGCCATATCCATGTTGGCTTGCACTTCAAATGGAGCAGCTACCACCGCTGTTTGAGGTAGCCTGCATGCAAGCCTGCAGGCTTCGCCGGGGCGCGCGCGACGGTAGCACTCACCAGAGGCAGCACATCGACGTCTGTCGTCTTGGGCACCAGCTGCTCGAGCACTGCCGACTTGAGTCGCCGCAGGACAAAGGGCGAGAGCATGCCGCGCACGTCCGCCACGCGCGGCAGCGCAAGCCCCCCTCTGCCTGCTGCAAGGATGTGTGACGTGAAAGGGTTGAGGTTAGCAAGCAGTAAGGGGCACTGCCCGCTGCGTGGCGGGTCAGCATTGGAGGGGGTTGAGGTTAGCGAAGAGCAAGGGGCACGCCCTCTGCTCGCTGCAAGGGGGTGCGGCTTTCAGCAGGGAGGTGGGCGTTTATAGATCATGATGGACCAAGAAGGGCCTTTTGAGTGACAAGTTGTCCATTTGTAGTTGACACTTCAGGAGTGTCAGAGAAGCAGTTTTAGACTACCCGAGAGAAGATGAGGCTCCGTTTTTCATCAAGCCTCAACTGGGGAAGTTGAAGAGTCGTCCGCCACCCGCAGCAGCGGAAGCACCCCTCTGCCTGCTGCAAGGGCATTCCAAAGACAGCTTCACACGTCGCACCTTGCGCTTTAGGCTGTCTCAACAGATTCAGCGCCGCTGCTGTTGCTCATGGTGTGGTCGGGATGCTGCATAGCGTCTGGCTCTGTCAACATGAGCTAAAGGCGCTGTGCAGTACTTATTCTGTATATGAATATATGGAAACGAATCAAAAGATCGTAGCGCCCTCGGTGACAAGGTGTGGTGGGCCGTCAAATTGAATGCCTTCTACCAGTAACCATGGTCGCCGCTGTGTATACTTCAAAGTATATATCAGTATAGTTTACGTCTGCGATTCAGACTTGCCTTCAAGATGTTGTGGAGAACTCGAAATACATGTTGGTATAAATGGCTAAAAACATGAGCGCCAACAGATCAAAAGATTATTCCAAAACCAAATTCAACTACTTAAGAGTACCGCCCTTGAACCACAACATGATCACAGGTCAAGAAATGGAAAACAGCCCAGCTCAAGCTGTGGAATATTTCAATGGAAAATTCAGCTACTTCATGGTACTTGCCTTGCGCAGTGGCGGTTTCACCGCGATGAGCGCTGCCGCCGTTGCTCATGCCCTCCTCCAGCATTTCGAGCAGGTTCAGCACGGCATCGGCGCGGAAGACCTTGGGCATGAGGAACATCAGCAGCGCCAGGAGCTGCGGCAGCGGGCAGGCGACAATGTGAGCATTGACATCAACCTCAAGTCTAGAAAGTTGCGGTTGCGCACCGTGGTCGACGCAGCACATGCGAAACATGAGCACGCCAGGAGCTGCGGCAGCGAGTTAGGCAGCATTCTGAGCGTTGCCATCAGCCTTAAAAACTTGTCATCAACGCAAAGTCTACAGGTTTGAAGGTGAGCACCGCGTCCGCACGAGAAGGCCTCGGGCATGAGGGACCTGAGCAGCGCCAGGAGCTGCGGCAGCGAGCAGGCGACATTGAGCACGTGATGTCAACTTCAAGTCTAGAGGTTTGAGCTTGAGCGCCGCTATTGGCGCGGAGGAACGTGCAGCATGAGGTGAAACTGGGTGATCAAACCTCTTTCCGTACAGACACGGTTCCGGGTCAGAGCAGATTAGTCCACCTCTCCCTGGTTAGTGCACTGAGCAGCAGGCACTACATGTGGTAATACAAAGTCATATCGGGATAAGGAAAAAGCGACACTAAGTTTGGAAAAAAAGCGCATCTCCTTCAGGTTGTTGTGCACGGGACTGGAGAGCAGGCGGTTCTGCTGAGATCAGGGTTGGAAACTAGGTTCAGGGTAAATACATGTTTCAGGGTTAGGGTTAGCGGCCCAAATCTTTCAGATTATTCTGCACCGCCGTGTCGCTGACCAGAAGGCAGTGTGGTAGTAGGGCTAGCAGATGTGGTGCTGCTGCTGAATGTGGCGCATTTTGGTTGGTGTCCGCAGCTGAGCACTGACCCTATGGCAGCGGTCCGTGTTCACGGTTACGATCAGGAATTGCGGTCAGGAGAAGTCAAGTTGGCCCACCTGTTTGAAGTTGTTGTACGGCCAAGATAGGGCAAGTGCAAGTTTAGAGCTAGCGTTACAACGTGATGTTGCTGCCGCAATTGGAACTTTTTTGCTGTCCGCAGCTGGGCATTGACTTGTTGGCAGCGATTCGTCGTCATGGTCAGGATTGATAATTGTGTCAGCGGAAGTACAACTTGGCCCACCTCTTTAAGGTTATTTAATCTGCACCGGTGTGCCGCTGAGCAGCAGGCGGTGCTTGCAGGGCCTCGACGAGCTTTCTCGAGCCCTAAGCGAGAATTATTTATTTAAACAGTTGAAGTTGGCTCACCTCTTTGAGGTTGTTCTGCACTGGCGTGCCGCTGAGCAGCAGGCGGTGCTTGCAGTGGACCTCGCTGAGCTTGCGGAAGCGCGAGCCGGACGAGTTCTTGATGCTGTGGCCCTCGTCCAGGACCATGTACTCGTAGCGGAATCGCTTCAGGAACTTCCTGCGTTCCCAACAGCAATGCAGCGTTTGGTGTGACTGCCGGGATCCATGTCCACAGAGCAGCAGACATTGTGAGATTCATGCTGTGGCAGTCTGGGATCATGTACTTGTAGCGAAAACCGCTTCAGCAACATCCTGCGCTGAACACAATAGGTGCAAAAGTTGGTGAGGCAGGTGGAGCGAATTGGCATACATTTGACCGGCACAGCAAAGACTGTGTGTGTGATTGCTGCTGTGCCCGTTTTCAAGAACCATGCAGTCCTTCATGCTCCGCCTAACTGCCTCTCGTGGAAGTAAAATGCCCTACATTGCTCAGCAAACACTACCTACATACCTATCGTCTGTGGCGGTGTCGCGCTCCCACAGCGAGTACGTTGTGAGCACCATGCGAAGACTTCAAGTGCGTCTGCTTGAAGTTTGACATGTGGCTCAGTAAACGCTACCTACATACCTGTCGTCCGTGGCCGCCTCGCGCTTCCACAGCGAGTACGTTGTGAGCACCACATGCGGCGCCCAGCTGCCTCTAGTTGAAGTACAACTCGCTACATCGCTCAGCATGCGCTACCTACATACCTGTCGTCCGTGGCAGCCTCGCGTTCCCACAGAGAGTACGTTGTGAGCACCACGTGCGGCGCCCAGCTGCCCAGGCCCTTAGCCGCGCGGCCCAAGTCGCCGTTGCGCATGTCCGCGCGCTCGGCCTGTGGCACAAATAAGGCACATTTAGCGTACAAAACCATGGGGTAGGTAGGTACACACCTCATCATGGACGGCCTGCACCACAAATAAGGCACATTAAGCGTACAAAACCATCGGGTAGGTAGGTATACGCCTCATCATGGACGAGCGGCCCAGGTCGCCATTACGCATGTCCGCACGCTCGGCCTGCGCCACAAATAAGGCACATTTAGCGTACAAAGCCATGGGGTAGGTAGGTATACACCTCATCATGGACGGCCTGCACCACAAATAAGGCACATTAAGCGTACAAAACCATCGGGTAGGTAGGTATACGCCTCATCATGGACGAGCGGCCCAGATCCCCATTGCGCATGTCCGCACGCTCGGCCTGCGCCACAAATAAGGCACATTGAGCGTACAAACAATGGGGTAGGTAGGTATATATTGCCACTGGACGCCGCCGTCGCGCATGTCCGCGCGCTCAGCCTGCGGCACAAATGACGCTCATTTGTCTTACAGAATCAAGGGGTAGGTAAGTATACGCCTCTTCATGGGCTGCTTTCATTAGAAGTAAGCACACGCAGTGCAGCGGGAGACCGCGGGCAATTACGAGACATGTAACCGTAATGTAACGACCACTCTCCACGTAATGTAAGACCACTCTCCACGCGCAGTCGCAAGTACGTCATCACATACTGCAAAAGTAAAGTAGAACAGATAGGTGCCGATACTGAATCAAGCACTAGAGTCTGAGTGAGGTTCAGATTCCAACAGCTGTGGCTACACAAAGCATGGGGTAAGTATATACTTGACACCATGGACGCGCGGCGCAAATAACACTGAGCTAGATTGCGTAAACAAGTGGTCTGTTTGTGATGTCCCCATCGAGCAAGCCTGTGCGCTTACACCTGCGCGCTCAGCTTGCGTCACAAGTAGCAGCGGTCCAACAAACAAAATGAAGTCGTGGGTATTTGCAACGTCAGTTGCGCATGCTCTTGCTCTTGCTCCGCTACTGCCAAACGGAGCTGCCAGTGGAATGTGCATGACTAGATGCCTGATGTTCTAACTTCGACCAACATGAGCAACGTGTCCACGAAGCCATGGAAGCAGCGAGTAGCAGCAAGAAACCGCCGCAGAAAACCCCACTGTGTCCACCGCCACAGTCACACTCAGACCATCGAACAAGGGTAGGTACGCAACCATGACACGCTCACGCACGCACCTGCGACCCGTGATAGATCGCAACTTCAAGTGCAGGGCAGAAACGCTCCAGTTCGGACTGCCAGTTGGCCAGGACGGACGACGGCACCACAATCAAATGGGGGCCCGTGCCAGCACCGCTGCGAAAAGACGACAAGAAGGGCAGTATGGTATTGGTGAGATGTACTGCGAGCACGTGGTGTGAGGCGATGGGCGTAGGATGAGAGCACGTTGTAACGTAAACCAGCGCCGGAAGCATGTGCCACAGGCATGCACACCGCTAGGTGCAAATACACGCTGACATAGTGCACACCCGTAACCGCCACCCCAGCAGGGTCTCAGCAGCACTGTCACCAAACAAAACAGAGGCAAAAGCGTACACACCTGCCAGCTGAGCCGCTGCCGCCCTGCTCAATGCTGCGCCACCTGCAACAACAGGGTCACATCGCGAGCGCAGCAGACAGTCAGCTCTATCTGAGTGCCATATGCAATACGGGGCTGCATGCCTGTGACAGAAGCATAACACGAATGCACGCGAGCCGCCGCCGTTGGTCTGTGCCTTCTAGCAGCTGGTTCTGCTCAGGCACGCAGGGTTAGGGTTAGGGTTAGGGTTAGGTTTGCCATACAAGCAGGAGTAGTACATGCAGTTGACGCATGTCACCATCTATCTTTAAACCTTACCCTCACCCTACCAGTCAACACCTAATCACCAAGCCCAAACCCGAACCTACTCAACTCCGACCTAAACCGCGATGGTCTGCACTGTTGTGCCGAGCCCCATCTCGTCCGCGAGCGCACCATTGATGCTAGCCCTGGCCCACTGAACCATGACGCTACCCTAACCCCCACATAACAGCCAATGAGAAAGAGAGAACGCGATCGTCTGCAACGTCTCGTCGAGCCTGACTTTACCCCTACCTCTTGTTGAAATGGTTACCCTAACACCTTCAAATGTTGCCCACCTCACTTGCCTCTAAACCTGCATCTAATCCCAAGCACCATCTAGCGAAACACCCAAAAGGAGAGTCACCTCATGAGGCCCAGAAAAGCGATGGTCTGCACCGTCTTGCCGAGCCCCATCTCGTCCGCGAGCACGCCGTTGACGCCCACGCGCCGCAGCACGCCCATCCAGTTCACGCCCGCCAGCTGATACGGGCTCAGCTGCAGGCCCGGCGCGCACGCCGCCGCGACGTCGGCGTCCGTGAACATCTCCGCGTCGCGCGCGCGGTCTGCGTTGACCTGCAAGCGACGAGACCCAAGACCTGTGATTTTGATATTTGCAGAAGTGCCTACTTCAAGTAGTTGAAGTTGTGATGCGGCCGCGACGTCGGCGTCCAACGAATAATCCGCGTCCGCGCGCGGTCTGCAGTCACCTGCATGTGACAAGACATGCCCTGCAAAATTGATGTTGCCAGCTATTGATTGATGGTGCCATCGGTGCACAGGTGCCTACTGCAAGTAGTCAAGGTTGTGAGGCGCGCACGCCGCCGTGACGTCGGCGTCCGTGAACATCTCCGCATCGCGCGCGTGGTCAGCTGTCACCTGCACGCCATGTTACAAACGCCTAAAAAATATATATGCCTAAAAAAAGTAATACGCATAGGCATACTTCAGCCGCGCCGTGCTGTTGTTGCCGGCTGCAAGATGTTGCAGCGGCGTGCACGACGTCAGGGGCCCCAACGTACTGCCAACTTTGAGCACGCGCTTGGCTGCCAACTTCAAGTGCTGCGCACCAGCACCACCGCTGTCCGCACGCACCCCCCAGGCCCACACGCCCCCAAAACCACCGTCGTCAGCGTCTCGCGGACAAACCCTAACCCTAATCCTACCCCTAATCTAACTCTCACTCTAGTCTGCTACTGCCTACTTCATGTACTTCAACTGTGATTTTCATACTTCTAGTTGAAGTGGGCTGTGTGCCTCGTCTTCTTCCTGAACATCAGCGACAATGTGCGTCATCAAGTGCGCGGCGCCCTCATGGCCCATGCCGCACCCACACCAACGGTGTCTCTGACAGGCCGCGACTGGTCTCCACCTTGCCGACTGCAACTACTTGAAGTTGCCCACGCGCCTCACCTTGCTGAGCATCAGCGACCCCGCACTCTGATCCGCGCGTGACCCGGGCGCCCGCGCCACCACCATCACCCTCACTGCAGCGCTACTGCCTACTGCAACTACGGGCGCGGCGCCCACGTCGCCATCTTCACCGCCATCACTGTTACAAACCACCTCACTGCCTACTGCAAGTACTTGTAGTTGACTCACCTTGCTGAGCGTCAGCGACCCCGCGCTCTGATCCGCGCGCGCCCCGGGCGCCCACACCACCACCACCACCACCACCACCACCATCACTGCAGCGCTACTGCCTATTGCAAGTACGGGCGCGGCGCCCATGCCACCACCATCACCATCACTGCAGCGTTACGGCCTACCGCAAGTACTGAAGCTGACTCACCTTGCTGAGCATCAGCGACCCCGCGCTCTGATCTGCACGTGCCCCGGGTGCCCACGCCGCCACCACCGCCGTCAGCTTCTCTGACAGGCCGCGGCACTGATCGAGCACGCGCATCGCACGCGCGCGCGCCGCAGCCTCATCATCCGAGCTTCCCCCTTCGTCCGTGTCCACGCCGCTGCCCTCGGCCTCGCCTGAGGCACGGGGGGGGGGGGGGGGGGCGGGTCGAGGGGGTGGGCAAGGCTGGTTGGAGGAAAACACTCGAAGTAAAATACTTGAAGTTGCATACGATGAAGTGAAATACTTGAAGTAATGCTGTTGCTCAGGGCTATGCGGACCACACTGAGGGAGGCTACTGAAGTGGGGACGCAATGGCGGCTGTCCGGCCGGGGGCCAGTGAGCAGGCCGGACTGCGCTGCCGCCACCTCCATGACCACGCAAGGCATTTGAAGCATGCCACAACTCCCCAGCGTCCGTGCCCCTGCTTGTTCTCTGCTTTCCTTGTCTTTGTCGGAGCAGATGTCCAGTGCAGAGATGTACTCGGCTACCGGAGCGCTGCGCCTGCGAGGGACACGCACACACCTTCGTCACTGGCGAGCTCCAGAGGCGCGGCCGCGCTTGCGCCGTTGCCGCCGCCGCCGCCGCCGCTGCCGCTGCGGCCGCCGCCGCCGCCGCCGTTGCTGCCATTTGCCTTGCCCGGTCGCTTGATCATTGCTGGACTGGTGTCGCTCACAACCAGCGCGTGCTCGGCAGAAGCAGGGGCGGCGGAAGCGGCGGCGGCAGCAGACCGTGCCGTGCCGCCATCCGACGCGTCGCTGTCGGCGAGGTTGTAGGTTGGAGCGCTGCTGGCGGGCGCCGTGGTGGGTGTGCCACCTGTCAAGGTTGCAGTTACAGTTGAAGTTACTCTATAGTGCAGGTTATGTTAGGGTACGGATGCAGCTGGGGTAGAGGGGGGTACATGGTAGAACGAGAAGCGCCGAGGCGGCTGCGCAATGCGCCGCTGTCAGCAACGGCGCTTTGACTGTTGGCAGGCTTGGCAAGCACTGCAATCTGATCAAAGCGCTGGATTGACAAGGGCCGACAGCCTCTCATTGGTGCTGCACGGGTTCAGTGACGTTGACGCTGACAGCTCGGATGAGCCATGCCACCGCTCAATTGTGACATTGGGTTCCAAGCAGGTGTCACGATTGACAAGATCTACTTAGGGTTAGGGTTAGCAGCGGCACCGCTACGGGCGGCATCTGTACAATCCGCTAACCTTGTGCTTAGACAAGTGCCGAACAGGCAGAGGGTCGGGCAAAGTCAACAATACAATGCGTTTGATAATGCCATTTTCAAATGATTTCGTAACGTCAACTTCAACTTCAATTCACCCAAGGCGCATCTCACGGCTCCACCATTCACTGCACGCAGCGCTGCGTCCGGTGCCGCTGTTTCCAACAGCTTTGAGTCCACCTTTGAGTCACCGGCAGAAAGCGTATCTGGGCTGCTGCCAATCGCCTGTTGCCATATGCTGCGCACAGCGCTGCGTCCAGCGCCTCCGCCTATGTCAACTTGAAGGCAAAATGCAACGCACCAACAGATGGCTGCTGCCAAACGCTTGCGCCGCCATGCACTGCGCCCAGCGCTGCGTTTGGCGCCAAAGCTACACCCAGCTCCAACATCAACCTCGACTCTCCAACCTCAACTTCAACTCACCGACAGAAGGCGTCTCCGGGCTGCTGCCGAACGCCTGCGCCGCCGTGCGCACCCGCGCACGCGCCTTTGCTTCCTCGCCGCCGCCCCTGACCGGCGTCTTTCCCAATCCATCGCTGTCGCTGCCGCCGCCGCCGCCGCTGCCGTCGCCGTCGCTGCCGCTGCTGCTGGCGAGCACATTCTTGCGCAGGCGCCGCCGGGGCGGCTGTCCGTTGGCGCTGGGCGCTGCCGCAGCGGGTGCTGCGGCGGCGGCAGCGGCGGCGGCGCGCTGTGGCGGAGGAGGCGGCGGCGCAGCCTCCGCTGCACGATGAAGAAGGGGCGTCATCGAATACAACGGGTAGCGGGAGTGCGTTGGTCAGACGGGTTTACAGAGCAGCGTGTGCGCTGTCTGTTTCACAGAACTTGTGCCAGAGCGCCCTGCCCATTAGGGTTAGGGTCAGCATTAGGGCTTTATCCTAGGAGTGGGCTAACCCTAGGGGGGTTGGCATTAGCGCTAGAGCTAACCCTAACCCTACGTTTGACCCAAGTCTCCGCGCCAAGCCAGTTCAGACAATGAGCACTGATTATGAACCTAACGCCTCGGGCATCCATTATCACCAATGGCATAACCGCCTGCCGCAAGAGTATATCACCACATATACATAAATTGTACATGGTTTCATCATCGTCTTCGACAAATTGTGGGTAGTCACACCGCCAACAGACAAAATAAGGTAGTACCCCACCACTGACTTTTGGCATCGTGGACACTGGTTGCAGCTGCATACCACAAGGACTGCTCGAGAGATGGCTTCTTCATCGCCGCCTTGCATCCTCAAAACAAGTCTCCGCAGACACGCCTCGCGCTGCTGGTCTGTCACTGTTACTGTAACTACTGTTAAACTGTTACAGTTACATTACAGTTACATTTACTACACCATCAGCGCACGTGCACAGCGGCAGCACGCCCCACTGACCTTCCACGTCCGCGCCGGCGCCGTCGCGCTGAGCATCGACATCGTCGTCGCTCGCGTCCGTCAGCTGCAGCTCGTGGTTCTCATCCTCCTCCTCTTCGCCGTCCTCCGCGCCGCTCACAAACTCCTCCTCCTCATCAATATCATCCACATCGCGCACCGCACGCCCCCCCCGCCCCCCCCCCCGTGCCGCAGGGGGGGGGCGTCTGCCCCCCTTGGCGGCGGCGGCCTTGCGCGCGCGGCGCCGGCCCGAGGAACTTTCCTCTGCGGACTCTTCTTCGTCGTCGTCGGACGAGCGCGCGATGAAGTCGTCGCTGAGCTCGTCGGAGTCCGCGTAGGCGTCGGATGCGCGCTTGCGCTTGCGCTTGGCGGCTGCGCGGGGGGGGGCGGCGTCAAGTGGGGTATGTATAGTGTGTACGGGATGTAGCTATAATGAATCGTACGCGCATGATCAAAAACATTACCTGAGCATGTCTATATAGTTTGTCATGAAGGCATCGTCCGAGCATGCGTTCGCGTCTGACGCGCGTTTGCGCTTGCGCTGCGCGGGGCAACGCCAAGCGGACTCACATGTGCGTATGCATGTATGCATATGTGTAGGCGGGTATGCAGAAGCGGCGAGCGAAGATGATCAGAGGGGTATCTCTGATGCATAATCCTGCGGAGACCCCGGACTTGAGGTTGGGGTAACCTCAACTCCAACCCTGACCCTGTGCGTGTGAGAATTGCCACGTGCTGCTCAGTGAATGAAAGGTGGCGTCAAAATAAGGTGAAAATAGGGGCGTGGCAAGCTGACCAGGCGCAAAGCGCGGCGCGCCCCCCTCCCCCCAGGCTCCAGGTGAGTTGCTGTGGCGAAGTTCACATGCAGGAGCGTCACTGCTGATTATAGTGGTACAGTGATAGTGGAACAGCTAACTCTGAACACGCTGCGCTGCGCCTGTGCGTGGCCAGCAGGCGCCTGAAGGTGTCGGTGAGCTCCGTACGTATGTACTTCGAAGTATGCGCATGTGTAGCGGGTGGGCAAGGTGTTACAAGCAAGTCATTTCACGGGGACAGTCGCATCGAATTGCACTTTTGCAGTCGATTGCCAGCGCCCATCCTTGACAAGCGGGGTACGCCACGCCGTCACTGCAGCAGGTTTGAGCAGGGTCACAGTAGCCCTGATCTTAGGGTTAGGGTTAGCCTCGCATCGCCCGTCCTGACTAGTCGCTTCGTTCGCGCAGTACATCCAAGGCGCTGGTCGCAAGAAGTAGCCCTGACCCTAGCCCAGACCCAAAAGCAGTGTTCAGCGTACACACACACACTGGCTAACAGAAGTACCTGCCACGAACCAACCCTGATCCTGACCCTAAGTGCACAGTGCACCCTGAATGAATGACTGGCAATCATTTCATCTAGGGTTGGTTGTTTCCGGCCATGTGGTTGTGATAAGCGGTTGGTAGGGGCCAAATCAAACCCTGACCACCCTAAGCTCTAATCCTAGCACAAAGTGGCTGGCAGCCAGGTAGTACAGCCACGTCAGTCGTGACCATTTTCGAGTAAGCTGCACACGCACACGCCGTGAACAGTAAAGCAAAGTGCACAGCGCCCGTTGCGGCAGTTACGGCAGTTACTGGCCTGGCATGGCCGCAACCCCCCTGTCCCCCTTGCAGCACCCCTTCCCTCGCAGCACCGCCTTCTGTTCTCCGCCCCGATATCGATGTTGGCTGCCTTGCACGCACCGCTGTCTTCGCGGTGCGTGCAACAACGGGCCTCGCCGAACACGCGCACCTCAAACGTCCACTATAGCGGGAGAGTCGCTCACTTCTGACAGAGCGAACCAGCAGAGAGCACAGCGTCAGTTACGCACCTGGCGCTGCCGCCGCGCCCCGCCCCCGCGCCGCCCCCGCCCCCCTCCCCCCCCCCCTGCCGCCGCCGCCGCTGCCGCCGCCGCGCCGCGCCCGCGCCTCCGCCGCCCTCTCCGCCTTCACCCTGGCAATGTTAGCCTTCTTCTGCTTCTCGGTGAGCGGCGCCTTCGTCTGCAGCCAGCCGCCGCTCGGCTCTGGGCGCGGCTTGGCGCGCATGGGCACCACCTGCGCCCCAGTTAGGGTTAGGGTTAGGGTGAGGAAATGCGGTGAGAGTTAGGGTTGGGGTTTGGAGAAGCCAGCTGCCGCTGCGCTCCGGCTGCGGGTTCGCGCGCATGGGCACCACCTGCGTGCCAGTTCGGGCTAGGGTTAGAACTGACAGTTTTAACCATTAGGGTTAGGGATAGGTGCCACTTGCGGTGTTATGAAGGGTTTGTGGTCGGGGGTGTCGTTAATGTGATATAGTGATGGTATTTTATTGACGCCTGTCTGTCGCTTCCTGTGCGTCAATCAATTGTTGACCAGAAATCATGCAATGCAAACATGCCACACGAAGGAAGCAAAGGTTGAGATTGCCCCCCCCCCCATTTAGATAGCTGCGCCGGGATGCACACACCCCGTGCAGCGCACTGCAGCCCAACAAATAGCAGGCCTTTGAGTACCCGGCTGCGACTGCAACTCCTAGCTCTGACCCTAAGCAACAGTGCGCAAAGCTACTGCAACGGGACGCGCCCCGCAAGCCAGTGAGCTCCCATGTGAATGGGGGCGGCGTCTACTTTAAGTATGTGATTCCCGGATGGCGATGATGCTCAGTGCACTCGCATTCATGCCGTGGCGGTAGTGAGAATGGCAAGGAGCTCGCGCGCAAAACTGACGCAAAGGAGTGCGTGCAGCCCAAACGCACAGCAGCGCGCATCGCGCTGTCCTCGTGTGCGTGAACGCTGCGTCTGTTGCCGCCAAGTGAGGTCGGCCCGGTGTATCCGCATGATCTGCCGCTGTGAGTAATGTGTGTCGCATGAACTGTGCCTGTGAATCGTGTACTGAAGCAGCGTACTCCCCAGTTCCTAGCTCAAGTTAGTCTCCTGTCATGAACACCTGAGCCTGGCAATGACACGGTGTTCATGTGGCGTGGCTTTTGACTTGCCCCCGTTGTGGTACTGTGCTGTCCATGGCGCAAGCCACGTTGTTCAATGCGCGTGTCACAGCCGTTGCAGCTAAGCAGCAACAGAGAGCGTTGCACGTGCTGCATGTCTCTGCAGCCCCAGCTTGCAGGTGTGAGAGGCTCTTGTGAGCCCCAGGAAGGTGAACCTTAAGCACCATTCCGCAAATGCTTTGTCTTCGCCGACTTTAAGGTAAACGGCAGCGATAAGGGTCTGCTGAGTTCTGCTGCAACGAGTGGATCACTTGGCGTCAGCACTTGCACCGGCTGTCGGCACGACAAAAAATCAGGCACCAAAGTCAAATGGACATGCGGCCTCCCCAATCTTATCCTGATGATGTCCCGAATGCATAACTGTTTGTAAAGCTCAGACGTTCAGCTCCATGGTACCTGAAACCAATATTCCTAATTCATTTCATTACGAAGCATCAGCAGAGCAGCAGCTTAGTGTGGATGGTGCACCAGACAAGCCAGAAATACCATGTATTGCATCGATCATCTCACCGGGACCTGTTGCCGGGGAGGCGTGGGCAGCTCCTCGTCGTCAGAACTAGTCTCATGACCCAATGCCATGCTTGCGAACGGATTGGCGCTGCCCTGACTCATGACGCTGCCCCCGCGCGCGCCAACTTTCAAAAAAAATAGTTCTCTCTAGAGAGAGAAGTGTCCCTGCCACCACCGGAGCAGAGCAGACTACAACTCTCTGAGCAGCACCAGCCAGCGTCCACCGTCAACGCAGATCAGCTCTGCCCGTAGCGTCGTCAGGATGTGGGGACTTCAAGTTTTTTACTTCAACAGTTTACTTCAACAGTGAGATGAACTAAGCAACAACCGTTACGCACGATCTTTGAACGTGGGGGTTTTGAATGCCACAGGGCGGGGACATGCGACACCTGCCACATTGATAGTGGAAGCACCAAGCGCGCCGAAAGATCTACTAGTAAGAACTCTACCGCCCTAGTAGGTACAGCCTTAAGGTAATTACTGATAGTACATAGCTAGCAAACTTTTGCCCCCCCGGCCAGCTCGCCAACATCGAAAGGTGTGGCAGCGCCATGAAGTGGAGGTGGGGGCTGCTTGTCTGGCGCGCCTAGCATGTTTCACCAGCCATGGTGCATCTGGCGCGCCGCAGCAGCACCTGCCACAGTTCAGCCGCACATTTGGAGCCCCTTATCACACAGCACCAGCAGGCCAGAGGAGCATTACGTTCGAGCTCGCGGCATCGGCAAGGACATGGAAAGCTTTGCAGTCGCCTCTCAAGCAGCACGAGCAGCTACTTCCCTCCCCTCACGCCACCCAAGGATACTATCTCCGGGCCTTTTGGCACCGTTGATTGTCATACCAATTGCTCTTCGAGCTGATCCGTGGCTGAAGCAGAAGGAGTGGGGCTCATGCAGCTGTGCGCAGCTGCTGCAGACTACGCCTGCTCGGCCGTCGCCAGGGCTCGTGCCTTCTCCGCCATGTGCCGACCAACCTGCGCTTGAAGTTCGCCACCAAGGACACTATCCCGGGGCTTCACGGCACCCTGGATTGTTGACCCTACTCCTATGGAGTGTTGTTCGTGTGGCGGCAAACCGCAGCTTCTGCTGGCACCTCTGGCCCCGACTGCTGCATCGGCGACTGTGGACATCAGACCTGCGCTGCCTCCACCAGCACTTGCCGCCGTACACCGCATATGCTGCCCCAGCACCTCACATCTGGACACTATCTTGGGACCTAGCGGTACCCTTGATTGTTGTTACACACACTCTTTCAGAGTCTTGTCCGTGGGGAGGGTCAGCGATGCGGCGACGGTGCAGGCAGGTGGCGGCTTCGCCTGCTTGGTGGCCTACGCCGACGCAGCGACCGAGTGTCAAGCCTGCTGCCTGCTGCGCCAAGATCATCAACGCGAACACCAACACCTGCAACCACACCGTCGAAGACTGGAGCCTATCCGCCGCCGTCCCTGCCGCCGGCGATGGCGCACGCCTTCACTTCAACCCACAACCGACACAAGGACACTATCTTGGGGCCTCGCGGCACCCTTGATTGTTATCATACAACTCTGCGGAGTGTTGTCCAAGGCATGTGGTTAGAGAGCGGCGCCTGTGCGCGGCGACGGGGCAGGCGGCGGCAGCTGCGTGGCGGGAGCGGCGTGGAGGAGCAGGAGCAGGAGCAGCAGGAGGAAGGAGTTCGCAGCAGGGGTTCCAGTGTGCGGCCGGGGACACCGGGGGGGGGTAACACTAGCAAATAGAAGGGCGGGTTTTAGTAGATATGCTTGCTTGAGTGACAGCATCAGCCTTTGCAGCACCAGTGCCTGGCACTTAGTGATTCATGACCATTGTCCTCAGTTCTGGGCGCTGCTACCAGTAGCCCAGGCCTGCACAAAGCTGTTCACGGTCAGGACCATTTTGGCAGAGACACGGGAGGCCTCAAAGTGGGTCTAGTCATGTAGAGGCAGTAGCTTAGGCACTTTGGTGCAGCATGATAGTGGGGACCGATCGGGGTTTGGGTGGGGTTTGTTGGGGTTGGTCGGACTCTTCGTAGCAACAGCATTGATACCCTTAGCACCAGTGCCTGGTGCCCAGTGATCGTTTTGCCTAGAGGCGTGATTCAGACGTGTCAGCATGGTCCTCAGTTCTGGGCGCTGTCAAAGACGACCCAGGCCTGCATAAATCTTTTTCAAGACGGGACAAGTGTGCCTCACGGCTGGGCAGCCCTAAGTAGGGTTTGGTTGTGGGGTGTTGGTGGTAGTGTGAAGAGGGGAAGCCTGTTTGCGTTTGAGTCTCTCTTCGGAGAAGGAATGTTGCATTGAGTGCACATCCAAAGAGAGGGCTTTTCGCGCCCCTTGCGAAGCGAAATTGATAAAAGTACATAGTATGGGGGGGGGGGCACATGGACGACACCCGTATTTGGGCCAGCCTGGCCCAAATATCTCGTGCGGCAGGTAGGCCACGTCATCAGCTGAGAACTGCGCTGCTGCCGCACCCGAAGCGGCACATTGTGCCCCAAATCAAAGCGCCCCTAGTGGCAATAGGACACTAACACACGCCAGCAGAGCGATGGGCGAACGGCGTGATGCCTACGGAGCATGCTTATACCTGCGTCGATGCGCTGCCACTCGCTGCAGCTCCCCAGGTGAGGCGCCATGCACGTGCACCCTCAATACGCTTGTTGCGCAACTGTCAGCTGCCGCTTGCACGCTGTAACGGTGTGCTCACGGTCGGGCAACGCAGTGCAGCCAGTCGCACTTGCAGCAGCACATCTCCTACCGCCTGAAAAGCACCGCAAGTGCTTGTGCAGGTCATGCTAAAAATTCGTGATCGGGTACACAACACAGCAATTCCTCACGGCTGTTGGGTCACTGCGGAGTGCACGACGATTGAGACCTTTGTTCAAAACCAAAACACAAAACACGGTGAAAAACGCGGTGAAAAACAAG
Source organism: Tribonema minus (assembly GCA_017506865.1). Classification (NCBI taxonomy): domain Eukaryota; class Xanthophyceae; order Tribonematales; family Tribonemataceae; genus Tribonema; species Tribonema minus. Next base: position 1,188,278 of record JAFCMP010000124.1, read on the forward strand.
AAAACACGGGTGAAAACACGGCACAAAACACGCAAGAAATCCCACCATCCTTGAAAAAGTGTCTTTTCGGCTCGATGGCGATCAAAAGGCGCGTGTTTTGCATCGTGTTTTGCGTGTTTTGTGCCGTGTTTTCTGCCGTGTTTTGACCGTTTTCACCGTGTTTTTCACCGTGTTGTGTGTGTTTGTTTTGAGCAAAGGTCTCAATCGTCGTGCAATCCGCAGTACATAGCAGATCATTAGATATTCCTATGTGAGTGTGCAATGCATTTCTTGTCGGCGAGTCTTGCATGCATTTGTGTCAGGGTTCTCTAGAGAATGGTAGCCTGGTCAATGACGAAGCAGATGTTGAATTCGCCATTGACCAAGGGTTAAAGCAGAGCATATTGCAGCAAGGTGAAAGCCGATTGCCAAGGGGCATATGTGCTTGAGGCAGACTGCATGATCTTGTACTGGTTTTGGATTCTGCACCTCAGAGTGAACACGCTGTGCAATCTGGCCTGGAGTAGTCACCTATGTAATACAGTAAGCTCTGGATGCTACAAATGACTGTGGGAACATTTACCATGGGGCTGTTGCACTCCATTCGCGAAGGTATCATGTCGTTTTCATATAGTGTGTTGTGTTCTTTGCAGTACGCATTGTGATGCCGCTGCCACATGGTCTGTGAACTCATGCTTTGGAATCAGCAGCATACATGATAACCCATCGCCTGTTGGCTTCTGTGCGTGTAGTGTCAGCAAGTATGACCTTGGCAGGTGTTCACGCGTTCATGTGTATTCAATGACCCATCGCCTATTGCCTTTATTGTGTGTGGCGTGTCGGCAAATGTGACCTCGGCAGGTGTTCATGTACAATGCTGCATGCAGCTTTGCATGCGCGATGTTTACGCAGCTTGACCTCGCAGCAGTGGCTAATCTGTAACATTTACGCATCAATCTTTTCACATTTTTCGCACTTTGTTCTCTGTTTTTGTGATGCCTTCGCAGGATTGCAAGTAGGGCTTACTTTGTATGGCGAGCCACTGAATGCAAATGTTTACATCAATGGCCAGAGCAGGTGAGGTAGCACGTGAATACAGACTGTGGTGTTTGATCTCAGTCAGCGCTTCTGTGGCTGATAGACAACTCTTTCGCTCCACAGCGCCTACGTGCACGCTCTGAATGATGCTCCACTTTTCTTTTTGCGTGCAGCAAATGAGTCCTCTGTAGCTGTGACCAGTTACTTGCTGGGACCCATGTGCAAGCATGTGAGCATTATATGCTTCTAAGTAGATTAAGTTACGTAGTTTAAAATAGTAAATGCGCTGCTTTGAGGTATGCAGTAAATATGCTGCACCTGCAGTGCTCACCTGCAGTGCTCTCGCTCGTTCCCAGATCGTTAGCCACACCTGTGCTGGTTTCTCGAATCTCTGCTGAGCGTCGCTGTTCGTGTGAGTTTTGCAAATTTGTCTTGCGTATCTGCATGCCCATAATGCCAATTGCTCAACCCAGAAGCGCACGACAACTGTTGCGGTGTACGCGCCATTGCAAGTAGAGTGTCATGTGCAGCTTTCCAGGCAGATTTGCACGCGGGGACTGCCAAAGAGCGCCGCTGTCACTGCCTGTGCTACAACACCACCTTCACCTGTGAGGTGCTCTCGCGAACCGTGACGCTCAAGGTTCAGCTGCATTGGCAAATCACGCCTCGCGCCGCTGCCCACTGGCAGGCCACCGCAGGAAGAAATGGCGCGCTACCTACCGGCGTTCAGCTCTGGGATGTGCGCTGTGCACGCTGGGCGATGGAGCCAAGGCGCGTGCAAGCGCGCCGCAAGCGCTTGCGCTTCCGTGGCAAGGCAACTGACCGCAGTGGCAGGCGCAGCGTCTTGGGCACGCCTTGGCCAAATTACGGCTGCATCAGGTTGGCGGCGTACTGGTGCGTTCCAGCATGACGTTGGTCATAGAGCATCGCCATGGCCATGCCATGGCAATTTGGTACCAGATACCGATCTGGGATAGCGGCAATGCTGTCGTTGAGTCTTTATCGATGGCACCGGTGCTGGAGCGCTGCTGCTGCTGCTGCTGCTACACGTCAGATGTGTAGCACTAGACGCAGTTGCGTACCGCCGCCTCTTGGCCCTCCTGCGCGCACGTGGACACAGCAGCTGCAGCAGTGCTCAATACTAGATGAAGCAGCCCTGAGAGCACTGAATGCGCCTGCAGCCTAGCCCCGCGGCCTTCCCCCCGCCCCCTCTCGCTGGCATGTGCGCCTTGTCCACCCCTTGAAAAATACTCTGACTTGTGACGTCAGCGAGGTGGTGCACTGCCGCTGCTCCGTTGCGGCTCGCCACAGGGGTTGCCGCAGAACACTGCCTCTTTGGAGCGTCGCCGCAGCTGCAGATTACAGCAGCGCTCACCACTGCAGCGCTCACCACTTAAGCAGCACTCAACGCTACAGCTGCAGCAGTGCTCAATTTGCAGCTGCTGCTGCAGCGCTCACCACTGCAGCAGCGCTCGCCACTAGATGAAGCAGCGCTGAGCACTGCAGGCGCAGCAGCGCTCAATGCACGCCCACGTCCCAGCCGCACGGCCTGCACAGTCCACGGTAAATTTGCAGGTGACCTGTTGTTGACAATTTCACCCTCACCATAGCCGTCCCCCTACTTGCATACACAGGATCGGACTGACATTTTGGCCACGACGCATTCGGCGCCGCTTCAAGCAGGAAGTATTACGGGCAACGCGCGCTCAATGCAGGCACTGCCATTGCCCGGGTCTGGTCGACGCCCCACTTGATGAAAATGAGGTAAGCAATTGCGATGAGCTTATGCCAACATTTCCTCAGTGTGCCGTTCAGCATGCACATCAATGTGCATTATGCGCATGAACACTGGCAGCAACCATGTGTGAAGCACGTGCAATAGAGATCCGACCTTGACCACTGACGACGCTCCTTGTCAATGTGTTATTCGCACTCCAGGTTGGCAGTTCGGCACTGCCTGTGGTGGTGAGCGGTGGGTGATGGCAGGTTGTGAAGTAAGCAATCCTGATAGCAACCTTAGGGCTTGGACGTGCTTGCGAGTTTTTGAGTCGTTGCACATGCTTTTTTTTTTGTGGTCCGCTCTGATGCTGCACCATTGTGTAACGCAATTAAGTGAATGTATGCACACGATTGCTTCGAAGTCTGACTTTGCTGAAAATTGAACATCCTTTTGAACACAAGGCTCATGGAGTACGTCCCTTCTGCAGTCGCCGGGGAAATGTCATGCGTCGTGTGCAGAAAACTCACTGAGCCTGCCTGTGTGCTTGCGACAAGGGGCGTTGTTCATAATAACGGCGGCTGCTGCGGCGCGGCCGGTGCAACATCTATGTACCGCTGACGACAGCAGCAGCGACAGCAGCGCTTGCAGCGCAGCGCACGCATTGGCAGTTGCACCGGCATGGACACCGAATGCAGCTGCTTTGGGACCTAGTGGGCAACAGCTGCGGTGGAGCCAGCTACAAGGACGGACAGCCTTTGAGGCAACCTGGCGACTACAGCGGCCATTGCACTCAGACAATGCTGCAGTTTGCACGCGTGACTCTGCCCCTCTCGTGCGATGGCAGCAGCCTGCAACCCATGTTGCAGATGAACAAAGTTGACATGGTGCTTTGAGCACTGACATGGCGCAGCCAGCAAGTTGAAGTACGGTACTTGCAACCCCGTTGCAAATGTCAGGTCCTCGCCATCTCGACAAGCGTTGGGATTGATGCAGTGCTGTGGCCAATTAGCATATAGCCCTCGGCCAATAGCACGCAACCTACAGTAGCAGTCTATGTCCTAGCCCGTTCCTCAGACTTTGGGGGACATGGAACACTTATGTAGAGAAACAGGCTCGCAGCAGCACATCGGGCAAGACCGCAGCCTGAGCGCTTTGCAAGTACAATACATCTCTTGCATTGGCGTTCCAACTCTGTTTGCATGCAGGTTTTCTCTCAAGTTTTGCGCGGTGCTATTATGTCATGTGTCATGTCATGTCATGTGTCATGCATGTCTTGAAATGGTTTTTTCTGTGTTCTGACTGCTGCACGTGTGATGAGCCAGTTGTGACAGTAATTATGATCTCACTTCATTCTCTGAGGTCCGTTGAGCAATCCCAGTGGTTCAGGAATAACTGTGCCACGTCAAATTATTCAGGGCATTTGCACCTGAGCGCTCAGTCACGCCGCTGGTGATTTTTGTGTGTTATTGTGCAATGGATTCCTGCTTGGGGATGTATTCATTTTATTCATTTTTTGGTTTGCGTTATGTATTCATTGACATCATTTCGCCATCAATGCATCAACGTTTTACAAGCAAGCCGCACTGCGCCCACTTCTTTCAATTATTTTAAAAATACTTCATTGATGTCTTTGGTCATCAGTACATCAACGTCAAGCAGGCGGCACAGTGCCCATTTAAACAAAAAAGAACTTTAAATACTTTTTGTAAAAAGCAGGCGTGTTTGCAGACACAGGGTATTACACAGACGTACCAGCAGCCATGTTTCAGCTCATCTACATTGCTTTGAAGGCAGCAGTGCACGCGAGTGAGACGCATGCGTCAGATAATTGCGGACCTTTTGCTGCCTATGCAAGGCACCCATCATGAGCAGTGCACCATTGCACCACCAATAAAGCACACCAAGCATCAACAGTGCGACAAACATGTAGGAGACAAACATCCAAAGTGTTGTCTTGCACAGTGGAGAGTCGAGTATTTGTTAATTCCAGCAAGTAGTCACTACGACCAGTGCCACGCGCTGCCATATGCAACTGACACAGCTGCAGGCGCGCTGCATGAGCTAAGGTGCTCACACTGCACTGGTCGCACACATGGCGGACATTGAGCAGCTGCAGTATGCCGATGCGTCTTACAATTCTCAAAATCTCAGCATAACTTGTTGAATCTGCGCTCGATCATCACAGCCAGATAGCAGTCGAAGCTGCGCCTGTGTATGCGCTCTGCGCGGCGGCACACCTGCTGCTGCGCTGCCTGTCAGTGCGCGTCATCGCCAAGGCCCTTCGCGCTTGTGAACCGAGCATCTTGCGCCACGCCTGCCACTGCAAAGGCGCTGCTGCTGATCAGGCCACCTCGCTTGCTGTCACTGCCAGAATGTTCGCCCTGAGCCGCCTCCAGTGGCCCGCATGCTTCGACCCGCAGTGCGCTGGTGCGCCAGACCGCCGCCGGCACCACATGCTTGCAGCACGCACCACTGCTGCCGCCGTAAGGTGATGTGAGCTTCGGCGCTAAGTGCGCTGCGCTGCTTGCCTTCCTTGCCAATCACACGCGCTGCTGGTATACGCGCAGTGTGCCGCATGTATACCGATGTCAATGCAGGTGTGCCGCATGTATACCGCCGTCAGTGCAGGTGCCGCCGTTGACGTTGCACGCAGCGCACATGCCGCGTGCAATGCTCGCTGCCCACGCGCGTGTACGCACCCTTCTCAATGCTGAACATGTGGCTGTTCTGCTGCTGCTGTCGTGCACGCCCCCATCATATACTGCGCTAACCAGCTGTCTGAAACGCAAGACAATAGGCAACAATAGGCAACAACCCTAATGAGCAATGTCGATAGGTGTGTTGAGTGACATGTACGCCACATCACATGCATTGCCGTGTTCACAAAAATTCAACTTCATGGCGTGATCAGAATGGACTGAATGCATGCAGGTGCATAACAACCCCTTCTTCAAAGGTAACGAGTGGTACACACGAAAAACGAGAAACTGGTACGGCTGCAAGCTGAGGGCGCCACATGTGCATAATGCACATGAGTGCACAAGGGAAGAAACTGTTCTTTGGCAAAGCTTCCTTGCTTGCAGTTATGTATGCTTCAAAGTTTGGTATCTTCCTCTGATGGCATCAAGAAACACAAGTGGCTTCAAAGTCCAAAATCTTCCTCTGATGGCACGATACACAAGTGCCACATGTACACGTGGCTGTGAACGAAGTACGAGTGATGTGGGCGGGCAGATGGTCAGAATTGATACATTGCGCGCCACAAGCGACCTATGCAACGCATTGCACGGCACAAGCGACCTATGCAACGCCTAGCCTAGCTTTCATGATCCCCACATCAAGAGTCGAGCAGGTTCCCTGCCTTTTTTATGCACCAACATCATTAATATCAAGCAAATCAGCATCGCGCACTCACCTTTCCTTGCCAGTATGAAGCCATATGATGTTTCCAAGCGCCATCATGCTGCATTTGCAAGGTTCTGCAGCACATCTTCATCCATCATGGTCAAAATCTTCCCTTTCGTCAGCTACGAAGCCCGTTCAATCTCAGCTCCAACGACCTGCAAGCAGCAGAAAAGCAACAAGCATCAGACAGCGGCTGCTGCCGAAGCAGACAGAGTATCCTGAGGGCACAAGCATCAGCAACGCATGAATAAGCATGTACAAGAGGCCATGTCCGTGTTGGCTGCTTAAATGTGTCGAGGCAGGCTGCACAAGCACTTGCGGTCTTTTCAGGCGGTAGGAGATGTGCTGCTGCAAGTTCGGCTGGCTGCACTGCGTTGCCCGACCGTGAGCACACCGTTACAGCGTGCAAGCGGCAGCTGACAGTTGCGCAACAAGCGTTTTGAGGGTGCACGTGCATGGCGCCTCACCTGGGGAGCTGCAGCGAGTGGCAGCGCATCGACGCAGGTATAAGCATGCTCCGCAGGCATCACGCCGTTCGCCCATCGCTCTGCTGGCGTGTGTTAGTGTCCTATTGCCACTAGGGGCGCTTTGATTTGGGGCACAATGTGCCGCTTCGGGTGCGGCAGCAGCGCACTTCTCAGCTGATGACCGTGGCCTACCTGCCGCACGAGATATTTGGGCCAGGCTGGCCCAAATATGGGGTTCGGGCACATGGAGAAGGACGTAGGGGAGGATCCCGAGATGCCATTTGGCGGCGGCGGCGTTTGAGGGGTTTGTCGTTGAGACACGTTCAGACTGTCACACGTCGTCATGTAGATTCCGGACAGTGGGCACGGCTAGTGGAGCACGCCACACGACTACTGGCGGACGCCACAGACAGTGCACGTGAGGCGGCACGGGTGCGCCTCCACCATGGTGCCGGGGCGTTTGCTCATCAGGTTTCTCAGACTCTAGTGCAGCGCGGCTACAGGCTGCTGCACCTGCTAGCAGCAATGGCCTTTGGTAGGCAACCGGAGGGAACCGGTATGCCGCCTGCGGCCCGGCTGGCAGCGTTGCTGTCTGGCGACTTTGCGGAGCTACTGAGAAAGACGCTGTCAGCAGCAGCGGCGCTGCGGGCCCCCAAACCAAACAACGCAGCTACGGCGTCGGCACAAACGAACTTCGATGCCGACTGGACGGAGGCTGACTCCAGGCAGCAAACAGCATGCGCTGCCCTCTCAGGCAAGCGACGGGGGGTAGGCCTGGCTGCCGCACGACTAGAGGCGCGTGAAGCATGCGCCCCAGCAGACGAGGTCACGGCACAGGTGCTGGCAGCAAAGCACCCTGAAACTGGCACCCGGCCCGGGGTAGTCGATACGCCAATGGAGCAAGTGCGCGGCCTGGTACGCGACGCCCGGCGGCACTGCTTGCACGGCGCAGGGGTGGCAACGACCGCCGGGCCCGCTGGCAGCGGCAGTCCCGTCTTCGAATCGGGTCAGGCGCATGATCGCAGCGATAGGCCTGAGGATGCTGCCAGCGCAGCCGGACGGCGCCTCGAGGTGGAGGCGACAGACATACTGTCGACCTTGTCCGCAGCAGGGGCGGGGAAGGCAGGAGGGCTGGACGGCCTACGCTATGAACACCTCTTGATGGCCGCTGGGCCTGGTGCACCAGTGAAAGCAGCCACCCGCCCCGTGGGCAGTGCCTCGCCAGGACTAGCTGGTGATTCAGAATCGGATGTGATGGAACCGGCATTCGCCCATCACCTGGCCAAGGTGTTCACGACGCTGCTTGTTGAGCCCGAACTGCTGCCGGAGCAATCGCAACGGCTTCTCCGCGCCGCGGCCCTCTCAGGCATAGGACAGAAGCGGCGTCCGATCGCCTGCTCCAGTGTCTGGCGCAGACTCCTCGGGTCCACAGCGGCACGGGGTGTCAAGGGCAAAATATCGGGGCTGCTGGCCTCCATGTCGCAGTTTGGCGTAGGATACCGGTCTGGCGTCGAGCATGTGGCAGCGCGCGCGCGCGTGTGGCACGAGCTGTATGGCACCACAATCCAGCTGGACTGTGAGAACGCATTTAACAGTGTGGATCGCGCCGCCATTGTGCGGGGACTTATGCTCTTCTGTCCGGAGCTGCTCCCGCACTTTGAGTCCGTATACTGTGGTGACACTGCCCCAGAGATGCGAGTGGAGGTGAACGGTGAAGCTCGCATTATCTGCTCCCACCTAGGGTGCCAGCAAGGGGACCCTCTAGGGCCGCTGTACTTTGCAGTGGCAGCGGCATTCCTACTCTTCTACCCTGATGGAGTGAGTGCGACGCCCGGCAGTATGCCGGCCTACGGCCACAGCACAGCGGAACCGCCAGCCCCGCACTGCGCTTTCCTGGATGACCTCAACGTGCTGCAAGCTGCCTACTTCGACGATGCAGCGGCCGCTGGGGTGGCAGAGGTGATCCGTCGGCTTGCGGCAGGGGGCCTACGCGTTCGACCAGACAAGTCGCTGGCCATTGCCATGCGCGGCACAGTGTTTGATGAAGCGGCCAGAGCACGCCTGCGCGCCCTTGACATACCGTTTGTGGACGCCACCATGCCAGAATCCAGTCAGGGCTTTACGTCGGTCGGGGTACCGGTAGGGCACCCAGCCTATGTGCATGCTGCCATGAGCAAGCATCTTGTTGACGCAGGGACATGGCGATTGTCGTGGCAGCTAGCTGGGATGGCGCGGCATCACCTACAGGCAGCACAATTCATTCTGCGCAGGTCACTGACAAAGCGCATGGGCTTCTTAGCTCGGGTCGTTGACACGGCTTTGAGTGAGACATGGCTGCACGCATTTGACGGGTTCTGTGCATGGACGCTTGAACGCATGCTGCACCTGCACGGCTGCGCTACCGCGGCAGTCATGAAGTCACACCTGCTGGCCGCCTGCACTGCTGGTGACAATGAGGTAGCCAGCAGTGGCAGCGTGCTGGTATTGCCGCGCTTGGGCCCGCCAGAACTCACGGACATCGCAGTGCCACTGCGGGCGTCACGGTTGCCGGAGCGACGAGGCGGTCTGGGCATGCCGCTTTTGGGGCTACTGGCACCAGCCGCATACACGGCCCAGGCATGCACAACACTGCGGCCTGCAATAATTCATGCCACTGTGGCAGCAGGGGCCCTGAGGCTCGGCACTGACGAACACGGCGCAGTCACCTGGTTCGCGCAGCACTCATGCGCAATACGCGAGGACCAGGGACTGCCGCCAATCATCGAGGCCGTGCGACGCTCTACGCGAGCGCTGACAGCTGATGGCGGCGAAAAATCACGCACAGCTGTGGCCGAGCAGCTCCCAGCATCGTTGCTACGGTGGGCAGCGGATACAACGGCCGCAGCGTCGACGCTCCCCACTGCGGTGCAAGCGATCTACGCCGCAACTGCCGTCACGGAGACGGGGACCACTGAGCCAGCCCCACACACCCACGGCATTGTGCCTGGCGCCGAGGCGGCCGCTGCGGCGGCGACCGTACCTGGCCCTCAAGCCGCTGCCGCGGCTGCCTCTTCCACGCCCGCTAAAACACAAACTAGCGCGGAAGAAAGCAGCTGCAGCGGCGGGCAGGAGGACGACGACGACGACTGGGAGGCCTATGCTGACGAGATCTGCAGAAAGGTAGTGCCCCGCCGCCGGCGCGGTCACTTCACGCACGGACTACAAGCCGGCCTTTCAAATGTTCTTCGACGTCAATACGAGGACTGCCTGGTGGAGGACCTAGAGGCTGCCTCGGCTGGTGCCGTGGGCAAGCCGACGCAGGCTACACTTATTGGTGACTTGCGTGACACCAGCCGCCGCCGCCAACAGGCTAGCGCGCGGGTCCTGGCGCAGCTGCGCAGCCAGCGTGCGTCCGGGGCAATGGCGTGGATGAGCGTGCCACCCGCTGCCAATGACCGCCCGGGTGCGGCGCCCATGTCCAGTATGGCAGCAGCCACGATGATTATGGTTGCGATCTTTATAGACGGGTGGGGCATACAGGGCGAGGTGTGCCCATGGCGGTGCAGTGACGTGAGCCCCACCTCCACGCATGCGATCAGCTGCCCCAGCCAGCACATACGGGGGCACAACGCGACACACACTGCCCAAAAGCGGTGCCTACAGCGCATCTTGAGACAGCACCATGTCTCTATTGTCCGCAATGAGGACGCTAGCGTCTTCAAGGTACCGGGGTATCGGGCGGACACAGTCATTGACCCAGGGTGTCTGCACTTTAGCAGTGCATACCGTAACAAGGGAATAGTGCTAGACACAAGTGTGCGCGCACCCACAGCGAGCTCGTACCTGACAGGCAAAACAAATGCCTCGAACACGGACGGCTATGCTGCTGGGGTGGGGGAGGACGCGAAGGTCAAGCACCACACCGGCACCTTGACGTCATCTTGGGCTTTTGTGCCATTCGTGCAGGAGTCGTACGGACGGCTGGGCAAGCAGACAAGCCTTTTTGTTAAGGAGTTGGCAATGCACTCAGCACTGTGCTCAGGGGGGGGGAAGGCAGATGTGTTACGCAAGGCCGGGTTAGCTAAGCGTCAGATCCACATTGAGCTGAGCATATCGCTGGCGCGGGAGTTGGCGGAGCGCGTCATGGCATACACACGTGGAGCGCGAATGCTGGGCTGTGTTGCGGCGCCGGTATCCAAACTCCTAGGGCACAGCGCAGACTAGGCTGCTGCGTTGACGCAAGCTTTTCGATTGCATAGGCAACCCGGCCTCCCTTGGGCCTTTATAAATACAAGTCCATACGTACAGCAATTGCTTAAGCTTCAAGTTAGATGCCATTCATCTGGGCTTTTTCGCGCCCTGAGCAAGAATTAATAAAAAAAAAAGTACATAGTAGCCCCAATCGCCTTAAATTTCAATGATTGCTCTGTCGTTCAACGAACTTCAAGGACCAAGTGCGCGCGCCCCGACCACTGGACCAAGGTGAATCTAGGTCCTGGAGTGGCCCAGATGATTCCATCAAGCTTGTATGTGGGGGTGGGGTGGGGTGTGTCAGGGGTTGGAGTGTTTGGGGGGTGTACGAAGCGGGATATGCAATCTTGCAAGGGGCCTCTACACTGTTCTATTTGACTACTGTGAACTACAGGCTATGTGCATGTGTAAGCGAGGACCGCCTGTGCAGGTTGGTTTCTGAGAAACCATATCTCCCCGCGTGCCACACTGCAACGAGCGCAGTTTACCGATAGTGCACCACCATCAAAGTCAGCCGTCCTCCCGCGGGAGGACGAGGAACCGGTGATGCTGTCTCCGAGCACCGAGGAAGAGCTACACAGGTAAGGTACCCTCATCTCATATGTACTTTTATTAATTTCATATGTACTTTTTATTAATTCTCGCTCAGGGCGCGAAAAAGCCCAGATGATTGGCATCTAGCTGTAAGGAATCTACATGTCGTATGACAGTCTGAAAGTGTCGCAACGACAACCACTCAAACGCCGCCGCCGCCAAATGGCATCTCGGGGTCCTCCCCTACGTCCTCCTCCATGTGCCCCCCCCCCCCTGGATTCTGCCATGTGTACATGAAACGTAGTACATTTTGATGTTAGCAGCCACTTGCGTGCACATATCCCACCACGCGCATGTTCTGCACGTCCCTCCAATAATCATAACCACGCCGATTTCAAGAGTCAGAAACACCTTCCGACTCAGTGACTTGGCATGCGTGAAGTCCGCATTGCATTGCGTTGGTGCATACACTCGGCGAGCTCACGCGGCAAATAGAGCTCAGCGCAGCTGCCGCAGCGTTGGGTTTGTATCGCACCGTGCGCCAACGAAGTTCAAGTTTATAGATACACGTCTGCCTGAGACATATGCACGTGTGTAAACACCTCGGAGTCCACTGCCTCCGAGTCCACTACCGCCGGTGGGCTCAACCTCGAGTGACTCGGAGGCAGGCGGCAAGAGGAGGCAGAAGAGGTATGAGAAGGGGGCGCAGTGGAGGTGCTGGCCCAGGGGTTCCCACAGGTGGCGACTGTGTCAAGCGACCCGCCGGCGGACTTCGACTCCTGCCCCGGGGCCATACCACCGCAACCACAAACATTAGCTAAGCTATGTTTATGCATGTCATTGAGTTGTGTGTGCCAATTTGCTGCCTTCCGTTGAGGCTGAGCGTAGTAAGGGAAGCAGCACGTGCACTGCAGCGCCAGCACCTCAGAGTCTTCTTGACTCAGTCTGCCAGACTGAGTGGCACCGTCCAGCGAGCGTAGGCACATAGGTAGCTGCAGCAGAGTCCGGGGGGGGGGGGGACATGGAGGAGGACGTAGGGGAGATCGATCCCGAGATGCCAGGCGGCGGCGGCGGCGTTTGCGAGACACTAAGTCTTTCAGACTGCCACAAGACAATGTCATGTAGATTCCGTACAGCAGCTTCAATTAGACCATCATCCGGGCTTTTTCGCGCCCTGAGCGAGAATTAATAACTATAGTACTAGCTGGTAGGCTTAGCATAGAAGCCCCATCCACGGTGCCCTTCCGAATCGTTGCCTTGAGGGGTAGGGTCAGGATCACAGAGGGGTCAATTCAAGGGTGTAGGTACATGTGCAAGGGGATTTTTTTGTGAGCTGGTGGGTTGTGGGGTTTGGGTGGAGGAGGGTTGGGTGGGGGGATGGGGGATTGTGGCTCTGCGAGGCGGAACGTGCTGTCGGCGTAAAGAAGGCCCTGCTTCTATATTGTCTCTACACATATATATGTACATGCACTGTACTAATGTGCTCTACGCATGCATATCTATATGTGCTCTATCCTCTATTCAGCGTCTAGAGTCTATATATGCAAGAGGTAGAGGGCCGCCTGTACAGGTATAACGGCTGACACACTGCGATCGAAATCCAGTTTACCGCTAGGGCATGCCTCCGATCAAATCGTCCGAGAACGTGGATCAGAGGTGCCGTCGCCGCGCCGCCGCGAAAGTGCTGTACAGGAGGGTAGTACCCTCATCTCATATGTACATTTCATAGATATTGGTGTTCGTTACGGCTTCCTTCACGCTGCACGCCTCACCACACCCAAACACCCTGTGTTTTCGCAAGGCTGCCACAAAAGGCAAAACCACTCGCAAATCATGATCGACAATGTCACCCCCGGTAGAACGGTGATTGCGGCAGATTGCCACATACGTGCACACGTGCGTATGCAAGTAGGGTCCGCGGAAACGACGCTTTCCAGGATGATCTCAACGTGCTGCAAGCTGCCTAAGTATTTCGACGACGCAGCGGCCGCTGGGGTGGCAGCCTGAGAGGTAATCCGCCGGCTGGCGACAGGGGGCCTACGCGTCCGACCAGTCTGAGATATATGCGCGGCATGGTGTTTGATGCTGAAGCGGCCAGAGCACGCCTGCGCGCACTGTTTGTGAGCGCCACCATGCCAGAGTCCAGTCACTGACAGGCTTTTACATCGGTCGGGGTACCGGGCACTCGGCCTATGTGCATGCTGCCATGAGCAAGCGCCTTGTTGACGCAGGGACATGGCAAATGAGTCAAAATGAATGTCGTGGCAGCTAGCTGCTGAGTCACGGTCACCGTGCTGGAACAGTAACAGTCTGACAGTTACTGTTACAGCAGGCGCGGCCTCGGCGAGTGCACACGTACTACATACGCAGTCTACTAGTATCATTATGATGTGCCGATGAAGTAGTCGAGGAAGTCCGGCAGCTGTGCTGCTACCCAATGGCATTCCGGCAGCCGCCAGGACGAACACCATGTTCACCTTGAAGGCATTCTGAATCAATTTCTTCAAGAATTTCTTGAGGTCCAGCATGAACTGCCAGTGACCAAGCGCCGCAAGTTGAAGCTCATACGCGAGTTTGCCGGGCCGGGCCATGATGGCCGCTTTCTCCGCTCCTACTGACTCAGAGACAGCTACGGTACCGTAAAGTCTATAATTAAGCCCATGGGGCGACATTTTTATGAGTTTCCGAGCTCTCCTAAAATGATGCCCCACCCTTTTTATTTGCTCATGGAAATATCCCCCCCCCCCCTTTTTTGCATATGCATATGCAGCACAACGTGCTCTCTGCGCATGCGCATGCTGCAGGGATGATCAACTCAGTGACTCATGCTACACTACATCTGATTCCCCACATTATTTGGGCCCATAGAACAACGCGAAGCAGCCATTACCAGCAACGTGCAGAGCAGTCAGAAAGGCAACAATCACATAAACAGGCAGCAAATACACAGACGCATAATCGCTGTCGCTTTCAGACTCTATCTGCACGACAACCTGCTGCGTTGTGGGGGGGGACGCTGAGCTGAGGCTGTTGCGGAGACCGAACTGGCCCGGCTAGGCAATTGCGGAAGACGTCCAGCATGCTGCGTTGCTTGCCTTGAAGTTCCTGTACCTCACGCAAAGCTTTGGTCATAGCTTGGCACTACCGCCAGCTCCTGATGGGTCAGCCATCGTGCTTTTTGAACCGCCACTTCAAGTTCAGTTTGAACCGGCTTTTTGAGGTTCGAACGCGCTGAAAAACGGCAAGGCTGGCGATGCCCGTCACTTCATGATGGTGTTAGATAAGCTGTAATGGCTCAACTATTAATCCGCCCCACCCTTTTTTCCTCCATATATTAATGACGCCCCCCCCTTTTTTCGCTCTCATAAAAAAGTCGCCCCATGGGCTTAATTATAGACTTTACGCTAACCCATACTGCCCAGCTGGTTCAAGGAGCTCCGCCAGGAAGTCTTTCGCTGTAGAACCTCCGACGACGAGTCGCCGCAAAGTTAGAAACGATGGGCCGCTGCTGTTCTGCAAGTGGCGTCAGGCGCCCCCGCGCCATGCAACTGCCAGAAGGCATCCCCGGCGGACAGCCGCGCAGCCTCCCGCATAACGGTCTGAAGCCACCGTCACGGCCCGGGCCCGGCGTGAGGACGGCAGCAATTTGAAACTCATGCCGTCCCAGCTTCAGAAGTTCAAGTTATTGCGTAGCGCATCCTGCAGGTGGCTGTAGCGCAGCCCCGGGCCGATGGGCCTGCTCCACTGTAAGGGCTTGCTCGCTGGATGACCATGGCAATTGAGTTAATAAATAATCGTCTTTCAGACTGACTGAATGCCCTGAGGCGCCCCTGTAAGTTAGGCTGTAACAGGCTGAGTTCTGCTGGCATATCGGCTGCTTTCACCACTAGCTACAGTAACTGTACTTTTATTAATTTCGCTTCGCAAGGGGCGCGAAAAGCCCTCTCTTTGGATGTGCACTCAATGCAACATTCCTTCTCCGAAGAGAGACTCAACCGCAAACAGGCTTCCCCCTCTTCACACTACCACCAACACCGCACAACCAAACCCTACTTAGGGTTGCCCAGCCGTGAGGCACACTTGTCCCGTAACTGTACTTTTATTATATTCCACTTGTGGCTGTGGAAATGCCATGTTGTAGGTGTGTCGCCTTGTTCTCACTCTTGGATGTAGCATGCAAAGCTTGCACGCCACACCCCGCCCCCCACATCACCCCCAACAAAGCACCCGCAAGCGACTGTCCCCCACATACTAGCAGGGATACCAAACAAAGCTACAAGACTCTCCCCCCACAGACAGACCCGTCTTAAGGCCACCCAGCTCCACGCAGACTCCACCTCAAAGTTTTCATGCAGGCCAAGTTCACCATAATGGGCCCTGAACTGGAGATTGTGGCTATCTACGTGAACCCCGATATCATAAAGATAAGCAGAGGGAGTCACTGGGCGCCAGGCGCTGACGCTAGAAAAGAAAGGCTATATAACTAAGCAAAGCATCGCCTCCTTGATGAGCGGGACGGTGGTTCACCGGGCCTCCCATATCACCCCCAACAAAGCATCCGCAAGCGACTGTCCCCCACACACTAGCAGGGATACCAAACAAAGCTGCAAGACTCTCCCCCCACAGACAGACCCTTCTAAGGGCCACCCAGCTCCACGCAGACTCCATAACTGTACCTCTTCCGGGTCGCTCGCTTCCGGAGTCCATTCCCTCCTGACTACGGGGCGCTTTCTTTTGTTGTGTTGGTTTTTGATGTTGTTGTTTGTTGTGGTGGTTTTGGAATGGGGGACGTATGAATGGGGTGTGTGTGGGTGGATTGGTGGGGTGTTGGTGTTGTGGGGTGGGATGGGTCTGGCGAGGCGAGACGTGCTTGGAGCCCGAGAGAGAGCGAGAACTTCGCTGTACTACAGGAATCCATATATGCACTCATCTAGATTAGTGTATTGTCTATGTATGCACTCTAGATAAGTCTCTATATATATACGCATACTTCTCTATACATGCACATCTAGCAACATCTGTGTATGCACTATAGGGAGTATCTATATATGCACGTCTTAGCTGAGGCCAGCTGTGCAGTCCTCTTTGGTACGCGCTGCAAACGAGTCGCAGTTGAAGCGGTCACAGCCACCCTCCGATCGAGTCATCTCACGATGGATCGGAGTGCTGCCTCTCGCCCGAAGAGGTAGCCGCACAGGTAGGTTGTCCTCACCTCATATGTACACTGGGATATATACAGTTTCCTTTCAAGTTCTTTGCGCTCTTGAGGCTTTCGCCAGCTGCACGTCCCACCACGATTGAATGATGCACAGGTGCCGCGAAGGGTGGCCTCTCTCGCAAAACCATTCAAAAAACAAGACCCACTCTCTCAACGATTTAGTTTCTCGGGAATGGAGAACGGACCGGAACGGAACAGACCGGAACGGAACGGTCCCGGGAC
This sequence comes from Tribonema minus, assembly GCA_017506865.1. Classification (NCBI taxonomy): domain Eukaryota; class Xanthophyceae; order Tribonematales; family Tribonemataceae; genus Tribonema; species Tribonema minus. Next base: position 1,205,091 of record JAFCMP010000124.1, read on the forward strand.
ACGGAGCTTTAGGCGTGCGCACAGACCAGCAGCTGTCAGGCACAGCGCTGCCACGAAAACAGCACTTCAACTTTTTGTTCAACTTGATTCAGACCAGGTCCTCCTCGTGAACTGTCACAGTGACAGTGTCGACGGAGTCTCAGACTGCTGTTCGCAAAACCCTTGATGTCTAGACGACGCCGTCGCGACAGGCTGGCGTAAGGTCCTGTCGTCTCGACGACGCCGTCCTGACAGGCCGGGCGCATATTACTGTCGTGACGGTCTAGACGACACCGTCGCAATACCTGTCAGTGAGGCGCGGGTAACTTCCTGTCGTCTAGACAACGCCGTCGCGACGGACTGTCGTCTAACTTGAAGGTGTGGAGACTTTCAGATGTGTTCCTAGGCTTAACCTGTGAGTCTTTAGCCGCTTGCAGCTACCGCTAATGGAGCGAAGTTCAACCAGGCATGCAGAAGCGCGCTGAGCCTCTTCAAGTTGAGCCTATAGTACTATTATACTACTAGTATAATAATAGTAGTAAGAGGAGAAAATTAGTAAGATAGTATTACGCGCCCGCATACTATTAGGTAGCGCGAAGTGCCTGTGTGCAAGGTGACACTACTAAGTAAGTGATATCGGCCTTTGATCGGTCGAAAGTAAGTTGAGGAAGGCCGATAACCGACGTTACGGTACGACTCGGAGCTACTGGTAGTACAGTCATGAACCAGATGCAATAGCAGTGCTTGCTGGCTTCGTCAAGGCCTCAAGCTGCAGGTCCTGGATGACGGTTGGTCAATCATGCTTGCGCAACCTGCTGGCTTTGTCAAGGCCTCAAGCTGCAGGTCCTGGATGACGATTGGTCAATCATGCTTGCGCAACCTGAAACTGGGAACCCTGTCATCTGCGCGATAGTCATTGCAAAACTTTACCCGCAAGTTTGCGGGAGTTTGGACAATGACGATTATCATACTGTATCACACACTGTGGCAATGACATATGGCACTGGCAGATGAGGCCTAACCCGATGAACAGCGCATGGCGAGTAGCTTTTTGCCAGGATTTGCAGCAGTCAACCTGGATAACAACTTGAACTTCGTTGAACCCTCAGGGGCAGAATTTTTTGTTCGGGCAACCCTGTCTTTGAAGAAAGCAACTTGAACTTGAACCCGGTATTAATAATTCTGTATTATGCCTGTCGTGCACGAGGCCCGAAATCCCTCAGGCTACTAGTAGGGGGCAGTTTGGTCACCAATTGCCATGTAACTTCAAGTTGATGAAACTTCTCCACAACGGTGATGACACAATTCTGGGAAGTTGGCTTCAATTTCAAGTTGATGTTGAACTTGAAGTTGAAATTTAAGTATGCAGCATAAATGGTACCACTGGTTGAAGTTTCATCAACTTGAAGTTACATGGCAATTGGGTGACCCCCGAAATGCCCCCTAGGGATTACGGGCCTCGTGCACGTGCATGCACGACAGGCATAATTATTATTATACCGTCACACGGTGTTGCTTTCTTCGAAATCCGGGTTGCCCGACAAAAAATTCTGCCCTCTGGGCCAGTGGCAGGCTGTTCAGAGTTTGTCCGACTTCTGCGCAGTTTGTTGCCGACACAAGATGAAACAAACATCTGTACCGCGCGCACGCATGCGGGGGGCCCCGGGAGTACTACGGCTTGTCAGATTATTGATAACAGCGCACGGCAAACTACTAGTATAGTAGGCTTCGTCAGCTTTACGGCGTTTACCAAGTACAACTTCAAGTTGAAGCAAGACCTGCCAGTGGTCCAGCCTACCAGCGGCGCACATGAACGAGTATGCGCTGCCATTCACGTTTCAAAAAACTTGCCCTCAGGCTGTTGAAAGGTTTGGAGTCACTGGCAGTAGTTCGGTTGCAGTTACTGTACCAGTGTATCAGGTGAGCGGGGATGCTGCCAGTGGCACCGTGACTCCGCAGTAACTGTTTCAAAGTTTCGGCTTTGACCAGTGACTTTGCCGACGGGAAATTATAGATTGAATACAGCTGCCAGTGCAGCAGGATACTATTAGTTATGGCAGTGCAACTTGAAGCGTCAGGCTGATCTGTAAACCAACTGCCTTGAAAATGTCAATGCGCCCCTCCGCGCTGTGCTGACAATTAAGCACCCCTTAATTTGGCCTCCCGCCCTGCAGTTCTTGACTTGAGCTACTTCAAGTTCCCGACAAGATTGAGTCAAGAGCAAATTCAAGTTGATATCTGATTCAGCCTGAGCAGGAATGTGGTGATACGGCTTAGGGGTGGATTGGGCCCTAGCCTACTATTAGTAAGGGCTGTGCCTCTGGCAGAGCCTTAGGCAGGTAGTACATAGCCTCAGGACCTGGTGTGTGGTTCAAGTTGGAGTTAAGTCTGACCAATTAACTCATGACTGCAGTAATGTCCACTGGCAGGAGTCATGTCAGGAACGATTGTGGTACCAGTAGACACAGCCTGAGGGTCCTAGTGCTCACTCGCCGCTTCAGTACCCTTCCAGCAGCACAGCTGCCTGCAGCAGCAGCACGTTGGAGACCCGCCGTATTGTCATCCAAGCCCCAACTTGAAGCCGTCCTAGGCTCTCTCTGTGTCCACTAAAATAGACTTCCGGTGAGCGCCTTGCGTGTCCATTCACGTCAATCACATCACATGAAGTTCTAACTGGAGCTTGAATTCCTGATTTGCTCTTCCTGGACCACTGGCAGCTTGCTATAGCTAGCATTTATGACAGCTTAAGACGGTAGCCTGCTTCAACTTGGCACCCGAAGACAGGCCACCACCGTGACGCGGAGGTTAACCTGCCCCTCGCGAACTTCAAGGCAGCAGCCGCTGCGTGTGATCGGTGTTATTACTTTCACCCTGAAACGCGTCTGACAGTAACTTGAAGGGGCGGCGGATGGGCGGGCCAAAACACGTACAGCGGTCCTGCACCAACCGTGAAGTGGCGTGCGATGTTAGTGTTGCAGCGCTCCATCGTTTCGCTAACCCTTGATCAAGCTAAGCAATACGTGCTGTTGATGTCTAAGGGCCGTTCTGTGCTGGCGTTTTTTGCGTGAATATGGATCAAGACCTTCGTTGAACATGTGAATGCTGTGGCGTGGCATATTGCAGATGGATTAAGTGAATGAATCGGAAACCAAGCCAATCGCGCGCAGCTTGTGATGAGGGTCGCTGGCCATGCATCACTCAGCACGCCCAGGCTTGGCGAGAGTGGCTGTGCTGCGCCATGACAAGTCGACTATCAGAATTCGAGGCGCTGCTGACTCCGCCACCGTCACGAGCAGTGTGCTGAAGGGCTGCACCTGCACTGGTCGCTAACGCTGCGAGTGACGTTGCGTTGGCCATGTATGCAGTGTGAATAATAGGGCGCTGTACCAAATGCGGATCAGAATTCACACCTGGATTCACGGCGCCGCCAACTGGCTGTGCAGAACGGGTCTAAGCAGCCTGAGCAGTGGGAGGCACATTCCAAAGTTCACCAGCCTGAGACTGGCTTTATTCTGCAGTGGATGGATCATCAACGAGGCATAAATGCAGGCAGGCGGGCCATGCTTAAGCTTTTTGAGCCCTAGAGCACTTTGCAAGGTAGACGTACTGTCTCAGGCTGTCACCAGTCTACGTGCCTTGCACTATCACGTCACACATGCACCTTTGACCTGGCCAGGTCATAGTATTAGGCGGAGATTCCTTAGGGTGGGCCACATGATACTAGTAGCTTGTGACAAAGTTCCACGCAGTGTGGAAAGTAATCGCATTCAGCGTTGTGCTGGCTTCTTGATTTTTAGCACACAGTGTGCAGCCACACATTGACTGTATCTGCCTGTGATTATCATCATGATAACCCTACCACATGCCAGTGCTCTCACTTATTCTTTGCTCAAAAGCTCAACACACATGTGCAAGCTTCTTTGCAAGGAAGGGGGAGAGGATCTAGCTTTTAAACTAGAGCAAAGCAATGCAATTTTGCCTAGGCATGCCTCATGACTGTTGGCCACACTCGGGTCGTCAATTTTACATCGTGGTCGTACCTGCACAACTGTTGTGTCTTACTGGTTGACCTACTAGGCTACAGTTCAGAGTGTCTTTGCATTTGAGCTCACGAAGACTCTATCGGATAGTGAAGCATGCAAGATATAGACAGCTCTTGTCACTTGACATTTCACGCGGGTTTGTCATGACAATCAGCTTCATATGCGCACCTGTATGCAGGATAACATTCCATCATGGCTAAGCTAAGCCATGTCACCAAGAAGGGCTCAAGTGGGTCAAGCTGCAGAGGCAGTTGCAGACTCTGGAAGCACTGGTAGAAGCAGCGCGCAGCCTACTGGCAGCACTGCTTCTACTGGCAACTCAAGCGCCCAGCGCAGCCCTCGCGTGCAGCGGGTGACGGTGTGTCACCTCCCAGGCTGCGCTCCCGCCGGGAAAAGCCCCAGACTCGGAGCCACGCCACTGGCACTGCCAGACCGGTGCCAATGCGCCCAGCGGCGCTCAGACAGCGCCCGTACGGCTCGCAGCTGCGGCCATACCGGGTGAGGAGAGAATTATTTGGGGCAATCCCCCAATACTAAAAGGCACCACAGGACATTTATTCAATGATCGAGTTGAAGATTGCACAACCATGTGACCGAACATTAACAGTTCGCTTCAGCTCGCTCTGCGGACAATAGTGCAACTTTCAAACTTCAAATTGGACAAAGTTGACTCGAGGCGCTACTGTAATTGAAGTATAACTTCTGATTGAAGTTTAACATCAACTGTCCCGCTCAATATCGACCATCATCTTCAATTTGAAGTTTGAAGTATGCATTATCATCCGCAGAGCGAGCTGAAGCAAACTGTTGATGTTCGGTCAAATGGTTGTGCAATCTTCAACTCGATAATTGCATTAATGTCCTGTGGCGCCTTTTAGTATTGGGGGATTGCCCCAAATAATTCTCTCCCCAAGAATTCTAATTTGTGCCCAGTCTCACGTTCAAAACATCCGCAGCAGCACTGAGTCGGCTGAAGGAGCAAAGCTCGCAGGAACAAGCTAAGGGCTGAGAAGGTAGCACGAGAGCTTAAGATGCTGGGTGAGACGGTTATATCGTGTCAGTTAACCAGTGACGGCATAGCTGGATCCGACTCGCAGACCCCCCGACCCCAGTCGCACGTGCAGTTGTGCCCACCGTGCCACGCGCACTGCGGCACCGGTGGTGCCAGCGAAGGCGGCGGCATTGGCCGCTGCGTTGTCTGCGCCTAAGAATCCCCCCCAGATATTATCTGTGCCATGCGCGCCAATTGAGACGGCAGCGCCACTGGTGCCAGCAACTGTGCCAACTGCGCTGGTACTACCTAGCTACAGATGTGCAATGTGCACAGACCACCGCGCCATCATGATTCGCACTGGCGGCGCTGCTCGTTGATTCTGCCTCAGTCACCATGAGTGTGACACCGGTAGTACCCGTCGTCGCGCTAGTTGCGCCGGTGTCCCCAGTTGCCAACAGTGTGCCTCAGGCGCAAGCAGCGCCAGTCGCACCCATTCAACAAGTCGGTCAGCGCGCAATGGCGCCCCCTCAGTCCCCGGTTGCTCCGGTAGCTCACTGACAGACTGCACCAGTTGCACCGCAGGCTGGTAGTGTAGTGCAGCTTCGGGTTATAGCAGCTGCATCAGTGGTGCAGCAGGCTGCTATGCAGCGTCAGACACCAGTTGTATCGGTGGGCAGTGAAGTTGTTCCTAGAGACCCCCGGACAACAACATGGAGTATGCCACTGTGGCGCATTCACATAGGGATCGTGCGCGCTGCTCATGACGCCCACGCCGAGGCTGCTATGCGAGAGCATTGCACCAGCGCATTCAGGCTCTGACACAACAGATCTGTGAGTATAGCCGATACCCTAGACCAGATCCAGACTCACGGTAACGGTGTTTTAAATCACCTCAGTACGTCACTGCGTACCCAAGAGGCTGAGATGGCAGAGGTAGAGCGTAAGTATGGTCTTGCCACTGGCACCCGTGAGATGCGCAGTCATCGCTTTGAGTCTGCACAGTATGGGACTTTATTGACTACCGCGCTCAGACATCACAATGATGGGAACTTCACTCACTTTGTACATGATGAAGGCCCAGACAGTGGTGAATCTGAACTGCCACGGCGCTTGCGCGGCATCCGGTCTGTCTCACACGTTTTGGAGGGGAAATGTTCAGCATTCTATTTGCCCGACTCCAGAGTGCTGCAGACAGCACCAACGCGCAAAGTGCGCGCACCTGCTCCAGCAGCACATCACCTCGCTTCAAGTGCACAGGCAGTGGCAAGTCCACACTAACTTCAACCGTTACACTTGTTAAACTTAACAAGCCAAGAACAGACCTCAGAGGTATTGAAGGCAGTGGTGAAGAAATTATAACTCAGATTGGAAGGCAGAAGGCCTCCATCAGAGTCTTGGAGCGAAGCTGCGACATGCGTGGCGTTCCTCAATCGGCTTATTCACTGGCAGAAGCACTCATGCAGAGTTCGAGCAAGTGGCAGTACACTGACTCATCGGATCTTACTCACCCAGTGCTGAATGAACATACACGAAATATGGAAACCCTTTCGTTCAGTGACCTCAGGCTGACGTAGGCGCCGATGATACAGTGTCTCACTGATGCTTGTAAGTATCTGTACCTTCGTGCAGCAGATGAAGCAAATTTGCAGAAGTTTCATGAGCTGAAAAGACTTTCTGGTAGTACCAGCCCCGACCTCTGGGGTACCTAGTAGGCAGTATGAAGTTTGTCAACGAGTTGCCTTTGTGTTGTTGTCAAGAGTTAATGGCATGCATGACACCTGGGATTTGTAATAATAATAAGTTACCGAAGGTAGTGGCCACTGCTCAGCAGAAGTGACAGTGGCAAGCTGTTTCCTAGAAGTATACTCAAAGAAAGCTGCGAAACATGGTGGGCGCCTCTGAGGGCACTCTCATTTCACAACCTTCTGAGCAAGGCCACAGCAAACGTCCATGGGACGGCGCTGAGAACAGCACTGACGAGTCAGAGTCAGATTCAGAGTCTGACTCCTGCCAACAGCGCAGTAAGGACTTGAAGTGCAAGGTAGCTGTGGCAATTGCTGCCGTAGCTGCGCTCACGCCAAGAGAGCGCAATGTCTTGTTCTCAAGCTAGCTACCAAGACAGTAGCACTGGCAGATACTATCATAGCCCTAATCTCCATAGTGCTCAGTGGTAAAGTTGCCACTGTGACAGAATTGCAACTAGTCACTGATGACATCTGTCATCAAGCATGAGACATGCTCACTGAGCAGATGACTCAGAAGTTGCAATCAGTCATTCTACGGCACAAGACACATGCTCGGAATGAAGTTGTGAGAGATGGCACAGATAGCATTTTTGCAAAAAAAGGGGGAGAACTTCTTGAAGAGGGAACCCTGAAATGTTCAAAAAAGTACATGTTTTTGAAATAACACGCAAGGTCACTCAAAATACTTATAAATGGTTTTGAGCTCGACACAGACTCAAATGCAATATGCAGCAAAGAGCCACAAATGAGGTCAGTCCCTGGAATATAGCGTTCTTTCTCTTCAGTGGCACAGCAGCCCTTGGCCAAGACAGTACCATGGGAAGAAAGGGCCTGAGTACACAGGCATTCTCAGTGAGATTTTATTCTCGTGCTGAGTACGGCTGGGCAACTTGAAGGCGCATTAGCCGCTAAATTGGTTCCCAAAGAGCTGATTTGAAGCGGCACGGCATCTCAAAGGGTCCACAGCTGAGCGTTTGACTCACCTTGTTGTTGATGCTGATGAGGCAGTGTAGTCGCCAACGACAGTTGATGCAGCCTCAGGCAAGCATATTCCTAAGCTGAAATAATTGCCCAGACCCAAAGTTATGTTTACCACCTCTGCAAGTTGCAGAGAGTGCATTGGTCTTGTCAGATTATGGCAGTTGCTCGCATTTATATGTTAGGATCATAATGGCCTAATCAAGACAGGCATCCACAATGACCGAGAAGTGGGGTTCGCAGCTGCTGGTGGCGGACGCGGCGGGGGGGGGGGGGGCGGGGAGGGGGGGGGTGGCAGGGGGACCACGTGAAGGCGCTGGTGGGGCTTGTCCAGTGTCATGATGCAGATGGCAGAAGTGCGTGACCAGCAGCAAAGTTGCAAACAAAGTAGTACGCAAATCTGCTACACAGATGCACAGTATGAGGCAAGCCCAGCAATAGATCTTACTCGGTTGCAGATCTTACTGGAGAAGCTACCCAGACTGCCAGTGCCCAAATCATCTTTTGAGGTGAGATGGTACAGTTACTGTACCAGTCTCATGCAGGCTATAAGCACGACCACTTGCGGCTTCCCCCTGTCCCTCATAATCTTCAAGTGCAATATACTTGGGGGGACTCGCAGGTTGAGTTACAACTGAGGCCGAGGACTCCCTCTTCCTGAAGAGAGGAGCCGGACTGCATCACGGCGCTGGCATCACCCCCGTGTTTAGCACGTGCAATGCTGCTGCTACTGTCAGACTGCAGAGCAGCGCCTACACTACTGCCAGGCTGCGGCGTGGCACCGGCGCTACGTCCACGCGCAGCGCAACACCACTGTCAATAGCCAGCTGTGGCTTGGTGTTGTCGCTGTGCCCACACGCTGGACGCACCATTCTGACTTGCGGCGTTGTGCTGGCATTATGCGAAAACTCCGCGCACGCGCCGCTGCAGCCATGGCCGACGGCACGGGCCAGGCGCAGACGCCATGTGCCACATGCCTTGTAGTCTGCGTCCTTAAACCGCCAGACTTGTGTCGCGATGCAGCAGTCAGCAGCGCCACTAAAGAGCGCCTTCGCCACCGCCACCACCGCCGGCAGTGCTGCCGCTGTTGCTTGTGGCGCGGTCGCTGCTGCTGGGGTAGCAGGTACTTTCGCCGCCACTGCGGCAGCGGGCAAGTGAGTTGGCAGGCGCACCGCGTCTGTCTGCCGTTCCTGGCTGGATTGTGGGAGCTGGACAGTGTAGAATGGCATGGGGTTTTGAGGTCATCGGTGTACAGCGAGGTTTCTGGCGGCTCGGGATTCAGTGAGAGGCTCGCCATCTGCCGCGCCTTACCGCTTGTAGATGATGTGCGCGCCCTGGACGTAACGCAAACTTTCAGCTGCGTTGGCGGCGCCGCGGCCACGCGCAGACGTAGCTGATGCGTGGGCCGCTGCTGCCGGCTTGGAGTGAGCGGGCTTGAAGAGGAAGTTGCACTGGCAGAAGCAGGTGGGCTCAGGCTGAAGTGGGGCCTGACGCACGGATATCAGACTGGTGCGCGCACCATTGAATGGTTGCTAAAGACGGCACCATAGTTTCTGCTGGTGAATGCATTGTTGAGGGGGGCGCAGCGGGCGTTCAAATTGGCAATGCGCTGGCGCCGCCGCCTGTGGAAGATGCTGCCACAGTACGTACGGCAGCCTCCTCCCCCCTTTGGTCGCGCAATACTGCTGCGTTGGCGTCAGGTGCAACAGTGCGCCGCGCCAATGCATTGTCCAACATCAAGTTGAAGCTGCGGCGCTGCGAATTGCGTACGCGCTCCGCTGCCGCATTGCAAAGTTGGGGACTGCAAAACCCTGCTGCGTTCAGGTCCTACCGAGCGCGCTGGTGCGCCTTGCAATGCGGCTGTGCTTGAGGAGGTAATGGTGAAGCGGTACATACAATGGGCTGGGCAGTGGGCTGCCATCGCAATCTTTTAAGGCGTGCCGGACGCACTCATATTATCAAACAGCGGTAGTTGCCGTGAGCGCGCTCCTCAATTACGACCGTGACGTGTCAGCCATACTGGCAGCGATGTTCGCATGCTGGATGATGCGTGCTGCTGCTGCTGCACAGTGTGCAACTGCAGCGGCTGCTGCTGAGCAGCTGCGGCAGCCACAAGCGGCGCGCTGTGCATGCTGACTGTCATCTGGGGCGAGGCGTCACTTTTGCCCACGCGACGCTTGTGCCCCTAAGTGCTCCCCCCATCAGACCCACTGCAGGGCTGGCCTGCAAAGTATCTACAGTGAAAAGTAGTGGCAAGTGAGCAAAAGCAGTCATGTTGAAGCTACAAGCGCAGTCTTACATCATGGCGTTACATCAGACGTAGGGGGTTTTGGCAGAACTGCCCCAAGCGAAAGAAGAAAGTTGAAGTGACACGCACAGATTACTTCAAAAGCTTTTTTCCGTTACTTCCGTTGTTGTAGTTTGTGTGTAAACGTTTGTTTGGGGGTGTGTATGACGACGGCAAGTACCAGTGAGGCGAACGATCGCACACACATGAGCGTTTGAAGGCCTTCTGCTCCAGCTCGACTATGAGCTCAGAGGTGGGGCACTAATTCGGTTAAATTACAATTGCTCAAGCGGCGGCGGGGCCTGCTGCAGTCGTTTGTTGGTCGCAAGAAGCAGATACATCGTGAAATCGATGTCTCGCGCTCGTTTCAAAACAGTGATGCGTTCTTTGGCGGCTCACCCATGATTTCACTAACTTCAGTCTCATGACGCCATGTTGTCTACCAAACGGGCAGAGGCGGCCTGGAGATTGGGTGGCGGCGGGAAGCGGGTCAGGACGCAAAGCCAATGGGTTTTACCTGCAGTTACGGTGAGTGCGGATCGCATTATAATAAGATATCACGACGTTCGCGAATCATGACAATCTCTGTACGCAGCCTTCGACGGGACCAGATTTGATAATAGTGACTGCTTCCAGCACACCATGCACCAGAAGAATGCTTCAGGGTTTGACCATATGCGTACGTAGTGGCTTTGCTGGAGATCATGTAAAGCACAATTATCTACCCTGCAGCTTCTTGTGTTTTGGCGTTGCGTTGATGTCTGAGACAATCAGCTAGCACCGGCCAGCACCCATGAAATCTGGATTGAAAGCCTTCTTCTTTCCACTGCATCAGTTTTGGATATTTGTTTTCTGAACGTCACGTCACTCAGCGTTTTGACGTCACACCAGCTGTTGTTTTTGGTGGGGGGGAGCCAGCCGCATGACGCGGACAGGACATGTGCACTTGTTGCGGGCAGCTTCTTGACATGTCTGCCGCACACAGCTGGGTCATGTGTATGATCCAGTGAATGCGCTTTTTGTGGCGTGTTCGAAGCGACAGCATGTGTAGCGCTGCAACTGAAGCCATCAAGTATCAAGATCGCAGAAGTATTTGTGTTTACACTTTTAGATCTGTGAATGACAAGCAGTACAGGCTTGGAATACCTGTCCATCCAGCTCCCCTGTTGGGTCATCTTTCAAGCAAGCTGTGTGTCCTGTGGACCCTTTTTTATTTGCCATACATGTTGGCTCTCGGATGGAGCTTTGATGCTGCTGTTCACATCAAACAGGCGCAACATTGTGTTCGTGCTCAGCACTGTCTGCGCTCTGTCACCGTTCATGATGCTGCCATTACGCACTGCTCAACCTGAGTGATTTGTGCGGCCGTCCTTGTGGACATGCAGGCCAGCTACCGTGTCCGCATAGAGGGGATCGCGCAACGCACGTGCGGCGACCGCGTGCGAGAACTGGTGCGACCGCATGGCGCTGTTGTACGCCTCATCGTTGACATGTAAGTGCAGTCAGTGCTTGTCAGCCACTTAAATCGGCGCTTGTGTAGGGTCGGGTGGCCCAGTGTCTGGTGCGTGCACAATTACTTCTTCTGGTGCGGCAATGTACCTCAAGCACGGTGACGCTTCACATTCAGCAGTAGATCTCTGGGTGTAGTCATGCACTCCGTATCAGCCGCCCTTGGCTTGTCAACTACGCGTTCATGGCTGGTATCCAAGTGCTCTGCCGCCGCTCACAGCATTCTTGAAGCTCCATTTGAGTTAGGTGGGCAGTGACTGGGAGCTGGGATGCTTGCGTGTCAAAAATACAAACCGTCAGAAGATTGTGCTTCGCTTGAGGATCACTCAGCTATGCCAACAAGTTATATTACGAAGACCCACAGGCACAGCTTGTACATCATGGGCTTGTCTTTGCAGTGGATTGGTGAAATGCTCATCTGCTTGCATGCCCGCAGGATGGATAACTCCACAACGTGTGGAGCCATGTAATCATCAGACTTGAACTTGCAAGTGTTTGCATCTGTGCACGATGCCTATCGACAGAGTGTTTGCATCTTGCATGCGCCATGTCTGCAGGAATGCCCTAGGCGTGCCGGCAGGGGGTGCGACAGTTGCATACGCAACGCCAGAGGATGCCAATGCTGCGGCCAAGCGGCTGAACAGGATCACAGTGGACAGCGGTGAGACTTATTGCACACTGCCAACAAGGCATCTGACGTTTTTACATACTTGCAGGGTTTGGGTCATTGGGGCTCATTGTGCACCTTCAGTTTAGGAGTTAGGAGTATTACAGAGTTTATGAATTAAGGGCCGTCCGTCTGACAATGCACCTTCCCTTCGCAAGTGGACTGACCATGCGCGTCCTCATGGGGCCGCTGGTGTAGCAACCCTCCTCCCTGAAAGCCTCTGCCTTGCTCTGTGCGCACTCCGACAGTACCAAAGCTCAGCTCACATCCTCAATCTCGTATTGCTGCCTTATGTGACTACAGCCACTTGCCGAGTACGTGAAAAAGTTGCTGACGACCACTGTGCGGCAAGTGGTTCGTCAGCGACGTTTGTTTTTGACAAGACTGAGGGTTAACACAATGTGACTCTTTGCAGCAGTGCTCAAAGTTCAGCCGGACAGTTTCATGCTTCAGCACCCAGCGTTGACATCTCTTCTGCTGCGGGTTCCGTTGCTGTTGCCGCTTGCTCCCAGCTGTCTGGACCGTCTATGAGCTTGACAACACTGGCGCCACAAGCGTGAGTTCAATGCTGTCATGACACGTTATCATATGTCCAGCATGAAGCATGAGAAGCACCTGATATGTACCTTAGCCTGCTGTCAATCACCATTCAGCAGAACGATGCAGCCTGTCTGCGATCACCCCGTATGCATCAACACAGCACTACATAGCTCGCCTATGAGTTCTGATCTGTTGACCCGCCTGCTTGGTCGAGATTTTGCACTTCAGAGTTTGATGACCTTGGGCGCTGTCACGATTCGCGTTGAGCCAATATTGGTGGTCTGCAATTTATGCAGATGTGCACCACTTCCTGCTCGGTCAACACCTGGCGGATGACGCTTGGCGCTCACTCATTACTCCCTGCCATCTTGTGGTCCGCAGACTGCGGGAGCCGCCTCCTCTTCAAGCACTGTCGCCCCTGCGGCATCGACCACTGATGGTAACAGCGTGGCGGCGGCGGCAGCAGCGGCAGCAATGACGACAGCAGTGGCATTGGCAACAGAGGCGATGGCAACGTGCCGACTGTTGCTTGAAGCCTGGCGCTCGATCCTCAGGCTGGCTTCAATAACGTCGTCCTCGTCCCTGCCCCCGCTGGCCGCATCGCTTCCTCTGCACTTCTGCCGAGCGGCCACATGGGTTTCGCTGGTGCGGTGCAGGTCAGTGCTATCGCGAAGAGCACTCAGGGGAAGGGGCAGATAAGCTGCTCATTTGTAGCCGCAAGGGCTGCGCCCGCATGTTTTGACATGGCACCGATTTGCTCCACATTGTACATAGTGTATATTGAGGTATCATGTACCATCATTAGGCTCGAACGCAGGTGGTATAATGTGGTTGACGTCACACAGCACAGTTGCCAGCTCATTTGTCTCTGTATTCGTGTGCATTGATTGCAGTCAAGTTTTCAACAGTGCACAGTATAGGATGAACTGCGGTTATCTCAGCGGTAACCTGTTTAAATTCTGGCAGGTAATTACGCACAGATGCCTGCATGACATTGCCAGCATCTGTACGAGTGGAACTGCGGATGTGCTGCTTGTCACAGCATACTTAGGTCGCGGTGTTGTAATGCCTGCTCTTTTCGGAGTTCAATCAGCAACATCTGGATTGGCAGGCACGTACCTCACAATAAAGGCAGACAACCCCCCCCTGAACCAGTGTGGCATATTGCGGGCGGCGTTGGTGCACTGCTGACATCTTTACGTCTAACGTCAATTCACCCTTGTCATATGCTTGCAGCATGAGGAGGAGCACGGCACGAAGCGGTCAGGCAGCCCGCCCCTTGATGACCTGGAGCGGCGGGTCAAGCCCCATGCCTCATTCAATGCTGCGGTCAGTGCTCGATGCCTTGCGCAAAATCAGATTGTGGTTGTTCTTGCACCTCAACAACCGTTTATTATGCATATTTTTGTTTGCTGACTGATATGGCACAAGCTGTAGGTAAGAGTTACTTTGGCAACAGGTGGTCATGATCGTCCAGTACTTGCAAGCTAGTAGCACAGGCGGTAACGTTCTATCAAGTCGTCAGTGGCGGTGACATGCCGGTCGATACCCTTTGTAGTTGTGAACGTTCACGTACTTGACATCTGCCACCATTATGCAGCGGGCATTGTATTTGTAGCTTGCACGCCACAATCATTGCATTCCGTATTTGCATGCACATCTCTTGTTCGTGGCGCCTTGGAGGATACACCTGCGTATCCTCGCTTTTACGTTCACCTTCGTGCTTGTCTTTCAGTCATAGTTCCTGCTTTGGCAGCGCGGACATGGTGATGCTCAACTAAGTGTTGCTGATTGGTTGCACAACTTGGTGATGACATGAAACACTGTCACTGACTTCTGAGGACCGACACATACATGGCATCAGCTCGCACTGAGCCCCTCACCAATCTCTTGCCACCTTGGATGATGTTCAGGCCGGCAGTGAGTCCACAGCATGTGCTACCGGCACTGCAGTCAGCACTGACACCAGCAGCAGTGACAGGGACAGGGACAGCAGTGACTTGCTCTTCATCGTTGCATGCTATTACCCTCTTTGAGCCTTCGACGTGTTCCACACCTCAGGTGGCATGCAAGCACCAGATCTCATTGATTGCCCTTTTGAACATGTGTCCCACAGACTGCAAGCGGGTCAACATCGAGCGCTGCTGCCTCCAACAGTACAAGCACTGGCGTGAGTGACAGCGACTTAGGCAATGACAGCAGCTTCGGCAACGGCGGCGGCAGCAGCGGCGACGGCAGCGGCAGCATGGGGTCTGCTGCCAGCAGTGGAGCGCCTGCTCCTGGTACCGACGCTGCATTTGTCCCTGGCTCTGGTGGCTGGATTTTCATCCCCACGGTCCCTCTCGTAGGCGGGCTTGAGGCTTCCGACGGTGCGGCGCAGGTCAGTGTTCTTGCTGTTTGAAAGGTAAACCATTGTGCACTCACAGCATTTAACATTTTACGCGCGCTGTCTCAAGGCGATGAGGTGACGACTTCAGTGGCGTGTATGAACGCATAGAGCACTTCAACCGATGGCTCATTCTCTGTCACTCTTTTCAATGGCGGGTAGCATTGGTGGCGCTGCTGATGCACTCCATGACTAACTTCAACTGTATTTCGTTTTGTCGTATCTTTGCAGCCTGAGCAGGACTGCGGCAAGAAGCGGACTCGCAGCCCAGCCCTCGATGACGTTGAGAGGCGTGTGAAGACCCACGCCTCGCCCATCACTGCGGTCAGTGGAACATGCTTTGCACATTGTACTAATTTCTAGCATGTCCAGAACCATCATGGTGAGGTTTGTATGTAGAGGCACGATGTTAGAGCCGTCTGACCTCGAAACATGGATCTGGTCGGTTAGCAGTCGATGGAAAAACGAGTTGGTGCTGCTCGGGCTGACCGTGCTTATATCAAGCCCACCTGCCGCTCGCCGCTTCATGACTGAACGGAGGTTTTGGCGTAAGTGTTCATGACTGCTCAAGCAGCAATGAAGCACACGTCACGGCCGCTGCAGCTTTCGTTCTTTTGCTTGCCGGCATCATTCGCTGCCAACTTCAATTAGTGGACCACCCCTATCTTCAAACCCTAGTTGGAGGGCTGAATTTCGCCCAGGGTTTGACCTAACTCTACTTATGCCCCAGGACAATGTAGGAGCGGTCACAGTATAAGAGAGCAGTGAGGCTGGCGGGACGGGCCTGCCCTTATGGTACAGCCGCCCCTTGCGTTGCCGCAGAGAGTGACTATCCAGCAAGCTCAAGTGATTGTCAGCGGTGCGCGTTTTGCAATTTTGAAACTTGAGGAGCCTACATGTCATCGCTTCTACGTTGACACGCCGTCAGTGCGTGAATCACTCTCCCGCTTTGCTAGTCAGACGACGCCATGCTTGCTACTGTCTGCACTCAACGCTTTAAGCTGTTGATGCTGTGCTGACATGCCACGTGTTTTGCTCCCCATGTACAGTGACTTGATCAAGTCTAACGCGTTCATGGCATCAGCTCGCACTCAAACACTGCCGCCCTTTTAATTTGCAGGTAAGCAGCATATCCACGGCAAACGCTACCGGCACTCCCGCGGCTAGCACTGACTACAGCAGCGGAAGCGTCTGCAAGGGCAGTGACGGCGGCGGCAGCACTGCTGACATTGGCAGCAGTGGCGGCGAAGCCACCAGTGCCGGCGGCAGGGGCGAACGCGGCGATGTCGATGGCGGTGGCGGAAGCGATGAGAGTAGCGGCGAACACGGCGACAGTACCGGCAGCAGCAGTGACGGCGGCACGCATGATGCTGTTCGTGATGGTGCGCTCGCTGCCGACGTGCCTGCTGCGGCCCAGGTGAGGTTATGAGCGGCAAGTTTATGAGCGGTAACGAGAAACTGAGAGTCACAACACAGTGGCGGCAGCATCTATAAAACCTGGATTAGGGTTTAGGGTGTCGATTAGGGTGGGGTTAGGATTAGGGTTGGGGTTAGGGTTAGGGTTAGGGTTAGGGTTAGGGTTAGGGTTAGGGTTAGGGTTAGGGTTAGGGTTAGGGTTAGGGTTAGCCATGCACCTCCTGCCTTCACATTGCCCTCAACATTGTCAACTAAGCTTTGACACGGTTTTGCCTCTCAGTGGGCTCAGTAAGTTGGTGCTGTGCACTGCCTGCTTGCGCTTCTCCCTGCAGCAAGTTTGTGTAGAGCTTACAACATTTGTGCTGTTTATGTTTGCCCTTAATATCTCAAGCAGTACATGTGAGTACACCCCCCCCCTTCCCCCCCCCCCCCCGGCTGCCCCCGCTCGACAAGTCTACTGCCAGGCATAGCCTGGTAAACTGATCCTTGGTCGACTTGCTTACGGCTGCAGCCTGCAAGTGCATGATTGTATGCTGTATTTTACACAGTTGCCATATGTGTTAAGCAGCGAGAACCATTTGGTGACTTCAATGAGCTTGCGCACATTGCGTACATTGTCTGCATTCGCAACCCACAGGCGCAGCGATCCACCCTGCTTCACGACAAACCTTTTTGTCAGCTCACGACACTGTGTGCTGCCTGTGACATTGTAGCTCCTTCGGTGTTTTGGTCAAGACTGACAAACTTTGGCATTGAGTCACCCCGGACCTTTCACCCCTTGATGTTGTTCAGGGCGGCAGTGGTGCCAGCTCTGTGGCCACCGTCACCGGCGCCAGTGGCAGCTGCATCGATGGAGGCAACAGCAGCAGTTGCGCCAGCGGCGGCGGCGGTGGTGACGACAGCAGTGGCAATAGCGGCGGCGGCAGCACTCGGGGCGGCGGCAGCGGCGGCACTGATGACAGCGGCGGCGGAAGTGACAATGACAGCGGCGCTGGCACTGAAGGCAAGGGAGACGGTGCCGGCGGCGACGGCAGCGGCGGCGGCAGCGGCGGCAGCGACGAAGAAGGCGGCAATGATGGCGGCGATGGCAGCGGTGGTGGTGCGCAAGCTGCTGCTGCCATTGCCCCAGCGCTTCCTGCTGCCACTGCTGACCGTGATGGTTCAGCTGAGGTGAGCTTAGAAGATGACGATGGGGAAAAGCGAGTGGACTTTGATGATGTGGTGGTGCAATGACGATAGTCATGGTCGGATGTTTTCCACATTAGCATCACTGAGTGACTAGGCACCATTGGCCACATGTCAAGTCTGACACACTAGTCAGCAAACTGAACTGAGGCTTTTTCGTGCAAGTCCACACTGAAGTGCTGAACAGCCTTCAGAATGCGGTTAAAAATCTGTGCTGCCGTGTTGGTGCTAGCAGGTTACCATCGTGAGCCTGCAGGGCAGTCGTGCCATCACTCACTTTTGAAGGGCGTTGCCGGTAACTCTGCTGGCATGTGCTGTTCTTCTGCTGGCAGTCTGCACATTGCGTCAACGCTACTTCTGTACGGTACGCATGCAAGCACGCAAGCAATGCACCTGCTGCCATGGCAATATTGAAAAAACAGTTGCTGTGCACCAGTAACCCCCTGGTCATATCCCCCCTCCCCCCCCGCAGGGCCCTGCTGCCGGCACCAAAGCAACTGCGTCTGCAAGCCCTGCTCAGCCCACGCCTGCAGCGCCTGCGCCGGCAGTGCTGCTGCCGGTAGCGCTGGTGCTGCAGCAGCTGCCAGGCGCCAGCGCTCTCGGCGCGGATTACGACCCCATGCACGTTGAAGTTCCGCCCGCACTGCGCTTCGACCGTGTCAGTATCTTGGCCAGGGCGAACCAGAGGGCTCGGAAACTGGAGAAAGATGCCAGGGCGGCTCGCGCCCGCGCAGAAGCGGTCGAGCTGAGAATCAGCCAGGCGGAGCAGGTCATCAGCGCGCAAGTCCTGTATATCGCCGCTGCGGATCAGCGAGTCGTGGCTGACGGCGCCCTGCTACAGCAGGCTGACCGGCGGTTTCAGCGGCGCATGGCGGCCGTGGCGCACGCGCGGCAGGAGGTGACTGGCCACGGGGAGAAGTACGAGGGCATGAGTGCCGCCGAGGGGCGCACCCTTCAGCTGGACGAAAGCGGCGGCACTGCCAGTCTCTCTGCGCGCTGCTGAAATTGGGATGTGATCATGAGCATACCTGAGCTGTTGAGTACTAAAAGCTATGAGCATCTACACCGTCGCAGCGGTTGTTGCAAGTCGCTGACGGTGTCCCGCTCCTCTCAGCCAAGCGATCAGCGGTGATGCTGCCAGTACTTAGCAGAGACCTGAAGCACTACGTCTGCGTCCGCTATGGGTCGAGTGCTTAAAGAATTGCTCACGAGCAACATGGTAAAAGCATAGTTTGTTGTCACAACTCGCATGATACATACTGTGTCAGTGCAAAGAGTTGATTAAGTCGGCGCAGGTGTTAGAACATTCCGTGAGACTGAAGCCTCAATCGTAGAACCGGGTGCCGTAATAGGGCAGTCACATACACTATTCAGATGCAATGAGGCCATGACCCCCGAGTCGGGGTCCACATGCTGCTGCCCCGGCTGTGGAGCGAGGACGACATCGGGACCGGACTACAGAACCAGGATGTGCACAGCTACCCCTGAGGACTGTCCCCTCGTCGCTGCCTCTCAGAACGTTTTCGACAGGGACTGTGGCACTCGCTGGACTATCGTCATGAGGGGGGTGTTCGCTTGCTGCGACATCCACCACAGAGTCCCCGGGTTCTCTAGGGGGCGGGCAGCCGCCGAAGAGGAAGCCGACGATTCTGAGTAGGACTAGTGGTGGGAGTGACAGTTCACAATTCCAAGTAAGTTTCTATGAATGGAATTTTAAGTAAGTTACACGACATGTGCAGCAGCTCACACTCACATTGTCATGTCAGCAATCATGTGTAATTGTCTTGTTACATGTCGCCTGCGAGCAAGTTCGTGCATTACGGGGGCTTCCCTCGGTGCGCGCCCGCCGCACACAGTCACTCGTCTTACCTTCTGTTGATCACGTGCGTTTTCAGCTTCCCTGACGCAGCGGCAATGAGCACCATGATGCGCAATGAATCAAAATAATCAGCGAGGCAACAAGAAGGCACGAACAGTATGTTGACG
The DNA here is from genome assembly GCA_017506865.1 of Tribonema minus. NCBI lineage: Eukaryota > Xanthophyceae > Tribonematales > Tribonemataceae > Tribonema > Tribonema minus. Next base: position 1,224,806 of record JAFCMP010000124.1, read on the forward strand.
ACAGAAGAACTCGCTGTATATGACAAGGCCAGATATCACCCACTTTACTGTAATCACGAAGTGGGGGCCGGCTCAACCTCTGGAGGGTGCAACGTATCGCGCTTGCGAAGGCCTAACCAGGAATTTTGACGAATGGGGCCGGCAGTCGTCTTTACTTTGCGGTATACGAGGAACGCCTGAGTGAACGCTGCGACTAACAATATCACATTAAGCGCTATGAGCAGGTTGCCGATGGCGTTCTGGCTGTACTCGTCGACGTACTTGACCTGTATCAACAGCGAAGTGAACATACTCGCAGCGATAATGCTGTACCCCAGTCTGTAGAGTGACTCCTCTCCCCTCTCCTCGTGAGGTCGAACGGACTCATAGACCACACCGGCGAGCGAGGCGAAGACGCACGCCACCGCGGTCTGTCCTGCCGTGCCGGGCATGATGAAGACAAGCAGGCCGGCGAGAAGCAGCCGCCGCAAGCACTCCGCGCACTCCCAGTAGGAGGTCTGAGGTGAGTACGGCTTGCGCAGGAAGGACGTCGCTGACGCCAACGCAGAGCGCTCGCGGACGTCGGCGGCGCCCAGCCTTATCATCCAGGCGAATATCGCAGGGATGCCGAGCGGGTACACCAGCAACATGATCGCGGCATAGGTGACGTACGCCGTGTGTTCCGGCGTGCGGCACTGGATCGTGTAGTCCGCGCGCAGGTACCACGTGCCGTCGGGGCCGTCGTACTCGAGGTAGTCGCAGGCAAAGGTCTGGAAAATCGTCAGGGAGACGCCCGAGTAGACGAGGAAGGCGAACACCAGCAGAACGTGCAAGTCCTGCTCACACACGCGCTGCAGTTTGGCGCCGGCGGATCGCGGCCTGCACCGGCGGTACGCGCGCGGAGCGAGGATGACGCCGGCTATACCCAGCGGGACCAGCGTCGTCAGGAGCAGTCTCTGGTAGAAGCTGAGGTGCAGCACGCACCCGGGAGAAGTCAGCCACCGCAGGTCCAGCGAGATCAGGTCCATGACCTGCAGGAAGTCGAGGTACTGCAGCGGCAGGGCGACGCCGGTAATGCTGACGAACTGCGTCAGGATCTGCATCACGATGACGGGGGTCCGCAGGTGTCTCGCTATGATCAAGCATGCCCGCGCTAGCTTCAGCGTGCCGCTGGCGGCGGCGAAGGTGCTCGTGGCGTCGGCGCCTTCCCCCAGTCCCGATGCCGCTGCGACCAAGACCCAAAGCCCCAACGCCACGACGGCGAAGAGGACGACCATGCCGACGACGACGGCTCCTACGATGCCGGCCGTGCATTCCACGCACTTGTAGCCGGTCACCGCCGCGTAGCCGTCCGCGCACACGGCGCAGTCTGCGAAGCGAAGAGAAAGAACGAATGAGGAACGGACCGCTGGCGGTTGCAACACCATTCAGCGCCACTCACATGGTCCCCGATATCCCGCAGCGCAGTACGCGTCCGAAGACCAGCCCAAGCTCCACACTCCAGCCTCCTGAGTCCAGACTCCGATTGACGTGGCGCCCGTGCCGCCCACACAAGCTTGGCGGTTCGGACACGCCCTGATGATACCGGGAATCATGGTGTCGTTCTCTCTCCAGTGACCCGGCGAAAGCGGCAGGGTCGGTAGCGTCGCGCCGACGGCGGTGCAGTTCACCGTGTCAGCCGTGCACGCCACGCATGCGGGCCCGACCGCATCTGTCCCGCTGTACGTGCCGGTGCCGCAGCACGGCCTGCGTACAACAACGAGCATGTGAAATGTGCAGCGGCAGAAACTTAGCGCTCTCGAAACTTTGTGTCAAAAAATGTTGCAACATGAAACTCGACCACAAGCTTTTCCACATGATGACCGTCGCGGATTCGCTGTGGCAGATGCGCAAGAGGAAGATCATGACTGCATCAATCTTTGCAGCGCTCTGCTCTGCATCTCTCAGTAGGCGAGGCTTTGAACACGTCCTCGACGCCGACGGGAGCAACTTCACCGCGCAGGCACTAGGCAGAGCGCGCGCCAAGCTACCGCAAGACCTGTTTCTCGAAATGAACAGGTCTATCCAAGCTAGACGTTTTGACGATTCTCCTCGTGTCTTTGCCATCGACGGGTCCAAAGTGCACATCCACCCATGTTATGCTGAATCGGGTTACAGGCGACAGTTGAATATCGTAGTACTCACCAGTTGGCATTGAATCCAGAATTCGCGTCCAAGCACGACGACCCGACGCCGGTATGGATCCCGCCGGCATAGCAACAGTGCGCACTGTTGCCCTCGAAATCCGAGTCGGCCACAGCGATGGTCAAGGTGTCATAATCTCCGGCCTGAAGGATGGCGCCGCCCCCGCCGGCTAACGCAGAGTTGTGGGAGAAAACACACTGGCTCACGTTGAAATTATGAAGCTCCTGATGAATAGCGATTGCGCCTCCGAGCGCAGCCGTGTTGCCGTCGAATGTGCAGTTCAAAAGCTGGCCAATCAATGTCCTAAATGGTACTCCAGCCATGGTCACGGTGACATATGAGGTCGATGAAGTCGTCGAGCTTCGGGAGGTACTTGAGGTTGTCACACTCGGCAACAAGCTGGAAGCGGAGCTTGATAATGATGTCGTTTGCGTCTTTGAGATCAGTAGGATACCACCACCATGTCCGGCTTGTGCACCTGCACAGCAACACCGCAATGACATCAATCATCGTGCGGCTGGCTCATGTGCGCTGTAATCACGCCGCAAACGTCTGGACATTACCTGCAGCATTGCCGATGAACTTTGAGTTTGTCACATTCAGGATGCCGATGATAATGGCGATCGCTGCGCCCCCTCCTGCAATCACAGCGCAACAGCGAGACAGGTCACGCTTGAAGAGCAGTACATACAGCGAATCTTGCGATACGCAGAGCAAAAGTTTGCACTCGGCGAAGGCGTTTCAGCTGTGAGTACACCTGGGACAGCGCTGACCTCCAGCACAAACGGCGGTGCACGCATGCAACACCAACCTGCTCTGTTGTTGATCAAATCGGAGTCGGCCATCGTCAGCTTCCCTCCTTGGACATACAGCCCGCCTCCAGTCCGACCTGCAAAATACACAAGGACCGTCAATGTGGATTAGGCTCACCGTTTACATCCAAAAGCAATGAAGGCCACCGTCGTTGCATGAAAGTACGCACCAGAATGTGGTCGACTGCACCGATCTCACCTGCTTTGTTTCCCTCAACAGTCGAGTTCATCACAGATAGGTGTGAGAGAACACTTGCATAAATAGCTCCACCTTGTTGCCCTGCACAACAAGTACAGGGCATGAGTGCGATGTCAGATATGACCGTGGCAGTGAGTGACTTCGAAACCAGCCACCAAAGCGCGTGATACGGAACACTTAGCGATCGGACAACGCAGAATGGCAGCTGCGATGACACCTGCACTACGCACTCAGTGCTTGGAGAACGCAGATTGGCAGGAACCGGTGACGCGACATTGACTTACCTGCTACATTGTCGGTAAAAGTGGAGTTACTGAAGGACATGTCGATATCAGCATACACGGCTCCTCCGAGAGCTGTATCGCAGGCAAAGCATGTTGTTCAGTTAGCACAAAAATGTGGGAAGCACATGCATAAATATGGGCTCCTGCCAAACAGGGCGCAGTAGACGTCCGAGACCTCGAGTTGCGGTTGTCCAGCTGAGGCTGTAGTCGTATCCTCCGGTGAGGTAGCGACAACGGCAGAACGCAGCGCATGGCTCCAGCGCTCCCCATGCTGCCGCAATCTCCGTGCAAAACATCACCGGCTCGGATATTATGCAAAAGTAACATCAAGCACACGTTGTCAAGTAGATACGGAAGAAATGCGCAAAAAGTGAGAGAGCAATATTCATTACATGACGCCATGACATTGTACTCACTTGTTGCTCGATTACCAGAAAACGTTGACGCTCGCACTATGGCCGTGCCCCTTCCTCCGATGTCGATGGCTCCACCAAAAGAAGCCGTGTTGGTCCTGAAAGTCGAATTCAGCAATATCGTATTACCATGTTGGTGAGATATGGCACCCCCGTTACCATGTGAGCCATCAGCATAGTTGTCGATAAACGTCGACCCGCGCGCGACGACAACGCCGCCTGTATTGGATATGGCGCCTCCATTGCTGGAACCGGTATTATTGGATAGGAGGCACGACTGTAGGGTCAGCCGTCCGTTGCTCTCAACGAGAACTGCCCCTCCTGACGAGTAATTTCCATTCGTCAGGTGCATGCTGTCGAGCGTGACGTCGGCTCTAGCGGAGACGCGCATGAGTCGGTGGCCGCCTTCGCCTCTCATGACACTGGAAGGTGCGGCACCACTCATGCGCAGTGCGGTCCAACGACCCACAACAATCTGCTGCCGGATCGTCACGTCGCCTCGCCATGTCACGGTAATGTTCGCGTTGGCACAAGCTGCTGCAGTCGTCAAGGCAACAACGCTTTCGGGGCCGTCCACCACAAAGTATTGAAACGCCTTCTGACAGGTGTCCGAAACATCTCCGGCAGCCGCCGCCAGATAAACCACTATCAGCCATGCTATCACCCCACAGGCCATGGCGCCTCGAGTACACGCTGCCCACCAATTCAGCGAGTGAAATTTCTGAAAGGTCCGCTAGGGTTAGGGTTCGCGAACGATGAAACCTACCGAAAGTGCGCGACGCAAGTGACACGCACGATAAGTACTTTGCAGGCAAATAACCATCAGTGTACGCTCTGCGATGCGCGCCACGCATCGAACTCCTCAGGCGTTGGGGCCAGGCTCAGCAGCTCCTCAAGTTTTTCATGCACTTGCTGCGGGGAGAGCCTTCCCTGAAGCTGCCCGTACACGCTGTGAATCCCTTCCAGCTCGGCGACCGAGGGCGTATACTGGACACCCAGGGCGCCCAGCTGCGGCCACGACATGGTCTCGCGGCCGGGGCCGACGACCTGCATGCGCGCTAGGTCATACACTGTAGCGATGCGCTGCGTGATCTGCGCCTTGAAGTGGCGCTCGAGCGTATCCCGTTGGTCTCGTTGACCACGCTCACAATGTCGACGGGATTCTGGATACACTCGCCAATGACATCGTCCCAGTAACCGGATCCGCGCTGCCCCGCCACGTCGACGAACTGGTTGCAGGACCTGTGGTCGTCGTCGGCCTCGTCGTACACTCTGAGCTGCGACCACGGGCACGCATGCCCGTCGGAGGGCTGCACGCTCTCCGCGCAGGCCTCCCGCGCCGCCGCTACTCTTGTGTACATGGCAAGTACATATGGTAAGCATGTGTACCTTGGCATATAGAAGTATACCTTTCAATGAGCATGGCATGCGAAGGAAGTAAGTGCTTAGATTGCTCTCTCAGGACCAAGTCCGCGGCAACACAGCTGTGCTGGGGTGTGTGCCGTCGAAGTGTCCAGTCAGTTACGACAATGTGAATTCACTCACACACGCGCGAGCTCTCACATCACTACGCGTGCACTGTGTTCGTGCAGGTGCGGCAGCGGACCGGTGCGACGATGCTCGTCGCGAATCCTGAGGCGCACCCGCTTCGCGTGGCCGTCTTAACAAGCGTCAGTCAACAATGCTCTCGCCAGGGAGCGCGCAGCCTCCGCCGCCTGCATCCCGGACCTCAAGGCATTTGCGAGGAGCGGGCAGCAGGTGGCGCAGAGCACCAGGGCGCTGCGCGACGCGAGCGACGTCGTGTGGTCCGAGAGGCAGATGCAGGCGTCTGGTCCTGCGCTGGCCAGCTCCTTCCGCACCGAGGTGATCACGTTGAGCGCTGCTGCCGAGCGTGCGCGCGCGCGCGTGCGCAGCCTCAAGACGGGCAGCCGCAAGTGATCACCCTGGGGACAGTCTTCTGCTGCGGTTGCCATCGGCGGATGCCACTGCCTGGGGAGTAGGTGAGTTCCGCCAAGACGACCATGTCTTTTTACTGCTTCAGTGGAAGTCTTGGGAGGACAGTGGGATGTTGTAGCAGGAACAGCAGACAGATGCTTACACAGGTGCCAGCGCTGCACAATGACAGAGTGAACCACCATGAAATGACATCATTGAGAATGACATTGTGAGTTTCCCCCCTCGTGATGACCGCCTCAACGCGTGGCAACTTTCGCTTTTGCCGCCGCAGTAGGTGGACTATTCATGTGCTTGCCACCGCCTTTGCATCAGCAAGGCTTTTGACATCAACAGATCCATGTAGATGCAGTCAAGTATGTACTGGCCTGCAAACAAACATACTTACCTAAGCACCCACTTCCACTGCATTTTACATTCTCGGTTGCTGATTTTCTATTTTGTCGCAAGCTGACTCAGCACGCCTTGTTGCCCCTGCCTTTTGTTGTCCTCTGCCGCCACGAACATCTCCGATGTGCCGACTCCAGAACGCACCTGTATTACATCTCCCAACCCACCCTCTGAGCCTCACACACAAGCACGTGGGCTCTGCCAGCCAGCACCGCCACTAACTCAAGCATCACTTTGGCATCAGACGGGTAGAACAGCCAGCAACCAAGGGACTTAATACAGTTACAGCAGGTCTGGTGTAATTTCAAAGAGCGTGTCGAGCTGCGCAGTGTCACAAAGGAGTGTCAGTGCCGAACAATAACGGTCAAAAGCCTTCAGAACTCAGACCAGTGACTCTCGCAGTGAATGATTGAAGTCCAAGGGCGGCAGCATCGCGGTGTGTTGTGAAGTTGTGTAGATGTGCAAACGTTGCTTTGACCGTGCCTTTCTTGCGTATCGCACGCATTAGTACCATATTGGCGGTGTGTATGGTGGGCCCTGACATTGCGGCACCACTTCTCGGGCCCCCGCCTTCCTGAGCCTGGGACTATTCTGCAGTAGACTTGATGATACAAGAGCAGGGGCGGAGGCGGATGGGCAAATGACTATATGCGTGACTTTTCAGCGTGGTCAAGTGCGATGCTTGTGCTGCCTCACTGTTTGGTTGCAATTCATGTCAGCAGGGGGGTAGAGTGAGTGCCATTGAAATGACACATGAAGCTTTCAATCTTGCAGAGTGCCTTTGAATTGACACATGAAGCTTTCAATTGTGCAGATAACAAAGTACACAATGACCATGCTCTGGTTGTGTGTGGCTTGTTCAGCTGCAGCAAGCTCAGTCAGTTGTTGCAACAATAAGCGTTCTTCTTGGCTACTGCTTTTCAAAGTGCTTTGAAGTATGGTGCTAATGTCTGTGAAATCTGCCTCCCCAACGCAGCCACACAATGCAATGCCTGGTGTGAACAGTGCTGCAGTCAATGCCTCACCTTTTTAGCTGACATCACAAGTGTGCCTTTTGACAAGGATGGCTTTGACAAAGCGGTGCACACGTGGAGTGAATTCCTCAAGGCCTAGTGGGGGCCAGATGTTGAGTGCTTTACGTGGCCATGTCACATGTACATTGGACTACGCTGCGCCCAAAAGCGCGGAGACTGGTGCGCCAAAACATCTCAACAGTCGAGCTCCGCCCGTGTGCGTCATGATGCGCTTCAATATTTCTTGTGCCAGCAACAATCTCAGGTCAGTGAGAATTTGACGCTCGGCGTACTGGCCTTGCAGCACGTGCGCCCCCCCCCCCCCATTTGAGTGCAATACTGGAATGCCCACCGCTTGAACAAAGAATTTTTTGCGCTTGATCAGGCGCGCCCGTATGACTCCCGCACCGATGGCACCAAGATCCATGATGACGTCAAATGCTGGGGTGGCGCTTGCTCCTCCCGTGCACCAGCAGCTGGGCCCATTTCACATTCAGCAGCGTCTGTTACACCCATCAGGATGAGCTTGCTGTGGATGCATATACGCTTGTGTCCAGCACTATTTGTCCTTGTTATACTATACACTGTTGCAGTGCATAATTGATGTAGTTAGGGGGACCAAACCCTAGTTGCAGGGCAACAAGTTCAAGTTCAAGGCGTTGCAGGGATGGCACTGGCCATCTGCATTGCCGCCAGCCGGACAGCATGTAGTATTCTCGGAAGGTGGTGAACCACTTGCAGATGGCCATTAGAGTGGCCCTTAAAACGTCGTTCTGAAATCTCGTCCATGTGTAGTTCCAACAAGGCAGCATTCTCATGGCTGTCGCAGCCGGGCACCCCCCCTTCAAAGGATTTGAAAAAAAAACGCTTGAAGTTGACGTAAATTGAACCTCGTTAGCAACCCACCGAGCTTGACAGCACTTCGCTAATCAGCGAGGCTGTTGTACAGCTTTGATCAGACTCACTCATCACCGGCCATCGCCCAGGCCATGAGCTCAAAGGTAAGTCCGTGGATCCAGACCACCCAGATCAATGACCGCTTCTGTGAGGACCGTTATGTAAAAGATGGCCGCCTAGGCGAGGCACGCACGATGTTTAGGATGCTAGGCGACGAATATAGCTAGAATATTATCATAGAGTCGTTCTCTGTTATTGCTAGCGCATGGGCTGCGATTTCGCGATGCAGGTAACTTCAAGCTCACCTTGCAATTTTGCTGCCCATGCCCCCTTGGACAGAAGCACAAATGCGACGGGACCTCGGGCGGCGACGGCAAAGGGAGCAGCGGGCAGGGAGGCGCGCCAAACAGCACTCCTGTGGTCAGTACATAGCGCAGTACGCATGCGTTACAACACTGGATGTGTAGATGTACTCGATCAAAAGTCTCGGAGAATGCAGCGAACTCCCACACATTTGCAGGCATTCAGACTTTATTCCGCATATGCTGGAGAAGGAACTCGACGCTGACCACTCCTAGCAGCTTCATCTGTGCGATTTTGCGGTCAACTTTTGATGTTTTAGTGCTGTGGCTGATGCTCTTGGCATCAGGGGATGAGAAGGAGTACAGAATGTTTCCTCACCAAGTACTGCCAGGAAAGCTCAGGAGCAATGTGGCTGCAACGTACGCGTCCTCTGCAGCGCTGAGTGCAAACTACTCATCCAACTAATTGAGTTACAGTATTATGTATGGCGTCTACATTAGCAGATCCTTGAGGTGCGTCCAGCGTGCCTACACTCTCAGAAGCTTCACTGATAAGTAGCTGATAACTAGAGACTTGACGTGCTTACAGTCCTGAAAAAGGGTGATTTTAGCACTATTGCTCACTCCGTAAACGCGTTGACTACAGCACGCACAAGCCCCAGATATAAATCCTCGGTCCCCCACGGACCGTGCATCTGAACATCAAGGCGCGTCAGTTTGCGCGTGCAAAGCATCAGATCCGCACACATTTGAACAGTCAATATGTGCACAACAGGGCCGGCGCCAGCTGCATCAACGACAGCCACATTGACTTCGATGAAGTGTTATGCCTCGCCAACACTACGCGTTGATGCAATAGTCATGTGCTCACAGCGCGACGCTTTTGACGCTCACCTCACACGACCCCTACATACTAGCAGTACGTCATGATTTGCCTTGCAGCTACAGCGCCGAGAATCAATACTTGCACGCTGCAGACCTTACTTCAAGTCTCTGCGTCACCTGAACCACGCACGTGCGGTATGCATTTCCTCCAAATGAGCACACACAGGTGATGGTTTTTCAGATGCGCACGCAGATGCCGTACTTTCACATGCTCGATTACATTACATGGCCTTGTTTACGGCGGCTTGAATGGCGTGGTTGCACCTGAACCATACATGGCTGGCCCGCTTACTGCCCGTGGATGCAGGTCTCGGGATCCCGCGTGCACATATCGGGGCTGCAGCCATATGCGACGGAGGAGCAGCTCGGAGGTCGTTTTGGTCGATTTGCGCAGCGTGGTCCGGCGGCTGTTGAAATCAGCAGGTGAAGAATCAGCAACGCGCTCGTACGACATCGCATGGTATCTGTGTGTGATTATACAATTATCGCCGACAAAGTTGGTTTTGTGCGATGCGGAATGCCGCACAGTACAGGTGCACTTATAGCAACCAACCTGCACTTGCTTCAATGCTAGCTACCATTCGAAAAACGCAGCCGCATTGACTGCGTGTCTAAGTGGCAATAGACGCTTTGCAGGCAAATGCTACGCTTCGGTCAGGCTGTTTACGACGCTGTGGAAATTCGTTCAGTGTTCAAACTGAACCAGCCACAAAATGTCACTTGTGTATTCTGTTAACAAGGAAATGGGTATGATGCGCGTCCCGGGCGGGGGGGACAGAGGGGGTACCCCGGGTAATACAAGCAGTTTCTCGCTGCAGCTACCAAGCGAAGTGGTCGTGCATGCATACTCCTATGAAACCACAAGTCATTAGCAAAAATGTCCACTGAATGACTCGGTTTGACACACACTTGAAGTAGGCGCCCTTTTCTCTTTGCTGCAGCACACGCATGTGTACATGCCGTGCATCGCAGTTGCCTGCGCATCACTGCCGGAGCTACAATGCTATCAAACACACTTGAATTGAAGTCACTCGTCTTATGAAGCTACTGTGCACGCAGCCAAACTGAGGCGGTTCCTTGCATTGATGTTATGGCCCCCTTCGCCTCCACACACCCATGTTGTACCTTTGAGGTATGTGTGCCCCCGTGATGCAGAGTTGCTGTGGTCTTGCTTTCTGTGACAGGGATTTCAAGGGGGACTGTGACGGCAGCGCCACCATCATCTTTCAAACGGCGCAGGAGGCCATAAGCGCAATCCAGGCTCTCAAGGACGTTGAATTTGATGGAGGTAAGGCTTGCTACGCGCAGAGGTTGATAGTGTGCATTGAGCCATGTGCAATCATTGACAGTGCCCAGATGCAAACGTCTGGTCTGTCTCAAGCCACCGCAACTTCAGCAATGATGCAGTTGAAGTTCAGACGCACGTGTTCGCAACGCATATGTGTGAAGTAGTTTCATACCAGCTTGCACCGTACTCCAGCCTGCTGATCTTCTACATGAGCAGTCGCTGTCAAACACCATTTGCGCAGAACCGCACTGGGCTGGGCAATCCTGGAGAACATCTGTGACAGCGGGCGGCAGCAGTGCTCAAGCGACATTGCGTGCAGTGCACGACTGCACTCGGAAGTCCACAACAGCAGCGTCAGCTGAACTGTGTTCACCCAATACTCTTGACAACAGTAGCCGAGGCAACCGCTCACCAAGTGCTCAGTGGCAGCGCTCCACACAAGAGCTTTCCCACGCTAATAACTTCCGCCCTCAGCCAACATTGTAACTCAAACCCTAACCATTCATTCAACCTGGCCCTAACCCTCAACCGAAGTTATGTAACACGCCCGGCGAGCCCTCAGCAACGCTTACTGAACAGGCTGACATCTGTGAAAAGCTGCATCGCTCGTCCTGTATGTGCATGTCAGCGCACAGGAATTTATATGATAGCAGCAGCGTGCGGTGAGTACGGGTTGTCGAACATATGTACCTTGAAGTAGTGCTGGTGAATTATTGATTTGATGAACGGCTGCCTGCTTGCCTTGCTCCCCAGCTATCGTGTGATCAGAAATGCATGACAGCAGTGCCGGTCATACGCTCGAGCCAAAAGACCTCATGGCCTCATGTCACTCTGTGCATACACCCTCACCGCCGTGATGTCTAGGACAGGTTACCTTTGTCGTTTATTCCTCATACAGCGCCGCGGCTGCAACGACTTCATTTCAAGGACAGCAGAAACTGTGCCGTAGGTCCACAAGAGCGACTGGGCCCGGCCGCCACCGCTTCCATTGTGCCATAGACTTTCAAACAACCTTGCCTGTGCGGTAGGAGTATGTTTCTACTGCTGCTGTACATTCGTGTTGCATGATACGTCATGTTGTTATGTTATGAGCAATTTTTGCTGGGGTTGAGAGAGTTTGCTGGTCGTGGCACCTTTATCTGACATGATTGGTCGTTGCACTGCCCTCTGCTGGTTTCTCTACCTCCGCTGTGCAGCCCGGTTGACGATGTGTCGGCTGGACGCACAGGGTGGCCTCGCATCGGTAAGTGCCACATGTTTTGCTCGAACAGCAGGCCGTGGTTTAACTCTATGTACTATACATTTCACACACTTCTTTTATCTCACGCTCTGAGCGAGAATTAATGAAGTACGCAGTTCACAAACGTGTCTATTCTTTGGAAGCACAAAGATGCCAGCAGTGTGCCTGAGGTCGAGGGTGCATTCCTGTGTACGTGCTGCCAAGTACTGAGTCGTTTCCTACAGAGTCCACTGTAGACGGTGCATGGAACATCTAGGGCCAGCCATCAAGGTATGGTCGCTATTAGGACTAGGGTTGGGCGAGCTATAAAGCAGTTGCTGAACACTTGTGCCGCACAATACCATGATTTTGTTTGGAAGGTAAAGTGAGGTTAGCAGCTAGGGTTAAGGTGGGCTACCAGAACAGTTCGTTCACCCATGGTGCGGCGACAGGGTGAGTTTTTAGGGATCCGGTTCAAAATCTATGACCCAAGCTCGAAGTTCTGAATGTACAAGCTTATGCAGTAGTGCAGTGCTGGGCTTGCTCGACATTACTTTTTAGTCTCTTGCAGCACTCTGATTTTTCTTGGCGCTGAATGCTGCAATAGCAAGTATACGACAGGGGCAGAACAAGTAGTTGAAGCATGTCCTTATACACGGAGTGGAGGTATGCACAAATTCTGAACCTGAGAATCGGTGCACTAAGGGCACCGTGAAAACCGCTTGCACACATGCCCACATGCTGGAAGATGCAGTCTCTTCCACAGGCTGATATGCTCCTACTTCATCGCGATTGGCGCTCAGATGCACATTACATTTCAAATAATCAAGCATGACCCAAGAGTTACTACAGCAGCTGCTTCCTCTAAATCTCTGCCCTAACTTATCAAGTTGTTGAGCTTAAGAGGTGCTGCGCCCTGACAGAGCGAGCTGCAGCAGCTTTTGGCATGTTGAACTTGAACGAGCCTAACACGTATGCACAGGTGCTGCATCTTGCTGTTGCTACTAGTTCATACTAGGCTGCTGCGTTGACGCAAACTTTTTGATTGCATAGGCAACCCGGCCTCCCTTGGGCCTTCATGAATACAGGTTCACAAGTATCTAGTACATGCAGCGCTTCACATGTCACTCATCCTCCCAATGGTTCAATCATCTCCGTTTCTGATCTAGCAGGCCCCTGCAATACCAGTTGTCAGTACTGCTGTCGACTCTGTGCCGCTACCTGCATCGCCAGCACCCGCTGATGGCGGTGCCGCATCTGCTTCGGTAAGTACATAGCAATGACATGTTGAAGAAGACATGCAGCATGGCTCCAATTCCTACATACTTCTATAAGCACATGAATCCGCGTGGCTCCAAGTCCTACATATAAGCACACAAATCCACCACCTACTGGCTAAACTTGCATAGCTCTTAATGCACTTCTGGCAAAGCCTTCATTAGCCCGCAACAGCAGCGCGGTGTTACTTCTGCTTCTGCAAAGCTCTATTGCTTGTTGAGCTTGCCTGCATGAAAGGACCGTTTTGCATGTAAACGCATGCCTTGAAGGTTGATTGGTAGCTGGCACCAAACCTTGAGCCTCTTTGGCGTACTTGCATCGGCCATTGGTCCACTTGGTGCCAAGCTCGCCAGGGCTAAGGCTAGTCATGAGATGGGCAGTGCCAGTCAACTCATGCTACGTTTCTCTCACCGACTGCACCATCCAAGTACTTTATTTAAAATATTGCATTAACAATGTACTGAGCAGAATACTGAGCATCGGCGTGCAATTAATGTTGTTCATCGCACGATGTCATTTGGGCTCTATCACAGAGACCTGCGGCGGCACCGTGCCCAGAACTGTCGGACGTGGCGCGGCAGGCAAGCCGCTACGGTAGCAGCGCACCAGGCAGCGCAGCTCGTCCAAGCACAGGTTTCGGCGATCGCCGCTGCGGAGTACCGCGCTGAACAGGACCGAGCGTGCGTGCACCAGGCTGACCAGGCCTTCCAGCAGAGCTCCGACGCCGCGACACAGGCCCAGTACACCTTGTTCAGCGGCCTCATGGATTACTGCAGCGATGCTTTTATACTGGCCCGCGCAGCTCAGCAGGAGGTGAGAAACAGCATAGGCTGCTGAGAAGTTGTCAATGAGTAAGAGAGTGCGGTATGCATGCGCGAGCCGTCCGATTCATGCAGCGAGCAGCGTTGTCAGCCGCCGTCATTATGTCATGATGTTGATGTGACGTTGGTGGAGCGCTACCACCTTCGGGATTATGACTGTGATCACAGTACTGAGCATGCTCTCATATCCATGCAGTCATGTGCGCAACTTGGGCACTGCATGTGATGCTGTGCTTGTAAAAAACCCACTTTGAACCATGTGGACATACATAGCTTACATGTGTTCAGGTGTCAAGTCTGCACTGATCAACTGCAACCCCTCTCGTCCACGAGCAGTCTGGCATGACCTCACATTTTTGCACTTTGCACTGCGTACATTTTTTGTCCGACAGGCACACAACCCGACGGGCGCTAGCCGGCCGATCGTCCCGACGACGAATGAACGCGCGCTGCGGACCATGGAAGATCGGCTGAACTCGATGTTGGCGGCCTCCCACTGCTGCTTGGAACGAGCGCAGCAACAACTTCAATGCGTTGATGGCAGTAGCGCAACAAGCCGTGGCCACGACGCAGTCCCTGGGCATTGCGGCCACAGCGGGCTGGGATGCGATCGCCCAGCAGCAGGCTCAGAACGCCGCAGCCGCCGATGGTGAGAGTGCCACTCAGGCAGCCGCCGATGCTGCGGATTGTGCCAACAAGCGCGCCCGCCTTTCGGCTAGTGACCGCTCGTGACAGCCGTGATGCTGGTGGCAGCAGGTGACAGCGGAAGGGCCAAATGCGGAAGCAGTGGCAACGGCGGCGGTGTCATGGTGGTAGCAAAGACTGCCTATGACCAATAGTGACGGCGGCAGAACTGATGACGGCGACAGTGGTGCGTTCGGCGGCAGCAGTGATTGTGGTGACTGCGATGGGCAACAGGAACAGCGGCAGTAACTTAACGGCGATGGTGACAGCAGCGTTTGCGGCAGTAGCGGTTAGCGGCAGCGGTGACTCCAGCGGGCGATGGTGGCAGCGGCAACAATCATGTCATTGTGGTGACATGGCGGCGGCGGCGGTGGCGGTAGTGGTAGCGGCTGAGAGGCTCCACCCAGCACCATGCGTAGCTCTCTTCGGTGTGATCAAGGCTCATGTAGTATGAAGTAGCGGACGTCTCATGTTCCCACTTCACTGCGCAGCTCGCACCCCTTCTCGCTGCCCCTCCTCCCTGGGTCTCAGCAGCAGACAAAAAAGAAGTGGGTTCAAGGCTTTGCCTGCATGTGTTGCTGCTTGGGACTGATGCAAGAAGTACGCCAGTCACCGCAGCGCATGGCTGGGCATTGGTTGTGTTTGGGATGTACTTTTGTCACAGATTGACACTTGAAATACGTTCAGCAACCAATACTTGGCACAGGTTTTGGCATCATCAATCTTCAGATGCCAGAGAGTTGCCTGTTCTTCTGTCTCTCTGCATCTGCAAACGCAAGCCCTTTAGTTGTTGCTGACCGTTGCTTGCTTGCTGGCTTGACTAGCGACTGTTTGTGTCGCCATGATGAATTTGCACGAGTTGTGCGGCCCTGCAGGCACACTTCACAAAACCGCATGCAACTGAGAGGGGGCCTGCGCACTTGAGTGCATTGGCTGCGCACCGTCTGTGGTGATGATACGTACGATGTGCAAGCTTGCGCAAGCTCCTGTTGGGCGAGCAGAGCGGCATGAGGGCAATCACAGTGATGTGTCGGCAGGCATCAGGTATTGCAAGTACGTGAGAGTGTGGACGTCTGCATACTGTTGACCTGACGATGCTGGGCGAGGGTATATCATATGCAACTTAGATAGGTAAGGGCGCAGCATATGCGACCGCGTTGTCATGAGCCGGCCACGAAAACACATGCCATGTAATACTATGACACTGAGTCTCTGACCACGCTGCACTGACACTGTCATGAGACCTTGAGATCAGCAGCGCGCAAACGATGTTGCTTGCGGTATGCACGCACAACCTCAATGCCGTCCTGACCAAAAACTGCAGCTCAATCGATAGCGTGATGACCGCTGCGCACTTGACAAAGCGCAGGAGCAGCTACCCACAACATGACATCTGAACTTCAATGCACGAACTCTAGAGTACACTTGGCAGTGATACAGCGTGCTCAAAATGATCAGACACTTGGCAGTGATACAGCGTGCTCAGAATGATCAGACAGGCCTGCGTGATGCCAACCTTCATGAGATTTGCGCAGCAGATCTATAGTGCATTTGCAAGGTGCACCCTGAATTTGTCTGTAATTTCTTACCCCTGCGGAACTGGGGATTCATCCCTCCAAGCGACTCTCTTTTGGTCCCGCCCGCCTATTCACGTCTGGAATTGTTCTGCAGTAGACCTGGTGATAGAAAGCAGGGGGACGGTGGTTGGGCAAATTACTACTTCGAAGTACATGCGTGACTCTCACAGGGTGGTCATGTGCGATGCTTGTGCTGCTTCATTTGTGGCTGTGTTCATGCCTTTTTAGATTGCTCATCACAAGGACGTAGAGTGACACATGAACTTGTCAATGTTGCAGATGCACAATGACTGTGCTCTGGTTGTGGCTTGTTTCAGCTACAGCAGGCTCAGGCAGTTGTTGCAACACCAAGTGCAGTTCTCGCTGACTGCACTTCAAAATGCTTTGAGTGCGGTGCTAATGTCTGTGAAATCTGCCTCCACAATGCATGCCACACAATGCAGTGCCTGGTGTGAACAGTGCTGCAGTCAATCCCTCAGCTTTTTAGCTGAGATCACAAGTGTGCGTTTTTGACATGGATGGCTTTGACAAAGCGGTGCACACGTGGAGTGAAGTCCTCAAGGCCTAGTGGAGGCCAGATGTTGAGTGCGTTACGCGGCCATGTCACATGTACGATAGACTGCGCTGCGCCCCCAAAGCGCGGAGACTGGTGCTGCAACTCATCTAAGCAGTCAAGCTCCGCCCGTGTACGCCATGATGCGCTTCAACATTTCTTGTGCCAGCAACAATCTCAGGTCAGTAAGAATTTGACGCTCGGCGTACTGGCCTTGCAGCACGTGCGCCCATTTGAGTGCAATACTGGAATGCCCACCGCTTGAACAAAAGAATTTTTTGCGCTTGATCAGGCGCGCCCGTATGACTCCCGCACCGATGGCACCAAGATCCATGATGACGTCAAATGCTGAGGTGGCGCTTGCTCCTCTTGTGCACCGGCAGCATGGGCCCATTTCACATTCAGCAGGGATGAGCTTGCTGTGGAAGCATATACGCTTGTGTCCAGCACTATCCGTCCTTGTTGTACTATATGTTGCTGCAGTGCATAATTGACGTAGTCTGGGGGACCGAGCCTAGTTGCAGGGTGACAAGTTCAAGTTCAAGGCGGAGCATCACAGCCCCACGGTCAAATATGCGGAAGTTGTTGCGCTGATGTTCAAATGATGTTCAACTTGAATGCATGTGGCGTGGTGAAAACATGGTTGATATCATGCGAGCCAGCAAGCAACAAGCGAGAGCCTCCAAATTGCCATGCACGTACCCATGCAAGGGCGCCGAGCAACAACACCATTCAACTGGGTCACATAAAGACACACAACACTGGCATTTGTAGGAAGGTCGTTTTCAAACTGACCATACGCTCTGAAGGCGCCAAAGAGAAACGAGGATGCTGTGCATGAAGAAGCACAGCCGCCGCCACGACCGCTGCTCTGGCGACTTTTGTCCCGTTACTGCTGTATTGCCTCCGCCGCCGCCTTCAAGTTCCCGTGCCACCTCCGTTACCACCCTACTCCCCAGCATTAGCTACTGCCACAACTGCCGCTTCCAGTGTTACCAGCGCACTTAAGGCACCAAAGAGAAGCGAGGATGCTGTGCATGAAGAACAACAGCTGCCGCCACTACCGCTGCTACGTCCACTCTTGTCCCTTTGCTGCTACGTCGCTTCCGCCGCCGCCTTCCCGTGCCGCCTCCGTCACCACCGTACTCCCCGGCCTAGGCTACTGCCACAACTGCCGCTTCCAGTGTTGCCTAGCTGCTGCCATCTGCGCAACAGTATGTCACCTGTTGGCAGACAGCTGGCGCGCGCGCTTGAGAGCGCGCCTGGCAGCATCGGTGGCTGCCTGAGCCTCGTCTGACGCTCTAGCGGCGGCGGCCTCATGAGCCCGTTGCTGCTCCAGGGCGCGCCGGCCGGCTTCGCCCTCGGCGCGCAGGGCGTCACTCACAGCCAGCAACTGCTGCACTGCTAATATGAGCGCATCACGGTCTCTCGCCCAGCTCTCAACAGCGCCTGCCACGGCTCCATTCATGTGCGCGTCTGCGGCGGCCAGTGCTTGCGGGCCTGCCTCTGCAGCCGCGCTGTGCAGGATCGCGCCCGACGGCCGTTGAGCCTGCAAGCAAGACTTGCATGTAGTGGAAAGATGTGAGATTAACGAGACATGCATGTAGTGAACAGATGTGAGAATATGGCATGCATGTAGTGGAGAGATATGAGATTGACAAGACTGCATGTAGTAAACAGATGTGAGAATATGACATGCATGTAGTGGAAAACTATGAGAATAACAAGACATGCGCGTAGTGAACAGATATGAGAATATGACAATTGTCACATGTAAGGAATTTGATGCCAGACTAACAGTGACAGCTCAATGCCAACTCTAGCAGGAGTTGGCAAAAGCGACCAGCGCTCCATGGCCTGCTTGACTGCAGCTGCGACAACAACTTGCCCACTACTGTAGTTTGTCCTGTGCTCGAATTGGAGCTGGTGGTGCCGCGCATGCAGAAAACTTTCACTCCGGTCCCTGCTCTCGCCAGCACCATCACCTGACACTGCTTACTGTACCCACTGAACAGCCAATGGGCGTAGTGTGACCCGTCCATCCACACCATGACTGGCAGCGCTGCTGCTGCTTACCTCTAGCTGCGAGCCGGCGGCCACTGCTCTCTCGGCGCGTACGTGACTGTCCAGCAGGCCAGCCACCGTGAGCTGCGCCTGCGCCAGCGCCTGTTCACTGCCTTGACATGCGCGATCGGCTTGCGCAAGGCGCGCTCTGTCGCTGTCAGCCCGCTGATCTAGAACGGCGAACCGCGCAACGTGCGCAGCGACGAGCTGCGCCGCCTGCTGTGCTGCCGCCCTCTCCGACTGCGCAATGTCGTTGGCCTGCTGTGCCACTGCCAGCTGTTCCTGGCACCTCTGCTTCAGCCTGCGTATCTCAGCGTCTCTGTCAATGTGCGCCGCGCGCTGCAACTCCATGTGCATGGGGTCGCCCAGTGCAAAGTTGAAGCTGCCTGCGACGCCGCCACCGCCAATTGCTGCGGCTGCCAGAGGAGCAAATGGCAGTGCCGCAGGTATGGGACCAGCAACGCCCGCGGCAGGGGCAGGGTTGTTGTTGCCTGCACCAATGCCCTGCATGGAGTAGGGAGATGGGACAAGAGGGGGTTTTTGTGCGTCGCAGTGAGCTGTGCCTGTCCAACTTGCAGCACGTGCCATCGCGGGGGCACGATCGTTGAACCGCACATTCAGACACTACTGCGAAGTGTTTGTGATGTCGTCGAGCTACAAGCGATGTAAGAAAATGAGAGCACCGCGTGGATGCTCTACCCCATGAAATTCAGGGGGGAAGCGCACACTGCATCGCGCCATCAACACAGCACTATTTGCAAGCAAAGCCCGATGGGTAGCTGAATTTACTGACAAAACTTGATCACTTGGAGGTTCTTGAGGGCGAATGACTGAGCTTGAGCCATCCTTGTTGTCTCAAAGCTTGTGGCATGACATTGTTTAACGGCGCAATCTCACCGGCATGCAAGTAGCTGACGTCTTTCATTGCTACCACTTGAAGACTTGATGTTGCCGGAGCTATGTTGAGGCAGCGACACCGCACCTTTTGCGGTGCACAAACTGCAGTTTTCAGGGCTGCCTTGTTACACATGAACGTAATATCATTGTAATGTCCACAAGCCCCTCATCAGCCACTCTGGTGCAATTGTGACCCAACACGCGAGGCGCTGTCAGCAGGTGTATGCATGTTGGTCTAGGCACACATTACTGCAGACAAACGTTAATGTGGATCCTGGACTAAATACTGGCACAGTGCGGGACGCAGCCACTGAAGGGGTTACATAAAAGCGGGAACTTGAATATTATTGTAAGCAATGCCTCAATTTGTACATGCCACTCCCATAATCACTGAGGGGACCTTGAGGTTAGCATGCAATGGACTGCGGTGGCAGCAGCAAATGCGACTGCCATGACCACATCGGTGCATGTGCAGATCTCATCGTGCTTCTTGGTGCATGGAAGGATCAGCATGGTACACTATCGCACGTCCGCACCTACATATCCCGTCAGCATGCGCATAGATACGTAGCGCACCATTTCATAATAGGTGCGCTTGAAGCGAGTTGCAGTAGTCAGTGACAGAAGGGCTCCGCTCACACCACCCTACACAAACTTTCATGTTAGTTGCACTTTATCTAGAACAATGCTGATTCAATTAAAGACAGAGGCGATCGTATCTGTTAATGCTCACCAAAGCCACTGCAGCCCCAGCACTGCCGCCGGGCGCCGCCGCACCGGCAGCGGCGGCGGCGCCGGCGGCGGCACTGCCATTGTTGCCAGCATCGGCAGGCTCACCTTGAGGTGCGGCGGTGCTCGACGCAGAGCCACCCGCACTCTGTAGAACAGCAGCGGCAGCGGCGGCGACAATGACAACGGCGGCGTCGCCGCCGCCGCTGTCATTGTCGGACCCGGCGCCGCTGCCGCCGCCGTCGCCGCCGCTGTCGCTGCCATCAGCAGGCCCGCCGGCGACAGTAGTGCTTGATGCAGAGCCACCCGCACTCTGCAGCACACTTATGTCAGGGAGCAGTTCATGTGAGAGATGCCCGAGTGTCTTAAGTGCCTTATGTTGACGAGTGCCGCAGCGGCTGGTCTGTTGGGGTATCGGGTTGATTGTATAGCTCCAAGCCTTGAGGCTCCTCAGAGGCTTACAACGGTTGCGGTCACGACCGTCGAGCGGCAACACCAGCAATGTGCTGCACGGTACGCACACAATGCATTAACCGGTCATACAGTCTCAGTGTATGGTGTATAGGCGCCAACACATGCCGAGTCAAGCTACAATTGGTGACCGGGCGAGATGTACTCGCCTGTCAATTTGCTCCAGTTGTGGCCCCCCATCGCAAGCCTACCTTTTGGTCCACAAGTGCCTTCTCAATGCGTGGTGGCGCATGGAATTTGCAAAATCACGTGAGCCTGCTGCAGCTATTGTCGTATGTGTGATGACGTGAGAGCGAATAATATTCTGAGTTTTACCGCGCAAGGCGCATGCATACATTCCCACACCCACCCACACACATACACACCTGAATGTTCCCGCGCAAGGTGCATGTATACATTTCCACACCCACACGCACGCACACACGACCGTTATATACGAAGGATAGGGGAGGGGAGGGAAGTGAGAGGCAGCATTGTGTGGTGGGTACCTCAGGCCCTTCTATGGCTTAATGTGTTACAACGCAAGTCAGTGGTAACACAGGCACTGACCTGCGCTGCAGAGGCACCATTTGCAGCAGCAGCGCTCATGCTGCCGCTGCCGCTGCCGCTGTTGTCGCCGCCACTGCCGTTGTTGGCAGCACTTGGGCCAGGGGGGGTGTCCTGCACGATTCAGACCGCAATCAGGACATTGCATGATGAACCGAGCATATATGGGAAACTTTCACAGTCAGCAGCTGAATGATATATCGCCGGGAACGTTTCATGGGTAATGTCGTACTTTGTGGTCCATTTGATGCCTGGCTTGAGAAAAAGCGTTCCGCCATCAAACGCTACATGGCCACATTGTTGTGAACGCCCTTAACTGAAATGCATGCAGGTGTGCGTTGTGGCGACCCAAGCAGCTCCATGCTGTACATGGCCATGGCACAAGCCTACTATAATTGACTACCCTCAAATGCTTACACAGACAAAATGTTCAGCAGCCGTCGTGACGTCCAAGTAGCCATCATTGTAACCGTAAGGTCTAACCTCAGCTCTTGAAAATGCTGCACTTGTAATCATGACCTTCAGGTATGATACCTGTGGAAATGCGGTCCTATTCACTCTACAGCACTTCCAGCCTACCATGAACACGTCAAATGTGAACTGGTCCTTGGCACTCCATGTTGCCCAACCGCAATCTTAGTGCTCCAGTATTGCAGGCCTCATTCCACCCTACGCAAGTACAGGGCTGGGCAGCTACAGTTACAGCAATGTTTTCAACGTTTGGAAGTGGCGCTCAAACGGCCTGGCGGTCGTCTTAGCACTACTGCTGGCATCTTCGTGCCGCATCAAGAAAGAGAAACGGTAGCGTGGTGTAGGAAAGGACATATGGGCTGTCAGTGACCTCAACTTGGGTTGATGTTCAAGTGAAATCATGGGACTCACCATGGGTTGGTCTCGTGCATCCAGCCGCCACACTGTCAGTTGAGCTGCACAGGTAGAGGCAGAAAACATTGATGCAGGGCACAGGTAGAGGCAGAAAACATTGATGCAGGGCACAACAATGAGCAGGGGCAGGAAAATGAAAGGCTCAGGGACGGGACCTCTAAAACCCTAATCCCTACAGCACCAGCAGCAAATAGGTCACCGCACAGTCACACGCCGTCACACGCAGCAGCTGAGTGTCCAGTATCATGGCATGCTCCTGTTTCAAGGGCAGAATGTCGTGAAATGTTGCAAGCTGCACGTGACAGGTTTGTCAATCTTGTGAATCTGTGGCAACAATTCTTCTTCCCTTGAGGTCGTGGGACTACAGGCGGCGTGCTGAGCGCATTGAGTGGTAAAAGTATCTTGCCCTATGCATCAATACGTCCATATGCATTTCATGAGCATTGAACAGGTGACGATCGGGGTCAAGTCGAGCAGCCGACAACAATCAATCTTCAACTAATACATTAGTATGTTACCGTCCCCGTCGTACGCTGCAGGTGCCATATGAATGCCTGAGCGCTCACACGACGCAGTGGCTGAGCGATGCCAGCCATTTGCACATGTGTCGGCGTGCCGACTGAGCATCAGTAAACGCCGACGGAGCATCTTATTTGATCCAGGTGTGAGGTCAGGGTTACGACATAGGGTCAGGGTTGGGGTTAGGGGTAGGGGTAGGGTTAGGATTACGGTTAGGGTTAGGGTTGGGGGCTCGGGGTGGCATTGGGGTTAGGGCTAGGATTAGGGCTAAGGTTTGGGTTAGGACCAGAATTAGGGTTAGGGTTAGGGTTAGGGTTAGGGTCAGGGTTAGGACAAGGAGATCCGGTTATAAGTGAAGGGTGGGCTGGCTGCAGAGGTTCAATGTTGTTATGAGTGGAGATGTCGAGTTGAGCGCTGCCACTGAGCGTTGGGCTGGCAGTGGTCTCAGCAACCGTCGTCAAACATCAGGTGAACACTGACACAGGTCAGCTGAGCACTGTTACTTTGGGCTGTTGAGCGCGGCCGAGTAATGCAAATGCACTTGCGGCAATGTTTGAGCGCTGCTACCGCCTTTTGTTACAAATACAGGGAAGAGCTTCCCAGTATGCGGCAGTGGTGCGTGCCAGCAGCTGCTCGCACATGCGTTTTACGAGCACAAGCGCATGACCTTCAACTGCAACATGGCTGTCGCAGGGCGCAGAGGGCGTCTTCCGATGAAGTCCTCATCTGGACAAAAGCGAACAAATGCACCGACATGTTCATAAAACCTCGTGTATGCGCTCAACAAGTCTTACCTCCATCAAAGACAACGCCCCTCAGCTGCTGTACGGCTTCGACGGCCTCCTGTGCCGTAGTGAACTCGATGGTCACTTGGCTCTTGCGGCGGCCGGTAGGGTCCCTGAGACGGCAAGCGTGATGACAACAATCGTGCCACTCACATAAGGCGCACGTACATTGGTGGGTGAAGATGGCTGTGATTGCAGACTGACGCCGCAGTTTACATGAAAAGAAGCACTCCACCCCAACTGGTTGTGCGTGCCCGGCAACTGAGCCAACATAGGCGATGTGTATGCGAGACATCTGTGCAGCATCGTAGTGCCTGGATGTGCGCTACTTGAACACAGATCTGAGACGCAGGCATGCACACATGCTCGTGTGAACGTGCTGCAGCAACAGGGGAAGGCACAGTTGCATCATCTGTAGGAATCGCTTGTTCGATCACCTGTCAGAACGCGCAGAGCCTTGGACCATGACACTGAAAGCAGATATGCGTGAACGCCTTCTGTTACAGCTACAGCTCCCCCCCCCAACACCCCCCACCCCAATCCCCCCCCCTTCCCTACCCCCCACCTAATACCTACCCCCTGCGCAGCTTACCAACCACCTGCGGGACCACCGCGAGGACCCATCGTATCTTCGCACCCCATGCTTACCCTCATGCAGCTACACCATCCGCCTGCGCGCTGGTCATTTGCGGTCACTAATAAGGCATGTCGGTCTTCGCACGCGCGCGCGCGCGCGCACGCTCGCGTCAAGTGCTGACCCCCCCCCCCACACACACACCCCCACCCCCCACCCTGGCGCACATCGGGCCTACCCCCTAGTTGATGGACCAAGCGGTGTGCCACTGCTCAGCAGTTCACACTCAACGATAAGAAAACACCCGTAATGTCGCTGACACCATGAAACGGGTGTAGTGTGTGCATGCAGAGGTCCAATGGCCGTGCCTGATTTTGGCACCTGAATCAACAAGCGTTTGGAGACAAGAGCGGTACAGCATAGGCTCATTGCTACAAGCTCATAAGATGCAGCCCCCAGGAACGCACCGGAATCCACCCCCGCAGGGTCTGTTACACATGCAGTTAGGGCTCATGCACTGGCCGACTGCCTCGCACTGCACATGTACAACTTTTGTGAACGGCGATTGCGGTACATATCACTCCAGGATAAGATTGATAGATACTGCTGCTGCTGATCATCACCTGCTTATCGTCACCCGCGCATCATCACGCTGCACCAAAGGTCCGATAAGCCGCGCGAGCGCCTCCGTTGCCATGTCCGGCCGCAGCTTCACTATGCGCACTCGCGATCCTGGGACCTGCATGCACGCGAAAAGCAAGCGCGCCAGACACGCACGGTTGCATCCGGTCTCACCTGGATGGTTGCACCTAACCCTAACCCTAACCCTAACCCTATTTACACATTTTTAGAGGTTTGTACCATGGATCGGCTCAGGTGCGACTATCCAAACCGCCATGGACGCCGTGCAAGCGTGCGCTTGTTGACGTGGCATTGCGAGCGCGTCTGCGATACGAAGGAACACATGCGTGTGCAACTGAAGCGTATGCACGTGACATGTGTACGGTTCAGGTGACGCAGAGACGTGCATCAACAACTGCCGCGTGAACCTTAGTTGCCGGCGCTGTGGCTGCGAGGCAGAGCAGAACGGAGTATTTCTGGTGAGCGCCAAGTGACGTGAGCGCCAAAGCCTCACGCTTTGAGCAAATTACTTTTGCAGCAGCGCTCAGAGCCCGACGAGGCAAAATGATCAATAGAGACAAATGCATGTCATTGGTGCAGCTGGCGCCGGCCCCGTTGTGGTGCGCCACACAAATTCACTGGCCAGATGCATGCATGTCAGATGCTTGCACACACCGACTGATGCGCCTTGATGCGCAGATACACGGTCCACGTGTAGCCGAGGAAGCAAATCTGTGGCTCTTGAATGCCGGGGTCTACACATTTTGTGGAATCATCCATAATCTTCAAACCGCACTCTTCGTCAGGACTTGAGGCACGTCAGCCAGCAAATCTAACTCATCCTTCTGCCAAGCTTGCTTCCGAGAACGTAGGCAGCATGTATGCAAGCACCTCCGCTAGATGTAGACGCCAAACACATATTTATCATTCAATTTATTGAGGATC
This sequence comes from Tribonema minus, assembly GCA_017506865.1. NCBI lineage: Eukaryota > Xanthophyceae > Tribonematales > Tribonemataceae > Tribonema > Tribonema minus. The sequence continues at coordinate 1,250,573 of JAFCMP010000124.1, forward strand.
AAGGCTGCACTCAGCGCTGCAGAGGACGCGTACGCCACAGCCACATTGCTCCTGAGCTTTCCTGGCAGTACTTGGTGAGGAAACATTCAGTACTCCTTCTCATCCCCTGATGCCAAGAGCATCAGCCACAGCACTAAAACACCAAAAGTTGACCGCAAAATTGCACAGATGAAGCTGCTAGGAGTGGTCAGGGCCCGAGTTCTTTCTCCAGCATATGCGGAATAAAGCGGAATGCCTGTAAATGTGTGTGTTCGATTTGCCTTCTCCGAGACTTCCGATCGAGGAGTACAGTGTACGTTTGCACACAAAGCGTCACATCATGCGTACTGCGCTATGTACTGACCACAGGAGTGCTGCTTGGCGCGCCTCCCTGCCCGCTGCTCCTCTCCCTTTGCCGTCGCCGCCCGAGGTCCCGTCGCCTTTGTGTTTCTGTCCAAGGGGCAGCCAAAATTGCAAGATGAGCTTAAAGTTACCTGCATCGCGAAACCGCAGCCCATGCCGCTAGCAACAGCAGAGAACGACTCTATGATAGCATTCTAGCTATATTCATTGCCTAGCATCCTAAACATCGTGCGTGCCTCGCCTAGGCGGCCATCTTTCACATAACGGTCCTCAACAGAAGCGGTCATTGTGGGGTGTGTCTGGATTCACGGACGTACTTGCGAGTCCATGGGCTGCGCGATGCCCGGTGATAAATGACTCCGTCTATGGTGTACAAACCCTCGCTAATTTGCGAAGTGCTGTCAAGCTGGGGTGCCAGCGATGTTCAATTACATCAACTTCAAACAGGTTTTTTTTCTTTTTGAAGGGGGGTGCGAGCCTGCTGAGAATGGCGCCTTTGTCGGGCTAACACCAGCCAGATTTCACAACGAGGTTTTTTACAAGGGCCACTTCTTCGATCATCTGCAAGTGTTTCACCACCTACCGAAAATACTACATGCTGTCCGGCTGGCGGCAATGGGAGCCAGTGCCATCCCTGGCCCTCATTGCACACATCCATGAAGAAGGAGCGACTCCTGATCGCAAACTACACTCTGCTTCACGTCCATTCGCTGTTGAAGTATACCCACTCTGCACTCCATGACCTCACTGCTGCCAGATCCGCACTACACATGCAGTAAGTGCCGTCCTGACGCGCAGATTTGCCTGCGCACATCGCTTGCCACGCCCCCGCGGACCTCCGCATGGGGGGCAGCATCATCTCCAGCAGCCATGCGTTTTTCTCCCAGGGTGCACTTGCAGTATTTGAGCTTCATTTGCTGTCCATTGCAGCGTAAAGCTGTTCTTCGGTGCTGAGTTCACATCTGCGACTGTCATGTCAGGATCAGCTGGGGACAAAAGCAGCGGTTAAGGCATCATGCGGCAAAGCGATTTTATTGGCAATAACTTCAAGTGTATTCTGCGGGCACCGGCCTGGGGGGGCTGGCTATTTTTGTTGTCGCTGGCAGCAGCGTGCAGTGCTGCTACCGGCTGCTTCTTGCTGGACCTGCAGTGTGCGCTACAGTGTGAGCTACAGTCTCATACGAAGGCAGGCAGCCCTTGCCATGTGGTGGAGTGAATTTGTCGCGGGCAAGGGTGATGGCGAGCACTGAGTACATAACGCCCCCAGCCCTATCACCAGCAGTGCCTAGACCGTCATACTGGTACTGCGTACAGTCAAAGTCGGCATGAATTTTAGACAGTGCAACACAACACAACCTGCTGGCCTAGCATATTTGAGTACAATGAGACGTCACAAAAGCATGTATACCCAAATCAGTAAGCATCATGTACATTTTGTTGTGATTGTCACGCAACTTTCCAGGCAAGCTCGCAAGGCAGCTGGCAACATGGTGTGGCCGCATATGCCATGCCAAAAGTGCGTGCTGCCGTTTAGCCTCTATGTGCAGTTGCCTCCAGGTGCGCATGCTCGCTACACCATCCCTATTTGCCCTTTGCCTTGGCGGGCTTCTTGCCCTTGCCCTTATCGTCCCCCGCCTTCTCAGCTTCTTCGGCGGCTTTGACGCGCGCCAGACGGTCCTCCAAGCCCGTGATCTTGGCGGTGAAGTCCTGGTACACTTGTATGTCGCGCTTCAGCATCTGCAAGGTGCAAATTTTTACACAGGTTTGAGAGGCATGGAGGCGCTGTTGTTGGTTTCAAGAAGCGTACTGCTTGTTCACGCATGCTGCAGGTGCGTCTGTAGTACGCAACTGCTGCACGTAACAAGTGCTTCAAGCACCGGGCCGGACCACTGTTGCACCTGCGATGCATCTGCCCCCTGTCGCACCAGTAGACTATGAGGTTGCACTTGAAGGTGGAAAGGCGCAATCAACGGCGGTCAGCGGAGCCTATGAAAGGCTGTTTTCCTTCAGCTCATAGTTGCACCCCCATAGCCTATCACCATGGCTCAGCCTCATGAGGTACTGCCTGACATATTTCATTACTCAAGGCTTTGAGAAATGTGAGGGGGCTCAAGGCCGTTTGATACTACCCTCAACAGGCGTAGGGTATTGACACTTTTGCTCCTGCAGGTGATGTGAGCCTTTTCACCGCAGTCCGGCTGCATCTACAACGGGCTGCATATAAAGTGGGGTTACCGAGGGTCATGCACATGCCAAGTGCAGGCAGCAGCAGGAACTCGATTCTTGTACTTCCACTTTTTTTACTTCCGCTAGAGGGGCAATTCTTGTGCCAGCCAGTGTCATAAGCGACGTGTACCTGAGTCTGCTGTGACAGTGCTCCGAGGAACTCCCCCGCCGTGAGCGGGTTTTTCACGAGGCGCTGCATGCGGCGGGGCGTCAGGGTCTGTGCCACCGCCGCGCCGATGCTGCCTGCGCTGTAGCCCTCTGAGATCCTTGCCAGTGTGCTGAGGTCCAGGCCGGGGGGGAGGGGCATGGGGGGTGGAGGGGTGCCCTGAGAACGGAAAGAGAGGGGGGAGCGGGGGGGGAGGGTGTGGGGGGGTCCGCATGGTGATACACTTTCCTCATGACTTGAGCACGACTGCTTGTTAGACAGCAGCGTATTTGCAGGTGCCAAAACGTGTATACTCTGAGGCATCCGCAACAATTGACCTGCGCAAAGCATGTCACGCACAGCTGCACGCACTTCACATCAGATCAGTCACTCACGACTCACTTTGTGACAAGTTGACATGATCTTCAGAAGTGACGCAATCTGACACAATTAAGTGATGATGAGCGCGTTTTGTCCCAGCCCTGACCCTCAGCTCGTTGAGTGGGCGCAACATCAAACCCTAGGTGGAACACCATTAAACCGAGATCTAGAGTGAGAACTTGCTCACTGGCAGCAACGACAGGTTTTCGAGTGATCGTTGACATCAGCGTCGGTTTACATCACTTGCTCCTTGCTCGCAGCATCCCCGATCCAAATTTGCACTGGTAAAGAAATTGGAGCAGCCTGGCAGAGTGTAAACACCAAAAGACAACTGCGCGTGCCCCGAGTATCGGAGATGACATACGGGCTTTTGACAAATGGTCGACGGCGACGCTGGCTTGAGCTGCAGTATTTGTAAAATGCCAAACTTGTGCGAGCGTCTCATGGCCGCAGCACGCGGCTTCTATCAGGCGTGAGGTCAGGCAGCGCCACCAGCTGGCAAGTTTGGCGGTGTCCTCACTCCTACAAAACGGATCCAATAGAGTCGCGCCTTATTACGCAATGATTACCGACAAAACTTCAAGTTGAAGTGCGGAACTGTGCGCACCTGCGGCGAGCGCTTCATGGCCGCCGTGCGCGGCTGCAGCCGGTCGGAGATGAGGCTGTGCCAGAGGAGCAGGCGGCTGGCGTAGTCCGGCAGTGGCATGTACAGGAACTTGTCGAAGAACGTTCTGAGGTCCTTGGGGTCGCCCGCGTCGGGCCGCTTGCTGGCGCCGATGATGATGACGCGGTCTTCTGGTTGTAGTGCTTGGTTTCTGTCGGGGCGGAGGGGCGCATTCACGTGCACGCTAGCTGTGATGTTGGGGATTGTACATAAACGGATGCGTTCTGTGACTATGGTAGCGTATGAATGTCGGCCGTGCATCAACAAGAGTGGCGTCAGTACGTTCGCGTTCACACATAGAGTTGGATATACTGGTGTTGAAGTTTCATGTGAGCACTTCGACTGAGACGCGCACTTTGAGGCCGTCGTATACTATGTGCGCATAGTAGCATATTTGTGAGCAGAAGCGCATGCACTCTGTAGCTGGGGGGCAGTACCCTATTGATGGCATTCAACAGAGAGTAGAATGGCAGCGAGCTATTTGCCGAATGTTAAGCGAAAGCAGGCACCTACGGCTGCAGCTCCAGATGCGACCAAGGTTGCAAAAGGGTGCAGTATGATGTTGAAGCTGTAGATTGAAGTTGTCACACGGCGTAGTTTAGGTCGACTACACTTCCAGACCTCAAGTACTGTGCCATTCCTCACCGCGCAGTAGTTTTGTTGAAGAACAGTCATGATGCTACCATCAGGTCGGAAGTATGACACATACAATGTACTTCCGTATGTGCGATGCCCTCTGGCCATTTTGCAATTTACGGCGCAATCAGAGCTGGAACGCGGTGAGTGCCGATGACGGTTTCCAAGTGCGCTGTTGCACACTACCGTTTACGCTGTCGCGGCCTATGACTACTCCATCTCCTACCTGTACGCGAGCAGATCTTTCTTGAAGCGCGCCGGCCCCTCCTTGTCGGCCGCCTTGGCCTTCTTCCCCCCCCCCCCAAACACCCCTTCACACTCGTCAATATAGATAACAACGGGCGCCATCCCCCGCTCTCGCGCAACGGCGAAGGCCATGTGCATGAGCTTCGTGGGACCGTTCTTCCCGGGGAACAGGCCGCGCAGCTGCGCCGGTGACAGGTTGATTAGCAGCGCTCCCAACTCGCTGGCAACGGCTTCTACAACCATGGTCTTGCCCGTGCCGCTCGCGCCGTACAGCATGAGAGCCTTGATCTGTTGAAGTCATAGAGGGAGGTACCAGCATCAGAGCCTTGATGTGTTGAGGCCGGAAGAGCATGCGTGACTGAGGTACAGCATCAGAGCCTTGATGTGTTGAAGTCAGAAGAGCATGCATGACTGAGGTGAGTTGCTTATGTAGTGTCTTACAGATGGATTGAATGACCGACGTGACTCCGGTGAATTGTGAGGTACACGCACAGATGGGTGGATGAATGACGTCCTGGGGGTGTGGTCGCTGGGTGAGCGGTGTGACGTGACGTCTGTACTCTCTGTTGCCACCAGCGGTGTAGGGCATGGGGGCCTCACAACCCACAGCATGCGCAACAAAGTGTGATTGACAAGCAGGTGCACTACTGTACCTAACAAAGTTGCCGGAGTCCTCTTCTGCGCGAATGGTGTTGTAAGCCCATTTGTTCAACTCATGGTTGATGTCGTGGGTACATTGCAAGACCTGCCTTGCAGCCAAGCAACTCTGTGCGCCGAGGCACATGACTTCGCACCGAGGCACGTGAGTCAGCCTCCAGCTCGAGCCATGACTCTCGGTTCTGTGCAAGGCGCGCTCGCATTGCAAAATTGGCAACAGAGGCTCACACTTGTGCATTTGCAGCACCGACACTGTTGCTGTGACTATGATGTGAGCCTGAGAAGCGCCTGTCCTTTCCGGTGTGTGCACACATCTGCACGCACCCAATGCAGCAGAAACAGCTCTCTGAGCCTAGCGGCGCAGGAGCGTCTTGCCCGCAGGTGCCTTGCTTGCAGACCTCACATCTGTGAGGTGTGCAATTGAATGGTATCTCCGGCATCGCGAGGAAGCCAGCACGCACGCGGTGCAGGGCGCAGCTGCGGAGCCAGCGAGCACGTGACACCCTGGCCTTGCGGAGTACACTACGTAAGTGCTAAGCACTGATGTGGCGCGCCCTCGTCCACAAAGAGGTGGATGCCAACATAATTATCACTACTACTTCTATATCATAGGGTGGGAGAGGCGCGCAAGGGGACGCGTACCGGTGGCGGTGCAGCCGCGCAACCTATCAATATTTTGTTACCAGTACCTTACATGCTCTCCTCCGGTCAGCATACACGCAGTGCGACGCACACCGCCCAGGAGCAGTGCGCTCAGAGCGCATGCTGCGCCTCGCGCGCGCACCTGATTCTCCGGCTTGAGGCTGCTCCTGATGGACGCGCTACCTATGGGCAGTATGCAGTACTCGGTGATGAGCTGGCGCAGCTGAGCCATGCTGGGGTCCTGCGGCACCCAGTTGCCGTCCTGCGCGACAGCGTGATGGAGTTGAGCGCGTCATGCCACTGTTGCGCAGTGCATGCAGGCACAAGAATGTACTACTGAGTAGCTGAACACGCACTGGATAAGCGCTCTGCAGCAGTGTCTGAGGTGCAGGCACAGCAATGAGCAGATGAGCTTTGGTGTCAGCTTAGGGCCCTTGGCACTGAGTATCCATCCTGCAGACATGAACACACTTGCAGCTTCACGAAAAGACCATCTTGCTGCCATGCATGAAGTGTCATTTGTGAGTGCATCAGTCCATGGAGGACCATGGTAGCCTATACTTGTTGCCGCCGCCAACGTCTTTCGTTCACTCCCATGAGCAACGCATTACAGAGCTGCATGCCACATTTTGCTCAACAACATTGATGCATGCACATATGCAAAAGCTGTGCTTCAAAATGTGCCAGAACAGCTACATACCAGCCATTGTAGGTTGGATCCTCACGGGCGAAGGCCGAGATGCAAACCTAACTCTATTTTGAACCCTGAGCCTAACTCTGAGAGCCATCAGGACGCCCAGCCGCAAGAATAGTCGCTCATGCACCACAGGCGCACGTGATGTGCACGGCATATCTTCTATGTATCGGCCACGCCACCAGCTGGCAGAGAAAGGAGCGCGGTTTAGCAGGCGCAGCTCATTCCACGCTGGATGACCCCCAATTCACTTTACTTCAACATTGGCGCAACGTGCTGCTGTATCCTCTGCCTGAATTGGAGTTGCAGTTCCGCTGTTGCATGCCCCGTGCACTGCGACAGCATTTTTTATAGCGTTGTCAGCATTGACAGCTAACCTTGTGCTCAGCGTGCTGCTGTATGGTGCCGAGGTAGTTGAAGTCTCCCACCAAGTCGCATATTCGCCGAGGCCGTGCCTGCAAGGTCAATAGTGCAGCAATGGAAAGTAAAAGACGAGAGCAATGTGATCAGACATGAGAGGAGATGGCCAGCACAAAAACGTCAAACTGGCTAACGATTGCTCCTGAAGCAATTGAATAATATAAGTAACGTACTGACACACTTGCTTGTATATCAGCAACACTCAGAGATGGCTCTCTGTTGGGCGATTGACTTCTCGCCCATAACCAAGTATAGTCAGATGCACTTTGAGCGCGTTTTGCACAAGCCTGTCCTGAGTATGGGTGCAATCCTTGTAGATCTAGGGTTTCGACGTGCAGATTACGCGGGGGGGGCGTACGTGTGCATGCACACCTGCAGTGTGCACGCATGTGAAGTGTCTGATCCAAGCAATACGCACATGCGAACATGCCCAGCCGACATTGCACCACGTGCCTGGAAATGACGGACTGGGCTTCGCCAGAAGGCCAATGAACACTACAGCACTGAATGTAAGATGATACAACACTTCAAAAACTTCAAAAAAGTGCTGAGCGTCTGCTGTGTCAGAAGCCATTCCAAGAGCCTGGCAATAGACTTCCACCAGGGCTGTGTTGGAAGCCATTCCAGGAGTCTGGCAATACACTTCCACCAGGGCATTCATCGGGTTCCAGGTGAGATCTCTGAGAACATTTTACCACTTCTGAGGTTGGAAGATCGCATACGCGTGTAGTGTCATGGGCCCTCGCATCATGTTATGTCATACTACTCGCTGGCATCTTTTAGACTGGATTAGCTGCGTCGCCTGATATGCCCCCCGACCGCGGTATCTTGTGTCACCGTTCGGATGTCTGTGACGTGTCACAACGCCGCCTCACCTGCGCGATGACCCTGTTCTCGATCAGCACACTGAGCATCTGGTCTGCATCCATGCCCTTGAGCTCGGCCAGTTTGTCGCCGGGGAGTCCCTTGCCCTTCTGTTGCGCATCAGGACGAGGCAGGCGACAGTGACGCACTACCGGTGAGCTCAATGCATACATGCAACATCACCGACGAGTCCGTTGGTCGGGTGCCTGTCACACAGCAGTGCTCTTTGAGGATTGAGAAATGGGTGCAAGGCTGCGGTGTCGCTTGCTGTCTGGCATGGCAGGCGGCAGTCTCCAGAGCATACGCATCGAGCTGTGAGCTCTGTCGTACTTGAACTTCTGAGCACAGTAACATCCTGCGGCGCACCGTGTGAAGCTCCTGCAGCACAACTGACAACATGCCTGAATGCTCACGCGGGCTGCAGCCTCACTCTGCTCAGTTCAAACAGTCTTGTGCAAGGCCAGTTTTCACAATGCGTCCTGTGCCTCGCTGTATTCAAAGTTGCTGCACTGCACCTGATGGCCCCACGCTACATTTTTCCCCTGCCAGCCTTAGCACCACATTGCTGAGCAATGCAATCCACAGGTCACACAGCAGTGCTCACCCCGTCAGAGACACCACAGCTACCCCCCCCCCTCCCCTCCTTGCAGACCCCGTCGCATGTGACATGCATGTGTGATGCCCGCACACGCGGTATGTACAACGACCACAACCGGCGCATGGCATGCCACCACCGAAGGCAGCACCAGGAGGGCTGACCTTCTTCTTGTCCTTGCCCTTCTTGCCCTTCTTGGCCTTCTTGGGCTTCTTGCCCTTCTTGCCCTTCTCCGCCTTGCCGACCTGCTGCTTGATCTTCTTCAGGTTCATCAGCAGCATCTCGTCCACCTGTACGCACCCCAGGTCAGATGAACAACGTGAGGCTTCATAAATGGCGGCGAGATTGAACAAGAGGGCCGTCTCGGCTGCTACTTCAAGTATTGCAGGAGATTAAACAAGGCCAGCTGTTGAAGGGCATGCATGTATTACACGAAATTGACACAACAAGCTTACATGTACCTGCAACACCAAAACCAAGCTCGGTTCTGCAGCAGCTGCACGAGTTGCCGGTGGCAATGTGCATGCACCAACGAGTATCACGTAAAGTGTCACTAATGAGGCAGAGCTACACGCGCGCACCGAACAATCAGGCGAGAGGCACGGCTTTGCAATCATCAGGGGGCTCAACCGCAGGTACCTCTCAAAAGCGGTTCAGTGCTACATGCAATCAGCAAGTGTGTCGCACTTGCAGAGACTTTGCTTAGTGGCGTCAACTGTGTGCTAGCAGAGTAAACAACACTGACATATTAGCACGATTAGCACGCGCCTCAGTCATCAGCAAAGGCTGCTATTGCTTACTTCGAGTACAACGCCTGCATCAATCCTCTCTGCATAGGCTTACAACAAGCAGCGCTGCCGCGTCGGGTTCAGAGACTGCACATCCATTGCTTCAAGCAATCAACATGCGCATGCGCACCATGCAAGGTTCGCACAAAGCATACTCCCCCATCTAGACATGCTCCCGTGCACTTGCAGAGCTCATGGTGAGTCCATCGTAAAAGGTACACTGATACGGCCCCTGCAAACCGCAGTGAAACTGAGACCACACCATTGGGGCGGCATCGTGCGTTGCAGCCATTGCAGCCATCTGTCCTCTTGAGTTCGCCACGTGCGCCTTGCATGTGTGCGTCCAGGCGTTGTCGACACATGTGCCATGCACGTGTGTTGGTACCTGCACGACATCCAGTTGAGCCCTGGCCACCTCTAGGCGTGCTGCGCGCTGCCAACACACATGTATCATCCTAATGCTCGCTAATATGCCGCTTACGACACATGTACACCGCACAACTTGCCTCGCCTGTGATCTTAACGGCATGATTCTGAAACTCACATCGCACGCGTCGGGCTGCCAACAACCAAGATAACGAGTGCATGTCAGGGCGTGATGGGATCTGCTTTGCACTCAGCCCGTTCTACATTATGGGTCTGAGCCGAATCCAGCTCTTAGCGAGCGCCTCGGAATGGTACGAATTTGTGATGACAAGAGATTTGATCATCACCATCTCGCAACTACGGTGCGTGCACCTCGGAGGCACGAATCACTTGCCTGCAGGCGCATTTCTTCCAGAACGCCCGGGCGCACGGTGCCTTTGGTGAGCTCCACGTCATGGCGCTGTGCAAAGTTCTCAGACTCATCGCGTGTGGCCCATACATCTTCAAACCCCTGGATGTGGCCATAGATCGCCTCAGTGAGGTCACTCTTGCCCTGTGCAATAACGGCCAGGGACCACAGACCGGGGGGGGGGGTCATGTAAGCCAGGGAATGTGCCGTAGATGGTTTCAGTGAGGTCGATTTTGCGCTGTGCAGCGGCCAGAGAGTGGGGGGAGAGGGGGGGTCGTAAGGCAGGGCTGCATGGGGGCGCTCTGCTGGCGTGTGCCCCACGACTGCTTGAGCAGTGAACCGCGGACGGCACTCTTGACATCATGCTTTGCTGTGCTGTGTCAGTACTTTTTCGCTCTGTGGAGCACCTATACAGTGGGAACACAAAGAAGCCGTCAATAGAAGGTGCACGCGCCCAAGCTCGACGTAACACTGGCAACGTATTGTATGATAACACGCCGTTGGCGCGTGTTAAGGTGGCTGCTCCCATGTGAGCCGACGACCTTGGGCAGCTGACTGCATTTTGACCGCACCACCAATGAAAGGAAAGGTGTCGCAGTTGATGCGGTCAGTAATCACAGTACTCGCTGCCTGTGTGCAAAGGCAATGTAGTCTACCCCTAAACCCAATGCTGTTAACCCTAACCCTAACCCTAACTCCGAAAGCTAGCGGGCTCCTGGGTGCTGCCCATGCACTGTTGAGCCACATGCACGTGGCCTGCACACATGGATTCTCACATCCATTCCATCGCAAAGCATAATGTCAAGCTGGAGCGAACTTCAACATGAAGATGCACATACGTCGTCAGCACAAGCCGCCGCCCTAAAGTCATCAAGTATCTGGCAAACTGTCTGCTGCTGGGCGCCAACGGGATGCCAGTCGCCGGTACACTTGTACTTTCCAAGTATGCTTTCTGGTTCTTACCTCGTCCTCAGCCACACACTGTGCTTTGCGAGTCATGATGCCATCACCAAGTGAATCTGCTTCAACAAGCACTTCAACATAGTCTTGCAGATGACGCACCTGTAGTGGAGGGGGCCCCTCGGGCGGCGGGGCCTCCTCCTTCACCTTCCCCTTTTTGCCCTTCTCTCCCTTTTTAGCGGCCTTCTTGTCCCCCTTCTTGTCCCCTTTCTTCTTCTGTCCGGCGGGGGGCTCTACCTCCTTGGGCTCCGCTGGTGGCGGATTCTGCGACAGGCATGCGTCAGCGCATCGTGCGAACATACGAGTCGTGAGTACTGAGACCGAGTTCTGCACATGTTCGCTGGCGCAAGGCTTGAGACCCCATGAGGTGATCGGTGAAGTCTCCTGGGTGGCAAGTACTTGTTATTTCAATTCTCGCTCAGGGCGCGGAAAAGCCCAGATCGTGGATGTCCATGGTCTTGCAACCAGGATCTACATGTGTCTTTGTGAGCACCTTGAAAGCGTCTCAGTGCGCATTGCCGATCGCTTTTAGACGACATCGCCACAACTACTTCAAAGTAGTTGTGGTTGTTCCCAGCACGCTGTTGAGCTGATGCAGCATGTCAACTGACATGGCTTCACCAGTCATCTGTAGCTGGCGCTGTGAGTTGTGCAAGTGATGAGAGTATCCGCGGCAATAATGTGCCAGCAGCGTTCCTTCAATGGGAAGGTGGAGCGAGCATCAAATGCTGAGCACAACATTGTCAGAGCATTTCCAAAATTGCTTACGTGCCCCTCATACACTGGTGGCAGCGCACAGGGTCATACAGGTGGCAGCAACATGGACCATGAGCGAGGACAGATACAGATCCATCTTGCACCAGAGCAGGACACATAATGGCTGGGCATGATACTCTGAAGAGTGAGTGTACGTCAGCATGCCGCAACGGGCAGCAGCGCTCAGATGACGTGAGTTTGAACTTCTAAGAAACACACTGTAAAGTGCAGCGAGTGACGCAGCGATGGACGCGCTGCGTGCGACCGCAACCGCGCGCGTTCACGAGGCCACATGGCGTCATGCACAGGGCGCGCAGCAAATTGCGTTGAGCGATGTGGTGCGCGTGCGTCAGCGCTCGACCTCTGAAGGTAGGTAGGTACCCTGAAGGTGAGCAGCGCAAAGCTGGTCATTATTTATCGCGGCGCCACGAGACAGGACATGCAAATGCCAATCAAATACGTGCACTAAGTTAATGCCACAACCCTCAGCACACTTGACCATCTGCGATCTGGAAGATACACGTGGTGACGTCATGAACACGCTCTTGTGAGCCGCGCAACCAATCGGCCATCATCTCCCCACAATCAAGACTTTCACTCTTTGATGCACCTACGTTGTGCCGGGGCGCTATATAGTTTGTGGATACCTATACATACCCTCATGAGGTGCACCTTCGTAGGGGGGCGCTACAGAGTTTCTGGATACCTATACCTACCTTCATGAGATCCCTACCTTCATGAGACGGGGGGGGGGGGGGGGGGGGGAATGGGTATGTATATAGATCGTATATACCTATACCTACCTTCATGAGGTAGATTGCGCCCAGATTCTCGAGAAAGTTGTCCTGCACAATCTAGTTCACAGTCTACTAGGCCGCATTATTGATGCCGTCACCATTGCTTCACAATCAAACTACTTCGAAGCATTGACTTTCTGATGCACCTACGTTGTGGCGGCGGGCTATATAGATCGTATACACCTATACCTACCTTCCCGAGGTAGAAGGCGCCTATGTACACGCTCTTCTGAGCCGTAATCAAAACATTCACTTCTCGATGCACCTTCATGATAGTCGGGCGCTACACAGTTTGTGGCTACCTATGCCTACCTTCATGAGGTAGAACGCGCCCAGGTCCTCGGGGAAGTTGTCCTGCGCGATCTGGTCCATCACCCAGCGCGTGCGCTCGTTGCGCAGCGCCTCCCGCATCTCCGGCCCCTCCTCCTCTGCCACGACCTCACTGTCAGCGTCCCAACGACGTTGACACGGGGGGGGATGTCAGCTGCGCGTCATGTGCAGGGGGTCAGCGTTTGCAAAACTTGGGTGTTGAGGCCACGATCTCGCTGTATGCGTCCCAACAATGTTGACACGGGGGCGATGTCAGCTGCGCGTTGTGTGTACAGGGTCAGTGTCTGCAAGACTCGTTGTTGAGGGGTGTGGCCCTGAAGCCTCACTTCGATCCCTGACTTCCACCCTAACTTCAACCCTAACCCTCACTCCATGGCGCGTCAAGCATCACCAGCAGCTGTGTCTCTCTGCCTGCAGCCTTGGTGCGAGCGCCCGCGTTTGGTGGGAGTTGCCTCATGCGGACATCAGTGGGGCTATGTAGCACACACAACGCAACTTGTCCAAGGTACTGCCAGCGGAAACCTAGGTAGTACCGCTTGAACTAAGCCCCCCTTCCTGTCCCATCAGAGTCAGGGCTCTCGCCTTGACCTGCAGCCATCGGTAGGTAATTCTGCGACGCTTTCCAGAAGTCACCACTTGTGTGCGTTGGAGATCGTTGCGCGGCACCTGACACTGTTCACGCCCTTCTCATTGGCCAGAGCCCGGTCATCAGACCCCACGTAAACCGCCACATGGCCAAGACGCCAGCCGCGCACCCTGCCTACAGCCTCAGCGTGCGCACGCTGCTTGCCCTGAGCGCTGGCATCCGTGACCACGCGCATGCCCACATTTTGTGCGGCAGCGCCATATGCTTGTGCATCTGAGGCGCTTTGGCCCCTGCCAGCGCTTCTCTGCCCAGCGCCAGCGCATAAGTCGGGACAACGCGCACCGTTGACCGAGGCAATGTGCGCGCACACACGAGCGTGAAGGTCTTCTGCTGCGCCCGCGACGATTGTGCGCGCTGCCGCACGCAGCGGCGGCTTACGCCACAACGCCGCAGTCCGATTCCTAAGGTAGGTGATGGCACCTTTCCACGCACCGGATCCCCTTTGCTCATCTTCCACTTTTGAAGTTTAGTGCAAAACTGCATCACCGAAATTCAGACGGCGCCCGCCTGAGGTCATGCTCAGATACTCAGCAGTGCTACCGCCACAGCAGCGGACGCTCAAAGGCCACAGCCGCTCAATTGATATGACCTAGCTGCCGGATGCTCGCAGCCGCGACCTTGCTGAGCAGTGCTGCGGCTGCCCCACAGCACTCAGGCAAAGTGTCCATTGCATCTTCACAGGACGCTCAATCGACATCACCAAGTGAACACCTACAATAGCAGTAGCAATACAGCTTCGCAGGGCACTCAATCGACGTCCCTCGCTATGGAGAGATCTAGCTGCTGCTTTTCGTTTTTCCGCGTGTCATATGGTGGCACTGTTTGACTCGTGGCCTATGGTTGCAGCAGCTTTGACCATGGTTACTGGTGGAAGGCACTTGCGGCTAACCACACCTTTTCACCTAGAGCTCTACGATCTGTTGATTCGTGTCCATGTGTGTGTATATGTGTGCGTTGGAGCGCGAGTGCGAGTGTGAGTGCAAGTATGTCTGTAGGGGTGTGTGCGTGTGTGTGTCTGTGGTTGTAGATGTGAGAGCGAGTGTGCATGTGTTTGTGTGTGTGCAGGTGCGAAAGCCTACATTTGTGCGTGCGTGTGTGCAGGTGCGCGTATGGGGGGGGGGGGGGGGGGGGGGGGGCTTTTGATCCGTTTCCATCGCTACTTAGCACTGCTGCAGCTGCGCGCTTACCGCACGGTCGTCAACAACTTCAATCGACATCTATAAATGAGCACCTAGCAGCAGCATTACAGCTTCACAGGGCGCTCAATCGACGTGAGGGCCTAGCTGACTGTCGGTCTCGCGCATGTAATAACTGAGCGCTGTTGCGGCTGCGCGCTCACCGCAGGTCGTCGAGCGCGCGCTACCCACACCTTGTCAGCTTGAGCTCTACGATCCTGTGATGCATTTCCGTGTCACTGCTGAGCACTGCTGCGGTTCCCCGCTCACCGCAGGTTGCCGAGCGCGCGCTACCCACACCTTGTCACCTGGAGCCCTACGATCATTTGATTCATTTCCGTGTCACTACTGAGCGCTGCTGCGGCTGCGCGCTCGCCACACCTTGTCGCCTACTTAGAGTTCAACGATCATTTGATTCATTTCGTTGTCACTGCTGAGCGCTGCTGCTCACCGCAGGTCGTCGAGCGCACGCTGGTACCCCTCGCGGTTGTCGGCCTGCTCCTGCTTGCGCTTGCGGTACGCCATGTCCAGCTGCTGCTCGAGCTCCGTGCTGCAGCGCTCAGCACACAAAAGGGCGGCGCGACCGCTGAGTGAATGCCGGGATACGTGATGCGAGCTGTTGCGAATGACGCTGAATGCATGCGGTACGCCATGTCCAGCTGCTGCTCAAGCTCCGTGCTGCAGCGCGCAGCGCAAAGGGGGGCGGCGCGACAGCTGAGAGATGTGCCTGTACATGATATTTGTTGAGTTCGAGTCATTGCAAATGACGCTGAATGCATGCGGTACGCAAGGTAAGCAGCGGCGCTGTCTTGGCATGCGTGCAGTGCTGCTGCTAATTGCCACGTCTGGTGCATGTGCAGCGCACCATATCCATCATACACGCCGTGCGCGTGTGCAGGGACTTGAAGTCCGATGCTTGGTGGCCTCAAGCCGTAAGGCAGGCAGTGCTACCGCACCGCTGTTGCCGACACCGCCTGCTGCCTCATCTTGAAGCTGCAGAATGCAAGCCGCTGCTAGCGCTTGGCATTGACGTTCAGCAACTGACACAACCGTCGCCGTCACAGGCACTTGTAGCAAAATGATGCTGGTTCAACAGTGCACTTGAAGTTGAACATGAGGTTTACCATACATACATACACAACAGTCAAGACTGCGGCCATTGCACACATGCACGCAGCAGGGTGCACCCATGGATTGTCAGTTGCAACAGGTGGCTCTGAGCAATACTGTGTTTATCAAGCCGTTGGTCCCAGAGAATGTCCATGGGAAGCCATACCCCAGCTGCTCTGCCTCACACCACAAGCTTCAAAGAGGGCTAAGAAACGAAAGACAATGCCATAATCTGCATTTGCTCTTGTACAAATGGCGGCTGTGTACCTGCATACACTGCCTTGCACACCTTGATCAGGAATCCTGATACTTCGTAACATCAAACCGCAAGTCTGATACTCCGTGCTCTGCACAGACCAGCGCTACATGCCAGGTGCAAATAAAGCCACGAAAGCACCCTAACCCTAGTCCTACCCCTAACCTCAACACCAACCCGTAACCCTAACCCAAACCATAACTAACCCTCATCCCAACCCCCAACCGCTACCCTAAACCTAATTTCAACCGTAATCCTAACCCCAATCCAAACCCGTATAACGTAAACCTAAACGTACCCCCCCCCCCGGCACCAGTACCTACATACCTACTGTTTCGCAGCGGCTTCGTACCAATGTAGACGAGCTCCTCCTCGCGCTCGCGCAGCGCCCTGACCACAACCCTAACCCTAACCTTAACCCTAGCGTTAACCCTAACCCTGATTCTAACCATACCCTGCTGCTGCACCAGCACCTACATACCTGCTGTTCCGCGGCGGCTTCATACCAATGTAGATGAGCTCCTCCTCCCGCTCTCGCAGCGCCCTGCGCCGCGCGGAGCTGCCCCTGAACAGGCGCTGTATGTTGGCAGCGGCAATCTCCGCGTCCATCTCAACCTGCGCGCGCAGTATGGTATGTGTCGATGACATAAGCATACATACTCGTGTAAAGGCGTCCATCTCAAACTGCGCGCGCGGTGTGCGTCAATGCCATACGCATGCATACTCCTGTGACGTCGTGAGAGCACTCAGTGTGTAACATGATCACCGGGGGAATGGTATCTGTGTTGTGCCTACGTCTCAGCCGGGCAACCCTCGTACAGTGGGGGGCGCCTGTTTGCGACCTCCTCAAGGGGGCAGTGTGTGTGTGGCTTAGATGGTGATCAGAGAATGACATTGTGCCCACACGTGCCACTGCCTGATCAGCGGGCAGGCGGGCCATGGTATCATAATGATGATGACATGGTTTCATAATGATGATGAAATGGTATCGCGATGATGATGAAATGCGCGGCGCGCTGCCACGCAAACATGCTCACTGCCGTGTGAACAGCACACACAGCGCTCTCTGTCTTGCTGTGCAACGCAGAGCGCACCTCAGCATTACTTTGCTCACACAGCTACTTCAGAGTATGTTGGATGCGGGCCCTTGCCCGACACTATGTTTGCAGGCCAGTCGTAGTTAACCGGAAGCGACATTTACATGCATCGTCGATGTCCACCAAGCCGTAGCTCAGTTGCTCGGTGTCAGGGCAGCGCGCATAGCACACAAGCCCAAATACTTGGTCAGTACTTCAGAAGTACTACTTAGTGCCCAGCACAGTGTGCATACCCTCTACTGAACCACCCCAGTCTCAACATCACGCTAGATTCAGCAGCGTGCGTTGCGTGCACGCGGTCGCGCGAGGCGGGCAACACCTGACATCGCGATGTCGCTTGCGCTGCAGTGCTCAGTGCAGGCCCTGGCGTGAGAGGTCGACCTGCAAGCCTCATCAGCGCTACTATTCTGCATGTACACGGGACCCTCTTTCTTGTCTTCAGATATTGCCTGGCGCTGTCCGCCTTGCGCATGTGCATATACTGTACACTGCTTTCAACCATCATCTGTGACAGCATTACAAATACTCAGCAAGTTTTGGCAATCACTTTGCGCAACATTGTTCGTGCACAGGGCTGGCTTTTCGCTAGTTCCAAGGATACTGGCTATGCGGTGCTGATGCGCTACGCTGTGACACTGAGGGAGTGTCACCTATTGTAGTTCAACTCCCGAGGTCGCATCAAGCTGTTGGCGTGCTTGAGGTTGCAACTCGCTGCAGTAGCTGCAGCTCTGTCATACACTCAAATCACAGCGCGACATGCAGCTCCGGTGTCTCAGTGTTCTGCTCCGCTGTCTGTTTCAGTACTCTGCTCTACTTAGTGTCTGTACAAGGCTGAGTCGATTGTGGCTGAGTCGTCACAGTGCTCAACTGAACTGTGTCTGAGCGGTGAGCGCTGTCTTTCATGTGCCAGCACTTTTGCCACTTCGCGCATGCACTGGAGCAGCAATTGGCTCCTGTCTGCAGATTGGGACGTTTGTGGTGGCGCCATGTGAAGCGTATGCGCCCCATTGCTTCATTCATGGAGTGAATTATGTAGCGATTCAAGCAGCCTGGTCAAGTGCAATTTGTGGCGGCGCCTGTTGTCCTCCCTTTGGTGATTGTTTATTGCCAAGCGCTAGTGGTGACTGTGCATCGTCAAGCACTACTTTCGCCCCCCCACATAGAGTAACTTCTCGCAGCGATGATGCAATGCTTGCCTGCTGTACCTTTCAAGTGCTGCGTTGCCAGCTACAATGTACCTGCCCGGTATGCGCTGTTGTAGATATGGTATGCTGATATTGCCACTCATCCTAGTGCAGACCCTGTGGCACCAGTGTGAACTAACTGCCCCAGAACTGCATGCACACTCCTCAGTGTTGTGCACATCGACGCCAGTCCCAAACGTCAACTTCTCACATTTTTTCAAACCTTATTAACTACCACCAACAAGCGCAGCTGTCAATGTGGCAGGCGCCCTGACCTGGTCTGCGCTGTCATACATGTGCCGCCGCTTCTCCTCCTCACGCAGGTCCTTCACCAGCAGCGCGCGCTGGCGCCCCTGCCGCCCCCTCTCATTCCTCTGTATCACGTCCAGTGCCTGGTCCACTGTCATGGTGGACTGGAGGGTGGTGCCATTGCCCTCCTCCAGCAGCACCTGCGTAAGCGCAGTTCATGCGTGGAGCAGCGTGCGCAGCGACTGAGTTCAGCATGGGCAGTGGATAGGTATCTGCGCACGAAAGCGAGTGATTTTCTGGACGAGAGATTTGATAGCACATGCACTCAGTCTTGTCCACATTGGCAATCAGGCAGCAGCCAGTGCACAGGTGCTTTCTGTGCGCTGTTTTGATTGGCTGTTATGCGGTGCAGTCAATCGCAACACGTGCTACCAGGTGTATTCTCATGAGCCATGTGACATGGCAAGCGTGCTGCCAACTGCTTTCAAAGCTACTCCGGAGTGCATCTGTTGAGACGAAGCGTGATACAGAAGTAGATGCAAACTGTGTTGCATCTACAGTCGTGCCAGCAGACGCTCCATCAAAGTGGCAGGTGCCGCAGAGGGGCAAAGGACCTTGTGCACAGCTACCACAAACTCATGCTGCTGTCACCATGAATAATTCTTGTTCGGCAACCAATAAATGCCGATGCTCAATAAACGATCAACAAAAAAACCATGACCATGTGCAGTCACTGATTGCATCATTTTTAGATCCTTGCCTGCATGTCACCATCCAGCTTCAGCTGCATATAGCCCACGACCAGCTTGTCCCGTGCCTCAATCTCCTCAGCGTTGTCCTCCCTGAAGTAACGTGGCACAGGCACGTCGAGCGTCTCCGGAGGCAGCTTGAGGTCCACGAGTATGTCATCCAAATTGACGTACTCCCAGGGAAAAGCTTCCTCAGGCATTGGCGGTGGGAGACGCACATCGCCATTGGGAGGATTCCACTTCACCAGAGCATGCTTGAGCTCAATCACCCTGCGTGTGACCAGCTCCAGCACCATCTTGACGTCCATTCGCTTCTGTGGATGCACCATGGCGTCGTGGCAGGCCTCCAGGCGCCTCATGATCTGCAGATACTTGATGTACAAGCAGGCGAAGTGCTGGAAGGCCTCCACTATGGTGGCCTTCGGAGGTGGAGGTGGTGGTGGGTCTCCGTCTGCGACGTCCAGCGAGTTGTCCTCTATATGGACCTGCTCGTCTAGCTCCGCCATGGTCTCCCGCCACATGGCGTCGTACGTGCTGTTGGACATGATGGGTGCTTATGTTCCTTGATAGGACAACACGGATTAGCACGCGCCAGCAGATGTGGTAGAGAATGTGGCTGCGACTTCGCCCACTGCCAAAGCTTCAATAAGTCACAAAAATCCACGAAAGTTCAACGGGACGGTTACACACGAGGAGTTGAACTTCGCAAATCTTTTTTTAAATGTGTGTGGATCGATTGTATCCTGCACAGACATCGCGCGGTTACGACCCATGAGGGCATAGCATTCACCTTTACGATTCGCAAGTTGTGCCGGAAAGAAAGCTGACGCGGGCTGCTCTCGTACCGACAGACATGTGTCGGGGATTAGGTCAATGCACACAACGGCACACGCGCAACCGCAGCGCTCTCGGCAGCGCGCGACACGCTTGGCATACTCTTGTAGTGATAAAACACATGGCGGAGTGCAAACGGGGCTGACAGATGGACGAGGGTGTTGTGGGCGACAAGAGCCTCACATGATGCACATTGTCTGAAGGCATATATGTAGGCTTACACGTAGACTGAAAGCAAACTTGTTTAAGCTCCTAAACATCAAACTTCTGGACTTATTCGCATGTGCGCGTAGTCCTACTGTAGTCTATGGGGTGAGTCTAGCACTGGCTATCCACCTCCGCCCGACCCGCTCATGTTCCGAACACTTGACACACGAGCCGGCACGCGAGCCGCCCGAACTACACAAAGCTACTGTACAAAGCCAGAACTGCGAAAAAAAAAGCCCCCGCCACCCCGGTCACTCGTGGTACTCGTACAAGCACTCGTGGTACTCGTACATGGACGAGTACGAGACATTACGGGCGGTAAGGAAGCTGAGTGCATGCACAGGTGCCTGCGGCCTGGTCCATATGTCAGCCAGCGCGGGGCAGAGGCAATGCGCGCTGACCTCGCCATGCCACACGTGTCGACGGAATGGAAGCGCCCCCACGCGCGCACGCCCGGCAGTACCCCCGGGCCAGTCCGAGGGCGGGGGTGCGGGTAGCGACGGCGCGGCCGCGGCGGCGGGGGCTGCCGCAGCGACACCTCCAAAACTACCGGCGGTGCCGGCTAGTGGCGCTGCCAACTCAAAGTCTAGCAAGAAACGCCCGGCGGCCACGGCAACCGGCGCGCAACGCCGGCGCCGAACGGCAGCTGCTGCGGCACCGCCTAGCAGCGCCGGCAGCCGCACTCAGTCTGACAGCCTGAGGCTGCAGGACAGCAGCCCCCCCCACGGGACGGCCGTGGGATGGGCGGACATGGACGTGGACCCGCCGGACGATGCCGCGTCACCGCCCCCCCCGACCACCACCACCAGTGGCAGGCCCTCAAAGCCCCAGGCACGAGCATCCCTGGCTTGGGACCTCTCGACGCCCTCGGTCGTCCACGCACTTGACCAGACCAATGAGGCGGATCTACTGCTGCTACGGTTCACCACGACTGCCAACCCCTTCCGCACTCAGCTGCAGTGCACCCAGTGGGCACGGCTAGTGGAGCACGCCACACGACTACTGGCGGACGCCACAGACAGTGCACGTGAGGCGGCACGGGTGCGCCTCCACCATGGTGCCGGGGCGTTTGCTCATCAGGTTTCTCAGACTCTAGTGCAGCGCGGCTACAGGCTGCTGCACCTGCTAGCAGCGATGGCCTTTGGTAGGCAACCGGAGGGAACCGGTATGCCGCCTGCGGCCCGGCTGGCAGCGTTGCTGTCTGGCGACTTCGCGGAGCTACTGAGAAAGACGCTGTCAGCAGCAGCGGCGCTGCGGGCCCCCAAACCAAACAACGCAGCTATGGCGTCGGCACAAACGAACTTCGATGCCGACTGGACGGAGGCTGACTCCAGGCAGCAAACAGCATGCGCTGCCCTCTCAGGCAAGCGACGGGGGGTAGGCTTGGCTGCCGCACGACTAGAGGCGCGTGAAGCATGCGCCCCAGCAGACGAGGTCACGGCACAGGTGCTGGCAGCAAAGCACCCTGAAACTGGCACCCGGCCGGGGGTAGTCGATACGCCAATGGAGCAAGTGCGCGGCCTGGTACGCGACGCCCGGCGGCACTGCTTACACAGCGCAGGGGTGGCAACGACCACCGGGCCAGCTGGCAGCGGCAGTCCTGTCTTCGAATCGGGTCAGGCACATGATCACAGCGATAGGCCTGAGGATGCTGCCAGCGCAGCCGGACGGCGCCTCGAGGTGGAGGCGGCAGACATACTGTCGACCTTGTCCGCAGCAGGGGCGGGGAAGGCAGGAGGGCTGGACGGCCTACGCTATGAACACCTCTTGATGGCCGCTGGGCCTGGTGCACCAGTGAAAGCAGCCACCCGCCCCGTGAGCAGTGCCTCGCCAGGACTAGCTGGTGATTCAGAATCAGATGTGATGGAACCGGCATTCGCTCATCACCTGGCCAAGGTGTTCACGACGCTGCTTGTTGAGCCCGAACTGCTGCCGGAGCAATCGCAACGGCTTCTCCGCGCCGCGGCCCTCTCAGGCATAGGACAGAAGCGGCGTCCGATCGCCTGCTCCAGTGTCTGGCGCAGACTCCTCGGGTCCACAGCGGCACGGAGTGTCAAGGGCAAGATATCGGGGCTGCTGGCCTCCATGTCGCAGTTTGGCGTAGGATACCGGTCTGGCGTCGAGCATGTGGCAGCGCGCGCGCGCGTGTGGCACGAGCTGTATGGCACCACTATCCAACTGGACTGTGAGAACGCATTTAACAGTGTGGATCGCGCCGCCATTGTGCGGGGGCTTATGCTCTTCTGTCCGGAGCTGCTCCCGCACTTTGAGTCCGTATACTGTGGTGACACTGCCCCAGAGATGCGGGTGGAGGTGAACGGTGAAGCTCGCATTATCTGCTCCCACCTAGGGTGCCAGCAAGGGGACCCTCTAGGGCCGCTGTACTTTGCAGTGGCAGCGGCCTTCCTACTCTTCTACCCTGATGGAGTGAATGCGACGCCCGGCAGTATGCCGGCCTACGGCCACAGCACAGCGGAACCGCCAGCCCCGCACTGCGCTTTCCTGGATGACCTCAACGTGCTGCAAGCTGCCTACTTCGACGATGCAGCGGCCGCTGGGGTGGCAGAGGTGATCCGCCGGCTGGCGGCAGGGGGCCTACGCGTTCGACCAGACAAGTCGCTGGCCATCGCCATGCGCGGCACAGTGTTTGATGAAGCGGCCAGAGCACGCCTGCGCGCCCTTGACATACCGTTTGTGGACACCACCATGCCAGAATCCAGTCAGGGCTTTACGTCGGTCGGGGTACCGGTAGGGCACCCAGCCTATGTGCACGCTGCCATGAGCAAGCATCTTGTTGACGCAGGGACATGGCGATTGTCGTGGCAGCTAGCTGGAATGGCGCGGCATCACCTACAGGCAGCACAGTTCATTCTACGCAGGTCACTGACGAAGCGCATGGGCTTCTTAGCTCGGGTCGTTGACACGGCTTTGAGTGAGACATGGTTGCACGCATTTGACGGGTTCTGTGCATGGACGCTCGAACGCATGCTGCATCTGCACGGCTGCTCTACCGCGGCAGCCATGAAGTCACACCTGCTGGCCGCCTGCACTGCTGGTGACAATGAGGAAGCCAGCAGTGGCAGCGTGCTGGTATTGCCGCGCTTGGGCCCGCCAGAACTCACGGACATCGCAGTGCCACTGCGGGCGTCACGGTTGCCGGAGCGACGAGGCGGTCTGGGCATGCCGCTTTTGGGGCTACTGGCACCAGCCGCATACACGGCCCAGGCATGCACAACACTGAGGCCGGCAATAATTCATGCCACTGTGGCAGCAGGGGCCCTGAGGCTCGGCACTGACGAACACGGCGCAGTCACCTGGTTCGCGCAGCACTCATGCGCAATACGCGAGGACCAGGGACTGCCGCCAATCATCGAGGCCGTGCGACGCTCTACGCGAGCGCTGACAGCTGATGGCGGCGAAAAATCACGCACAGCTGTGGCCGAGCAGCTCCCAGCATCGTTGCTACGGTGGGCAGCAGATACGACGGCCGCAGCGTCGACGCTCCCCACTGCGGTGCAAGCGATCTACGCCGCAACTGCCGTCACGGAGACGGGGACCACTGAGCCAGCCCCACACACCCACGGCATTGTGCCTGGCGCCGAGGCGGCCGCTGCGGCGGCGACCGTACCTGGCCCTCAAGCCGCTGCCGCGGCTGCCCCTTCCACGCCCGCTAAAACACAAACTAGCGCGGAAGAAAGCAGCTGCAGCGGCGGGCAGGAGGACGACGACGACGACTGGGAGGCCTATGCTGACGAGATCTGCAGGAAGGTAGTGCCCCGCCGCCGGCGCGGTCACTTCACGCACGGACTACAAGCCGGCCTTTCAAATGTTCTTCGACGTCAATACGAGGATTGCCTGGTGGAGGACCTAGAGGCTGCCTCGGCTGGTGCCGTGGGCAAGCCGACGCAGGCTGCACCTATTGGTGACTCGCGCGGACA